>CM030888.1:33082316-34347324 GCA_018136845.1 Heterotis niloticus | reverse complement strand
CTTCCTTCTCTCCATCATATCAGCAAGCTCTCTCCCTTTACCAGTCATACTACCAACATTCAAAGTTCTTATCCTCACGTCCACTCTCTTAACCTTCCTCCTCTCCTCCTTCCTCCGGACATGCCTTCCTCCTCTCTTCCTCATTTAGTTTCATAGTCTATTGCCCTGTAATAGATCAACTCCAGATGGCTGCAATCCTGAGCAGGACAAAGTAGATAAGGAAAAGCAATGGATGGATGAATGGATGTATTGAGGAAAAGTGAAAGAATGGAATAGCTGAGCCACATAAAATACACAAAGACGTAAATGTCATGTGACCCTGGTTCAGGGTTGTGTCTTTAATGTCCTTCAGGGCTCTTAGAAGGAACTGAGGAGGATGAAAGATCTCTCTCTCCTTGATGCTGAGTCAGATGAGTTTCTTAAGGAGCGGCAGCCAGTCACTGAGGGGCAGAAGTTAATTGGTGTCCCATAGGTCTTGGGCCATGCCATTGGACATGGGTTCAATCCCTGCTCAGTCTGTGTGGAGTTTCCAAGCTTTCCCGTGATGGTGTGGGTTTCCTACAGGTACTTCAGTTTCCTCTCATAGTCTAAACACACGTGTTTTGGGTTCACTGATAGCAAATGGACGCTGCGTAGGGCCTTAAGCAGTAAATGTAGTTATGAAGAGGTGTTTATCTCAGTAAGGGAAACGTGGCCATTTTTGTCACCAGTTTCCCCTTTTTGCACTCCATTGCTGGGCCAAGACCAACATGGCCACTGGAAATTCCATGCCTAAAATCTTTCAGTGTAACAAGATCATTTTTTTGTAAGGAGAATTAGATGCCATGTTTTGTTTACATTTCCTGTCTTTTACAAAAATAAAGCTGCTTAAGGGATGTAATCATTTCCCGTGTACATAAAGGCTGGGGAGAGAGAAATATAAGATAAGACCTCCAGTGATGAGAAAAACATATATAAATAAATATTAATCTGCAGAGATGAACTCACTTGCTGGGTAACAGTAGTTTTTCATCTTTACCCTAATTTATTACAAATCAACCTCAAGTTCACACCTAAAATCCATGTTCACTAGATGCAGTGTAAGTGATGGACAGAGCAAGCAGGTCCCATTGCTCCACAGCTGTGCACATTTACTTGTTCTTCTTTTTCGTACTGAGGTGCTGCAAATTGGATAAAATGGGATAAAGTAAAAAACTTATATCTAATGCCAAAAAAACTATTATTAATTTTTGCAACACAAAAAGTGGTTTGGTAAACTAGCATTAATCCCTTTCAAAAAGACTATGTTAATGATAGTAAAGAATGTTCTTCTTCTTCTTCTTTCGGCTGCTCCCGTTAGGGGTCGCCACAGCGGATAAATTATTTCCACTTCTTCCTGTCCTCTGCATCTTTCTCCATCACACCCACCACCTGCATGTCCTCCTTCACCACATCCATGAATCTCCTCTTAGGCCTTCCTCTCTTCCTCTTGCCTGGCAGCTCCATCCCTAGCATCCTTCTCCCAATATATCCAGAACTCCCGATATATCCAGAAAAGAACTAATGCTCAAAAGAGCAAAATTTTCAGAAATAGATGGAATAAATAACGAAAATAATAACGCGGATGTACTTAACATTTACAGCAAGTGGAAAATTTGGCGGAAAATAAACGCTAGAAGTTGCAATTTGTCATAGAGAGGAAATCTGGATGTCCTCCAGAATACCTTCTAATTCCCTGTCTGAAAATTCCAGCGCTTTTATGAAGACTTAAGCCTACATTCTATGTACCTGTCATACTGATAAGCATGTGTTAATTGTTCTATAGCCACATATTTTAATATCAGAAACACACTTAGATATTAACTAATTAACTTATGGGTCATGCCGTATTTTCAAAGTTATTAAGTAGCATTAAGGTGTAGAGTGTGTGAGAGTGTTGTTAAAATTTTGATTAGTTATTTGCAGTAAAAATAGCAAAATGGAAGCGCTTTTACAACCTGTTCAGGGTGACTCGTAGGACAGTGTGATATTAATGTTATCCTGAATGTTTTTACAGCAGTGATGTTGCTGGGACAGGTTTGGAGCAGCTGCCCTGTCATATATTTTTACACTGACAACCATGAGTTATTAAGTGCTGGCAGCACTGATGCAGGGAATGCTGGACATGTCCACTCAAGATGACCATGACAGTTCCTTCAAGAGCACTGTTTTGGTGGATTAGGGAAAACATACTGCATGCACAGTTGGGATGCCGTTGTGGTCATAGAACTTTTGAATGGTTTCATTTTTGTTCCTGCCATGCTGTCTTCATTACTGATTTCTCTGTCATACAGAAGAAGGCAAACTAAAGTTAGGATGACATGTAGGGTTTCTGGTTACCTGTCAACCCCACCCTTTATTATAATAATAATAATAATAATAATAATAATAATAATAATAATAATAATAATAATAATAATAATAATGTATGGTAATGCCCTACTCAACATAAACGCATTTGTCCGTGAAATACTGAAATAAATCACAGCTTGCAGGAAAACAACATGAATTTCACCCAATATGTAGTATAATACTGTACTTTAAATTGCTTTACAGTAAGACTGAAATTGTTTAGTTAAATAAATCCAACAAAGAGCACCATTCCACATTATTATAATATTTTATATACAAAAAGCTTTATGAATAGTAGTCTATTGGTTTAGTCAGTTATGGAAAGTCTCAGAAAGATCTGTTCCAGAAGAAATCAGCTTGGTATGATAAAAAATAAAATTAAGTATTCATAAATACGTGAATAATGAGATCCTACATTTTTATGAGGGGGTGGGTGTCATACTGTTGGTTACGTTAATGACTTGCTGACATGTTTTCAAGATTCGCAACTTTTCAACTATTTACAAATGTATACAGGAAATCGATGATTTATGTTTATAGTTAAGAATAGATCTGCTCTTTTTAAACAGGTCGCATCAACAGTATCGTACTGCATTCTAAAGAAAGGGGGATCAAGTGGCTTCAACCAGAAATCCAAAAAACTTTTCTTTTTCGACAAATGGCAACGGTCGCCCGCACACCGACTTCCTGTGTAGAAACAGGATGTGACGCCACAGGCGGAAATCAAAATAATAGAGACTGCGCGCGGGACCGTTGAATGTCCTCTGGTGGGATCGAAGACAGATTAAAAAACTTTTGAAGAATTATTTGCAGAAACATAAAGACCCGTGCGCTATTGTTTATTTTTAAGAATGTCCCTGTTTCTCGAATCGGACTTGCCACCAAATCTCGCGTGTCTTAAGGTAAGTTGAGTACTTCTAGGCAGGCTAGCTGTTATGCTAATACAAAAACAGTTTATGTAATTCAACGTTTGTCATGTAATTTTGCACTGCTAACAGTTATGAATCAGTGTTAACGGAACATTTTAGTTCAAGTCTACCGAATGAGGAATATGCGCAACAGTCCCACTGAACACTGTTAACAAGATCCAGCGACTTCATTGCGGCTGAATAAATGTAAAGTCACTTGTCTGAGACTTTAACTCTCCCGTTCTGTTTATTCGGTGGTTTGTGTGTTAAGGTCCCACTTGAATTCATTTTCTAATGGTTTGTCTCACATTGATACGTCTTTTCACCAGAACGTGGACAGCTTACTTCGATGTCCCATCTGCTTCGACTATTTCAATATCTCAATGATGACCAAATGCTCCCATAATTGTAAGAAACTTAGTTTACTCTTGTCTGCTTTCATTCAGAAAACATTTATGCCTGTAGCTAGTCCAATTATAATAAGCATATGAGTTTATAAATGTTTTATAGCTGAGTTCTTCATTATTTATCAGTTTATAAATTATTGTTTTGATTTTTTTTCTGAATATATTTCTGAATATGAATTGTGCCCAGGTGCTATTCTCAGATTTGAAAATGGAATTTCTTTAACATTTTGTATTTTTTTGCTTTCAGTTTGCTCTTTATGCATAAGGAAATTTCTTTCCTACAAACTACTGTGTCCAGTGTGTAATTCAGTAAGTATACAGTACCTTTAACATCCAGTATTACTCCCTGATTCTGTATAATAACAGTTAACATGATACTTAAAAAAAGAAACAATTCCTGGTTAATGTGCTTAAACTATAAGCTCTATATAAAATGTAGCCATAACCCAGTTCAGGGACAGTTTCCCTAAATCCCTACAAAACATATTATTTCCAGAAAAGACTTTTGACTTTTTGGTATGTCAATACTAAAATTTTTGTTGGACAAGAAGACTTACTGCTCTTTGTTCACTGTATGACCCTTCCTATTGGCCAACACCAGTTTGCTCTCCTGTTGAAGTGAATCATGCATCCTGAACAACTTGGGCTTCCTGGTTATTCCATATCTGGATCAGCAAAAAGCTGGGATGAAGTCTTACTGTGACCTCTCTCTCTTTTCAGGCCACAACAGAGTTGGATCTGAGAAACAACCGGATACTGGATGATTTGGTCAAAGGTTTACAAGCAGCAAGGTACAGTTCAGCTTGTCTTGGATGGTCTGTTTCAAAAGGAGAAATTTTGCTCCTTTTTTGAAGGACCTGGGTAATTGTTTAACATCAATAAATTGAATGTATACTCTGCAGTATATAGGAATTTGTTAATATTTTTCCTCATTTGAGTTATTCTTGAAAGGAAAGCATAAAGTTGCACCATGAATTGTTTTTTTTTAAGGCCAGATCAAGTTTCACAGCTGTTTTAGGAAAAGAGTGACTGACTGTGGTCCTCAGCTTGGCTGAATAGAACAGCTGTGACTAAAAAGACCCCATATAGTAGACAGAAATCCTGCTACACTGAGTCAACCGGTACCTGTTGTCATTTTTTGTTATGTACAGTTGTTTTATTTTGTAACAACTCATTTTGCAAGGCTTGAGCGTGCTGGATATATTATGCCTATATTAGAGCAACTTTTCAGTAATCCCTTTACACTGTACAAAATTTATACTCCAAAATATACATGCTGCTGTGAAACAGTATGATGCTTTATAGATATTAAGTGTTAGTAAACTTTTGCTTCTTACATAAATGAAACATGCTGACAAATTACTACTTCTGAGTACTAAAAATTCCAGTTTTAAATACCTGTGTTGCTATGACTAAACTTGTAGATTGTAGGATTAGAGTAATAAAAATGTATACAATTTTTAGTATTTATTGAATACTACACCCAGTTATTCTTAGGTGAGATGTGTAAGTTGGATGGGAGTAATCTAGAAGGTTTTATGGATGCCTTAGTTTGCACTTGAAATATAAAACAACGTGACAGATTTTAGTAGTGCAAAAGGTGGTAGGGACTAAAGGATAGACCAAAAGACCCTGGAACCCATTAGTACAAAGGTTTGCCATCCTTGGCTTACATACTTCTTCTGTGACTCTCATTTACTTTTATTCTTATCAATAAATAAAAATGCTTATGTTAATGTAATAATGTTGATTATGATGATGACTCTGAAAATGAAATATTTTTGGGATAGCAGAAGCTGAATGTCACATGTTGTCGTTGAACCTACCTGTTTATTTGAAACCATCAGTGTATACGCTCAAGCAATATCTATTTCATAAAGGACCATTTAAGTTGCCAGCAGCGCCTTGTCCACCAGCCTCTTCACTTCATTTTCATATTTCCAGAACGGCAGCCAGCTGCTTGAATCTGTTTGGCTTGGGTGACGGCTGTGGGAACCGAACTGGTACATTTTTACCTCAACGGGTTCTTATTACAGTCTGTGGCCCCTTAGAGAAAATGTGGCGAGTTGCTCTCTCATGGAATGGGCCTGTCACAGAGTCTTGTGGTTGCGCCGTTATTTCAACATAAGTGGCACATAGCAACATTAGATTAACTTTGTATATTTAACATTAATCCTGCTACATTCTTTCTACAATAGATAAAAAGCTTTAACTCAACTATTGATATTGTGGTAGCCCTTTCATTGTAAAATTGCATCAGCATGTTTTTCCATTGGCAGTTTTGTATTTAAACCTTTGTCTCTCAAGAAATGTTTCACACACAGTAAAAACTGTATCTCCCTTATGTGCATGTTGCTCAATTTGCACAGTTCACCTTGCGGAGCTCTCCCAGAAAATGCTATTTGCATTAAATGTTTGTTTACTTATGCAAGTCTAAGTCAATTCTGTTTGGTTATTTAATATTTGTTTCAAAAGAAATGTTGTCCTCCTGCAGGTGGGACTGATCAAGTTTTATGTTGCGACTGTGTTTTGCTAGTATTCTACAATTGTAGGTCTAGAGGTCTGGAAACAAATTAACAGGGATTTCATTTGAAGTACTGCTGGTTTTATTTTACATAATCTTTATTATATTGTAGGCACATAGTTTTTTGACATCTTAGCTGTAGCCACAAGGGAGGGGCTACATAAATGTACCAAAAAATAAAAATTTAAACTGTTTAACAATTTAAAGAAATTAAAACCTAGTTGTTGCTGTTTCTTCTGTTTCTCCATTACTCCTTGTCCATTGCAGTGATCCTAAAGCCTAGGGTGTGATGCAGGGTACATGTTGGATGGGACACGAGGCCTTCACAAGGCAGTCACACACTCTTGCAGGCACACATTATGGGCCATTTAGGTCAAATTTACCTGAGACATGTCTTTGGACTGTGGGAGGAAACACCTCACAAATGGAACTGGGTTAAAATCTACATTGGAACTCACCGATTTAACACAGGGAGGTACCAACACTGTCCACTGCACCTTCCTGGTGTCCTTTTTAAAAGATTTAATTTCAACACTCAAATATACCATCTTCATAAAAAAGTTACCTGGCTTTCAAGCCTTAAACAATATTGACTTCTATTGGTAATCACATTAATCCTGTTTATTGGGTTTATTGTCTCAGTTTCTTCCAAAGTAACTGTATACTCTTTTTCCCTGTTTTTTACACCTCACTGGAGTCTGTAAATGTATGTGGCAGGATAGCTCCATTAAAAAGTTTATCTGTCTAAAACTAGGAACTTTTCAAATTTAAATTTTGGTATTTCTTTTTTGAATAATTTCAGAATTGCATGATCTTATGTAGTAATATGGGTATTTTTTTTGTCCTCTTCTAAATCCAGGCAGAGTTTATCACAAGCAACATTTGAGTCCCCTCCAATTTCCCCAAGGACGCCCTGCACTTCCGTTAAAACCACTGCACCAAAGCAGGAAACCTCCAAGATGAACGGGACTATTCTGAGTCACTTCTTCCAAAAGAAACAACCCTCAGCCACCACAGAGAAGGCAAAGGCATGTGGTGGACAAAAAGGCACCAATGCTTTGGGACAGGGCCACCTGCAGCAGTCCATTCCTGTGACCCTGAAAGAGGAGCTGGAGGAAGTTCCTACTACAGGTGCTGGCCAGGGGTCATCTGTTCCCAGCTCTCCATCCACATCGCGCGATGTCAAACCTTCAGTGAAAGGTGATCTCTTTGTCAAGGGCCACACAGAATGAGTGTTAGAAGGATGGCGTTTGTGGACTTCATGCATATTTATGCGTTGCCTGCATAATAAATGTAACCAAAAACATTTTGCTCTCCCCCCCACACCTTTGTGTAAGTTCCCAGTAGTTGGTTGTAGGCAACATTTTCATGGGGCACAGACTGCAGGTGCGCGCTCTTTGCAGCGGATAAAAACTATGCAGGGTTTTGTACATTTTGACAGGCTCTAGTGAAATGGGAACTCATTTCCATATTTGTTGTTCCAGTGGAATGTCCCGTATGTAGTGTTGGTGTCCCAGAGCAGTACATTAACAAGCACCTGGACAGCTGTCTGACTAGAGATGAGAAAAAAGAGAGCCTAAGGAGGTAAGATCTGTTTTTTATTATTTATTCATGTTGGCTCTTCTCCAGAACAATTTTCAGTGTTAGGTTTGTACAGGAAGATACTTCCTTTTTTTTTTTTGTTTTTTTTGTTTAAAGCATTTACACAGTGGGAGTAGGATTGATTACCTTTTAATACCCATTGTCCCATTTCATGAGAACTTAATGTTTTCTATCTACATTCTATAAAATTGTTGGGGGGGGTGTATGGATTGTGGATAGTTGTCATTGCTATGAACACAGCCTTGCATCCCCAGCTTTTGCGTGCACTACAAACACTGACATTTTTTTTTATTTGATCTGAAATTTCACTTTTCCATTTGTTGTGATTTATATTGTTTAATTATGTTTTCTATTTTCTTTTATTTATTATTCTTACTAACTTTAGTGATACACTAGGGTCAAAATAAAAAGGGTAACTGGTAAAAATGTTGTAAAGGGCCAAAAGCAAATTGTAAAGAAAATGTGAAATAAGAAGTTTTGAAAAATGAGCTGAAAAAAGCAAAGATGTGTTCCATTGGTCTTCCTAGTTCTGTAGTTTGTAAGAAAAATGTTTAAAAGGTCTTCAGTGTTGTAGGTTGTGTAAAACTGGCAAGAGTAATGAAGGAATAGACAATGAATAATTGAGAAGTTTTAGTTTTTGTTGTTGCCAGCTTGACTGGTGCACACCATCCCTTGTATCCACTAACTTGGCAAAAGGCACAGTGTTGACTTGAGGACAATATGGAGGGGGATGATGACACCTCCAGTTCAGTCAGCCATGGGGGGGTTCATGTCACCATGTGAGGGCATCTCCATAACCTGAATTTGCAGTGTGAAGACACATACACTGCTTGCCAAGCTCCCTTCATGTTCCCTTTTGAGCTTTAAGATATGATTGTTGCAGGCAGATGATCCTGCACAGACGGCTTCAATATGGATGAGATGGGCCTGGTTGGAAACAGATGCTCTCTCATACTTGTGTCTTTAAAGGAAGAGAGGGTGTTTCTAGGACACAAGACTTCAGTTGACAGCCTCATGTTCTTGTCTGCAGGGACATTTGGAGGCAGACATAAAATTGTCTTCACAGCTGGAATAAAATCCTGTTTCATTCTCTTCATTACTTATTATTGCAAAGAGTACAGTTTGTGCAACAAGGTACTCGTTAGACTCATTTTTGGGGCTATTTCGGAGTATTTGGGGCTACAGTACGGGAGATGAGAGAAGAAGTTATTGAATTAACAGTAAATGCTGGCTTTGAGGGAGTAGGGGACAAAGACACCCATTGTGTTTCTGCAGTTTGTATGATGGACTGTTAAAGTCTTAGATTTTTGTTCATAGTCTTGATGTCCAGTTTATTAAAGCAACATTTCTTCTCCTTCCTCACTCTTGTAACTAAAATGTACTGTCTTCCTCCTCCACCATGATGGACAGTGGCAGCAAAATGTAGTGCTGATACAATGTTTTCCTTTATTTTCCATAAAAAAAACTTATTGTCATCTGTGATTGTTACTGTGGTTTTTACTGATACAAATCTCATAACCTACTAACCTTTTTCATATTTTAATTAGGATAAATTATTATATTTCTTCATTATTTTGGGTTGCTGTTGCAGCCTCCAGTCTTACTTGGGTGGTTTGTGTTAGAGTTTTAGGATTGTTTAAAGGGGACAATCAATCAAATTTTCCTGTTGGTTGTTGTTGTGAACATTAAAATTATAATAAGTCAAATTTGGCAGTGAAAGTGTGTGTGTGTGTGTGTGTGTGTGTGTGGGGTGAAAGCTGCATCACATACCCACGCTTTGCATTTGTGAGAACGGTGCTTGCCGCTTTACTTCCCTGAGGGGAAAATCCACTATAAATGAAACAAGGGCATCTTTCCCAAAATCATCTTGCTGATGATGATTAAATTCAGTCTTCTTTTTCAGTGCTGTCAATAAGAGGAAGCCATTGGCCAAGCTGGTGTACCACCTGCTTTCCAGTCAGGATCTTAAGAAGAGACTCCGTGACTTCAACCTCTCTACCAAAGGCTCCCGGGAGGAGCTGGTCCGGAGGCATCAGGAGTTTGTGCATATGTACAACGCTCAGTGCGACTCTTTGAACCCCATGTCAGGTAAAAGGGAGCAGCAGTCCTTTGCCAGCTTATTGTATATTATCTGCACATTATAGAAATTAATTGTTATAATTTTATATATGACAACAGGTACTGGTTGACTCAGTGTAGCAGGATTTCTGTCTACTATATGGGGTCTTTTTAGTCACAGCTGTTCTATTCAGCTAAGCTGAGGACCACAGTCAGTCACTCCTTTCCTAAAACAGCTGTGAAACTTGATCTGGCCTTAAAAAAAACAATTCATGGTGCAACTTTATGCTTTCCTTTCAAGAATAATTTGTCAGCATGTTTTATATAGTCGGCGGGTAGAAAGAGCGGTGAGGGTGAGGATGCTAAGGTAGGTGTTGTAAGAAGCGGCGGGGTGGCGTAGTGGTGCGTGCGGTAATGGAGGGGAGCAGCTCCGGGACGCCTGAGCTGCGGTTGAGCCTTCTGGAGGTGTCGTGGGCATAATTCGACGAAACGCTGACGAAAGAAGGTGCCCACTTGATAACCCCGATGAGATGACGCGCCATTGATGCGCCACACCATGGTTGGCATTATGGTTGGTGGACGCTAGTTAGCTGGTGAGTAGTGGATGGTAAGCGTGTGGGGGGTTAGGACGGGTTAGATAGGTGTCAGGATCCCCTTTATAAATCAAGCTCCTGGTATTTAGCGCTGTGTGTGTTATATGAACCTACATCCAGAGTAACAATTTCAGAAAGATGTGCTCAACTAGAAGTTAATAAGAAACAACTAGCTTTGGTACTGGAATCCTGACTCTATGTTCTGTTAGAAATCACAGACTTTTAACAGTTCTGTTTCATCCTGTTTGTAATGGATGTTCTCAGAAAAAATTGTTATGTGGCCCTTCCATGTTGCAGACATTTGGAATATCAAAATTTTGCCCCAGTATGTGCTAGTGGTCTATAGTATACGGACAGGCTGGGTATATTAAACACAAGTTTTTTTTGTTTTTTTTTTTTAGAGTATGCAGCTTTAGTTTTATTTTGTTGCAAAAACACGTTTGTCTACTTCAGACCTTGCCTATGTTTTGAAGACTCTGCATTAAACATGTATTGTTTGACACATGATGGTTTTTGTTAGTTTCCCAACTGTCACAGGCTCTGCTATAATCTTCTGCCTGCACAGGTTCTTTCAGTGTGGTTGGCATAAAAAGCAAGGCATTTCCTTGATTTTGGATTTTATGGCATTTAGTATTTCACTGTATTAAACTGGTGAAAAGTGTTATTGATATTAAAAAAAGTTAAAGAGCTGTTTTACTTCAGTAATGTAATAGAGTATTTTCTTAAAGTTTGGAAATATATCCATGGCAAAGTAATACAGACTTTGCACTCCCAGCTGTCAGCCACCTTTCTTTGCACTTTAGCCTTTTCAGGACTTCCTTGCTTTTACCTTCACAGCAGGTGTTTAGTGCTTCTTGATCTGGGTCCCAGTGAATATCTCCACTTTTTATACACAGACCAATGTTCTTGGTTAAGATTCATCTTGATAGGTTAATTATGACATCTTTTGTAAGAAAGTGCTATTTATGCTTCATAAAAATGAGATGATGGTGAGTCTTGAGTGTTCATGTAGAAAAAATACAATAAATCAACAGAATTAGATATACAAGTCAAACAGCTGATAGTATAAGTAGTTTTTAATTCTTCAAACAAAAAGCTTAGTAGCTTACTTTGTTTAAAACATGGATGTCCAGACATTATCATTACATTTAAGTAAGGTTTAACGTCCTTATATTTTTCCTGCACACCTGTGTACACAACAGTCTCTTGCTGTACACAATTTGCAATTTATTTTAATATTGCCTTTCACAAGTATTCCAAAAAGGTTAAACAGATGCACATGCTAGAGTGAAAATAAATAAATACTAAATAATGTACTCGATGGTTGACTTTGGTACAAATCAAGCAGATTTATGTTGCTAATATTCCTGTGCAGATTCAGATTTCCATAGAACATCATGTCTAGGTTTTAAAGTCTCCTGGTGCTTTTTAAAGTTCTTGGAATTTGTATTTTCAGACATCTTGGTAAGCTGTCATTTATGTCATTTAAGTAGAGATAACCCAAATATCCTTCAAGTGTTGTTCCTAAATGAGTTCAGTTCTGGGAAAGAATTCCAGAAGCTGACATTTGAGTTATGATCAGAAATCATTTATGTGAAATGCTTTGAAATTGTCTTTTGGAGCCCTAGGTCACAAGGAGAGCAGAGGGTCAGATCTGCAACCTATGATTTTGTTGTTGTGCAGAAAATAGTTTTTGTTGCCAGAACAAGTGAAATTTTAGCCATTGATCTTTGACAGCTTGCTTTGTGCATCTATGTGGTCACCTGGCTACTGGATAGAGTATGTCAAAGTTTTTACCTTGAGGTCACATTTCTGAAATTTTAGGAAGTTAAGAACTGATTAATGGTTCTGAGGAAAGGATGTCCCACTTTTTTCCTGTGTTACCATCATGGTTGGTGATTCTGGCTTCTCTGTTGGCAGATCTTGGCAGGGAAGAAGGCTTGTCTGTCTCTCTGTCTGTCTCGCTGCTGGTATCCCCGTCATGGCAAATTACTCGCCTCTCCCCTTTTGCTCAAATATGGCTATAGTTAAGGTTTCAAGACTACCTTGAATTTTTAAAAATTAAACTGCAGTTATGAAGTTCAGAATGCTGACTTTCGCAGAGGGCTTACTGTAATTAAGCTACTTGTATGTACAACCTGTCATACATAATGAAAGAGCTCACCTTGAAAACAAGTTTCCTCAGTGTCCTTAGACCTTGGAGAAAGAATTGTGAAATTTACCTGATTATACATACATTTACAGTGCATGAAAAATTATTCAGCAGTATAACCCAGGGAAGACATAAACCAATTTATGGGAGCAGGATGGGGGTTATGCACTTTGCTCGAGGGCACAGACACATATCCTGCATGGAATCGGAATGCAGCCTTCTGTTCACAAGCTGAACACCCTAAGTCCAAATACAGCAGGAAGGATTTTAAAAATAATGTGCTCAGCTATGTGCACACTCACAAGGATGCTGGATTTAAAGATCCAATTAAACAATTATCCTACGCTCTCATACTTTACATTTGTTGAGTGCAAAACAGCAGACTTAACACACTTCTGGTTCACCTCGTTGTCCACTTTTAAATTTTTACTCCTAATAAAGAGAGTGCAAATTGACCTTCAAATATACTGAAGTTCCATAGTGCCGATGCAGCTGCATTACTGTAGTCGGTGTGAGCTCAACTCGAAGGTTAATGGACGTTTAGTCTGACATTTCTTACATATCCACATTGTATCTGAAACCTAAGTCTGTTAGTTTTGATTTTTTTCTTCTTGTCACCCCTCACCAGTGGAGGACATAGCAAAGGAAGTGGAGAACAATGAGAAAATGAGAGCTCAACTAGACTGTAAATCCAAAACGGTATGTAAGGATGAAATTCTTGTGTAGTTCACTGTAATGCTATTATCATTTCTTTATGGTAAAATATTCTGATTTTTAATACATTTTCATTCTTACTGCCTTCCAGGCAATGGTCTTCTCAAAAACTCAAACTGAAGAAGAAATTCAAGAAATCCACTCAAATTACCGTGAGTTCCCTTGAGTTTCCATTAACTCATTTGAGTGTGGAGTCTGTGTGTTCCGTGTGCTGCTCATTAGCTTGGTGCACCATGTTTTCCTCCTCAGTCTGGGAAGTGGTTTGCTGCTGCAGGACTGCAGTCATGAATAAGTCATGAAGTTTCTGCATGCCCTTGCAGACATGGCTTAGTGTGTCCGTTTCAAACTAATTCCTGCACAACTTGTGAAGGTCATTTTGGGCAAATGTCATCTTACCCTGTGATTCGAGGAGGTGTATTGTGTTGCCTTATATTTAGCTAATGTCTTTGTTCAAGGTAACTTACTTGATTTGCTAAGGTTAAAAGAAGACTAAAAGAAGGTTGCAAAATAACAATCAACTGATGACAGCCCAGCATGGAATATTGCGCTGCAGCTAGCATGAAATCAATAGCTCTATACAAAGTATCATTTAAAAAAAAAGAAAATGACACTGGTATTTCTGTCCTATGGAGGGAAAAACATTTTCTGCCACTTGCAGTAGCAGCACAATAAGGCTGTTCTAGCTGTATGAGCCAGTGAATAATTATTTTTGTTTTATTTTAAGCAGTTCTGTTTATGTAGCTGACATTTGAAGATGGTTTTTTCCTGTAGTTGAGGATTATAATCCCCTTTCCGTTCTGCTTAGTTGTAATCATTTTATTTTATTCGTACCAGTATAATTTTTCCAGCATGATTTGAACTGGTTATGAAATACTGTATTTATAATGATACAGATAAGCTGCCGTGTATAAATGTGCCTGTATAAAGACTGGTAATACAGTCCATCCTAGTCTCAATGTAGCTGTGTCTGTTTCAGTCATATAATTCACTGAACTGTATGCATCTATGTTTTACTTACTTTACTGACTTCATTTTTTGGGCAGATTAAATTTGGGTATGTAAGTGTTACCATAGTAGAGAGTATAGTACTATACAGCACCACAGTAAAAAAAATATTATACTTAAATTATGATTTCAATATTCTGGATTTTGCCACATTTGGACATCTTCCTTATTTAGTCCAGAAAATTGAGGGTGGACGGTAACAAAATAAAACTGTTAATGCATTCTGTTCCTGTTGTATAGTATTTCATCCTGGATTGTTATCACCTGACAGTTATCTTGTCATCTCTTTAACGGTTATGCTTTTTCAGACCCCACATTGTAACTTGCCTTGGGCTAGAGTGTCAGCCGAATGAAGAATTAGACATGAAGTGCATAGCTAAGATATTTTATCTTTGTAAATACGATTGTGTATTATTCAATACTGCTCAGCCTAACCACTTTGACATTTTCTATAGCTTTTAAAGCATTATTAAATGACACAGAGAGATGATGGAAAGTAGTTTTTAAATTGACCTTTTTCCAGCATTGTCTATGGTGCTCAGACCCATGAGGGTGGCCAGAAGCGACCGTTACCCTTGCCAACATGGGCACCATTTGAGCTCTTTCACCAGCGGCCAGATCCAGACCAGGAAGTTTGCTCATCACTGCTCCGGCTCAGTTCAACACCTCGTCCCTAAAAGCAATTAAAACTCAGGCATTGCTCCAGTGAGCTTCTGACTCGCTGCCTGAAGATTCGCTGTGCACTATCGACATGTACGACTGGATGAACACGCTGTGGAAATAGCAAGGCTGCCTGAGCTTTGAAGAGGAAATTGAAATATTGATGCACCGCTGAGATGGCACTCTATAAATAAGCTGGTGCATGCAGTGCAGTGTGATCATTCTTTGATTAATCGTGGCGGGCGATGACTCACTTCCCTGTCAATGTGAACTTTGAATGGTCGCATTGAGAGGCGACGGAGGTGTTTGAAAAGTGGATGTTTGGCAGGTGATGGCGTCATCGCATTTGAGTAGGGAGACATGGGTTGGCATGGTGTCAGATGAAGGGAACTACATGGGGAAATGTGAACATCTGACGCTATGAACCGAAAGGCATTGTAATGGGCATTTAAAAAGATCATGTGCTTGTGTTATATTATTGTCCATGAAGGTCTTTTAATGTTTTTTTTCTTTGTATTAGTCATTCACTGCAGATTATTTACATGGCTTTCATACTGTTAAAAAGGAGGTCTGTCCAGAAAGTATCTGAACTGATAATATTGCCATTAGATGATGCTGTGCTTTGGGATTACTGAGAGGTTGAAGGTCAGTGAATTTCTGTGTGTGACCAGCCACACCTTTGTCACATATCACATTCAGTCAGTAGGAGTCATTGTTTGCAGTTGTTTTGACTTTCCACAAACCTGGAGAGTTACTTCTTCCGGTCGCAATTTTGTCAGTCATAATACTTTTTGATCAGACCTTGTATAGGTTTGACTACTAGTACACAATACTGTTGTCTGAATGAAGCATGTCTCTGCTAAATGGATAACATCTGCACTGTTGAGACTTGAGAAGTTTTTGTTTGCTTTGAGGGGAGAAATCAAGATCAATTTCCAGACTCTGGGCATCAGCAGTGCAATCAATTAAGTCTCTTTTGTTTCTTTGTTCAGTGGGCACCATCTAGTCTAGCCTGTGTATTTCTGCCTAAGACAGAACAAAACAAAATCTGAATTAGCTGATTTCAGGATACACAGCAAAACAATAACAGCTTTTTAAAATAAAGTCTGATTGAATGTAATGATGTTTGATTGGGAAGCACTTTGTGGACTTGTAAGCAACGCTTCAAGACCTGGCAAAGCTGGCGCTCAGGGGCCATCGATTTTCTGTGCCAATGTTGGCCTCCCTACCGCGAATTCCTTCAGTCCCTGCACTCTCTTCAGTCCTTAATCATGTCTCGTGCTGGCTGGCAGAATAGAATCAAACAAAAGGCTCAGGGATGGGGCCTGGGTTCCTGCGCTTTGGAATTAAAGTCTCATGTTTCATATTCTCACCTCTTTGTCATGAAAGGAGATGGAAGAAAAAAACTGAACACTCCTTTCAGTGAACCAGATCTAAACTGCCTCTTTTTAAAAGGCACATTCCATAATTATTATTTGCGCATTTTTTTCCATAATTTACCCATCAGATAAATTGATACCTGCAGTTGTTAGCATATATTATACTATATTTGACATGTGAAGACAATGTTTAGTCAAATCAGGTAGCAGAATCTGGTGGGATTGTTGGTATCAGCGGTAACAGAATAGGATGCTAATGTCGTTTCAAAGCTCAGTGAAAACTTGGCATAAACATATTGTTGAATCCAGGGCAAGGAGATGAACAGCATTGGTGTGCAAGTTGCATAATCTGCTGAATAATCAATAAACCTGATGGGTATCTAATAATGAGATGTAAGCTAAAGTAATTGTGTCTACTCCCCAAAAAAGTGCATCTCATTGAAAAGGACTACAAAAAACTGAAAATTGGATGGCTTACGGTGGTGTTGTTGCAGTTGTCTTACTGAAACCTTTATCCTTGCCCACCTTGACTTTGCCTTGTGGGTGGGATATGGTTTTAATCTAGGCTCTGGCACAGTTTTGAGCCCTCAGTGACTGCTTGAAATCAGACTCTGACTTCATGTTGCATAAAATAACACAAGTTCCACCTTGACCTTGCACATCCAATCTGTGCAGGACTTTGGCAGATGGAGTCGAAGGAACTTTGTTTTGCAGGTACTCAGGCTTCTGTGTTACATACCGTGATGGCCCCTGTTCTCTGCCTCATGTTCAGCATTATCCACAAGAGCCAAAGATTCATGAAAATGCATCCTCTGCTCTTTGACAGATTTCTGTCACTTCTAACAATGTTTAGTTTGTTTAGTACGGTGGAGTTGCACCATTGTATGAGCAATATTTTTTGCTTGAAATTGAATCAATTAATTTCATAATTAACTGCAGGGACTGGACGTACTTTGATATCATTTGCAGTTGTTTCTTCCAGTTACCTGCCTGCTGCTTTCAAGAGAACAGCACTTGTGAAAATACTCCCAGCTCACTGTGACAGTGAGGAGATCAGTGCTTGTACATCCAGAAGTAAAGCAGTGATTAAATCACAAGAGTGAGGTACACATTTAATACTGTTTGTTTGCTGTGATGTGATCACAGAATAGCGGTTCAGATGTGGTGCTTCACACCTGACTGTGTTTACAGCGGTTACGGTAAACAACAGACAGAAAGCGATGGGATCCCCTTGGAATAATGCCAGGTGTGCCCACACTGGCAGGTGGTGAAGTTTCGGCACCTGTGCACCTGGGAAGAAGTTGCCAAGTCTTGATACCATTAATAGTTGGTATACTATGCAGCACCGTAGTAAAAAAATATTTATTATATATATTTGTATACTGTGCTTAAATTATACTTTTTATTTTTCTTACTTTCATCACATCCAGACACCCCCCCCTCCCCCATATAATCTGAGAAATTGAGGATAGGCTGCAGTGTAATGAAGTCAGCAAAGGTCTACATTTTATCAGCAACATTAAATGAAAGGTCACTTTGAATGATTCTGGAGTTACTTCTGCAACATTATAACTGCAGTACACTTAATCTGTGCTGTCTCCCAAGGCCATCTTTAGAATGCTGACAAGTTAATGCTGCTAATGCATTTTGGTTTCATTAATGTTTCATTGGTTTTTGAATATAAATCTGCTTTCTATTTTTGGTTTCTGATTCCGTCTGTTGAGAAATTATATGTGTGATATGTGTACTTTAGTACGGTCGTGGAAAAAGTGGGAAAACTGCAGGAATTAGATGTACTCTGGTGTTTTATTAAGCATTCAAGTTTTGACATTTCTTGTAATGGTTTTGAAGAGCTGAATTGGTGCTTGAGGTGACTGAGGAGGAAAGCAGGTTTTACAAGGAAATGAAAAAAGCAGACTCCTTGTGAATTGACTCATATATATATATGTACCTCTGGGAAGTTCAGGAAGTGGGAACCATAAAACAAAAGGATGGGATTATATTATGCCGGAGGTCCCCCCCACCCTCAGCCCCCCCCCAACTCACAAACACACAAAGAGACCCCTGAACCTCATTTTCAAATCAAAACATCAGACTTCCAGTAATATCCGTACTTCTGACCCCGGTGAAAGAGATATGGGACTGCTGGTGTTGTTCTAGCAGATTAGCATCATCTCATCTCCCCGAGCCTCTTCTCTCAGATGCCATCCAGTTGCCTGGGACTTGTCGTGTCTCATGTTTCTGTTTGTGAAAGCATAGTTTGTGTAGCCATTTTTGATTATACCTCTTTGTATGCTTCAGTTTAGTCCGCACACATGCTGAGAAAAACAGAGACACTTTTAGACTGCCAGTCGTCTCTGTCCGGTGTCCCTCCGTGCAGACTTGTGCTATGATGATGGACTGATGATGGGTGGGGTGGTCATTTTGTCGGCATTTTCATTCCTGGTGTTTATGGCTTTAGTTTCAGATAATGTTGCATGTTTTAAAGGTGTCTGTGCCAGTTGTGTAATGCATGTAAAATTTTGTAATTATTCTTGAATTATACTGTGCAGCTTTGGAAAAAGATTGTAATTTTTTTTTTGTTTGATAAGAGAAAGAGACACACCATGGTTTTTTTTTTCCTAAAGGGACAACAATGCTGGGTTGTGTTCATTGCTTGGTTAATTCAACATTAAACTTCAGTTGTAAAATGGTAAATCAGCAGTAATGTTTTGTATATGCTTATGCATGACATACACACATTTTGCTCTGTCCTACCAAACAGTCAGTTACATTTATTCAGGTTCATGGGGACTCAAGTGTTGTGGAATAAAATAAAGATATCAGAGATGCATACAATGTATCCATACTTAAATTATATGTGTACCCTTAAGCATATTGTACATTCTAATTTATTGAAAGAAAAAGTGCAAAAAGACTATTAGTTGATAATTTTATTGCTTTTATTTTATCACTTGGGACAAGATGATTATTTTGCTGAATTTTGAGGGAAAATCTGTTAAACTGCATTGTCAGGATGGGTTGTGATCAAAAGGAAAGGATTCACTTTCAGTTTTTGATGAATCTCTCAACTTTCGCTTTCCTTGGAAACATAGTTAATCATGTGGAAAGGGTTGCTGTGCAGTTAATTCTATCTGTCATATTTTATTCTCGTGATAATGTGAAATTTGAACTGGCTTTTAAAAAATGTCAGATGTAATAATGCCATGTGTCTAACGTATTTGTTTCTTTTCACAGGTAAACAGCACAGTGCGGAATTTTCACGCCTCATTTCTCAGGTCAGAGGTCGTTTGCAATCGTCCAAGAAAGCCCAGATCAAGCAAGAAGAGGAGGAAGCAGGCAGGAAACCTCAGGCCCTGTGCTCCACAGGTAGAGGGGCACTTTTCACACACAAAATACCTGATTGAAAACAGCACCTAAATGTCTTGCAAAAGCCGGTTCAAGGAAGACTTTCTGGCCATTTCAGAAGACTCACTGTTGAGTCTTAACACAAACCAGGTGCTTTCTGTGTTTGTTTCACAGAAACAGGATTTGGGAAGAATATCCATTACTGTCTGTTCTTTTACTAGCCTTTAAAACATTTAAGAGGTTTCTGAGTTTTACATGCTTTGTTTATTTGGTTTTGTTTAAGTTGTGAGACAGATGGTTTTGACTCGTGGACTGCATCCATGGTGATTAACTGGTTCTTTTTTCTCATGCTCCATCTCTGAGGAACCGTTTCCTTTTTTGCAGGTTTAAATAAAGAGGATGTAAATGGCTCACAATGTTATATGTTAAAGCCATCATTAGATGAGTCCATGGAAGAAGTCACTTCAGTGATATCAGAAGTCAGTCCAAGGTCACCCAGTCCTACACTGAGTGCTGTTTCTATCAGCAGGTAAGAGTTGTTTAAAAAAAAAAAAATTTGATGCTCCACCCTAACGTTTTCCAGCTGTAAGAATACTTTCAAATTAGTATGATTTCTATTTTAGGTTCTGTCAGGTACTGTAGTTATTTAATAAATTGATTTACCAGTTACTCATCAGCAATATACAGATACAGTAGGGTAAGACATCATTGATCTCAAAGGGAAAATTGGGATACAGCACCTGAACACACAGGACACATAATGCAAAATACTCATAATTTATTAGACCCAACAATAAATATATAATTAAGAGATGCAAAATAACAAAAAAAAAAATCTAATTATTGACAGGTTCTTATGTGGCATTACAGAGACAGATGGCTGGTAAGAAGGATCCAAAAGTGCTTCTTACTGCACCAAAGTTGAGTAACCTGGTGGCTAAAAGAGTTCATGGTGATGATCTCATTCCCGCAGCACAATACAGCATAAAAGATCACACTGGCGACTATGGTCTGCTAGAACATGAGGATGTTGCTGTAGCCGTCTAAGGAAGCAGAGCCCGCTCTGTCCTTTCTCCTACAGAGCATCTGTGTTGTGGGTCCAGTCTGTTGTTGATGTGGACCCCCAAGTACCTGTAGGATTGGAACACCTCAACATCTGCACCTTAAATAGTAATCAGACACAGGGGCTTTTTAAAATGGTGAACATGAACCCTCAGCTTTTGTTTGTTGATGTTGTGCTAGAGGTTGTTTGATTTACACCATTGTTACGACCCGGCTCGTTGGCTAGGGGACCGATTTTAAGGATCGTCGCATTTTAAGGGAAACGGGAGACAATGTAGGTGGTAGGGGAAGAACCTTCTTTGACCATGAACCTGATACAGTGAACAAGTGACGTTTATTTACAGTGGGATGGTGATGCAAATCTTGTCAAACGCTGAACCCCTATGGAGAGACCGCGCGAACAGGAACACCGCATTTCCCCACCAGAAAAAAAAAAAAACAAGAACCGTAACACCATGAAACAAAGTCTTAAATCAGAGACTTTTACTCCACCTCATCTGCTTTTTCTATGCACCCCAGTATTGCAGATTCATTAGAGAACGTCTTCAGGTGGCACCACCAGATCCTTTCCCTGATACATTAACAAATGTAGCATCTAGCAGTATGTTTCTGAACATAACAGGTAGTTGTGTTTTGGATGGATATTTCACAAATTGGACAGTACCCTTTAAGCACACATCTTAAAGCTGCACAACACACTACTGTATTACTCTGCATATCTTCTACGTGGTATCTAGTACCATAATTTTTACAGTACAGTAATGTTGAAGTGGTTGTATGGGTAAATTAAGCCCTAATTTGAGTTAGAAATTTTAAAAAAGTTTAAATAGTAAAATAGATTGAGCATCACACACCCCAGCTGCATTTTTGTTTGTGTTTTGGCCTTTCACAGCCCTCTTAAAGTGGTTTTGCTCGAGGGAATATGTACACACTGCTGCCTAATGTGCATTTCAACTTGGGCATCGTGCTCACAACACTGAGGCTTCTGCTGACTGCCTCTTTATCGTAGCAGAGAGAATGATGGGTCCTTGAAAACTACCACATTACTACACACTTCTGTTGAGACCATCTGCCTGAGATGTTTGACCCTCTGCATTCCCGAGGAAGCCCATTATCAGCGCGCCGTCAATCACGTCTATTTCCTATGCTCAATGTTATACAGGCTATGCATATGTCTTCCAGGGTGTTTATGACGATGACTTCTGTCAGCATCCTCAACCTTTAGGGATTCTGGGAGGTGTTATTCAAATTACTGTGTGACAGGCAATCTTAATTTTCATAGAAAAATGCATTAAATAAATAAAGCAAATGAACAACAACCCCTTCTGGGAATGTTCAGGTGATTAAAATTGCCTCTGTGCTGAGGGAAGAGGAATCATGTACTACTTCAGGCTCCAGACACACATGGTAATGAAAATGAGATGGCAGGCAGGCGATTTTACATCTCTGTGTTACCTTCCAGCCCTTGATTGTGTTTATTGTCTCAGTTTTTTGTTGCTTCCTTGAGCCCAGCCCAGGTTATGTGTCCAAAACATCCTGTATTGTACTGCGGTAAATCTATTGTCTGCAGGGTGAAGGACACTCTGCTTCTCTTTGTTCCTCATCACATGGTCTTAAGTGGACAGTGGGAGACGGGCAATAATAGTCCACCTCCATCTCCTTGGTTATCCATCCATCACCTATGGTGGCACCAGACCAGCCTGTGATGCACACTGTTGCCCATCTCCTGGAACATGACATTAGTCATTTTGGGAGCAGCTATGTACCTAAATTTGATCAACACTAGGTTTTTGATGTTAATCTAGTTATGTACAAAAAGTCCTCTATTAGAGTTGTCACTAAATTAGAATGAAAATGCTTATGGAATTGTATCGTTTTTGTCATACTGCTGCTGTTACGCAGAAGTTTATTGTGGTCGGTTTCTCAGTGTTCAGTCCAAGTGGGCTGTCAAATCCAAGTGCACACAGACATTGTGTGAAAATGCGCAGATTTAATTGAGTGCTTCCTGTGGATAGGCAGTGTTTTTGTTTGGAACTGTCTAGGGCAAATCTTAGCAATTCCGTTTTATGGTGATTTCTGATTTAAGCCATGTTGGACATGAATATGTGTAAAAGTTCTAAAACAAATGGTCTGTTCCTGTGCATAAACAGCCAGGTCACTAGTGAACAAGTAACTAAAAGTTTCTATAAAGAATTTGTCTTATTTCTGGCATTGGAACAGTGTGTGGAATCGTGACTGAACTGCACTTGTCATTACCTGTGTATGTTTCCTATGTATTGTTCTGTGTTTGGAACAAATATATTAAACTTCTTTAGTGTTTGAAAGTTAGCCCAGCAAGTATGAGCAGTGGTCACAAATGGACGTAAATATTTGGTTGATTTAAAAATAAATACATTAAAAACAGGGTGGTGGTTGGAGAGACAAGTACTCAAGTAGAATGGGAATGTGAACAAACAAGCTCACTACCGTATAAGCAGATTAAAATATAGATGTGAATTTGGTGGGCTGTTTAATTTAGCTGCAATGCTTGGGGTTATTGCATTGCTTCTGGAAACTACTGCAGTTTGTGCTTTTGGGGTTTAAACCAACAGTGTTCAGCACAGAAGTCAATGTTATCAACCCCTCTTCAAAGCCATACAGAAGCCATACGGAGTCAGTTATTGAACATCATTTGTTTTGTTTAATTACACTTGGCACGTTTCATTCAAATACATTAAATCTCTTAATATCCATACATAAGAAACTTAAATATTGTTGCTGGATTGCATTTTTAATTTTTGTCATCTGTTAGAGAGTAAGAATGTGGGACTACTCGAAACCAAAACTCCAAACAAGATCACCTGCAATGCGTATAGAGTACTTTTGCTGTTAGCTTTGCAAATATTAGTTTTACCGACCTTTTTCTTTGTTGAAATAACAGCTGTGGTGCTGTTGTCATAAATCATGTTTGCAAGGCTGCTTTCAGATAGCCTTTAAACCACAGCAATCCCCTTCAAGGCGCTTTGGATATATCAGAGTAGTTTTTACCCTCAGACAGTGGCTGTCAAACTAATAGTTAATACAGTTTGCTTGTTTTTATTCCAGCTTTCTTCACAGAATCTGTTGTTTTTAATAAAGAAATTAGTTATTTTGTGTGAACTGTAACAGCAGTTATGTTCCTTATCTGGTGCGAAGGGCACAGTTATGTTGTGCTTGTGGTAACATGTGGTCAGCTTATTTTTCCTTAACAAGGGTGGATGTGAAAGAGATTGGAAAGGAAAGCCTTTACATTACCAGGACCAGGGTTGGGGAACACAGACATGTCATTTATGTCCGTCCGTCCATCCGTCCGTCCGTCCCTCCCTCCCCAGCAGAGAAGGTTTTGGTTACTGGCTTAAATCTTTCCTCACAAACCAGGGTCTACAATATCCTTTGACCGCTCCCCTCACTGTCACTGTCCCTACAGTACACCTTAAGGTTTTATTTACTGTTTTACCTACCTTCCTTCCTTCCTTCCTTCACTGTTTGTTTGTCTTCTTGGACTTTGGTTGTTTGTTTGTTTTACTCATAAGTTTTTCTGGCATGTATCCACACAGTCTCCTATTGAATCAGAGCACATTTCACTACATGGTATACTCAGTAACCATCTACATGACAAATAAACTCTCTCTTCTTTTTAAATATTTCAATATCCTCTCTCATGTAGTTTTGTGCCTTCAAAATACCGTAGCTGCTGATCCTGATTTGCTGGGTCCAATTTATAAATGCCAGCTCAGGGTGAACTCCATAAATAAATATGTGCCAACTCTGATTATCTGAAATAGCTGTAAAGTCTTTAAAATAACAATTTCATTATCCGACACTGCCAGAAGTTAGGCATTTTAGTCATAATCATTTTTGTTGTGTCTCTGGGAGGATGTAGTGTCAGGAGTCTTCCATCAACCTGTTTGCAGGCTTGGGTGATCTGGAGAAATATGGCAGGTACGTGAGTGCAGAGTACCAAGCTCCTTTGTAAATTTTGTGATCCTGGAAATATTACAGATCTAGTTATTAAATATCTGCCCTGTTGATGATGTGTGTTCCTGCTACTGAAAATATGAATACCACTACATGAAGGAGGTTAACTGTTAAACATCAGTACCTGCAGACCCTTGGGGGGGTGTAATGAGTCCCTAAAAACTGCTTTTGGGTCCATTTTTTTGTACTTGTAGTTCTTAGGTTCATTTTGTGAAAGATGGATGCAGAATATCTGCTTAATCCAGCCGCAAGAGAATGCACAAACTAGTGCATGTCTTTGTGCCGGTCCCAAGCCCGGAAAAGGACAGGGTTGCGTCAGGAAGGGCATCCGGCGTAAAAAATTTTTGCCAAACTAAATATGCGGACAAAAATAGAAATTTCCAAACCGGATTGGTCGAGGCCCGGGTTAACAACGACCGCCACCAGCACTGCTAGCCGACAGGGTGCTGGCGGAAATTGGGCTACTGCTGGTCAAAGAAGGAGGAAGAGAGGAGGAAAGCATGTCCGGAGGAAGGAGGAGAGGAGGAAGGTTAAGAGAGTGGATGTGAGGATAGGAACTTTGAATGTTGGTAGTATGACTGGTAAAGGGAGAGAGCTTGCTGATATGATGGAGAGAAGGAAGGTTGATATATTGTGTGTGCAAGAGACCAAATGGAAGGGGAGTAAGGCTAGGTGCATCGGAGGGGGGTTTAAACTGTTTTACCATGGTGTGGATGGGAGGAGAAACGGGGTAGGGATTATCCTGAAGGAACAGTATGTAAAGAGTGTCTTGGAGGTGAAGCGAGTGTCTGACAGAGTGATGGTTATGAAACTGGAAATTGATGGTGTGATGCTGAATGTTGTTAGTGCATATGCCCCGCAAGTTGGGTGTGAGATGGATGAGAAAGAAGAATTCTGGAGTGATATGGATGAAGTGGCGAGGAGTGTACCTGAGGGAGAGAGAGTGGTGATTGGAGCGGATTTCAATGGACATGTTGGGGAAGGAAACAGAGGAGATGAGGAGGTGATGGGTAGATATGGTGTCAAGGAGAGGAACGCAGAAGGTCAGATGATAGTGGATTTTGCAAAAAGGATGGACATGGCTGTGGTAAACACGTATTTTAAGAAGAGGGAGGAACACAGGGTGACGTACAAGAGTGGAGGAAGATGCACACAGGTGGACTATATCTTATGCAGGAGGGCCAGACTGAAGGAGACTGTAGACTGTAAAGTGGTGGCAGGGGAAAGCGTAGTTAGGCAGCATAGGATGGTGGTTTGTAGGATGACATTGGAGATCAAAAAGAGAAGGAGAGTGAGGGCAGAACCAAGGATCAAATGGTGGAAGTTGGAAAAGGAAAACTATAAGGTGGAGTTCAGGGAGGAATTAAGACAGGCACTGGGTGGCAGTGAAAAGTTACCAGTGAGCTGGACATCTACAGCAGAAGTGGTAAGGGAGACAGCTAGAAAGGTGCTTGGTGTGGCATCGGGACAGTGGAAGGAGGACAAGGAAACCTGGTGGTGGAATGAAGAAGTGCAGGAGAGTATACAGAGGAAGAGGCTGGCGAAGAAGTGGGATAGACAGAGAGATGCTGACCCTCTAATATACTCATTCCTAATCCTGTCCATACTCGTCACACCCAATGCAAATCTTAACATTTTTAACTCTGCCACCTCCAGCTCTGCCTCCTGTCTTTTGCTCAGTGCCACCGTCTCAAACCCATAAAGCATAGCTGGTCTCACTACCATCATAGCTGGTCTCACTACCATAGTTACTAAGGGTTACCTTATATCTACCTAGTAACCCTTAGTAAATAACCTAAATATTTCTGTGGGTAGCCACAATGTGCACTGCAAGTAACACTCTTGTTTTTCTCTTGTGCACAATTCATACACAAAAGATGATAGAGGCGTTACTGGGCACAAATTAGGAAAACTGACTTTGCAAAGAAAACAGAGTGAAAGGAAGCAAGGAGCTCCTGTTGGGCTGCAGTTTACACCCGGCTGCAGTCACATCTAAGTGCCACTTTAATGTGCAAAACAAACCAAAGCAAAGTACTGCAAGGTAAATTTATGATGTGATGTCACAATATGAGCAGCAGCACTAGAAAAATAAGCCAAAAATCTCTCAATTGTGATGGGACTGCAGCTGAATTCCTTCTAATGTTAGGCAATCCAACCAAAATGGCCTGATTGACTGAGGGGAGAGAAGCAAGACTGTTTCCCTTATCAGCAAGGCAATGGGCTGTGCCTCACACAGCTGTGTCTAAATATTGCTGGCAAGTGCAGCGTTTCCCTGCATTTCCCCCACACACTGGCCAAGAGGTGTCCCTTCCAATTGCTTTTCTAAGCTTTATTTAAAAAAAAAAAAAAACATCATTTTGTAAAGCTATAATCCTCAAGAAAAAAAATCTCTAAAAATTGCAGTTTATATGGATACTTAAAGAATTATGGACATCTGTCAGGGCATTTGGTTTTACATCTTCAGTCGGGTCTGCCTTAATTTATAGAAATGAAGTGTCAGGCTCCTTTTCATATCTAAAGTATCTGCAGAATTCTGTCACTTGGGTGTTATCAGTTAAGACTAGAAATCGTGTCATCCTAGTGTCAAGCAGAATTCTGTTATGCATGTCAGAAATAAATTGACTATCCTCAAAAGCCCTTACAATAGCAACATTGCCAGAGGACATATTTAATACATTTCTTGTAATTTTGTTATCTTTGACTTGAAAAGTGCAGCCAGTCTCAAAATGAGTTATTTTAGAAGCTGCAAGTGCAAACACCGATTGAAAGGATGTTCCCTGTACCTGACGTACTAGTTCCCTCTCAGTCTATTTTCAAATAGTATCTAGCTAAAAGTTGTTTGACTTAGGAGCAAGACATTTACCTCCATTCATAAAGTACATTTGGTACATCTTTTAGTGGTGTCAGAAAACTGAACATCTCTGTTCTGTGATGGGATTTGTGTTGTTTACTTGCCAACAAGCTTATTTTTTATTGCAATATTCCTCACTTGCACTTAACTAGCTGTTATTTATACTGTATGTTATTCAACCATTTAATGTTTTAAATATTTTTATTCCTATAGTGGTTTGAAGCCTTAAAAGCAGCTCTGTGTACCATTCTCAGTCAGTCAGCATCTTTTGTCCAGAACTGTAATACGTGGAGTTAGAAAGCACTGTGGCCTATTAATTCCTACTAAGGAGCTGGAGAAACCAGCACCTTTTTAGCTGACATGCTGTCTACCGTGGTAAATGCCACTTTGACTTGCATTCCAGCTTACCAATTTATTGCTGACGTGGAAATGTCAAAATACAGTCAAGTTATTTCATGTTTTTAAGTGTTTCCTATAAATGCTTATATATCTGAGATGCATCATGCGCATTTGTCTTTCTCGTATGTAAATTCCATCCCATAACAGCACTGGGTGATGGTCACACGTTACAGACTTGTCTGCATGTCTTGAAAAGCCAAAGAAATATTTTTACAAAAATCATCAAATTCTTAGAAATGTGAGTAGTCTTTAACTTTGAGTGGTTTGCACTGTGTTGAAGGAAAGATGGTTTATTTTGGTGCGTGAGGGCTTAAAATACAGTTAGATTGGAGTGTTTGGCTTGCCATTCTATGGGAGGAGCAGAGTGCAAAATTGGTGTCCAGCGCTTGGGAAAACATCCCAAATGGAAAAGGGTGAGTTTGGGCCTTTTGAGACAGATGATGGGAAACTGATCTGTAGCCAGCGAACCTGGCTCTTATAAGATATTTCTTGTAGAAAGTAAATATATTTTTTAGTCCCCCCATCTTGTCACCAATACAATAGAGCCCCTCTCCAACTGCAGGAAAATGGGTGCTGACTGTTCACGGTTTACTGTCATGGCAGGAGAAATTTCTGGAGGGTGACACTAGATAACTGAAGAAATTGATACGGCCTGCAAGTAAGCCAGTTATAATCCCTTGAAGGTTTTTTTTTGCATTTACCATTATCCTGCCTGGGGACATGAGAGCAATCGATCGCTTTGGGTTTAATAAGGATCATGGGTAATTATGTGTTACACCAATTGAGGTTCTGCTCCACTGTTCAGTAGCCAAGTCCTGATTTATTATTAATCTCTTTGGTGTTGCTTTCCGAAAAGAGGGACGATGGTGCTCTAAATGATCCCCTCTGTGTCATTTTCAGCCGTGAATAAGCTACTTAGTGCTGTCGGTTGGTCTCTGGTCGCTCTTTTCTGCAGCTGCTTAAAATTGTGCTCAAGCCTCAGTGAAAGTGTCCATTGACATTCTGTTTGTCAGCTTTGTGATTTCAGCCAATAAACAAAAAATATTAGGGAGTATAAAGGAATTCATATTCCATAGTAAGCTTTTTTTGGGAATATGCAGTGCATTTAAATGAACCCCTGAGCTGAATAGTGTACACCAACTGAGTCCGCTCAGGCTTTGCGCATTATTGGCATTTTCCCAATAATTTTTTAGCATCACATGGTGAGTAGCAAACAATTTCCTCAGCTCTTGACTTGTCAACCCAAAATGAGTGGGGTTTGTAGTCAGTGAGGGGGTTGGTCCATGTCACGTGCAAAAAAAAGTTCCAGACTGGAGTTTCCTCTGAAGGGCTTCTTTACGAGGCCCAGAGCCCAGAAGATATAAAGAGACAGGGAGTGTTGAGGTGAAAAATGAAAAAGGCATTAAGCTCCTGTGACTCCTGAGAGTAGGGTGTAGTGAAGTCCAGTCAGCCACTGCTAGAAGGGCCATTCATGCTGGATGGGTGTTTGCAGTGTTGCTGGGCAAATTCTTGCATTTTGTTTCTCCAGATATTGGAAAATGTCAATACTCTTGTTATTCTGCATGCTTTGCCCTCTTGTCACTGTTGTCTTGAACTTGGTGCTTTCTTGGGTTTTCCTCCATGTTATAATTATGAAATATTTTTAAAACAATGTTTACAGGCTGATTTGTGTTCTTGTTGAGTTTCAGTAGTTACACAAAGGCTAATGTTCTGGATCCAAACCCCCATGCACACAGGCACAGAGCATTGTAGAGCAGCAATCCGATCTCCATTTGGGGGGCTGTTGGGGTTTTCTAGAGAAATCCAGAGTGTCTCCTACCTCTCCCAGAAAGATGTGTGAATTCATACCCTGTCGCTGTAACTGTATAGACCAAGCACAGGTGGTCAATACCTGCCGCACCTGGAGAAATCCACACACCATCACACATTTAACTTGTTTTGTACTTGATGATTTTAAAGCTCTCAGTTGTGGGCATCTGATTAATACACATGAGGTCAAGAACATTTTTTTCCCAGGTGTTGCTTTGAACTCCCAGTTTCCTGAAGCCTCTTGTGAGTTCCAGCACCTTGGAGAGTAAGGAAGAAAGGGGTTGTCCATCGAGCCTAAACTCGTGGGTACTCAGTTGTTTTGGGTCACCTGGGCTGGTAGTGTATGACTGCCTTGCTCCCAGTGTTTTCAAGCATTTTGGACTTGCTATTTTTATAGTGCTGACGCACAAACCACCCAGCATTTATGCATCCTGCTCTGCACAGGGCATTCTCTGCAGGAGATGGCTGTCTGTCAAGTGTGTTTTGGACTTGGCAGGGTTGTGTGCAGTTTGTGCTGTGTTCAGAGCGCACTGATGTGTCTGACAAACTAATGGCAGACAGACACACACTTGGGGAATCTTCCTTCCACCTGCAGCACCAGACAAAATTACTTTCATGGATTTAACGTATTTAGATTATGTTGATAACAAAGTGACCTGAGAAGATGCAAAACGGTCAGCTCCGTTTGTGCCACGGAGTGCAAAGCAGAGCCGGAAATGAAACTGCTTTCTGTTCTGTCACCCTGCTGTGACACAGGACTGTTCGACAACCATAACTTATACTTACCTTTGATGCCGATCCAATAAATGTGGGCTAGGTTTTCAAATCGAAATGAATCTCACAGATTTGGGGAGATGATCTTTTTTTTTTTTTTTTGCTAGGATTGTAAAACAATGACCTTAACATCAGATTACTGATCAAAGCACATGCGGTTACCGGACACCCGGTTGTGTAAACAGAGTGAGTCAGACCACATTCCACCTGACTGTACAAACTGTATTGGAAAAATTGAATTTGTCATCAGTCTGGAATCTCCCTCTCTCGGTTCTCCTCAACAATTTTATTCTGTTTATGATATTCTTTAAAAATCTTGCTGGGACAGCCTATGTACTCTTGTTTTAATTATAGTTCCTGCAAAAAACATGTTCAAGGATGTGAGCCCAGTGGAATTTAACATGTATGGCTGGTTTTGTGGGTTCAAACAAGACATGCAATTGGGTCATGGAGACCATTACGTTTGTTATATCACAGCAAATTAAATGAATTTAACAGAGCGATTCAGTCTGCACACAGACACTGCTTTCTTGTAACAGTGTGCTAGTGAAGCAGTGCTATGTCACTACAGGGAGACACAGCACTGTGACCTGGTCCCTGGGACATGCAAACTCTCTCATGTAACCCTGCAGAAGCCATTTGCCTTTCCAATTTGAGGGGTTGTTTTTGTTCGTCTTCATTCCACAGCCCTGTGGAAGCACAAGGCTAAATCTGGATGAGGGTCCTGTGGTCAGAATATCACTGTGATTGCTCCCTGTGCTCCAGCATGGCACAGCTACTTGGAAAGTGGCCTTGGGCTCTACAATTTCTGCTCTTCTGCCATACCAGATTGCCCACTTCTTGCACTCCATGTGCTTTTCATTAGAGAAACACCAATCCGTAATCATCTCACAAGCAGTCTTGCCCCAGAGCCTGATCTCCCGGGCAGCAGTGGGGACCTGTAAACTCCCAGGCGGATTCAGCACTGGCTCCTGGGATTGGTGGCTGGGCAGGTTCTCGGAACGCTAATATCCGCACATATCTGTCGCAAATCAGACTGTTATCCACCCATCGGGCATGTCACTGTGGGTGGCTGCCCACCGCCATTCCTCTCAGTCAACCTTGGGCCTGCTCCAATTAACTTTGGTAAATGGTGATAACGTTTGTCAATATGTACACACTGTAGAACCAACAACGTCCCCGTGGATGGAACGGCAAGGCTAGCGAATAGCAGCTGCTAATGGACAGGCAGTATCTGATGAATACATGTCAGTGTTATATATTTGCCAGCTGAAAATGTGTTTCTTATACAAGAGGATGCCCTTCTTTATCTATTCTCTTTGACTGACTGAGTGCTGCTCCAAAGTATTGCTGATCAGATGCATTGTTCTCTAAATAGGAGGTGTACAGTCAATAGCTAGGAGTAAATGGGGGTATAGCGGTGTTTGTAATGGCTGCCCAGTGAGCTCTGGGTTCACATGCATATGTGTTTTTGAGGAAAATTTCCTGGAATTGTAGTCACCGAGTCATGCAAAACCTGTCGTAGGGACAAGGCTGAGAAGGTTTTAGGTTTGTCCAATTGTTTTTACTTTTGTGATCAAAATTCATTTAATGTCAGTTTACAAATAATGATTTGCATTGCATTGCATTAAAGAGTGTCGATATGAAGTCAGTTCAATGTCGTTGGTCCTTTAATCCGGTCAGTGACAGTACAGTAATCCATAAAGGAATGCCGGTGAGCAGGTCTAGGGGCTAAGGAGCCCTAAGCACTATGTTGTCTTCGTGCGGCTTTTTGGTGCCTTTACCCTTTCCTGAATAACGGGGTTGCAGAACCCCTTTTGATGTTCATATATTTTGCTTTACAATGCATTTTTCAACTTTCAAATAGTCTCCCCTTCCTGCTGATGCTGCTGTTTGTATTCTCTTTTGCTCATTTGTCACTAAATGTTGAGTTGTAATGGTACTTAACACATTTTCCCCTCTCTCTCATTTTTCAGCTCCATATCAGACATATTCTCACCAGGGGCAGACAGAAGCTATAAGTAAGTGATCTACATTTCTATTTTAAGAATGTATTTTTATGTCACTAACCATTGCCTTGATAAATGTTGCCTCATATTTGGGACATTTCTCTGGACAAAAAGGCTTCTGCCAATATAGAAATGCTCTCTAATAAATCTGACCCTCAGATCCTTTCTCTGCACTGTAGGACTGTCTGTTTCAAAGAGATTCAAAGAGATTTATTTGTCACATACATGGTAACCAGGTATGCCATACAGTGAAATGCTAACTGAATCGACAGGACACTGTGCGTGGTTTTGAGGATAGTGGTAGGTTCAAGAGCCTTATGGCCTGTGGATAGAAGCTCCTCTTAAGTCTCTCCGTTTTTGCCATAATGCTCCCGAATTGTTTGCCTGATTTCAGCAGGTTGAACAGATGATTGCTGGGGTGAAACAGGTCACCGATGAACCTAGTCGCTCTGTTCCTGCATCTACTGGTGTAGATGTCCTGTAGTGATATCAGATCTGGTGCAGCGCTCCGCTGCCCGGGTCACTCTATGCAGTGCCTTGATGTCATGAGCACAGCTATTCCCAAACCAGGAGATGATGTTCTGAGTCAGAACAGATTGTATAGCACCAGAGTAGAACGTTTTAAGGATCGACGGAGAGACCTGTAGCTTCTTCAGCTGTCTGAGGTGGTGGAGCCGCTGCTTTGCTCTACTGGCCTGAGCTCGGATGTGTACAGTCCATGTCAAGTCCTCAGTGAAATGAACGCCCAGGTATTTGAAGCTGCTCACCCTCTTCACTGCAGTCCCGTTGAGTCTAACGTTGAGTTTCTCAGTAAGTTACTGCCCCTTGGGGTCTGTTTGCTTTTCTCATCGTTGCAAAGGAGGCCTATAGGACTGGACAGACCTGTGTCACTGCGGCGTCTGCTGTGAGCTTTGTGAAAGCGCTGTTTCCTTCACTCTCAACCAAGTCCCATCATCTGAGCAGTCCTCAGGCTGCCTTGCCATCAGGCTCTTTCAGATGTTTATTCAGTCAGTCTGTGAAATGGCATCATGGTGTTGGGAGAAATCAGCGCCTCTATCGTACTCCTGCAGAAAAATTTTCTTGTGCTTCAGAACTAGCGTGTTTCATGCACGTTTGACATTATTGATGACCTTAGACACAATGTGCCGGAAAACGGCAGGCTTTCACGGTGCTTTAGCTAAGACACAAGGTTCAAGTTTGTTTCCTATTCATCTTTGTCCTTTAAATCTCTAAGCCAAAACTGTTCAGTCTCTCGGAGACAATGATCCAACTCATTCACAGGCCTATGAATATTCAGCTCTCAAAGAGATAGTAGAGTTGTTTCAACTGGCTCCTCATAAGTCATTGGTTTTAATATGTTCTAAATACTTTGGATGATTTATTTAGTTTGATGTAAAGCAATAATAGTATCGTTTTCTAAGAAGCAAGTAGAGCATTAACTGGGGTGTATTTTGCAAATAGTCATTGTCAGTCATATGAAGAATGAACTCTTCTGGTTTTTCACTCATTGTTTTACTTAATCTCTGTTTAGTTTATCTCTTACTGGGGTGAATAAATGTCTCCTGTAGCTTATATGGTTGCCATTAATTTTCCATTTTAATCAGATTTTTATTCAAACACAAAGTTGTGGTTTTGCATAGAGATGTTCACCAGTTAGGCTGGTAATAATCACACCAAGGCATTTCAATATCTCCATTTGCACTTTTCCTTGTCCTAAAATCAGCGCTTGATGTACAAGGCAGAAATGCACACTCTGTGCATTTGTTTTTGCACTGAACACTCAAATCCATGAATCTGTGACGTTCTGCCGAGATCCAGTTTATGTAGCAGGAAAGTGATGTTTGATATGCATTAGAAATTTAAGAAAGGCTTAGGACATATTGGTTAATGCTGATGTATTAGAGCCCCCTGTAGATCTTTGTTGGTGAAAGGGTAAAGATAATGAGAACCACACATGATTAACGTTTATGTAGAAGGAGAGGATCCTAGGAAAGCTGGGTTTCATTCTTGGTATCGCTTAGCTAACTCTTTGTAGGAGAATGTTTTCATTGTGACAGGTGAAAATCAGATTTCTTGTAATCCATGTTTTTATTCTTTGCAGTAATCATGGAGTTGCTGAGAAGAAGCATGAGTTGTGGCGCTAAGCATAGCTTTCCCGCCCAATACTTAAACTTCTTTTTTTAAACCTTTTTTTCTAGTGTTTGTTCCCATGTGTTCTAGTTCTGCTGATTTTGAAATGAGAGCTTTGTTTTACAGCAAATTGTTTACCATGATTTAGAGAAACTCTTAGTTTCCAGTGCAGTCTGTGTGTTGGATCTTATTTGATGCAGTGGAAATACTGTGAGAACCTAGTGGGGAAACAGGTTTGTTGTTGCAGTTGCTGACTCTCATTCTGGTTGTTTCCACAGTGATGCAATTGCAGTGTCACTTTCACTTGACTGCTGCCTTGTAGTAGATAGACCCCTGCTTGCGTACAGCGGTTCAGAAGTATTGAGAGCAGAGGACAAGCAGCCTCCTGCTCTGGGGGCTCTCACCATTGCTGCTGCTAGTGATGCTAATGGCTGTTGATGGTGCTTCTGGAAGCTGACTTTGGGACATGGTTTATTGATTTCCTCCACTTCCGGGACCTGAGGTTGCTCTGCCCCTCTGACCGGGGGGACTGGATAGCTCAGTTGGTTAAAACATATGGTTGGTAACAACAAGGTTCAGTCTTCATCTGTACCACAAGAGGAAGAAAAAGAAATTCCCTGCCCCTCTGACCCACAGCTCTTCTCTAGGTTGTCCCACTCTGCTTTGATAGTGGTTTCCACTTGCAAGATGTAGGATGTGGGTGCTGAACCAAGGAAATTAGGTCTCCAGGTCATCTGCTACAACATGTGTCCTCATCGACTGGGGTACAGCCCATCCTGTGATGCGAAGGGGTTTGAACAGATGGGGATACACATCTTTAAACCAGGAACTGGTGTGCAGGAAGTGACTTGTGAATAATTGAATTATTCAGCCAACCTTCAGACACCTAATTAGCATCCAGCTTCCTGAAAGACGAACAGACCATTGCTAATTCCTAATTAGCATTTGCTCAGCATGGTGAGAATTATTAGTAGCTGTTTCTTGAGCAGTTGGTATGTTTGATTGTAGGCAAATATTTCCAATACTTTGATTTCTTAGCTCAAAGTATCACAAAAAGCTAGTAAAGTGTCTCTGCCAGAAAGAAAATAAGAGCCCATGCAGTTATTGTAATTATAATTGTAATATTTTGGTAGCCTGTGATGCTTTGCAGAATTGGGCTCTTGATACTATTTCATTTATGAAAGAAAAGGTTTCTTCTTCCTGTGTATATCCCAGCCTACCCAAAGCATTGTCATGTTTCCCCTAGTGTCTGCAGATGCATGAGAGGAATAAAACTGTCGCTCAGATGTTTGAATAGAAGTAGAAAGGCAAGAGGCAGCCTTCGGATGTTTTACCTTGTTTGGAGGTTGTGTGGTGTCCCTTTCAAAGAAAAGCCAGATATACAGGAACTAAGGTACCTTGAGCAAAGCACATTAAATTAATCTTTGGCTTGATTTGACCAGCATTGTAGCAGCAAAAGTTTGAAAGAAGCCAACGTGAATAATGATCTCAGGAACGAGCGGTCAAGTTTCTCTGGGAATTTCCTTTTTCCATGCAGATGGGCAGCTTGCCTCACCTTAGCCGTTCCACATATAAGATGAGGAAAGAATGGTTGTTAGTAAGCATGTGATTCCTTTGAGTCTTTGCAATTAAAGTAAAAAAAAAAAAACATAGCATGGATCATAATTCAAGAAATACACGTGTATTTAGACGGTACATTTGACATTTATGAAATAGCTCTTGGCTGTTGGTGCTGGAGTTTGTGTTTTCTGTGATACCCCATCCTGCTACACAATAAACTCTGTCTTGAAAGAAGGATTCACAAGATGAGCTTGCTGGCCAGAGCCAGGGCTTTTCTGAGCCCCAAAGGGCTGTGTGAAGCAGAAGCAACAAAAGCTTTCACTTTGGTCTTTCCCAGTGACTCTTATGTAATGGAGAGTCTGGTCTGGTTCCACTTGACCTTGGCCTAGCATGACTCACAAGGACACTGCATTATGTCTTTTTCTTAAATGTGTATCCTGAGGTGGGAATGTTACTGAGAAATGCAATCATTGTTTATATGATAATATTTTAGTACTTTAGCTTTTATTTCCCCAACCCTCATTTTAGATTACCAGTGTTGTTTTGTTCTTCGCTGTAATTCCTGTGAAACCTGTGTTCCAGCTCGACAGATGGCACCCCTAGCAAAAAACGGAGAGCCCCGAGCCCCAGAGGTGAAGTCCAGGTTCCACACATCTCCTTGAGCAAGCGGCTGTGCAGGAGCTGACAGGAGCGGAGAAGAGAGGGACGCAGCACCACGAGAGGCACTTCTAAACCTCCTGAGACTCATTATATCCACCTTGAAGGAGGCTGCTTTAAGATGCTGAAAAAAATTATTTTTTTCTAGGTTGATTTTAAATTGACCCTTTTCCTGTTAGTTGATCTTATTAAAGTTTTTTTTTATTACATTTTCTCTCAACTTTTTTAATAACTATGTTTGTATTTATAGACAGAGGCCAAGGTCTTCATATGGTTGTGAGGTCAGAACTCTTGCTGCCCCAAGCAGCTTGCTTTAATTTCAACTTTTTGTTCATTTGGGCATTTCGCAGCCCTTCTTATCAAAGCTACGAGAAGATCCAGTTGCCTAATTGTAGAACAGCGTGAGTCAAAAGTGCAACTCTAAGGAGCAGGAAAATAAACAAACACAATGAAACTCCTTTGGAGTCATTCGAAGAACATTGCCGCTTTGGACCAAAAGAATGCAGCGAGCAACTGGTGTGAAAAACTACAGGGAGCCCATGTTGCGCTGATAGTGGCCTTCAACTCTTCTGAATTGTTGGGTCTGGCGTATTGCATCTTCCTCTTCACAATGTGGTAGAAAAAAGTGTACAAGCAATAGGGATAACCGCACCCTGGAGAGGATTGTGAAACAAAACCCATTCAAAACTGTGGGGGAGATTCACAAAGAGTGGACTGCAGCTGCTTCAAGAACCACCACGCACAGACATATGCAAGACATGGGTTTCAGCTGTCGCATTCCTTGTGTCAAGCCACTCTTGAACAAGAGACAGCATCAGAAGCGTCTTGCAACAAAAAGGACTGGACTGCTTCTGAGTGGTCAAAAGTTATATTCTCTGATGAAAGTAAATTTTGCATTTCCTTTGGAAATCTGTGGATTCTGTGCCTCTCCTCTCTTCCTCCAGACTCTGGGACCTTGATTTCCAAACATGGGCTCCCATAACACCTGAGCAATGCCACAGACTGATCGACTCCATGCCACGCCACATTGCTGCAGTAATCCAGGCCAAAGGAGCCCCAACTAAATATTGAGTGCTGTACATGCTCATACTTTTCATGTTCGTACCTTTCAGTTAGCCAACATTTCTAAAAATCCTTTTTTTGCATTCGTCTTAATTGATATTCTAATTTTCCAAGATACTGAATTTGGGACTTTCATTAGTTGTCAGTTATAATCATCAAAATTAAAAGAAATAAACATTTGAAATAGATCAGTCTTTGTGTAATGAATGAATCTAATATACAAGTTTCACTTTTTGAATGGAATTACTGAAATAAATCAACTTTGTCATGATATTCTAATTTTATGAACAGCACCTGTAGAGGGTGGCACTTTGGGAGCTTGAGCCTGGTAGGTTCTGCATTTTATAGCAGAAATAATTCTAATCCAGTGAGTGATGTACAGATGCCCGCTTGGCTACAGTAGCTGCACTATTTATTTTGGTGCCACATTGTTCGTTTCAGCAGCAGAGTCAAGAGGTCAAACAGAATTTGTCCAGGCTGTTTTCAAATCTATTCAGACTGCCTGGAGAGATAAAAACATAAATCCAGCTTATATAATGTTAGTGAAGTGTGTCAAGTGTCATACACCTTCTAGAAGACATGATCAGTGTTGTAAGGCAGTGAAAAGATGGGCAAAGAAGCAGATGGGCTCGGAAGACCTCTAATTTCCTTGCCAATTAGCTTCTAAAGTTACAGGCAGGATGTGGCCAGAATTTTTGTAGCATTTGATGTAGTAGAATTGTTTGCAGACCAACAGTGATATTCCTTCCCGAAAATATTTGTTTGTTTGCTGGAGACAAGATGGCTCTCTGTGTTACTTAACATTTGATTGAACAGTAAACAAAGTGTCCAAAATCAAAAATTTATCCTGAATTATTTGTTGTCTGGTCAAAACTTCCATCCTTTCAAGTCCACGGGCTGCCAGAAGTTATACTCAGAACTACTCAGCAAATCAAAAAAGCTCAAGTGAATTTGTTCTAGTCTCTGTCAATCTTGAGAGAAAGAGAAAAGTTATAAATACAAAAGTCAGCAGCCAAACCTTAAAACATTTTTGGGATTTTTTTGGGAAAGGCAGTTTTGTTGCACCAACTTAACATCTCTTCAGTATAACTTCTTCTAGGTCTGTTGGACCTCAGCTATTTTGTATTTACTTGCATGTTAAAAATTTCAGTTAAATCGTGTTCTGCAAAATATTTTTCACGGCAGGGCGACAACAAGTGAGAATTCAAACTACCTCTGAGAAAATAAAAGACGGTTCAGGTCGCAGTTGGGTCTCTTTGCGGTGATTCATGGCAATCGGTGAGATCGTCTTGTAAACCGCAGATGGGGGAACCATCTACACATTCCTGCCCCATCGCATGTGGAGTAGTGGTCCAGTATACAAGGAATCCTAAACCTAATTTAGGAACCTTGTGATTCCACCGGTCTGACTGCAGATAACAATGTATGTTGGCCTGTTTACCTCCTGTAAATCCTCTATTTTTTGCCATACGTCTGAGGAGATCACTGCTGATCACATGATTTGGCCTTACGATCACCCTTCTTTCTCAGTGTGGGTCCGTGTGTTCCCATTTGTCCGATCCCATTTCAACAGTTGTGGGAAGACAAAGTCGAAACCTACGAAGGTGCAGACTTGCTGGAGCCTTCAGAATGAATCTGCATTAACTTGAGTACTGGAGATGCTGTATAACATAAGCATGTGCACTGAATGGAAAAAATACTCACTTGCAGGACAGCAATGCCCTTTGTGTGTTGGATGCTGAAGATGGAGGGATGGGCGTTGTGGAAGCCCAGCTTTGGCAGAGAGTCAGGGATGCTGCCCAGGTGGCAAACCTCAGTGGCCACCTGCACGTCCTCCTGGAGTTTAACTTAGGACAAACAGAATTGATATTCGTGTCATCTCATCGTCCAAGAGCGCTGGCTGCCAGCCCCACCAGGACACTGAGGTGTGATTCAAATTGATGCTTTCTGGACAGATGTGACTTTGTTTGGCTTCCTCACAATTTAGCCTGGTTGTGAGTGGGCACCTCCTGTATATTTACAAGTGGAGTTACCTTCCCCTTGGGTCCAGTGTTTTTCCAGGAGAACCCCTGTGCTCTGATCCCAGGGGTCTGTGAGCAGTTAATGGGACCCTCCTTCGCTTGGCTGGAATAGGTTTCAAAGCAGAGACACTGATAGGTGACGCACTTCCCCTACTGGTGGTTAGAAGCTGTTCCCTCGTTCTCAGTAGCAGCCCACTGTTTGCAATGTCTTGTTCAGTCTTCAGGTACCCAATAGACTTCGAGCTCTGATGAGAATTTAGCAGCCAGGTCTTGTTACAGAACGTTCTTTCATGCCGCCAAAATACAGTCTGAGAAGCGAGAGCCACCCTGTCCTCCTCCCTCCCTCCATCTACATCCCTCCACGGGAGATCTGGTGTGAATTTCCCTGGTATTCTCCTGCTCTTGTTGCCATGAAGCTGTTAATACCACGTCTGGTTTGTAAAATCCAGATGAACCCATGAAGTCAAGGACAAGTCTGGTAATGACTTGGATAGGTAGCTGTGTTGAGCCTGTTGAACCCTTCAAATTTGCAGTGACTTCATAAGGTGGTCCATAGCCTTGAAAGCCAGAGTGCAGTAACCAAGTTGTTATTTTTAACCATCTCTTGCATAACTTCCTTCTACAGAGTTTCTAGATATTACGCACAATGGAAAGGAAAGGTAATATGACCGTTTGGTCAACAAGGACACACACGCTGCATTACTTTTGAACCTTCACTTCCCTCTGCCTTTTTCTAAGAAGTTCTGCAGTGGAGCTGCAAGTAGTGACAGAAGTTAGACACTTGAAATAAATTTCTTCACATTTATTACCAAAAGTTACAGGGGAGCAAAATGCCAGCTATGTAGTCAAATTATTTTCCAGAAAATGAAAATAGGTTGCATTTTCATTCATTTGGGAATTTTGTTGCCATGATTATTCCGTTTCTGATTATGCATATGATGCCTTGTGGTCCCAGTGAGAGCAATAAGTTGCCGTCGATTCAGAGCTCAAGTGCCCTGTTGTATAAATGCTTTTGTTCCCTTTTAATGCTTCATTTTTTTCTCTCTTACTGAGAAGTGGCTTTTGAGCCAGAAGTTGGGGTACAAGGCTGGAATCATTAATTCAGACTACTGACTGGCTCTGTTCTTCATGGTGAAAAGGATGCCTAGTGGTGCTAATGTCCTGTATACCAGGGCATGAGTGTACAGTTCACACACAGCCCAGCTTGGGAGGGTGGAGGTAAAGCAGCTGTTTAGCCCAGAGGTCAAATTCCACAACCTGTCAAGGTGGTCTGGTGTGGAAGTAAGTGCATGATTTTGGCCACCTTGTAGTTATTTCCAGCACTCCATTATATTTTCATGCCTCCAGTTGTGGCATTCAGGGGGCCACTTTGCAACAACGGGTGGTCCTGGCACTTCACACCTCCTGGGCTGGCTCAGCCTGTGCAGAGTCCATATATTCTGTCAGTGTTTGTCTGTAGCCCTGTGTGTGAATGCCATTTTGGAGTGCTGTCCCATCCAGGGTGGACCCTGCAAGTTGTGCTACCGGGATTGGCTCTGGAGCACTGGGCCCTACACTGGGCAAGCAGATCTGGGTAGCGGATGGAGGACAGTTGAGGTACAGCTGAGACCGCTTTACTGTACAGCCTTGGGACTGGACTGCAGAACTTCTTAGAAAAAGGTAGAGAGAAGTGAAGGTTCAAAAAGGGGGAGGGGTTACCATCATCCACATCCAGTTTAACTGATATACAGTCACCAAAGAGACAAACAGTGCGTATCCGCTTAACCGATGCCATGAACCTGCTCGTGTCCCTTTGAAGTGAACGGGACCAAAATGGGTCCATGGAGACGGTATCCACTTAAGTGAATCGTCCACTTAATCTGGTATCTACTTAAGTTGACTCGACTCTCAATGTCATTTCTCACCGTTGGTCACATGCTTTTTTCTTCACTCAACTCCTTACTCTTCACCACAAGCTTGAGTCCTTTTCCCTTGTGGTAGGATGAAATTTATGCATCTCTGGGGTATAAAACTGTATACCAGAAAGAGCTAAAAATGTTTCTTCTACATGCTTTTACCAGCACTAGCAATGTTGTTGAAATTTTTGCATTTCTCTGATTTGGGTGTTTATTCTGTTCACCCTGTAACCAGAGGCTTTTTTTAGCCCAAGGGAGGGACGCAGTTTACCCAGACACGACAATCGGTGATGCTGTTTTGGATGATGGAGCCAGAGACATTCTGGACTGTTTGGAATCGCTATCTCCCAGAGTTGTCACAACCCTAACTTCACAGTGCTGCCCCACTGCCTCATAATGGCCCTCACTGACGCAGTCCCAGCCTCCCAGGGCACTCCCTTCATAGCTACACTTTTGCTGTAAATAGGAAAAATATTTGTTATCAAAAAATAACAGTAAGTTAAAAAAAAATGCTGAGAAACATGTGAATTTTGTGGTGATTGATACTTAAAGTTCCTGGAACAGTGACCTTGCTCTAAAATGTTTCAACACATTTCTCATAACTATAGACCTGCACTGCAAAATGTCACATATTTTGTGTAAAGAAAAACACGCAAATTGTGGTCGCGTGCAAATGTAATATTGGGACTAAAGCAGAAGACCATAGGAACTGCTGTAATGACATTCTTCACACTTGGCTGCCTCGAGGGCTAGCGTACAATGAGTAGAAGCACAATCCCGAGTCGGTGAACCTTGATATGCTAATGCTAATATGCTAATGATCTTACAGCATCTTCTCCTCTTAAATCATCTGTTAAGTTTTGCCCATCTGTAAGTAGTGCAGCCTAAACTGGTAGCCCACTATTCCTTACTGCACCCTTCCGTCTGCCTTCTGCTGCAGGTGGGAAAGTACTGACGCTCAGGGTAATAGCAGGTGTTGTTAACAGCTAGGGTTCTAATCCCAGCTTCTGCTGTTGCACCTTTGTGAAACAAATGCACTGGTTCGTGGGATAAGAAGGGGCATGTTGTCCCATGAGGGCATAAGTTTTGTTCTGTTTAGCACCATAAGCAGCTTTTACTCACGTATCTGGACCGAGCTTACTGTGGACAGCGAGAGCTTAAACAGGGTTGTCATGGCACCTACAGTGTCCATTCATCGTAACTGGGCATGTGTAGCAGCGCTGGCATGGTGTCCAGGTATGGATTAGTGTGCACTGTACAGTGGTGTTGTGGTCCTGCTTGATCTGAAGTAAGTTGAGTCCCCAAAGCTTTTATTCCCCTTATTTTTTACAGGCAAGACCAGAAAGAGGGGACAGGACCGCGGCTCCACACGTGTGTCATAGAAGCAGCAAGTGCAGGGATGTCCACATCTGCAGCTTATTGAATGGCTGACTGCACCACAGTAAATTACTTGGTACTGAAATGAAAACAAATTCCAAGGCAACGTTCTGTGGTTTCTCAAGGGAATATTTTTTTCCTCAGGAGAACACCATCTTCTGTTGGTTCTGACCAGAAGGAACGTCAGCTCTTTGCAGAGCAATCACTCTCTCTCTTTATCAGTTCAGTGTATTTTTGCTGAGAACTTTGTTGTCATGGTGACACAGCGCTGAACACAGTTCACCTCTTCCACTCATACAGTGACAGATATTGGTAACTCTTTGGATAAACCTGCTGGAAACTGACAAGATGGAAATAGAAAACTTTCCAGGTGTGAAGAAGGGGAATAAAACAAACTTTCTGGAGGGGGGACCTGCCATGGCTGTCCCCTGCTGTGCATGTTCATTTGGTGACATGGAGACCTGTGTTGAAACATCTCATAGAGGGCAGTGAGTCTATCAATGCAGATCTGACCTTCAAAGTCCTTATTCTGGCATTCTCTCACACATATACTACTGCAAATGTGAGTCAAAGCTGCAGCTACTGTACCTTCTGTGTTACTGTCCAGCCTACAAAGGGGACAAAAATGCCTCAGAATTAAAACGGAACTAAAACAGTGATGAGTGGGATGGAGCACGGTGGGGGTTGAATGATGATGACCCCAGACTTGCAGTGGCCTCAAAGAGGAGTTATTTTGTTCGCTGTACAGATGGTCTACAAACTCAGTAAATACACTGCTCGGCCAAAAAAAAAAGTCACCTCCTGGATTGAACTTAGTGTTGAGATGTGGGGTTGCTTCAGTTGGTCAAGTCTAGGTTCAGCAACATTTTGTGCCCAAAAAATTAGGCGAGCTGACTACCTGAATGTACTGAATGACCAGGTTTTTTCTTCATGTTCCAAGATGACAATGGCAGGATGCATCGGGCTCAAATTGTGAAAGAGTGCTTTAGGGAGCATGAGAGAGACATCGTTTTCACACATTGATTGGCCACCACAAAGTCCAGACTTTAACCCCGTTGAGAAAGAATCTTTGGGATGTGCTGGAGAAGACTTTATGCAGCGGTCAGACTCTCCCATCATCAATACAAGATGTTGGCAAAAAATGAATGCAATTCTGGACGGAAATGAATGTTGTGACTTTGCATAAGCTTATTGAAACGATGCCACGGTGAACGCATGCCGTAGTCAAAGCTAAAGGCGGTCCAACTAAATATTACAGTGTGCGACTTTTTTTTTTTGGCCGGGAAGTGTATTTTACGCCACTATTTCAATTACTTTGTCATTTTTTGGCATTGTTTGTGTCACACCTGGGGAGGAAAGGAAGCCGTTTGTTGTGGTGGACTTGAGTATTTTGGCCACAAAGCCCTTTGATGAGTGATGTGCATGCAAACTGGGGCTCCACTGTGAACCTCAGATGTTTCCGGTGACATTTAGGCCCAGTTCAGGCCACGTTTATGACAAGCTGGCTGTATTTTGGCAAGCTGCGGTTTTTAGAGGTTTACAGGACACAGGACCTGTGTGGTTAATGGGTCAAGGAAGGAGAGTGAGGTTCAGCTGCGGTGAAAGGATGTAAAATGGTGTAAAGAAGCAGCTTACTGCACTGTATTCTGCAGGCCAGCAGTTGGAGCAAAATGGGAAGGAGAATCCAGGCAAAAATACACTGAGTTGCCAGAGTTAGGGCCAAACTATAACTATAATTATTGCCTCATTACTGTTCTTATTCGAATGTGGTAATTTTTCCTGTCTCTACAGGATCACTGTGTTCTGTACCTTCTGTTTTGAATGAAGAAGCTCCAAATCCTGGTGGCAACTAAGCTGCAGCAGCACATGCCTGAAATCAGACCCTTGAAAATGAATAAAATACAATATGAGTGTTTTTGAGTTATTTTCCAGTACATTTTGAAGGCAGTGTAACAGCTCAGATCTTAAAAGCTTTTAAAGCTCGGTGATTTTTTTTTTTTTTGCCAGTCTAGGTTTTTGTCTGCCAAATATCTGTTTCTAAACACTGGTTGTAGCTGAGCTGTAACTCAGAGGTCCTGCAGCAGTGCCCCTCCAGGGAGGACATCTTCCTGTGACTTTAATCACATCATCAGCAGCTTTTTTTTTGTATTCCCCCCCCCCCCCAAGGCACAGTTGGTTTAGGTTGATGGCAGGAAAGGTTTGCTGAAGGTTTGACTGGGTGTCCATGGGGGAACCCATCTTCAGGTGTCTGTGTAAGTGATGATGAAGATTAAGACACAGTTTTCTGAGCTCTGAACATTGCTCTCCCCTCTGGTTATTCAGGACGCCATCAACCATGGCAAAACCTGCAGCAGCTGTGGATCTTCAGCCCAGAAGCCCAGAACTCCACTCTAAAACCACACACAAAAGCAAGTGCCCACCTTTTATGTCAATTTTCAAGGTCTGCAACTTGTTCTGATCCTAGACTGTTATGTTTTGAAGCGCCATAATCAAGCTTAATAAACATATGGTTTGCCCAGGTTGGTCTAGAAGAACTTGAGGAGCTGCACAGAGCCCTGACCTCAACCCCACTGAACACCTTTGGGATAAACTGGAATGCTGACTGTGAGCCAGGCATTCTCACCCAACCTCACTGATGCTCTTAAGGCCAATTGTGCACAAATTCCCATAATCTGATGGAAAGCCTTCCCAGAAGAATGCGGACTGTTATAGCAGCAAAGGTAGGGGGGGCTCTATATTAATGTCCATGGTTCAACAAGCACATATGGGTGTGATGGTCAGGTGTCCATGCACTTTTGGCCAAACAGTGTACCTGAGCAGAACGGAATAAATCAGCCACAATTTCCAGTTGCCAAGCAAAATGATGGTGGTTTTCAGAGAAATGCATTCAATTTACTTTCATAAGGAAACTTCCTCAGCCGTTCCAATACGATAACTTTTATAGCTCTGCAGATGAACACCAGACGGGCTAATCACCCTGGAGGTGCCTATTAAAGCTGAGTTACAGCAGCAGACCCTGTAGATCACCTGTTGTAACGGTGAGGAATAAAAGGAATAAATCTCTGCAGCCTTTACAGCCCAGTGAAATTACATGTAAGCAGTGCTCTTAAATCCCACATAATATTCACCTGGGTGGTTCACAATTTTACTAAGTAAGCAGAGCCTTGTTTACCATTTAAGGTGGTCACCAGCAGTCATTTGGACTCTGTGTGTGTGTGTGTGTGTGTGTGTGTGTGTGTGTGTGTGTGTGTGTGTGTGTGTGTGTGTGTTTTGCAGATCTCCATACAGCTTTATTACTGCTGTTAAACTCCCGCTCCTCCTTTTATGTGAATGGATTACATGGCTGGTCAGCAGTTTTTTGGATCTTTATATCTAATAAATGGGCAGGGACACTGATCTGCACAATGTTCATGTTGATTTCATCTTAGTTTGTGAACAGATTATGTGTTTCTGTTGCTCAAGTTGGTGCTTGGTGGGCATATGTTGACGCGATCCTGTTAGCTGCTTTGTAGGAGATCCTTGTCCTGGTGGGGGCCAAGCAGAAAGCAGTGGAGCCCCTGCAGAGTGAACCAGCACCTTTTGGGATCATCATCTTCTTCTCAACCAGAATCCAGGTAAAGAAACTACACTTTGTGACCAAAGCTGAAAAATGTTCCTTAGTTTTGCACAGTGTAACAGTCAACAAATGTACTTAAATTCAGGTGTTAATGTGTGATGCACTGGTGCCTCACAGCTCCTGAGCTGTTTGCCTGATGTGGGTGGAGTGTGTGCAGCTTGCATGTTCTTCTCCATGTTTGCACCACTCTGAGGCAAAAACATGCCAGAAGAAGGCAATAACAAACTATTTCCATTCCTCCTGGCCTTAAAGAACACCAGTAGTCACGTAGGAGTCAGACTGTCAGGTGTTAATAAGCGCCAAAAACATCTTTACTACAGAAGTCTGCTCTGAAAAGAGCTTTTAAATAGTTGTTCTGCATACATATCATTATTATAAAATCCTTATCATTCAGAACACCATGATGCTGAAACCTGCAGTTTTTTAATCAGTTATAAAGATCTGTGATTTCTTTACCAGTCAGATTTTATTCTGTTATTTCAACAAATTACATCTCTTCAGTCACTTCCTGGAGCCAAGGTTCTCTTTTCCAAAGTAATGTATTTCTCTATTCTTCATTGATGCTCAGCCTCAGTGAAGGGCCCCACTGGGGGACTCAACGTCACAACCATTTGAACAAAGTTCACTTAGTAAATCCACTTCTCACCTCCTGCCTGTTGGCTCTATAAGCGGTAAGCCAGCCAGCCCGATGTATCTGCTTCTCAGAAAGGAATATGTTTGTTGGGATACAGAAGTGTTCGGTCTACAGTTGGACTCCTGAGAAGAGCGGCTCCTTCTTACCAAATCTCTTGCTGGATTTGATACAGTAATGAACCCAGCAGCTACGGTCCTCAAATCTGTAGGCCTTAGCTGCATGCTGAGCACCTCTTCCACTTGCTCCCAATTACAGCTCCCCCAAGCCTAAACCTCTGACCACTTTGACCCAAGAAAAATTCTCTCAAAATCACAGTTTTACACAAAGAGCCCAGATAATTTGTTTGGCTTCTCACCACTGTTATCTCCCTTATTGCGGTTTTGATATGGCATCCACAACCTTGACGGATCTGCTGTCTCACTGCAACATTCTCAGTGGACAGAAAGTAATGAAGGCCGAGTTCAATAGAAGACCTTCCCGATGTGACGGGTCGCCAGGGCAAACACAGTGCAAAAACAAATATGGCCCCTTAATAAGGGCCTGGTTCACAAAGGAAAGGAAAGTAAATAAAAAAAATAACAGTAATAACATACCAGAGGCCTGAGAGACTGGACAGCAGGACACGCATTTAAGGTGTTAAAACCAATGTGTCATGACCGGCTATCAGGACTGAGAGGACTTGTACAATGATATAACACGACTGCTAAATCAGTGGACACCGAGAAGTCAGATCTCCATTTTGTCAGGTGAAGAACAACAAACACAGTAGCCGCTCAGCATGCAAATGCTGGTGTTTAGAAGGTGAGCGGCACACCTGTTACCCATGTAAATTAACGTTTGGCCGCTGTTGTGTTGTATATAGATGGTCCTCGACTTACAATTTTTCGACTTTGCGATGGTACAGTAGTGATGCGCATTCAGTAGAAACCGTACTTCGAATTCTGAATTTTTATGTTTTTTTTTTCCCAGGCAATCGATATGCAGTACGAAACTCTCTCATGATGCTGGGCAGCAGCACCGATCCCCATCTCCCAGTCTCCCACGCGGTCGCTAGTGTGCACAACCAATACTCTACAGTGTTCTGTGTTGTGTTTTGTACATCCATCATGCCTATGAAATACCCATCTGTGTCTGTGTCTCCTGAAAGCGGCAAGCCTGTAATGACTTTTAAGGTAGGCTAGGCTAGGCTATGATGTTCGGTTGGTGTTATGGTGTGCGTTGGTGGAAGCAATCGTGAGAAACCATGGCAATAATTTTAAGTTCCGTTCAATTTTTTACTAAGTTTTGTTTCTGACAAAGAATGTTGCCGTTAGCTGGGAGCTAGTGCTAAATATTGGCAGTAAACAAAAACAGAAGATGCCACAATTCAAAATAAATAAAATACGAGGTCTTGGCAAGACAGTGGTTGCAGGAGAGTTCAGAAGGGGCAGCGGAAACTGAGCACAGACAGGAAGTCTGGGTAGGAACTAAATCACTTCCACGATTGGTTCCTACGCCAATCAATCAGTCTGTAGATGGCGGGGAGAGACCACCTACGTTCCATTGCTTAAGCGGCCACAGGCGTGACAGTAGGTTGGTTGAATTAAATGCATTTTTGACTTACGATCGGTTTGTCCGAATGGAACACCATTGTAAGCCGGGGCACGTCTGTAAATCATTCTCACTGACTGGGTGGGTGTAGGTTTAGTCCCTCCCTCCTCCATCACACAGGTTTTGCTCCTCTGATCACTTGTGAGAAGGAGATCAGAAAAAAAGAGGCAGGGAAAATTATCTAAATGGATCAAACCCTGGAGGATTTTTGCGCCTACAGGAAAATAGGAGAGAAAATTTGTTTGGCCGTATTTATAACTCAAAACTGAAGGTGGCCAAAGAGATTCTGGAGATTTGTGAAATAAGAGGATTATTCTTGTCTTGCATAAAGGAGATTAAGCACAGCGCTGCTCCTTGCTCATTTATTGTGAGACAACGCTTTTTGTCTTCAGAATATACAGAGAATTAGAAGTGACCGGCATGTGAATGTATGGCCATGGTCGGTGTTGGAGGATTTGGTTCTCATCAATGCAGAAGCACCACATCAGGCCCATGCTGCTGATCCGAGATGGCTGCAAGATGGATCCAAATGCTACCATTTCACTCATTCCCTTCCAGGCGTGTACAAGTATTTCTGTGTATAGTCAAATGGTTCAACACAAACAAAGGACTTCATCTTCGTCATACAAGCAGTCAAATAAAATGGCTTACCTGCCCCGCAAATGAGAAACCAACAAATCTTTAGCCTATGAACAGTAAGGAAAACAGCAAGTTCTGCACTGAACATTTAACGTTCCAGAGCCAAAGTACTTTCCAGAAGCAGATCAGGAAAACTCGGTGTGAATCATTATGCGCCTTACCGTGTTTTTCTTACAGCTTCAGTAGCAGTTTGGCTGTTAGCAGGTGGCTCTCAGTGGCCAGATTTGGACACGTGGACCATGCACGTGTGATTGTGTGGGGCAGTCATGCTAACATTCTGGTGTTCTACCCTTGAGCAAGGTATTCACCCTGCATTACACCAGTAAAATTTACTCCAGTAGTACAGAGCAATTTAAAAACAATGAAACACGAGGGGCCATAAATTACTTGTGTGACCATACAGTGTCCACTAAATTGTAGTTTTATGCTTGATCCCCCCCCCCCAGCTTTTGGCATGTGAAATTCTAAACCTCATGTTTGTATGGTTCTGATATCAGGATTATAGGAGTGGTTCGGTTGCAGTCATTGCTGCTGAAGGTGGTGCAGCTTAAAAGAGAATTACTTTTTCACACAGGAGATGTGGGAGTTGGATAAGTTTGTTCCCTAAACAAATGAAATAACGCTATGTTTGCTTAAGTTCCCTTTGTCCAATGTTACTTGACTAATGCACTAATGAAAGTGATTTGTTTTGAATCCCCCTGTAAGGAGCGGAACACTAAATCATTTTTAGGGGGAAAGCGTTGGCTAAATAAATATATGTAAATGTGATATTAATTACTCTGCCCACCTCTCTCACGCACATACCACAGTGGATGGATGGGGTCCAGCACCTCTGTAAAACGTGGGCTGTAGAGGAAATTCCTGTCATGTACCTGAACTCTGCTGCTTCCCAGGCAGTAAAAGTGGGGAAAGTATAACGTGACCGAGTCACCGCTGCCTGTAGCCTCATCTGCAGACCCTTCTGTAATTGTTTTTTGTCACACAGCTGTACCACGTGTGGGTCACACAGGGTCACACCCCGGGTCTCAATGTCTGGCATGTCATGACGATGTGTGACGTTGTGCTCGGCCCGAGCGTGAGTGCTGGCCTCTACTTGTCGACATACAGATCCTTAGGACCTGTGATGCCTTCGGAGGCTTCGGCAGGATCTTTGAACAAAGTGGGAGTGGTTTGCACACTGATTTACTGTACACCTCAGCTCTAAGACCCTGGATTATTTATTCCTGCATTGCAGAATAGCTGACTGATTGCTTTGGAAATGAGGAGCGAGGAACTGCACTCATTACATTTGTGCAACAGTAGCAAAGTCTCTGATTTTACGGCCGTACTAGAACCTCCTGTTCACTGCAACTGAGGATGCTTTAATAGCATAAAAACAATAGTTTTAAATTCTAATGTGCAGGCATACCTGGAGCAGAGCTGTAGATGCATTATTGAGAAATGGAGCTTAACAAATCTAATGAAGCGGATCATTAATACAGAATACTGCACAAATGGAGCTTTAAAGCTGCACAGCACAATATAAATTACTATACTATATGTCATTACTTTATAATAACATATAAAGTATCATAAATTATTACAATAAGTGACTCAAAGGGAAGGAGCGCTGCTTCAGGTATTACCTCCAGTTACAGGGGTTTGCTGAGTGAAACTGCATTTAAATCGCGAAATAGTCCACCTGATATACTGAGAAGAATCACAGCACATTAGCCCCTCCCCACGCGTCACGCTTTAGGTTTAAAACACTAACAAAATGATGTGCAATATCATAATGCTGTATTCAGATGAAAGGGCAACTGAGAAAGGGTCACCTTCTGGCAGAAAGGAGGGGTGAAGATGTTTTATCTCCTACTTTTCCCACTACCTGCAAAGTAATCTGTGTGTAAATGTCAGTGGAGGAGGGGTAGGGGACAGTGCTTTGGGGGGGTCACCGAGTGACATTTAGATGCTCGGTCTGTGATGCAATGGCAGAGGAGTGACTCACTGGGGCGGCAGGATTGGGACTTTTCGGCTGTTCTCCTCTTGCCTGCCAGCTGCTAGTTGGGCTCCTTGTAACCCAAACTGCTCTAGCCTTGTCCTCAAATCCCCCCCACCACCACCACAACCACAAGAATACCATTCTCTCTCCATTCCTGTGTGCTTCATCTATCAGTCATCTTTCTGAACCTTTGCTTGGCAAAAGCTGACCGGCTGTCTGCTTACATTTGATTAGACTTTCAAACCCCGCAATCCCTAATATTTAGCACAACGACATCATTTTGTCGCAAACAAATGTAAACGCTGAGATTTCAGACTTGGCCCTTTGAGTTGCTCAGACTTTTCAAAGAATGAGAAGATGTGTTTTGGGGACAGTTTTTCAAAGGTCTCAGTAGGCTGGATGCTGACAGGTGGGCCATGTTGATTGCGCAGTTGACTGCACACTGGCAGCAGGAGGGGTGCACACACATGGAGACAGATTTAGAGGCGCCTATCCCCCGAGAACAAGGGCCAGGAATAAAGCGGGCAATAAACAAAAGTGTCCCGCTTGAGGATCCACTGAAAAGTGTCATTTTAGTGGACCAAATTTCACATCTGCAGCCAACATGTTAGCGGAAACGGCGCCATTTCATTTTCAATTGGCCAATTTTCAGGACTATTACCCTAAATCTCAGAAAAAAAACCTCAATTTCCTGCTATTACTGCCACCAGAAACAAATTTCCCACAGATCCTCCCCCGACTTCATGCTGCATTTCTGCTCACTCTGCTGCAGCCCCCAGGTAGCCCGTTGCTGCTCCCTATGGGCTGGCACATCAGAGCAATACGGTGGGGGTTGGGTATTGCTACGCCCCCCTTTGGTGAAGTTGTGACACTTCAGTGGGGTGCAGTTGACCACATTCTGCCCATCTTCATCACAGCAAGGGAACTTCTGCTAGAAGCTTGGGAAAGTTGCACTGCGCTTCATCACACACGTGGCCTCACCATCATTTTATAATTTAATCATGCATTCATCCATCCATCCATCCATCCATCCATCCATTTCCTTTTGCTTCTCCAGTGTAGGGTGGTGTTGCTGTGAAGATACAATAAACAGTAACTTGAATAAAACAGAAATTTCTGAGAAGATTTAATCACAACTTACTCACTGCTGTACATGCAAACAACACATTATATGGAAATACCGCTGCAAATAATGAACAAATGCAACACAGCTGAGATGCAACATGTGAGAAAGGGATTAGAACAGTGAAGTTTTTTAACTGCATTATTAAATATTTTCCCTATAAATAATCATCCTTTATAACTTCAATTCATGACCTTAACAAACCCTGACACAGACAGCAAAAATTTTACAAATTTCCTTCCAGAAAACAACTTCTCACTGTAAATCCCAGAAATATGCCAAATGTTCTGAAGTGACAGATGTATTCGGTTCTAGTGCTTATTGTGTTTACAAGTTTTAAATATACTGTATATTTCAGATGCTTTTCACTGCTGTCCATAGTTGTTATAGTAGTTTGGCATCCTGTGGTAGCATTAGTTCATTTATTCTATGTATTTTGTTGTGTCCGTAACTTTGTCCTCATTTACAGGATGAGAGCAGGAAAGAGATTGAGTGCAAAAACTACTCAGTTAACTTTTGGATTTTGCCACTGTTTAGCTTGCTGCTCTATTGCATTCCACCGATGAGTTGCAGATTTCATCGTGGCCATATTCTGTATTTTGTTTGCCAGTTACAATCACTTGGCAGTGGTTTTGAATAGAAAGTACTCAAATATTATTGTATTTGAGAACAAATGCACGGAATGTGTTATCTGGTATTAATCCCAAGCACTGTTATGCAACCGGTCAGTGTCAGTAACTGATGTACAATCAAGGTGTCCCGGCAATTTTTACATTCCGTACTTTTGAAGATGAACAAAGGAGAAGCCACTGAGGCTTTTCCATATTTAGTAAATGAACGCACAAAAATTACTGTCACAGTGTACCAGGCTGCCTTCAGCCACTGCCCTCTGTCACACATCATTCAATTTAACATGAAGTTACACCGGGTCACACTTTTTTGGCCAAGTGTGTCTGTACATACAAGGAATTGGACACAATTAACAGAAGAACATTTGTCAGAGGAAAATGTTTGGTTAAAAAGTCATTCATCACACGATTGTGGTGATAAATCATACCGAGCAACATTTCTCGCCTCACTTAGGGTTTGACTGAGTGTTGAAAAGGGTAAAACAAGTGACTTTAGTGACCTTGAATGTGGCCAGGGTAGTTGGTGCTGGGGATGTCTGTTCCAGCATCTCCGAAGCAGCTGTCCTCCTGTCCTCCTTCAAGGGTTTGCTGAGAAGAGATCAGCAGTTCTGTGGATCTGAGGGGGGCGAAGGAGAACAAAGAGATTCGAGCAGCAAAAAGACGGGCCACAACCACACAAATTACATCTGAATTCTTCAACACTGAATTCTTCAACTTGAGAGACAACACCGTCTCTCAAGACACCTCTGCATAATGCACTGCAGTCTGGCTGATCCCCCAGTCCAGGTGAGAAGGACTCAATCCATTTGTTTCACTTGCGGGGTCCTGAAAAAATGGCACTTTCTTTAATTCTTTGTCAAATGTAACAGCTTTCATTCCTTTAAATCCCTAAAGACACCTTTAGGCCTCATCCTCTTGCCACAAGTTGTAAAATGAACCTGTTCCTACAACCGCAGTTAGTTTGGTCAGGTGCTGCTTCAATGGCGAACATGAAAATAGCATGAATACTGGCCGCACAAGGAAAGAGATCCTGGCTACAAGCATTTAAATATGAATATGCAAACGAAAGAGAGAAAGACATTAACACGGAGCCGTGGTTTATGGGTCAATACTTTCCACTTCTTTTTAGGTGGCTGAATTATTGGCCTCCAGTGTGCTGTCATGGCCGCTCTAATGAGTGACCCTGAGAGAAAACAAGGCCAGACGTGGAAGGTCACGTCCTGTCACTGATGTGAGAAAGGCATTTGATTTCGGGTTCAAATAGATTATTTCATGATCAGCACGTTTGGGGAGATAAAGGGCAAGGAAATGGCATGAGGGGGCCTGTGTGATGCTGATATGGGTGGGGAGAGTGGATGAGTCAACCCGCACGTACATGGAATCTCACAAATAAAGCAGGACAAACACTGCTGCTCACAGACTTGGGGGAAGGTCTCTGTTCATCACACATGGAGGTGTCTACAAATATTGGCACAGGAAGGGCAATAGTGAAACCAAACCACACTATTGATATGCAGTACACAATATACAGTGCCTTGCAGAAGTATTCAAACCCATTTAACGTTATTTATGTTTACAGCCATATTTTTCTATTCAGTTTTTGTGTCAAAGTATTTTAAAGGAAACAAAAAACTGAAATAATTCAAATATAAAGGTATAATTTGCAATACAGGCAAATGATCGTTTTCAAAGGGTGCGAATACTTTTGCAAGACACTGATCCCAAATGTAAACGTCTTCTGCAAACCTAGCACGTGCAAGTCATTGCCCCCCTCCAGTAAACTGTAAGACCACAGTAGAAGTACAGTAAACATCCACTCAGATGTTAGATCCACTCAACGGTCTAATACTACCTCATGTTGTTTAGCTAAATCTCATACAATGTAGTGCCCAATACAGTGGGGGAACTGGGCTGTCACTCAAACCTCCTACAAGTTCCAAGTCCGCTTCTTTATCTGGTGTTCTACAATGCTGATACCACCATGTGTTGGAAGCAAAGCTGGTCAGTGTTTGCAGTGATTTATGTACCTGATGTCCTTCATACGCTGGCCTTGTGGCAGCCTTCCTCACCGATGGGACCAGAGCTGAGCGGCGAACTGATGGCCATGTCTATCGCTGCTACGGATTCAGCCTTGGACCTCGGGACCTTTGGCAGGTGCACCTGGCATTTACAACATCTGCACATCTTCGGCGGCGCTTCAGCAGTGTTAGTGGCCCAGTGATTACAGATGACAAATCCGGGCAGCTGGCGAAATCGCATTATGTTTGCGCTGTTCAGGTGGATTTGTTTTCTCTTGCTGGTCACTCACTGTGTCCTTGGTTTTCACACGCAAGTAAATATGCTATTAAGCCAGCACATACAGTATTTTGAAAATGCCCATATATATAGCTGCTTATAAATAAAGGAACCAATAAACAAATAAATGCATACATGTCTTGTTAACAAGCAGCTAACCTAAATATTCAGCACCCAATTATACAGCCTGCAGCCCTGGGCTGTAAAGGCTGGTACATGCATACAGACAGCAAGACACACTGCTCTCATCTACAGTTTGCCCATGAAATATAAACAGGCATCATTTTGCTTTTTATGGCACCAGTGTCACACTGACCTTCTCTAACAACACACTAAACCCCTTCTAGCTAAAAACGTTCAGTTTAATACTTTGAATTGACACTGCTGGGTGAAGATGGCTGTGAAATGAGCTGCCCTGACCAACAATTACCTGTTACTGTACTTCTTACCTGCAGCTTGCAAAGGGTGAGTAATCCTTCAGCCACCACCCAGCATCCCACAGGGCTCCTCCACTCCTGCAGGCCACCACCCATCATCTTGCAGACCTCCATTCAGGGATCTGTGATCCTCAGAATTGCCTGCATATGAACTTACGTGAAAGCCCAGGATGAACCTCTGTTAGAAGGTTCCACAGGAAGGGCACTGTGGCCAGTGTGGTAAAAGGATATTCAAACTTACACTTTTGTCAGAGGGTGGCATGGTGGCTGTGCCTTCCAACTGGACGATTAGGGTTTCGTACGCTGCTCCCACCGCTGTTGTGCAAGGTGCAGAGCCTGTAAGGACACAGTGCAAATTACCCACATAAATAAACAGGTGAATCACTATCAGCAGCTTCTTGCAAAAAGCGAACACTGTAAGTCACTTTGGAGAAACATCTGAGAAGAATGAATAAATAAGAAGTAAGAAATCAGCAGCATCTGACAGGACACCTGGCACCGGGACAGGAATGTGACGGAGTTGAACAGGAGAGGAGCTGAGCTGTGATAAAGGATACCCTGTTGTGCAGCTCATCTGCATGGGAAGTTGACAAAGTGGACAAATGTGTTATTTTTCTGCTCAGAGTTTGTCTTTGTGGACTTTTTCCTTTCAATTTAAAACTCTACATTCTGTAACATTCTTGTCTTTTCCACTATTCAGATCCTCAAGGCTGACCGAGTTCAGAGGAACGACAGAATTCCTTGTCCGGCTTGGGGAGGGAAATGCACAACTTTGACTGAATACATTCTGGTTCAAGGGCTCAGGGTTCAAGGTTCCCTTTACTGTCATTCTGCCCTGTGCAGATGTACAAGCAGCAATGATTTCTTGCTTCTCCTGTACCGCAGTGCACAGTACTGTAAACACACCTTGATGATACAGTGCAACACACTCACTGAAAACAGAAATAGATAAAAAATTGGTAAGATACATGAGTAAATCGATAAATAATAAATAAGGGAAGAATAAAAGGATGGGTGCAAATCATCTGTGCTGATGGTACAGTGGGGGTGGTGGTACCAGCCAGTAAGCTGTGCTTGCCCATATGCTGTGATTTCTTTTATCTAAAGCATTTATTTATTTATTTAGATAACAGCTAACACAAATACATTTCCCATTGCCCTTTGATGATTTTGCCCAATTACACGGTTGTTAAAGAATAATTTGGCACATTGGATGCTGTACTTGCACTTTGCTCACTTGCTGGGCTATAAAAGAAACTCCATTATTTGTATTAAACCGCAGGCCAATGCAGCCCTTACTTCAAGCATCCCTTTAAAAGCACGAACGACTTCAAAATTATGTTTTTAACTCTGTTTGATGTCTCCAATGTTAATATTTTTGTCACTGAAGCCATGGAATAATTATTTTAAAAAAATAAGTTTCTGAGGTTTAATTGAAGGCATTCATAGCTAAAATGATTATTTCATGGCAGCACCTCTGTAAACTCGCTGTTAATATTCGGAGGATTTTGTCGTTTGCTCAAAAATCCCAAGCAAAGTATCGGCGCGGGGCAGAGCGCCACCCAGCGGCCAGCCAGAGCTCCTCGGTCCCCGACAAAGGAGCGACAGCGGTATAAATAGCGGCGATGCGGCGCGTTCCCTGCGGCTGCAGAGCCGGAGGCTGGAGGAACCGCTACGGCACAGAGAAGCAAGAAAGATGGAAGCAAGAAAGATGGAGGAGTTAAAAGGGACGCCCGTTAAACCGCACCATCGGACTGAATGAGATTTGAGGAAGTTGCGTTTACTGAAATTCACCATTTATTTCGCTCTTACTGCAAAAGCACAGGTACGCGTTTCTCTGTAAACTGGCCGTCAGTATGTTGAGCGATTTTTCATAGTCAAATGTTTGTCAGGTCAGGGTTGCACGCTTTTCATTTAGAGAGAAAAGAAATCTTTTTTGTTTTCTGACGAATCAGTAATTTCACTAAATCCGCGAGTTGCTTTCCTGAACGATTTGAAATAAGTTTTGTGCTCCCACGTGTTGTTCCAGCTGCGCCGGGGAGAGGCGGCCACGCCGGGAATGCGCCGCGGACCGTCGGTGGGGGACCCGTTCGCTCCCACCAAGTCCTCCGGCCGGGAAGTTTCGCAGAATCGTCGCGTCTGATGCCATGGAGGGCATTCTGGGCTCCGCCAACAACTCGTGGCCGAACTCGAGCGAACTCGCGTCCCCGGGCAGCAACGGGAGCGCGGCGCCACCGCTCAAGCGCAACGAGGAGGTGGCCAAGGTGGAGGTGGCCGTGCTCGCCGCCGTGCTGCTGCTGGCGCTCGCCGGCAACCTGTGCGTGCTGCTGGCCATCCACACGGCCAAGCAGAGCCCGTCGCGGATGTACTACTTCATGAAGCACCTGAGCGTGGCCGACCTGGTGGTGGCCGTGTTCCAGGTGCTGCCGCAGCTCATCTGGGACATCACGTTCCGCTTCTACGGGCCCGACGTCCTGTGCCGCCTCGTCAAATACCTGCAGGTGGTTGGCATGTTCGCCTCCACCTACATGCTGGTGCTCATGTCCGTGGACAGGTGCGTGGCCATTTGCCGGCCCCTGCGGGCGCTGCACCGGCCCAGGGACCGCGCCTACGTGCTTGCGTCCTGGGCGCTCAGTCTGCTCTTGAGCGCGCCGCAGGCCTTCATCTTCTCGCTGCGGGAGGTGGAGCCGGGCGTCTTCGACTGCTGGGCGGACTTCGTGCGGCCGTGGGGCGCCAAGGCGTACGTGACGTGGATCAGCCTGAGCATCTACGTCGTGCCCGTGGCCGTCCTGAGCGCCTGCTACGGCCTCATCAGCTTCAAGATCTGGCAGAACTTCCGGCTCAAGACGGCGGCGCGCGAGCCGCAAGCGGGTCTCGCGCCGCTGTCCCGCGTCAGCAGCGTGAAGCTCATCTCCAAGGCCAAGATGACCACCGTCAAGATGACCTTCGTGGTCGTGCTCGCCTACGTCGTCTGCTGGACGCCCTTCTTCGTCGTGCAGATGTGGTCGGCGTGGGACCCCGCGGCGCCCAGGGAAGGTGGGTTCGGCGCGGACGCGTAATTGCGGTCGTCGGGTGTTTGTCTGGCATCCGGGCGGCTTTACCCCGATTTACCCTGGTACGCAGCACGGCTCCGAGGGGAATGAACCCCACACGACCCGCATATCCAGCGCTTCCCGGCGCATAAATGCCGGCGCGTCCAAGTGCTGCAAGGTGAAAACATTTGCAAGTTTTCCTCAGTGTTTTGGGATTTAATGTGCTGGACGTGCACGAAATGGGGCAGCTTTTAGTGCCGTTTTGTAGCTTTGACGAAGCTTTAAACTTTAGAAAAGTTTACAATTTCCCTTGGACGCTTCATGTGGACAAGCAGTGACCCAAAGAACAGCGCTCCTGTGCATGTCACAATATGGATTATTTATTTCTGTGGAAGAGAAGCTTGTACAGTCCATGTGGTTTTGATTTATTTTCCTCCTTTATTTGCCAAAGTATATATAATGGGTTTGAGATTACGGTGTGCTTTAGCTGACACCCTCGCAGCGAATGCAGCATGAAATCTGCCCACCTGGTAAAACGAAAGCCCCAAATTCCGCAGGTAACTGGGAAGGTGGCTGTCAGGCCGATGGCGGGAAGGCAAGGATGTTGGAAAAACCCAAAACTGGGAGTTTGGTCCTTCGCAACCAGCAGCTGGAGCCATGCCCCAGCACGCAAGCTCGGCGCACACAATTGCCTGGACCCGGTCAAATGGACCGAAGGCAACCAAAACCAGACCTCACAAGTCGCTTTGAAATGCCCGGTTTTGAAGCAGAAGGTTCATCTTTGTTTCAGAATACAACATAAATCGCTATTTCCACTTAGGGGGAAAAAAAAAAAAAAGCATTTGGACTGACTGACAGGTGCCAACGTCCAGTCCCCGTCCCCCCCCCCGTGGCTGTAGACCAAACAATTGGTGACTGCATGCCTACACATTCATGTTTATTTCTGAAATATCTGGGCTTTGAAGCCATATTTGACATTTAATTTTCTTTGAAATTACGGTGAGCCGAACACCTGTCATCTCGGCTGCAAACCACTTTTATTTAATAAAGTCTACAAGCGACGCGCACTGCTTGAAACTCCCAAAAATATTAACCCTCCTCCATTGGTCCTCCTCTGTGTATCTGCAGTGCCGCTGGCTTCTGTTCCTCAGCCTGTTTTCAGCACCCAGGTTGTTGTGAAGCTCAGGCCGCATTCCCAGTCTCTGCACGACTTATTTTCTTATCTAGTGGATTTCATATTTTTGTGCTCAGAAGTGGAATTCTGCCCTCTTTTCATGCTCCTCCTCTGCTGGGCCTCTAATGCATGTGCCCTGTTCCACATGCACAGCTCCTATAGGGAGACTAGTGGTCACAATCTATATTTTGAGCTTAAACAAATGTAATGTTTTACACAACCCTAGAGTTTTAGAAAAAAAACATGAAATTTGTGTGGATTTAGCTGATGCTTTTCTCCAAAGCAATCTTGGAGCATTAGGCTCACTTTTTGCAGTAATGAAATCAGGTGCAGTAAATAACCTGGCTCAAGCGTACTAGAGCAGGATGTGGGATTGGACCCAAGCTCCTTCGGATCCTAAGGCAGCAGCTCTGAACATCACTGCATATACAGGCATGTGAAGAGCAGCCACCAAAAGGAAATAAATATCAAGAGATGCCATTACAGCAGCATCTTACCCAGTCTGGCCAGCAGGACTCTTATACCTCCTGCTGCAGCTTTGTTGTTTTCTGATTCAGTGCAGGCATGGATGGTGCAGAAGGTGATCCCGGAGAGCAGTGTTTGGGACCTGGGAGTGACACTGGTCAAATTTGCCAGCGAAAGGGAAAAATTAGTAGCAGCACAAATTTGAAAAAAAAATGAGCGCAAAGAAAATGAGATAATAAAATACATCTGGGGAGATCATTTGGCAGATTTTTCAGGATCGTTTTATGAGAACTATAGAGGACGTAATGATCTTTGGTCTCTCAGTGCTGACTTTAGCAGTCCTACATGTGTCTGTGAGCCACTAATGTGGTGGGGATCTGTTGAACGTCACTGTCCACCACACTTTTGGCACATGATGCTCCACTGAGAGTTCCTTTGCTGTAGACTCACACGCATCAAGACGCTGCCCTCAAATCTGTTAACTGTATGTCTTTAGCAGAGGAACAGCTCTGTACTAAACTGAAGCTTAGGAGTGGCATGGTGGTTCCTGCATGATAAAAAAATAAGCAACTGCTCCAACTTGTCAGCTACCGGTTATCTGTAATCCTGAAGGTCTGCCATTGTGCTGATGCCGCAAATTGATCATATGAATTATAGAATTGAAAGTGGGCGGGGTCATTTTGGCCATAGTGTAAAGGGTATCTGAAAGCCTAGCATCTCTCCACTGTAAAGGTCTCATAAGAGACAGTGGATCTGAAGGGGCTTTACTGATGACCACAGTAGCAACGTAGTGCAAACCAGCGGGGGTCTCCGACACAGTAAGAGTCACACCCCTCCAGCTCATTGCCTCCTGCCCAGGATGAGGTTGTGTGTTAGCAGGAACCCACAGTGTGTTTGCTAACATCTCCTGTCTGTCTCTGTCCAGTCCCATGGGCAGTTTGTTGTTTGCATTTTTGGAGGTTTAGTGTATTTTTTGGCCATTTTAGTCATTATTGACCATAAAAACTCCAGGAGCGTCGGGTAGCAGCGCAGCCAAGGCTGTTAGGGAACTGACTGAATTATGACCAAAACATTTCAGGTTTGAGTCCCAGGAGAAGTATCACTCTGGTCCTTCGTAGAAATAGCACTTAAGTCTGAAATAGTTAAGCAAATAAACAGCTGAGTAAATGGGGAAAAATATACAATGTGTTTGAATGTGTAAACTGGTGTAAACAGCCATTGTAAAACACAGCCTTTCTTTCCCTCGACATCTGCAGGCACAGGATTATTTTGCTGCTTCCTGCAGCGACGTTGTAGTATTCGCATTAGCATTTTGTATGCATTCTGGCTGAATGAACTGCGAGGAAATAAAAGGCAAAATTCATTTGTCTGTCTCATGCCCGGTCATTAAAGAGATTTATTTGTGTCAGAGAAAGATTAGGCTGAATTGTCTGTGTTATTCAGCGGCGATTTTCCTGCTTAGTGTGAAAAGCACAGACACCGTCTTCAGAGGGTTATAGATGCCATAATTCCTCTGGAGTGTTTGCTATACCAGTTTAACAGCAGCAGGGACCGAAATGCATGCTTTTGCAACACCTTTTTACCTGGAAAAACTGCAGTATTTCTACCGTTCTACATTTGTATACCACTGATAAAGCAGTGTCATCTGAAATCCTTCAGGTCCATTCTGATCTGAGCTTTGAAAGCACAATTTTGAACGGGATTTATTGTTTAATTCTATTTATTTAGGACTAATAAATAGAATTACTAATACTTTTGCTTTAATTGCTCAGTCTCAGTTTTGCAAACTGAGCTGAGGAATTGAGGAGAGGAGTAGCTGAGCAGTGCGAAATGATGTTAATATTTACTTTAAAAAGTAGAATTGGCAAGACTGGGAGCTTTTTTGGGACATATTGTGCTATTTGACAAAAATGCTTTGTATGTATTTGATCAAATACTTTCCTTCCATAGGCTTGCATAAGGCATCATGCAGTTTTCCACTTGTAAGCATTTAAAATTTATTAGTTTTTTTGATGGAATGTATGGGGTTTTTATCTACTTATTTTATGCTATGGGTTCATAATTTACCTATTTTATGGTGTTCCCCCATGGAGCTCACAATGCTAGATAAGCAACTTTACATTGCTGTGTCACTGCAGCCATCAGGGTACTTTTTCTTTATCAGCTCAGCGTGAGTACCGTGGTCAAACGGAGCTGAAACTTGGAACCAGACTAAAAACAGCAGCACTATCCTGTTCCACCTCCTTTAACCAGAAGGCTTTGTGTTTCGGGGGGTAAAGGTCACTTTACCATGTTACTCCATTGACAACACAATTGCGTTCAACAGAGGAAGACCTGCAACGTTGCTGGTTGCTCTCATGGTCCTGCTGCTCCTGTCTGAGGTTCCTGTGTTCCTGAGGAAAATCCAGCCTGCAATGTTCTGCTGAGTTTCTTGGCCCCACTGGGCCATAGCTAAAGGAAGATTAGCGGCACAAGGAACAAACTGAGCTCTGACCAATTCGCTACATGTCATTTGGCTGGCCAAGTCGGCACTGTGAATTCCACCTTTCTCAGGAATGCGAGTCCCTCAGCGTGACACTCGGTTGTTTACACCACAAAGTGCCTCGGGGTTGTGCTGCAGCGCCTAGGCATGTCCGTCCACCTGCGCCTTTGTTGGAGCTGCGTTTACGTCTGCACCCATTGCGTGGCAGACGACCTCAGACAGCCCCCCGGATCCAGGATTGTGGGTGGTGTGGCGGGCGTCCAGCTTCCTTTGCGCTCAGCCAGATCATGTAAAATGCAGCCTAGCACCTGTACATCTGCAGCTCAAATTGTGAATCATTTAACAGCCCTGCATGTGTATGGAAATGATATATTTACATCTATTTGCATATATAAACTATTTTCGAATGACGCAAAAGACATAAAACCCGTTGTGTCAATCATACTCAGTTAATGAGCTGTATTTACAGGACCTGCAATTTAACTCAGCAGTTTGAAATGAGATTCTTTCATTTACATTCTGTGTCCAGCTGCATGACGCAGATCAGTGTTTATCCTTCATACACATTCACCTTGAGGCATTTAATGTTATTCATGGGGAAAACCAAGGATGCAGATCAAACGGGGCACAATTCAGTGTTTCTCTGCGTTTTACAACCTTCACAACTCAGAAAAAACAGTTTTATGACAGTGATTCAAGTGTCAGTGGTAATACAAATATAATTACAATAACCAACTTTTGTGTTTCTCTCATCCCCTTCACCTTGGGTTTCATCACTCCTTGTCTCCTTCTCTCTCCTTTTCCCTCTCCGTTGCTTTCTTGCTCCTTCTCTCTCTCCATCTCCACCTCCCAGCCATGCCCTTCATCATCTCCATGCTGCTGGCCAGCCTCAACAGCTGCTGCAACCCCTGGATCTACATGTACTTTGCAGGCCACCTGTTCCAGGACCTGCAGCAGCGCTTTTTGTGCTGTTCCACACGGTACCTGAAGTCGTCGCAGTGCAGCTGTGAACGCGACTCGAGCCGCAGGAGCAACTCCTCCACGTTCGTTATCAAGAGCGCCAGCAGCCAGAGGAGCATCACGCAGACGTCCACCACGTGATGCCCGCCTCCATCCTGCTGCGCTTCTGCGCTACATGGCACCAACATGACCCACCCTCCACCGCATGAAGGATGCACTCCGTTTTGTTGCTTCGGGTCACAGCATTTTCTCCTGTTCCCAAAATGTAGCACAACCTCCTGTTTTTGCAAGTGCGAAGGCTGGTGTGACAGCATTGCACTACTTTTATATAAGTGTCGGCCAAAAACTTTCTCCGTTGTTTACTTGAGTTTCTCTTCCCATCGTACGCATGTCTGTATATTTGCAGTTTCTCTGTAATGCTCAAATGTCTAAAGAAGTATTTAACGGCTTTATTTTATGAAATCTATTTGTGCAAAAAGGAAACTGCTGAATCACTGTCACCCACTGCAGCACAGTGGTAGAACAAACAAACAAGTAAATAAACAGATAGGTTTTGCTCCCTGATGTTGTGCCAAGCTCAGCTTTGGAAAAGCGATTCGGTGTTCATGTTCTGCCGACCTGAAACGACATGTCTGTTCGGGTTTGTGTGGTGTCTGACAGTAGGTGGCTAAGAGTGTTTCTTTCCCTCAAAGTGTTTTCCAGCTGCTTGTGTGTCGCTTCATGCTAACTGGGCAGTGCTGCTTAACGTACTTCACCTGCAGAAGATCTGGCATTTGCATCTTATGTTGCAGTCTCGTGGCACCGAGGAAAAAAACAAAAGACCGTATTTTTATTTATCATATGAAACTGTAACATTCAGCAAATTTCTTAAGCTCCAAAAATGGATTTTTGTACTGAGGGGGGAAAAAAAAAAGATTTAATTGCAAACGCTTCCAAAGGGTTTTGTATTTTATGAGACGTATTTGTAAATTGTTGATTGTCATAATTGCATTTTATTTCTAATACACAAATAAACTGCAATTGTTCCTGTCTGGAGTGCATCACAGAGCTCTTTGCCTTTAAGCTTTTACTGTGATATTTTCTTAGGTTCATATAACACACACAGTGCTAAATATCAGGAGCTTGGTTTATAAAGGGGATCCTGACGCCTATCTAACCCGTCCTAACCCCCCCCCTGCACGCTTACCATCCGCTACTCACCAGCTAACTAGCGTCCACCAACCATAATGCCAACTTATGGTGTGGCGCAGCAATGGCACGCCATCTCATCGGGTTATCATTGGCATTCTTTGCCGGTGTTTCGCCGAAGTTAGCCCACGACACTCCAGAAGGCTCATCCGCAGCTCAGCGCCCGAGCGCTCCTCCACATTATCAAGATGCACCACTACGCCACCCCGCCGCTTACAACACCTACCATACGCCCTCACCTCACCGCCTTTTCTACCCGCCGACCAAAGGAAGAAGCCCTCGCCAATTTATTTTACTTTATCAATCGATTACATCGCCTAAGCAACAGCTAACTGCTTTCATCACTAATCTATTCGCTAACAATCAACTATAATACCAATACACTAGCCGCCATGACACCCACGCCATCGTCATTGCACCCACCTGCTCATCGTCACGCCTGGTCCTTCATTCCCAAATCCAGACTTTGCTCTGCAGCCTGTAGACAATTCCTTGCACTGCCTGTTGCAACTTCCGCCTCGAATCCCGAAGTTCAGCGCAGCAAATCAAGAGTCGATCGGGCTATAAACCCACAGTACCGACTTCAATTGGCTCCCACCTCTGCTCCAGCCACACTTCCTACTTCCTGGGCCAGCTTAACTCGCTTATAATATCTAAGCTTTCTTCCTCTCATGAGCGTCAGCCCACCGATCCTTCCCACGGAACCGCGGAGTTCTATGCGAAGCATACTGCACTAAGTTGGCTTGCTGACTGGCTGGTGCACCATGTCTGTCTCAAGCTTGTATTGACTATTTCCTGGGGCACCACTAATCTTCCTCCCAGGTCCACCTGCATCTCCCAGCTCCCTAGCCCCCTTACTACACCTAACTCCTTCCTCCTACCTCTATCTACTCCTCCCTTCCCCAACAAACTGTACCATCACCTTCAACCTCCTGCTCTAAGCATACCTGCCTCCTCCAATCTTCAATGGTTGCCGCCAGGCATCTTAGCACCTGGTTATGCCTCCAAGTAAATCTGCCCAGCGCCAAACTAATCTTGCAACCCACTAAAATGTGTTTCAGCATCCCAACCCTCTGGTGTTAACAGAGTACAAGGAGTCCTACCCCCCACTGCTTCAGGGTTCTGAGGTGATGGCAGCACATCATAAACCGCTCCTAATAGGAACCTTATTTGATATGCATCCATCTTCCACAGTTCCCTCCAGCTCAGCCACCTTCTTTCCACCCCATCCCAATTTACCCACTATCCCTACTTCCCCTGTGAGACCGCCCTGACACACCTATTTCTTTCTTCCTGCCAACGCACCTGCCCTAGCACTGCCAACCTCCTCTCTCTCTATCGGCCTGCCTTGCTCCACATAGGGTCTCCTATCCGCACCGAGACCTTCCCACCCTGCTGTACCTTCCCCGACTGGTTCCAGTTGCCCTCAAGTCCGCTTTCGCCTTTTACCGCCTGCCCTGCAACCCATTTCCTACCTGTACCTATCCTAGAACCAAGCCTCTTGCAACATCATCCTTACTACCTGACAGCTGCACTACCGCACCTTTGCACATTTATATTCTGTTAAGCTTGAGAGCGGCAACTGCAGGACTCCTTGCCCATACAGAGCCACACTTAGACACCTAGGAACCCCCCAGCCACTTAATATAGAGCCAATCAGCCTCTCCAGCTTCTCCACCTTGTGACTGATACTCAAGGAGCATAGTCAGGCCACACATTCTGGGAATAGGCCAAACTGCAAGCACCAGAGCTTCAGCTTACCCGCAGCCCTGAGTTCTCTATCCTCTGTAACCCATTCTCCACAACACACTTTCTTGTTGCCCACCTGACCCACATCAGTCAACTCCCCAGTGTACCACCTCCCTAAACTCTTCTTACCGGCTTTCATCACTGACGGGATCTCACCTCCACCAGAAAGCTAACTTTCTATCTTCCCTTTAACTAGTGAGATGCTCCGGGACTTTGCTGGTTTAATCCTCGAAAACCAGCCCACTTCCAGGTTCTTCGTCCGCTTTCCGTCAGCTGCCTTGCACAGGCCGCTGCGTCACCAGCATCATGTCAATCACAAGCCTCTAATTGGGGAAGACGAAGCCCATCTGGTCAGTTTTTCTCCACCCACCACCCAACTGATGCCCTAATCATCAACTCTAACGCCATAGTGAATGCCATGGGAAATGGTGCAGCCTTGCCATAATCCCCATTCCAGCCTCTGCCAGGCTGTTGTGTAACCTGTCAGGTAAAATCGCTCCTAATGTCCTGAAAGTACCTCACAAGCCAAAGGATCAGTTTGGCACTCTAAAAAGTCAAACGCACCCCAGATAAGACTGTGTGGGCAGAGCCAAAGGCATTTACAGGTCCAAAAACACCACATGCAAGTTCCTTCTCTCCTGCTTGGCTTCCTGAATCTGATGCCAGATCACACTAGTGTGTTCTAAACATCCCGAGAAACCTGGGGACTCTGCCTTCTGAATTGATGTATCGATTAGCTTATTTTTCAATAAGTAATCTGGACAGCCTCTGTGTCACTCACGCTAAAGAAAAATCTTACCTTCAACATTTAACAGACATATTGGCCTTAAACTGCCCTATCTCTCTAGATATACCTTCCTTCGAAGAAATAAATAATCCCCTGCCCTACGCCAGGCCTTTGGAATGAACCCTGCTTCTTCCACACTATTCCGAACAGCCTCCACAGAAACCATGGAGTGGCCATCTGGTGCACTTTTAAACCCAGTAGGGGACCCCATAGCCCCTGGGGCGGATAGAGGCCTTTGCACGCCTTACCACCTCCTGCACCTCACCCACTCTTTGGTGGACTAACATCACTTTGTGCAGCTATGTTTCCCAATGGTGGCATATCTACTGGGAGGCCCCTCTCCTCAACCTCCCCCTGCACTTGAATAAGTACACACTAAATACCTCCACCCTGCCTGGACACTTAAATTCCTTTCCTCTCTTTGACTGAACAACCCCTTCCAAACCTAAATGGATCTCTAGTGAACCAGCCCCTTGCCCTCTTTCTTCCTCCTCTTCCTTCAGATATTCTGCCCTCCTAAGTGTTATTACTAACCCATTTCTTAACCCTCCTCCTGCAACACCTCTATCCCCTGTCTTTCCTCTCCGTAGCCTTTTTTCCATTGCCTTTTCAGCTGTCGCCCCTCCCCTTACTAACTTGTCAATTTCCTTTGTCTCCTTTGACTTTCCTCTGCTGGCACTGCTCCCTAATCTGCTCTCTCTATCCCCAAACCTGTCCACCCCATATTGGTAAATCACATCACCCATCTTTTTTTCCAGCGCTTGAATCTGTGCACTCCCTTTCATGCCCTCTAGCACTCCTACCAGATCTGCACGAGAAGTCTGCCACTTTTTCACCCAGCCCGAAATACCTAACTCTAGGCTTCAACTCTCACAGCTTTCTCCTTACTCCTTCGGGACTTGCTCACACCGGCCATCTCCCATGCCTGCCCCCTTCCTCCTCTCTGCGCCAGAGGTTCTGTTGATATCCTGCGAGCTGTGGTTTTCTACCGGTCGCTGGACTTCATTCAACTTATTTGACTGACTTCTCAAGAAGTACTGATCATTATGACCCCCGTGCCTCTTTCGCGCAGGCATTTTCCTTCCTTGGTGTACCCTAAGCGTCTCGAGCGCTGTAGTTATCCTCTGCCACCCACAACAACACACCTGTAACTTTATCCTCCTGCAACCCTCTAACCCCCCTTAACGTACCAGCCCCACTGGTCGTCACTTCCATTCCAGGGTTGGTAACCATGTGATCTGCCTGTGAGCCATCTTTCATCCTTTTGCTCGCATCTACTAGTATCCATGTACAGTCAATACTTGTAGCTGAAGTCAGGTGTTAGTGCAGCTGCTTGCAGACTGTGCTGCTGCCGCTGGCGCGGGGTGCCAACCCAGCGCCAGCCCCGTGGGTCTGTTCTGTCAGCCAAGGTCTTTTCATGCCGTCACCAGGTCTTCTTCCCTAGTTGCTTCACGTCCTTTTCGGTACAGCAGTCACTAGCCAGGCTAGTTACCAGGTTCATATAACACACACAGTGCTAAATACCAGGAGCTTGGTTTATAAAGGGGGATCCTGACGCCTATCTAACCCGTCCTAACCCCCCGCATGCTTACCATCCGCTACTCACCAGCTAACTAGCGTCCACCAACCATAATGCCAACCATGGTGTGGCGCAGCAATGGCGCGTCATCTCATCAAGGTCAAGGCACCTTTTCGCCGGCGTTGGGCTTAATTATGCCCACTCTATTCTCCAGAGAAAAAAGCTCAATCAAGAGCTCAGGCGTCCTGAGCGTTCCTCCATTACTGCACGCACCACTACGCCACTCCCCCGCCGCTTTGCAACAGCTACCTTAGCGCCTCACCCTCACCGGGCTTTTCTACCCGCCGACTCAAAGGAAGAAGCCCTTGCCACCTACTTTACTTTATCATCGACTACATCGCCTGCCAACAGCTAACGCTTACCATCACACCTATTCACAACAACTATACCATCAACATGACCAGCCGCTATGACACCTACGCTAATGCTTCACGGCACCCACCTGCTCATCGCTTCGCCGCCCCGCTGGTCCTCTTATTCCAAATCCAGAGACTTCCTTGCTCTGCAGCCTGTGATAATTCCTGCACCGCTGCTGCAATCTCCGCCTCAATCCCGAAGTTCACAGAGTAAATCAAGAGTCGATCGGGCTATAAACCCACAGTCCCACTTCAATTGGCCTCACTCAAGTTCCAGCCACACCCCTCTACTTCCGCCGCTAACTCGCTATATCTAAGCTTCCTCTCTGATGCCGCCCAATCGATCCTTCCCAATGGAACTGTGAGTTCTATGAAGTACACTCACCCGTTGGCTTGCTGACCACAGCAACAGGCGTCTGGTCTCAAGCTGTACGACTATTTCCTGGGCACCACTATCTTTCTCCTCCCAGGTCCACCTGCATCTCCAGTCTCAGCCCCCTTACTAAGCACCTAACTCCTTCCTACCTCTATATTCACTACCCCCCTTCCCCAACAAACTGTACCACTGTACCTTTCAACCTTCCTGTTTCTAAGCATACCTGCCTCCTCCATGGTTGCCGCCAGGCATCTTAGCACCTGGTTATGCCTCCAAGTAAATCTGCCCAGCAGATTTGCCTGCATATGGAGATGGGATGCTCGGTTTCACTTCATTTTTGCTCGCAGTCATTGATAGACAAATGGCTTAAAAAGCCTCAAAATCCCGCACTTGAAATATTTACCGAAGACAAATCTGTGACTTCCCTTTTGTGAGGATGTTTTGTTTCTGGTAGAAATACATAGGTCTTCTAGCTTGAATGAGGGGAGGAGAAGGGGAAATAAAATCAGAATAAAAATGAAATTCTAAATTATTTGTTTAAATACAGTAAACTGAATACACTCAACATTTATCTGTATTAATTGATTTGCGCACAGCAGCAGGTAGCTTAGAGGTTAAGAGCCGGCATGTTCCTCTCAAGAACCTGGGTTTGAATCCCACTTCCTGCTGTAGTGTGCTTGATCAAGGTATTTACCCTGAATTTACCAGTCAAAATCATCCTGCTCTGCACATGGTATCACTGCAAAAAGTGGCTTCAGAGGAAAGGATCAGAAAAGAAGAACTAACGTCAAAGTTGTGTTTAATGCGAAACAAACATTTATTTGCTCATCCTAATGACTTTCTGTTCCATTTTATTTCTTATTTGAAGGGGAGAACAAACAGTGGAGTGAAGTGTAGAGAGAGCGATTGTGTATGCAGAGTGCTGACTGGCCACAATGTTTTGTTGTCCCTCTTCAACTGCTGCCTGGGTTTTTGGACCTGCCTGAGCTGCGATGCTGCAGACGCTTTATGATCCCCACGAAGGCTTCTCCATTAGGGAGGACGGGTGGGCAGCACATTCTTCTGCTCTCAGGAAGAACCAAGTGCCGCAGGGGTCAGCAGGAGGTCCAAGCCCCTGGTGCCTCATTTACATCTGCTTTGATCTCGTACTTGGACTTCGCATCGCAAACTGCTGGTGCAAGTGAGATGTTTTCCTTCATTCACATTTCAAACACCTAGGTGCTGAGCGTGTTAGCACGGCGAGGGGTGCAGCTGCTCCAAAGTGCGCAATAGAGTTTAAATTTGCCCAATGTGTGATCAAATCCACATGTAAACTTTTTGTAAATGAAGCTCCTGGTGGACCTGAGTATGGGGGGGGGGTCCGCTGATTTCCGATGAAAAAACAAGGATTTGGAAACTGGTATGGTGTGAAATGGTCCAAAGTTTTGAATCGGTGACCTGGGGAGGAGATGGCAGGTGTTCATCCTGGAACGGACTTAAGGACTGGGTATCACGATGCCACCCCCAGTAAACCCAGAGGGGCACGGTGTCTCCGTGGGCCTCCTCTATACCTCCTTGCGTAGGGCCACCCGGATGCTGCTGAAGCACTTGCCTAGCCCCTCGAAGAGAGGGTCGCAGAAGGTGTGGATGCACAGCGAGTAGATGCGGCTGAGGCACTGAGACTCGATGAGGCAGCTCTGGATGCAGGGTACGATGGCCCAGATATGGCAGAAGGACAGCAAGGCAAACAAGAAGCCCCACAGAAGCGCGACTGGGATGCCGAAGATGGTCGACAGCACACGGTAGCACCAGTACTTGGAGACGGTGAAGGTGGTGTAGCTGGCCTTCCAAACGCCGTCCAGGCTGTGGGTCCCATCCGGCTCTGCAATCACATCCTCAAAATCTACCTGGGATGTGAAAGGATGACTTAGTACTGACCATCATAATGAACAATGCTTGAACATTCACTCGCTTGTAACTGCAATGCCTCCACCTAATGTTGGTTGTGGCAGCCCAGAGTCTGTCTCAGGGTGTGAAGCAGAATTCACAGGGCACGACACCAGTCCATCACAGGCCAAACACACACACTTACCCGCTTACAGACAGACAGACAGACACACACACACACACACACTAAGGGCACTTCAGGGTCACTAGTTCACCTGAAACGCACGTCTTTGAACTATAGGAGAAAACCCAGGGTACTTGGGAGAAAAACAGATGAACACAAGGACAACTTGTAAACTCCATGCAGACAGAGCTGGAACCAAACCCGCAGTCCAGCAGTTGTGAGGCACTGGCGCATCCCAGTGCACTGCCATGAACAGATAGTTTTACTGGTGCTGCTGAAGTATCACAAAATTTTGCTGCATTTTTGTGCGTATTTATGAGTGAACTCGGAGGTTGCAGTATTTCTGATCCGGCTGGGTGGGGTGTTTGGTCACCATGGCAGCCCTGAGGATACAGCCCATTATGGAACAATAAGGATCCACGGTTAAAAATAACCCATCCGGGGATAGAATTTAGCAGCTAATAAATGCCATTCGGTTCACACTTGAATGATTCAACAGGTTGCAAAGTAGAACCAATTATTTTGAAAGATGCTTTGATTTGCTAAATAACTTCAAACTTTGCTTTTGCCCAGGGATTTTCTCATGTCTGCGAGCGTAAATACAGTACAAGCAATACTTACCACGGTACAGTCTAATGAGGGTAATAAATCAACATCTGCACCAGAGCGCTGGCTGGGAAATGGACAACGTAGTCTTGTTTACTGCATGGTGTTTGGAAGAAGTCAATAATGGACGGACACTCAGCACATGGCCGCCTATTCCCAGTGTTTATTAGCGGGATTAGAAGCTCCTGTGGTGACGTATTGACCGGCAGACACAATAAGTTTGGACAATGAGGGGAAGACAACAAATGGCACTTTTCCTTTATCAGCATGAGTGATGGCCTCATGAAATCCACGGGGACGCCATGTATATTCCTCACAGGAAACTGACACAGTGCTCCTGGTCAGTACAGTGACACCACGAGGCCCAGAATGTGCCTGAAAAAGCAGCGTGCGAATTAAATGCTTGCATGAACAATGTTATCATTTGTTCAGAATTCTGCCTTTCAAAAGTGACAAGAGTTTTAAATGAATGCAAAGCGACTGCCATAATGGAAGAGACCAAATGACAGCCTGGAGGTGCGTTGGTTTTCCGCTTCAGAAATAACCCGGGTGCCACTGCTGCTGCGAGCTGCTGGACTTTGGACTATTTTTGGAAGCTGTTTCACGGTAGAAAGAGGCGTGATGAACTGTAGCGGGCGTAAGATTAGTTCCCCAACCCCTGTCTTTGAACACGTGTGTTGTGTCACTCCATTACCTTGACGACGTCTTCGTTGATCTGCTTGGGGTCCCGATTGATCAGGTCAATCTCTTTCGTGTGGCTGTCTTTCACCAGCTTCTCTTCGTAGGCGTTGTACTGATCCGCCATGGGGCTTTGTGCAATGTTCCTCCTCTCCTGCCCGTCTGATGGCCTGTAGGACTGAAATGCCGATGTGCTGAGAAGCCCCGGGCTTTGGTCTGAAAGGGAATGGCTCACATATCCCCCCTGAAGCCCACCAGTCCACCCCCCCCCGGCCTAGATAGGCCATAACTCACGGCAGCAGTTAAAAGGGGGTTCAGGCCAGTGTCGTGTTTCACACAGGCCTCTTATGGCAGACACTTGGCAGTAGCACTGTGGCACGAAGTTCCACCCAAAAGTGACCCCCAATGGCTCCTCTTCCTTCTTATTCTAATACAGATCGGGGCAGCAATGTCACTTCTCCTCATGGCTTCTGTCCAGTCACACACTGGGAGTTCACTGTACAGGAAGAGTACAAAAACTGTATGTCCTATTATTTTAATCTTAAAAATTTCAATTTAAGCACAATTTGGCAGCAGTTTCTCTCTGCAGTCCTGTGGATGAAAGCTGAGCCAAGGTGTTTGTCCCATCCCTTCTGTACTGTATCGGCCAAAATCTTCATGTGAACTAAGCTGAGCTTTGAGAAGGCTGCAGGTGCTAAGAAATGTTGACTATGCACGGAAGGTGACCTCGCAAATCTAGAGCATCCCATCTCCATATGCAGGAGGGCACAACGGAAGCTCCTAATAGAAGAAATGTTGGTATATTTTCCACCATTTCCTGCAGTGACGGAGGTGAGAGAAGACAGATGGGGAGCAAATCTGAGATCATTGCTTGTGTGTGAAATTTCTGTGGGAAAAACTGATTTATTTACATTAGAATTGAGTAAAAAGATTTGTTTGCTGTCATTTGAAGCAAATGGAAAGTATTAGGTTTAATTTGTTGTTTTATCAGAATTCATTTGCATTTATAGCTTTTTAAATAAAAACAATTGTATAAATAAATCTAAACTTTACCACTTAATTCTAGACAAAAGTGTCCATTAATTAACAGAAAAATGGTTGTCCTCACTCACCTTGAATCATCCTGACAAATTTCAACCTCCCTTCCTTTGTGGCAGAGCTTGTTATTGCACAGCTAACCAAGATTTACTCTCAAAATCAAAAGATTTCAGTTTAGTTTTATTTTTCCACGGAAAGAAGGGGTGTCCTCAGATGCAGCATTTATACTCACGGAATCTCCACAGCTGCACTGCGCAGATGTCCATACACCTGGAGAAACGGGTTCATCCCTCTCGGGTCCTGGTCATTCTGGGAAGGCCTGGGGTCCCCACCTGGAGGGCAGCCATTGTCTTCTGTCCACAGGTCTACCTGTAGATCCATCAGATCAGGGCCGGTCACCTTGGCCGCAGGACCACGGATCACGCTGGGGTATGATGAGGTCAGCAGAGCCTCTGTGTCTGGAAGCCGTGGGCAGGATCTGCCGCTTGGTCTCACTCTGGGCTGTGGTGACCACATAGTGTCTAGAATGTCCCAGTGTTCTGCCACACAAATTGCATGGTCATCTTTGCTGTCTCTGCCACTTTCATCTTGGTGACACTTCTCTCGGTATTCGTGGTACTGCTGCCAGAGACGGATCGCTGGGCTCCAGCTAGATCAATGTGGCAAAGAACAGATAAACCAATTACCCCTTAGGGCCAAGAGCTTTAACAGTACTTCCTCAAGGATCTTCACTGCTCATTGCTTTGTGGTTTTCACTGGTGATGGATAGCACACGATTTTATATTCCACTCCACATTTTGCAGGGGGGCAAACAGGGCTGTGAGGGATGCCACTGAGATCTGCTATGAAAAATAATAAGACCTGGGTGATGTTGAGCCGTGAGGTGGACAGGAGGAAAGAGTGACCCCGCACTGCTGGTGTTTCCACACAGACTGAGCTACTGTACATTTCAAGCAGACACCGGGAGAGTATAATAGATCTCTTGTGCCCTCTAGTGGCCCCTGGCAGAGTTGTGGTACTCTGGGTAACCTGGGCTTTTATTCTCAAAATTCTCCCAAACTTGTTCCAGTCTCTGGGACTGCTGGAAAGATTTCACCTGCAGAAAACATTTTTGGGGTCTCTGTGTGGTACAGGCCAGTGCTGAGCACCTGGAGAGGTTGCTTGTAGTGAGGGAAGCGACAGAAATGAGGTTCATCGCTGACAGACCAAGACGGATATGTGGGCCATAGATCTGCATGAAATTATGGAAAATTTTTGTGGTTATTCTGAAATATCCAGTATTTGAGTTGCACTCTTACAAAAGGAAAGTAATAGCTACTATTTAAAAAGGCCTATTTGTGACTTCCGACTTTTTTAGCATTTGTTTTTAAAGGTTTGCTTTATAAATGTGCTTTCTTGGTTGATTTAACTTGGACTTTTATATTATTTTTACATGGACCAGCCTCCCCTTCCACGACGACTCACTCTGGAGGAGCCGTCTTGCACCTCAGGCAGTTCTGGCAGCAGCATCTCTTACTGGCCTGTAATTCCTTCCTTCCTGAGCAGCCGGATCCCCTGGCGTTTGGCCTGGTTCCCCCGGTTCCCCCCAGAAATCTCAGAGTTTCACTCAGACAGGTGAGGCAGATGGAACACCTCTGCATGTGTTGTCTACTTGGGATTGTCTGAGCTATAAATGGAGACTATGGCACAGTTACATATTCCACAGCACTGACAGATGGTGTGTGTGTGTATGAGAGAGAGAGAGCGAGAGAGAGAGAGAGAGAGAGCCAGAGGGACAGTTTTTAAAACACAGCCCCTAAAACACAAAATGTACCTCATGAGCACAGATTCTGACCTGCAGACAGATTCTTCTCCAGATCACCTTCAGGAGATGATTCTTACAGTAACAGATACAGACAGATAAACCTGTGAGCTCTGAAGGGAAGCCCTTCCTCTGCATCACAAAGATGCTGGAGAGGGTTGAGACCCGGGGACAGATCTGCAGGATCGCCTATCACTGGTACCTGAGGGTGTGTATTTGACAGAGAAACTTTCTCAGCTCCACCTGCGAGGTCTAAGCCAGGGTTCTTAGGCATTCTGCTACCTGCCTACCAAATGCTCCTGCCTCCTCGTTTCCCATCGCAGTGGCTCACCTTCAGTAACCTTGGCTCATATTCATGTAAATTGATTTTTTCCGTGGGCGGGACAGAGGACCCTGGATTATTTCTGACAACATAATTCGCAGGCTGTGTTCTCTTCTGAAAACAGAAGCAGATAAACAAAGGTTTTTTTTAACAATATTGTGCCTTTAATCTTCCCACTTCTGCCTCTGTTCAGATGCTGCAGTGATCACAACAGGGACCCTTGTGCTGAATCCCTAATGACATCTTCACCCCCCCAAGTTGCTCAGGCTCTCAGGTGCCACAGGAACCTGCATCCAGTGCATCTCCGGTCCAGTTTGCTTCGTTCTGACCTGACCAAACCACCCCTCGTACCTTTAGGTGTTTATGTCTTTATAAAGGAATAAATAAGCTACAATCAGGATGAAAACAGTGTAAAGGTCCACCTGAAAGTCGTAATCCTAACCTGTCTGGCTTTACCTGTCATTACACCACACCTCACGAGTCAGAACAAATCAGTTGGAGGTCGATAGCAGTACAAACCCACAATCCGCAATTTAATAGAAAGAAAATTGTCTGCATTTTGAGTTGTTGATCAGAATGGAACCACACAGTCTCCTGTTGAATCAGGGCGTATTTCACTACATGGTATACTTGGTAACCATGTACAGTATGTGACAAATAAATTATTTGATTTGATATGATTTGATTTCACTTTCCACCCTGTTACCTGCAGGCAAAATAAAACACAGGTAAGCGTGAGCTAGAAGGAAACTCTGGTGTAACAGTCCAGGCATCGTGCAGAATTATTTCCTCACAGATTAATAGACAATAAGCACACAATACAGCCTGGACCTCCTACTAAGTAGAGCAGGGACAGTAAGACACTCGAGCCCCCTTTTTTACACTAATACGTATAGGAAAGGCAAGAATTGGGACCCATGAAGCCCCCATTCCCAGCTTTGCCTCCGACCCCGTCACTGCTCCTGTGTGAGTATTCTTTAGTATTCAAGGATGTCACATTTCTTCACGATGTGGAGGATGTCTGCCTGCTGTCCTTTACAGGCTGGGACCGACAGTGCAGAATAGATACGAGCAGATGAGCCTGCTTTTTAACAGCGTCTGGCAAACGGGTTTATCCTGCCAGTCTCGTGTCAGGACCACGGATCCCGCAAAGGAGGCCTTGTGCCACTTGTTTCTGTTCCGGCATTAGACAGATGGCTTTGGCCGAGAGAAGCGCATTAAAACTCCTTCAGATTCACAGACAAATTTATCTCTTTCTGCTTCTCCGTAAAGCCCACAGCCACCGCCGCAGCCGCATGTCCGAGTGAGAGCCAGAGCACTTTATTTAGAGGTCCAGTTCATCTGTACGTGCGTGACTGCAGCCTACATAATGACTGCAGTATCCATGTAATAACAGGGAAATTTTACCATTCACCTTCGAGAATGGACCTTCCGAGCAACAGGGTTGCTGCATTTTCAAAGAATTTGTGCATTTTGAACAGAATTAGAGATTAGTTCCAGTAGTAGCAGTAATGTGCATACAGGTAGGACCTGTGGTTTGTGCAGTTTAAAAGTGAACTAAAGAACAAATCTGGATTTAAAAAGTGAAAAAAGTTTTTCTCACACAGCCACTTTGGACCCCCAAAAGGAAGAAATGCATGTGGCATTTTCAACCACTGCTGGGGTTACTGAGGAATTATCCTTTAGATATACTTGCTACCACAGTGGTATGTTTAAATCTATATCCACTATTTTTATGGGAAATTGGAAGAAAAGTGCCAATGATACTCTAGCCATGTGCTTTTGGGAACTTGAATGCATGTGCTGGATATGTACTGCACTTCTTTTGCTGTTCAGTGTCAAAATCATACAAAAAAACTCAAACTCTGGAAATATTTTAATATGTACATTAAAAGCAAAAAAGTTGAAGTAGAAACATAGTAGAGACACAATAAGCCGTACAGCAAATGTTTAATGCCAGGCTAAGTCGGATATTTTTGCATTAAATAAGTTGTATTAATATACAGTTGATGGTGACAAAGTATTAAAAGAAAGAAAATAGACATTCATCTCCTTTAATGTTAACACTGTGTTGTACAAAAGTGTGACTACAGGAAACGAGGAAGGCTGGAAATGTTCCCTTAAGGCTTTAAAACATAATCTTTGTGCAAAGTTTTCCTCTCCATGCAGCTTTAAAAAAGTGTAACGCGGCATCAAAACCTGACATTTACTGTTAACACAGCATCTGCAAACAGTGGTTACACTCTGGCTGCAGCCATTCTTGATGCTATTATAATAGTTAATGATGCAATAATAAGCCCACCTGAAAAATCAGAATAAAAAAATCAGCAAACATTACGGATGGATTTATTTGCAGAGATCTACAAGGAATTTTCCTTGCTAAATAAATGCTGCAATGGCAGATTTTTTCCTTGTTTCCCTCCTTCCTCTGTCTCGTATGGAAATTTGAATATGTGCATATTTATCCAGATTTTGATTTTGTCATCTGTACCAAAGTGTTTTCAATGTGTACGACATCCTTTTTGGTTAGCTTGACTGCAGGGAGCCACACATAAGAGGAGGAGAGATGAAAGGTTTTCTCGAAGGCCAACTTAAGCACCGATATGCATTTTACCATAAACCTTGAAGACCTTGAAGTCCTGACTGAATAAACTGAAAGGTGATGTGAACACAATATACGTAAAGAGGACTGCGTGGTTAAACGTGGTCAGTTACACGCTTAGAACATGTTACGTTCAACTGCCGTAAGAAACAGGACTGACTGACAAAAGGAGGCAGCTGAGATCTTCGCTGAGGGTCACAGGTTTGCAGTTCGCTTTGGGTTGTCCCTGCCTCCTCTAAGACGTTCACTCTTAGTCCAGTAACACCAAAGGGCTGCGGTGCGAGTGTTTTCCTCCCATGAGGCCACTTGGTAGACACAATGCACCTTTCTAGTTTAACTCCTCTGGGATCTGCCCAGGGATTCTGACCTCCTGATCCAGAGCATTCCTAGGGCTGGAGGTTACGCAGCTGGAACGCGTCTCTGTTGTGCAGCTGGTCCTTTGTAAGAACTGCAAGAAGTTCTCATGGGCTGAGCCCTCCTGGCTGGAAGCTCCCAGGTCCACTGGCCGGGCAGCGTAGCACCTCCTCAGCTTGTGGAGCTCCTCGCGGATTTGTCGATTGAGGAGCCCGTAAAAGAAAGGGTTGACAGCGAAGGAGGAGTAAGCCAGCCAGGTCACCGCTTCTTCGAGGTCCCCGGGACTCTGGAAGGACACGCTGAGGGACAGGTGCAGGTGGAAGGAGAAGTAAGGCAGCCAGCAGACCAGAAACTGGCCCACGATGAGCACCAGGGTGAGGGCTGCCTTGCCACCACCAAAGATACGCTCTGGAGACAGCCTTGGTGGGAGGGTCCTGCTGGTGATGATGGTGGTCTGGCTGTTGATGGAGTCAGAGCGACACTTGGGGTTCGTGGCCCAGGAGGGGATGGGAACGTGCTGAAGAGCAGCCATACGGGCCACCTTGTACACGTTGCAGTACACAGCAAAGATCACGATGGACGGCACCAGGAAGCACACTACGCTGAAGATGATGGCAAACACCCTCCTCAGGTTGCTGTGGCTCCAGTGCAAGGAGCAGTGGGCCGCACTGATGGAGCTCTGGTTCCCGTACGCCGGCCAGCCAAACAGAGTGATGAGCGCCAGCAAAATGGACTTGATCCATATGAAGACCATGACCGCGACGGCCAGGTTCACCGTCATTTTCACCTCGTACCTCATGGGGTGCACGATGTAGTAGTAGCGCTCAATGCTGATGGCGGTGATGGTGAGGATGGAGGCGCAGATGAGCAGCACGTTCAGGAAGATGTAGACCTGGCACTCGATCACGGTGAAGACCACTTTGCTGAAGAAGGGTGAGCTGGTCACAATGCCCAGGGGCATGAGCAGCAAAGCACACAGTACGTCCACCACGCACAGGTGGCACACGAACGCAAACTTGCGCAGATGCGGGGCTTTGATGATGGCCACCATCACGGCCATGTTGGCTACAAGAGCGACAGCGTTCAGCGTGACCATGAAGGTTATTCCAGCAACATCTTTGAGCTGAGACTGTGCGCTGGGCAGGATCCCCAGCTGCATGCTGGGAGCTGTGGGCTTGGACACCATGACCCCCAGTGTGGCTTCCATTCCCGTTCGGTTTGCTGTTGAGCTCAGCATTGGGCCCGACTTTTCCATGCCTCTGGAAGCCATTAGGTCGCTACCTTAGGGTGGCACTCCTCATCGTCCCCGAAGTACCTAAGGGAAGCAAAGAATAAACGAGAAACCTTGACTTCATGTCAGTTCTATGAAAAAATTAAACACATTTTCAAAAGACCTTTCATTTAATTGTTTAAAATTTTAGGTTCATGAAAGCCCTGCGGCACTGCCAGGATTAAACAGTCAACCACGATGGTGGATGGATGGACTGATAGGCTTATTGCATCAAAAATTATTATTATACATATTATTATGTGTACCTTGTATTTAAAAAATATTTCTGTCCACTGGGATATTGTGCAAAGCATATTCACTGGATGTCGTGAGCAGGATTTACTGGATGAATTATAATATTTCTTTAATATACACAATAGTTTAATAATATTTCAGGTATATTTCGCTATTTCACTGGTCACATATTTAGAGAAGGAAAAATGTGCTGACACAACTTGGCAGGTGGTCATGGCTGTGTGGTTTCTCTGTTGTTTATCCCTTGGCCCTTTGTTCAGCACTCTGTCCCCTCATATGAGAAGTGCCATATAAAAAGTAATTGAAATGCATTTATTTGCATTATTAAAGTAAACGCACCATCCTGATTGTTTTTACCCCCCCCCCCCAGGGAAATAACAGAGCTTTCAACGAGAAACTTCTGCACTTCCCCCAGTCGCTGCAGAAAATGCCCACCCACCCACACTCGACCAGAATCCCCCTTTTAATGCCCTTCATGCGTACTGTAGATAAGGGGAAAAAATTGTTGACACAGAATAATTTTGTGAAGGCCACACGCTCCCCCACAAAGGGGGCAGTAATCTATGGCTTTTTGTGTTACATAACAGGTTGTTTTTCAATATTCCAATGCTCTGTGTTTCTCCAGTACTGCTCATCTTGCCATTTGCCCGCATGGGGGCCTGCAGGGTTTCTACAACCTCTTTCTTCTCTGTTCTTTCCGCCTATGCTTGCTTTCAGGTCAATGAATTTACTGTTTGACAGCAGAAGTCTTGTTCCTGACTCTGGAAAGGATGACAGCTCACTGATATCTGCAGGCTTTTACAGCAGATTATGCTGAGCAGAAATGAGACCTTGGAAGAGGACCAAATGCAAAGTCCAGCTGAAAGGCCCTCAAACCATCTGTCCGACAACCCCTTCCTCTCGGCTCTCTTTGCATCGTCATGCTATCATGTTTAATATAGACGGCAGCAAGCGATGGGGTGTTTTAAGGAAACGCTGTGGTTCTGGGCCCAAAAGAAGGCCCGAGGTCCCAGCAGGGACTGTTATTCCGCGCTGGCGTCCACCTGTCAAGGTGACTGCACAACCAACCTAGGAAGTCAGGAATCTTTCAAGCAACCCGATCAACTATAAAATCAATAGCAACAAATCAAAGATTTTTTATATTTTACAGCTACTAGGAACAAATCATTTGTTTTCTCCTTCTCTGCTGCGCACTGTGTTTCTGTGTGGAAAATGTGTTCTTATTTGTTCATTTACCCCAGGCGTTTCTACAGGGCAGCGTACAGCTTCAGGGTTGAATAATACACTGCCCAGCCAAAAAAAAGGTCATGCACTCTAATATTTGGTTGGACCGCCTTTAGCTTTGACTACAGCACAGATTCGCCGTGACATCATTTCGATAAGCTTATGCAATGTCACAAGATTTTTTTCTGTCCAGAGTTGCATTCATTATTCGCCAACATCTTGTACTGATGATGGGATAGTCAGACCGCTGCATAAAGTCTTCTCCAGCACATCCCAAAGATTCTCAGTGGGGTTAAGGTCTGGACTCTGTGGTGGCCAATCTGTGGGTGAAAATGATGCTCCCTGAAGCACTCTTTCACAGTTTGAGCCCCATGAATCTTGGCATTGTCATCTTGGAATATGAAGAAAAAAATCAATTGATGGAAAAACCTGGTCATTCAATATATTCAGGTAGTCGGCTCACCTCATTTTATGCGGCACATAACGTTGCTAAACCTAGACTTGACCAACTGAAGCAACCCCACATCATAACACTAAGTTAAATTCAGGTGCTGACCTTTTTTTTGGCTGGGCAGTGTATTTTGAAAATGATTTATGCATGTAAATCTCTGGATAATTTGTCCTGCTCCACCTTGGTCAAGGGAACGTGCCAAGTCCTGCCTCTAACCACTATGCCACCTGCTGTTGTGCTGCTCAAGTCCCTGTTGCGTTTCTGTGCGCAGGAGGTCCGAAGAAAAAATGTGCGTCTTATTTATTTAAACAAATAACAGTGCAGAAGCACTGCCTGCAACCAGCAGTTTCATGGATTTCAGTGAGAACTGGAAAAAAATATCAGTGGGTCCTAAAACACTTGCACATTTATTTAGGCTTTAAAACCAAACTTTTACTGAGTGTTGGAGTACAAAGTCTCTATTATTATGTCACACACAGAATGGCTCACACATTCACACATTATAGACAGTTCTGAGGCTGGTGTGTGCGTGTGTGTGTTTGCATTATTTAAAAGAATTAAGCAATTTAATATTCAAGAGGCAGCGCATCCTGCAGCTTTATTATTAAACTTGCTGCTCTGAATGACTGAGCTCTTCTATTTGTCAGCATGATGCTGAAGTCATGGAATGACCAGGAATCAAATTATAAAAACCAAAGTGATGTGATGCAGATGTGCAGCAGCAGGCACGTTACCATTGGCATGAATGCAGATGCCAAGGAGGCCGGAGACTGAAGTCAGTTGCGCAGCTGCTGTGCAACTGTGGGTGTCCGAATGCCGTCAGCAGTGCATGTGTGAGGTTCAGACACGAGGGGTGGGGGTGTTCCCTCTGTGAAAGAGCACAGCTGCACACACTCCACCTCACCTCAGTGCCAGAACATCGGACTGAATTTTTATCCATAATTCTCTCCTCCATAATCAAAATCTATGGACTGAGGCCCATAGGGTCATTCCTGATTCTACCACAGTCCCTCTTCCAGCTTTTTGCTCCCATCACCAGTGGAACTAACCTTGGTTTTTACCTTCCTCAGAGCAGACGACACCACCACCTCATGTGTGGGGAACTGAGGTTCGACTCCCAGTGCAGGAGTGGCAAAGCCATTAATGCTGCCCTTCCCTTCTTTTGTCATGGCAGCCCAAATAGGTGTTGCCCAAATAAGAGCAACCAGGACAATTCGGAGGTAAGTGGGCTGCTGGACCCAACCACTGACAGGTGAGATGTGGCAATGAGAACTTGGTGAGCTCTGGTGTCTGCACGTAGGTACGAACCCCAGGTGATTAGGGTATAATATACATGATGTACTTGTAATACTGTATTATATGCAAATGCCCACTAACCTTTATGCACCAGTGGGGGCTGTTCCAGAAGCACAACCTTCTCCCCTTCTTTTGTCCATAAGGGCCCAACCCTGCCAACCTCAGCAGACTGCAGGTGTGAGGCAGACCCAGAAAAACAGCCGTTATGTATTTTTGTACCTTTTGGGCTCATGGGGGGACGCTTTTGGCCATGAATCACTACTGCACACAACAGAGTTTTTATAAGGGAGTCACGTGTGCATCATCCCAGTTCATTGTATTGTGTCACCCCCCCATTGGACTGTGGCCCCTCCTGCTGTCGAGCACTTTAACCCCAAGCCTGGTACAGTTACCACACAGCATTCACTTAATGCTTCCCTGGCAATAAGCTGAAACTGTTAAAAGTTTGAGCACTGATGTACCAGCAAGTCTCCACAATTCAGCTAAGAAGTTTGTCCAGGAAATGGGGCATCATCATCTTCCCAGGTCCTCAGTTCCTGAGGATGTAGGACACTAGTGGGCTGTTGGGCTTTGATTCTTCTGTCTGTTGCAAGCTACTCCTCCATCACCTTTAACCCAAAATGACACAAAGCTTAGTTGAGCTTTTAACCTATTTTGCTTGCCGTTAAGTTTTGGGCCTCACCTGCTGTGTCCTTCCCTTCCCATGGTAACACGACACACTAACACCCGCAAGGCTTCCGGAGCTCTGCTGGAGATGCGCATATTTTCCCAATCTCATAATCTCACCTGAGGCTCTGTGGTCCTGGGTGCGTCTGGCCAGGTGTTAGGAGGTCCGTTTTATTCAGTTCCCTTCAATTCCGGAATCCTGTGCACAGTTAGAGCTCACTTGCAGATCTCTGGTAGTCCCTCTTGGGCCCAGAGTCCTGTGCCAGTCAGATCCAGACCCCGGTTGTTACCAGGGCAGACAGTGATCTTCGCACGGAGACGGTGGGGGGAGTCCCACGGTGGTCTGTCGGTCACAAAGAGGCCGGTATTGATGCAGGTGGGTCGGGCGCATGGTCTCTGTCCTCGCAGTGGCCCGGCCTTCCACACCTTTGGTGGGCTTGTGGCTTTGACCCCCAGAAAATCAAATTGGCCAGATGCTTGGTGTGGATTGGGGCAGCTGGGTCAGGGTCCAACAGAAGCCCTCGGTGTGGCAGGCTGGTTCACAATCCCAGAATCCCTGAAAAGATGCTGTCTCGTCACCCTGTGCCCCGCTCTGCCCGGCACTGTGTATGGCAGTGACTGTCACACATTGTAAGCCCCACCGCTTTTTTCCTGCCCCTCTTTTAAACACACACTCGCTCTTGTGTCCGGCTAAAGCCGGCGTCCCCTGGATCCTAGTGGGCACAGTGTTAATGTACCTGCATACAGCCGCTAACACCAAACGTTGGCTTTTTGGACATCACAACTATGATGCAACTCCACCGCAGTCTCCTATGTGTAAACCTCAATATCTCTGTCTGTTTGTTTGTTCTTTATGCACAGCTTTGTTTGTCTCACCAAGGGCTTGAAATTTGGCCCACAGGTACTTCTCATCCTAAGTGAGGCTTTTTAAAGACAGAGGGATGTCTTTCACCAAAGAAGGCAACTTTGGATCAGATGAAGGGACAAGATTTTGTAAACAAGGTGGCCAGACAGCAGTGAGGACAGGTCCAGCTGGAGATGAAAGCAAATTTCATTCTGTCCCAACATCCAGTGTGGACAGGTACAGTAGGTGGTGATCAGGAGAAAGTGCTCAGTTGGACACAGAAAATCTTTGGGGTTTAAAATAGAGCTCAGGTTCTTCACAGATTTAACATTAAAATTAAGCTGTCCACGTTCAACCAAGAGAGCTTGCTGCTTGGTGTTTTAGGTTCCATAATCTTAAATAAGATTTGAAATATTAAAGGGGTCTGATCCCATGTATTTGTGACCCAGGGCTGCAGGCATGTGTTCACCACAGCCACTTTAGAGCCCAGGGTTATACTGATGCTTTTCTAGCAATAAAGGAGCTCTATTTACGTTACTAAAGACTGCAGGGGCATGTTAAAATGAGTTATGGGTCCCAGACATAAAAATGGAGCCCTGACAGATCTGTTCATTTTTAAAGCCTGTTTATGTGTTCATTATGAATGTAAATGTTGACAATGTTAATGTTTATTATCAATATAACATCTGACTCTCCGGGATGTTTTCTGCTGTCCAGACTACTTGCTTCGCCCACACCCAACAAAAGCCTTGAGGAAAAACCACCACCATGACTGGGGCGAACAGAACAGTTGTGTGTAGACAAGGAGCATACAGGTTTCTGCAGGTCTCCGTTCAGCTTTATTGGAATTGCAGCAGAGATTGAGAGGTCGGCCTGTAGGGGAGCAAAAGCTAGGAAGAGCACTGGCGTCGAGATAAATCAGAGCTGGATTACTGAGTTATGAACACCCCTACATTTCAGCCGGCGTGCAGCGCTTAACACAAACTTACTGATGTTCATATTTCCTTACATTTTAAAGCTTCTTAAGATTCTTCAAACAACAATACAACATTAGCAATTTTTATAGTGCAAGACGGATACATTGAAAGTTAAATTACAATTCAAAGTGCCAATTTACTTCATTCTGGACAAAAATTTTTACCATAGCACATGGGAAAACTTCCCAGCTTATCCATCAATCGATCATCAGCAAGTCATCTCTCCATTCAGCAGCGCAGGGGTCTGATCCCATGTATTTGTGACCCAGGGCTGCAGGCACGAGTTCACCACAGCCACTTTAGAGCCCAGGGTTATACTGATGCTTTTCTAGCAATAAAGGAGCTTTATGTAAAATCACAAGAACACAGAACATTCTGGTGCCAGATTTGAACCCCCACGTGCCCATTTTCAGAAAATTTCCTCCTAAATACCCAGTATACAGATAGTCCCTGAGTTGCGATGGTCTGACTTAACGATTTTTCGACTTTGCAATGATGCAATAGCAATGCGCATTCAGTAGAAACCGTACTTCGAATTCAAATTTTTTTTCCCAGGCAAGCAATATGCAGTGCAATACTTTCTCATGATGCTGGGCAGGGGAAGTGAACCGCATCTCCCAGTCTGCCACACAGTTGCTAATGCATACAACCGATATTCTACAGTGTTCTGTGTTGCCAGCATTTTTTTGGATACCTTCTCCTCTCGTGTCTACGTCATGTTTTGTACATCCATGGTGTCTATGAAACACTCATCTGTGTCTGTCTCCTGAAAGTGGCATAAAGGCCCATAATGACTTTTAAGGCAGGTTAGGCTATGATGTTCACTAGGTATTATGGCATGGGTTGGTGGAAGTAATCGTTAAACTCTTTACTGGCAGTTTTTTCTGCGAAAGAGCGTTACCATTAGCCAAGAGCTAGTGCTAAACATTAGCAAGTGACAGTAAACAAAAATGGAACACGAATGCCACAATTAAAAATAAACAAAATATAAGGTATTAGCAAGACAGTGGTTGCAGGAGAGCTCACAAGGGAGACTGAACACTGACAGGAAGTCCAGGTAGGGACTAAATCTTGTCCACAATTGGTTTCTAGGCCAATCAGTCAACCAATCAGTGCTCAGTCTGAAGATGGGGCGGAGAGATCACCTATGTTCCGTTGCTGAAGCAGCCACAGGCATGACAGTAGGTTGGGTGAATTAAATGCATTTTCAAGTCAGGATGGGTTTATCGGAACATAACCTCATCCTATGTCGGGGACCGTCTGTACTGGAAATCAGTTAATGTGCAAATTAAGTGCATAAACTGAAGTCAACTAATTGCATGGATTCCAAAACCCCCTTCACTTTGCATTGTTAAAAACTACCGTTCATTAGTTTTACTTAACTTTATGACAAAATAACATCAGGAGCGCATCTGCAAAATTAGCGTAAAACAGCAGCAGCAAATTTTGCGGTAAATAAAGTGTCGATGTGTAAAGTGTTTCTAAATAGGAGACAAACGCTGGGTGACTAAATAATGTGCCCAAGGCTGAAGATCACAGGCAACCAAACCCTCCTTCCTTTCATTAGTCTGTTGTTACTGCTCATGTTGATGCATTGACTCAAATGCATCCAAAGAAGCCCCACAATTTCAGCAGAAAGCAGGGGAAGGCCATATACAGGGTGGGGAAGAGTAAGGCACATGGCATCTCTATAAATAAAGGGCCCTTTCAACCAACCATTGCCAAACTTGGCACACACCATCTAAGTGAACTTGAGCTCCAGGAGGTATCTGATGCGACACTGACTCTCTTTGTAGATGAGATACTCGCTGTTGTAGAAGTGACTGTCTTTATATTGTTGCTGATCGACAGGAGGCCCCTGTGGAACAGCCATGTCCTTCCCATCCATGGGGAGATACACGTCCTTGGAGGCATCTGAAACACAGAAGAACAGGCACAACATCAGAGTGGTGAACACAGGGAGGCCTCCATCACAGCTGCCTCCTCTAGTGATGCTATTTTGGCCCTCATTTATCATTTATGGTAACAATCCATTCATCCATCCATCTATCCATCCATCCATTTTCTTGAAGCGCTTCTCCTGTTCAGAGCTGCAGCAGTCCAGAGCTCATCCTGGAATCACTGGGACAGGGCTAGTAATTCATGAAAATAATTAATCATATTTTTAAAAAATTAATAATCCAGCCACAAGGGGATGCACAAACTAGTGCATTTCTTTGTGTCGGTCCCAAGCCCGGACAAATGGAGAGGGTTGCGTCAGGAAGGGCATCCGGCGTAAAAATTTTTTGCCGAACCAAATATGTGGACAAAAATAGAAATTTCCATACCGGATCGGTCGAGCCCTGGGTTAACAACGACCACCACCAGCACTGCTAGCCGACAGGGTGCTGGCGGAAATTGGGCTACTGTTGGCCGAAGAAGGAGAAGAGGCCGAAGGAAAAGAGGAGGAAGGTATGTCCAGAGGAAGGAGGAGAGGAGGAAGATTAAGAGAGTGGAAGTGAGGGTAGGAACTTTGAATGTTGGTAGTATGACTGGTAAAGGGAGAGAGCTTGCTGATATGATGGAGAGAAGGAAGGTTGATATATTGTGTGCAAGAGACCAAATGGAAGGGGAGTAAGGCTAGGTGCATCGGAGGGGGGTTTAAACTGTTTTACCATGGTGTGGATGGGAGGAGAAACGGGGTAGGGGTTATCCTGAAGGAACAGTATGTCAAGAGTGTCTTGGAGGTGAAGAGAGTGTCTGACAGAGTGATGGTTATGAAACTGGAAATTGATGGTGTGATGATGAATGTTGTTAGTGCATATGCCCCGCAAGTTGGGTGTGAGATGGATGAGAAAGAAGAATTCTGGAGTGATATGGATGAAGTGGTGAAGAGCGTACCTGAGGGAGAGAGAGTGGTGATCGGTGTGAATTTCAATGAGCATGTTGGTGAAGGGAACAGAGGAGATGAGGAGGTGATGGGTAGGTATGGTGTCAAGGAGAGGAACGCAGAAGGTCAGATGGTTGTAGATTTTGCAAAAAGGATGGACATGGCTGTGGTAAACATGTATTTTAAGAAGAGGGAAAAACACAGGGTGACGTACAAGAGTGGAGGAAAATGCACACAGGTGGATTATATCTTATGCAGGAGGGCCAGACTGAAGGAGACTGTAGACTGTAAAGTGGTGGCAGGGGAAAGCGTAGTTAGGCAGCATAGGATGGTGGTTTGTAGGATGACACTGGAGATCAAAAAGAGAAGGAGAGTGAGGGCAGAACCAAGGATCAAATGGTGGAAGTTGAAAAAGGAAAACTATAAGGTGGAGTTCAGGGAGGAATTAAGACAGGCATTGGGAGGCAGTGAAAAGTTACCAGTGAGCTGGACATCTACAGCAGAAGTGGTAAGGGAGACAGCTAGAAAGGTGCTTGGTGTGACATCTGGACAGAGGAAGGAGGACAAGGAAACCTGGTGGTGGAATGAGGAAGTACAGGAGAGTATACAGAGGAAGAGGCTGGCAAAGAAGAAGTGGGATAGACAGAGAGATGAAGAATGTAGACAGGAGTACAAGGAGATGAGGCATAGGGCGAAGAGAGAGGTGGCAAAGGCTAAAGAAAAGGCGTATGGTGAATTGTATAAGAGGTTGGACACTAAGGAGGGAGAAAAGGACCTGTACCGATTGGCTAGGCAGAGGGACCGAGCTGGGAAAGATGTGCAGCAGGTTAGGGTGATAAAGGATAGCGATAGAAACATACTCACAAGCGAGGAGAGTGTGTTGAGCAGATGGAAAGAGTACTTTGAGGGGCTGATGAATGAAGAGAATGAGAGAGAGAAGGTTGGATGATGTAGGGACTATGAATAAGGGAGTGCAATGGATTAGCAAGGAGGAAGTTAGGACAGCTATGAAGAGGATGAAGAATGGAAAGCCTGTTGGCCCAGATGACATACCTGTGGAAGCATGGAAGTGTTTAGGAGAGACGGCAGTGGAGTTTTTAATCAGATTGTTTAAGGTAATCTTGGAAAGTGAGACGATGCCTGAGGAGTGGAGAAGAAGTGTACTGGTACCAATTTTTAAGAATAAGGGTGATGTACAGAGCTATAGTAACTACAGAGGGATAAAACTGATCAGCCACAGCATGAAGTTATGGGAAAGAGTAGTGGAAGCTAGGTTAAGAAGGGAGGTGACGATTAGTGAGCAGCAGTATGGCTTCATGCCAAGAAGGAGTACTACAGATGCGATGTTTGCTCTGAGGGTGCTGATGGAAAAGTACCGAGAAGGTAAGAAGGAGTTGCATTGTGTCTTCGTGGACTTAGAGAAAGCATATGACAGGGTACCTAGAGAGGAGCTGTGGTATTGTATGAGGAATTCGGGTGTGCCAGAGAAGTATGTAAGAGTAGTACAGGATATGTACAAGGACAGTGTGACAGTGGTGAGGTCTGCGGTAGGAGTGACGGATGCTTTCAAGGTGGGGGTAGGATTACATCAAGGATCAGCTTTGAGCCCTTTCTTGTTTGCAATGGTAATGGACAAGTTGACACATGAGATCAGACAGGAGTCACCGTGGACTATGATGTTTGCAGATGACATTGTGATCTGTAGTGAGAGTAGGGAGCAGGTTGAGACCCTGGAGAGGTGGAGATATGCTCTAGAGAGAAGAGGAATGAAGGTCAGTAAGACTAAGACAGAATACATGTGCATAAATGAGAGGGAGGACAGAGGAATTGTGAGGATGCAGGGAATAGAGTTGGCGAAGGTGGGGGAATTTAAATACTTAGGATCAACAGTCCAGAGTAATGGGGAGTGTGGAAGAGAGTTGAAAAAGTGAGTGCAGGCAGGGTGGAGTGGGTGGAGAAGAGTGTCAGGAATGATTTGTGACAGAAGGGTACCAGCAAGCGTGAAAGAGAAGGTCTACAAGATGGTAGTGAGACCAGCTATGCTTTATGGGTTGGAGACAGTGGCACTGAGCAAAAGACAGGAGGCAGAGCTAGAGGTGGCAGAGTTAAAGATGTTAAGATTTGTTTGGGTGTGACAAGGATGGACAGGATTAGAAATGAGTATATTAGAGGATCAGCCCAGGTTAGACGGTTTGCAGACAAAGTCAGAGAGGCGAGATTCTGGATATATCGGGAGAAGGATGCTAGGGATGGAGCTGCCAGGCAAGAGGAAGAGAGGAAGGCCTAAGAGGAGATTTGTGGATGTGGTGAAGAAGGACATGCAGGTGGTGGGTGTGGCGGAGAAAGATGCAGAGGACAGGAAGAAGTGGAAACAATTGATCTGCTGTGGTGACCCCTAGTGGGAGCGGCCGAAAAAAGAAGATTTTTTAAAAAAATTAATAACATTTCTATACTTTTTAATTTGTTATCCATAAAGGAGGCTGTTTTCTGTGTTTATCCAATATTATTTAAAACACTAATCTGTTTTTTGTATTATGTGGCACATATTATTGCAAAATTTCTCTTTTTCCAGGCACACTGGTTAATGCTGCACCATAAAGGGAAGAATGAGCCCTGCTGCAGTGAGGTAACTGCTGTATGCCTGTACCAAAATAATAAGAACTGTGAAGAAAACAGAAAAGCCCAAAGGACAGCCAGTGCTATATAATGCACTGTGAAATAAGGAAAATTGACTGAATCTCCTGAATTTGGAGACATCTGGACTCAGCCATTTCCTGCTGTAAAAGATGACGGATGTGCACCTGGCTCACGCTGTCCACGTGCAACCACACTGTCATAGCCCTTGGGGGCACTGGTGAGGCTCGGCTGGTCCCTGGTGATGCTGTATTCCCTCCCAAGGCAGACCTCGTTGAGGAACATCACACCAATGTTTTTGGAGGGAAATACTGTGGTGGAGGGAGCAAAATTTTAGTCATAAAACATTGTGGATGCCTAACAAAATCCTCTATGTGTCCTGGGTTTCCTCACCGTAGCTTACAGACTTGCTTTTCTCAGAGGCAAAATAGATGCCCCTGCCCACGCGCCCCCCAGACTGGGGCATGATTCTCAGGCCGCTCTTAAGGATGGCAGCTACCACAGCCACGTTGGTGCCATGCCACAGCAGTCGCCGGTTCTCCACATCTTTGTGCTCCTCAAACCGCTCAGCCTGGATGGGACGGCATGTCAGGGAGACTGTTGATGCATTCAGACGGCTGTGCAAACCTCACATTACAGCGAGGCAGACAAATTTATCCTCACTTATACACACAATGCAGTAGCTTTTTGCCAAGTGCACCAGCACCTTGATCAGTGCTGCGGATGGAGTGGAGCTGTGCTGTAAGAGCTCAGTTAAATAGTTTAAGTATGAATGAAGCTTATGACTGTCAGTATAATACCAAATAGATTAGTTATACCTTTACAGGAAGAGGGAATAAATACAGAAATGGTTTGTTTTATGGATAACAAATACAAAAATGTAAAATGCCACAAAATATTTTGGATTTTTTAAAAATATAGTAAATAACTGAAAAATTACTCTGGGGCTTCAGTAAAATGCTTTGGAGAAACACTGAGGCGCAGCTCATCAGATCTTATGGAATATTATTCCGAAAAATTAAGAATCATAAATACTGAAGTTATTTTTGTGCGGTATATTTTTTAAATAAAGTTACTTAATTGTATTCATTATATATATTTATTTTAGAGAAAATACTTAATAATGCATTAATTTTTACGTCAGAAAGAAAACATCTATCCTCACCACCATTGATAAATTTAACAAATGAGTGCTTCCAAACTGCCTGCAATTTTTACTTATTTTTGGATTTACGTAAATATTTCCCCATTTAAATTATGCACCCACACATGCTGATCTTTTAAAATGTTCTTTCCTGTTACATTTGACACTTTATTGAGTCCAACTAATTCCTCCTGTTTGCCACCTGCAAAGCCACCTGCACTGTTTGCCACCTGCACTCCATTCTGTTAGCATGCGGTTAACAAAAGCCCAACACCATTCTTGGAGCTGATCCTCCGCACCTCATGCTGTCTGTCCACTTTCCACACATCGATGAGCTGCTGTTTGTAGTCACCTTCTGTTGCCTTCAGGTATTTTTCTATTACCTGAAAGAGAAAAAGAGGAGAAATTTGGCTGCTCCACAATTCTGATGGAAGGCAGAAGCCACTTACAGGGGCATCACTGTACCTTATATTCCTCAGAGTTTTTCCTCAGCAAAGTGAGGTTGCAGTTGAGAGATGAATAATTCTGGTCAGCTGGGTGGGGAACATCTTGCACTGTCTCCTCTTTGATTTTCTCAGTCTCCGCTTTGAGCCCTTGTGCAATTTCGATATCAGCCAACACCTAGAGGAACAAATAAAGCAAAGAAACTGCTGATTGGAGCTTAAAATTAAAGCCGGGGCACAGATTCACTGCACGGGCAGACAGGGGTGCCTCACCAGCAGCATCTCTTTCTTCTGCTCCACAATTTCGGAGGTGTCTATGACTGGAGGCTTCTTGCGGCCAAAGTTGTGCGGAATGATGGTGTAGAACCTGGAGGAGAGAGCTTCGAGGTCAGCCTTCTTACTTTTCTTCTTCAGGGCCTCCTCCAGCTCCTCCAGGACTTCGAACCCTTTGGCGATCTGTGCTTTGCTCAGCTTTCCGAGAGGCATCTTCTTAATATCTGCAGACAGGGGTCAGCAAACCATCAGGCAACACCGCCAGCGGAAAAAAACCAGCAGGCCACTAAGGGCACGTAAACCTCGTATGCAAGAAACGCAGCTTTATGTGCTAAAGAATTTCGCATTTTCAAGAATAAAGGATTATTTATCACAGAAAAAAATAAAGATAAATAAATAGATAATTTAAGGATAAATATGAAATTAAAAATACAAAATTATTGATCAAAATAACAGTATAAAATATATGAAATGTCAGTGCAGCATAAAGTCTATTTTTAGACATTTTACACAATATAAAAATATAAAAATTTAAATGTAAGAGTCACGGTACCAAAGGTCTGGTTATACATTTTCTGAAATGAAACGGATACATCTAGCGGTTACAGGTTTCCAAGGACTGTCCGTGATGAAAACTGTGTTTATAAAGTACAGGTAGGAAAAAGGTGTAAAGGAATATTAATACACGCAGCAGGTAAAATACAGAGTGGAGCTTGAACTGTACAACACGGGCAGATAAACGGTCACCTTCAGTTTGCCCTCATTCGAGCTCATTTCTACCGTGACCACACAGGCATTTACCCAAGTTCATGCCCTCCATGGCTTCTTTGAACATGTCGTTGTCGAAGATGAACTCGACGAGCTTTTGCGTTGAGCTGTCCAGGGAACACGGGAGAATGTTCTTCGGCACTTTTGACATGGAGCCATCGACCGCATCCACCTGCGGAAGCCAGGCAGTGCAGTGCCAACACGGCAGGAACAAAAAGGGTGGGAAAGCAGGAACAGAGCAGCAGTCAGTGCATCGGATGGGTATGAGCTCAAAAGCCAAATAAGTTGAAAGGAAAAATTCAACCAAATCCTTACACTCAGATGCTGGGAAGTGAATTAGACTGAAATCCAGGTATAAATTCTAACTGAAAATGACTGTTTTTTTCATCAAAAAACCACTGTGTTTTTTTAACTGCCACGTGAATTTTACATATTTTATTGATAGAAAAATTCAATTTGGGAGAAAGAATGTATGAATTTTTCCTTGAGTTTTTTTCCTGAATGAAGTAGTCAAGCTAAAGATTTATTTGTTAATTTAATGTATACTTGATTTCCTAAAATTTCTTCTTGTAGCACTGAGCCCAATGCCTTTGTGCGTCAAACCAGCCGAAGCCAGAAAAGTGCATCCAACCACAGTACAGAAGCTCAGCTGCAAATAAATCGAAGTCTGCATTAATAAAGTGTCACTCACTGTGGCTTTAAAGTTAGGAACAAAATGAATTGCGATCAGACTTCCCATCGCAGGTGTAAGTCAAGGTTAATGTCTAAATGTCACCGGATCCTAGAAGCTGCTAGCGGTGCCATGCTGTGGGAAGGAGCATTTCTCCCGAGCTGCACATCTCTCACCTTCACCTCTGCATCCTGGTCTCCATCCACCTCTATGAGCGTGTATTTCCCAGGATGAGAAACAAAGTTCTCCCTGTCGCACCACTTGTTTTTTGTCTTGTCCTTGAACTTCTTCTCAAACTGGTCGATTGCTTGTTTGGCACTATCATAGCCCCCCAGCGCGGTGAACATCCCCGTTTCCCCCTGACAACATGAGGTAAAAATGAAGCCCACAAATCAGAAGGATGCGAATGTTGTACATCTATTTACTAATCCCCTAAAACTACCAGATCCCACCCACATTGTTTTCGTAAAATAAATTTTGCACCGTTCAAATATTTGCATTTAAATTAAACAAAAGACTCTTCTGTCTGATGCAAGTTTTGTGAAGTGAAGCTGCTGACTGTAAAATCATGCTAAAGGCAGTATAGAAGGTTTTGAGGCCAAAATTTGTAACCAAAACCTGGCTGGTTTGGGGGGGTGTCAATCTGAATGTGTCCTCACTCTGCTGGTCACCTCACTTTATTTAGCTGCCGTCTTTTTAAAATAACAGCAATCTCCCTGCAGTCGAAAGGTGGTGTCCGGCATTGGGTGGAACGGAAACGTGGCCAGTGGAGCACTTACCACCCGACCCCACCTTGTCCAGCAGTAGAACTGACCGCTTCCCGTCCGCACAACTTGAATGACGTAGAACTTGTTGTTGTTCTGCCCAACGTTGGTTTGGTTCAACATGCAGTCGTAATCTTCATACACCTGGCAGTGCCAACACAGTGCATCACACACTGAGTACTGTAAGGCCCTGTGAACTCCTTTATATTCATCCATTTTATTCCTACGTTTTTTTTTTTACAATGAAACAAAACCTGAACAAAATTTCAGGACCGAAGTGATGAACCGACAACAGATGAGTAACTGACACATATGGGCACGGAAGTCATCATGGGTTTGAGAGGAGACTGAGGTTGTTCTCACCTCGGCGCCATCATACTGGGCCTCAAAGCATGAGTCCACCCTCCGCTTGCCTTTGTCCTGTGGAGCCGCTGCCTTCAGTGCCTCCTTGGCAGTCTTGAAAGCATCCTTGGGCTCAGCGGGCTCCTCCTTTGCCTTCTTCCCACCGGCTTTAGTGGTTGAAGCTGCCCTTCTCTTTGGTGCCATGGCGCTAATGCTGTTGCCTTTTTTAAAAAAAAGGTGCTTTTCTGAACATAGAAATTTGCAACCTTACATGCTGTGTGCACAACAGTAACGTTTAGAGTTTATTTCTAGATTTTACTGAAATTTTCTAGAACTTCTGTGTGTTGGAGAGCAACAGCCAGCTATGTTTTTGCAAAAAGCTTTTTGTCAGCAGTAAAACCACACAGGAGTGTCAGACCAATTTGATTCAACTCACTTCCGCAGTGTTTACATTTCAGATGTAGAATCCCTCAGGGCTGGTGGTGAACAATAAGATGAGGAACGTTGCTTGTATTTTGTAAAGCATTTTTTTTTATTCTAATGTTGTTTTAAATTAATTAAAACATTTATATAACATGTCAAAGTATTTTTAATTCACCATAGCCCTGATTTTACAGCACATAAGTTGTACATAAATGAAGAGATGCATGCATTAAGCTTTTACTAATTGTGCATTTAAATTTTTAAATTCAGCCATTTGGCCACAAGTTTTACCTTACAGGACTTTTAAGCTAATAAGTAAAAGTGGCTCATTGGGACCACCAGGCCACCACAACCCTGCATTGGACAAACAGTTGTTCACTCCGAACAGAGGGAAGTGTGGTTATCAGGTTATGAACAGACAGTTGCAGTTGAGGAACTAGTAAGACTGGGTGAACAGAAAGACAGTGGGGTGACAGGTAGGGTTGCCTAAATAAAATGTTCTTTCCTCCTCATTGTAAAAACTGGCTCTATTTTTATATGTAGAATCCCAGATTTTGTGGGGTTGGGGGGGCCGCTGGCACTTGGAACCCCACCAGTTTATTTTTCTCCTTTTCTCACTTTTTTGTTTTTCTCTCCTTGGTTGCAAGCAGGATTACACTTTAACTTTTCTAGCCTCTTGTCATTAGATGCAAAGCTAATCTTTTACTTACAGCTTTATTTTATATCTGTGACACCTGTTCTGTTTTTTAATCTGTTGTTCAGAACTCTTGGCCACCGTGGGCCAAGTGCTTTAAAAAAATAAACTGAATTGTACTGAAATATTGGGGGTTATGACCCCCTTTCCGTTTAAAGTGCACAGGGGCATTTTCCCTGGGGTGATATTTACTATAGTAACTTACCTTGTTTCCCCTTATCCTGTCTGTGTACTGGCAACTTCATAACAGGTTGCATATCTGACATACAGGGACAGTGCCTGCCATTCATTCTTACAGTAGTTGTTAGTCACACAGGTTTGGATACTCATACGATGTGAGGGTGAAGGGACAGTTGTAACAGCAGTGCAGTGTACAGTATTAGAAACTTTAGATGGGGGGGTGCGGGCAAGTCCAGACTTGCCTCTCTGTGGGAGGCACACAAAGACCAAATTACACATCACTTCTCTCGGTTCTGCAGTCTTTTTTCCCATCTCGTCAGAAAATCTCCGTTAAGAAAGCTTTAAGGACATCCAAAATCACCAATTTATTTTTGGTTAAAGTCAACCCTCATTATTTATTAATATAGTTTTTTAAATGTTTAATGCAGCTGTGTATCCTTCACGGTAACCCGTTTCCAGTCGTTTCCTATAATGTATTTCATGTTTACAATAATAATAATAATAATACAAAACACTGCAGGACTAGCCGGAAGATCACCGCACATCGGCGCCACTTCTATAAATCCTGTATATAAACACACACATCAGAAAGGAGGATGTAATAAAAGCTGTGTAATAAAAGTGGCAGAAAGGGGATTTGTCCTCCCTGTCCTCCCGTCCTCCTACGGTAAATAATTGCAGCAAACAGCCGAGTGACGGGATTGACCGCACACTAAAGGCGCTCATGTAACCGGCCGATAAATGCGAAGAGAAGCATCCTGCTGTGGACGATCAACCCACCTGCAGGGTGAGACCTCCTCTCGGGGGGAAGTGCGGTAACTGCGGGCACGAAGCGGAGCTGAGGGTCCCGACTCGGCCCAAAACTGAAAGTTAAGGAGACGCTTCCGGTCGTCTCTCACGTGGCGGATGACGTCACAGTGGGACCTCTTTTAAATTGGCTCTTATTGCAGTCCGGATGGAACACGTAAAATGTAGTGGGCCAGTTAAACTGTGTGTTGCTTTGACGTGTTCAGATGTTATATATGCAGACTTTATGTAGTTTTCATTCATAAATTAAATAAAATAAATCCAGCCTTGCTGCAAGGAAATATTGTCACGTACGTGCTCTCATATTATCACGATTTTGTTGAAAAGTTTCATACAAATTAATCCATAGGTTTTTTCTGGCCAAAAGCTTTATTCAAAGGCTTAAAAAGATATTGATAAAAGCTAAAGGTTAAAGTTTCGTTCGTTACTCTAGCACCGAATGACGACAGTATGGAAACTGGGCCGTTTTGCAGCTGCCTGGGACTTACTTGCGCAACGTGACATTTCGAGTATGTATGTATGTATTTATTTATTTTTTACTAAACCACCCTCGAAAGCATTGAAAAAAATGCTGTGCATTTTTTAAAGCCGAAACTGAATTTTATTGAACCCAGTAATAATGCAGTGACCATTTTAATTTGAACGTCAACACTCATTTTTGTTTTAACGATGCTTTTATTTTACTTTAGAGCAGAGGCATCGGTGGGCGCCGTACAGTCTTTAATTTTAACTTTTGCTGCAATAAGGCTACACTAAAAAACATCTTAGAACATAAGGGTCCTGCATCAGCTTTTTCCATTTTTTCCTTGTGTTTCAAATTGCTCGTCGCTGTTTAACGCTTGAAGACGGAACTGAGTTTCTCGCCGCGTTTTCTGTCGGTTCCCTATTGTAACGCACTTACTTCCGATTCTCCGTAAAATTTTAACCAATTAAACTTCTTTATTTCAAGCTCCTAAATAATTGTGCAATAGAAATGCGCTATACTTTAAAGGGCGGGCTTAAAAGGCCTTAAACAGCCTATCAGAACGGAAGCCCCGAATGTGGGCGTGGCTACATAGAGCTCTATGTTTAAGCGCACGTGTAACGTCTCCATGTGAGTTAAGTAGCAGGTCTGAAATTCTAATGTTTCGGCATTTTTCTAGAAATCGAATTCTACTTAACTATATAATTTAATAGTTTACTTTAGAAACATCGCCCAGCATGTCGTCTTTCTTTATAAAAAAGAAAGGGAACGCAAAAATAGATGGAAATACTGTGGGTAGGAAGAGGAAGGTGAGTCCCGGCAGCAGTGGTTGCGTAGTTTATCAGTTTTGTTTTGTGTGTCTAACCGTGTCAGATAAAAACACATTTGCTTTTGATTTAAGTCGTAGTTTGGCTGGTTACTTGGAGTGGTTCTGTTTTTAGGGTGCCGATAGTGGGAAGAGCAGGGGAGTTTTGAAGAAGCGGTTGAATGAAGAGATTTCCAGCGATTCTGAGACTGAAGGGTAAGTAAAAGTGTAATATACACTCGGAGTTCTTATAATTTTCTTTTTGTTTTAACACACCTTTTTATATTTCAATTACTTATTTATTATTTTTGGTGCTTCGTAGTCCTCCTGCCAATAAGGAGAAGGCGGTAGAGGACGAGGACCTGGAGGAGACGGCCCAGGAGAAGAAGCTCCGTTTGGCCAAACTATACCTGGAGCAGCTGAGGGAAGAAGGTGAGAGAATGTGTGACATACACCTTAATGGTGTGCTTAAGTCTGTAGTTGTGAGTTGTGGTTTCCTGGAGACAACCTGTCGATCCTGATGTCAAGGACTAGTCTTAGTTATTGTGTGATATGTGATATAGTCAACGATTGGTCTTCTTGAGGAATTTCTCTGGATGCAGGGGCAGATGTTGAAAAAATTAGGTGGTAAGTTTATGGTTTCTTTCCTACTGTGCACCACTAAGGGGTGGTTTCATAGCCAAGCACTCTAATTACACGATAGGCTTTGGACCCCCTCAGTCTTGCTCAGGTCAAGCGGTGAACGAAAATGGATGCCCACCATTAATTTTTTTTTTGGATAATCAGTGTTGTAGTGTTAGAATTGTAGATAACCAATTTAAAGCTGAAACTGAAGAAGGCACATCTTCTGTATATTATTGAACAAGTATATTGTCTGTTTTCAAAAAAAATTCTCATCTGTAACAATAAATTCCTTTCTCTTTTAGAGGAAAAGGCAGCAGAGAACGACTCTTGTGAGACAGATGTGATTGCCGGAAGGCTACAGGAAGAAGTGGTAACTTTATTTCTGCATGCCAGTTTATTTCACTTTGTGTTCCATCTCCATAAATCCTAGTGGGTATCAATTTGTTTGAAATTGCTCTTCCTCAGCTTGAACAGAAGGGGAAGCTCCAGCGCTTGGTTGCAAAAGAGGTGAGTGTTACTTGGCTGTACTTCCTCGCATATGATTGCAGTTTGGGAAAGAAGAGTGTTCATTGCCCCTCCCCGTGGTATTTTTCAGTACCTCGCCCCAGATGTTGCTGACTTGCGTCTTTTAAGAGGCCATAAGCTTTCAGTCACCTGCTTGGTCATTTCTCCTGACGACAAGTTCATCTTCTCCGCCTCCAAGGACTGCTCCATCATCAAATGTCAGTACTTCATGCTAACTTGTTATAGAGTAATTTTTTAAGCTAATTTCTGGACAAGTGACCCAATCCTGGAAAATGTATGAGGTCCTGATGCTGCACCCTTGAAGTGGCTGCATTCTCTGTCACCTTTAGTATGGATCTAACCTTTGCTTTGCGGTCACAGGGGATGTCGCGAGCGGTCGGAAGCTGCACACGGTTCCTGGAGGGAGGAAGGGAACAGAAGATCGACACGTGGGCCATACAGCTCATGTCTTGTGTATGGCAATATCATCCGACGGCAAATACCTGGTGAGGAACACGCTCGCAGGACTGCTGTCTTGTATGTTTGGTACTTTCCGCTGAAGTGGATGGTGTAGCTGTGTTTTTGTTGCATAAATTTGTGGTAAAGGGACGTGCAAGTATTTGAAGCATATTTGCTGGAAAATTTGACATGTAATTTCTCATGCTGTTGTGTTTTGCTTCTGAAGGCCACTGGTGACATGAACAAGTTGATCATGATCTGGGAGGCAGTGACTTGTAAACACCTGTACAAGTTCACAGGGCACCGGGACGCTGTGTCGGTGAGGTTTTGTGCCGTTTTGTTAATTGCTGTTGAACTCCGTGGTTCCCTGCTGAGCTCATTTCATATGTTGGGGGTCTTGGTTTCTAAACAGGGACTGTCCTTCAGGAAGGGCTCTCATGACTTGTACAGCGCTTCTCACGACCGCTCGGTCAAGGTGTGGAATGTGGATGAGAACGCATATGTGGAAACCCTGTGAGTATCACCCAGTAAAGAAAGTCAAGCACATTTAAAATGCCCAAGTGTGTCTTTGGTTGAGATTTGGTTTTGCGACAGATAAATGAGCGGATGACTAAGGGCATTCAGTGGCAGGGTGGTGCCATCACAGCTCTTGGCTGATGCACCAGATACTGTGCTTTGGCCTGGTTTGCACACCTGCTGTTGATCACTTCTTTGGAGGGCAGTTTGGCTGCATCCACATTTTAGGACAGCCAGCAGCTGCATGCTCCAAGGGAGGAGTGCTGTGATGGCACTGTCTGTGGTGTGAAAAGGTTTCTTCTTGTTTGGATGCAGGGAGTCAGCACCGCCTTTCTCTCTGTCACCAGGTTTGGCCACCAGGACGTCATCACAGGCCTAGACAGCTTGAGCCGGGAGCGATGTGTGACCGCGGGGGGGAGGGACCAGACGGTCAGAGTGTGGAAGATCACAGAGGAGTCACAGCTTGTCTTTCACGGCCACGAGTGAGTTGCTCTTGTGTCCCGCTCACATCCACCACGAGGGAAGTACACCAAGCAGAAAGTGTGCAAATAGTGTACAAATCTTAAAAATGTATATGCTCAGCACTGCTGCATTTGTGTGTTCTTCCATATAAGGCCAAAGGTGTGTCAGGCCCATCTGTTCACTCAGTCACTTCTTAAGTCATTTATTATTTTACATTTTTATCTTGATTGATTTTCTTTTTTACTGTCTGCACTTTTGTACAGAGTGAGTATGTAGTTTGAGTGTTTTGAGTGCACACACAGGGTTTGAACTTCTCTGAATGAGCATTAATAAGCAAACCTTTTTGCTGTGGTGTTCCCTGCCATGTAATGCAGTATACTCTGAGCAACAGGGTATTAACATGGTGTTTTGTTATTTATTTTCTTGAAGAGGTTCAATTGACTGTATCCAGCTCATCAATGAGGAGCACATCATCTCGGGAGGGGATGATGGGTAAGAACAACTAATGTTTCTCAAATAATGATAATGAGCAGTTTTGCTGGGATTAAATAAAGCATCAAACTTCAGTCTGATGTTATATTTGCTTTGAGAAAACATTTTTATGTAAAAAAAAAAAAAAAGAAAGAAAGAATTGTATATGGAAATAAGAGTCTGTAATATTCAGCATAACTGACCAGCAGGACTTATCTGTCCAGGTTCTATTACATGATTTGCTGATAAACTTCTAGATTATTGGTATTGCAGCCCAGTCCTTGTTGATTTGTTTGAGTTGGTTTCATTTAAGCAGAGCATTTAATCATATTTAATGAAGCTGGGGATTAAATGCGTTTTAACCAACTTTCTGAAATTTTAAATTTGCATTCTTTCAGGAATAGCTTTAATAGTAAGGAAGGGAAACAGTGAAGGTGTTTTAGAAAAATTGCTTTTTTTTTATTTAACAAAAATAAAACTAAAGTGTAAGTCATAACAGCCCTTGAAGCAGTGGAGGGACTGACCCACTTGCTCCCTGCCCAGGTCTTTGGCGCTGTGGAGTGTCAACAGGAAGAAGCCCCTTTGTACGGTGAAGCAGGCGCATGGTTCCCATGGTGACGAGGGTCTTGAACAGCCCTACTGGATCTCGTCTGTGGCAACTCTGCACAACACCGACACTGTGGTTTCAGGTAGGGCTGAGTCCGCGGTCGGCTTGATTGCTTCAGACCACGCTCAGTTCTGTATTTGTTACTCTAGAGTTCACTGTAAATGTAAAGGACTATTTTGACCCTCCTGATCGCCTCATTGATCATCTGATGAACCGATCTGATTCTGAGGTGCTGCCTGCCTGTGGGACAGGAATGCAGCGGCTGGTTGGGAGTCTGCACTGACATAGGTGTCCTTCCACAGGTTCTCATAATTCCAAGGTGCAGCTGTGGAGGTGTGGCGAGGGATTCCGCAACCTGCAGCCCCTTTTCAGCATCCCTGTGGTGAGCCCCCTGCATTTAACACCCTGTATGGTTCCTTCTTCCTCCCTGTCTGATGCTGTGGTCCACCTGATCACGGTTACGGATCGGCCAGTAAATGATGACATTGTTTTGGATGCTTTGTTATTCTTCCAATAGGAATATGATAATTGCACTAAATGGCATTTTCTAGTCCTGCTCCTGGAGAGCCCTTGATTATGATGCTTTTTATTCCATTTACCTTCTTAATAAGGTTTGATGACTCTTTCAGGCTGCAGATTTAAATGTCCAATCTATTAATGATCACATGTTATTTAAGAGTTTTTGAGGAAAAGTATGGTGATAAATAAGGATATACACTGCTTTATTAGTAACCTTGATTTAAAAACTAATTTATTTTTAAGGCAAAGGAGCTTTTAAAATGTATGCGTCTGTTTCTGAAGTGTGACTGATTCATTTCAAGGGGCACAAAATGGTAGTAATTACAGGCAGAAACATTTCCAAAATCTGCTCACCAATGATAGATTAAAAAAAAAAATCTGACAAAGGTGATGTAATGAACATATGTTTATTTTGCAGACAGGCTTTGTGAACAGCCTCAAATTCTCAAACTCTGGAAACTTCTTGGTGGCTGGAGTTGGACAGGAACACAGGTGTGTGTGTGTGTGTGTGTGTGTGTGTGTGTGTGTGTGTGTGTGTGGTGCACCAGTCTGCCTGCTGTTAGTGAGGCCCTGTGAACACTAGATGGTGCTGTCACATCATCTTTCTTTTTACTGTTTTTAATTTATTTTTAAATAAATCCCGGGAGATTAATGGCAAAGCTTTGTTCTAATCTGATTCTCATATGCTGTTTATATATTACTATTTCATAAATATGCTACCTGGAGGGTTTTTCCTACTTTCTTCCAGTTAATGTTCACTCGCAGGCTGACGGGGTTCTGTTTGTTTTTCACAGACTCGGCAGATGGTGGAGAATTAAAGAAGCAAAGAATGGATTGTACATTATTCCTCTGAAGAAGCAAACACCAGAGCAGAGCACCAGAAATGGGGATGAGCCTGCTGGAGTAGAGTGAAGCTGCATTTCACTTGAGAGTTTATATTCTGAAGGGTAACATGCAATGGGTTTTTTGTTATTGATTAAATAATTTTATTAACAGCAGCAGTTTGTCTTGTTTCAGTGTCAGGTGCAGATGCTGCATTTCAGGTCCCTGCTTTGCATTTCACTGTTTGATTTACTTTGATTTTAAAAAAAGTCAAGGAAAGACTCCCAAAGTCATGGAGGGCTTCTGCAGAGCTTCTATTACTGTGTTATGACATTTTGGTTACACTTTGTAGAGGAACAAGAGAATTGACAGAATGGGGAGAGGAGGTGCATGGCAGCACCACCCAGCTGGGCTGATAAAGACCAACCAAGTGCTTTTCAGCACACTTTGGGGTCCAGTTGGACAACCCTGGGGGTGGTGCATGTTCTGTGGGGTTGTTGGGGTGTCGCGTCCAGGTATGACGACTCTGCAGCTGTTCACCTGGAAACACTGCACCCCTACCCCGGGGAGACAATTATTTTGTATTCCATCACCAAATGATAAATTGCAGGAATTCTGATGTAATAGCCAAGCAGATGTTTGTTACAAAGGAATCAGTGTGATGCCCTGCTGTAAAAAACTGCCACCTTATCATGGGTTCTAAGCATAAGTCCATAAAATGAGATTTCATAAATGGTACAAACTGCACATCTAAATTTTTTGTATATTGGAATTATCCAGAGCTGCAGTATGCAGCACCAACAGCTCTTTTCTATTAAGGCCAGATGAGTGGTTGAGAAGAAGTTTGGGGGAGACAACAAGAACCTTAGTGGTGGACAAATGTACACTTTATACAGCCATTGCGCTACTGAAGATGCAGACCTTGGTTATTCTGCCAATGAGCACAGTGTCCCCTTAGGCAGGAACCCAAATAAGAAAACTGCTTTAAAATGAAAGTTTTGTCTCGTGTGACTGATTCACCTCATAAATGGGGAAATTTGCCACCTTGTTCTCAATCAGCAAGACCTCAGACACTGGATGGGAGTTGAATTAGGGCAGTCCAACCATCAACTTGTAAAATCTGCTGTTTGGAATTTAGTTTAAAAAAAAAAAAAAAACAGGGAAACATTTTTGATATTAATAAAAAACACATTTTATTTACATAAATTACAAGAAAGCACAAACTGGTTCACCAAAGTCTACATTAAAAATGTCTCATGATACATTTAACAACATTACTATTGTTTACTTCATGTCTCAAATAAAAATGTACCTTTATTAAAAAGGGGTATACTGATTTTTTTTATTTATTTATTTTTTATTTCATTATAGCTACCAGGCAGCATAAGATAAAACAGAATTGGGACATTGAACTCACAGCACTTAGATGACAACAAAATCAGAACTGCTCTCATGTATGTGCAGCACTTGATGCAGGTTCCTGGACTGCAGTGGTGCACCATGTCTGGCAGAAGCTCTGGGTCTCTCTCCTTCACAAGGAGGAGGTTGTGGAGTCCACCACCTCCCGGCCATTACACACCGTTGGCACGAAGTTGGAGGCTGAAGCTGCAAAAAGAAGCAATTTAAATGCCGCATCAGTGAGCTGAGGAAGGCAGGGCTTCTCCCAGTCCCCACCTGATCCTCCCCACCATCTCAACTCCAATAAACAGTTTCAACCCTCCAGCCTGCCACCCTCATTCCCTCCAAGGAAATACTGTGTGATTCAATTACGACATGAAACTTGTGAAAAAGTCAGCTTGTGTTCTGTGACTGGTTTGAAGCAGTGGGTGACACTGCAACCATAGGGTGTGGCACAGTCAGCCACCATCAGCACAGCTCCACTGGTGAGGTGAAAAGAATCATGAACTGTTGTGACCCTGAAGCAGGGGATGGTGTGTGTGTGTGTGTGTGTGTGTGTGTGTGTGTGTGTGTGTGTGTGTGGTGTGTGTGTGTGTGTGTGTGTGTGTGTGTGTGTGTGTGTGTGTGTGTGTGTGTGTGGGGTGGGGGGGCTTGCACAGATCCTCCGTTCTAGAAGTGTTCTAGCAATGACACTGAGACACAGAAATGTTTTACCAGCAGCCACAGCTGGAGCGGTGCAATCAATTACAAGAGAAGAAGGGTTAGTAAGCAAGGCTAAGTGGTCACATGGTTGTAATCTGGGTCTGACACAATGGGGCTAGAACTCATTGAGCCAGTTCAGGGATGACCATCGGCCTGTCGACCAGTATTCTGTCAACCGTAAGCCTGTCAATCATTCATGGTTTGTTCACCAATAGTCTGGAAACCATTAGTCTGTTGACCAATTAGCTCCCTGCTGACTATTAGACTATCGACCAATAACCTGCCAACCATACATTTATTGACCCTTAGTCTGTTCACAATTATCCTTTCAACTAACAGCCTGTTGACCATTAGTCTGGTCACCATCGGCCTACTGACCATTAGGCTGTTTGCCATTAGTCTATTGATCGTGAGCCTGTTGACTATTAATCTGCCCAGTGTTATCCTAGTGACTATTACTCTGTTGACCAATTAGTTCCCTGTTCACCCTTAGTCTGCTTGTTGACAGGTGTACCGGATATGAAACACTGAATGTAAATGCTGGACTGATGTACCTGCTGGATTACAATGACATAATGGAGAGTTGTGACGATGAGCATGATAATGATGGGGAGGATGACTAAAGACAGCGAGCAGTGAGAGGTGGCAGGTACTTTGCGAAAAGCTTGAGCCCGGGCCTGTGGTGACACTGAAGCGCGTGGTGGCCACCCTCAGTGTGGTCACGTTCTTCTGGGGCTGGAACAGGATGATGTGGATCTTGGGAGCGAAGAGGCAGCCAAGCACCACGGAGCCGCTCAGGCTAACCGAGATGCACATGGTGGTGGTCTGGACCTGCAGTAAGAGAGGGAGAGTTTTACTGTTCCAACCTTCCAGAACCTTCCTGGCACAGACAGTACTATGGACGGTCACACTGTGGTTCTGAGATTCAAACATCTTTGATTCCAAACTATGAAGGCATAATGTCAGCAACCAGGCAAACACACGGAGGTGCACTTGCTAGAAGCTGTACCGTTGTACCAAAGATACAAAATTGTGGGAAATGGTGGCCATTTCAACAATAAACTCATGTGCAAAATACTGCTGCCTTTTGCTTTACTGGGCTTTTTAAGTGACTTACGATGTCAACCTGCTTAGTTATTTACCTGCTAATACTTTGGCGTATCTTTTTAACCACAGCAACATTAAAGACTCTGATAACCTCTAATGTTTTATTTACTTAGCTAATATTCCCCAGAGCATCTTGTACAGTATAAACTATTAATTTTGTTCATAAGGCAACACACTGTAATTTCCTAAAGGGTACAACAGCAGGCTTTCTCCACCTCATAGATTTGAACCACAATTCCTACTGCTATCGATGGAACAGCTTCGATGGAACTTTTTCAAAAATGTGCTTGGTAAAAGAACTAACTGAGCGCAAGGGTAAAATAAAAGCTCTTTTCTTAAACAGACACCGTCGGCGCTGGTTACCTTGCAGGCACAGTGAGCACAACACCATAGGGTGGCCTGCAAAAGCCTTTTTCCCTTAATTTCTGCTTGGGTAATGTTGTAATTTTTGTCAGGTCATCGAATGGACAACGTAAGCACGAAACAACAATTGATCACATCTTTTTTGAGTAAACGCACCCTGTGCCCCTCTTGTGCATGAAATGCCTTTCCCAGGTCACACCTTAGAAGATCATTTGATGTGACGTGGGCTGTATTTGGGGGCAGAAAGGCCTCCTCTTTACAATGCAGCCCCATGTACAAAGCAGTCGGGTTTTTTGGACCCCAAAAACTGCGTTGTTTTGAGTTACCAGAGTTTCTTCTCTGTGTTCAGCAACAAATCCTGGGTGCTGTTTTTGGATGTCGGCTGCTGTTACTGTGATTGATCATCTCCATCTGCACATAGACTGGGGACCTACAGTACAGCATGGCTTTTGGACAGCACTTCTATGTGCTCATCTCCACAACCTTCTTCCAGACAGGTAATCCATCACCTGATCCCACTCGGAGTCGTACCTGAACCAGCTTCTCTGTGTCTTCCTGGCCTCAGTGCTGAAGGCAGAGATGGAGACCAGCCTGGACTCAGTTCTCTAGGACCATGTGTCAAACAGTTTAGGTTCACAGGCCTTCTCAACTCTCCAGTGTACTCTTTCTAACTCCAGAACCAAGAGCTCTTCTCAACACCACAGCTCCCACAGCGACCTCTTTAGTTTTATTTTTCTTTCCAGCTGTGCAGAGACGTGTTGTGGTGCACATTACATTATTTGTCTAGCAAAGACCTTTATCCTAGGCCTCCTGCAGAGCATCGAGCGCTACTGATACATCCAGCTGTCTATTCAAGTGGTTCATCTTCAAAAGTGATTCACCCATGGCTATAACAGTGAAATTCAGACTTGTAACCTTTGCCAGTTTTTTACCATAATGCTGCCATGTACGTGTAACTAAAATGAGATCAGTTTGTGCACCCTTTTCTCCAACTGTGGGAGAACCACTGTTGCATGTGGCAGATGTTTAAGTTGCCCAAGGAGAGCTTTTGTCATTTGAAGCAACCATTTTTACTCATTTAGAGTGCCGAATATTTGTAATGAATTGAAGCTCCATCTCAAGGCTACAGCAGCAAGTGCCAGCCCTCAGAAGGCACTGGCACAGGTAAGAGATCACCTGGGGCAGCAGGTAGCCTAATGATTTGAGCTGCTTTGAAGAAACATGTAATTTAAATGATTAAAGTACATGTACATTTAACCTCATGTTCAAAAATAGTCTCAATACAAACAGAGCACAACTCACCCCCTACAGACTTCAGCTCAACCTAGTGAACAAACTGTCCAGTGATGTATAGAGAAGATGATGATAACCTAACAAAGCACTGTGGCACCAGTTCCCAAGCATCTCCATCCTCACCTCTTTGTGATGGCTTGCTCTTCATGTCAAGTTCATCGCTTTGGTTATGTCTACAGCACATGACTAATTCCCTCACACCAGCAGGAATACTGAGCCTCTTCACCTTTGGCTACATGATGGTCCCAAATATGAGAAGTCAAAAATCATTTTAGGCCCCATCTGGTGTTCCATGCAAGGTGTACATTCAGAACTTGGCCCAGAACAAACACAAACCAAACATGCTGTCTGTCCATTCTCCTCTGCTACAAGGATGGAGGTGAGGAGAGGGTGGGGGTGATTGCAGTAGCTGGGACACAGCTGGGCTTTGGCCTTGGAGGGCTCATCTATTTGTCACCCTCCATTCCACACAGTTACACACAGGAGTGGTTGCTCCCAGCTGCCCTCCCTCACGTCGCTGGGCCAGACCCCATACCCCTACCCACCTCCCACCACCGCAGCAATGACTCTCTGCATCAGCTACATATTAAAATAACTGCAGCAGTAATGAATCATGTCCACCATGTACATTGCAGATGAACAGTGTAAAAATGAATTAGATCTTATGAGCTCTGCAAAGCAGTTCAGCAGCACAGAAGTTATATTATTAGCTGTCTGGGCAACTTTTACAAGTTCAAGGTTGGTGCCTTGGAGGTCTCATCTATTTAACTGTGCAGCCAGTTTGTTTCAGTGCCACTTATAGTTTACATGGTGTCTAAATTTATAGATGATATCTCACAATGGCTCACTGTACCCTAATTCCTCTCTCATATAAAAATGTGCAAATGCCACCTTTGAAATTACAATGTGGTGACCGGCGGTGAGGTTCAGTGATTTGGTTCGGTATGCCAGCCTAATGTACCTTCACCACAAAATGGACAGCTTTCGGCTGCGTAATACGCAGCCTGGGTGGGAAAGTATTCATGACTTTTCGCTTTATCGTTGCCAGTCTGTTAAGCCACTTGAACCTGTGATGGGCTCATCCGGCACGATGGCGAGGGAACGGCTTCTTCCCTCCTCATACCCGCAGCACAATACAAATCAAAGTAAGTAGATTCCAAACAGTGAGTTAATGAAGCCGAAATCATGCACTTTATGGTGTGTGTAGGAGATGACAGGGAGAAATAATTGTGATTTCATGATCACCAAATACCTGGTTTCAGTGACAGCCCGTCGCTAATAATGTGACTGGCTGTCAATAAGAGGCGCATTTTAATGCAGCTAGCAGTGCCTTCCCTTTGTTCTTCATGGGAGCAGATTTCTCAGCCACATGAAAAGAGAGCTGATCCTTTTATCAGCCTTAAAGAAAGGCAATCAAAAAGAGCTCTCTTTTCATCTGTCATCCATACCTGCAGGTACTACACAAGGCAGCAATGAGGCGATGGTTTGAGGACATGTTCTCCGTGAGAATGGCAGATGCTCAAGTGGAAAAACACTAGAGCGGCACAGTCCAGCTGTAGCTCCTTTGTTGGTTTTGCCCAAGTAAATTCTTTTGCCCGGACATTAATAAATTCATATTTCATCCTAGCCATTCATTTTGGCATGCTTGTATTGTGTTATGGCGTAATGAGAAGCAGAAATCCGTACCGCTGCCTCACCGTAGCCGAGCTATCTAAGCAGTTAGGCCAAAACACTCCACAACATCTCGCAATAATAACGAAGAAACAGTACAAGGATAACACAGGCAGACACAGGAAAAACCTTTACAGTCCCTCTATTCTGCAGGACCACATTAATGTAGGACTAGAGATAAACTTGAACTTACCTGCTTTGTTTGCATTGCTCCTCTGAGGCCTCGTCCACATGGATGCGGATATTTTTGAAAACGCAGTTTTTTCTCTAAGTTTTGACCTCTCATCCACACAAAAAGACCGTTTTAGGGCACTGAAAACTGCGCTTTTTGAAAAGCCTTCCATAGTGGAGATTTTTCAGAATTCCGGTTAGGGTGTAATCGTGTGGACGGGTAAAGCGTACATTTTGAGCGACTGTGACGTCATCACGTCACTTCTCACGAGGCATTGTTATTTTGTTTGTACACTGTGCACACGCCAGAGACTGTAGTCCAAGCAATGGCAGACTACCTGTTTCGTCATGTGTGATCGGTAATATTGGTAATATTTACTTTCAGGTTTATATGCAAACCTTACTGTACTATAATGCCACCGTGCAGATGCATATGAATACAATTTGTTTTGGCAGGACTCCCAGTCTACATTCTCCCGACTCTTGGTAAGTTTATATCGAAGGATAATATTTAACAGCAGTCCCACCTCATCATCAATCCAGTCTGTCTTTGCTTGCTTTTTCACCATGTTTGTGTGTATAATTTGTTTCCCCCTCTCTTTTTAAATTTGAGTCAGCTTTGCTGCGCATGCTCATAATGGTCTTCTTTTTTGTTTTGACCTAAAGTTTCAGCACCACCTACATGATTATGTGAGCATTTTACATCATTTTTTTTCTGAACACCGATCACGAAAATAGGATTTTTTTTACACAAACGTGGAAAAGCTGCATTTTTAAAAATATCTGCATCGATGTGGATGAGGCTTGAGCTGTGTGCAACTCTGTCTCTAGACAAATGATCTCATTCATTTTTGGCATATAGAACAGTACTAGTACATTTTTTGAACACACCTGGCTAATATTTGTACAGTATAACTGGACAGAAGAGACCAGCAAAGCAATTCATAAGTGTTCTAAATCTCTGAGAACTGCTTTAGAAGCGCTGTGAGGATATGGTGCCTGGACATGTAGTTTAACTTCCATAGACAACAGCTTAGTCATGATGGTTATTTTGTCTTTTTTATTAGTTATAGCTATACATGTACCCTGCCAGCACATTGGGAAGCCCAGGAGTGGGGGTAGATACTACTACCCCCAGAGGTTTATTTTTCTCTCTACATTATAGTTTTTAACTTTTTTGTTTTCCTCTCCTCAACTGTCAGTTGGTTCACTCTAAAGTAAAATGAAACTATAAATTCTGTCATAACTACAATTATAATTTAGTTAGGGACTTTGTTCAGCATTCTCTCACTCTGTCATAGTGAGAAGTGTGTACTACAAAAAGAAATAGAATGAGTGGCACCCCAATATCTCATCACACTTACTGAACAAATGTTTTGTGGACAAAAAAAAGTTTTGCAAGACTACTTAAACTTTTGACTGCTACTATCTATGGCTATGAGAAAACTTAAATAGCAAAATGAACAACTGGGTTCGGCTTACCCTGTAGTCACTGGCAGTGACATAGAAGATGGGTTGGAAAGCAAGCCAGATGATGCACGTGGTGTACATGGTAAAGCCGATGAACTTGGCCTCGTTGAAGTTCTCTGGGCACTTCCGGGTCTTGAAGGCGTAGACAGTGCAGAGGACAATGAGCACGCAGTTGTAGGTGAGGGACACCAACATGCTGGAGTCTTTGCTGTTGCACTTGAGGGTGACCACATCCCGTCTGTCGGGGCTCACCTCCTTGCGTACCCCAGGCGTTTCCACCAGCAGCCACACAACCACCACAACCAGCTGGCAGGAGATGAGTGCCATGCAGATGACCACCTGCGAAGTGGGGCTGATGAAGCGTGGCCGCTGGGCACTGTCCCTCACACCATTAAAGATGCGTGCAATACGGTTGGTCTTGGTTAGCAGGGCTGAGTAGCACACAGCAAAGGAGGTGCCCAAACCAAGGCGCCGGAGGGTGCACACAGCGGCCGACGGCTTGGCAATGTACACGAATGTCATGCTGTAGCACATGAGCACGCCCATGAGCAGGATGTAGGAGAGCTCCCGTCCACTGGCCTTCACCACTGGGGTGTCGTTGTGCTTCACAAACAGGCCGATGACAAACAGAGTGCAGAGCATCCCCAGGCAAGCGATGGTGACAGGGCCGATGGCCCAGGCGTCCTCCCAGTGGATATACTCCTCTGGCAGGTCGAAGCAGCCCGTCAGGTTCTCCAAAGGCCATTGGCCAAAGCCACAGTCCATGCACGTGAACTCGTCCAGCAAGTACTGGTAGGGCTGACAGGGGATGCAGATCCAGCAGCACACATCACCGGGTTGCATGCTCTTTACCTCGTTCTTCCTACATGGGTCACTGCACTGGGAGGTGGGTGGAACCTGTGGCTCCCAGGGAATGAGGCTTGTGTTGAGGACTAGGCCCTGTGCCCAGTATCCCACTTTCCTGTAAACATACTTGCCATTCTCCTTGTGATAATGGAAGATGTTGTAGCGGCCGAGACTGTCACCATACGCGTCAAAGCGGACGACGTTCTCTGTATCTGCCGGACGAAACGGGGCTTTACAGGCAGAGAAAGGAAAAGAAAAGATGGACGTCACTTAGTGCCTGGGACAGTACTGACAGCGACAAAAGTCGCCACTGGATGACAAAAAGTGCAAGATTAAGATAAAAACCCAATCTTCTTCTGGACAGGCTGGAAAATAACAGCCCAACATACAGTACTTCACAACAGTGCTGCCCACTATCCTGCCGTAATAAAAGCTTCACCCTGGAAATACAGACACAATCTCAAGTAAATGTGTAATTTTCTCTCTGAGCTCAAAGTCATGCTGCTCAACAGACATTCATAAACAACACATTAAATCACTGTGAAAGACCACGGCATCACAACAGCACGTCTGCATCATCAGCCTTCCTCTTGGTATCACTTTCGCATCTCAAGTCACACCGAATTTTAGCAGTTAAAGTGCAGGGCACAGGTGCACATAATATATTTACAAAATCAGAACCACAAGTTCAAGTTCAGAATTTATCTGTTGTCTTTGATGCATTGCGGCTGTAGTCAGACTGCAAGACGCTGACAAATGAAACATCTGTCCAAGTGGTAAAAAAGGCAGGAACAGAAAAATGTCTTTTCTTGCTGTGAGCATTAATTTGCCAATAATACACTGAGTCTGGCAAAGCAGATCTGTCACTTCCACAGCTGCGCCACATGCGGGCGTTTTACTCGGAACAAATCAGAGAAAAATTGGGATCAGAATATTTTGTCAAAATGTGGTGCAATTTTCAGTTATGAAAACAGCAGGAGGAAAAGAAGCACATGAAGTTTGTCCACCGAGATTTCGGGATGTAAATTAACCACCACCAGTTCTGGGGTGAATGCTTTCTAGAAGAATATGCATGCACTACGAAGTCAGAACCTTGTATGAAATCAATGTGTGTAAATGAATTTTTCAACCTCTCCTTGAATCCAACATAATCCATTTTCACAAGATCAATTCATGGAAGTTATTATTCACCCTAGAACAGGGTATGTGATTTTCCTTTGCTCAAGAAAAATTGGCCAACTTTGGAAAGCCGATGATGAAGATTTTACAATTGCAAATATCATTATTAGAATCCTTTATCAAGCCACGGCAAAATAACATGCAGTGAATTATTCACTTCGTACTCATTTGTTCAAGGTGGGCTTCATAGCACTAAGCGAATCATTGTCATGCACAGACGCATAACATGGCTTCCCAGGGACAAGCTTGGAGAACACTGGACCTACAGACTATTTTTAACCCAACACCATGGTCAGAACTGTGGGTAAAGTCATGGTTGGTGTGACATTGTTGACCTATTTGCTCACCATCAAACTTGGTCTTCAGGATGTAGTCCTTGTAGAACTTCTTCCCATTCCCTGGCTTCATGGCATCACAGAGCTTGGTGGAGTTGGGACACATGGCTTGTCGCATGTTGTGTAGGGCGTGGGCCATGGCGTAGACGGCGTTGACCACAAACATGATCTTGGACTCCTGCTCAAACTTGCCATCCTGCAGCGAGTGCTGGCCGCAGCTGAGCTCATAGAGGCTGCACTGGAAGTGGTGCTCCCAGAACTCACGAAACCAGGGGTTGCGGGTGTTGTTGTAAGGGTTCAGGCCAGTGAAGTAGTTGGCAAACTCCTTGATGGTGTATGAGGCCAGCTCGATGGTGAAGGCGCCATCAGCGACGTGCTCGCTGCCACGAACCACGACCTCTTGTGCGCCCCAGCCATCGCTGGCCACCCAGATGAAGGTGACGTTCATGCGAGCGGCAGCCACCAGCAGCTCACGCGCATCCTCGCTGCGTGTGAACAGGATGACCACCTTGGCATTGGACTTCTGCTGCAGCGAGCGGATGACACCATCGTAGCTCCAGCGACTCATGGAGCGGCTCACCTTGGCCGATGTGGCGATGCATATCTGCCGGGCACGGGCCTCTTGCTGGAAGGCGTCGATGCCCGTCTCACCATAGTCCCCCTCAGATGCCACCGTGGACACATAGGTCCAGTTGAAGTAGCGGAGGATCTCAGCCATAGCTTTGGCCTGGTAGAAATCTGGCGGGACGGTGCGGGCAAAGTAGTCATAGCGCGACTTGTCACTGAGCTTGGCACTGGTGGAAGCGTAGCTGATTTGGGGGATCTGAAAGAGTCGAAGCAGGTTGGCCACCTGAAAAAGATTGGAGGGCCGCAGTTAAAACCCCAGACACGCAGCGCATAATCATCATCTAGCATTTCTGACATGGGGAGTAATTGTGGCCTTGGAGGCAGCGCCTTCACAGCACAAATGACACGACTTTCATACAATCAAACCAGCAAGCTGCTCAATCAGAGCATTTTTTCGTTTTTGCTTTTAGATGCAATCAGTTCTGCCCCCATTTCAAGCTCCTTGACTCCTTCCTCAAGTGTCCACCTGCCTGTTGGCTGAAGTTTGGGGCTCGATGGGCTTCGCTTGTAGTGTGTGACACTCTCTGCTACTCTGGTTTAGCACAAAGTTGACATGCACATTGGATATGAAACAAATATGCAAATTCCTCTTCCGCAATAAATGTTTACAGGAGTCGCTGCATACAGAATTAAAGGGGGCACAAAAGTGACCATTACAGATGATGTGACCCATGTTGAAGGAGCAGATGAGAGACAAGGAGAAAAGTGGGCTAGAAAGGGACGAGATTGAAAAGGATTCAGCAGCTCTGAGGGACTCAGAGCCCATTGTACCACATGAGAGACAAAATCGGGAGGGAGGCTTGCACTGGACTGAGAGACTGAAGTTGGAGCCCCATCACTTGCTGCAGGACCTTTGAGAAAGGTGTTTACCCTGAATCACTCTGGTAAAAATACATTAAAAATACCCACATGTATAAATGTGTAAATAATTTCCATGTTATTTATAAGTAATTTTGAAGAAAAATGTAAATAGTTCAGTTTTTTTAAATGCTGCCCACACATTGGTGTTGTGCTGTGACATCTACACCAAAATGTGTTAAAGGCCAATAATTACAGCAGCAAACATTTAAATAAACGCGATCTGAGATCTGTAGCGTGCGATATTTTTGTACTCAACTTGTGAACTCTATAATTTCCTGTATTGTTCCCCTTTTGAGTCATTGCACTATTTGACTTATAGAGAAAAAAGGAAAAAGCTAAAGATATTTTACATTCTTAGCTCCTGCCAGGACAAACATTAAAATACCTTTATTCCCAACCTCTTTATTTTGTTTTGATCTTTCCCTTTCGATAGCCCTTCAACACATCAAATGTGGGATTTTCCCCTCATAATTGAAAAGATTCTTTGATCTTACTGGAGTGACACCTAAAAAAATAAATATTCTAGATAGTGCGCAGTCTAGCGGCTTGAACTACACCTGCAGTCAAATGTGCATAAATGCCACTGTCAACTGCTGTGCAGTTGAAAGTGTGAAACGTATGCAGCTTTTAAACGCAGCGACATCTTCCCCCATCAGCAATTTCGTGCAATAAAAGCATTTTTTTAACAAAACACTACAGTATGGACTGTAAAGCGTTCATTCCCACTGTTGCACTCCTCAATTTTATGCGTGAAGTGAAACCCTTGAGGCCACCACCCGACATGGGACAACCGAGGGATTTCTCTCCAGCCATTACGGTAATGATGCTCTGTTTTTACACTCGACTACCACCTTCTGGCACAAAAACAAACATAGCAATTTAAATTATATCCATTAGTCACATAAAGGGAAACTGTTATAAAAAGCAATTATGAGGATGAAAAAACTGAATAAAATGATAGAGGAAACAAGAACAAATAATGAAGTGGATGTGGAAAGTCAGGGCAGTCTGGGGTGGAGCGTATACTTGGGGGGTCCCACCACCTTTACCAAAAGGTAACCACCTCACCATCATGTTCTCTGCTGCCACAGTGAATTTTCTGTAAATGGACATTGAAATACAGACTGCTTGCGAAGAAGGAGCGCCATTCTTTGTAATTTGGCAATGATTCATCATGGTGTGACGGTTCGGTTTTGAAGTTCACACCACAGGTAGTTGATTAGGAACAGCCGAGAGAAGCTGCCGTGTTACTGCACCGGTTCCAGTGTGGCGAACTGGGCCAGCAGGTTAAACCCTGTGAGAAATAGCACCCTGCCTGGTGCCCCTCAAACAACTCAATTCACCAGTAATGTAAGCAAATAAAAGGAGCCTTGTAGTTTTGGGGGCTTTCTCTTCAGCTTGTACATTCTTCCACAAGCACTGCAGCAACGTGCAGCACCTTTACGAATTATTTCTGGAAGAATAAAAACTCGCATTCTGTTGACATCCGCAACCTACCTGCTGCTTGCATGTGCTGTAATTACGCCTTAAATGTACAAGAATCCTTCACATTTACAGCTTTCTAAGTAAAGCTCTCAAATGGATGTTTTACTCAGAAATAATTCCCATGCCTTTGGAGCCATAGTTCAATATTACTTGGACAGTTAGAGTTAGAGATGAAAATAGTTAAAATTACATGAAATTGCTTTGAAATTTTACCATTAATTCTCATAATGAGCAGTGATATGGTTATTATAATAATTATTGTTATAATAAGGTTAAACAGTGATATGTTTACAGCAGTGTCAGGTTCAAGTTCTTTTTGGGGAAAAAAATGCACAATTTCTTGAATTATTTACTATACAATATTATTTACTATATTTATCAAAGGGGCAAACCTAAAAGCCAACCGGTAAAAAACAGTGTAAATCATTAAATGGTATAGTTATAAAATATAATTAATCAGTGTACTTAATAAATATATCTCAGCAAATAATCCTCTGTACTGTAACACTCTTTTGTTGCAGTGTTTGTGATCCTGGTCCAGTACAGCTGGACCTGTAGATATAATAAATACAGGCATAAAACAATGGAAAATGTTAAATATGTCTCTAGCAACTACTTATTTACATACTAATATACAAATGTATATGCTGTATTTATTTATACAGTGTGATGGATGGAGGAAACCTTAACTTCACTTGCCTGTCTGTTCTTTCTGTAGTTTTTGTTTTGTCTTATTTTCTTTAACATCTTTCTCATTTCAATCAATTTCTGTCATACTTTGTCACACAATTGCAATTACATTTACTGTCACACAATGGCACACTTTACTGTGCATCAAGGCTGTGCACTTCTCGTCCTGTCAAACCATTAACACGTCTGCACAGCATCGGTGATCTAACCGGTCCTCTGAAACAGTGCATTTTGTTTACCTGCTGAGGTATTCTTATCACTTAACATTCCATGACATCACTTTTATGCATGTTGCCATAGAAACCAGCAATACAGTGAGGAGGATGCATCCGGAAACTGGGAAGTTAATATTGGAGAAGATTATTTTCCCCAAGTTCCCCTGCTATGCTTTGAGCTCAGTTTTACTGTTGAGCTCGCTGCCATTTACTGTCAGCTAAAAAAACGGCTCCCTTCACAGCCACATCTAAACAGAGGCGCAGATCCAGCCGAGGAGCGAGCAGTGTTTTGGCATGGAGGGAGACATCTGATGAGTTCAGACAGATTGGAGGTGTATCGGGATACTAAGAGGTCTTTGAGATTTATTAAAACTCTGCGTGTGCGTGCGTCTGTGCATGTGTGCGTGTCGGCTCTCTATCAGATGCCAATATAATCCTGGAGGAAATATGCTAATATTGTTGATACTGTACATTTACATACTTCCAGCAAGAATGTTGGTGCAGAATGACAGGTGTCACACATTTCATTTCCTCATTTACCTGGAGCTTCTCTCTCAAGCAACTTACAGCATTAAGCTACTTATTGCTTTGCCCATTTAGACAGCTGGATCTTTTTTACCAATGTAATTCAGGGTAAGTACCTTGCTTAAGGGCACAGAAGCAGCATCACTGTGTGCAACAGCATGGGCTCCTAACACTGGTCCACCTCTTGAAGTTTTTTAAAGTAAAACAGAAACCCAACACTGTTAAACAGTTTGTTGCTGTGACAGCCTAAGCCAGGAGACACTGAGTTAAGCCCACATGATGCTCAGATGTTGGGGTGACACCACCCAGGAAGAAGTAAAAATGCACTTCAGGTCTGGCAGCATTTAATGCATCCAGCCGACATTGGGGCCAGTCTGTGTTTCAGTAGCCATCTGCTGTGTTATGCATTGTAACTCCCAGAGTTGTGTGCAGAAGGGATGAGGATGAGGATGCTTATATCCCCCAACACCTCAGCTCAGTTTAATGCAACAGAAGATTTTATCCAAATTTTGAGTAAGATTCTATGCTTTCAAAAGGCTCACAAACTTTTTGAACAAATCCCAACCACATCCATGCCCCCAACAGCTTTATTATCCTTTTGTGCAGAGTTTTGGGGAAAATGTGCCATCGGTAATGTGGGAAAGGATCAGTTTCTATGTGCATGGCCACTACTGACACTGGACGTGAGGGACCCACCTGAGTGGGACAACAGAGGAGGAGAAAGAAGCGTTTCTGATTCCTACAGTTGCTAAAAACACGGTTGGCTAAACCAATGACATCACCTAACCACAAAAGGTTATGCTCCTCAGGGGCTTCGGCAACACAGCATCTGCAATCACTCCTCCCCAGTGGTGCCCTAACTTGCACGCCACTTCTGCTCCAGGTTTGCACCTGACAAACATTAAGATTTGACCAACAGATAGAAGACCTGACTTTAGCAACACGGTTAGATTATTTAGTCTCTATATATTATCCATCTCTATAGCCGGCGCCCCAGTGGAGAGAGTGAACAGCTTCAGGTTCCTCGGAGTTAACATTAGTGAGGACCTGTCCTGGTCACGGCACACCAGTGTCATCATCAAGGCGGCTTCACAACGTCTCTTCTTCCTCTGTTGGCTGAGGAGGTTCAGCATGGACAACAGGATACTTGCTAACTTCTATAGAACGACCATCGAAAGTATCCTGACTGGCTGTTTCAAGGCCTGGTATGGCAGCTGCAGTGTGTCAGACTGTAAAGCTCTACAAAGAGTGGTGAAGACAGCACAAAGCATTACCAGGACTGATCTGCCAGCCCTGCAGGACCTCTACACCCAGCAGTGCAAGAAGAAGGCACATAACATCCAAAGAGACAGCAGTCACCCCAGCCACAAATTATTCTCCTTGCTCCCGTCCGGAAAATGCTTTAGAAATGTTCGGACAAGGACAAAAAGGTTCTGGGACAGTTTTTCCCCCCACACCATAAGACTGCTAAACCACTGACCTCTCCCTCGGACAGTGGGAACAGTCGATCGGGGTCTGTCTGTATGCCTGCCCCCCCCCCCATTGTATAAAACTACCGGTGGTGTGTTGTTGTAGGTTTGGCTGCTGTTTTTTTTTTTCTCCCCATGTATATTTTCATACCCTATTCTTATTTATTTACTCTCCTTATTTATTATTTATTTATTTTCCTTATCCTAATTCAAGTATTTATTTAACTTTCTTGTACCTTATTTATACATTTACATATTTATGTCCATATTTATATTACTGAGGATGCCTGGAAACAAAAACTTTTCATGGTGACAATACTGCTATGCTGTGTTGTTCACCCATGACAAATAAACCTTGACTTGACTAGTGGTGAATTTACACTGACTCCCACTTTGTAACCTATGTTACACCTGAGTTACCAATCTTCATCGTGATCTGCCTTGATGCCTTTTCAACGCAGCCGAGATTTACTGACGATCTGAATGCTACATTGCAGGAAGAGAAATGAAGCAAAAATCCAAACGTGTTAGAAAGGTAAAAGCATCTAGCGTGCTCAGAATAAAATGGATCATTTCAGCAGTTTGAGACGTGTTTCTATGACCACTTTTTCGAACACGAACTTTCCGCAAAAATCAGTGTAGTTCCCTGTAACATTAGCATAGCATTAAAGAGCACTGATTCTGATGGAGAGTCAAGATCACAAAGTCCCTCAATTCTCCAGAGGACACACATTATTTCATCACAGCACTTCACTCGCTTCTGTGCCTATAAAACATTCTGCCTGGGCTACGGGTTCAAATCCAGCTCAGTCTGTTTGGCTTTCCTTCCACAGCTTTATAAAGGTACAGTTATGTAGAGCTTTACACATGTTAAGATGCAGTATTGCAAAGTTCCCTATGCCTTGTTTATACTGCATTTAGCATCCACTAACATTTCAGAGTGTGGCCTGAAACACTGCCTGCCATGCAATGTTTTTACCATACTTTGTGGTACCAGTAGTGTATTAGTTCACATAATTGGTCCATAACTAAAGTATATCCTGTGTATACATATATACATATACAGTATATACAGGATATGTATGTATGTACTGTATGTACAGTATACTGTATGTATTCTCACTACATTGGACAGGTCCATGAGCTGCACACTTTGAGCAGTGTTTCTGTGACTGCCAGGGACTGAGCTTGAGAGCTCCAACATCCCCCTTGAGTTCTGGGCAACCCCCCACATAGAAGCCTCGTGAGAAATGACAAAGCGGCCAAGAAGTTGGCTGGTGGAGACTCGCACTGGTTTCCACACTGGTGGGGGAGGATCTCCCGCATGTGAAATTGCACCAGGCCTTGTAGTTGGAGCAGAAGCAGGAGCTGGAGCTGGAACTGTGCCTGAGGATTCATCTCTCAGTCATTTGTTTGGAGGCAAGGCTCAACTCAGCCTCAGCTCTTTTTCAACATCCATCCTCTTTATACTTCAGCCTTTGTGGTAAAAAGAGGTAAAATCTTATCATGTTCACTGGGAATCTGTGATCACCTCAAGTGTATTTTTATAGATGTGTTTCCACACAAGTAAACTGGTATGTGTGAAGATGGAGAGGCAGATGGAGAGGTGGGTACATAAGTGCACAGGTAGATGAATGGAGAGGTAGATGTTATATGTATAAATTGATGGATGGATGGATGGATGGATATTTTGGAGAAAAAGTAACACAACTGACCAAAAAGACTTGGGACAGCAATGCTGCAAACAAACACACTTAGGGAGTATCTATCTATCTATCTATCTATCTATCTATCTATCTATCTGACTTCACCATAACAAAAACTTCTTGATTTTCACCTGAATACATCCTTGTCACAGTCACATTTATTTTTATTACTGTTTCTGGCTCACATCATATGACAGGATGTCAAAGTCAAATTCAAATTTGGGGCCCATGACTGCTTCAAGAGCCGCAGGGGCCCCTCACTCTCTCAACTGGTTAATAAAAGAGAAAGCAAAGACAAACAGGGCACTCCTTATTTCTGGCAACCTGTTCAGAATTGCAAATAAGTGTCTGAACAAGTGACCTGGGGTGGTACGGTTTGGCCTGCTTATGTCTAGATAAGCTAAGGTGGTGTAAGCCCACGATGTGCAAACATAGTAACAGGCATGCTGGGGAAGATAGGGACTCATGTTTGCATAACCCTTTTTGCATAGCTAATACAAAACATTCCCACAAGTTTGTAGCCTAAAATCCCATGTTTGGTTTTTTGTAGCTATGATCCTATTAAGTTGAGTAAAAGAATATTTAATTTTAGGAGTCTTTGTATCCTTACACTGAAATAAGTTTTTCCCTATTTTCAGTTTTTCTAAAATTGTTCAAGTTTTTTTAAAGTTAGATCTCATCATACAGTATGTTTTTGTCGATCCTACAGCTGTATGAACAGAGCCTGAGAGAGAAAAGGTGACTGCAGAACTGTTTTTATGGTGTTTCCTTGGTGTGGAAACATGGATCCCTACATTTTGGGACATTTTTATTCATGGAGAAATTTTATTTCTGGTTAAATTTGTGCAATAAACCCTGTTTCTTAATAGCTGGGGTTGTTCACAGTGGACACAGATTCTTTCTCCAAAACAGAGACAGATATTCAATGAAAACAGAGTATTTCTTTCTTAAGGCTGTGTTCTGCTGCCTTTAATATGCAGATTCCTCAGTTGACCAAAGGGTCCTGCATATTTAACCAGTTTTTAAATCACGTGTTATTACTGCCTGTTGGCTCCCTGTTTCCATACAATGTCTTTCAAGCTGGACGGCGGTGCAGCCGGTAAGGCAGGTGCCTCCCGGTGTTCCTGTGGGTGTACATCAGGACAGAAGGGTAGGGTATGGTAAACCATGGCCAAGAAAACCAGGTGGTTGTCATGAGTCAAACCGAACTGGGCAGCAGCCACCCTTGGCCCACAGAGTCCTGTGGGAAACATTAGGATTTTCTGGCAAAACACCACCTGCAGACGGCATAAAAAAAATCAGTGCAAGATCTATGTCTTAATCTTAATTTTTAATTACCAGAGCAACTAATCAGTTCAAATAGCTAAGATGGTTCAATATTTACAGACGATAGTTAGAAAGAAATTCTAAACTAATACCTCTGCCTGACTGATGCATAGAGTTTTAGGCCATTTTTAGTTCATTGCATGTGTTAGTCTGCTGCACATTCATTAGTCATCCAATGGCTCTGCGGGCCTGAGGGCTTCTTCCGTGCCAGCAGCTGGAGCACCGGTGCTGGCGCAGCAGCCTCTCCAGCCGTCCCGTCTGGTGCCCAGGCCTGGTGCCCGAGCCTGGCGCCATGGCTACAGCATAGCCTTCGCCAGCATCCATGACGCCATGAGCGGCACCCTGCAGATGGGAAAGCCAGAGTGGCCCTGGGCGGTGGCAGCGGCACATTGGCTCAACTACCGCTCGCTGTCCTCTGACTGAAGTTGTGGTGGAGAACAACATGCTTCCCAGTTGTTTCTTCTCTTCTGCTTGGTGAAGGCCCTCACCATTAAATACGACCACCCGGGAGAGGCTGCGCTAGGTACAAGGAGCGGTGCTGGGAACAGCGTGGATCCAGCTGCTCATGGAAGCTCTGCTTTCTGTCTTTCATTGTACATGCGTTTGTATTATTCTGCAATGCACTCATCATTTGCTTTTTTGCATTTCCTCAAGAATCATTTATTGTCAGGCATAGGAGAATGAAACAAAGTTCCTCCTGGGCCACAGTGTAGAGAACACTTAACAGGGAAAAAGTAGATAAATGAAAAAATAGATAACTAAACAAATAAGTAAAAGACACAAATATGACAATAGATGTAAATATAAAATAGAAGTGATTAAATATATCAATTTGTTTAATTGTCAGTAAACTCTTCCAATCCCCTTCATGCCACCCCACGCGCGGTCACTCCCTGAACCCTCAATGCCTGGCAAGCACAAATCCAAGCAGCTTCTTGCACAGATTTTATACTCCCTGGATGCTCTAGCCATGCGTCAATGTTGCCCAAAACTTGCACAGGAAGCCAAGAAAACACCCTTTCTTGTGTCCTTTTTTTCACCCATTGTTTCTGGCTTGTCTCAAACTGATTATGCAACCACTAAAATAGCAGACGCATCCAAGTGACCCTATTTTTACCACAGCAAATCCTGACAGCGGAGCATAATGAGTGTGAAGAAAATGTCTGCACGCAAAAAAACAATCCTCTGAAATGCTCTGTTGAAATGCATTTCAAAAATAAATAAAAGCATTTTAATAATGTTGCACATGGATAGCGCCATTATGGCCCCACCATTCGGCACTTTAGCTACTCCTCCGGTCTGAAGAGTTTGCAAAGAGTTCTCCATCATCCCAGGAGGCCGTGGCCTCTGACGCGGGGACAGACAAGGAGGAAATGGGATTTTCTGATCAGTGCGAATGAGTGACACTTGCAGATTCAAACATGGGCCGGATTTTTCCAAAGGGTGGGAAATGAAACAGAATTTGGGAAGAATGAGGACCGAGGAAACAGCCGCAAATCAAAGTGGTTCTCTTGTGACTCTTTTGGAAACACATTTCTAAGTCCTACTGATTTATAGTCCCCTGCTAGACTCTAATAAACAGCCATCGCTTTATTATGTGAATAGCTGCTGCAGAATATTCCAGCACCCAGTGCTTAAAAGCACGTTGTTTACATTTTCACTAGGAAAACATGGTAATAATACATGTCAAAAATACAAGTCAGAGCTAGTAAGACTCGTGCCGAGGGGCTTCTTTGCAGAGGCTGCAGTTCACGTTTTCAGACATTACAGGGAGTTGCTGGAAATCCAGCCGCAAGGGGATGCACAAACTAGTGCATGTCTTTGTGCCGGTCCCAAGCCCGGAAATGGAGAGGGTTGCGTCAGGAAGGGCATCCGGCGTAAAAATTTTTGCCAAACTAAATATGCGGACAAAAATAGAAATTTCCAAACCGGATCGGTCGAGGCCCGGGTTAACAACAACCGCCACCAGCACTGCTAGCCGACAGGGTGCTGGCGGAAATTGGGCTACTGCTGGCCAAAGAAGGCGGAAGAGAGGAGGAAAGCATGTCCGGAGGAAGGAGGAGAGGAGGAAGGTTAAGAGAGTGGACGTGAGGACAGGAACTTTGAATGTTGGTAGTATGACTGGTAAAGGGAGAGAGCTTGCAGATATGATGGAGAGAAGGAAGGTTGATATATTGTGTGTGCAAGAGACCAAATGGAAGGGGAGTAAGGCTAGGTGCATCGGAGGGGGGTTTAAACTGTTTTACCATGGTGTGGATGGGAGGAGAAACGGGGTAGGGATTATCCTGAAGGAACAGTATGTAAAGAGTGTCTTGGAGGTGAAGCGAGTGTCTGACAGAGTGATGGTTATGAAACTGGAAATTGATGGTGTGATGCTGAATGTTGTTAGTGCATATGCCCCGCAAGTTGGGTGTGAGATGGATGAGAAAGAAGAATTCTGGAGTGATATGGATGAAGTGGCGAGGAGTGTACCTGAGGGAGAGAGAGTGGTGATTGGAGTGGATTTCAATGGACATGTTGGGGAAGGAAACAGAGGAGATGAAGAGGTGATGGGTAGATATGGTGTCAAGGAGAGGAACGCAGAAGGTCAGATGGTTGTGGATTTTGCAAAAAGGATGGACATGGCTGTGGTAAACATCTATTTTAAGAAGAGGGAGGAACACAGGGTGACGTACAAGAGTGGAGGAAGATGCACACAGGTGGACTATATCTTATGCAGGAGGGCCAGACTGAAGGAGACTGTAGACTGTAAAGTGGTGGCAGGGGAAAGCGTAGTTAGGCAGCATAGGATGGTGGTTTGTAGGATGACATTGGAGATCAAAAAGAGAAGGAGAGTGAGGGCAGAACCAAGGATCAAATGGTGGAAGTTGGAAAAGGAAAACTATAAGGTGGAGTTCAGGGAGGAATTAAGACAGGCACTGGGTGGCAGTGAAAAGTTACCAGTGAGCTGGACATCTACAGCAGAAGTGGTAAGGGAGACAGCTAGAAAGGTGCTTGGTGTGGCATCGGGACAGAGGAAGGAGGACAAGGAAACCTGGTGGTGGAATGAAGAAGTACAGGAGAGCATACAGAGGAAGAGGCTGGCGAAGAAGAAGTGGGATAGACAGAGAGATGAAGAATGTAGACAGGAGTACAAGGAGATGAGGCGTAGGGCGAAGAGAGAGGTGGCAAAGGCTAAAGAGAAGGCTTATGGTGAATTGTATGAGAGGTTGGACACTAAGGAGGGAGAAAAGAACCTGTACCGATTGGCTAGGCAGAGGGACCGAGCTGGGAAAGATGTGCAGCAGGTTAGGGTGATAAAGGATAGCAATGGAAATGTAATCACAAGCGAGGAGAGTGTGTTGAGCAGATGGAAAGAGTACTTTGAGGGGCTGATGAATGAAGAGAACGAGAGAGAGAGAAGACTGGATGATGTAGGGACTACGAATAGGGGAGTGCAATGGATTAGGAAGGAGGCAGTTAGGACAGCTATGAAGAGGATGAAGAATGGAAAGGCTGTTGGCCCAGATGACATACCTGTGGAAGCATGGAAGTGTTTAGGAGAGATGGCAGTGGAGTTTTTAACCAGATTGTTTAATGGAATCGTGGAAAGTGAGACGATGCCTGAGGAGTGGAGAAGAAGTGTACTGGTACCTATTTTTAAGAGTAAAGGTGATGTGCAGAGCTGTAGTAACTACAGAGGGATAAAACTGATCAGCCATAGCATGAAGTTATGGGAAAGAGTAGTGGAAGCTAGGTTAAGAAGGGAGGTGGCGATTAGTGAGCAGCAGTATGGCTTCATGCCGAGAAGGAGTACTACAGATGCGATGTTTGCTCTGAGGGTGCTGATGGAAAAGTACCGAGAAAGTAAGAAGGAATTGCATTGTGTCTTCATGGACTTAGAGAAAGCATATGACAGGGTACCTAGAGAGGAGCTGTGGTATTGTATGAGGAATTCGGGTGTGCCAGAGAAGTATGAAAGAATGGTACAGGATATGTACAAGGACAGTGTGACAGTGGTGAGGTCTGTGGTAGAAGTGACAGATGCTTTCAAGGTGGGGGTAGGATTACATCAAGGATCAGCTTTGAGTCCTTTCTTGTTTGCAATGGTAATGGACAGGTTGACAGATGAGATCAGACAGGAGTTACCGTGGACTATGATGTTTGCGGATGACATTGTGATCTGTAGTGAGAGTAGGGAGCAGCTTGAGGAGACCCTGGAGAGGTGGAGATGTGCTCTAGAGAGAAGAGGAATGAAGGTCAGTAGGACTAAGACAGAATACATGTGCATAAATGAGAGGGAGGGCAGAAGAATGGTGAGGATGCAGGGAATACAGTTGGCGAAGGTGGGGGAATTTAAATACTTAGGATCAACAGTCCAGAGTAATGGGGAGTGTGGAAGAGAGGTGAAGAAGAGAGTGCAGGCAGGGTGGAGTGGGTGGAGAAGAGTGTCAGGAGTGATCTGTGACAGAAGGGTACCAGCAAGAGTGAAAGGGAAGGTCTACAAGACGGTAGTGAGACCAGCTATGCTTTATGGGTTGGAGACGGTGGCACTGACCAAAAGACAGGAGGCAGAGCTGGAGGTGGTAGAGTTAAAGATGTTAAGGTTTGCATTGGGTGTGACGAGGATGGACAGGATTAGAAATGAGTATATTAGACGGTCAGCACAGGTTGGACGGTTTGGAGACAAAGTCAGAGAGGCGAGATTGCGTTGGTTTGGACATGTGCGGAGGAGAGATTCTGGATATATCGGGAGAAGGATGCTAGGGATGGAGCTGCCAGGCAAGAGGAACAGAGGAAGGCCTAAGAGGAGATTTATGGATGTGGTGAAGGAGGACATGCAAGTGGTGGGGGTGACGGAGAGAGATGCAGAGGACAGGAAGAAGTGGAAGCTTTTGATCCACTGTGGCGACCCCTAACAGGAGCGGCCGAAAGAAGAAGAAGACAGGGAGTTGCTGGAAGATGCACCTTGGATTCATCACAGGAACGTGGCTCTCAGTCGGGTGCCTGTGTGTGTTTCTGTGCACCGTTAAGCTTCACCCAGTCCCACCTGTCAGAAGCCTCTTGTTTCTGTGCTGTCTCTGGCCAGGTGACTCTCTGACCTTGGGAGGGGGGTGTCAGCAGCAGCCTGGGGCGACGCTTCAAGGCTCAGCCATGTAAGAGGAGTTGCTGATTCCCCTCGTGCTTCCGTGGGGGAGCAGACAGCCACAATCATACTAACAGGTTGTACGCTTTTCCAAAATACACGCATGAGTATTCACCTCCCAGCCCCCAACCGTTTCCACTTCCTTTACTCATTCTGATGGTAGGGAAAAAAATGGCAATATATACACCAGCCATAGTGATGGCACACAGCAACAACAAACTATATCAACCAACTTTATTATTTGTGTGTGTGTGTGTGTGTGTGTGTGTGTGTGTCTCGAGCAAAATCCCCCAGGGTTATGTATACTGTATGGCCAAAAAGCCCTTCTAATGATTGGACTGAGTTGTGTGAGCTGCACACATACAACAAACAAACACATTATAGACAACTGGGTGCTTCCAGCTTTGTGGCCACAGTTTGAGGAAGAAGCTCCTTTCTTGCCCCAGCACTACTGTACCCCTCATGCACAAAGCAAGCTCCATAAGCATATGGTTTGCCATGTTTAATAAATGTAAACATTCTGATCTGCTATTTCCTGTCCTTTGAAGTGGCCGTTCCTGGAGCATGAAGTGAGTCTGCTCAGTAAAGAAGGAGCTGAGCCAGGCAGTTTACTCCCTGGAAGCAGCGTAAATCCGCCTGCGCAGGACACCCTGTCACGTTCCAACCACCTCTTCACACCATTTGTGTCTGACAGATGACTTTCTCTCTTCTTCCTAATCCAACAGTGCAGCATTCAGAAATGCAGTTTGGTGTGTATGCAATGTTTCGGGGGGGGACTAGCCCCTTGTCCCAAAACTTCAGCCTCAAACTTCACTACCAATCTTATTCCCTTCCATTTTACATACGATTGCTTTTTCATTCATACATTTCAAGTCTTTTTTGCTATGGGAGCAAATAACATCATTTACTGATGCATGAAAAATTAATCACCTTCTTTACGTGAGATTTCTAAATTCCAGTTTACATTCTGTTGGGCCTGCAGACTATTTATTTATGAAATACAGTTCTCAGGCAGATTGGCAAGGATAACTATAGAAATTTAAGGAAAACAGCGGGGGGATCAGCAGGATTTTGTACTCTTATATTTGATGGGATGCAAAGGTCTGACTCTACTAAATATGACAAAATGGATATCATCCCAGAGTCATGGGATTTTATGCCCACAAATGGACCGGAGGCCCTTTAGTAGGGTGGATTTAACAGTTCAACTACACCATATTAATAAAATGTCAATGCGTATTACACGTGCCACACAGTGCAACAACACTTGGTTTCATATTTTTACAGGACGTCAGAAGATACGCAAGTGAGTGAGCTGCAAAGAACTTATTCGCAGTCAGTGGCAAAAAATGCCTTGTCAGTAATACGATGTTTAGGCAGAATATGCTTTACTCCTGGCAGAAAAACCATAAATCAGCAAAAGATAACTGTCAGGTTGTTCTTGTGGTGCCCGGTCTACTCAAGAACACAGCTTGTTCTGTCAAAATGGTCGCCAGCTGGAACAGAAAGAATAAATTGGGAACTAAGCGCCAGTTGTGGGGTTCGCACTGTGGTCCACGACACAGCGCTGTGGTCACCTTACCGTTAGGGGTCTTCAGGAAAACGTGTGGCTCTACATTGGGTTTATTCTGTTCTCCCAGCAAGAAGACACCTGGTCTCGAACCCTGTATTACACTGAACCTTATTTTGGATCAGCAGCTACTGAAAGTCACTGGGTGGATGTTGTGTCTCTAAGTGGCTGCTCAGTCCTCTGAAAACCAAGTGATTTAAAACAATAGCCATGTCTATAGACGCGTGAACTATGTCAGTTTAGAAAACAAAGAATGTCAAAGTGTCATCAAAATGAACTAATAATATTAATTTAACCTCAGCACAATTGTGCTTCTTGTCAATATCCTCCAAACCTCTGATTGTTGTCACAAAACTACAGGTAAGATTACTGCCCAACAGCGACTGACAGCAGTTATTTTAGCACAAATTTGCAAAAACACCACATTGCATGTTAAAAATAGGCACCAGCATTGGAAAATAAATTTTAAAAACTAAGATATTTGTGCCCACCCCTCCCACCAAGCTGCTGGAGTACCTGGATGGAGACGTCGCTGTAGGAGCCGCCGATGACGCCAGAAATTGCCAGAGGGAGGTCATCATGGATGGCATAGGACCCATCCGGGCAGATGTACTCGGTCTCGTCCACCTTTGTGAGTGAGGCGCGGACAAACTCCAGCGACTGCTCCAGTGCGTAAGTGTCCTTAGAGCAGGTGTCTAGGATGTGAGCACCCAGCTTGAGGCCTGGGAGGATGTGATCATCGTGGTTGATCTTGTCCAGCGCCAGCAGCATGGCCTCCAGTCGCTGGATGCCGCGTTGTTCGTTGATGGCACCGCAGTCCTCCGTGCCCTCACCCTTGTGGTGTACTGGGAAGAGGCCCCCGATGACCAGGTCTCCATCCACTACGATCTCCCGCTTAGTGCCAGTGTTGTAGCTTGACGTTGGCAGCACCTCTGGGACCACTTTGAGGAGGATGAGCAGCATGAGGAGGTGCAGAGGTCCCCCAATGAGCTGGAACCACGCGCACATCATGTCCAAAAGCAAACAAGGTCTTCTGCTGGATTTGTCAGGTGAACGATGGTCAGGTTCTAAACCCTGTGCTTTGTAATCATCTCCAAAGCCTCTTCCAGCTTAAAAAACATGTTCATTGCAGTTCCCAAAATCTGTGGACAAAACACAGACATTCACATGTTGCTTCACAACATGAAATCACAGTTATCTCCTTTTAAAGTCTGCAGTTTATTTTGACCAATGTGGATCTCGGTGTGACAAACCTGTCTCAGGTCTCTTTCAGGGACATGGCAGCCAATGTATCTTCATTACTAAAGGAAGCCTATAGTGGATGAACTTGAAGGCAAAAACCAATACGAGTCTTTTGGGTGGCATTGACTGATCAGTGCATTTGTAAACCCATACAAACATACCAGGTGTCTGCTCGGTGCTTTATGGGAAGGTCAGTCATGTATTTATGGAGCACTGATACATCTTGAGGGATTGCTTTTTCTCAGCTCAACATGGTGAGGAATACATTACCCGGAATTGCATGGGCGCTAATCAGAAAGCAGTGAGAGGTCACTATACATCATTGTGGTGCCCTTTGGTCTGGAAGACGCCCCAGGAGAAGTTCAGATTGCATCAAAGAGTAACACCAAGCAGGAACAATTTGAAGGCTATGATGCCAGTTGTTCTCAGAAGCGCCATCTCCTCAGAGGTTTACAGTGGACCAGACTGACTTTGCACATCTGATTAGAAATATCACACTTTCTGTGTAATGGTGGAACTAAAATAAAGATCCACAAATTGTGGAATGGAGTGCATTTTAAGGATAATCAATAAAAAATCTTAAAACCCACTTTCAAAATATTTTCAAAAATGTTTGAAAATCCAGAATATTGTAATAAATTTCTCAAAGGGCCAACATGAAAGAGTACTGTGAATGAGGGCTGTGGGAGGTAAAGACAGCGCAGATATTCCTGCATGTTTTGACATTAGAGCTTGAGTGCAGGTTTTGTGTTTATTTTCCAACTCTTAGTCCTATAAGGTACAATGAATGCCAGGTAAAAATGCAGCATACGGGGAGGAATGGGGACAAGAATGCTAAACTGGAAGTCTGACAGCATCAGGGTTTATGGGCAATGACCCAATGGACAGGAAGGGCCAACAGGCACAAGGTTACACTGAGCTCCACGGCTTAAGTGTTTTTAAAATTCGGTCTGTGTGCAGTTTGATTCTGATAACCCCCAAGACAGGCAACGTGCTGAGCTGCACAAATGGATGTTGTCCTCCCGGGTTCAGCCTTAAGAAGGTAGAATTGCAACAGAATAACATATTACTCGGCTGACAGATTCACTTATCCGTACACGGAAGCTATTTGTCACGGCACCTACTTAGAGCAGCGACTCGCATTAAAACCCACTTCCTGTTTCTCCCAGGGGGGCCACAAGCGTGTTGAACCCAGGGCTCAAACCCACAAGCTTCTGGTGAGAAACACAGCTCCTTAATTGTGTCTCTGCCGAGGCACCCATCGCGATCTATGCGCTTGCCCTCCAAAGTGGATTCCTCTGCTGGTTTAGGGTTTTCCTTTGCACTGCCAGTTACTATGGAAACACACCAGCTGAAGCAGAGTTGGCCAAGGACAAGACAGCCAATTTACGTTCATAAAAAATGTCTTGTAAGGCAGCTGATATTCCCCAAATTCCAGTAAGTTGTATAAACTGGTTGCTTTCTCTCACATCCATCAAACACCTCCCTCAAAAATGCTGTTGCTCATGTTCTTCTTTTTTTGGCATCTTTACTGCTGCACAAATTTATGGCAGGTAGTTGCATCTTGAAGAGGTGAGCAGGCAGTAGAGGTGGATTGCATCTCACTGCCGCTGTTTATTCAGCCTTGGCAATGTGCAAGACGCAACAAGCACCATTTTTACAACTTAATTCCAATTCCTCAGCAGCCGTGGCTAATAAGCGGGGAGGAGAGGGGAAGAAAGATTGCATTCTGTCAGCCGAGTTGTGTGTTTAAAACTCATTATTGTCTTTTTAGTCAGGTTTGGCTCAATCCCGTAGCATTTTTAAAGCATACAAACTCTGATGAACAGCCTTCTCCTTTTCTCACTCACTCTGTTTTACTTCACTTGTTCATTTCATTTTAAAAGTTTTAATTTGCTCTTTATGCATGTAGAGAAATCCTGCAAAAGATTTGCTGATGTTCTAATGTTTTTTAAATCGTTTCTGCCCAAGAGTGTGTTAAGGCATCTGGGAGAGTAATCCTTCCATAAACTCCTCTGGTGCTGCTGTTGATGTGGCAAGAGTCATACGGGCGAAAAAATGAGGTAAAACGAATGAAATAGGGAGGAATGGGAGAAAAAAGCCAGCTGGGAAAACATGGAGGTTATTAAAGTGCGAGTGCTCAGATATTGTTGTTTGAAAAAATACAATTTCACAGGTTCATAAAAAGGGGCAAGAGAGCGACACATTTGGCCCAGACGTACTTGTACATTACGCAGAGTGAGCAGCATGGAAATTTTACTATGATATTACTGTGCTGCTACAGAGGGACGTGGGGGTTCCAGACAGAACCCATTAAACAGGCACCGAGGATCATTTAATGGATGCCAAAAATCAAAACGTTTCACTCCTTCCTGGAGCAGATGGACTTGGAAGAGCTGTTTGGACCAGGGACAGGAAAATAATTTTTTAGGTGAGAAAAAACATTTAAAGCTTCAGTTTAACTAATTCTTGATCACGAACATTAAAAGAGGAAGGGAAGGAGCTTCGCAATAGAAGCTCATGAGATATTTTTCAGCATTTCTGTTTGGTGTTCTGGCTTCCATTGGCATTGCGTCCATTTCCACAGCTGGTGGTGCAACCCTTTCCATCCCAGGGAGAACTTCACCATGGTAAACTTCAGCACGCAGGGCTTACGGGCTGTGTATGATACCAGCCATGGTCCAAACCATCAGAACACAGTTGAAGCCAGGTGGGCTGTGGAATGAAGGTGGTGAAAACCTCATTGGTATCTGGTGGGCCTGACTGAGTATCGTCTGAACATCATCAACCTGCCCCCACTCCCAGCCCCACCATCAGTGGTGACCAAACAGACACATTTTTTAGTTCTAATATTAAACTTTGACATGGCAGGTGTACAGAAAACACACACACACACACACACACACACACACACACACACACACACACACACACACACACACACACACACACACACACACTTGCTGGAATGAGGATGTCCCAGTGTTTTACGTGAACAGCAGGAGTGTTTGTGTTAGTGGGTGACCTTGCCTTCCGAATGTCATTGTCATCCCGCTACTTTTTTCCATTTATTGAGCTGTCATCTTGAAAATCATTTGTTTTGTTTCCCTCTCCAAACGTTACCTGTGGAACTTCGCCAGACGGCTGTGATAATGCCAGCATCTTGAAGATCTAGAGTCAGGTGGCTGGGGATTTGGGGAATAACTTGAAGAGGTGGGGTGGGTGGGGCTGCTGATCTTTTCTGTCCTGTTGCTTGAACCAAGAGTGGCGTTAACCTGCCTGGCAGAACACCTGATATCCTGACAGGGGATCTGCTTCACCGTGGCAACATTTCCACCTCCAGCATCACTAACTGGACTGGACAGGCTGCACCGAAAGCTGCCTGGGACCCCGAGGGGTACTGACGGTCCAATGCAAACATGAGCACATGCCTATCCATCCTGAGGAGGCAGAGCAGGGCATCATGGGAAAGAGGCCATGCTTCGCTGTGATGCACGTTCATCAATGTGCCCGTCTTTCTGAGCCACAAAAACTGTATGTGCAGGGCTCTGATTAAAAAGGTAATATTTGTGCTGCTAACAAACTGAATTTTCTTTTATTTATGCTTGCATTTATTGATTTTACAAACACTTTTTGCCAAAGGGACACACAATTATCACTAACCTGTAAATCTGTTCTTCCATAGCAACAGTGCTGTATGCATATTATAATAAAGTTCATCTAAGCATTTAACCGTTTCTGTAGCAGAGCAGTGTAACACTCATACCCTGGCAAACTGGAGCAGCAACCCAGACATCACCTTTACATTTCATGTAGCTTTGGCACTCATATTAATATTTCTTACACTCAGGCAGCTTTTTCTACACATAAGGACCCCGGAAAGGCTCTTGACATACTTAGCGAGACAGAATCACAGGCGCATGTCTAGCATGTCCCCCGTGCACCTCCTGTCTGTCTCCATTGTATCTCCAGCTTGTGTCTATGTGCACAGACCCCATATGAAAGACCTGCAGTGTGTGGAATTGACACAGTTCCTCACCGCAGTCCCTGGGAAAGTGTCACTCAGTTGCCAGAACTCCTGTTTGCTGCTGGACACATCCAGGTGAGTTGAGCAACAGGTGCATTTGACAGTTAGTTAGACGGCTCCCCAGCACCAACTTGATTTCTGAGAAAACATGTGAAGCTGCAGGATTGTTGCTGATGTCATGATCTGCTCCTCTAGGCAGCACTGCTACAGCTATGGAAGCATCAGTTTAAAAGTGGCAAAGCAGCCTGGCTCACTTTGTCACCACGCAAAAGAGGCCAAACATGGCATCTTACACAAAGGACCTCCCCCACCGGAGTGCAGTGGCAAAACCATGGCACCTACGTTCACACATTTCAAGCCTCTATTTCACTACGTGTCATTTGTTTTTAGTGCTAATTTTTATGTTTAACATCTGTTGTTTGGCACAGAACACCGTGGGGCACTAAATTTTCATTATAAATGATTTAGTTTGATTAAAGCCATATTGTGTCACAGCAGCAAGCACTTTACACTGAGCGCCACACTGCTACAGTCCGGTCCTCTATGTTCCTCCTAATTTATAGTATATATTTGGTTCTGTTCACCGCCTTTGAGGCTCCTCTGCAGTCGATGCTGCCATTTCTCGTATTTTCATGTGCAGTTTAGGGAAGGACTTTGTCTCAAACACCAAATCTAGATTTCTTTCATAACCAAAACCACTGATGAAGGGAATGTCTGAATCCAAACAAAGCAGGTAAACGGCTGCAACCACTTCCCAAATCAGACCCTTCAAGCAAAGGGCGCCGCGTGAAGTGCTACAGTATCTGTCTGCATAGTGGCACAACTAAAAAGCAAAAAAACTCTGAATAAGTTTCAGAAATGCAAATATGAAAGGCAAAAAAGTGATGAAGCTGAGGGGTGATCCTGCATTATGGCCCTGGCAGATAATAACCACACAAATGAGACTATAATTGCTATTCCAACGACTGTGTTTGCTAACCTATTAGAAAAATACAGTCATTATAGAAAAAATGGCAGTCGAGTGGTGATAAAACGCAACTGCTGTTCTCCGCAACAGCGGCCAAATCAAAGCAGTGCAGAGCAGAAAGAGCAGCTTGACGGCTGTCCGTCAAACTGACGCAGAGGATTTCAGCTCCTTCAACACCGACTGCCACTCATTTAGACACAAACATCTCTGACCAGGATGGTTTCAGACTACTGGAGGGGAAGTCCTCAGTGCAGTTCCCCAGTTCCCTTCTCACCTGTAAACACCCAACCACCCACCTTTACCCCCCTAACTCCACCTCTACTCATCCCTGGTCAATGACTGCAGGTCACTCTCCGTACCTTCATCAAATATTCATCCCCTCTTTTTATCCGTGAGCTCATTAGAGTCACCGATTTGATCGCAGGTGACAGTGTGATTGATCAGCTGCCAGGGCAGGGACCTCTTTGTCTTTGTCTTTTCTATACATCATTCAATAAGCCATCTGCTCAGAGTGACAAGAGGAGGCTTGGCTGCTGGTCTCACTGATGCTTTCCAGGCAAACTGAGTCCTCCCCTCTCTCTCTCTCTCTCACACACACACACACACACACACACACACACACACACACACACACACACACACATACACACACACACGCATGCACGCGCGCACACACACAAATACACCACAAAAGCACCCACTGAAGTTGGTCGGTTGACTCAGAGCGCAGCCCAGAAACACCCGTCTGATCTGCCTAATAACACAAATAAGCTACAAACTCGATGACGTTCCAGCAAAGACCACAAAATGCTCAAAGTGCTAAGACTTCAGCAGAGATCTCGAGTCATGCGGTGGAGGAATCTGAGGCTGTCAGCATTTCACAGAAATACCTGTTTACTCTCTGACATCAGTACCTGCTGTGGCTCCAGCAGCTGCTCCGGCATGTTGAGGAAACACCACGCAAAGTGGTTCATGGTCCCCATAACACCAAAATGCCTCCATATTCCATGAATCCTGGAACATCCGTCCTTTCCACTTGGGGAAGGCAGGACTGAATAACTGGATGTTGGCTTATAATGGGCAATGTTTGCTGCCACAGTGGTTTACCTGCTTGGGTCATGCTACTGCAGTGAGACACCCTGAGGCCACACCCACCTGGCCACTTCTGTGCTTTCTTTTCATCTCATCACTCATTGTGTGCAGAATCCTCCTATAAACAATCTAAATTCCATGGGAGTGCCTTTAGAGCTCAGCAAGTTTAGAATAATTGTCATTTCCTGAAGGTGGAGGACTGCCGTTAAGGAATCAAACACACAGGTCACCACATCCCTCTCAGCAGGAGCTGGAGTGGCCAAAAGGGGCCCTTCTGGACGCAAGTAAGCTGCTCCAACCTGGTTCTGATGCGGTTTGGCAGCCTCGGGGTTGTAGCCCCGCCACACACCAATTGTTTGTCCAGCAGCTCATTCTTCGTGTCCCCAAGGCTCTCCTGTCGAACCCGCAAACAGACACCCTGCCAGCTGCTGTCCCACTACCACACAGGAGAACTCCCAAATCCTCCCTTCTTACATTCACACAACTTTCATCCACAAGCAGAGCAACCTCATTCTTCAGGTTGCATCTTGCATTTCCAAAAAAGCAGCTCAAAGAGGGCCCTCATTCCAGCTGATGGAGCAACGCATTCCTTCCTCATTTCTGGTCCAGCCCCAAAACTCATAGAGCCAGGAAGTCTACACACTGCTGAGAAACAATGAGGCAGAGATGCCTTTATTAATAACCCCCACATCCCCAACCCCCAAAACAGAAGGACTGGCACACCGCATGTTGGACCTTGCAGCGGAAAGGCCAGCTTCCCCACTGATAGATGCATATGACAGCCCGGTTATCCGCGGGTTCATCTCCATAGAAGGAGCCACGCTGCCCCTCGATCCCACTAAACAACCTGGCGTGGCTTCACGATGGAGAAGATGAGCGGAGTCCAACATGGGCTGTCATTCTTAGGCAGGCACATTGTGCTCAATTGTGGCAATTGGTGTAACTTGCATAAAAATCACAAGATGCTCACCAGAAACAAGAGGGAAAAAACCCAATCCCTCCAAACCAGTGACAGTGCAATTTGTCAGTTAATTTCGTGTTATTTGCTCCCGATTTCTGAGCTGTGCTTCACTCTCCCTCAGAGACTGTTTACTGCCTCAGCAGGAGGAAAGTGCGCTTCTGCCAAAGCCTCTGTTTGCGCAAATCCCCACATAGCTGCACATTTGTGATGCTCGGACAGGCTGAGATGGACATCTTGTGCACTGGACCTGCACAGAGGGGATGAATATTTGACGAAGGTACGGCAACCTGTTGTTGGTTCTCGGGCGCCCTTACGAACAACAGCGTTGCTGAGACGAGTGAACGTAATGCGAGATGCTGCGCCGAAACAGCTTGCGTGCGACAAGGAGTCAAAATCCGGAGGCGCAGCATCTCGCGTTACGCACGGCGTCTTGGTTTTGTCCACTTTGTCTCCTCGTAATCGCTTGTCACAACCTGACAAAAATTCGGAACTGACAAACAATGGACGGTGTCCACGGCTGAAGTGTCGTTTCATTGTCACCCCGCCGTTATGGGGTTGCCTTATTGACGTGCGTTAAATCTCTCGTTGTGTTTTTTGTGCGCCCTTTCTACTTTTGTTCTAGAAAACCTCACAGTCGCGCTTCGAAAAGGGCATCCAGTTAAGGTGGGGGGGGGGGTTCTGCTCGTTAATGTAGTGTTCAGCCCTCCTTTGCCAACCGCCTTTAGGCGTAAATCAGCGCTGCTCATTCAGGAGGAGCGATTCGAACCCCCCTTCAAGTTCCTCGTTTACACAGAAATGAGATCAACTTTCTGAGCGTTTAGTAAAATGACTGCACGTTTGCCCCGCACTTAATCCGCACGCCGGGATCGGTGTCATTTGCGCCACTTCTGCTGCATTCGGCGGAACGTTTATCTCCCATCTGCATGTTATATCAGCACAGCTGTGTCCATGGTTACAAAGACCCAGATGAAGGCATTTGTGGAAAGAGGAGAAACAGCCGAGAGGTGCAAATTCGGGTCATGTTTCCATCTCTCTCTCATTTCGCACAGGACAAACGCAACAAACAAACAAACAAACAAAAATTACGGCACTTTGCGCACTTTTTCTGCCAAAACGCAGCGAAGCGCGTTTGTGTCCTTCTCACACTTAAGTGTGCGCCGAATGCCGGACGGGATCAAAGCTGCCCACCTGTATCCGCTGCGAACTTGGTGAAGCGCGCAGGGAGGAAGCACTTTTTGCGCCACGACACCGTCATTGTTACAAAAGCGCTCAGGTGCTCGGCGATGAATTGCGCAGATATTAGCCAGTGCGTGGCTAAACGTGCTCACACGCAGTGCAACTTACGAGAACCTCGTTGCTGTCGTCGTGATTTTTGCCGAGGTTACGGATTTATCACGGTTTTGCCGTTCGAGCGCTCGGGCGCGACATTTCGCATGCGAACGAGCGCGCCGCCGACAACAAGGCTGCGAAAACAGAGTAAATCCGGGCTCACCTGGCCTGTGTACCGTGGTTCCGACCTCCGTGCTGCCCCCAAACTGCCCCAAATTGAAGCCCCGACGGCGGCGTTCGGCGCGCACGGCACCTGTCCGTGGTGCTGAAGGAGCGCAGATTCCTCCGGATGTCGCGGCGCGACCCGAGCTTTCCTCTTTCTTGCGTCTTGGTCTTGGTTCGCACTCTTTTGAGCCTCGCTGGCAGAGTCCAAGCAGCCCCGTTCCGTACAAACTGCTCTGTTGCTTTGAGGAGATGCCGCCAAAAGTCCACCAGCTTCTCCTGAGTCCCCGTGTGGGGTGGCAGAGATGCTGAAGAAGATGCTCCAGGAGACGCTCCTCTTTGCGCGCCGACAGAGCAGGCAGACGTGGAAGTTGTCGCTGCGAGAAGGTGGTGGAAGAGGAGCTCCTCACTGTCGGTGGCTCCCGGGTTGTGTCTCCATGCGGAGTCTCACGTTCTGCTCTCTCCTTCTCACGTCAGGTGTTTCCTCGCTGAAGAAGAAGCACACGTGTCTGCTCCCCAAATATCAGCTCTCATTTCCTTGAAAGGCTTCAGATATTGAGCGCGGGTCTCAGCCTTAACTCGTATTTTCCTGAGCCATTTGGCCAGATATCTGGTTGCTCTTGTCTCAGCACTTTGGAAGTTATTGAGTGAAAACCTCCAGAGGTTTTAGTTTGCTGGGTGGCTCGTGAGCACCAATCTTTCTGAGATCCCAGAAGGGTGCTGGTTCTGCACCCCTGTCTTTCTATTTGTGCTCAGTGTTCAAGTCCCGACTTGATGCCTGCCTTGAACCATGAGCTCCTAGGCGGGGTGAGGGAGGGCCAGCCAGTACCTGGGGAACATCTGGCTTGACTTCCATCCCCTTCCGATTCCCACATCCCAGTCCGGCCCCCACTTCAGCTCGTATTAGACCTCCAGTCTTGAAGGATTAATATTTAACACCGCATGAAGGCTCATTATTTTGCCTTTCATGGACACAGCCCGTGGGATTAATGGACTGGCCGGGTGGTCTAATAATTGAATCAGAACTTCACTTCACAGTGCATACAGACCGCATCACTGTGCCCGTCTGCCTGTGAACGGCTCTTGTGCAAATAACACAGGAAAAAGCCTGATTAAATATGAACTTATTTCATAACAAAACCTACAGTGTGCGGGGAACATATTTGCAAGTATTCAAATAAAGATATCTGCACTCTAATAAATCAGTGTTATACCGATATGCAGTACCTTCAAAACTTGAGTTGAATTTGATTAAATAGTTATGTTTTCATTTGCACTCATACACCTGCACATTTTCAATGTTCTTTAACATTTTTGTATGAAACATTAAAGGCTTAAGCTGTAGTGGCTGCAGGTGCAACGTTTATCTGAGCTTATGCTGTAAACAATGGGACTACGGGACAGACAAGGCTCTCAGCCCTGCTTCTCAGTTCGGGGCAAAGACCAGAACCAAACCCAAACCAGAGGCATCCAGGTAGCCACAGCCACTACGCCCCCTGATGCCTGGGAATGAGACATCACCTGTGCAGGGTGCTGTGGTGCCACACAGTAGCAGAACCGTTGTGAAGGAACTACATACATTTAAAAAGAGCAAATTTGGGCCAAAGGCCAGTTGTTGTCATGGGGTGGGGGGGGGGGCATGAAAACAACAATGAATGACTCCCTTCTTAGGATGTGGCATGAACAGCAGGTGCCACAGCAGTTAAGGACCTGGCCCTGGTGCTTCTAATATACGGAGATGGGTTTGGGTTTGAATCCCACTCAGTCTGTGTTGAGATTGCATGCTCTCCCCATATGCGTGTGTGTGTCTCCTCCCATCTCAGGTACAGTCTCAAAGCCTCTGACCCTGGAATAGGCTCTGGGGTGCCACGACCCTCCCCAGACAAAGCAGTTAAGGATAACGGACGGCTGCTCACATTTGTCACACGTCACACATGAGAATTCTGAAGTGTTCATCTCGCATTTGCAGCCTTTTCCAATATTTCAGCCATGTTGAACATGGGCTCCACTCAACAGTAATGCAGGTTGTGAACCCTGTGCTGCTTCCTGCCCCTGCAAAGATTTTAATTAATCATTCGTCAAAATTGTTCATTGAATAAAGCACATTATTAAAATATCACTAAGGGAGCGTTATAACACTGTTCAAGTAAATTTGCGCTATTTGTGTAAAATGTGCCACGGTGAAAACTTTAAAGTGATTAATAGACGCACAGTTGTGTTATTACAGTAAGCAGGGGGGAGTCCTGTCAACACAAATTTGACTCCTGGCAACCAGCTGCCCAGTTTCCACGATGAGGGAGGGTATGGAAATGGTCTGCCGTTACCTCCTTCCTCAGAAACAGCTGGATTTTAAACATGGAGAGAACATGCAAACGGAGCTGAAGCTACACCTGAACACACAGCTCAAACAGTGGGAGGCACCGGTGCTACCCGCTGAGCCGCCAAGTTGCTCCGTGTGGCTCCCATCAGTCTCAATCATCCTCATCATCATCATCACCACCATCATCATCATCCATTCGGAATCATTGTCAGGCTTGCAAAAGAAAAACTCATCGATCTAAACAAGACTCCATATTAATTGATCAGGTCGATACATTTTTGGTAAAGTTTAAAAAAGGTGAAACAAATGTTTTCCCGGGCCAAACTGGGTTACAGCAGTTTCCTATCACCGTCACAGAGCGGGGCACACACAAGGAGCTCTGCGTTTGTGGCGACGGATCAGTAAAGTTTGAACTGCGTTTTCCAGCAAACCAGCAGATACAAGGTGAGCTGTGGCAGAGTCCATTGTTAATAAGCAGCCGCCAGGAAAGTGGAGGCACAAGCTCGACACGACAGACAATTTTATTTGTTATCTGAAGGCTTGTCGATGTGTTACAGAGCTCTAAAATGGCTGCCCCCCAAAATGTGTTTCCAGAAAGGTCTGGGGAGTTACCTTCTGTCTCATGGCAGGACAAACATGCAGGTGAGATTTCCCAGAACTGTCATCTTCAGGGGATGTGATGCCCCCCCCCAAAAGCCTCATCCTGTCCCATGCATCCAAGCGGTCCCACACTGCGCCTCCAGAGGTCTGACGGGGGAGGAAGGAAAACAACCCTTTTGCATGTCGACCCCCAGGTGGACACAGCCCTAAAATAGAGCACCCTCCCCCCGGTGAAAAGCCCCCAGTGCTTCGTAGATATTTCAATGCTCCGGCACCCGAAGGAGCTGATGGAACCCGGGCCTCAGATGCGGGGTGATTTCACGCCTCCTTTGGCTGCCCATCCATGTGGAAGAGGAGCAGGCTGGATGCACCGTGGGAACTGCGCAGGAGCCCAGTCCGTGGGGGCGGGAGGGAGAGGGGTGAGCCTTGGGTGCTGCGCCACGCTGTCACGTACCGTGGTCCGCTGCCCCCCATTAGAGGGCAGCCCACAGGCAAAAGGTCACCACTCACCACATGTATCAGGTAACTGTCATTTTGCCCGTGTTTTCCTTGGAAAAGGCCTTCGGCACAAACGGATCGCCAATCTGATGCCACACCGATCGTCTTCATCTGTCCTTATGTAACTAGGATGTCGCAACCCCATTCTCCAACCTCCACTGCCCTCCACAAAGGCAAAGCCCCGCCGATGCCCCAGACGGACACCCGGGGGGGCCTTTGTGACCAGCCCAGGAGGAGGGGCAGGGGTACTAAAGGGTAAATGTGAGGCTGGCGAGGAGCACACTGGGCACTGTGGAGAGAAACAAAAAAACCATTCAGCCTCAAAATTAGCGCCGTTATCTGTCCTGTTTTCCTTCACAGCCGGGCGGGCGAATGTGCTGAGTAGTTTTTAAGTCCGGGGGAGAGGAAGTTTGAGGGCGATGGCCGCGCCGAGTAATGACACACATTCCCTCCTCTTGGTTTAGCATAATTCCTTGTCCACCGCCACAAAGGGACCAATTTCTGCTCAAATAAATTTTAGGCAAATATTACAGTGGCAGAGAATGCCTGAGCAGGGAGCTGGCCTGAGATAAGCATATGCCAATTAATTCGCACAAAATTACTTTAAACTTTTACATTTACATTGTGATTTGCTGTCAGAAAGCCGACCGTCTTAATTGTTCCACAATTTGCGAGCCAGGTCGCGGCCTCATTTACTGTTCTTTTGTGTTGCTAAAGGATGAAAGGGAAAGTCGGTTTGATATTGTTCATCACAAAGGTAAAATCAAGTTTTTGTTAGTTACTTTTAAATACTAATCTGTTCATTTTTAAATTAATATTCCTGCTGTCAGTGCTTTCCACCGATTCGATGGAGAAGGTCCATCATGGCAGCGTGGCTGTGGTTCCATTGGCCACGAGGGGGCGCTAACAGTGCTGCCCACTGAAGGCGTGTGGCCCACGGGGGCCTATGGGAGGGGTCACAGGGGGTGGGGTGGGGTGGGGTGTGTTGTACTTTAACCACTAACAAAACGAGCCAAAAAATTGGTGATTTCAGCCCTTCTTGCTTTAATATCAAATTATATTAAATGTTTAATTGTTGCTGTCAAAATTCTTTGGTCTTTTCCATGCATCCTTGCATTTTCGATACATCTGATTATTTTCCAAAATGATTTTTGATACGTCAGTTATATAGTTTGTCAGGAGAATCTCAAAGAAAATAAGCGTATTGCTGGAAGGTGGTTCCACTTCTGAGATGCGCATGTCATGATGCAAGGCTGTGCAAAAACGCAGATGGAAGAGACTGTTAGAGGAGCCGACACTTAGCTGAGGCTTTGGAGCACCTCCTGACCTGAGCCGTTACCAGGCATACGGCCATCGTTATTATTATTATTATTATTATTATTATTATTATTATTATTATTATTATTATTATTATTATTACTGATGTGAGAAACAGACAAGTGCCTGAAACCGGCAGCAAGCATCAGCTCCTCTTGGCTGCTTCATTTACAAGCAGTGCTGGGATGTGTTTGGACAAGACAGCTTATAACCCTGAGGATAACGGATGTAAATACATTTGGGCTCTAATCGCCCCGTTTTCACAGAGGCTGCAGCACAAGTCCAGCTAGAAACAACAACCAACTGGGGTCACAAGTGTACTCACCTGTGAGAGCCTTGAAAGCCAGGAAGCAGGAAGATTGTTCCAGCAATGCTCAGCAGTTTGTCATAGGGGGGTCTGGTCGGACGGACGGACAGACGGACAGATAGATAGGTAGATAGACAGACAGACAGATAGATAGATAATCACAGTTGCACAAAGTGACAGCAGCAAACTAGTGACACAGAAATTGAATAATAAGGGATAAATATCCCTCTGATATAAAATAAATGATGCAGATCCTGGCTGTTTATCATAAAGTAACGACTGCCCAGGAGAACAAATCAGACCATCTTTTCCTGCCGGGAAACCCTGACTGATCTGTATGGAAATTGTAATGTTCCACTATATTTTATAGAATTAACTTTCAACAGTGGTCAAAACTGAGCTTTTTGCCTTTTTCCGAACCATACAGCTGCACAAATTATGCAATTTTCAAATCAATAACATGAATTTTGCTGAGATGGGAGCCCTGCTGCCATCGGCAGGGACCATTTCGCACAGCAGCTGGTGCACCTCGCATTTCAGACGAGATACTTTCAGCAGGTTTTTTTAAATTAATATCTCAAATTAATATTTATGAGCAGTCACCCCTTCTGTCAACTTATCACCGATTCATCGCTGGTCTTAAAAATGCCATCGAAAATCCGCTGAAATCCTTATCATCCTCCTCCGATTTCCCGAGCTGAAGTCAAAGCGAACACCAACTTGACTTTTAAAGTGGCATTTTGGGAAAACGCAGCCAAAGCTGCCGCTTAAGATAGCTATTAAAACATTTCGAGGTGACTTTCTGCCAGCGCCCATTTGTGATCTGGATCAACATGAGCTACACTCTGAGTTGCCAGTTTATTAGGTACACTTGTCCAGTAGCGCATCGTGCCTCCTGTGTCCTTCAAAATAGCCTGAATTCATTTGGACACAGATTCTACAGGATGCTGGATATGTTGTGCAGGAATGTTGTACTGTGTGGAAATTACCGAGTTGTGTTGTTGCTGCAAAGTAAATGTATAGTCTTGCACATAAATGTATAGTCTTGCACAAAGTGCCTAAGGTGCCTGGGGACCCCACGCAGCAAACTGAGGCCAGTGACAATACACCATGAGATGTGGTGCTTTGTTATGCTGGATGTGTCCATCGCAGTTGGAGAAACCATAGCCATGATGAGATGAACTTGTTTTGCCCATTTCAGTCGAACCCTAAATCAGGCAAGAAATGCTGCCCCGTCTGGTTTGCACCCCACACCATAGTCATGTGATGTACTGTATGACCTGTTGGAATGAGCAATGTGCGTGAACACAAGGGTGTACCTAATAAACTGGCAACTCACTGCAAGCATTCATCTTATTAACAGATGCAGCCTGATCCTTTGTTTATCTTGTAGAGAATTTACTATGTTTTGCACAGCACATAGTTGCAATAATTCATGCTGCTCTTAGTTATGTTCCTGCCTTTATCTCCATCTGAGTAGAAACAAAACCTAAATCAATTGAACAGCAAGGGAAGCTTTGGGGTGTCGCTGTTTTCTTTCACGTTCCTACCTGCATATTGATTTCCAGTGTCACCAGCAGACAAAGCTGATCCCGGGGTCTCTTACCAATGCACTCTGTCATCTGAAAGGTGGTAGGGCCATGTTTCTAGTCAATGGCCCTCCATCATCCTGCACAAGTCAATCCATTTCAGAAACTTTTCTGTCAGCCCCATTGTTTGGGAAGAGCGGGAAAGATCCATCAATAGAGGCCTTCGCTGCACCAAGAGGAAAGGCGGCAATAAGCAAGTGCTCAGCTGCGGTTCGTAAGAAAGCAAAACGCAGCGGCTATGTCAATTCGTTCCTGGGGACCGGAAAGATTTCAGAGCAGAGGCAGTAGGATCGTCTCTCTTAGGAACCTGGGCTGGACGGCTGTTTATACCAGGAATGAGCACCACAAGAACTGTGTTCCTTTCACTTGGGGATGCCGTAGAGGGGCCCTGCCCTGGGGATCAAACCCACAGCAGTGTGTCGGATGTAAACCAATTCCACTTGGCCTGTGGAAAATCAGTGCTAGGCAAAGAGCTGAGCAAAAGAGTGAAGAGCAAAATAAACTACTTCAAAATTCCATATCCACTTCTGTTGAGGTGTATTTGCTGTAGAGGTGAAGGGCAGCCCATATACGTATCGGTGACAGTAGCAGTGGTGCTAAAAAGGGGATTTTTAAAATTTATCCCACACTTTTCCCCAAATCAAGTTACAATAAAAAAGCCGCTTTTTACAAAAGGCCACTTATAATCATTCACATGGCTGGACATTTTTACTGCATTCAAACTGGGCTGCTTTGAGTCAAAGGGCAGCGGCTCCAACTGCTGTGGTTAACCTGGTTGCCTAAATGGTTTGCTGGCTTCTCCACTGAAGAGAATGATGTTGAAATATGGAGAAACATGGAGAAGCACAGCAAGACCTTCAAGCCAAGCACAAAGAAGTTGTTTCTTTTCGCTGTGATTTGACCTGGGCCTCGAGTTGTGTTTTTGCTGTGTTTATATCCATCCATTGTCCTACGAAGACAGCAGATGAGCGAGTGTCACTGCTGAGGCTCTGTGCACATCTTAACACCCAGGGAACGCTTGTCAGGGGCTGGGCAGAGCAGCGGGGGAGCCGGCGGTGTGTGTGGCTCCTGGGGCTCAAGTCCTACAGCGACTGTGACACCGAAGACATTAATGGTAAAGGGGGGGGGTGCCTAAATGATGGAGCTATCATTTCCCACAGCTTCTTACTGCCCCGTCATTGTCATTATTGTTCACCTTCCAGGCAGAGGCTTTTCTATTTAAGCTGCTGAGCACAGAAATAATGGTTTCATGCATTTTGGCTGTTACAAGGCTAAAGTGCATCCTGGTACAGAGTCTGAAATCTGTAATAACAGGAATAACAACAACAACAGCAACTGAATTCCTTTCTGATGGAAATTTCCAATGAACAGAAGCTTTATTTCAGACTACAGCCTGGAACCCGGTGAGAAACTGCATGCCAATCAAAATGAGAAAAACATTTAATTAAATCTCATACTTAGATACCACAACACAGCAAATATGACACTCGAACTCCCAGCATGAGCCATTAAATGTACAAAAAGCTCAGAGGTTTGTTCAGGTTCCTTGAAAGACTGCAAATAGAAGTACATCATTTCCCGGAAGGTACATCGCTCATTTAAATACGGAATGAGTGGAGAAATGGACAGCATTTCATTTTGCACATTCAGTTCAGTTTGCTTTTATGGAAGTATGGTGCTCCTCTCATCAGCAAGGTGGCTCAGAGGGCTGAAAAAGAGCCAAAGTTCACTTTTAACACACAAAATGGGACAAAAAGCGAACCAAATAGGGAAGACAAATTGCTGATGTGCTGTTCAGAACTCAGCCATTTGGTGACTGAGGAGAAGAGAACAACTCTCAGGTAAAGCCAACTGAATGCGTGCAGTTTTCCCCTAAATGCACTGTGCAGTTATCTGCTGATGCCCTATCTGCTGCTTCTGCCAGATTCGGCTTCCCACTGCAAACCCTCCATGTGCCTCTTATTGCCCATGCGTGACGTAGTGACACCGGTGGTGACACTGACATGAGGAACTTCTGGCACTGTGTTATAGACTTGCAACTGAATGACAGCATTAACAGTTTTCTAATTTGGCAACTGCTGCGTTTATCAGGCTGAAGTCATGGGAGTTCTCCTCTCCTCAGTCACCAAATGACTGAATTCCGAACAGCACATCAGCAATTTGTCTGCTTCTAGAATAACAACAACCCTGTTTTTACATGGGCTAGAGCTGCATTTTTTCCCCAATTACAAGAGTGAGAGAGGCTTTTGGTATCCAGAATTTCGGCATCCAACAGGTTACTTCCTGGAGGGGCCACCTGTCAACCACAGGGCAACCACACCCACACCCTTAGGCCCCAACCTATGGGAAAACATGTCTTTGGACTGCAGGAGGAAACGTGAACATGGGGAGAACTTGGAGCCCCAGTGCCGTGAAGCACCAGAGCTACCCACTGTGGCACCATTGATATAATTAAACATGTGTTTGTCTGTTTGCAAAAATCATTTTGTCTGGAAAAACAGGTTTACAGCGGCGTCTACATGTAGCCAACGCTTAGTGTGTCTATGAACCCCCGGCAGAGTGCAGGTCTCAAAGGAAGGAAAAAGGAAAGGATAGATAATAATAATAATAATAATAATAATAATAATAATAATAATAATAATAATAATAATAATCCTTAATTACAGGAAAACAAAATATGCTGTGGGATTAAAATTTTCCATTAACTAATTTTTATTGTCACTGTAGAAGAGATGAAGGCAAATAGCAATTGAATGAAAAGCCATAATAAACAGATCCTTGCTTTTGCCAAAAGGTGACACCAGATGACCTCACTCCTCTCGCTTCATAGGCACATGCTGCCTGGACACAGCCCATTAGATTATGCAGCTTGTGACCTTCACCTGGAGTTCACCTGAGCTCCCCCCGGCCTGCCACAGTCTCCAAATCCAGCTCCTCAAAAGGCGAATCGCTGCCTTCAGAGTCACTGCAACTCCTGTCAGTCTGGTCATTTCCGTCCTCTTGGTCCTCGTGCTCACCATGTTCTCTGTCCTCATCATCTGGTGCTGATGCTCTGGTGCTGGGCATCTCCTGGCTCTCAGTCACGGCCATGGGAGCCTCAGCGCTCCTCTGTAGGTTGCTGTCCACACCTGGAGCAGGTAAAGAGCAACACATCTAACAAGGCCACAAGGCACCCATACTTGTAGTTGTTTGGGTCTTGGTGTTCGGTATTTGTGTTTTCTTTAAGAAACTTTTTGTTTGCAGTTCCCTTCAGGCAACTTTTTCTTCACAACCATCTGCAAGCGGACTGCGTTCTGGTGGCTCTGAGAAAAATAGCAACGGATTTAAGAATGAAAGTGAAGATGGTGCAGCATGAAAATATAATTGTAGTACTGTACCAAATTCAATATATTAGCATGCTGTATTCCGATTATTTCGGCACGAATGTGTGAAATTAGGGAAACAACAAAGCTATCCCTAATACACAATGTACAGTTTGTGTGTGTCATATGTTTGTATATCCTTATAGTTCACATAAGGAGATGTTTTTTTAATTTACAGCAGAAGTCAACTTACAAAAGGCTCTCCAATACCAGGCACCGTTGTCACGGCCTCCGGCACACTGCCCGCATCTGCTGCGACCCACCTCTGGCTCGGCTGCCGCGTCGGCAGAGCTGTGCCACCGCTCACGTAATGAGCAGGACTTGCAGGAAGCACTTCATCGCACTAACACCTTCATGCCAGATATCAGCACAATTAGCGGAAAGCTGTCGTGTTCAGCTGGGGGGTGGCGGATGAGAACGAGGGGCTACGGCAAGGACTTCACTCCCACGCTGAACAGATCCGACATAATGCCAAGAGCACAAACAGCTCAAACTGTACTCATACAGGACCGCACACATCCGCAGACCCCGTACCCCACAGGGCTGCAGTATCTCCCAAAGTGCATGCTGAGCAACGCGGCCCTACGCCTTGGCACCTGTAGGTTCACACTCCTGCAACCCCAAATACCACCACTATGGCCCAGGCACATTTCTGTGAAGACTCTTTTCTCTGAAGGATGTTCAAGGGGGATTAAGCAAATGTGAAATCAGTCATTCAACCCTCTCACCAACAGCTGATATTTAACCCTTGTGCTACATTTCGAACAGCTCTCTGTTTTGGAAATTCCTGTCCAAAATTGGGACGTTCATTATATCCGCTTACAAAGCAGCTGCAAAGACATAAGGTACAAGACCATCACCCAACTGTTGTGTCCCACTTCTTGCTTTCCACTGGCCATCATCATACACTCCACACTCCTTTCTGGAATTCACATCACAGAATGAAGTTGATCAGCGTTTTTGTGTACTTCCTTTCTGAAGAAGATGTTGTGAAACCTGGAGTCCACCCAATAAAGCAAAGAAGCCGTGACAATGGGGACGCGGGGTGGCAAACTAGACGCCACTGATGTGACCTCTAAAGGAGGATTAAGAAGAGGGATTCTCGCTGCATCTCCACATAAAGCAGGTAAATCTCCAGCTCGGCTTGTCCTTCCACCGCAGCCAAAAGTAAGCGCTGCTCTCAGCATAAGGAAAGCCAGAGCAACACTTAATTGTGTCAAACCAAGAGGCACTTCTGTCCAACTCAAGCAGCATTTTATTCTTCTCAGATGTGCCCTCCTGCTTCCTGATCGCTCTAAAAACAGGCAATATGACGAAGAGGAATCCCGGTGGACACAAAAGCGCAACGCACCTGCTGTTGTGCAGGGAGAGAAAACAACCAAAATCATCCACAAGCAACACAGAAGCTGAGCGCAAACAATTGCGAGAAAATGCAAAGATCCAGAAGCGATATTCAAATTGGCAGCGGCATCTCAATTAGAGCTCAGCCTCTTCATCATCACCCAGAAGTGGGGGGACAAACGCGCTCGGCACCACCAGACCTTTTCAAAAGCGATTACAGGTGGAGCTGGGACACAATTGGCCCTTCGTCCCACCCCACCCCAGCACATCCATGCACGTCCTTTGGTTCTATTGGCTTCCTTATCCCGGCCTCACCGCCAAACCCCTCCAAGCACTCTTCTGATCTACATGCAAACGCAAACATTTATAACTACGCCGCAGCTCCAGCTGCAAGGTTTAGTGGGCAGAAAATATGAGAGGGTAGAAAATATGAGACCTGAACCATTAATTATGAATCAGAAAAGATTCATATTATGAGGGGATTCAAAACAGCAGGTCAAGAAGGAGAGAAGTAAGCGTATAAGTTAAGTTGTGCAGACTTCTTCCAAGGAAGATAAAGATTTCTTTCTCTTTTAGACTTGCTTGGTAAATAAGAACTCGGCAGCAGTAAAGAAGGGGAAAGTAGAAACCTTTAGGATTCCACCAGTTTGAGAAACATAATTTCCAACATGAAGGTCTTGGGTTCTTAGGCTGTGCGCATGGCTCCCTTGGTCTTCTCCTCACCTTTGTGAAGATCATGTTCAGCAATGGCAGGAACAGAAGGAAGCTGATTTGCTCCTGACCTTCGCGGGCATCTTGTCCAACATTCTTCAAATGATTGGTTCTACAGCTGATTCTGGTGGACATGTCTCCTCCACCGGGTCACAGGCAGCTCAGATTTGGATCTGTGAGGGAAACTCTTCTCTGGTGTTAACCATGTATGAAGTGAAGGGGACATGAGAACCCTTCAGGCAGGTGGTCTGGGCACTTAATAGTCCTCCACAAGATGTACTCATGTTTCAGCTCTGTCTCTTTAGCTTTGCAGATGGATGCCAGCAGGAGACACCCACACTCAGGAGCCCATGGAAGATGCCCAGTTAGCCCCACCACAGCAAGATTCATTTCACTTCGTTGGCTCACTTTGTCTCCGGTGAAAGCTGCCGACTCTGTGCCCTGCAGCCTCAAAAGTTTCCATTAAGGCATTGCTGTAAACTCTGACAGACTTCATACTGCATGTTTCTCATCCATGCTTCTACTCTTCTGTTGTTTATCACTTTCTGATGACTTTGGGGTATTCCTCATGAGATGTACGGCGGGGCATTTAACATTTACTTTCTGCCCCATGGGCTGCCACCCTGAAGGGTCGGAAAGTGAGGTTCCTGCAGAAAGAATTGCTCTTAAGAGGGGCAAAAAGGTCATCGTCATCAAGAAAATGCCGGTGAACTGCTCTCTCCAGGTTATACTCACATCCATCTACCACCACTACCACTCACCTTTGGATCGCTGCCCTCTGGCCATGCCAAGAAAAGAAAAGGTGGATCATATTTTACTACTCACACCCTGAATTGCTGCCACCTTGCACATGGAGATGTCTGAGCGGTGACAGCTACGGAGCAGCAATCTGACATAGCCCAAGCACTGAACAATCATCTCCTGATGATCAGATCAACAGATTAAGGACCTCGGCCATGGATATCAGTCATTCAGCAGGCAGCGTCCTCAAAAGCACATACAGGTCTAAAAAATGACTCGGAATCTCAACCTGGCTGCTCAGCGAGAAGTGCACCTTCACGTGCAGCTAACCAGGTAACAACCTGCTTCACATCGATTCATTTTGGAGGCCAGAGGTGACAGAGCCAAGGCATTTCAGACGTTCATCTGATTGTACAGGCAATGATAGGGCTGACATACATGCCATCCTCGGGTAGAGGGGCCACCCATGACCAGGACACCAGGGCACTTCCATCAGTCTTCACCGAACTCTTACCATCTCACACACACACACACACACACACCGTTTTACATCAAAAAGAACATGGAAAAGTGCACAGCAAGTAAACTGAATTCCTTTTGTCGTCCAGATCTCTTCCCCCCCCCCCAATGAAAAACTGTCCCATTGCCACGTGTCCAGGGGTGAAAGTAACAAGTGAGCGTTCCTCTGAGCCGCTTACTGCCCGGCATCCCTCTTCCAAATCTCTCCATCTTTAATGCTTCCCACCAATCTAATTAAGAGCCGCTGCTTTCCACAATACTGAACGGCTCTGAAAAAACCAGCAGCTCAGTTGTGAAAGAAGCCCATTGGGTTATTTATGGAAAATTAATGGGCCTTCGCCTCCTCCAGCTGAGAAGCACCCTACTTACCCACAATCCACAGGGACATAAAATCAAATGGGTGCACAGTGGCCTTTCGTCAGGTTACTGCCATAAAGTACACAGCAGCGTTCATTAACTTTACTGCATTAAAATGGGAATGTATGACTTGCTGACTTGCTGTTAGTTTATTGTACAGACAAGCGGATGCCAAAACACATTGCAAATTTAATTTTGCTCACAATATCTTTACATATAACGGTGTTTGCTGAGTTTTGCTGAACTGCACAACTGTCACTGAGAACAATAAAAAGGGAAACACCCTGAGGCAATGTTTATAGTATTTGTCTCAAGATTTTTTTAAATACTTATATGGGTTTACTTGCAGTGTTACAGGTAGTGCTGGCACCTCATAGCTGTGTGTGTGTGTGTGTGTGTGTGAGAGAGAGAGAGAGAGAGAGAGAGTGCGCATGTGCGCTATGGACACACAAGTTTTTATTTCAAATGCAGATGTCGACTGACCAATAAACCTACTGAAATGTAATGTCCAAAACTAAAATGTATGCAACTTAAAAAAGTGAACATGCAAATAAGTGATTTAATTCTCCTTTACTTTGACAAGCAGAGCTCCTTCAGGCTGTTTTCTGGCAAATTAGAAGCACTTAATATTTTCCAAAAAGCTCACTTCCACATCTGTCAGGAAAGACTGAACAATGTTCACACACACACAGCTTTACGCTCAGTGAATAGTGTCAGAGGTCACAAGGCCATCGGTGTCGTAGGACCACCCTTCTCTTCCTCAAGTTTATCACTTACACGCCACCGTGCCCAGCTGCTGTCAGCAGTGCTAGAGGATATCTGGGGTTACAATGCAGAGCCACTTCAGACCCTGGATATGGGTCACAAGAGTTCAATAGGCCAAGGAGAGAGAAGATGTGCTTTCTTCACAGTGTCTACAAATGCGAAGGACACCTGGGAACTCCAACTCAAAATAACCCAGCAGGTCCACCTTTACTGTAAGTGTTTTTTCATTACTTTTGGGTTAAAAATTCATAAAAATCTGCCTTTCAGCTAATCAGACTTGGGGGAGCCTTTTTAAATGGCTACTGCATAATAAATCCACAAAAAATCACAGTACACTTGTAAAAAATTGTAAATAATTCAACAACTAAAAATTTCATTAAACTTAGAATCACACAAATTTTTTTAATTGTTCTCTCTCATCGTACGTGGGGTAAGACGGGATGGATTGCCTGGGGAAGACGGTCAGAACAAGCGGGTGCGTTTCCCCCTCCCTGCAGAATAAAAAAAAGTCCTGACAAATGTGCCGCAGTGAAGCAGACTCAAAAAACTCGTAATGACGTTTGCTTGCGCTAGTAACTAAATTGGGCCCAGTGGGATTATTCGCGCAGCATCCAGGTTCTGTTCACAAAATGCTTTAAAATGAAGAAAGGATTTTGAGGAGGACTGGAGTCATAATTAGAGAGAATGAGACAAGTGTGTGACTCGGCCCACTGGTGCCGGCGGTCAGCAGACATCTGGGATGGTGGGGAAGATGTACTGGTCCACCTGATGAGGTGCAATTCCCTGCTCTCCAGCAAGACCATGGAGGTGTAGGAGATGCTGAAGATGATTGAGGTGGGGAAGTGCCTATTATTGCAGATTTATGATATTTAAAGAGGTATCAAAGTGGTTAGAGCTATCATCTTAAGACCTCCAGGGCCTGGGTTCAAATCCCACCTCCTGGTTGGGTGTTGGTTCAAATCCAGCTCAATAAGATGGAGTCCACATGATCTCACCATGTCTGTGTGGGCTTCCTGCAGGTGCTCTGGTTTCCTCCCCGCAGGCAATACATATGTTTCATACTATCTGGTCACTCTGAATTGGGTGTATCGTGTATGTGTGTGTGTGGGTGGACCCCCTGTGATGTTCTGGCATCCCATGCAGGATGTTGTTTCATAGCCCAGCCGTGGCCAGGATTAAGCAGTTGCTGATAATGGCAAAACCTGAAGAGTGGAGTGCAAATGTTCTCCATTACAGCTCCTGGGGCTGCTGAGACATCCTGGTGAAAAATAAACCATTTTCTGGCACATTTAAGTCCAACACTGCCCAGTAATTAAATGCACCGGACCCATCTCAGATCAGCCGCAGAACACGAAACTGAGTAATCTTTGATTTTTTTAAACATTTTCTTTCCTGTGTGGCTTAATTACACATATTGTGAACACCGAAGTGCAAAGCCACGAGTGCGACCGCAAGGCAGCTCTGCTCAAGCACTTCCTCCGGAGGAGTGGAAGTAGAACAAAAAAGCTGTGTCAGTCCAACTTGTACCACCTAACACGCCGTCACTGTGTGAAAGTGACATTCAACGGTCACCTTGTTGATATCTTTGTGGAAAGTGACCCGCAAATGTAGATACGTGTGCCAAAAAACCATCAAAACGCCATAGCAATGGAGTAAACACATCCACACAAAATGTAGCATCACCACATTATCTGGCAGAAGTCTTTTCGCCTGGGGGAGGAAACCAGAGCACCCAAAGGAAGTGCACACAAACATGGAAAGAAAATTCAGACTCTTCACAGACTGAGCAGGGACCACATACACTGCAGATATAGAGTATCACTGTCCACAAAGAAGCAACCTGCAAGTTACCTGGAACACCATGACAACCAAAGCAGTTCTGCGCATTTCTTATCCACAGCTGCTTAGGACACCAGAAGCCTCACCTGAAACACACTGAGGAGCTGACACCTGGAGCACCTCCTCTTCCTCATGGACCCACAGCCCACCTATTTGCGTGATGGCAGCTGCTTGCCCAACAGCAAACCAACTGGTTGGTACACTGCCCTCTCCTCTCCTTGGGATCCCTGACTCCTAAGCAGCTCTGCGGCTCACCTCTACAATTAAGGTCCTGCCGGCAGGTGGCAGATCCCAGCAAGGTAGCTGCTTGAGTGTCGCACAACCTGCAGCATCTTCTTTGACAGCAACAAGAAAGTGACAGAGGGGGAAGCAGAAGTGGCACAAACCACATGCAGTAACAGCTAAGATCTGAGCTACATTAATACCACCTCTGCGGAGCAGGCGGGTCAGCCATATTGTAGTGCTGCCCATATCCAGTACGTGTGTGTTCTGCAAGGCTGTGCCACCATCCTGGTACCTGAGCACAAGGTGAGAGGCAGCAGCAGCAGCTCCAGTTTGACAGAAGACACAGATGCACGGCAGAAACAGTGAGTCATGTTCACATGTCGGTCATCAGTCTGTAGCTGGGAGAATTTTTTCCGTCACATCTGCGGTGGATTATTGCAGATCTGCCGCTCCGCTCTGCCAGGCTTTGCGGGGCTTTAGCACCTGGCCAGGTGTCTTCTCAGCTAGGCTAGGAGAGCTGCGCAGAAGTGCTACACATCTCACAAAGCTCTGGAGGACTATGAGATCACAGCCAAAGGAAGCCTCTGTTAGGGCCTTGGTGGTTTATGGAACCGCATGTCCACTCATGTCAGCCATGTTGCTACCTGGATCCCATCTGAATACTGAAGCACAGCCTGTGTTTCTGACTGCTGTGTTGGAGCGCAAGTGTTCTTAAGACAACAGGTGAAGGGGTCAGCAGCACTGGGAAAGAACTGAGAACCTCAGTCAATTGCTGGGACACTGAACTACACTGTGCAGAAGTGCTGGCAGTTTTTGCAACATCGTGATGCATCTCAGTCGATGGGTTTGTGTACACCTCCTTTTGGCCACTTTAGGGGACAAGAATTTTCAGGTGTATCCATCATGATGCTCATTCCTAAGGCACCTTACAGATATTTTATGCTTTTGAATGATTCCTCACGTTTGGTGGGGCTTGGACAGCTTCCTAAATCACTGAAATCACTGGATCTCAGGAGGTTCCACAAAGGGTCTGCAGTGCAGAGTGGGTTCTACACCTTCAGGGAGGCAGTGGCTACACAATAAGTCGCTTTGTTGCCAGCTTTGCATTTAAAGCAGTGGCTTTGGAATTTTTGGAAGCTCTTTCCATTTGAGCAACATGAGTATTATTTACTTTTCTTCTGTTTTCCCTAAGGGAACAAAATCATTCAGTTTGTCACAACCCCCTACCGGCCAACAAAAACTCATCATAATTATTGTGGTGAAGCAAAGCTTTTTTGACAGAACAAAAATAAAAACCTTAATTAAGAAATCAGAGCATCTGAGGTATTCATGTGCAAATTGTTTAAACACACAACTGGGAGGCCTGGTGTTGTGGGGAAACGCAGGGCAATGAAGTAGTTTTCACCATTAATTTTCCCCTGCTGAACACACACACACACACACACACACACACACAGCACAGCAACATCATATAGTAGCAGTCGCCCCGCTGGCCTATGAATGAAGCAGGAAGGTTCTGGATAAAGGCCTCCTCACGCAGGTGCAGGAGGCCTGGGATGACCAGGCCTTCCAGCTACAAACTGTTGTTGTCTCACTTACAGAAGAAACTGGTCAGATTCCCTCTGTGACACAGCAGCTCTGTAACAAACACACTCATTGTCCAAACAGGTAAGCTAGCTTAGTGGCTACACACACTTTGACGGTAACAATTCCGCGTCTCACACACACACAAGCAAATAAACACTCAACTTCCACCTCTGTCATGCAGAACAAGTCAACTCCTTGAAGGCCCTCATCCACCAGCTCTGCAAAGGAGCCCAGTGGGTTTCAGGTGGCCCTAAACACTGCCTGTGTCTAAGGTGCATGTGCTCACGTGGTGGGGAAACTCGGTGCTGAGGATGTTTCTCACTCACTGGGTGTGGATTCTTGACTCCATTTTATAATAAGTGTAGATGGTAACATAACACAGAGTTATATTCTTAAATAAATCAAACAAAATATCTGGATGTGCAACTTATATTTACATGGTGCAGCTCTTCTGATGATGATTATTATTATTATTATTATTGTTGTTGTTGTTGTTGTTGTTGTTGTTATTATACCCCTTTGTATGAAAAGTGGTTCAGTCCTTCATAAAGGCTGAAGGGAGGCTGTTCAAAGGGTTCATCCGGTGTTTTGCGGGACGCTTGCATACAGGTGTCTTTCTGCAGTATGGAGTCCATTTGTGAATACTGCAGCTGCTCCTTTTGTCCCTCACTTACACCAGCACTTTAACAAACACCGTTGTTTGCTGGAACTTTGCAACACTTAAAGGGAAAAAGCCTGGAAGAGGCGTGTTCACCACCCCATCAAGATTTAAACAGAAGCATACCGTAAATGGCAAAGGATCCTGGGTGAAAAAGGGCCCTTCAGTAAGCTCTGCAGACAGAGGATGGATGTGTTTGTCATCTCGCTTTTGAAATGTTTCACTGAGGGTGAAAAAGACATCTGGTTCATAGAGGCTACCTGTGGAGGTGAACGAAAGGTGAGATGAATCCATAAACATGCACAAATGCCCACACACACACTGTGCAAGACGTCTGGGGGTGCTGACAAGCCCTGTCTGACCCTGTAGCTTCCTACCAACCACAGAAAGTGTCCCAAACACGGGATCTGGAGCAAGGCAGACCCACGTAGCAGCTTAATATGAGTACATGTGAAGTTGGCTGTAGGTTGAAGACAGGACCAGAAGAGCAGTCTTCCGCTATACCCATCCACACTCCTGTGAACAAACCCCCAGGTCATCACCTGGCACAGAAGGACAGAAGACGCGGGCGGCTCAGAGTTCTACTGACAGCACACAAAGAGGTTTCTAGGAGCGTGCGCAGGAACTGCTGCTGTACTGACAAGCCAGCTGCTCTCTTTCATCTGAATTTCCCAGAAAACACCAGAACAAAAGAAGTCCTTAGAAAGCCGATACATGAATTCTTTTGAGCTACTCATTATAACTGAAATAAATGCACGATATTAAAAATCCTGCAGGATCCAGTGAGGCCCTCAGCTGCTCTGAAGGTGAAATTGAAAGGTTAGTTTTGTCCAAGTTATGTAGCAAAAAAATAAAATCTGTCCTGGTATTTTGCAGACAATATCCGGTATGAGGAGGAAAACAATCCATAAAACCGTTAGCGATACGAGCAGCCAACACTCCTCAGAGAGCCCTGGGCAAAGCTGTGTTGGTGGGAACCGATTCACTGTGCTTAGGAGCTTGTTCACATTCCGCTATCAGCACATCGACAGGGAGATGCTTCGCAGTCTTCCCTTCAGACCTTTCCCTTCGGAGGGTCTGACCACAAAGCCAAATGGAAAGCGATACACTAATCCCCGTGAACCACTTGATGGCTGCAAGAAAGGATGCTGCACAGTGGCATCTCGTTCAGCATCTAGGACCCATCCTATCGCTCGCTTATTTTCCCACCTATACAGGGGCCTACTTACTGAGCCAATCCTTGTTAAAACCTTAAAACCCAGTTTAAAAAGTGTAGATGGAGGACAAAAAATGGGGCTAAGATTAAATCTGAAGAAAACAACTGGATAGGCAATGCAGATTTAGGAGATGCTGACAACTTCTGTCTCTTAGGTTCAGTAGTGAACAACCAGGGGCCTGGCAATCAGGAGATGTGCCAGAGGGGAGCACTGAGCTGAGCTGCAGTGAACAATCTCTGAAAGGTCTTCAGGTATCCACAACCTGGATTCGATGAGAACAGCTCAAGCATTTTGCATTTTCTACAGAATGGAAGTGAGGGTTGGACAGGACAGGAAAATGATGGACTTTCAAGGTAAGCATGGACAACCAGGCAAATAAGCAGACATCGGATTGAATCTGGCCAGAGCTTTCACTTGAAGCACAAATGATGAGACTTTGGTTGTCTTACTTTAGAGACATCGTGACGGCATTGGATTGTCTTAAAAAGACTGCAGTTTCAGAAAACGCAGAGGAATACAGAACAGGAAGAGCAACAGTCAAACAAAGGGACTCAATCGGTGACGAAGGACACAGCCCTTTCAACGCTGAGGACACAGTGAAGGACAGAAGTTCCTCTTTATGCAGTCTCTGAAAGTCAACAATGACTCAAAGGCACTTAACAATAAACTTATTTTCATATGCAATTCCAAAGCAATTTTTTAGCTCATAGAGGGTTTAAAATCCCAGTAACTTTGAGATGCTACATGACTTGTGGAATGGATGCAGGAAGGCCTGAGAGAAGAGCCAGAGAGCAGGAGCTGATCGTGTTCAAAGAATGCTGAGGAGGTAAACGCGAGGGCATTGCTGCTGTGATTTTGGGTTTGCGCTGAGGGTGACTAGAAATTGTCTTGAAACCCCTTAACATCTACCATCCTTATGACTCCATTTCGGCAAATACCTGCTCATCTAGCGAAACCATTACTCTCAGCTCAGCCCCACAGCTCCTCTGTGCTGCACCGGGGTCCACCAGTTTCAGGAATAACAAAAGCGTTCTTCATGCACCGATGGTCATCACACAATGCTCACCGAGACCAAGAGCAGCTACACGACCTAAATATCAGTCTGTGCTGATCGGAGAACAACCTGGTCCCTATTATTGAATAGCAAGTGCACAATAAACAGGCCCAATGTCACAGATCCATCTCTTCCAGCAGACTGCTCAAACATCAGCCCGCTTACTTCAAACTGTGCCTAAATCAGGGTAAAAATGTGCCCGTACTCCAGCCCAGCACTGCATGGTATGCCACATTAAAACACGACAGCCCTTAAGACAGAAGAGCTGCTGCTGGATAGCTGCCAAACTGAAGCCCCTGCTCAAATGGCACACAATGGCTGTTAAAACACCATAAACAATGACCCTCTGAGCCCAAAACCCAAAAATGAACTTCAGTGCCCAGACAGCGAATCAAAGCTCAGCCACGCCCTCTTTATTAACAGTACTTCTATTAATCCTTGTGCGTTTCTTAAATAATTTTATTCTGAACATTAAAGCAGACATACTTGACTATGCAGGTTTCCAGTGTCCGACTTAAGAGTTTTCACCAATGACAAAAATTGTTTAATACTCTTTACCAAATTAATTATGCCATTTATATATTATATTATTAATAATAGAAAATTATAATATTATTAACAATAGTGCTGAATACAACTGTGATTTCTTGAGCTTAGGGTTTACAAGAGGTAAAGTTTGTGCTGTGATGGTAATTAAATGTCTGACTTGTGGGTTTGCCCCTTACAAGCCGCTTCCCAGGAATCAAGGCAGAAGTATACACCTGCATTTAGATCCTGATAGACACCTATGCTAATATGCAGCATTGTGACTCACATTGAGTAACTGGAGATGTAAGAAGCATAATCAGTGAAGCATGTACATTAAGCCTGTATAATAATAATAATAATAATAATAATAATAATAATAATAATAATAATAATAATAATAATAATAATACATTTGTTTTGCATTGTAATCACTTTGCTTGGATGCGCCCTGGTCTACACATCTGTACAAACCTGTCAGAAGAAGGGTGCCTGATAAACTTTATTTTTATTTTATTTATGTAGCTCACACTTTCCTCCAAAGCAGCTTATCGTGTTAAAATACCTGCATTTACACACTTAAACAGCAGATTCATTTTTACTGAACCAACTGAGGGTCAAATACCGTGTGGAAAGGAGTCACAACAGGAGCTGGGACTGAAACCTGGGTCCTTTGAGGGCAGGGATGCAACCAGGTGCTCTCACTGAAATCCCAGAGTTAATGTCATTTACTCAGACTCAGCATAGTTTATGTGGGGTAAAACAAAGTGAACCCGGTCCTGCAGAACTACCACTATGAGATGGTGAGGATGGTGCAAGGAGGACAAAGCAGAGGAGGAGGTGCGAGTGTCATCATTGTTGCTGTCACTGTTGTTGCTGTGTCCGAGATGAAGGGTACCTTTGATGTCCTCCTGCCTGTCCTCTGGCTCCTTGTCCACCTGCCACTCACAACAGGTGCCTCTCATCTCTTCCACGTAGAATCCTCCATGGCTCGACAGTGGACACATGATGTGGAGAAGATCGCCTCTGAGCACCTCAACTACAGGATGGGCGATGAGGTGCTGCTCCTGTGTGAGGTGGACAGCAAGGGTGACAAGACAGAAAAACGGACACAGATCAACCCTAACATGGTGCATTTGCCTGACAAGGAGCCAGAACATCTGGTTCTACCTGCATCCTGGACCTGCACCAAGGCCTTTAATTATTTTGTATTTATGTACCTGATGCCTTTATTGATGGTGGCGTCACTACGCGCACAGCACAACAGTGCAGAAACACGGCGCACGTTGGCCATTTCAGGCTTCAAGTTTCCACCTGCTTGCTGCTCTCATTGCCCATCCTCTCTATAACTGCTCCTACTTGAAGGGGTTAACCCTGAAATCCTGAGCTGGAGTCCAGTGAAAGGATGGGGATGACGACGATGATGATATCCATAACAGTTTTCTGTATTTATTTATTATTTTATGGTATAACATACAGTATCTATTTTGTAGTTTCTGACAGTGCAGGTTCATTCAGCTCCACTTCTCAGCAGCACATCTGGATTTTGATGTACAGAAAGTTACCGTGTCTACCCTGACACAGCTGGGACATTTTTACTCCATGGATTCGGGCTCAATACCCCAACTGAGGGAACTACGGCCAAAGTGATATTTTAAACCAGGGTCTGCAGAGCAACATCACTTAACACTGTGCTGGCCTCCTATTCTCACTAGCGCCCCCTACAGTTACTGGTAAATTTCCCTGCAGGGATGAATAACGTTACAACCTATCCTGTCCTGGACCTCAACTGCTGTCAAGAAGCCTTTCTTATTCTCAAATTAAGTTCAATGTGAAGATGTCCAGCGAGTTCAAACCTGCCACCTGTGTACTGTGTTTCCTGTGACCTGGCTAAGGAATCAGAAGGGACGCTACCCCCCCGATGTCGTCACCCAACAGTGCGTCACTGCCGACACTAAGATGTGGAACACAACAGCTGTCCAGCCAGGTGGGCTTTTCCTCAGATCCCCTTGCAGCCCCTCGCTCTCCCCAGCCCCCGCAGACACAGACACACTCCCCAATGCACACTCTGCCCCCTCCCCCTGTCCTCTTCATCCAAATGTCTCCCGGAACCAAAGCATCCCTGAACGCAATTCGGTCAGGTCTGCGGATGAAACTGCGGCAAACTTTACCCCAGCACACAGTGAAAATGATTTTGCTGATATACGTCCCCTGCATGGCTTGCTGGGAATTGCAATGTGTCACACAGATGCAGCTTTTGTTTGACGTTAAAAAAAGGAGCAAAATGTGAAGTGATGCGGTTTTGTCACTCGGAGACAACATATGGCTCATATTGGATGCAATCTGCTGCCAAGCATCCTGAACCCAAATGAATTTTAACTGTCCTCAGAGCATCTGAAGGTGCACTACAATGGGGCGTTTAAAACAGTGCATTTCTCCAGCAAAATAAACAAAGGGCAGTTTGCAGCAAAACGCACAAAAGCTGGACGGCGAGCCAGGTCATCACAGGGTAGCAACACAGCCAGACACTTACAGTGACCAGTTAACCTGAAACACATGTCTTAGGACTGTAGGAGGAAACCCACACAGGGATTCAAACCCAAACAGCCCAGGTGCTGTGTAAATTTCCTATGCTGTAAAACTTCTTCCATTATTAACGGCTCTGCTTTTCTTACAGGGTGGTCTAGAGGATTAGACAACAAATTTAGATATTTATAACGTATTCATATTATTTCCCCCCTTTTTCTGTTTTGCTTATTTTATCTGTGCCTCTTAAATTCCCCAAAGTCAACATGCAATCTAAGATGCCCTATACTTTTAACAGTAAAGGGAGCAAAGATTAAAATACAGTAAATGGCTGTAAGGAAACAGAGGGTCAGCACAGAGCAGCCGGCAAGTCTGTGGACAGAGCGCCGTGAATTTGCACAGCAACCTTTTCCTTCTGCACTGAACAAACAGTAACTGCAAAATTATAGCTGTGTGCTGCTAATATCCATCTCAGTGTGCTTCGGAGGCAGCTGAAAACAGCAGACCCCCAGTGGCACGTCCTCTTGCTGCCAGCCGCAGCTGACAGGGGGCAACTAGGCTGTCACGGCACCCAGCCCAGGGGAACCGCCACGGTGCCATTTAGGCACCAGCGCTGCAATCTGTCCCTAAACCGCCAATTACAGCGCCGCATTCTATACTTTGTGCTGAACTGCATGTGCGGCCAAGAACCGCTGGGCTCCTTTCCACACGCATTTCTCCCGATTTGGACCCATTTTGGATGCCGACGGCCCACAGAGCCTTCAGAGCTTGGGGAAGACGTGAGGGGAGGAGTGGAGCCACACGCCACACACAGCTCAACAGCAGACACAGCACATGCAGCTGAAGAAAACCCTTCAGCGTCCATCTGTTAGTCCACCAAACCATGAAGCACAGCACAAACTGTTAATCGTGTACATTTAAGTTTGCTGTCACAAACTGCAAGGAAGTTTCAGACTGCCATTGGAACCCTCAGCCCTGCCGTATAGAGCAGTAGAGGAGGCAGCTGGAGGTTCATCCCAAGATGTCGGTACTCCAGTGATGACATTGTTTACAGCCACAGTATGTTTGAGGTAACCAGAATACTAGAGTAAATCCCAGTGTGTGCAGGATGTAAAGGGAAGTGCTGCCTGATGTAAAAGGGAACAGTAACTGAAACACAGCAGCAGGGGGCGTAGTGGTTCTCGCACCTGCCTGTGGCTCAGAGGCTGCAGGTTCAAATCCAAAGTCCTGCTGCTGTGCCCTTGAGCCAGGTACTGACCCTGAACGGCTCAGGTGAAAACCTGCCGCTTAAGCAGGTAAATAACTGCAAATGGCTAAATGCTGCAGTTTACTGTGAAGGCTAAGGTACTAGAAGTTCGGTAAAATGTAAGCGGGGAAAAGTTCTGCTTTCAGACAACAGTCCGTTGACCAATATTAACATCTGTGAAGCATAACCTTGTATGCACCGCATTTCTCTACATGTACACTGGTAAAACATGGTCACTACAAAGACAGTAAGTGGTGGAGGAATGTGGTCGTCCTGAGCTGAGCTAAAGAAAATATTCACACATACAAATGGTTAAAAATAAAAATGCCACAAGGTCACGGCGGGCTGTTTTTTGCTGCTATAATGGATGCTATGCGGAAAATGCCGGAGTCTTTCTCTGCGATCGCGTTTTGCGAGATTTGTTCCAGTTCAGGTCTTAATTACAATCTGCTGGCAACTTCATTACAATAATAGCTTCTATTCTGGGCTTTTCCATGAAATGAGACGCAGTGTTTTCAATTTATGACTTTTAAAGTCCAATAAGCTTTAGATCCTTTTCACACAGCCGCCAGTGCTGCTGTTCCAACTCTCAGCCAGATAATTCCATACCTCTGACACAGGTCAGGCTGCTGTATGCGCGTTCCTTCGATGCGGTAAAGCACAGAATCACAGCACCTCACTAAAAACAGTGGTGTGCAGCTCACAAAACAGAGGTGGGGTCATGTGGAAATGCTGCTGTAATACGACAGCACGGCTACTGTAAAATGAGCAGAGCTGTGGATGAATGATGGCTCATCTTAATGGTTAAAGGTTGCTTTATTTGCTAAATGAATCTATGAATTGTAAATCATTACCATTATTATTATGTCTATAATAGTGAAGCCTGAACAAAATAAATGTTGAAAACTTAAAGACCCTGCTGCTAAACTCCAGTAAAGTTCAAGCAGCCTTGGAGAAACTGTATACTTTTGTAAGAGTGAAGCGGTGCAGTGATTTGTTTTTTGGCTGCTGCAGGACTTCATTAAGCCTCCGACTGGTTCCTCATCCTTCCACGTCTGTCTGCTCGCCCACTTCACAGCAGCGAACCACTCTGTCAGCATCCAACAACAGAGAAGCACTGGTGCCCCAATGTTCAGCCACCTGCAGCTCCCATCTTTCTGAGAGCATCTGAGGATGACCCAGTCGTCCACATCTACAGTAAGTAACACTACGGCAGGGTAAATGAGTACTTCTTCTAAGAACTGGTAAAAATGTTCATAAGTACCTTCTTTTCTACTTGTATGTGCATAACTTTAACAATAATTTTTTAAATCAGATTATTAGATATCTTTGCACAAACTATATACACAGTGCCAGTTGAAAGTTTGAGCACACAATTCTGAAACCTGGTGTATAACTGCTGTACATAGTCAAAATTTTGATTATATGGTCACACAGCTCAAACATGCACAGGTTACTGCCTGGTTCATGCCATACAAGTGTCTGCTAAAATAACCATGTAGCATTACTGTTTCCCAACAGGAGATGAGTCCCCAAGTTGAGCAGTTAGTGGACAAAATGCAGACACCACCAGAGCTCTGGCACCAACCACTGTAACATAAAACATAATCAGTTACGAAGAAAAATAGTTTCCAGAAATTGTATGAATAAGTTTTTGGACAGCCTATACACAGAGCCTGATGCTCAACACAGCACAGAGCTTCTTTAAAGGTTTGCCGTATCCGTCCACACACTATAGTAGGGAGCCACATACTCTGTCTTGTTTTTCTTTTCCAGGTGAGATGAAGCAGCCTTTTTTGATGTAGAACGTCAAGCCAGGGGCATAAACAAGTACTCGGCTATTTTCAAGCAGAAATACAATCCCCAGCCCAAGCCGCTCACGTTTTCTTGGCAACTCTTTTTTACTTTACAGCTCCGCCGTGATGATGGCATAAGCTGTTAATTAAGGAGGCCTTTCTCCAGGAAGCAGCCGACCCCCGAACCCTGGACCCCACGGCACTCAATTATTTTAAAAATAAGAAGACTGTGCATCTTTGCAGAGTAAACAGGACACAGGTAGGGCTGAGTTTTCCACACATGCTCTGCAGTGTGAATTAGGAGCTAAATTCTTAGTAACATGAGAACCTGTGCATAAAATCGACTAGAAGTAAATATTAACCTTGGTATTAGTAGCCTAACTAGCATTTAACTCACACCTTTGCCCTTATAATGCTGGATAGACTGCATTTCCTACCATCATTCACCCATCTGTACACAGCAATATAATACACACACACACACACACACACACACACATAAATGCTGCTGGCGGTTCAGCGTCACTATTTCACCTGAAACACATCTTTGGTCCGTGGGAGGAAACCCGCATGAACACAGGGAGAACGTGCAAACCCCAAAAACACAGCCTGAGTCAGAGTGTAACCCACAGTCATACACACTACCCAGGTGGTGTGAGGGAAAGGCAGCGCCTGCTGTTCTCCCTCAAACACTTCCCATCATTCTGCCATTTGCCTGCAAGTAATGCATAGAATAGAATGCCTTGGCGGCTAAATTAATAGCAAAGATGCTCTCACAAACTCCCATTAAACTGTATGCTCTGTCACATCCTGGCAGACAGCTACAGCACCTTTGACAGGTGAACTAAAAATGATACCCAGTATATCAATTATTAAGGCATGATAAATGGATCAGAACACATATAACACTCTCAGCCCCTTAATGCTGCATCGATATTTCATTCCAACTATTACATCAATGACTGAAGGAACGAATGAATGAATAATATGAATAATAATAATATGAGCATTTTTCTCCCACCACCTCCAAATCTGCATCTTGATTGGCGGTGCTGACTGCTGCTTGTCTGTATTATTTTACCTGTATTATCACCATTATATTGTATGCATAACATCAAATGTTTTTTGATTAAGCACAAAGAGGGCCACTGCACAAATAACCAAAATAAACTGATTGTTTGACCACAGCCAAGGCTATGTGACTGCTTAAGACCCCTTTGTGGGGCAGTTTGTCCTCAGTAGAAGTCTACTGTCCATCCTCTCAAATGTGTGCATTCTTTTCTAAATGTGATGCAAAAGGAGGCATAAATGATAAAATTATAGATAAGGAAAGAATTACATAACCTCTTACTACAGCAGCTCGTCACTGTGATGTCCACCTTCAGTCACCCAGCTTTACAGAGAACGGACTCCGAAATGACAAACTTTATCATTTTACAGCCATGTACAAATTCTGGCCCTGAGGACACATCAGTATCCCCTGATCCCAAGCTACCAAAAGCTTTGACCCTTTTTCACTGCATTCCATACTAAACACTGGTGCTGTAAGGTCTCCTTTCCTACCTCCTGTAGAATCAGATCTTTCTCAGCTCTCATCTCCAGCTCACACGCACACACACTGGACATAAAAAATGAAAACAAACCTCTACCTTGTAAAACTGTCTGCGCCTTGTCACCATATCTCAAATGCAGGCCCAGGCACCACTGCACAGCCCTCCATAAACACCCCTCCACCCCCTGCTGTTACACAGCGGTGCTGCACCGGTACACATGAGCGAGATGCTGATGTTTCTGCTTAAACTCATTAACTGAGCTGTGAGAACGGCATCTTCATTCTAAGCTCCTGGCTAATCACACCTAACATTGCAGGCTTCCTCATACAAGGCTGTCAGCTGAATGAGAATAACCATCATCTATAACAGCAGTGACGGTCAAAATGTCTCCTAGTGTCTGAAAGAAACGCGTCTGGTGTAGTGTTAAAACCGTAGCGGCTACTGCTGTTGTAACCCCAAATTTATCGCTTCATTACGCTGACAGCTTCACCGTGCACCTTTCTCTAGAAGCTGCTCTCAATACGTCTTTCTGAATAAAAGGAACGAATGAATCTGAGGAAAGAAAAGACATCAGCGGCGCTAACAAAAGCTTCACTTAGCCTTTGCTGTTCTGTATCCCTGGTTGTTTCTGACTGCTTGTCAGACCGACTGTCAGAATGTGGGGGTCTGCTGGGAGACTCTTCTCTTCTCCTCCACGCCAACCTTTTGCACCACCCATCTTGTTTTTCACCGCATTTGATCCATCAGGGGAATGAGCAGCACACACTTAAGGGGAAGGATGACTACCAACTACAGCACATGGAAGCACAAGCTGAAGGGTTCCAACTGCCAAGTGCCTTACTGTAACAACCGGTGGTGGTCTTCGACTTCATCAGATGCGGAGATATTGGGAGCCAGGAGGGGGTCAGAGGTTCCAGGTAATTGAACTGCCGATGCTCCTGTTGCCTAGTAGCTACATGATGGGCTCAAAGTACCCTTCCGGGCCACCATTTTATTCTGTCGCACTGAGCGCTGGCCTCTCTTCCGGCCTCTGCTGTGTGACTTCTGCACACCAACTGCCTTCGTGTTGTCTCTCGAGTCCTCCAAGGTGCCTCCAGGGCTCTGAAAGTGTGAACCTTTAATATACTTCCTTTCGATTTTTATTGCGGACAAAAATAGCACCTTTGCTTTGGAAAGTCAGCCACATCTCACCATTTGATGCATTTTCCGCTTTCCTATATTCTGACACATCTTCAGAAGTCATTTGAGCAGAAAATTTCTGCTGCATATATGAAAACCACTGTGACCTTCTCAATGGGCAACATGGTGAACATCCATTCCCACATGAAAGTGAAGGGATTGCAGTTTGACTCTCATATTGTCCTTCACCCAGTATTTTGTGGTAGAGCACTGTCAGTGGGCCATCGATACCTTGGGCATGTTTTGCATCAACTTGCCGTTATTGCCAAATTCCCTTCACTTCAGTCAAAGGAGTACCATCTACCAAATGTAAGAATCGATGTTGACCTTTAAAAGAAGTCCTGGATGTTGGATGCAAGAGGCAGAGATGCTGTGTTAGATGCCATCTTCCTTTGAGCAACTCCATAAACCTTTGTGGTCATTTGATGATGCAGCCTTTGCGCACAAATGCTCAACCCAGATGCTGATCTTGCATGACTTCCCTAATAAAATAATCTATTTTGTATTATTGTCTGTCATTTTCAAGCTTCATTTATGCAATAAGCTGAATTAATGAGCTTTTATAGTACAGGTTCACCAAAATCCACTCCACAAGGCTACGTCTACAGCCTGAATCCAAGTATTACTGTTAGTTTTACTCATCTGTGACAGGAATGGCTGCTTTTGAAAGATCAGGTACTGTGACTGCACCACCAATGTGTACGTTGTGTCAGCTCCCGTATGGCTAACTTGGCCCTCCTTCAAAGTCCTCTGTTGTCCTGGGTCTGGTCTTCTTGGACAGCTTATGCCAGCAGAAAAGAGGCTCACTGGGACGCTCCTTTTGTTTGAGACTCAAGCCAGATACCAAAAACTCAAGCAGAGGTGAAAAGATCCTTTGTAGCACTGCAACCTTTCATTCCCAGAGAGAGAATCGTCACAATTAAAAACGCATATAGGCTGCCTGTGCTTGGAAGCCTGGGCTGGGAAGCCACGCTTAGATCGTGTGGTATCTACATGAAGGTTCTTTGGCTGGAGGTGGACAGACATCCTTGGGAAATCTCATCTCACCAGGGGTCCTGCACACAGGTTCCTGAGCACAGCCAAGTGGACCAAAATAAACAGCAGTCTTCCAGAATCTTTAGGATACGTGTACGTGAGCACTAGGCGCTCAGTATCTTCTCAGGTGTGACAAAGTACATCACGGTCAAGGCAAAGCAGTGAAGTGCACATGCACTGAAACTCTTTTCAGGCCGTCTCGTACTGTTCAGTGGAGACAGAATACTAACAACGCAATCCCAGATGTTTCACCTGCAGGGTCACAGAATGGCAAGGTTTGGATGCCAAGGGGAAAAAGGCAGGATTATCCAGTATTAACAAGCTGCTGAAAAATGCAAATGAGGGGGTCAGATTAGCATATAAAAGCTCCACCTTTTCTTAATTAACACGAAGCACCAAATGCATGTTCGGTGACCCCAAGGGACTCGCAAAGCCAACAAGAGGGGAGAAGATGAGCAGGAAGTCCACAAAGCGATGGATTAACATGCAAAGCCGGGTCTGCCTCTCCCAGTATTAACCAAGCTTAATTGGATTTTCTGTCCAAGAACGCAAACCTTTTGAGAAAACTTCCTAAATAACACAATTAATTGTTCGGTTCATTAAGCACTGATGCAACCACAGAGATGGGAAAGGCAAAGAACAATTACAAGAGGCTTTTCCAAGGGGCCTCTGTAAGAAATAAGTGGAGTTTGAGACTAGACGGAAATCCCACAATCAGCAGTCAGGAGCGAGACGGCGCCGCGGGCCGAAATGAGACGTCATCATCATATTCATCATTACGACCATCATCATCATCATCATATCCGGCGGCAAATGGCGGCGCCAACACACCGCTGTACCCCAACCCAACTGTGCAAAGGGAAGTAAAATGCAGGTTTACTGCAGACATGGTGCTGCTCCCTAATAAATCTGGTGGCAGAAAAAAGCTAAATCAGTTCACTTGAGCAGCGGTCATAAGGTCGCACTTTCCACTGTGTAAAAACCATTCACTTCCAGCACTCTGCTCAATTCGGGATTAACGGTTTCCCTGGCAGCTTGAGCTTGACTGGTGGACACACGACCTCAAGAAAAATAATCAATTCCAGGACATTCCTCTCAGCGCTCCGTCCAGAGACATCGCTCTCGCCAAAAAAACCATTGTTTTCCCCAGCACAGCAAACGCGAATGTTTGGACTGCAGTGCTTAAAGGGGTTGTTTGTTTTGATGCTCGCCCTGTTTTGTCAAGTTCTTCACACACACCCATGGCTAATTATTTTACCGAAAAGCTCACTAAAACTTCTACTGTCACTCAGCGCCTTCCTTTGCATTGGTGTTGTTTCTGTTTCCCAGCTCAGAAAGGAAGGCACAGCCAGAAGGGGGGTGCAGCCTTATTCCCAAGTGGCCTCATCTCAGCGGGTTATAACTGCCAACAGAAAAATGAAGCTTCAACTCATAGGCATCACCTTCTCAGAGCTGATGCTCCAAACAAAAAAGACATGGGGCTTCACCAGCCTTGGTCAAGTGTGCATTCCTGGTCCCGAGCATACCTGAAGGGCACTAATGGCACCGAAGCAATTCAGGCCCTCAGACTGCAGGTTTCAAGAAGCTGCAGAGGCATCAATTTACAAAGCAGACTGACCTGGAAGACCATAAAAGGACAAAATGGGGAAAAAATGTCGCACCTTTCTTCGCGAAGGCTGCAAAAGCACTTTTAATTCTCACCAATGTGCCACAGCAAGGTAATGATAAAAATAGATAAATGAACGGGAATCTTTAAAAAGGAAGACGAAAAAAGGAGGCTCTCATTAAGCGGCTGTTCGGGGAGGAAGATAAAAGACAGCGTTCCAAGCAAACTGTCCAAACAAGAAAAAAGTTTCTGCTCTCACAGCTTAACTTTTCATTATTTACTTACTGTAAATTGCTCTCACGGAGAGAGAGGACACAGCTCCCGAGAGCCTCAGACTGCTTCCCCTTCCACACGACATCCTGCTTTCTCCTTCCCCACCAATTCCCAGTGATTCCCTCTTGGAGGGTTTGCTTGCTTTGTCAGTTCTGTTCCACCAGACGTTACCGCGGTAAGAATCTGCAGAGGTGTAAACTTGGTTGTGAACTTGCACAATGTTTTTGGTCCAGCATGCAGTATTCTCTATAGCTTCTGACTTTCTTTCAGTTGGAAGACAGTGTTTAAAAAGATTCTCAAAGACTTACTTTAAAACATCTTTAGAAATGCAGTAATTACAGCAGAAAAAACCCTACTGAAGTTACTGGAAATCTGCTCAATAGGCGAAGCCTTGTAAGCTGGAGACGTAGTCACAGATCGTAGCCTGAACTTTGAAAAGTTCTCGTTGCTCATAAGCGTGTAAAATCTGCCTCGTATGTGGTTGTAACCTGCTAAAGGGTATTGGGTAATTTTAACAATATGCAGAAACTCTGAAGTCGAAAGAAAACTTATAAATCACTGAGCAATTTGTGTCAAACAAAGAAACCAGCACTGTGGTACAAGGCTGTGCAAAACATTACCACAAACAGGTTTTTGCTTTTGACAGCTTTCGTGGGCAGACGTCTCGCAAAATAAAGACCTCATCTTTGGATGGTCTTCTGAATACTAAACTGATTTACCCTTCGTGTCCAAATGATGCGTAACCCTACAGCAGATGCTTGACTTTGATTCTTTCTGAAGGAGCATCACATACACATATTTCCCAGCTTGTCCATGTGTCTTCCTCCAACTCGAGGACAGGGACCTTCTCAAAGGGAAGAGCTCTTAGCAGAAGCACGAAGCACATTTAAGGGCTCCACAGCTCATATATGCTGACGTTTCATGGTTTCTAGGCAGGACTCCATTTAACAGAGCACACAGTCAACCGCTCGCACATAAGAGCAAAGTGACAGAAGGAGCAGATAAAATGACAGCAGACTATAATAATAGGGATCTAACAAAGCAAGAGGCTCAATAGGAGAATCAGGTCCTTCTAGTGATAGACACAAATTCAAAGAGATCCTTCATGGCACAGCAAGAGAGCCTTAATCCATAAGTTGCAGGTGTGAGGCTAGCTCATTACAGCTTCGAGAAAGACCAAAATTGGCGCCAAGTCTATTTTTAGGAGGATTATTCCTCAAAATGATCTCTCGGCAGACAGGGGAGGGAAAATTAATATAAAGAAAGACATCTCACAGTGACAATTGGTGACAGCATCGAGGGCCCCCAGGGTCCTTTCAGCTCTTGTGTGCTGTCAGAGGATCTGGGTTCTCTGTGCTCCCGCCAGAGACACAGACTCCATTTCACACATCCGAAGGTGTCCCATTCCAACTCTCCCTCAAGGGTCGCCACCTCAGCACCACGTGTTGTTTTTCCATTTCTTCAATTCCAACCCAGCCCCCCACACCCCAGTTCCCATCCTTCTCGACATCTGAGTCCTGCAAAAGTCACCAATAAGTCTGAGCAGACTGTTAGCTGTCTACATAAACCTGGTGGCAACTGAGGAGAAGAAAAGAAAAAACTCAAAACAACAGGAAAACCGCATCTGGGGGTCTAAAGTGTCAGTGGCTGCCCCTTCTCATGGGAATTCTAAAGGGAAAGTAGCAACAGATGGGTCCAGTGTGTCTATGAAAATGGAGCTGATAGCATTTTCCTGCCTGAGACATTAACCCTAACCCTGGAGACACTAACCCTCACTGCAGAGACACCAACCCTAACCATTTGCAACCAACAAGGAGATGGCCCAGGGTGTGAAAGAGGAAGAAACAATGTTTTCATTTTCTCTTCTGACTGTTTAAACACAAGGAAGCTCTAAAAGAAGCAGTGCTGAAGGGGACCAAGAGGGTTTGGGGTTGAGGGGGAACTGATATTGCCCTCACCTTGCACTCAATAAGCAGGATGACTTGATGGGCAGTAATTGTAGAGACATCTCCCGCGTCCCCCGTCTATCTCCAGTAGCTGCCGATCGATGCGTCGGGCTGAAGACAATAAGAAGCAATCAGAGCCGCTGCACTGACCATGGATTATTTCTCTTGCTTTTGTCCTGTTCCCTGGCCCTGTGTACTGCTCTTTATTCCAAACTCAGCTTGGCTCCAATAACCAGGCACTTAAATGGGAGACTCCAGCGGAGCAGCTTTCAGCAGCACGGCTTCCTCTCGCATTCACGGCTACACTGCAACATTTTGTGACCTCACTTTACGTTGCTGTGTGTGAAATTTGATTCTTTCAAGGCTTTGTGAGACAGTGGCGCAAACCGCTGCTACGGTCACAACCAAGGTTTTAAATCGTGTTTCTGCTGAAAGCTTTTTTGTTGAAAACATTTTAATAAAGATGCACTGCACCAAAAGGAGCTCTGGGCACATTGGGGCAGCAGCTTCACGATGTGATTTAAAAATCCGTTTAGTTTGTTCAGTGCGCATAGCAGCTGTTCTGGACTTTGGCAAAAAATAAAAACAAAGCTGACAATCTTCAGCGGACTGTATGGGGTATTTTATCAACCCCAAAATGCATTAGCATACAGCAACCGTAAGTTAGGAAACTCTGCTGACATATGGTGCTCACTTATTCATGTATCTGCCAGTTTTTTCCAAAGCAGTTATACAGCTTGGTAGTTTTTACTGGAGGAATTCAGCATAAGTACCTTGCCGAAGGGGTCTATGGCAGGAGTTGGGGTTCAAACCCAGAGCTCTGCAGGCAAAAGGCAGTACGTATCTCTACCTGCTACACCATGTATGCAGCTCAGCTACTACAGGTACTCAGAAAACAACCTCATACAGGTGGTGATGCCCACTGTTTAGCGCCTTAGGTGTTATCAAAGCTGTTTCCTGCAGACATCCTCGCAGTCGTGCAGACAGATGCAGGAGCGTCGTTATGCATGCCTGAAAATGGCCAGCTTGCTACCGGTATGACTCCTGCTCACGTCCATTGAACATTAGTCATTACACACACACACACACTTCTTCAGTAACAAGGACAGAGCGGCGACAGGATGAGCGTTCAAATGTGAATTAATGTTAGCCACTCATCCTGGGGGATCTGGTGTTTGGTCAGATCACTGTTAGCACCTCTGCCTCATATTAAGTGTGACAGCCTTGCAGAGACAAGAAGAAACCTCTGTCCTCTGCTGAAGTCTTTTACTGGATGAATAAAGAATCTCAACATCTTATTTTATATATCACATACATGTGCATATACAGTTTATGTGGACATACTGTACATCTGCAGCCTCACATCTGGATGTGGATGGTCTCGTTCTTCAGCTCTGTTATGATAAGTAAAACTGGGCCCTCTTTCAACTGCCACTTTAGAATCCCCAGAAGGGGGGCAGCCACTGGTACTAGGACCCCCACAGGTTTATTTTTCTCTCTTTTCTTGCTGTTGGGATTTTTTTTCCTTTCCTCAGTTGCCAGCTGGCTTATTTAGATGACTAACACTCATCAGCAGATAATTGATGTGGTGTCATGTCCTCCCTGTTGTTTATCCCTTCATCCCAAAGCACTCTGTGTCACCCACTGAATAAACTGCCATAAAAAATTAACTGAACTGATTTGAATTGATATAAACATAAATATACAAATGTATAATATGTAATATAAACATATAAAACTACCAGACTGAGGAGCAGCTTCCTACAAAGAGCTTTGAGACTTCAGCATCTCTGGCCCCATCACCACCACCATGACTACAAACCGGTTGTATATCCACAATACACTGTATTTATACTGTGTTGCACTAACATTGTGTATATATTTATACAGCTATATTCACCTACCTTTTAATATTCTTAATCCTTATCTTTATTGCATATGTCTATACTACCTTTTTATTTATTTCTCTCTATTTTCTTTCTCCCAGGAGCTTCATGTCATTCTCCCTTGTGCACATGCCGTATGATGAGAATTCACGATTTCTGATCAGTATTTGCGCAGTACATAGGTTGTGGGATTGGAACCTGGGTCCTTAACTTCAAGCCTATAAACTATAAACATAATTCCTCTTTGGCAGAGCTAAAAATGTAAAAAAGTGCAAATGTTATAAAGGATCACTGAGGCTACTAATAATACTGGTTTAATAACAGTCGAGGAAAAAACACGCTGTAAATATCACAAGGCTGTGAGCTGTCAGCCTCTCCGTTGTTAACGGGTCTTGCCAGCGGAAATGGGAGGACGTGTCAGCACAGAGCGCCAGGCTGCCAGGACGGCAGCTCCCTCTCGACTCTCTCCCAGCTAACAGCACTTTCCCTGGGGCCATGGGCTCCATGCGAGGGGATGGCATCTGGAGGGACCACTGGAGACGGGGGACTGTGGAGGTGGGAGTGTGCAGATGCATCTTTAGTGAATGTCGGCTGCTGGCTGAGCTGCAGGCCTGGGTGCTCAGACCCCTGAGGGTCCTCAGCTCCACCGCAGTGGCAGTAGCGCCACTGAGCCACAGAGAGCTTGTGGGCTCCCAGTAAAAATGGCTCGAGGACTCTAAGGAGCTGGGCTGGCAGTTTGAGCCGTCACATCCATTTAACAAACCTGCTAGGAAGGGGAAGCCATCAGAGAAGTCGATGGAGGTAAAGATGACAAAGAGGTTGTGAGAGCCTGTGACATCCCAGAGGTTCTGGTTGACTGAGCTAAAATATCTTGTACAAACTGTCGGTTAGCACAGGCTGCATTGCCTCGATAATGTTAATGTGTAAAGACAAAATTTCAGTCCCACTCTGGGTCTTTGTCTAGTGTGGACATACAAGTTATTGTAATACAACTGATGGGATCAGACCAGAGCCCTGAAAGGAAACCTACATACACAGAAAGCATGCAAACTCCAAACAGATCAAGATGGATTCAAACCAGCACTCAAACAGCCCAGGTGCTGCGAGGTGGAGGTGTTGTGTGCTGCACCATCATTCCACCCATCAATCCATCCATCCATACATGATGGTTATCTCCTTAATCTAGAGCAGGGTCACGGCAGACCGCAGCCGATCCCGAAATCACCCCCACCACAGCATACCACAAAACTTGTGTAATCTGTTTTAAAGAATGATTCAGCCATCAGATTTTTATTTCACCACCATGCCATGCACAGAATAATGACAGCGGGTACAAAGCCCCATCCGTGAGGCCTCATAGCCCAGGCAATCACACACAGCAGGAAGTAACAATTCTTATTAATAGAAATTAAAATTCTGTCTATCTTGCACGCAGAAGAGTTTAGGCTCTCTTGTAACAAAGCATTAGTAATTCATGGCTGACCTTTCCAATGAATAAATCATACAGACCGTTGTCCAGCAGGAAGGGAACGGACCCAGAGCTCTGAGTGCCACCGCACCCTCCGAGGCGTCGTTCAATTTACGCATTCGAAAGGAACAGGCGATCGCTGAAAACTAATTAAAACCCAATTTTCACCCCCATCCCCTTGTGTGGCCTATTGGGATGCCCTTAAGCCCATTAAATTGGGCGTGGGGTGTCAGCGGGGGAAGTTCAGAAGCTGATGATTGTCTAGAGTTCCCACGGACCCCATGGGCCAACGCAACGCCACGGCCCTTTTCTCCCAGGCACCAAAGTCATTAAATTTCTCTAAATGCTCAGACAACTAGGACCCCATAATCTCGTTCAGTTGTCAGGTTCTTCATTTTTTCATTTTAATTAAGGGGACGTTTGATGACGACTGGGACAACTTCTGTCCCCCTTCCAATGCCACCCATTCACCTCCTATTTTAGTCTAAGGATGGCTCTGAGTAATCAGTGCCTGGCCTTCGGTTTGTCCTTTATTTAAACTTGCTATGTCAATACTTCCACCAAGGGAGTCTTCTGCGTTCCACATTATTTTATCTGTGCGACATCACTCCTGATATTTGGGGAGGACCGTAACTCATTCATGACAATTACTGCAAGGTTATAGGGCAATGGGGTACTATTATATATCGACAGATTTCTTTCCGTACCTTTGGCCATGACACAAGGAAGATGGCTGCCTTCACTGTTATGGAGCAGTTGCTCTACACAAGCAAACATAACATTTTTTATAAAAATATGTAATGTTATGAAAAAAAGGCAATGTTGCTATGCGACAGAATACATATACAGCCATAACCTGGTTTATGTCCTCCTTATTTACCTCTCTTTTTTACACCAAAAATTCAGTGTAATTTTCAAACTGTTTGGGGTAAACATGATCAAAGAATATCTGTTTATGTTCTGAATGCTTGCAAGGGTGAATGAGGGGGACCTGCTGCAATTTTGTGTCCAGTCAGCTGTGCCAAGTGAGCCAGTTTCAGGGTTTGTTCCCTGACACAAAACGTGTTCCTGGAGTGTCTTCTCATTTGCAGGATGTATACCAAAAATTGTCTTGTCGCCTGACTTGTCCTCATGCTCACCTGCCACCAAGAATGACCACAAGCCCTGTCTCCTTCCCTTCCTCCATCACCTACTACTGCATGTATCAAGTTCTCACGTCATTTAATGTTTACACACAGTATGTGACAGTTCATGCCAGTTAAATGCACTGTTTGTTTATTTTAAACTTTTTCTGGATTTTTTTTTTTCTTTTCAAATGTCATTTTCTATCCATCCACTGAGGATACAAGGAGTCTGCTCACAAGCAGAATGATGCTGTTTTCTTAGTTACATGGGTGTTTGAAACATATTAACATTTTTTTGCCATTTAAAATAATGGGAAAATGAATCTTTGTGTATGTTTTCTCTCTTTCAGTCTAGTTTTCAGGAGCAGATAGGGAGTGTACATGTGTCGTTTTACAGTGAGAAACAAATTTACACCTTATATCGGACAAAATGGGCTTCTTTGCTCCTGTTGTCCTGGACTTCCTGCTCTAACTGTTCATATGAGAGGAAGGAGGGTGAACGTGAGAAGCAGATACAAAGAACACCAGTAAGAGAGGCCAGTGAAGTGCTTCTGGAAAGCACTATGTTCAGTGTAATGACAGATGCACACATATTTTCCTGTTGTACATCCATTCTAGGTGGTTTAGTCATCCGGTATGTTCAGGAAAGCTGCCAGGACCTCCTTGTGCCAGCTAACACTCATGAATAACCAACACCGGGCACCTCTCATAACCTTTTCCTGAGGAAATGCACACAGAATTGGTCTCCTGTTCTTGCAGGAGAGTTGACAGGACTTCGAAACCTCTCTATCACTGGATAAAAGGTCACAAGTGAAGGAAATGATTGAAGGAGCAGAGAGTCTTTCTCCATGGGCAGATGCAGATAGAGAACAAAATAACCTCTTCTCCCATTTACAGTATTTGCTCAAATGCAAGTTGTGGCTGAAGAGTATTCCATAAAACAAAATGGTCAACACTGTTAGAAAGGATGAAATTATTTTAAGAAGGTACAGCACTGTATACTGAACACTCACTTCACAATCTCTACAATCTATCTTCTCCATTTCATAGTTTAAATCCTGCAGCACTGCCCATGTAATTCTAGCTTCTTCAGCCAGTTCAGAAATAATGACGACACATAAAACAGACACTGAGACATGTGGGTCACTGGCACGAAAGGCAGACACAGATTTTTCAATTTTTATGAATGCTGCAATTCAGAAGACTGCTCCACATGTCAAGTATAAAAAGTACAGCCTCTATTTGAGAAAATGTACAGCAGTCCTGAAAATGTACCATGTTACCCCCCCCATTATTATCTTATTTCTTGCTGTGGCAGCACAAATTTCCCACTATGTTATTTCTCCCAAAAAGCCACCAACTTTGCTTCTTGCATGTGTTGCAGCCCATTTTGGCCCCACTCACAGCCCAACAATGGCCTCTGACGCCAAGCTAAGTTTGATGTAGCTACTGTCATCCAGCTGCCCATCTCCACACGCTAATGCTCAAGTCTCATTCATTCAGATGTCCCTTGTGTAAAGTTTTTCAGAAAAATGTGAGGCAAAAGAAAGCTGTTTTGTCTGAGTGCTGAACAGAAGACAGAGATCTGTATGTATCTCTATGCACAATAACCCTTTAAAAACACATGAAGAAATTGCACAATTGCAAGCACTTTAGTTACACTGTTAGCTGACATTTGGTAAATAAAGATATATATTTACATTTACTGCTATACAAGTTGTGGACTATGTGGCTTGGACCATGCTGACATACCCTTTTACATCACCAGCCTCACCTCTCCCCATATATTTATGTCAGGTGGATCCGGGCAACATAACAAGGCAAGTCTGTACATTCACATTCATTTAATCAGTTGACATTAGCAGACAACAGTAACTTACAACCCTAAGCTAACCTACAAAGACTTCACCATTTATATAGCTTGGTAATCAAAAAATATACAACAGAGGAATGTAGAGGAGAAACACGATGTGACCAGCAGGGAGATCATGAAATGCTGTGCTCTCATCTTTAATGAAAGCGCAGTGCTCGCATCGCAGGGCTTCAGAGTTCACAGCAAAGCCAGGAAGAGGCAGGAAAAAATACCAAGAGGAAGATCTGAAATGAGTGTCAGGAGCAGAGAAAATGTGAAGACTTAAGGGTAAAGAAAGTAATTTCAGCAAGCACAGCTCCGAGAGGAAGAAAATTAAATATGTGGTTACTGGTTAGTAATACTTTTATGCCCTGGGAAAAAATAATAACCATCATCACATCTTCATATCCAGCTATTACTGTGGGGGTGATATTGAAGATTAAAAAAACTAAACTATTACAACAGGAAGGGAAGGGAGGCATCAGCCCAGTACATTTATGATTCCTCACCAAATATCTGCTGGTCAAAACCAGAACTCAGCTGTGAGGAGCATATTAGGTACATTTCCCCTGCAGTTAAGCATGTGTAGGAAACTAACTCATTCCTCCCAAACAGTTAAGCACACACAATTGGCCTCACCTCAATTTCACATACAAACACTCAGCTTTCCCCTCCATTATGTGTAGCGTGTAATGGCTGCTGTTCCACAGTTCGCCTTGGGCTCACCACAACCTCAGTAAGTTCTTGCATCCCCAAGCCATAGCAAGACCTACCAGGCCAACTTCAAGCGTTCGACAGAGGTGCACGTAGCCTCTCATGTGCTGTGAGATGGGACTCTTTCTCGGGTTGCCAGTTTCCCCGCAGGGGCAGCAAGTGTTTGGGGAGGAGCACCTGATTCCACCTGCACTCTTCTACGCACCTGGCCAGCCGTAGGCGTCAATGAAGCGACAAAGGCGACAAAATCTCAACCGACACCATTACCCAGGCGAGTATTGCCTAATTTTATTTCCTGGGACTTAGGGCCTTGCCACAGTTGGCCACACTGAATCCAGATCTTTGCCAGAGAACACAAAACAAATTGAGAAATAACCCAACTACTACATGGGGGGAATTACAAACAAAATGACACTGTGTGTCCCTACCATCCACAGCTGTAATACAACAATATCACCTTCTTTTCTCATTTGCTATTCAGCCCATCAATTTGCATATCAATGAAACGCTGCGGTCGAGTCAGGTTTGAAGAATGTTTGGTGTCAGTGACCTCCAGAACACCAACAGGACTCGGCTGGCCCTCAGCTCCCGGGTTTGACACGCATATCGCAAAGGTTGCAGACTCCATGTCATTTCAGTGGGTGCTCTTTAATGAGTAAATCCCATTCCGTTCCTCTCATACTTCGCTGCCTTGAGATTGCATTTTGAATGGCTTTAGGAAATCGTGCCCCAGCACCCTGAACAAATCTCTTTCATTTGCATGTCTCTCTCAACTGTTTGGCTCAAAGATCACCGCTATTTCACTCTATGCTAAGGGTGCGGCACAGAGAACCTGGCCCACCTTCCTGACAAGGGGTCTTCGGAACGCCAAGAGGACGGCCCCTTTACAACTCAGCCTCAGGGTTCAGTGTGGAAAGCTTTTTCATGGAAGAGGCCTCACTGACTTTCTCAGAAACTTGGGTCCCTTAAAGTGCCCTTCGTTACACATATTTTTTCCATTTTCACTCAGGCTGAACAACTGTGTTAAGCTTAAAGTTACGTTTGAGAGGAGTTCTTCATGAGTTTTGCACCGATAAGCCGGTAAAAGGTTCTTTCGTTAGAACTCCGTATCAATATTGACACCTTTTCCATTGCCGTCAAATGTCATTGTCCCTCTTGGGAGTTCACACCCATGGCAAAATGAGAGGCACAGCCAACAGCTACATGGAGGCAACAAACCAAACAATCTGTCAGGAGCACTGTGGTCTTTTTGAGGTTCTTCCAAGTACTCTGACTGCAGAGAATAGAACTTGTGGGGAATGTGTGTAAGAAGGAAAGGAACATGGGCCAACTGTCAGTCTGATGTGTTCAGAAGGAAAACCTTCCGAGTCACAAAACTTGTCCTTTCCCTCTCAGACTCTAGTTAGCCCCCCCAAGACTACTAATTGGGTTCCATTGCCCCTTAGAGACAGTCAGAAAACAATGTCAGCAAAAAGCCAACTTCAGGTTAGAGATTGGGGAAATCTCAGGAGGTTTCTTTTCCCTTCAGCTCTACTTTGGAGTGTGTCTCATTACAGCAAGTACCAGCGGGTATGATGTGGCCACGAAGGCACAGCAGAAAGCAAGCAGCGCTGCCGGAGAGAATAAGAATTCAATTTCATATGGAGCCAAAAGCGAGGCTCTCGATTCCACCACAATCGAGTGACACCATATAAGAGAGTAATATGGGCCACATCCAAAGGCCTTCAGTGATAAAGATCTTGTCATTGTATCTCAAAACACCGGGAGAGTCGGGCCATCATGCAAAGGTTAAACAAGATTATAAACTACGCTGATCAGGCGGAAACTCTGGGGAACATTTGCAGAAGAATCAAATAAGCAAGGTGGCATCTGCTGCAAAAAGTCCTTCTCCCCTTGTCATCAAAGAGTCTGACCTTCCCGTCACACACTGGAGAATTTGAGGGGAGGAACAGCTTGTCCAGGTTTGAGCCCAACTCACAGAGGCAAGATGAAGGTTGTCCTCCGACACAGATGGTACGGAACTTGACAGACCTGACATTCTCCAGCTAAGGGGCTGCAAACCTTTCACAGGAAAGGAGGACAATTTGAGATATTCAAAAGGAGCTTCTTTTATGACATTCCTAATTTGAGTGATTTGGAAAAATGCCACCAGATTCAGAGAAAATTAGATCTTTTGATGGATTAACAAGCATACCCATACGCCCCTCTAAAGTCTATTCTGCAACTGTTACGCAGGCAATTGGGGTTCGGTTCCCTGGCTGGGGGCGGCAGACATAGAGATGCCACCTTGCAGACTGAAGGATTATGGTTTGAACATCGCTCAAAGTGTTTCAAAGTGTCACCACTTTGCTCTCTCAGGCTGAGGCCAAAATGTTTTTTCACTGCTCGTCCTCCATTGATTATGCCTATGACCACACAGTACCGCCCTTGTTTTACTTCGTTTTTCTCCCGGCAACTGGCTTCAAGACAGTTTGTTTCCATGGAAACCGCATCCACCACCTTGTTTCCCAAGTACAATGGGTTACTTTGATGGTCCTCAGGCTGAGTGGTGCATAGCAGGTGTACGACGTAACGCATTTCTGTCTTCCTTCAAAAGCTGACTGCCAGGGAGAGACGGTCCACTAGAGCACCAGGCAATGGAGTCACGCTGGCAGGAGTAAACAAAGTGAAGGATGCCTTCATAAAACACCAGAGGAAATGCCTTTCATTTCTCTTATCTGAGGAAACTCACTGACATCCACCAGCACACTCACATTTCATTCGGTTTCTGTGACCTACAGTCCGGTATAAGGTTACCGGGGTCCAGAAGCTATCACGGTGACACAGGGCACGAAGCCGGCTGCACCCGGGGCGGGATGCCAGTCCACTGCCGGGCTGCTCCTGCCGCTTTCTGGTGAAATTGACATTGTTCATGGGCATTATCCTGTATGCTGCCCTCAGACAAACTGGCCACAGCACAGGGGCTCAGCTAATGGCAATGCTTCACACTGAGAGAGAGATGCAAATGGGCTTTCCCAGGCAATTAGTCAAAAGTTCTGGCTAAATAAAGATTTATTCAATGCATGTGATGCCTATGACATAATAACGTTTCCATTTTCTTTACTTCTCTCATCAGCCAAACCCCCTTCCTGCTTCTGTCTATCTGCAATTTCTTAGTTAGTCAGCGGCAGCTTTGACCCCTCAACATTCATCCAGCACTAAAACATGACTAGGAAGGTCAGCGAGGGCAAAGGGTGGAAATTAAACATTAAAATAAGTGATTAAATAGAAATACTGCTAAAATCATAAACCACAGGCAGGGACTGTGCCAGCAAGGCTCATTTTTATGGGAAATTGCAAATCTTCTGAATTATGCAGTTATCTTCCCCATTACTCAAAAAATATTAATGTATTCGCATTTTTATGAATGCATTTTTTTATTTTTCAGCATAATGTTACTTTATGTAAACCATTACACCCCATCCAAGAATCTGATCAAAACAGTTATCTGCTCACCCATTACTGTAAAAACAGAGTATTCCCACATGTAAGAAAACAAGTAAAACTGTCAAAATATGATAGAGCCCCTAACTAGAATTAATGCGCATACACACACACCATGGGCATGCAGGACTAACAGAAACAGGACCTTCTGAGGACGTTCAGAACAGACAGAGATTAACTGCAGCAGACTCCAATATTGTAAAAAGCCTTGTTGGGCTTGAGACCCAGTGATGAATTATGGATCTAATAGTTGAAGCCTCCAGAGGTGGAGAGAAATACACAGCCTACAGCAATGAATAAACACATGATAAACCCTGACAAACACATTAGCTCCAGCACAGACACCCATCATCATTTTCAGCCACTTACACTACATCATAGCACCAGAGAGTGTGACAAACTCACATCACAAGGCATTTCCTAGATGCCACCCTGAGCCCATACCCTCCTGGTGCAATGGATGTGCACAACTGTAGAGGCATGACCCCACACCCTACTGGTAAAGTGCAATTCTTACATATCATTTACTATCTTTCAGCTCTACACTGCAGACCAGCCCTACTTTATTCCTCAGATCTTCCCCACAGGTAGAAAAGGCATAAGAAAGAAACAAATATATCTAAATAGGCCTCAGCAGATGTTTCCTGCAGATGGTCAGCCCTCTTTCTGCCATGGTGTCCATGGTCTGAGGAGGGAGACTATGGACAGATGGACTTGTGTTTTCCAGCCCACCTGGGGCAGCTGTTAGGAGGCTGGAGCAGGGATGTAAAACTGGCCAGATCCCAGGCAGACAGGCTGCTTCTACACACCTGTCCTGACCAATGGGACGCACGCAACAGGCCTGGACCCTCAAACATACACGCTGAGGTGACACCACGGAGGCCCCCTCGGTGTGGCTGACTTGGGTCACTGCTGTCATCAGTTAGCCTGCAAACACTGACTTGATATTTATTTTCAAAGAAACGTTGCCAGAACAGTTTTTGTCCTCATGACATGGAGGCCAGAGCTATGCTATTAATTTTATGGCCGGTGGTAGCTAAGAACCCCATGTCACCCCAAAATAATAATTTTGAAGCCCGAATTTGTGTAAAATTACTGTGCCTTTACTTTATTCTATTTCAATTTATATTTTATTCTTGTTTTTTTTGTCAAATGCACAGTTTTCACCACTTAAAATTCACAATTGGGTTGATCTGGACTGAACAATAAAAATGAACATTTTAACACAGCCTTTTCAGGATTCTGTGCTATGCATCATTACTCCCAAAAGCAGTGCATTGAGATCATTCTCCGGTTTTTTATTTTTGAACTAAAACAACAGATACAGTTCAGGAAACCGTGTTTGTAGAACAGTAAAAATAGAATAGAAAAATCAAAAATAAATAAGTACAATCCCTTGAGTTCAACAATTTTCATACTTTCAAATATTAAAATGACTGTTTTTAGGGTCTGAATGGACCCCCCCCAACCCCTGGTTCTGAGGGATGTTGTAAAACCAGTAGAACTAGAACTTCTCTCTGTTTTATGAGTATTTTGAATAATCAGCCAGATCCAAGCAGTTGCGTAATTTGCAAGTTTCTAAAATTTCACACAGCAGAAGATTCTGGAATAAATGGTTCATCTTCTGCAGGAAAACATGTTCCTCACCAAGGCTCCTCCTGCCAGAGTCCCCAGCCCGATAAACACGCCAGTCATGTTTTGGAGAAACATCTGCTTTCTGCACACGACAGCTCCTGCTTGCTGGGACCCTACAGACAGGTGTCCCATTCAGGGGAATCCTCCATCAGCCTTGAGCCCTGTGTTTCCCCAGTTAGGTTCCAGATCGCAGGGCCCTCATTTGGACCCGGGGTGCACGATGACCACGTGAGTAAGCGGTCAATTGGACTGTCAACTAAGGATGTCCTTCAGCTCTCCCACAGCAACGCTGTGGAGGTTCTCAGTGACTCTGCCTCTCTGTGCCACCAGTGACCCACAGTCGTGTAGTGGGGAGGTACTTTTTATTTAGGTGGATTTTGAGATTTCCTCGCCTCATCTTTTGCGCTTCACCTTGGGAAGGAATGGTGGGGGTGAGAAGGAGAAGCTTCCAGATTCTCACTTCCTTGAGGCTGGATTGAGACAATTTGCAGCCTGCCATTTGGCAACGTCCTCACACCCGTTTCACCTCCCTGCTCACCTCTCAGCACTACACACACACACACACACACACACACACACACACCCTTGCGCTCACCAGTCTCACCACAGAATACACAGAGGAAAAATATTCTGGATCATTAAATCAACATGTTTATGTAAAATATTGCTCTGTATTTGCCAGCCTTGTGTTGGCTGTGGGTTGCATTGCAGTTACAGCTGTTGCCTCACAATCTAAAGACCTGGGTTTGGATCCCACCTCCTCCTGCTGTACCCCTAAACTCAGCACTTTCCCTGAATTAATGCAGTGGTATAAATAGGTTAAATCACTGTAAGTAGTTTCTTGTACAAATTTAACATTGCAAGTTGCTTTGAAGAAAAGTAACTAAATAACCAAATAAATAATAATACTGTATGTCCAACGACACTTTGATTTGTTACCATCTTAGTGTTTCTGAGTCCAGAGGCCACAGGCTGTGTTTTTGGTCTTGCTGTGGCAACAAAAAAGCGCAAAGCATGGACAGAACTCATATGGTTGCAGAGTCCTAAGTCGGCACCATTTGCTCGAGTCCCCCCTGCTTTTCACAGACCTATTAAACGTGCGCATCCAGGGAGCGAAGGTGGATCAATCCATGCTGTACCCAAGAGCAGTGGGGTGGGGGCTGCTGCTCGGACAGGCACCCGCTGACCACACAATCAATACCTCGCTGAGAAAAGTGGCCCCTTAGACATCCATCCAGTTGTCTACTCCCACACAGGTTATATTTTGGGTCACCTGACTGCTGTGGTAAGTGGATTTGTATTCCTGTCAACAGCAGGGTGAATTGCTGTCAAAATTACACTGCTTACACTCCTTCCTCTGCATGATTCTGCTGAGCAGCAATGGATGAAGCCCACAGCAGGAACCCAGACCTCCACTCACAGTTCTGCAGATCTAGCAGCGACACCGGACCTCAGTTCCCGGTCAGAGTGAACCAGTAAACCACCACGCAACCATGTCCAGCCAATCCTCCGGGGTGCAGTCAGCTCCTCGGTTTAGTCCCAGTCCAACAGACACACCATCTACAGGTAGAGCTTCAGTCCAAAACACAGAAACCCATGCTAGTTTTGTACTTTAAAGCTCTGCGTCATCTTGAATAAAGCAAAAATAATAAAGTAAATGAAAATACAGATTCAAACACAAACTGGGTGGACAGTTATATGATTATGTTCTGTACCAGCTTTGTACATGTAGATCAGTCCATCCACACGGTCTGACATGTACAGTTTACCTTTAATTACACTGAAATACTTCAGATAAAACAGGAAACAGAGTGGATATACAGACCCAAGAACCAAAGATTATTGGTTCAACCCCCACCACCAGTGTGTTCACCTAAAAAATATCCAGCTGGGAAAACAGATGAAGAAGAGTAAGTGGCTTCGAATGAGCAGTACCTATGAAACATTCGTACGCATGCACATCTATGCACATGCAGCATAAACAATAGAAAAGTGCAGCGGCAAAGCAGTGTGCAGAAGGTTGCTGATTCAAAGCCCTGCAGTAGTTTCTTTTGCACCTCAGTCAACTGGTGACTATAAATAGTCGCCAAAGGAGAAACAGCTCATTCCTAGTCATGCAACAGAGTTGATGACAAGACTTTCTGGCTTTGATCCTCTGCCCACATGCGGATGCGCCGCACAGAGAACAAACCGAAGGCGTGCAAGTCGACCCAGCACTATGGCCCACTCCCCCCTCCCCAGGCTGCTGGGTAGCAACACAATGGCGGAGGCATCAAAGCCGCACACAATTTCCCCCATCCAAAGGCCGCTGGGTGCCTGTGAAAGGTCTCGGCCATTATACTCAGATCTGATAAAACATATTCAAATGTAACATTTACCCCTTATAAATATCTCTGAATTCCCCCAGCAGGAAAGCAAAAGTCATATTTGAACACTCATGGTGCTGTGTCAGGGAGCCATATTTTATCTGAGCCCTGCGGTCCCCAGTGGTCCTGCTCTCTGCAGCAGAGCACGTAACCAGCAGGTAGGCCAAACAATACGGGCAACTCATTCAGTGCGAAGGAGGATGGAAACACTTCACTGACTCCAGTGTCACAGCCGACTCTTCCACTCCCTCCCGCTTACTCATTTTTTAGCAGTGGAGTAACTAAGGGGCAGGGTCCGCCCTGGGTGGCTGGCAGAAAGGTGGTGCCAGGGTTGTAAAGACACTGTATGCAGGGAATTAGAAAGAAGCGTTGGTAAGCCGATTTATCAGGTATCAAATGGCTGTGTTCATGTATCTGTGTTGAGTGCAGTCGGACATTGCATAAAAGTTGGCTTGTAGATTAATTTTTAACATCATTTGAAAACATAAAACATCTGTTTTTTTTGTCTCATGGAACCAAAACAGCATTTTCAGTGGCAAATGAAATCTCTAGTAAGTGCTGCCATATTTATTATTTATGTTTTTTATTTGGAAAGCAAATTTAGGATAAAATCTGCAGCAAAATGATGACATATGTACAATTATTACTATAAATAATTTTGCTGCAAGAGAAAGGCTCTGCCACCGGGGCCAAATGACTGTTGTGTACCACTGTGCTGTCGATGTGTAGCTTCACTGGTCGGTCGCTGTTCTACCTCCAGCGCATCGGTGCCCGTTGTCTGAAATCCACTCAGCAAACAGCATAGGGGCCTCTTAAGAAAAGATCGCGGCAAAGCACAGCTCAGGCTGAACAGCATCTTGTGGGGATTAGCGGTTTGGGATCTGCTCCATAATTACAAACTCTTAAACTAATCTTTCAATTTCAGAAAGTCAAAGTCGAGGAAATACCGTTCGATGGCACATTTCACAAACACCACAGAGCCGAAGGGATCCAAATTGAAGGATACGGGAAAAGCACGCACAAGGACCCGTCGCTGTGGTGCAGAAAGCAGCAACAGAGGCACCAAAAGTGCAGCATTGTGGGACTGATTGTATGAACGTGCAGAGACCATGGCGAACGGATAAAACTGAGCCCTGCAACGCAGCCAGCCAGGTCGGCTCTTAGACAGCTCTCTCCTGCTGCAGAGTCTCCCTTTTCCACATCAAAAATGGCCCTTGATGAATGTAACCTCATAAATTTATGGATTGCCTCCATGAGGCGATGGCACCAGGTCCAAGGCGCCCCACGCAGCATTGCTGTCCCTGCAGGACAGGGCGCTGGATGGGGATGAAACAGCCCTTTGTCTGTGGATGGCATTTCCAGGAGGAGCCTTCTGAGATCTTCACACATGCCTCATCCTTGGGTCTGCTTGGCGAGGGAGGGGTCAAGGTCTCATGCTCCCAGTACACATGCTGGGATGCCATTTGCCCCGGCTTTAAATACCACAGATCGCCGAATCATGAGGAGCACCGTGTTTATACCATATTTAAATAAACGATGAATAAATGAATCAAAATGTAGCTACAAAGATCACAAGAGTCAAAGTTATATTTATATTTTAGAAGAACAAGCTGTTTCGTAGACTTTAGCGTAATTGCTTTTCTCATGCCCTTTCCCTTCTCCTCTAACTCTTTCATTTGGGTGCTCAGTATATGCCATAATGGTAAGAAATTAAAGCCTCAAATTAATTTGTTATGGTAATTTTAACTTTCACAAGACTTGGGCGGATTCACTGCTATTTGGACCTGCAGCCCTATGGTTTTGAACCCCACATCCAGCATCGGATGCAAATAAACCCTCATCCGGAGCTGAGGGAGACGACCTGCGTTTTCAGCGGGGCTGCTTGCATCCAAAAATAATGTTTGCATCAGCGCCACCTCCTCTCACCAATCTGTACCAGTTCTTCCATCCAGCAATGAATAAAAAGAGAAAATACATTGTGAAATTTTTTTCGTCTTGAGCCCAGATTTTTCTGCTCGGTCCCATTCGAAGGACCTTTGCCAGTGCCTTTCTGACAGGTGAGCATAAAAGCCCTTTGGACTTGCCCAGCTCCACAATACGCACCACTGCCTCATGGAACAGATTTATACTTGCGGTAAAGCCCTCCCATCTCCCAAATAGGATGTCAGCAACTGGGAAACACTGGTGTGAGCAGAGGCAACAGAGATCCCTTCTGATCCCAGATGCTTCTCAGGAAACTTCTTTGCTCCCCTTGGACCGACAAAGCCTGAGAGGCAAAGAGAATCCACAACATTGGACAGAGAAGAAGAAGAGATACTGTGATCTTTCCAGTAAGAGCACCTCTCCTGCCTGCAGAGACACTGGCTATGGCTGTTCCTGTAGGACAAAGCAATGATCTCACCGAGAGAAAAGAGCGAAGCCCAACTGTCAGGTTGCCTTCACTTGGTTCAGTATAGACGATGAGATTAAATTAGCACAGCTCATTATTTACTCCCAAAGCTCACAGTTCAGCTACTTTACCCGTTCACCTTGGAATTTGTGTAAAAATCTTCCTCACTTCTACTCCTTTCGCACCTCCTAATGTCAGTGATGCAGGAATGAAGGAGTGAAGGAACGGCTAGACCAGAAGAAAACTATCTGCCTTGGCGCTTTGGGGTAGGAAATGATCTGCATGAAGTCGTGTTTTCACACAGATCTGAAAGGAAAGGGAGGCTTCTGTCCTGATCAGCCAGCTTAGTCGCATCTGATGTTGCTTGTGAGAGGTGAGATTTGGCCCAAAGCTAGAGCAGATGTGCATCTTCACAGACGGGACCATTTTTCGTTGAGCTCAAGTTGTTTCCGGCCTGCTGCTGTTCAAACACAACGGGCTGGGTTTTTGCTTCCATGGAACAGCCCTCTGAAGGACTGCGTGCCCAGTTTAGACTGCACCGTGTTTAGAGCAATGTCAGCAGGAAGACCAAGTGCTGCATCTCCTCTGCTGCTGCAGGCTCAGCAGTTCCTTCTTCAAATGTCAACAGCCCATCTGCATCCTCACTTATGTTCCCAGACACCTCAACACTATCCCTTCAAATCTAGATGGCAAACATGAGGTCCTCACAGTCTTACGCAGCCCAAACATTGGCCTCTGCTTGTGGAGAGTCGCGCAAAGTGGCAACTGGCGCTCAGCCTAAGGTGATGTGTGTGGAGAATTCATTAAAGGGCTTCTGTCCTTGTGCCAGGAAAACAAGGATGACCGAAACCTGGCTAAATCCTGGAGAAAAGCGTTCAACCTAAAAGTTGATATCCTTCTCTGGGAAACACACATATGGTAGGGTAGCAACACGGCTCAATAAACTGACTTATAAAAGCTACAAGGCAAACTTCGGCGGTAAGCTGAGCAGTTGCATGAAGAACAAGCAAGTTGCGACAAACTTATGAAATGAGGATTTGGGCTTTTTGGTGTAGGCAGTCATAGAGTAGTGGTAGACAGCAAACAGTCTGCCAACACCTTTTCTACACAAAACCCATTCGTTAATGGAAAAGAAATTGACTTTTTGGTTCTAAAAAAACAACTAGTAATAGAGCAATACTGAAATGCAAGGGACATCGGTCAACAAAACCCCAAATCTATCTTCCACCAACAAAATTTTGCAAGAAAACTATCCTACCCTCTTCTTCTTCCATGCGTCTGTCTGAGCTGCTCAAGTGGTCACACCTGCCACTCATTCCACCACTAACAGTGCATCTCCAGGCTGCAGAGGAGGCTTGTGGTCAGGCTCCTGTCCCCCAGAGTTACACATACACCAAACTGCTAAATTTACCTTCAGCATGCAGTATTTGTAAAAAAATGTATCCGTCTAACTAATGACTTAAGCAGTGACTAGTTGGTTAGTGGGGCCACTACAATGACCCACAAAAGATCCTGAACATAGATTCTAACAATGCACTGCGCCAAAGGTGACAAGGCTGTTCCACAGCAAGAGAAATCAGCACCAGGGCAGAAACCCACTTAACAGGCAACCAAAGGCAGGAAGACTTGACATCTCCAACAAAATGCACTGTAATTGAGAGCATCACACTCCCTCAGACAATAATGCAGCCCTCATGCTGAGCCTCGAGCATTGACAGAAGCTCCCGGAACAGATCCGGACATGCAGCCCAGGACTAAGACGGACCCTGGAGCTCAGAGGTCCTGCAAGAGTTCATTAACAAGTCTGCAGCACACTTTACACTTGTCAGCACTTGTCAAATACGACATTTCCTCATGCCACACATGCAGTTCTTTGCTCACAGCATGTTTATCAAAGCCCGGTCCCACTCTGAAATGCGTTGTCGACAGCACAGGAAACATTGTGTCTGGAAGCAGCATTCATACGGTAACAAAGGGCCACACTGGGCTCACACCTCCTCTAATCCCACTCTTTCCTGCCCTCCATAAGCAGCACAACTGAAAGGTCAGCCCACCCCACAGCTAATCTGTCACTCAGTTAATATTCACGCAGTTCAGTTTTAATGTCGCCTGACAAAGTTTTCAGTTAGAAGGGCAGTAACTTACTGAACTCTGGACTTTCATGATTCCGTTTCCTTCAAGCTGCCTGATTTGCTCACACAGTCCAAAGCCATGTGTTTAGATGGGTTGGTATCCCTACCAGGGGGCACAGCCATGGCCCAGGCTTCTGAGAAGCTGTGGATCATCACAGCTAACCACTGGTCAACCAGTTATTCACAAAGGACGGATAGATAATATACAATGCCCGGCCAAAAAAAGTGACACGCTCTAATATTTTGTTGGACCACCTTTAGCTTCGATTATGGCACACATTCGCCGTGGCATTGTTTTGATAAGTTTATGCAATGTCACAACATTCATTTCAATCCACAGTTGCATTAGTTTTTCACAAAGATCTTGCATCGATGATGGGAGAGTCGGACCGCTGCATAAAGCCTTCTCCGGCACATCCCAAAGATTCTCAATGAGGTTAAGGTCTGGACTCCGTGGTGGCCAATTCATGTGTGAAAATGATGTCTCTCTTATGCTCCCTGAAGCACTCTTTCACAATTTGAGCCCCATGAATCCTTGCATTGTCATCTTGGAATATGCCCGTGCCATCAGGAAAGAAAAAATCCATTGATGGAAAAACCTGGTCATTCAGTATATTCAGGTAGTCAGCTGAGATAATTTTTTGGGCACATAACATTGCTGAACCTAGACTTGACCAACTGAAGCAACCCCACATCATAACACTAAGTTAAATCCAGGTGCTGACCTTCTTTTTGGCCGGCCAAAAACTGAGTGTAAAGTAGGATTTTCACCTTTGTGTATGCTATGTTGCACATTTAATGTATGAGGGAACAACAGCAGCATCTCAGCAATTTTAAGAAAAGCGTTTTGTTTGTGCGTGAATGCTGACCTTGAACCACTGGATTTGGTGAAGTTAAAACTGCAAATCAAAATAAAATCAAAAGTGTGCTCATTAAAAGAATCCTACATTTTTTAATTATTCATGCCATCTTTTTATTTTGTGTCACTTTTTAACTGGAGAAACTGGCGGACTTTTATGGTGTTAACAAAAATTGAGAAGGAAACACTGAATGCTTAAATAAATTAGTTGAGAACAGAAGTAAGGCAGAGGGAAAAGTGAGTGATTTGGGGAGAGGAGAGGAGAGGAGAGGAGAGGAGATGCACCAATGGGGCAGTTTGTTATAATTAAGCAAATCCGTACGAACTCCAAGTCTGAACAGGATCACCTGTAACCCAGAAATAACAGCATTGCTGATCAGCAGGTCCCTGTAGTTCACCTCCTTGCTAAAAGGGGCTAAACAGTGAATGTTTAATGATTATTGTGCACTGGGATAGAGTCCATACCTGCAGCCCAGTCAGGCAAGATCCTCCAATGCCACGTTTGTATCAACTAAATGAATAAATGTATCTGTAACATGAGAGGAAATAGCCAGGTGAGAATGACTTGGGGATTAAGGACTGGAGCTCCTCAAACCGATTCCCCGCATGCAGATTCACCGTGCAGACAATCTGACAGAAGGAGCGAAAGCCGCAGCGCCCCAGTGCAGGCCCAGCTGTACCACAGGGGCTGCAAAACGGGGCTGTACCGCCGACTATCACCGCTACAGCCACTCACTCAGGTGTGTCGCATCACGGACACACGTCCTCCTGAAAACCGAGAGAAACAGCGATTAGCTCAAATGCCAGAGTGGCATTTCAGCAAGCTTCTCTGTCTTCTGCCCCTTGTAAGTGAGTTAGTCCACTTGGATTGCCGTTTTCGCCGGTCATAAAACAGCAATTTTGCACGCAGTCCCCACTGCAGCGGCGAAATGCTGGCAAGCCGAACGCAGGTGGAGGATGGAGAGCATCGCACCAGTGGGCTTTGGTAGCTGCAACATGCAGTAAATTTTCCTAACTTGGGGAAGGCTTATGCACAGCAGCAAATCAGTTCAGACAACTTTTTTATAATCAAAAATTTAACACGGCTTGAATAAGTGGAGCAAGATTCTTCATCCAGATCTGCAGGAAGGTTTTGGGAGGGAGCGAAACGGGAACCCGTACCTGCCTGACTGTGATCTCCCATCACCTGTCAGTCACCCTCCGGTGGGGCAGCTGCCCTCAGCCCTAATGGCCAGCGTGCCGGAGACATCTGCCGTCCATCCCATAACCCAGAAACTGGCTTGTTTGGATGGACGGCTGATGTCTCCGGCACGCTGGCCATTAGGCCAAAAACTGTGCGTGCAGGAAGGTTTTGGGAGGGCCAAAAACTATGCGTGTGCTATTGCACCAGGGTTACAGGTGAACGCGAGCCCACTCATCCATTCACATTTAATGACTTGGTTGAGGCTCTTGTCTTGAGTGCAGGTACTGTGGCATCATCTGGTGAAGCTTACTGAGGAAAAAACGTCTTGTTAGTCGAGAAAATGAGTCCTCTTCCTGAAACCATTACATCATTTCATTCAGTGGCAGCGAAGGAGCCTAAACTAAGACCCCTGCCGTCTGTTTATACAGCAACACACTTAGTGCAGAAACTCAGCCTGGGCCTTGCTGTTCCTCCCAAGGGTTCAGACCCTTAAATCCTTCAGCTGCAGTTCCAGCTTCATGCACAAAACCCGGTGTCCTCATAGCAATTAATGCTGAATAAAGGCATTTCCCAAAATCTGTCAGTCAGAAGCCAGAACCTGATGATACCATAGGGCAGGAACTTGGGTGTGAAACACAGACCAAGCACAGGACATCTATTTGTAAGCAGAGGAATACGGGGCGAAAGAAGCAAAGAAAAAACAGACGCCCAAAAACGGCAGCAGCAACATTCATGCAAGTTGTAAATGTGTGTGGACGGCCTGATGAAGGAGGACTTGGTAGCCTGACCCAAAGCAAACATCTCATCTGCTCCAGTTTACACTACCACCGCAGTGTCAGTCTATCAGTCCAGACTTTCCCCACATTTCAGGGACTTTTCAAACTTGAGGCCAAGTTGGAAGACACTTTGATCGCAGTCTCAGCTCAGTTAAAAAATGTTTTCTGCTGAAGCAGCTGAAGATCTCAAGCCAAGCGAATAAAATTGTCTGGGGAACAACAAGGTCTTCAGTGTGACCTGCTGTGTGGGGACTTTCTGCTTTTGGCAGATGTAGGATGAAACAGCTCTGGAAGAGCAACCCTTCTTTTCTACGTGCCCAGATCTGAGGAGTAGCTCCTGTAAGCAGATTGTGTTAAAGGAGTCCAGGTTCCAACTTGGCTCAACCTGTGATGGTCTCCACCCGAGTATCCAGACTGTGACCCACCAGAACTTGGTTATTAGCTGTTTGCAGTCAGGAGCTCCTTGTCCAGTGTGGGAGGGGAATCTTCTGGAAGATGCACTTAACAACACGCTGAGCTTTGGCGCACACATGTCCACTACTTGGAACACTTTACTGACCTTGAGTCTTCATTGGAAACTTTTCCATAACTCTGATTGTCTTGCATCATTGTTAATTATTACTTCCAAGAAAAGCATGCTGTACTTGACGTATTTACAGTGAAACAACCCTCGGCTATCACAGCGCTGACTTGCTGTGCGCCCTGGCTTAGACGCTCCAACACCCCACTGTGCTACGCAGTCCATCTGTAGCAAGAAGCCCAGGGAAGACAAATCAACCCATTTTCCATGTGGTGGGGGAAACAGCCGAGGTCCTGGCCCCCTCAGTGCACACAACAACACCTACAGGTGGCTGAAGTCCAATGGCGGTGCAGGTGTTCCTGGGGGAATATTGCGCTCCTCCAGGCATAAAGGCTGCAGTCCAAAGAGTGAGAAGGAGCAGGTGGTTCACAGCATGCACATGGAAGGAGCAGGCAAATTCTTCCCAAACCAAGGTTCTCATATGTTCCCATGACACGTATGTCACCCCAGCACATTACTGGAAGGGGGAGGACCTGGACTACACGTAGGATCTCTCCCACATGAGAGCCATTCCTCTGAACCAAAGCTGCTGCAAGAGTGACGCAGAAGCAGCAGCTGAGTGAACTAATGCATGAGTGTGAATGTGCGTTTCTTTTTGTTTGGTTAGAAATACAACGTGCATACAGTGTGTGACCATACATAAAACATGTGCCTCAGACGGAGTGGTGAGCTGTGGTGACTTTAAGGAGGCTGTAAGCGCTCACTGTACCCCTGGGACAAAGACTCGGCAGCAGACAATAAAACCGCGGAACAGGGAATGATGCTGTGAGATCATTAATCATAGAGGATCCATGCGTGGGATGACATGGGGTTCTTGTGGGCCTCTGGAGCCTGCTGGACTGTAACCCTCAACACACACACACACACACACACACACACACACACACACACCCAACACCAGTTCCTTCTATGCTTCCATGATGAGAAGCTGAGAGCTCATTAAGGCTGACAGAGCACCAAGCTGGAGAGCACCAAGCCACAGAAGACCGCCCTAGGGGTCTCTCACATTAAATAAGGGTTGGCTTCACAGAACAGCCAGACAGAAGGCTGTCCTCCCCAGCCCCTCGGACCCCCAGCCACCTGACTCTCAGTACATGATCAAATATTAAATACTGTAAGTGGGGTGACATTCATCCAGTGAGGACTACGCTAGTCCACAAGAATAAAAGCCAGACAACAGAACCTCTCCTCTATGCGCCGCTTCTCTCTCGCTTCCCACGTTTGACCTTCGCCTTCCACAAAAGTTCCCAGTGAAAAGGGGCAAATTCGCATTTTTCTTTTTTGCTGCGAAATGCGATGCTTCAAGAAAATTTATGGGAAGAGGGAACACATGCAGTCACGCGAGTTATTCAGATTCTAAGGGTGTCTTGTGTTCTCAAGGATTGGATCTTCATGACAGGGATGAAAAAAATCTCCTGGGAACCCAAACGCTGACCGTAAGAGCTTTGTTGGGGGGGAGCATTTAAAAAAGATCACAAAAAAATGTCTCACAGAACAACACAAATATTGCTACCGTGGTGCCGGTGTCAGATGCTGGAATAATAAGAGGAGGAGATGTGCAACTCAGCTGGATCTGCCTCGGTCGCTAGCATCCTTCCCTGCCCGAGTGTCCGAGGTTGTAGTCAGGCTCATGGTACCCCAGCCCTCACTGTCTATCCCATACCTGTGAAGACTTCCCCCTCATTTATCCACATCCACAGTACGCACAGCTCCAGCTTTCTTTGTTTTTGACTTCACGAATGGGATTTATGGCAAAACTCGACACTGCAGTCAAACGTCATATCATTGCAGTGATCTTTGAAGACTCCAAACATGATACTTTGCTGCTCTTATTATCGATGTCGATGCAAAACCACTCTGGATGGTGGAAATGCGTTTGGTGTTCAGCTGACCTTTGCTAGAGCGCTATCCAAAGCTGTAGTTGATGTGCACCGCATTGCAGGCCATCCTCAACTTCACCAAATCCAGGATCCTTCTCCAAACCTGATGTCAGAGCTGCTGCTGTAGAGTTTGGTTCATAATATTAGGATGATATTTATAGAGCATTCCCCAAACAACTGTAAAAATGTTGTTATTGTGCGTTTGGCTAACAGCACTCCACTACTGCATACATGGTGGCCAGGGTGGCCTCAGCTCACCTCAGCACTACAGACACAACCTCTACAGAGTAACTGCATATTCCACAGCAGTGACAGAAGGACAACACAGCACGATAAACTTCCACTCCAAGAATTCAATGTATAAACACTGCATGCATAGAAAATGTGCAAAAGCGCCTATAAGTGGGCAGCAGTGCTTTTATGCCCGTGATGTGCAAATTGGGAAAAGGAGGTTTTGACGGAACACTATCCTGAAAACTCCTGTCGAGTTTGTTCATGCACCACATGTGTGTGTGGGAAAATACCACACCTTTACTGGATTTTACAAATCACCTTCGCCATATGGATAATGCAGTACATTAAGCCACTATGAAGGGAGCTCAGGTTATAATTTTTTAAAGGGAACTAATATAAAGGTATGTTCGCTCGCCAGAAGTTTGAAAGCTATAAAACTGCAAAGCTGTTTGTTTAGAAAGTTGTTCCAAAAAATGTTCCAGAATGTTCCAGAAAGCAAGCAAAAATACTACTGCTGTCTCCGCATGTGTTATTACCTTGGGATCTTTTACGAACGCAGATACAGATGTGATGCTGTCACCATGGTAACCACTGAGGATAAGGTGTCATTGTAAACAGATGCTGTCATGCTGTGCTAGAAAGGTGGGATTACAGCGGTAGTTCTCATAAAAACGAAGAAATCAAGCAAATTCTTAAAGGTGATGCCAGTGCATCACCCTGTCAAACAAAATAAATGAAAGAAATTCATCCACTTCAAATAAAATAAAATAAAATAAAATAAAATAAAATAAAATAAGCAGTGGGACTTATAGCTGTGACTTTAAGGAAAGCTCCCCACAGGCTCTCCCATTGGACCAATAGGCCTCGCCGGCACCATGACACATATCCCAAATGTGGACTGCCGGCCAGCACGGGCCTGTTAGATGTTTGATGCGTTGCATAGAGCTGAGCAATTTAGGAGCTTGAGAAGGAGGGCATAAAGAGCTCGGACTAAGGGACCTCCATCTTTTCTTCAATTCCACTTTTCCGGTAACTCCTGAGGGAAGCGCATTACGTGTCAAAGTCCTGGATAACCAGAACAAATTTGCTATGATTAATTCAGGCAATACGACAACATCAAACGGAGACAGAGTGAGAAGCTCCTGAATTATCCATGACATGGCTGGGGCTACAACTGCACCCCATTGTCAGGGCTGATGGGGAATGTGGGAAAGTACAATGTGTTGTGAGGGAAGGGTGGGGACAGGAAGTGGTCCCATACTCTGCTGGGACAGATGGGCTTCCACTTCTGGACAAGCTGGGTTCACATACACACATCATGGCCATTGACATGGTTTTATCTCTACTCTGTGATGAAGGAGTGACTCTAACTACCAGGTGAGGTACCAGCAGCTACCAGACCACCGTAGACCTCACCTGGACAAGTGGTGGCATTTTTTTCCCAGCTTAACAAACAGAATAATGATCTACCTGTCAGCGTGAATGTGCGCATGTATGAAGCCAGCTGGCCCTCCGAAAACAGACCACAACCAGAAGCCAAAAAGTCTCCTGATCACTGACTTCTCCCAGAGAAGCTGACATGGAGAGGATTAGCGGGATCAATCGATCTTTTTAATTCACTTTGTTTACCAGGCCAGACTACTGTGAGCACTTCAGTACTGAAGCCTGAAATAATCCAGACCTCCATCCAAAGCAACCAATCACCATTTATATTTATCTCCTTCTCAGGAGAGCCCACTTTTCTTTGGTCCTACGGGTGTGACGTACAAGCCTTTCATCCCTTCAAGCCCTCGATGTTTTTTATACCACAACAGACTCGGTCCCAACAGAGTGCCGGCACAGCAAGGCAGTCGTGCGCAGAAAACACACCCACGCACATGCTTGCTGCACTTCAAAAGGTGCGCACGCATGCACACGCACACACATGAAAAAGAGACAAAAGCAGCACGAGTGGATGCAGTCAGTACCGATGAGGGGAAAAGAAATAAATTGTTGACTAAACTGCAGGTTGAATCACTAAGGCCATTACTATGAACCCCCATTAGCAAATACACAAGTGAACCAAAAGTACAGAAGATCATCAGTCAGTCCCCTGCTGTATAAACAGAAAAATTTAAATTTTAAGCTGAACCTGAGAACGTAGTCAGTGACTCCATCTCTGTCATCAACTGTGCCTACACCCTGTCGCTAGAGCCAGGGGGATGCGCGGGCTGTTTATGAAGGAGGTCAGGAGGAAATTTGACAACTCCTCCAGGAGACAATGAAGGACAGATCGTGTTTATGAAGGACAGCAGGGGGGCTTTTACTAAGTCCTGCCATGACCCTGGGGTGTTGGCTCTCCTGGCCACTCATCTTGGAAGGACAGCCGGCCAACATTTAACCTGCCTTCTGATGGCAAACGCACCTCCTTCATGATGCCAGGACAGATGGCAATGGCAAACCAACACACACACACATACCCACACCCACACATGCATACACTCATACACAGACTTTATTACAGGGGGAAAAAACAGGCGGGTGCCAACTGTGTCCCCATCTGCACAGATAATTAAATCTCGGAGGCTCAACCACACCCTCCTCTCAGTGGTCTGTTCACTCATCAATTATTATTATTATTATTATTATTATTATTATTATTATTATTATATGCTGTTATTTGGAGGAGCAACACCATGGCAGTGCAAAGATGGCCTCTGTGGCTCTCAACAGGATTAGCAGCCAATACCTTCCATTATTTATTCTGGCCTTGATGGTCAAATTAATAATAAACATTCTGCCTATAAATACTGTTGCATAATTAATGTGGCTCCTCAGCATAAAGCTTAACAAAAATGTGTGTTATGCTTTTCAAACTTGCGATATTCATTATTTATTGAGTCAAACCCCACCGCTATGAGGCACATTTACGCGTTCTCCAGCACGGCCGAACAACAAGTGACCCCTCAGGAGGCGTCAGCCGCACCAAATAGCAACTCCCAGAGGTGGGCGCTGTGCTCAACTGACAGACAGGCAGCGCGTTCAGGAGGTCAAGGGTTCAGCTCTCCACACACTTCCCCACCAAGACAGAGGTGTTTACATGAGACCTGAGTGCAGAGCAGAGATGCGGGAGCCATACAGCACCAGCAGCTTTGAAGGTCCACCACACCTGTTCCATTATTCATCCGCTTTTCAGCTTTATTCTGCACGTCATTCAGATGAATATTTACTACACCAATTCAGCGTTTCAGGTGAACCGTGTTCCTCCGGGGTACGACTACGAAACTCTTCTGTGCTCAGCCACTCTGGGCGAGATGTGCACTTTGTCATACACACGGTTCGTGGCACTAAGGTGTCACTAACGCTAGCATGGTGCAGATCACGTACACCAGGGTGAAGTCGAGGTAACCAAATCTCCAGGTGTGTTCCACAGCCTACCGGGATGAATTTGAGGAAGCCGCCTCTCAGGATGATCTAAAATGCTTCCTGCTGAAAAACAACAAGACAGCTGGCTCTTCAGATGATTTCCTCAACTTTCTGGGATGAACATAAGATAGCAACATCTCCAGGGGATCTCTGCCGGTTCTTAGGGTGATGAAGTAGCCAGCGCCGTGACTCATTTCCTCAACGTTCTGCAGTGGAGATGAGGCAGCCGGATCCCAAGGTGGCTGCCAGGGCTTCCTGGAGTGGAGATGAAACCGCCGCTTTTATCAAGTGACTTCCTCAGGTTCCTGGTTGAACATTGAGATGGACAGCCCTCTGGATAATGCCTGCAGCTTCCTGGGCCAAGACTGGCAGCTGGATTTTCACGAGATGTCCATAACCTCCTGAGATCAAAATTAAGTAAAATACTCTGCAGGTTATTTTTACACCTTCCTTGGGAGTAGACAGTTCCCCAGGTGATCTCTAAATGTGCCACCCCAGGTAGAGAGATGCTTTCCACTGGATGATTTTGACAATCTTGTGATGCAGAGGCAGAAGGTACCAGCTCTTCAAGCCATCGCCAAACCATCCTGGTAATGATTCCAACCATCTGTTTTACTTCCCCATCTTGTTAGTGTCTGACATCTGGACTCAGTTCAATGCTGTGAGTATCAAAACCGTCAGCATGAAAGTCTGATGCCTGAGCTCACAAAAAAAAAAAAAACACAGTACTGGGCATTTTTGCCTGAACTAAGCAGAAACATCACTAAGCATCACAAGACAAACAGAGGCTCAATTTACCGAAGGAACTTTACGGAATGGCACAATTCTTCAGGTTTCTGCCAGCTGAGGTTCACAACACATTCACATTTGTACCAAGAGGTCCTTCCCAACGTGGGGCACAGAGTCAACACATCAGCACGAGCAAAGGGTTTACATACAATGATGGCATGTGATGCAGCAGCAGCAGTGAGAGCCATGCCACACCCTGGTGCAACAGCATTTCACAAAGCACCTTTCAAACCAAGCAATTGCGGAACAGAGGCTCCAGAGGTAAAACGGAAGGATTCAGAGAGTAAACATCTGCCGCAGGAGAGAAAGATCTGGAAAGAACCCGCATCTGCACAAACGTTGCTGAATGTCTGTGAGGCTTGGCAAGGGTTTTCCAAATGCTAAGAAAATACAAAAACTCTGGCCCTAACATGACTTAAGCACCCGATGTAGGAAGCAAGGGCGGTAGAAACAGAAGCATCCGGAAAAAAGTGACTTTCGTGCACTTTGGAGCAGGGGCTGAGTTGTGGGAGCACCTACCTGTATGTAGCACTGCAGACGGGGGTAAACACGGAGGCCCGCCAGGAAGCGGGACAGGGCCGTCCTGCAGGGGAAGCTGGTGGATACTGCCAGGGGGACCTCAGGGAGGGTGGCCACCTTGTAGCCACGCTGCTTGTAGAGCTGGACCAGCTCCGCCGGGGGCTCAACCTCCCCTTCGCTGAGGATGCTCCCTGAGGCAAAGCCACGCTTCTCCCCCTATGGCACAGACAGCAGGATGTGACCAGAAGGCTGAAGCTAAACTTAATACATGGATAAAAGTCAACCTTTGGAAATTACATAGCTCACAACTTGGGGCAAAGATGGTGGGAAGATGCAGGAGCGAAAAATCTCACTTGGTTTAATAGCACTTTCAGTAAAAATAGATGCATTCGTGCAAACTAAAAAAACGATTTCCTTTGTTTTTTAACTTTCTGCACAGTACACTGACACCCGAGGACCACCCTTATTTAGCGGCCGTGTCTGTCTCTCCAGAGAACTTCACCAAAGCCGGTTTGTCTTCACCGTTTCTTCTCTCCGTTACTGTGCAAGCACTTAATGAATCACACGCTCTGGCCTTCAATATTAAATATTTTTCACTTCGCATCCCGGCAAAAATATCCAGAATAAAACTGGAACTGAGGCTGCCCCCTTGTACAGGGCTTTGCAAGCGCAGAGTTCATAGCAGTGACTCTGCAGCAGGTGCACTTCACAGCCAACAAAACCAACAACCGTTACATCCTTGTGCAAATCGATTACTTATAATACAATAAACCCTGCTCCTAAGGGTGGTTAATGTGTCCCCCAGACCAGCGGTTTTTCACGATGCTCTGCATAGATCAATACTGTTATGGTCAAGCTTCATTAATTCATGCCTTTACTAACAACTTGCAGTTTTACTTCAGTTTAACCTGGGTAACAGCAAGCAGCAGTGTGCATTCAGGTGTGGGTTCCAATCCAGCTCAGTCTGTGTGGAGTTTGCATGTTTCTTCCCACAGTCCCAACACATGTTTTCAGATTAACTGGTCGCTCTGAATTGCCCCTCATGTGCATGTGTGCGGTCAGTTTCATAACCCAGCACCAGGCGACCACGATGAGGAAAAGCAGTTACCGCTAACAGGTGGATAGTGATTTGGCCATTAATGTAGCGATGTACTTGCTAACCAGCAGGGTTCAGCTTACAAGGTTCCAACCACTAGGCCACCTGCGGCCAACCACAAAATGACCCCACTGGACCCTTCCCTGCCTGTGACCCATACAGTTTTACACCCTTCAGATGCAAGAGACTTCACTTTCGTGTTTTTTTCTTCAATGTTCCCTGTCAGCTTCCCTGAAGCCCTCAGGCAGGTCCTGGCGCCCAGAGGGAGAAAAGCGCTGCGGCCGGAACCCAGCATCGGCACTGAGCAAACAACCCAGCAGGGTTGCCGCTGCTTTTAACTCTCACAACTTAAGGCTGAGGAGAGCATTAGTATGTAGGAAAGAAATTGAGCTGCCAAGGCCTTGGGACGGACTGAGGAGGCGCAAGCGGGGTCACCACAGGTAACGGTGGTGTCGAAAGTCGTTGTGGCGGCAGCTGCCGAAGACGCCCTCCTCCCGCTGCCTCCAGCACATTGAGCCACTGCCTGAGAAGGAGGAACACAGGTGAGGACAGATGGCGCTCGGTGGTCCTCGCTACGTCTCTGACAGGCGCGCAAGTGGCACGCGGACCCCCTTGCTAATCACCCGGCTCCGTATTCGCTGTCTCCCCCTCTCCTTTCGCTGTCTTGCTTCCCCTGCAGCTTCTCCTCTTTTTTCAGCAGTTTCACTTTGTCGTCCCTCCTCTCATTACTGCTCCGCTTTACCCCCCACCGCAGCGCTGCTGCAGTGCTTCCGTCGCTCAGGAGCCTTGCAGTTTTGTCCTCATGTGACACCTGCATGGTAGCTAACATATCGGTACACACATCCTGCACCTCGTATGGCAAACCTGGGGGAACCACACAGTACCGCCTGGAAGAGGAGGAGGAGGGCGCCATAGGAGAGAGACAAAACTTTAATACACAAAAAAGAAAACGGTTGAGGACATGTTTCTCCGTCAGAACAGCAGCCATATGGGAGATGATAGATGCTGTCACAGTGACGAAACCAGGCAATCTGCTATCGCCGTCTGTGGACAGCCTTCCCCCCCTTGTTCATTTGTCAGCCTCACTCGGGGAGGAGACACACGGGCATCAACTGTTGGAGGAACACAGCCGTGCCTGCTCCTGAGGACAGGACTCATTAGAAGCAGCCACCGCAGATGAAGATGTGAAAAGGATGGTAAAAACAGCAGATAGACCAATGCTGGAACCTATGGGCTCACTGGAGCCTCCTTTATGGCTTTTAAGGTACACAGATACACACAGATGTGTGCGTTCTGTTCAACACTCAGAACACCTTTCGTTTGCCCAACATTTTACTGCAAAATGGTAAGAAATGAAATGGCTTAGTGAGACTTGAGCAGCAGCATGGAGAGGTGAGCAGCTAGAAGACAGCAGCTGCATCAGATGCTTAGGGTGGCATCAGAGGCCGTTGTTAGCTATGAGCGGTGTCATAATGGGGTAGAACTGGTGGTGATGGTAGTGACACATTCCATGCACGGAGATAGTGAGAGGGAAGGTTGGTGTGTTTTTGGGGGAAATAACATGATGGGAAATCTGTTCTACCACAGCATGTGCTGAGATGTGAGGTTGACAAGATAACAGGGAGTAAGATAATGGTGTAAACGAATGCGTTTCTCAAGGGAGGTTGCAGAAACTTTCTGGTTACTCAGACAGTTGCCAAGAAAGAAGAACTTGAACCTGACAAAAATCTACAACTGCTTAGCAGCACCATCGGGTCAAAGCAGTCCCTGGTCCACACCATCTAGAACCCAGTGCCAATCTGAGTGACTCAGTAACGGGACTGTAGATTCTGCAGAGGACTGCGGCTCAGTACCAGGCCTGGGGGTTGTTAATAATACAGTGAGAGGTCCCACTGTTGACAGAAGTTCAAACAGTGACAGGAAAATTACACAGCGACAGCCATTGCCACTCAGAGAAATGGACCTTGGAGACTGTAGTAATTAGGAGGAAAAACAGACAACAAGAAAAAAAAACTGTTCAAGTCCCACTTATTTATTTCATTTTTTTACATCTGATTTGAAACACAAAACCCTACGATTTCCTTTCCAAGACACCAGCTGCGCTCTCAGAACCGGTGGCCGTTAAGCCATCAATCCTCTAAAACCAGATGAGTCACAGAACATGCCTGCAGAATGAACACGGCGTCTTCACAGCTACTGAGAAACGTGAACTAAAGGCTCATCCTCAGAAGGTATTTCACAAAGCGCTCCTTCTGTGATCCGGGCAGCCATCAGACCATAATTTGATGAGGAGATGCTTCTACAACAGTGAGTTCTAAGGAAGAAGGCTGGAACACCAACACACACACACACACACAAAATGGGCTTCAGATGTTCTCCACAAGATATCTTTGTGAGATTCCTGATTGCTCCGTTTGTCCTTCATGTTGCTTGTGCTGCTCTTGCCCTGGCATATTTTTTATGCTTTGTTTCATTCCTGTGTTTCTCATAACCATGCTAGAAGACAACACCCTTCCTGGCAGATCTGTAACCCAGAAGATTTCAAAACTGTCCCATGAAGCCTCAAGAGGCCTACAAACATGAGCTGCTCAACAGCTCAACAGGTGCAGTGGCATCATCACCCCCCATCCCAGCATGGACCACAATGACAAGCAAACGGAGCCAACCTCAACTGCCACATCTGCACTTGTTCGCTTTATCACCACTAGCGTTGTGATCAGGTTCAGGGTCTCCTTCAGCTGACACTCTGGGCCCTCAACATCCCGAGTTCTTCCACTTTGTGCACCAACTGCTTTGCTTGGGCATGCATTTGTCTGGGCTGCTGGATGGACACTGAACTGCTCGGAAACGCAGTAAAGGACAAAGCAACTTGTCCCTAGGAAATTTTTGGAGTGGAGGGGTGTTAAGACTTTGCAGTTAATAAAGATGATTTATGTTCGTATGATATGACACAAACTAAGCTAACTCCTCAGCAGCTTCTGACAGGTCAGGAGCGGACAAGAAACAGGACTTGCACACTCGTAGGCAGGCAGTGGGTCGAGACACATCAGGAGGTAAACGGGAGATGTGCAGAAGGAGCTGAGAGCTCTGCTGGGGGCAGGTGAGATCGATCTGGGGTGTCGTGGGTGTGGGAGCCAGAGGAACAAGTATTGATACGAGAGAGATTCTAGGACCCAGGAGGCAACGGCCCTAAGGGGACATGGTTCTCTGGTCCTTCAACACAGCACCCTGACAGAAGTCTCCAGAGATCTGAGTGTTTGGCTACAGGCACTGGAACAGAACCCCCCCCCCACCACCACCACCTCCAGTGAACCCCCAGTTCAGCAAAAAACAAAAAGCAGCTGAAATTACAGCTTGATTCCATCATAAAGCAGGAAAAGAGGAGAGCTGTTTTCATGATATTACAGCAACACCTTAAAGCCCTCAAACAAACAAACTGTGAATATGGAGCAGGACCACAAACCTTTTTCCATCGCTTGGTTGCTTCCCCTATACAAACACCACAATAAAGGTGAGTCCAGCAATGGGGGTCACAGTCCAGTGAAGCTTTCTGCTGGGGGCAGTGAGCCACAGCCTTGGATGGTGGGATCGAGAACTGGCACAACAGCCAAGTACAGGTGACCATACCGGGGGCGGGGGGGGCTCCTTCTCTCTGGACCTCTCAGTGATGCTTATCTGCTAATGAAACACGACAGCATGAAGTCGTTGCCTTTTGGAAACGAGATCTATCAGGACCGGCCAGCAATCCCTTCCCAACACTTAGTCGCCCAGCTGCTTTCTCCACTGTAGCTAATTTTGAATCGCTAGGTGGTGGGCACAACAATGGGACGGAGCACAAAGCATCCTGGAAGCACGGCAGTACAGCCGGCAGCACTACTGGTTCTCAGACCCTGACTATCGAGTGTCAATGACTTGCAAGCCACTCACCACTTTCACTGCAAGCGCTATGCCTATCTCATCGTGACCAGTGCTACTACATACCCAAAAGCCACAAGTGGACCAGGAGGTCAGGGGTTTGATGGCCTCTGGGCAGATCCAAGCAAAGCCAGTATCATGAGAAAAGCACCAGGTGAATATAGCAGATCCACCCTGTCAATCACAGTGCTCAGGTAGCCTGGGGACCCACAGATGGCACGCAGAGCGGCACCGTGCCCCCGCCCCATGAGCAGCCCAAGTAGACAGAGCTCCACACCAAACCAGGATCCCGAAGGGAGTCGGATCTTCATGCGCTGCGGAACCCGAGTGGAGATGGACAGTCCAAGACCGACAGGCCTTTCATCACTGACAGGCTGAGCAGCGTCTGAACTACAGTTTGGGTTTGTGCCTGCAGACAGGAAACTATATACTCTGCCAGTTTATTAGGTACCGAGGCAGATTCCTTCCAACAAATTAATAATAACAAATGACAGAAGATGATTATTAATTACAGTAAATACAGTAAGTGGGTAAATTGTTGCAAGTAGATTAGTGCTGTGAGTCCTTTTGAAGAAGAACTGAACAGATGAATAAACATGCAGCTACTTGGATGGACAGCATTTCATATCTGCAAGTGAGGATAGACTGACCGGGAATTTGTTCTGTGCTGTTTCTCCAAAAGCCATCAAATGGGGTGGTAGGGAGGGCAGTGAATGAGTTTTATTCCCTCAGTTCACACCTCATTCCTACATGATGAGAAGCAGGAAAGTGGAATGGAATGAGGCACGTCTGTCCATGGGGAGACGGAAAGGAGAGGGATTCACACCTCCTCTTCTCATCTCCCTGCACCCAGGTCGACCGCTTCCAAACCCGGAGTCGCTCTGACCCTGTCTCTATGGCAACCGCCTCCTGTTCCACAGCCCACAGCCCTGTGTTTCAGAGCCCTGTGCTTGGTAACAGTGTGCGTGTGTTTCTGTGCCATTCGCATCACGGAGATCCCCTGGTCCCGAGGGAGTTTCTCCCTAAACTAGTCATTGCTGAACAAGATTAACTCACTGAGTTAAAGCATCTCCCTGCTGCTCCCACTGCTCGCATCCAGCACCACACTTTGCCTGCGATCTGAACCCCCAAAGCACCCAGAGATCACAGGCAGAAAACAGAATAAATGTACTACACAATGCAGGATATACAGCAGTTGGGTCAAGTCAAGGAAACAGAAATATTTTGCACAAGCAGAAGTGACCTGAGCACTAGGAAGGAAACATCTACGTTGAGTAAAGTGGTTAAGGTGCCTGACATGCAGCGTTGATGAAGAAAATGTAGAAATGTGGAGACAGCAATGAAACGTTTAAGGGACAGGATGAGAGGATGTGAGAACGAGGGACGAAGGCTCCAGCATCCAGCCAGCCATCTCGGTCACTCACTCTCCTGAGACGGGGGCCTCTGCAGAATCTACAGTCCCGTTACTGAATGAAACAAACTGGCAAATGATCAGCACACACGTTTAATAAAGAATCTCAGACGTGTAAAACAAGTTCACGTAGCCTAGAGTTGCTTACAGTTCTGTGCTCTGTGTTTATTCCCCCAGTGAAATCCCCACCAAACTCCACCACAGACATCCTCCACGAGCAGCCAGAAGAAGCAGCCAGACAGAGGCTGATAGGGAAATAAGGGCTGCTCCTCACCCAGAACCCACAGCTGTAAATAACACACCGGTGCTGTGAACTGCAGCCTAACTTTCAATGAAAGTTTTCTCTGCTGCCACAACAATTTTAGCAGAATATGGGATGGAATTTTTATGACATCTATGTAAGATCATCTGAGGCCAAAGTAGTTCCATGTAATATTTATTAGCAGCAGGGGTAAACAATTGCAATTAGCACAGTAAACAAAACCTAATGCTGCAATTCACCTTAATAAAAACATAAATAATGGTAAACAATATTATATTGTATATGACGGTGCTAGAGGTATTTAAAAATTTGTAAATACTTAAATAAGATGTTTACACTCGTTTCAAAGGTTCATAAAAATATCTTTGTCGTGAGCGCCATCTAGTGGCAATTTAAAAATACTCCTTCTCTAGAAGTCTGGGCAGGGATATAATATTATTTTTAATAAAAATGAAAAACAGCTACGTTCTGAGTAAAGCAGCTTCAGAACTGTTAACTGAGGATTTATTATTTTAATTTCAAAATAAATCAACCCCTTATTAAGTAAGCAGATGAAACGGACCAGGACATTGATAGCCTGTAGCCACTAGATGGCGGTGTTACAAACAAACTCCAACGTCGCCAGACAAAGAAAATCAAAGTCACGGCACAAACTTTTAAACCGGGTTTTTCATTTTAACATAAGGCGTTTGAAAATGCATATTTAGTATTACCTGTAATGCTCTTTTTAACGATTTGTGGATTACATCTACAACTTATACATTTAAAAGTGCTTTCCCCCCCCAAATCAGCTGGTCTGACACGAAAGGGAAATAATCAAATTTCTACAGGCCAAACTTTAGCTTCATGAATCTTTTTGGAAAGGTGAAGCAGCTGAAGGTCTGTAATTTGGGGTTTGAAAACCACTCAGTCTTGAGGCAGACAGAAGCAGAAGCAGAGAATTGAAAATGAGTTCTTAGCACAGCTCAGCATTTAAAAATGGTTTCCACTACACTGGCTGAGTCCTCATTCACCCAGAAAGCTCCTTCAGGATGCTGGGGTGTGGTCTTTTGGGAGAAGGTCCAGACAGACAAAACCAGAATTTGTTAAAATTAACCCAGAGGAGCCACACAGCATCACCGTTTCCGGACTAAAAAACAAAATTCTGAGCAGTCAAGACTCAGTCAGTGCTACCAAAGATCTCAATGTGGCCTTCAGAGCTGAGGTCTGTCTCGGTGAGCCACCCAAGGCAGTAGGATGTATTGAGGACAAGAGTCCAAACCACCGTCACAGACACAACCCCTACGCCCAGTTTACTCACATCTTCCACAACCTTGAAACTTTCTAATGTTTCCAGAGTGCTTGCTCCCTTTTTCCAGCCCTTTGTTGGAACGCAACTCAACTCCGGAGTCACAGGGTCTGGGCAGACCGGGAGGTGGCAGCCAGCAGGGGTTGCGACACACAGAAGAAATGGAGCAGCACTGGACACAGGGTGTGGAGGACAGAAATGTTTCCTCACCTGAGCAGCAGCAGCTCCACCTCCTCTTTTTCCCCACTTATGTTACTTTGCTATACTAAGCCACATACAATAGGGAAAAGGAGAGGGAAACTCATTCTGTTTTCAAAATGAAATATGCATCACAAGAACCATTATTCTTAGGACACAAAATAGCACTTATGTGTTCAGAAGTATTTATTACAATCATAATCATAACAGAGGCTGTGACAGTGTCAACGCAGTATACTGCATATACAGGAAGCCAAAGCAGATTTGAGGCAGGTAGAGGTGGTTGGGAGGGTGCAACAAGGAAGAGGAGGACTAGGATTGCAGATAGAAGACCCGATGTGGAGTAAGGCAGGCCCTGTAGAGAGAAGGAGGTTGGTCGTAGAGCAGGTGCATCGTTGGGAAGAAAGAGAAAGGTGCGTTAGGCCCATCTCACAAGGTAAGTAGGGACAGTGGGTGAATTGGGAGGGAGTCAAGAAGAGGAGGCTGAGTTGGAGGGAACTGCGGAGCATGGATGTAAATCAGATAAACACCTCCTAGCAGAAACCTAATGATGTGCTGCCATCGCCACAGAACCTGAAGCAATGGGTTGGTGAGGACCCAGCCTGTCCTCTATGCTTGGAGGTAGGGATGGTTCAGTATATATTAGGAGGTTGTAAGGTTAGCCTGTCGCTGGGTAGCAGATACAGTCAGGTGTTGAAATGCCTGACTGCAGCCATTGAAAGGTAGAGGGTGCAGGTAAGGTCAGGACATTCAGATCAGGTAGTTCAGTGGTTCAGATTGTTAGGGAAGGGGAGGGGACTAGGAAATGCATAGGCAGAAAGGAGCTAGGTCATTTAAGGGGAGTTAGAGATTGGGAAATGCAGGTTAACCTGGGAGGAAAATTAGTTGTGCCCCAGGAAATAGTTAATACAACCTTGAGACCTGATGTGGTACTGTGGTCAGTAAGCCGGCGGGTACAGTATTTTACAGAGATGATAGTCCCGTGGGAGGATCTATTTGAAGACGCGCATGAGAGGAAGAAACTCGGGTACAGTGAGCTGGCGGTGGAGGTAGAGGGACGGGGTTGGAGCATGAGAGTGAGACCGGTAGAAGTGGGGTGTTGCGGCTTTGTAGCCCATCAACAACGGCTCTGCTTCGTGAACTCGAGATCCAAGGACAGAACTTGCGGCAGGTGGTAAGGGAGATGACAGAAGTGGTGGGGCAGGGAAGTCTTTGGATAAAGGACCAGCACGGATGGAAGTTGATGGAAGTTGAGCGACGAAGCCATGAGCCCTGGTAGGATTTGGCTGGCTACAGGGTTGCGGTTAGCAGTAAACAGGCAGCGGTGTTTGTGTAGTTAATGCAAAGCGCAGATTTAATGGAGTGATAAAGAGGATAGGAAAGGAGTTTCTTCCTCACAAGTAGCGAGTAGCAGAATGGACAGTGAGCGGATTGTTAGAGGGGGTGCTAAGGTGAATAGCATGTGTTACGCTGTGTTGTTGGGTAGTGCAGTGGTGTGCATGGTGGTGGAAGGGAGCAGTTCTGGAATGCCTGAGCTGGGTTGAGACTTCTGGAGGTGTCATGGGCCTAACTCGATGAAACACTGATGAAGGAAGGTGCCCACCTGACAACCCCAATGAGATACTGGACCATCACTTCGCTATGCCGCGTTTGTAGTTCAGTAGAATCAGTTTTAGGGATATACGAGCCATTGCATAGCGGCTAGACAGGCTTGCTGTGGGTTGACTGTGGGGTTGCCATGGTGGTTCAGGGTTAGAACAAGGTAAAACGGGGCTTAGGGTGAAGGTTAAGTAGGTAGGTACTTTAGAGTGTGTTTTTTTTTGTTAGCACTGTGTGCTTTATATGAATCTGAGCTGGGGTAAATCAGTGGGGTAAAGTGCGAAAGGAAGAATAAACTTGAAAATATTGTTTGTCCTGCTCTTTATTTTATTTTTATCCACTTGTCATGTCAAGGCCTGCCAGCTGCTGTTATTTTGGCCACTGACACAGCCCAGCGGCTTTATTTTAACAAAACACAATGAAACATTACTGATGAAGTTGCACATCCATCTGAGTGTGGCTGTAAGATCCACATTTAATCATCTACAAATATGAACCCATTCGGTGCACTGTGGTCCTGACAGCAAAATACCACTACATGTAACGCACACACCAGGGCGACTTGTGTTTTTTTGTCATGTGTGCACATTCACGACTGCTGTGACTGCTACAGCAGCTCCTCAGTGAGCACATGAACCACCATGTTCCTCCCTCTCCACCATCACCACGCGATTTGCAGTCCATTTTTATTGCTTTTTGGCCTTTTGCCAAAGATCCATTTGTATATCGAAGTCCATTTTTTATTATTGAAGCCCAACTTTGAAACTTCAGTTAATCCTGCTAACTCTTGTTCACCATGACCTAACTTAGATGTCTGCAATGGCCACCCAGGTCAGGAAGGCTGCGGCAACAATGGTTTACTGACATTTTTGGTTCAGTTGCATATCAGCTTTCCACTTTTCTCAGCCGTGACACAGAGCACCAAACAGTGACAGAAACAGCAAAGTTATCCTGCAACAGTGAACATGAAAAGGCAGCCAGCAGCTGAGGAGAGGGGAAAAAAAAAAAAAAAAAACGCAACCCAGAAGGAAGAAAATAAACATTACCATTACCCTGTGTGTTTCCATTCAATATGTCCAGTACTCTTTCTTGTGCACACATGCACGCACACAGTGCCTCATTCAGCCTACAGACCCAACCGGTACAGCCTGGGTTTGTAGCCCATAAATAAAGGTGAAATCTGTGCATCATTTCTCCTGTAAGATTCAGGCTAGGAGCTCGGGCCATGTGTGGTCCCGATAAATAATGAGACATAGGATAGTTTGTTTCGCAATTTCTCTTCCAGCCTTCTGACCTCGAAGGAAACTTTCTGTCTGCCCTGGAGGACACTGAGGAGAACCAAAATTTTAGCCCATCGATGTAAAAATTTCCACTGACTCCCCTACTCTGTACTTCAGTTTACTGTAAAAGTTGTCAAAGCAAACTTTGTCTCAGTACGAATGAGAAATAAAAAGAATCGGTAGTTTCTTCTTGGACCAAAGCGCAGAAGCACCTGGCCGAGGCACAAACGGGAGTCGCTGTCATTCCTGTACTTACGGTGGCCGGGTTGTGGTAGCGAAGCCCGATGGCGCCCAATTCGGTCCCCAGCTGTCGGTTGTCCGCCCAGTCCGGTTCCACTGTCAGCCTGTAGGCGATCGTGACCCTTCTGATCGGAGGCGCTCCGGTTCGGACCCGAATCTCGGCCAGCAGCCCCGAGCGGAGCGCCAAGGCGAGGGCAGCCAACAGTAGGCAGAGCGCGGCCACGGTGCATAGCGCTACCAAGGACGGCATCTCGGCTCGGAATGGGGGCGCAAGGAGTCCGAACCCGTGTGCTTGCTGCCGAACGCACCTGTCTCAGTAGGTGAACCCGGCTCTGACTGGTACTCCGACACCGGCCGGGCCGACAGATCTCGGTGTCTGCAGTTTCCTGGCTGCCTGAATTATTTTGTCAACAGCGCAGAAACGGAGATGCCGTGACACCGCGGTCCTTCCCCTCGGGACATGCAAACGCCCCCAGGGAGGTCTCTCTCACTCACACACATACACACACACACACACACACACACACACACACACACACACACACACACACACACACAGTGACACGTGGCGAAGGAGCCGAGCCCAGTGCCTCCCAGCGGTCCAAACCCAGCGGAACCGGCGCTGTTTTCAGGCACTGCGCTTCTATTTGCGGAAACGTTCGCCGTCAAACTGCAGGTGCGTGGAAGCGACCCAATTCTTTCCCCCCTGAAAGTGGTCGGATTCATTATTAATTATTATTACTCACGCCCTACAGCTCCCGTTAACAACAGCTGTTATTACCACAGTTACCAACGTAGACTTTATTATATTCCTTTGCAGTTATAATGTAATAAAGCTCTGTGTCCCCAACTTGTACTGTGATCTATAAGCAGCATTATTGAATATCATTTATGAATTACACAGAATAATAAAATGAATTAACTGAGTGGGAAGTTACAAAAAGACATGGGACCCCAGATTATGTACAATTTATTTGTTTGCCATTTTCTGAACATGAATGGAAGTTGCAATGTCAGCGCAAACTCGCCTCCCTACATGTCTTTACTGAAAGGAAAATATATCAACAAAAACGTTAAACTGGCTTAAGGTGTGAATAACAGAGCATGCGTTTAAAGGGTCAGTGCTGGTTAATAATTCATGGGACAGAGAAAGTTAAACAAGTGCTCATTTCTGTACCTGCTGCAGCTTAAATCTGGATGAGAAGAGACTGGGGGAAATATAAATACAGAATGAGGGACAAAGTAGACAACGCAGGTGCCTGGTGCCTTTGGTACCAGTTCAGTCCGAGTCATCTGTGGTCTCCTCCTCGGCACCTTTCTTTCTCGCCTTGCAGCTCGTGCTCTGGCCCTGGAACAGAGTTGCAGCGGGGGTAGGGATATTATAAGGCCTTTGAATTCTGCCTTTTTCCCTTTAATAGGTCAGAAAGGTCATGTGTGAAGTGACTCAAAGGGGCATGAAAAAAATTATACTGCAAAACTGCACAACATACACAAGTCCAGTTATACAACAGCTCAGGCTGCCCTCCCTGCTGGATTAGGGCAGCAAAGAAAAAAAAATATTTGCCCAAGACAGGGTTGTGAATATATGACTGCTGCACATTAAACTGCTCGTTCTTGAGTACAGACTGACGCACTCCAATTTTACAGGTCCTGGATTTCACGTATACTTTTCAGAAAAGAAAATCATAAACAGAAAAAAATCAATTTTTAGGCATAATAACAGAAAACAAATGTTTAACAAATGTATGGCTTTTTTTGAAAATAAACATTACTTCATATATTGAGTTACGTTTTAAACAACTGGAAGAAATAGAGGTGTGCAAATGACTTGAGGACCTCAGAAAGAAAGCCTTTGATTCAGCTGGTTTACGAAAGCTCTACAAATGGGCAGTATTATGAGTAGCTTCAAATAAAACTGTCTCCTAAGTGGCAAAAGGAAAGGCAATAACGATGCATAAACTTTACACTTCAAATTAAAAGCAAAATTTTAATTTTAAGCAAGTATTTGTTGTAGTCATTATTAATTCTGTGATAATGTTTGTGACAGAACAGAGGGAGCAGTGCTGGGGGCTTCTGGGACTTGCAAAGCACCTGCTTGCAGCCTAAGTCACCAACAGGATTACTGCCCATCCCCTCCTGTAATCTTTTGAGGTATAACAGAAGGGCAATGACGGTACCAGTTTCATAGCCCGTGCATGAAATCGGAATTAAAGCTGCTGCTTTGTGTGAAGCAGTGAGAGGTGTGCCAGGTAAGAAAACACGTATGAGAATTGCCTCTACCTCCTCATCAGAATCTTCCTCTGTGAGCTCAGGGGCCTCTTCCTCTCCATCTTCCTCCTCTGCATCACTAACCCGTGACCTTTGGGAAAGGATCTCTTCACCCTGCAACATGTTGCCATGAACACCTGCACATGCCACCACTGCAGAAGCTCCTAGGTGGACAGGTAGGAAGACAGAGGAGTACCTGCAGGTTGCGGTTCTTCAGGTTGCCCAACCAAAAAGCCTCCTGGCAGTTGTTCAGGGCCAGCATGGCTTTGACCCGGTACACAAACTGCTCCAGGCTCTTCTTCAGTGCTGGAACATGGTTCGTGAGCCCCGTGTCCTGGCGGATCTGAGAACGAGGAGAGGGGCATCAGCCACCATACCCGGGCTCTTCCTGACCTCACAGGAACGACACTGGGAGCTACACTGGCATAGCAGCAACAGCCAGAAAGTCAGCAGGAAATGCATCACAACAGGTCCATGAGTTTCATTTGTGGAAATGTACTTTCCTTTACCAATTTCAATTTAGAAATAACTCAAAGTCAAGAAAAACATGTAGTCTGAAAGAGCAATTTTATTGTTGCTTTAGGAGATTTTGCAGAAGCTGTTCCACCAACAGACTGAAGCACATGTGTATCATTAAGCTGTTATTCATTCTGACCAAGTCACAAACAGCTCCCAGTTCAAACTGTGCTCATAAGGTGAACAGCCAGTGGATCATCTAAACTGGAGGTCACACCCATTTTTTGCTTCAGACCTCCATCCAGTGGTACTTAGACATTTATTTATTCAGTCTTTTACCTTGCTTAAAAGGTACTACAGCAGAAGTAGGATTTGAACTTGTAACCATCATGCCACCTGCACCCCAGTACTATTCCTGTAAACCTGCAGGTCTCTGATCCTCAAGAATTATGTTTATATGCTTCCTTTTTAAAGGCTGCGGTGGGAACAAGTGGTTGCGGAGCACCGTGGGAGGTGGCTCATGGCCTGTGCCGGCATCATGTGATCAGGGTGAAGGTGGACCAGCTGCGGACGCAGTCTACCTTGGAGTAGCCACACATGTGATGCAGCTGTCTTGTGCTCAGCTGAAAAGTCTTCAGCAAGCTCTGCACATCCTCCTGAAGGGGGGCGACAATCAAGTTACACAGGGTTACTGGATGTCAGCATGTAAAACATGTCAGTGTACATCTGTGCATCTGGAAAAGTAAAATGTGGTGCTGCCGTCCTTTCAAAGAAGTACATTTGTGAGAGAAAATGAAGACAGCAGCCCTATGTAAAGGAGCAGCAGACTGACACATTTTTGTTTTTGCTCACAATTTGCCCAGGCAGCAGCACAGGCACTAGAGAAAAACCAACATCCACCCATTTCAAAGCAATTGGGCATATCGTCACCTTCTGGCTTTCCTTACCTTGTGCTTCTTAAAGCTCAAGTCCAGCAGAGGCATCCCCAGTTTAAGGAAACCCTCCAAAAAGAGTCGACCATACTGGAAGAAAGGAAGCATGCACACACGCATGCGCTCACTGAAGTTAAAAGGCTGTGCATTTATCCTAAATACAGCAGTGTCAAGGTTCAACAATCAAAACCCCACCATTGGGTCACACTGTCCTAAGTGTGCAAGATACCAACCTTGAGGCAGACGGTGAGCACTGGCCTGCTGTCAAAAACCTGAGGAAATCCAGAAAATGTGGCATTTGTTAAAACAACCCCATGACCCTCAGCATGAGCGGCAAAACCCACACTGCCCCCTGTGAGCTGCGTAAACATCCCCTGTGCCGAGTGAATCTCACTTCCTAATCCCCAACTTCAGCACCGCAGACTATTTGGATACTGGAAAGAGACTGAAAATTTCACATGAGACCAGAAGGATTGCATTCTATTTGCAGGTCAGAAAACAACATGACCTGCAGTTCCAGTGTAAACAATTGATAGCCATCCTTAACATGTCAAATACAGCAAGTTGCTCTGTGTCTGAAATGTCACCACCCCACATGACGAGATTGTATGTCTCAGACAATCAGGTCTATGGGTTTACCTTGACCAGGTTGACCAGGATGTGAAAGTCTCTGACAGCCAGGTTCCAGGTGAGCAGTTTCTCAGTCTGAACCTGGAAAGAAACTGACATTCATTCCCACAAGGCACAGCTGTAAAACAACCAAAGTAAAGCAGAGGATGGCAGATTTTTTTTTGTGACAGAGCACAGCCACACTTGGTTAAACAAAGTCTTCTTTAAACCCCAAAGCTTACTTCTAATTAACATTAATTTACAGCTTTAAACAACTTAAATCTGGATGACCCAACCCAGCATCAAGTGTTATGAGCTCTGCTGCCCAAAAATGATCCATGAGCCGTATACCTCATTCCTGTCAGTCTGTGTGGCAGGAGGAATGCTGCGAACAGACTTCTCCAGTTTGGACATCATCTCTCGGTAGAACACCAGGAAGGTCTGCCTGAAACCAAACAAGAGAAATTCTGACAGTTTTCATCTGGGCAAACTCCATTACCTCAGTTTCCCTTCACTTTAAAGACTGTCTGTAAATATAATTTTAAAAAGTTTAAAACTTGAGTATGGCAAAATCTAATGTGTGCAGTCAGTATGCAAAAAACAATATGATGTCATGAAGCAGACAGTCAGCTGAAGAGGAATCATCCAGCCCAGACAGAATATGACCCACCTGCTGAGGGTAGGGAAGGTCTTGGAGCCCCCGTCCTTTGCAGCAACTATGAGCTCAGTGACCCCATTGCCTGCCATCTCTTCCACTGCCTTCAGCACGTCGTCAGTATGCTCCAGGTAGATGCTGCCAAAGCACAGGTGGGTGTCAGTTGTTGTATTTGTATTAACAGTATATAAAACTGCGAGCAGACACGTGCTGGTTCAGTTCCCTGGTGGAGGCCCTGCTGTTGTGCCCTTGAGCATGGAACTTTATTTGTTACATATCTAGCTATACAAAAGGGTAAAGGTGCTGAAAACAGAAGTATCAGCTAAACAAAGAGGTAGCAAATAAACCTATCCTAAATAACCTTCTGCATCTGAGACTAGAAGTACTGCTTAAAGAGTGAATGTGGCACTGAGCCACTGAGAATCAACAGCCACTAGATGGTGATCATGTATTAATTTGCTGCTCTTCATTTTGCCTGCTATACAAGTCCTCAGTGTATTACTGCAACCCAACACCCACTCCCACAGTACAGAGGCACGTCCCACTTTCCACTTTCCAAATATTTACAGTCAGGCAGTGTGGGGGTTGGAATGGATCATGTGGTGCGTACCTCAGCACAGTCTGTAAGGCTTCGTTGTGTTTGACCCCTCGCTGCCGCTCTCCTGCAGGGGTGACCCACTCCTGACACAGGAAGCGCCGGGTAAGAGAGGCTTTGGAAAGGGAATGCAACACAGAAACGTGGACCCACCAGCCAATAAAAAAAGCAAAGTTATTCCTCATGTATTCACAGTACTGAAATGTTTAATTTGAAATTTAAAGACACTACATATTTCATCTATGTAGAGGACCTAATTTGCACATCCTATGTAACTATGGATATAATACAATTAAGCAAGGCAAACCTCTTACATCAACAATATAGTATAAATCATGAATACCCCTCCCACTTAGTCATAAAAATGTAATAATTCATCACATGCCCCAGACAAAGGTCCTGTTGCGGGGAGAGGGGACACAACCCCAGGTACAAGCCAGGTGCTGGAGCCAAAGCCAAATATTTGTGCTACAGCAAGTCCCCAGTAACTCTACTCTCTCATCTACCGCACTCACTGTCACATGAGGAATGTCACTGTGAGACAATCACCTATCTGTTGCCGGAAGGGCATGTGATTGGTTGTCCTGCCCTCTGCCATCACAATGAGGAGTTGGGTGAGGGAGAGGGCAGAGCTGAGGCTGGGCACAGTGCTACCAAAATTCATCAGGTACTCCAAGCTGTATCTAAAAGAACAATGCACAAGGAGGTAATGTTATTGATCCAGTACACACACACACACACACACACACACACACCTCCAACAATAGGCAGCAGTAACATATTAGACTGAAGTGGACATACTGAAAAGACGGCAGATAGAATTGAAAGTCTGATGTGACGGTCTTACTATGTGATACGTTACAATTAAGACTAAGACCCTCACTTCAGCAGCTGCTCCAGGGTCAGGTTCATCTCGCCCTCTTTCAGACGGCCCGCTAGCACGCCCAGGGCGCTCTTCAGCAGGGTCCGATGCTCATGGTGGCAAAATCCACTCCTGAGACACAAAAACTTAACCTAAGTCAGGGTCAAGGTACAAAAAAAAATTTTTTTAAAAATCAGCTTGAGCAACAACATGTGTGTCCCTGAAGCAGAACAAGACACTCACCAGCTGAAGGTGGTGTGTAAAACCTGCAGAAGCAACTGGTACACGGAGGACATGAGCTGGTACTCTTTCTCATCCACACCAGGAGCATCCACCACCCCCTGGTTGGCCGAGATTAGTATCTGTTTACATAAGGACAGTGGTGGTTACACACATACACAGAAATTTTACACAGTGCAAACACAGCCAGAAATCCCAGGAAGGAAGCAACAAACATACCACTGGGACACAAAGCATAACAATATTTCTAATTTCAATTTCTCCAGTTCATAGCCAATGAGTGTAGCAGCACCAGTTGTAAACCAGTGTGCAAAACTGACATTGCGGTCCTATCTGTGCTTTGCTATGCAATAACTATACACCTGAAAGTGGTTGTGGCAGCTCTCCAGGTGGATACATAGGGTGGGCAGCAGCTGTACACAACAGGTGGTGATCTCCTGCGGGCTCTTCTGCTGCAGGTGAGAGAAGCCCATGCTCCTGTCTGACTTTGACTGTGGGAGACATTTCAGGGGGAAAAAAAAGCATTTTAGCACTTATTAATAATCTATGTTAAGCACAACTGTCTGCATATCCATCTGCACCTTAAGGAATGGGGCCCTCTTGGCAGGAGCCAGGCTGAAGTCCAGCTTCCTCCACATGTCTTCCAGTAGAAAGACCAGCTCTGCTGGACCCAGCTGCACCTCTTCCCGCTCCTGCAAGAAACCAGTCTTAACTCAACACCTAGGAGTAGTGGTAACACTTAACCGCAGTTACTAAAGGTCTGACACAATTCAAATAAACAATTAGTAGTCAGGAATAGATTATATAAGCAAACCAGCAGGCATGACTGCACAATCAAGGTCGATTTTTAGGAGCACACGGGTCACTCCAGCTCTGCGGACTGTTTCTGTAAGCTAATAAGCTCTATGGCTGAGTTTCTCTGCATATCCATCTGCACCTTAAGAAATGGGGCCATTAGCTGCAACTGCAGTCTTCACAAAATCTTTTTCAGGTCAGTGAAAGAGTATTACCCTGCTGTGGAGCTCTGTGTCCAACAATGACCGGGACAGCAGGCCACACTGCAACACACCCAGCACCTCCACATCCAGCTCCCTAAAGAAGGGCCGATATGAAGCCAGATTGATTCCCAGCCTGGACTCCTTCTCCTTCTCTTTAAATGAGGGCTCCTGGCAGAAAGAAGAGTAAACACACCTGAATACCCCTCTGTCTCTTTATCACACTGACAAAAATAAATGGAGCAGCATTGTTAAAAGGCAGGTTGCAATAAATCCTTAGTTACAAGGGCACTTCTATGATGTTTCAACAGTTTCATTAAAATGATAACACATGAGGAGTCCAAGCAACAAATTTTGGAAAGAGGATTGTTCAGGAACTGACACCATCCTTGGAGAAAACTGGGGGGAAAAATTTTTTTTTTTTAAATAGTGAGACACACACTGTACCTGCTGAGTTTCCTCTGCCTCTGTGCCTTCCTCCAGCTGAGTGCTGTCACCAGATGAGTTCTTACTTGCTGGAGTTTTCCGCTTTCTCCCAGGATTCTCTGTACAAAATTAAATTCTCATTATCAACATAACCCCTCAGTTAGTAAGCACACATATATTTGAGTAAAACAAACCAGACACTGCATGGCGGACAGACTTCCAGCACTCTATGGACAAGTTCCTCGGGTGCACACTAAGGGGAGGGTACCAAGGCTACAAAATGTGTTTGCAGGGAACTTAAAAAGAGTCAAGAAAAGAACTCTTTCTTCGGCAAGCTCTTGTCTGTATGAGTAAGAGACGTGCAGTGCAGGTTGGGCTGCACCCATCAAATAGCTCTACTAGCACATGTGCAGTAAGAGCAGCCTGGATGGAGGCTCTAAATAGTGCATACGCTGATTTGTGAATGTGTTTGTAACACAAAGGCAGTAGGATGGCCATTTTGTTGTTTTTTTTTTTTTTTTTTTTAAATACATGATAATATACATCTGTTGGTTTTGTCCCACAGAGACAAAATATGAGTTGATTTCATTACACTAATGTTGGTATACATGTAATGCTTTTTAAGTATCATTTTTAAAATTACTTATATTTAATATGGAATTTTTAAAAAAAATCAAATTTGAATACAAATCTTGTGCTGAAATGAAGTCTCTGACTGCATTTCTTTTGTGCCCGTTATTAACATCCATTAGACTAGGAATTACATATGGTTACCACTGTAAATAAGTTTATAGACCGGACTATTGTGGGGTGGACAAGAAAGGGTCTGCCTCAGGTAGAAAATACATGGGGTATACAGCAGATAATGCCAATGCTTCTGTACACCCACTGTCAGGAATATGATGCATAATAACAGGTAACACCTCGGAAGTTATTTGAATAAACTGAACACAGGGCAGAGCACATGCTGGGGTAGATCTTCAGGTCACACTTTAAAGAGGTTTATTTTCACCTTTGTTTCCTTTCCTGGGAGGGGCTGCAGCAAAAGGAACAACTGGTCTGTCTGAGACGTCACCATCAAAATTGGCAAGGGGGGGTACAAATCCTGGGGTTGCTAAATACACAGACAAATAGCTGCAATGAAGGCAACGGGCACAAACAACTCGGTCTCAAACTTCCAGTAACAGAAACTGAATGACAGAACGGAGGAAAATAGACCTAAGAAAAGGTTACTAAACCAACTGAATGCTTTAAATGGTCTAGCACTACCTGCCAGCACTCTCTCCAGAACTGTTTGCAGGTAGGTGATGTTCTGCAAGCGGGTCACCACTTTTATCTTCATCTCAGGGTCTTTCTGGCGACAGAATGCATTCACCACCTGTACACACAGACACGAGACAGGAGTGCCATTCAGCTAGTGTCAAGGAAATACCGGGCACAGGAACCAACCTTCAAAGGATGTTAAAAAAATCCAAGGTCAACATTATCAACACCAACCTCTCTAAACCAATTGATGGTGTAGAAGACCAGAGAACACAAAAACTCCCTTTCGGGTTTTGACAGACTTTCTACTTTCTCCACCACGTCCAGGTCCGTCAACACAACAGGGCAACCTGAAACACACATCAGGCACCTTCTTCCAGATGACATGTGCAAGGAAGATGAAGCTATCAAGGTAAACACATTTCTCAGGAGCAAATGACTGATTCTTAACAAATGTTGTTTTTAAGCCCAGTTTGTTATCCAGCACACCAGTTGATACCCTGACCCAGAAGGTAGGCATGTAGTTCCCCTGTGTTTATGTGTGTGCGTGCATCAGGTCCCTCCTTACCCAGCAGAGCGTCAATCTCTTCTAGTTCCCCTTTATGCTGAATCTCCTCACAAAGCCTGAGCAGACGGAAGAAAGGGGCCAGGCAGAGAGGAGACACCCGCCTACTCTCAGGAGAGAAAAAGGAAGAGATGGAAAAACTGGTATCGTGACAAAAAGCTTGAGTTATAACTATTTACATGAAAGAAGGATGACCAAATGAAACAGGCAGGCGCAGTACTGACTTCCTGCCCTTATCTTTTGATGGACACCACTGCTCCCCCTTATTGCAAACATTTTCAGCCAGCAAGGGAAGAAGGTTGACAGCAATGCCCCCCTGGCTTTCATCCTCATCCAAGTTGTACATGGCAGCAGCAGGAAAGGGGAAACTCCTGCAGCAAATGGGAAACAACAAAACACCAATTTGAGCTTTTTCCTCGTACTGTACTTCAGCAGGTCAGTTTCCCCACACTGTACCTAATACCACCTTTATAACTCATTCCTCTAAATAAATTGCAGCACAAAGGAAGCAGGAAATTCACCCTGATATGTCAGGGGTCAGGTCTATCACAAAGTCCTCCTGGAAGTCCTCCAGCACACTCTTCCCTATCCACTCCTGGAAAAAAGAGACAGGGTGAAGCCCAGACAGCCACTGGAAAACCATTACATTCCCAGCACTCCAGCTGGTCATCAGGCATCCGTTTCAGTTCCCAAACCAACCTCCTGAAAATACTTTCCATCGTGAATGGCTGTGTCACAATTCAGATGTGAATTTGTTTACACAAGAGATGGGTTTATCTTTAGAACAAGGACAGTTGGGGAAACTACAAAATAGGAAGGTGGTGCCTATACACACCAACCTGAACCAGGGGGTCAAGAGTGCAGGTCTGCAGTAGGTTGGAGAGTTCATCATAGTAGAGCCCAGCTGCCTCAGAGGAACCCTCACTGCAGGACCGCATCAGCTCCAACAAGGCTATCACCTGGTTACACACACATGGGATGTGATTATTGTGGAAAGAGTGTGCCACTGCCACACACACGCATGCATGCACAGTTTATTATGAACAGATGAACAGAGTAAGCAGCTTCTGCAAACACAAAGACCAAAAAAAAAAAAAAAAAAACAACACTTTTATTGTGGATAACACACTCCTACACAGACACAAACACACATAAGCACAATCCTTCCCATGTACTGCAAAACACATAAATTATCATCCCACTAAAGACAAATGCTGAGACACACAGAGGTATATTTTCATGCTGCATCAGCAGCAGCACAAAAAAATAAAACATTTAGATATGCACATCCATGCTACATCAGCAGAATCACACACCCAGGAGCTTTTCTGTTTTGAAGCTATATCAGCACAATGTCCAGCCTGCCATACCTGAAGACTCACCTGTCTATGTCGCTCCTTCATTAATGTCCCAGCCTGGGAGACAGAACAGCTGCCAGAATTGTCCCTGTGAAGTGAATTAAAGTAAATCGAGACCCAGCCAAGTACAGACTTGTCTTGCTCACACACCTGTCTCATACACCCTGGGCCCCATTTACCTGCAGGAGCCCATCCTGCCCACCATCATGACAGCGCCAATGATGCCTATGCGTTTGTACTTGGCCACGGTGCTGGAAAGCTGCTTCCTGATCACTATGTGCATGTCATCCTGCAGGGACCATGTGGAGGGTACAATTCAAAGGCAGTGAGTTCAACAAGTTGGAAGGGAGCGCTGACAGCACATGGGGACGGAAGGTCCATTTAAGTAGCATTCACCTGGATCAAGCTACCCTGCTCCTCCTTCCCAAAGGCCAGTGAGCTGAGCACACAGAAGAGCCTGCGGATCTGCTGGGGTGTCAGGTTGTCCATATAGTCCAGGATCCCCTGTACAATACAGGATGTCTTTGTCTAAGGCAAAGGTTCAAGTTTTGGATTCCTGACTGGGAAATAACCTCCTGACAGCCTCAGCTCAATTGTATACTTTGCAATATACTGTCAATTCTAAGTATAATGCACTTTATTTATATGCACACCCTCTGTACTGAGAATTGCTGGGCTTATAATGGAAACTGGGTGTAGCAAAGCCAGTACCTATACTGTATACAGTGTATACACATACCGCATAACAGCAGTTCTGTTAAAGGTTGACATAATGAGTGTGATGTATAAAACCAGCCAGTCTGAATACCCTCACATGTAATGACAGATTTGAAATGGGAAAAGTACAGCATATACTTAGTAAATACTGACATAACAAAGGAACTGTTGTTGTGTGTATGATACAGGAAGAAAAAGGGCAGAAATTTTACTCAACATTTGCTGTAGCAGAATGCAGACTGCAAGTTGTCTTAAACAGAGTGCATCTGCTCTGGTTACACAACAGAATTTATTGTTTCAACACTGTATATAAACAAAGGTGAGGTGGAGTCATGTTCATGACTGACCTTGACAAAGACAGCATACAGCGCCATCTCCACCGGCTTCTGAGCCACCAGGTCACACAGTAGCTCTAAGGCTACATCCACCTCTCCTCCCAGGCCACTGCAAATGTGGGTGACCAGGGAACCCACCACCTCCTGTGAGTGAGATTACACACAGACACCATGATTTCACCAGCAGTCAGGACTAAAGCCATGTTATTACACACATCCATAAAAATGGTGATTGTGCTAAACAAAATAAAGAGGAGAAAAATTTTATCTTTGCTAGAAGCATGTAAACAAACACTTATCCAAGTCATAAAGGCACATACCTGTTGGCAGTAAGAGTCAAAGGTGGTGAACGCATGCTTGTACATGTAGGCACCAAAGGGCACCACACAAGGGTCTGGGGAGCGGAGTAGACCTTGGGCTAGCGACAGTATGGAGGGGAAGTAGGTGCGCATCACCTACAGGTCACCATGGAAACAAAGTCAACACCTCAAAAACTCATACCACACTTTCATATCTTACATGTTTTGTCTACGTATGTTGCCAAACCTAGAACGAAGCAAACTGTCTTGCAGTAGTACACATTTTAAAAGTCAAAAAATTAAAATGAATGTTGAAAGTGAAGGGTTGAAATTACTGCTTCAAAATATAACTGGAAGTAGCAACTGAACCTGTGTCTTTCAAGTGCAAGGTGCCACTATCGCCTGTGCTCTTCCTTGGTTTGCATTAATGTTGTCTAGCAGGGATCCTTATCTGCGCAAAGACATTCAGTGACAGACTTTAACTGCACATCACTGGGAGAAAATGTGCTTACATCAGCATGACCCCGGAATGTTTTCTGCAGCAGGTTTTCACGAATTTGGCCCCCTCTGACTTTGATCCGCAGAACCCTTTCAGCCCCTCGACGGCTATGGTTAGCATTAACGGTATGCAGAATGAACAGCACCAGGAGATCAAGAACCTACCAGAAATAAAGATTTTTTCAAGAAGATATCAACACAACCCTAGTCCACATGCCACAGTGGACTCACCAACTGTCATCAAAATTAAAATGTAACTTTGAACTAAAATGTGCTTGTATGTACTCAGCTGCATAAATGGAAATGATCTAACATTTGGATGAAACTGAATTCACTGTCATTAACAATTCAGCCATTGCGATGTCTTGGTGGTTTGAAGCCCAGCCTAGATACAAAAAGTGCCATACTAAGCTGGACACAATACCAGTCCATCACAGAGTAATCTCTCTCTCAAACACACACACACACACACACACACACACACACACACACACACACACACGTAACTCAAAATCACTAGTTGACCTGAGACACATCTTTGGACTGTGGGATTAAATAAGGCACCTAGAGGACACTCACATGAACACAGGGAAAGTACAAACTTCACAGAGGTGGACCCAGATTCAAATTCACAGCTCAGGAGCCATGAAGCCATAGACCACTGGGCTTCCTTTAAAATTATAAAATTAAAAAATAAATCTTGTCAACAATGAAGAAATGGGTAACAAATGAACAGATGACTTTACCTTATGATCTTCTCCTTCCACCACATTCTCAATGGCCTGTGGAGTAACAAATTAAAAAGTCTTAAAGGGGATGTAAGAAACATCAGGCTAAAGACAAAATAACTAAATGACTGTTCTTCACATTTGCTGACCCTCAACCAGGCCTCAGAGATGATCTTCTGAAAGCGGACAGCAGACTTTATGGCATCTAAGACCAAGATCACACAATCCTGGTTACCAATGCTTGCTTTAAACTTGGAGTTCCTAATACAGAAAGAAAAAGGAAAACTAAGTGTCTCAGAAAAAGAAAATATGATTACAAAATCGTACAGTTTCCAAACCCAAAGATTTTTACTGACCAAACAGAGATTATACTTTTAGAGTTCCATCTACATGCTTTTAAAAAAAGCAGTAAATGCTTCTGTGTGTCTACTCTAGAATAATAGAACTGAATGAGCACAGCACCGAGGTCTGATCCCAGGGGCTCACCCTTTAGTGCTGTTGGCCTTGACATGCTGTTGGGAACCCTGTGACACTGGGGGAGGCACACAGAACTCGAGCTCCAGCTTCTTGCGCAGGTCAGACACCACCTGGCAGATGATGAAACCCTAAACAATGAGCCTCACATATGTACACATAAAACATGACACCCCCAGAACCAGTGCCAAGCAGAAGATCAAATAACAGGAAAAAAAACCACCAAACTCCCTGCTATCCAGAGGTTTAGAAAATATTTACATATTTAGATAACACTTTCTTCAAATGAAGTGTCAAGTTTGGCTTCTAAGTTACTTACAGTTATCTTTCAATTTGTGCAGCTGTTATTATTTTTTTTTAACAGAAGTAAATACAGTTAAGTACCCTCCACAATGGAATTCCAGCCAGAGGTGGGAATCAAACACTGTCTTACAGCTTTAACCATTATGCTACCTGCTGCCCCATGCAACACTACTGAACTCAGGAGCAACCAAAGCATAAAATGACCGGCAACACCAGCAAGACGTAAAACACAGGCAGTCAGAAGAACCAGAAGTGACGGTCAATCTGGGACACTATGAGTTCCCTGACCAAGAGAATGAAATTCTTTTACGCATAAGTTATAACATGAACATAAATGCACTGGAACAAGGGTCAACACCACACATAAAACATAACACAGAAAATTATGAGTGATTTGTGACCTCGTTGACCTCTGAGGCAGAGACAGTTTGTAGGATGAACTTCACAATGACAGGCAGGTCCTCCAGGGGTACAGCAGCCAGGGTGGTCATAATTCCACTGCGCACCTAAGTCCACATAGTAGTACAATGGGAGCAAAACACATAGGAAATTCGCTTTATTAAAACTAGAACATACCTACTACTCCCTATAAGCAACATAGCATCTTATCAAACACCAGGGAAACATGCAATCACTTAAACTGGATACAAAACATGGTCACAGAAATCCAACCTAAGGAGCTCAAACCAACTCAAAAACAGGCTGTTAAACTCAGGAACTACCGTATTTTCTGCACCATAAGGCGCACCGGATTATAAGGCGCAGTCTCAATTACGGGGTCTATTTCTGTACTTAACCCATACATAAGGCACACCGGATTATAACGCGCAGTCTCAATTACGGGGATTTCTGTACTTAACCCATACATAAAGCGCACCGGATTATAAGGCGCATGCTAAAACATACGGTCTACAAAAAAAAGGTAACGGAAGCAAAACTGAGTTTAGTTGAACTTTATTCTACTATTTAACAATACACACATTATTTTTTATCTTTGTAATCCGCTGGCAGTTGCTACGCCACGGTAGTCCTTGTGCGGATGGAGAGATGACGCCTTTTCATAAAACGAAAGCACCAAGACGGACCTCCTTGAAAGTTTTCGATCTTCATGTCTTGTGCTATCGTTGTTGCCTTCAGTCGAATGGTGACTGTAGAGACGCTTCTCCCAGCTGTTGTTTTGCAGCATACCGGTAGTATACCTACCGGAGGCGTGGCGGAGGTAAGCGTACGTATCCCGTCCTGTTCTCTGATGGGTTTATCGCTGCCAACGTATGTACTGTACGTATTACGTAATGTTCTCTGATTGGTTTATCGCTGCCAGTGTACGTATTACATCCCTGTGTCAGCGGGAAATGGTCCGACAGTCAGTCAAGCGGAGCGCTTATCAAAGTCGCACAACAACATTTTGACAGATTTTGGAACTCGGTGCACACATAAGGCGCACCGGATTATAAGGCGCACGGCCAATTTTTGAGAAAATTTAAGGCTCTTAGGTGCGCCTTATAGTGCGGAAAATACGGTACTTGTGACTAAAACAAGGATTAGCCAGGTAGTAAGCATGAGGGACTGGAGGTACCTCAGCCAGCAGCGTAGGGTTTAGACTGAGGCTAGACAGGGCATCCAGGATGGCAACGGTCAGCTGGGTGTTCTGTCGAAGCAAGGAGCTGCACAAGCAGGCAAAGAAAGTTTGTGTTTGGGTCAAATAGCTTAGAAAGATTTTGGAGGGTGGCAAACTCACTTGAAGACTGCACACTCACTTGAGCTCCTGTGCAACGTCGTCATGCTGAGAGTCCTCAAGAATCTCTGGGAGGCTGGTGATGATGTCCCGCTGGAGCTCCACCGGTGCCACAGTGATCAACTCCATCAGCCTTCCCGCCAAATCCTGCAACATATTTACAACTTAGGCAACAGATGTCATGAATTTAGCCGTCCACTTTTGCAACAAAGTAAAGAAAAAACAGTATTGTGGGTTTTTGCTTTATAAGCACCTTACTGTCCATAATTCTGTCCAGCCACTTGAGCTGGTTTATTATCAGGTGTGGAATATTTATCCCGTCCTCTCCAACACTGCAAGAAACATGGTAAATAAATTAAAGTAGAAAATACCCAGGAGCACAACATACATGGCAATGCATGGAATCAAGGCTGTGATTTTCACGTCCTTTTGTGAGACTATAATCTCATCCAAACAGAAAGCAAAACAAAAAACTTACCCATCAAACATGAACTCAGGTAGCTTCTCAAACAAAGTTTTTATAACAGAAGGCTGAAATAAAACCAAAAGCATCATATTTCTCTTCTGTTCAATGAATGGAACCATCATCACAGCTGGCAATGGTGAACACAGGCTAAATGGTCTCATCTTCAAAGCAGGAGGTTTAGCTTCTACTCAAGGGGGCAACAATCCATACAAACCTGAAGAATTTCAACTCCCAACAAGAGCCGCATAAGACTTTCCTGATACGAGCAGACTGAGCTGAAAACAGACCGAAAGCAGAAAAGACAGAGTCATTGTGACAAATTTAACTTGTAATAACAAAACAACTGGGATGAATACAATGTCCTACTTACCAGGAGTCCCCAACTGATGAGCGTGGGACACAAGGAAGGAGGCAGTTTTTAAAATTCTCCTGGTTGTCAATGTGAGAGTCCAACCCTGATATGAACTCCTGGATTATCTGTCAAATGAGGTTATAGAGTAAAGCAGTGCTGATTCAAGACCTTCTGTGGACTGACAGCATCTCCAAGCTCTGTACTTACATTTGGGTACTGGGGATTCTTCCTGAGGAGCTGCTGCAGCCGCTTCTGGAAGACCGCTTGCTCCACATCTTTAAAAAGAGTTTTGGTTAGACAACAGTACATCACTGAATCGGAACTATACACAACACTGTCATTGTTCCCTTCTACGCCTGCAAAACGTCATCCCTTTAAACAGTCTAACGGAAGTGTTTGTGTTAAAGCCCTTAAGACAGTACAGTAAGCACTACTGAGTCTGCTATGCTAATATCTCAGGGATGTTTCCTTTGTGTTCTACACACGTGCTGTCAATGAGCAAAGGAAGATGGCGGCATACCGATCTCGTTGGGTGTGTTACCGCATCTCAGAGAGACTCCTGCCCCCTGCAGCAGCTGACTGAAGACTCCAGCGCCGACTGCCTCGTCCTCTGCAGCAGACTTAGCACCATGCCCCGTGGAGCAGCTCCTCTTCGACTCTGAGAGAAGCACAGACTCGTGTTCAGTCCGACAGACACAATCAAGATGTGAATGGTCAGTAAATGTCATCCTGCAGGGAGCTTAGCAATTAAAAACACTGATGTGTGACTTGATTCCTTCTGGCGCAAATACTACCGCCTGCAACTGCTGCAAGTCAAAACAGTCACCCTAATTTGATAGATTAAAATACCCAGCTGTGTAAATTGCCACTAAGAAAATTTGGATAAAAGGACCAGATAAAAAAATGATTGTAGTAACAATACCAAACATATGCAGAACAACAGTAAAGTTAACGTTGTTTTCAGAAACAATCATACGTGTGCAGTAATTTAGCCACTCGGGTAAATGTTTCCTGTGTCAATCAGTTGTAAAGTAAAGCAGTCCAGATGAAGTGCATCTCCGATCATTTTTATTACTATTATTTTTACTACTCATCCATTCTTTAGCAAAACCAACTTGTCAAGCGCAGGCCCACGGAGCTCCAGAGCTCAGAAACAAAACGTGAGGGGGGATTCAGGTTGTGTGGGGCACATACACACAGAATGGCAATTCAGAGTGATCAGTTCATCTGAAATACATATATTTGGACTGTGGGAGGAACACAGCATGCAAACTCCAGACTGAATTAGATTTGAATCCACACTTGAACAGCCCAGGCTCTATCATGATCAATAATAACAATAATAATAATATGCAGCATGGCATATTTCCCAGGCATCAGAACTACAGGTTTCAGTCTGCGTGTGGGACTGCATAGGTTTGTTGCAAATTGGTCACTGATCACTGTACATCATTCGTATGTGTGTGGTCATCCTGCTCCCGTCCAGGCTGTAGTTCCATAGCCTGGCACCCAGCACTTAAAGGATAGGCTCTGGACCATTAATTATTATTATCAATAATAATTGGGCGATTACTCTGCCCGAGACCGTTTACGATGCTGGACAAGTAAATATGAAGCTTTACAGTGATACGCAGAAGGATATTCAGGCACTTTGATCACACGTCCAACAGCAGGCGTGGGATTCGAACTAACAAGCAAACGACTGTAAATGATTAGCGCCACTCGCCGGCCCATAATCTGTGGAAAAGACAGCGGCAAACTTACTGGATTCGGCAGGTCTGTCGCCCTGCTCCATGGAGGAGCGTCTTTTTTTGCGCAGCATTTCAGGCCGCCGGTGGAAGTGGGTGACGGTGTGTCGCGGTCAGGGTTCGGCGTTTCCTTGGTAAATGGGGAGGCGGAGGAGTTCGATGGTCAAACGCTGACAGGACGTACTGTCAACTCACGGCAGCCACTCGGAGGAAAGCTAACTGCTAACAAAACCCCACCACAGCACTGACCTGCCAACAAGTCCGTTTCTCCTAATCAAGCTCGACACCCAGCGTTAACACTCTGGCCTCAGATAACCTCCATCGGTTGTTACAGCAAGTAGGAAAATCGAAAAATGAGTATGCAAGCGCGGGTCAAATGAAATAAACCTTATTTCGTCGGCGTTTTCAACTCTTCAACATGCAGTCGTTGCCCTCAGGGGCTAGAATTTCCGCGCCGAAACTTCGGGCCGTGTCAGGGAGCGTTGCCAAATAGCAAATACACACCAAAAACGAAGCATACGCACTTCACAGCGCTTCAGGCTTTTAAAGCAGTGAACTGAGCTGTGGACGTCGGTTTTAGAGCCTTTTCACGTAGCACAGTTGACTGTAAGAGAAAAACATGCGTTTCGTTTCGTGAATACATAAGTGAGGTTCTTGATTTGCTATAATATGTGAAAGAAATAAAGTGTGTGTGAACGTCACTACGATGTTTTACCAACTTTAAGGACATTCCTTGGTTTCTTAAAGGCAGCCGTGACCGATCAAATGTGCAGAAAAATTAGGAAACTGTTTAGACGGTGCCTTACTCGTTGTACCTTTGAAGCTCCGCCCATTTGCTGACGCTCCTCCACAATAAAAGGCTCTGTTCCGGGTTCGCCTCTAAGGTGTTCAGAGTTGCGTAAGCTGTGATCAGGGACGGCACTGTTGGCGAAATGGCGGGCGAAAACTTCTACGACTTCTCGGCGAAACTGGTCACCGGAGAGCTGTTCGATTTCTCCTCTCTAAAAGGCAAGGTGGTGCTGGTGGAGAACGTGGCGTCGCTCTGAGGAACCACCACCAGGGACTACACCCAGATGAACGAGCTGCATGAGCGCTATGCCGCCAAGGGTCTCGTCATCCTGGGGGTTCCCTGCAACCAGTTCGGGCACCAGGTGGGTGAAGCTCCATGCCTGTGATCTACTGTATTAAAAGCTTCAAGATATCAATTTTAGTTTGGCTTTCTCTACACAATTGTAAACGTCACCTTCTCAGACAGCTACTTGTCATCTCACTGCTCCTAAGGTCACTGATATTGAATCTGATTGAAATGAGTTCCTGAAAATCCATGCTGCTTCTAAAAAGTGTTCTAAAGTGATTGAATGAATGTCCCTTTAACAGGAGAACTGCAAGAACGAGGAGATCCTCAACTCCCTCAAGTATGTCCGTCCTGGGAAAGGCTTTGAGCCGAAGTTCCCACTGCTGGAGAAGGTGGATGTGAATGGGAAGGATGCCCACCCCTTGTTTGTCTTCCTCAAGAAGAAGCTACCCTTCCCCAGCGATGACCCCACATCCCTCATGAATGACCCCAAATTCATCATCTGGAGCCCTGTATGCAGGCATGACATCGCATGGAACTTTGAGAAGTTCCTCATTGGGCCTGATGGAGAGCCCTTCAAGAGATACAGCAGGTCCTTCCTCACCAGCAACATCGAGGGTGACATCAAAAAGCTTCTCAGTTTGACATAGGCAAACATCCAGAATTCAGTCTGGTCATTTTGGGGTGGAAGAGTAAATCCTTCATTCTGTCTTGAGCTTTCTGTGTTTGACTGTGCATTATGCATCTGTGTTTCTTCTCTTACTGTATGAAGACATCCCTTGAAATCTGCCTGAGAGGGTTGTCTGATAGACTGTAAGAGTCTTAACCCTGCAGCTGTATTTTGCTCATGTGAACCATAGTTAAGTTCAGTTGTGTAATAGAACAATAAACTCTTGTACTCAACTTCTACTTTTGTCTGACTGGTCTGTGCAGCTATTTTTCTTCTCCACTTCCTCTTGGTTCAAATAATGCAGCAATAGAGGGTTAAATTGCAACTTCCTGTGTCTATTAATGACAAAACCATAAGTTAGAGAGGAAAGATTCACATTTAAATGTAACCTAAATTCTAGAGTGATGGGAGAGTTTCCAACTCTGCCATTCAAATGGTTTCACAAATGTTCCTCACACCAATGTTCATTATGTGCAATAGCCAAAATGCAGCTGCTTTGTGTGACAAACTAAGTACGCTCGCTGTTTTAACAGGATTTAAACTAACTGGATCAGACCTGGAGACACCATAGATGCAAGTCATGGTGACTGTAAAAGGGAGCAAAACTGACCTGGGGCTGTGAATTCAGCCAAAGCACATAACCATTAGTCACTGTATTAAGTAATGCAGACACAATAAAGAGTACTGTAGGCCCAATCCTTAAGACTAGGTTTCTTAATCCTCAACATGGTATAGTGGGAGGAATCAGATGATTAACCAGATTTTGTGATTCTCCAATATAAATGATACAGCTACCTTGGACCTGAGAGGAGACTTTTCCAGCCAACAGTTGTTTTGATATTCAAAGTACAGTGGATTTCCTACAATGACTACCATGGTTTACCTGAACTTGTTAATCTGTCACTAATTCATCATTAACCTCAACTATGAAACATCACACCCTCATTACAACAGAGAGAAGTTAAAGTCCTGCTTTGTCTGCACAATACTACATGAAACTAATCTGACTACAGAAGAATTAACTCTCTGAACTGATCCCTAGCTGAATTTACATGTCTACACCAAAATTATAACAGTGCAGGTCAAACAATTTCTGTTCAACTGAAACTATTTTTGGAAATAACTCTGCCCATCCCATGGAGAATTACTGCTGGTTTTCAGGAGGCAGAGACCAGGAAACTTTTTTGTATTTTGTGAAGAAAACATACATATCAGTATAAGCAATCATTTTAACCAAGGTGACATTCAGAAGAATTCCAGTTAATGCAGCGAAATCGCCACAAAGAAGAAGTTTGTGTACACACACACACACACACACACACACACACACACACCATATAAGATGAGGAATCGGTTGTGTAACTGGACAAGTGTGGGAAACAGTTGATTTGTGCAACTTGTTGGTTGGGAAAGACCAAGATAACATCTAAAAAATAAGGAAGTTGGTCATCAGGGAGTGGAAGAGCAAGAAAAAAAAAAAAGCACAGCTGTCTTGAGGAGTCATCCCAACAACAATAAAAGGATTAAAATGACTGAAGTTCACAAAGATAAAACCACTATAGACAAATATCCCCAGCACAAGGAATAATAAATATTCTTTGAAGTAAAACAAAGGCTCTGAATTAAAACACAAGATGCAGTTCCTGGTAGGTTTTTCTGAAGTAAATAAACACAAATTGGTTCATCATACATTTCTCTCATTAAAGACAAATCTATCAGATACCTGTGGGATTCAGCAGGTTAACAACATTGAGGCAGCAATGAACAGATTTCCTCTACAAGGGTGAGCTCTGCAGCTTTTAGGGAAGAGCCCTCAGTTACTGCCTGAATAACCTCACAGACTTTCCCTTAGGGTTCCCATAATTCCCCCGGTTTTCTTTTTGGCCCCTGTTGACCAGACTGTCCCTGTAAAAGTCTAACTGTACTGCACGGCTATTATTCATAACCACCTCAGATACACTATTACCCAGAGTGATCTGCTTTCTTCATAATTTGTGTCCCCTTTTATCAGAGAAATACTCTACATACTGTGACCATCGTGTCCTATTACACATCATTCCCAGAAGGAATTGAAAATGTAATACTTAGCTTGCCAATACTGACCAAAATACAAGCAAACATCCCAGTAAATGGAGAACTGGCAATAAAGCATACATTAAGACACTGAGTGATATTTTCAGTTTATTTACCAAATATACTCAAGCGCTTAAGAGAAAAATGTTCCTTACGCATAATACTTACAGGATGTATAATGTTATAAGCCATAATTTAAACAAGCTGCAATTCCCCTAAATGCATGTGCATGTCAAAATCAGCCCTCACACATACATTTTCATACATCTCGGAATAGAATCCATCACACTTTAATGGGAGCCCAAGTATGGAATGACAACCTAGAAGAACTTTTCAGTTATAAGTGCACACATTTATACATCCAAATATTTCAAGTGTTTCTTTTTTAAATATGAAAATGTGAAGCAAAAAGGGGGGGGGGGAAATCAGCTATTTAAATTCATCCAAAAGTGGGGTGGCCACATTCTGAAAACAGCTCAACCATCACCCAGCTTCATCCTCATTTGACAAATATTACTTTGTTGGGTACTATTAAATGAATATATAACAATGCTGCTGTGGTACCTGCAATTTTTGCATTTTAAATTTTAGAAGTATCAAGCACAAAAGTATCCATGTCTCTGATTCCCCAACAACAGCTGAAACAAACACGTGCTGATCGTCCAGATGAGGAGTGGCAACTGCTGCTACAAATATGACTGCAGCTCTCCACCCTGACAGTAATGCTCAGGTGCCTAATTCTGGAGTCCTATAGGTTTTATAGTGCTCTTGAATCAGTACCTGCTTGAACCCTTAAATGCCAGGTGAGGCAGAACAATAAAGTTGCCTTCTCAAATACGACAATGAGGATGCGAGGACGAGTGAGCAGCAGCCTATGCCGTGGCCTTTGAGCCCCCACAATAACGCTTCACTGACGCCATTTATAGGGGTCGCATTACAGGCTTTTGGCAAGAATACTGAGCAAAACACTGGACACCCACAGACTCTGTTAAATTAATACAGATTAAATAATTATAGGTATTCTTATAAAGAATGAATTTACTACTGCTTTCTAAATGAGCCTATTGTACTTGTTTTCATAAAAAAGGTTTCTGATATGAAACTGTTCATTTCAGTTTGCTTATATATTAAATAACTGGAAAACAAACTGGTAAATGGGTTGAGGAACAAAATGTACAGTTCTTTGTTTTTTCCTTTACCAATCAATGCAATGTGTTAAAAATTACATTTTTAGTTGTAAGAAACTGATATGTATGCAAATAAAACAACATTCTTGCAAACAGGATGTTTTTACTGGCTGATACAATAATGAAAGAATGAATTACAAGTTTTCAGGTAGTGTAAATATTCGACGATGCAGTCAGGCTAAAATGATAGGATGTACACTAACCCAAGGCCAAAAGCTTTCTCAATGAAAATTATGGACTTTCTTTAGGAAGATTTCCATGCACGAGGCATTATGACAAATAAAACGTGATAAAATGTAATAAATGACTGCTTTTTATTCTAGAAAAGTCATCCATAGATGCCAGCTGTGGCTGTTGTGCCTTTCCCTTATTTATACACCAGGCAGCATTACCTGTTGAATATATTTTGAGCAAGAAATGAAACCAACAGTATCTGGGGTCTTAATTTTTTCCAAATATGGTTTTAAACAGTACTCGCCACAGCGTACACCCAGCACTGCACACAAGCCACTATTGTGTTTCTACAACGCACAGAATTAAAACAGCAGGACACCCCCCAAGGATACAAACAAGCTCAACTGTGGTTCCAGTCTATATTCAAATGCAGGAAGGTTTTTGCAGTTTACGCTCTCTTTCCCCTCTTAGCCAACTGGCTGCCACTGCAGCTGAGGCCGGGACTATTCCCCCAGTCTCCTCATGGGTGTCAATTAGCTTTCATTGGCACCCATAAGGTGCTCTACTCTGCAAAACTTTGTCAGCAATTTAGCACCATTTCCACAAATACAGGTAAAGTGGCATCCAATCATAACCCCCCCACCAAAAAAAAAAAAAACTCCCGTGATAAAAGGTTATATGCTCTGGAGAGATTTAATAGATTATAACTTAGTAGCTATAAGACCCCAAGTAGGAAAAACATCTACCAGAACCTATGAAAAAATAAATAAACCAAACCCTATAAATGTTTACATACTCTCTAAGCTGCACCCGGGAAACAGCTCAACTGCTGCCCAGTCTGAGTGAAACTACATGAAGTGAAGCCTGATTTGAGTTTCCCCACATTACCAGGAGTCTGCTGACATTCTGCTCTTATGCAAAGCTGCTTGTCCACATGATTTGTTCCCTTTCTCAAGGGGGCCCTAAAATAGCACTTTAGTGGTCTGAGCAACCACAACGGCACTGCTAGCTGCAACCTGCCTCCAAAAGGCTGGGGGGGGGGAAGGAAAGGAAAAAAAAAAAAAAAAAAAAAAAAAAAAAAAAAGCAGCATTTTGGACTTCACACCAGGCAGTGCCAGGTATCCACAAACAGCATGTGTGGGGAACCAGCATGGGACAGGCGGAACAAAGGATGGCCATGCATTCTCTTTAATGTAAAAGGCCTGTCTTCCGCTCAGGTGCTTCTTTTTTCACTAAAGGCACAAGTCAGCAAGACTTACATGAGTGCAGGTGGCATGACAGGGGAATACTGGAATCTGTGTGCGTGCGTGCATGCACGTGTAGGGTACTTACATGTGTCTCCATAAACCAAAAAAAAAAAAAAAAAAACCAAATACAATTCTGCAAATATTTTAATCTCTGTAAGATAGCCACTCCAACTTATTTACAGGTAGAAGCAGAAAAGACATGACAAGTGAATGACCCTCCCTCCCCACCCCCCACCAAACCTACCTCACACAATGTTGGCAGACTGTGTACACCATGGAGCGCTTTGGTAAAAACAAACGTGTGCATTTGGCTTTTTATTATTACTACTACTGACATTTTCTTGTGAGCTTTCCAGGGCACCAGAGAAAAGGTCACCCTTACCTATGCCACTTTAACATTCAGGTCGTCCAATGAGAGGTTATCGTCGCTGCACATGCTTCGTTCTTGGGCTACTGCAGTAAACTAGGTTCACGGGTCAGCAGGCCGTGGGCTCCGAAACAGGGAGTCTCTCAGACGATGCACCAAAACATTTTGGCTCTTGGTGATGATGCACATGGTGAAAAACAAAAACTGGAAAGCAACATGGGGCGTAATAGTATCGATTTAGTACAAGTCTTTAACCACTGGAGTAGCTCTGCAGGTGTGCATTCACACGCCTCATTTCAGCATCTGTCCCCAAAAGTCCAGGCCTCTCAGTTGGTGTCCATGTGATCATCCCCTGCCTCAGGTGCACCACCAAGGGAGGCCGAGGGGGCAGGTTTTGTGGGGGAGTCCTCATCTCTGCGTTGGTAAAAGAGCACGTAAGCAGCTTTTGTCTGCGACATAAAAAGATGAAAGGTTTGGATTACACATTTGTCACAAGAAACTAAACTGCAGCATGGCACAGAAAGGAGCATTGGTGCAAAGCTGCCCTTCATATTATGATATTGGTATACAAGGGACAATAAACTTTGAAACAGATAAATACAAATTTTCTAAAAACACTGAAAAATCAGAGGTCCAAGGAACCATGATGAACAAATAAAATTTTTCATCTAACATTAAGAAAAAGAAAACTACTCACCACAATCTGATCCTCGGTAGCAGGTGAAACACTACTATCGTCAAAGTAGTACCACTTCCCATCGATTCTGTTCTTGCAATAGGCAGTGTCTGTGGAACATAAGGGCCACAGAGCCATTTAAAAACAAAGCTGCACAGAGGAAATATGACACCATCACTTAAAAGGAACAATATTTGACTGACCTTCAAAGTGTAAATAGAAAGCTATTCATTATAAAGTGGTATTTAAATGGCAAATAATTTCCTGTCAAATCTCATCTCATCTTGGCTCCAAAGAATTCTCATGAAGAATCCATTACAAGACCATATGGGCTTTGAATAAAATTTGAAGCACACTGATAAACAAATTCATTTTTATATCAACTGTACAAATGAAAGTTTTTTTTCCTAAATAAAGTATATTTAAAGATACAATGAGCTTCTGAGAGGCACAGTGCCTCAGGATCACTTATCATTGCAACAATAATTAAACCACACATTTCTATCTCCCGGTTATCCTTTAACATCACCATTCTCATGTCAGACTTATCTGATGCAATAAGGTGCTGAGTTTCTGATTGCAGCAAACAGGGAAACTGGCGTATTTGTGGGATTCTACATTGAGTCACATTCACATACATACTGCTGTCTGTGTTTCCTTCAAAGATGCTTCACACTACACAGACAGGCCACAACATGCAGGGAGTATGAAGAAAAGGTGATGTGAAACTCACAGTGCCCTCCACCCATTCCACCATAGTGGTTAGATACAGCGATGAGGTCATAAACATAGGGCCCCGCTTTGGGGTCGCACACAAACTCAGACATGTTCAAGTCCCTGGAAAAGAAACACAAGTTATCAGTTACACAGCACAGCCTTACACTGTGTTTAAAAAATAAAAAAAATAAAAATAAAAAACAACAACAACGCACAAATGTAATGAGAAATATTCTGTAAAATGTCCAAAATGCTTCGTATGATCCAAATGATTAGTAAACTCCAGAAAGCTGTGTTTACAATATTGTAAAAATATTTAGAGCCTAAATGAGTGTGGGCAGTAGAAATACCACTTTCTGAACATCACATCCTCTGCAAGTAAGCATGAGTCAGCTTTTCTGCTGAAGGTGGTTTTCTCTGCCAGGTAATTCTCTCACATTTCCTTATTCCCCTAGAGATACTGTAACAGGGTAGTTGTTCATTCCAGCCATCTCCTATTGGTGATAGGTATACTGTAATCCACTGCCAACCTGCAGGACCCAACTGAAGGAATGTAAAATTTCACCAGGCTTTAAGAGGGGTCACAGACTGACTCAAGTGTATTAATCTCTCTTAAAATAGGCAGGAGGAAATGTGTTAAAGAACATCACTTTTTTCCTCTTCATTGCATTCAGTATTAATTTTGCAACATCACTTTCCAAGGGCTGAAACATGAGCTGGACTTCAACTTTTAAAGGTTTCAATTCTTGGTCAAGTGGCGCCACCTAGTGTACAACTTGTCAGTCAAACACGTTTGGTTATTCTGGTCACAAAATGTTTGGATGTGCCATTAAATTAGGGGAGATGGACAAAAATAACCCTAAAAGCAATAATATTAATGGTGATTCATTTGTTCATAAACACCAGAAAACACAAGTAGACATAAACAAATTCAAAACGACAACATTCTTAAGTGGGACACTGTCAGCCTTTGTTCATACAGTCCTATCGTGCATTCTACAGCAAATGCAAAGTTGACTTTAAAAAAAAAGAAAAAAAAAGAAAAAAAAAAGATGCAGGCCATGTAATTGTATGATTTGGCTGTCTGTAATGCGATTTAAATACTATAATATGCGAATACACAAAGGCTAAATTCTGCACACAGCAGGGAAAAGCTATATATAGCCACCAGGACACAAGACAACAGAGCAGCATAAGCCGGGATTCAGGCTGAGGATGACTACAGTGAGCCATACCTAATAGGGAAGTCCACTACTGTGTCCAGCTTGTCCCTCCAGCAGCGGTTGTAGGAGAAGCGCTTCAGGTGGACCACCAGAATGCGGGGTAGGCACCACAGATCAAACTTCTTAGTGGCCTGTTGGTGCTTCCTGCAGGTGGGGCAGTACCTGTGAAGAGAAGCACAGAGCAGGCAGTGAGGCATATGACAGAAAGCAAGATGGAAACTGACCTCTGTTCTACAAAGTGAACTACTTCTAGCACCACTGGAAAACATGCAGAACACATAGTCTCCTAGCATCAAACTGGATAATCAATTCAACTTTACTACCCCCTGGTCATTTTTAGATGTCCAAAATGCTCTCCCTCCTCTGACTCAAGGTGCTTCTTTTGTGAATATAAAAGTGAGATGTTCTATTGCTCATTTTCACAGCTCTCTGCAGGTCAACTAAGGTGTTGTTGGACCAACCAAAACAGCCAAGTTTTCAAGGCAACACAGAAGAGGCTTCTTTACCACAGTTTCTAAAACTCTCACTGTTTGAAAATTATGACTTTTTAAACAGCTGTTAATTATGAAAACATTTAATCACAATATCTCTAGATGGGACAAAATGAATATGTTGCTATCAAGAGGATAGGTGTATGTATACACAAAACTGGCCATGACCAGGAAGACAGTGCTCACCAGGGGTCATGTTCTCCCAGTGTCTCCATGGTGGTGAAGAGCTCAATGCACTCCCTGAGAGCCACTGTGGTCTTCTTCTTCTGTGGCTGCAGCATGCTCTCATGCTTCTCGTAGGCCTTGGGGTAGACCACATCTAGGTTGGCTTTACAAACTTACATAAAGGACTTTTTTACTCTAATTTTGCTTATGAACTATATGCCATGTTGAAGGGGCTTAGATCCAAACAACATAAACTAAAAGCTTTCTGAACAAAAGTTTAATACTTTCCTCAGTCTGCCACCTTGTGGTCAAACAGCTGCATACATCTAATTCACAAAGTGAAAAATGCAAGTGAGAAGTTATTCCTCCTAACCTCTGCCTCCTGCTCATCATAGCATTGTTTCTTCAGTTCAAAGTCCCAGTCAATGGCCACTGTGGAATGTGCTGTTAACACACAGACAGAGCTGGAACTGGCCATGGCAATAACATAACGCTGTAAACGTGGAGTTAACCTTAGGGTGCTCCAAAGCATTGTTTTAAACAAAACTATTAAATATAACAAAATTATGTATTTATGAACAAAAGCATCACCTTCAAGCAGTGGGGAAAAAGAAGAAAAAAAAAGAAAAAAAGAGGTGGTACTCACTGTTGAGTTTGAGGATGTTCCCATCTGAGGGCAGAGGGCTGATGTTTGCTGTTCCATAGGAGTTCACCATGCTGAAAGAGAAGAGCCTGGGCCGAGAGCAACTCTTTTTGGCCACGCTGCCTGTGGGGCAGTCCTCTAAGTCTTCACCATCCTCCTCCTCAGCGGAGGCATCCGACTGGCTATTGTCTGGTTCGGGACTCACTTGATGGTCCATAGCCTCTTCTTCTCCTGTGAGCAAGGGACCATCCTCAGTTCTCTCAGCCTTAAAACCCAGGTCAAAAAAATCTCACAGGGCAGAGGTCTCACCTTCACAGACTCCATTGGGACCATTGCAGGCTGCTGATGCCTGCCCCTGCTGCAGCCCACAGATTCCAGCTGCCCCAGCACTGCAGGATGCCCCCTCTGACAGAGGACTGCCTTGGTCACCTGGTTCAGCACTATGATTGGGAGCTGCAGAGGTCTGACTGCTGCTGCTGCTGCTTGAAGAGGAGGTGGAGGCTGAGGCAGAAGCCCTGCGCTCTGATGCGCAGCCATGAGGCTGCCTCACATAGCGCCTGGAGTGCAGAAGGGAGGCTGTCATGTTACTACACTGACATGTTTTATCAGTCAATGTCACAAAAGAATTTATACAGGAACTCAAGGTCATTGAAAAATTATTCATATCAATATATGAAACAAGATGCAAAGAGCTACATCAAAACTGTAAATTTGAAAGGTGTCTATAGGAGGCATTAAGCCCACTCTTACCCAATCCTCTCGAGCACCTTCTCATACAGCAGGTCAACAGCGAGGTTCTGGCGGGGAACTGTGATGAGCAGCGGCTGGCCAAACAGCATGGTGCTGGAGGGGCTGGCTGAGTGCTTTGTGTGTCGCTCACGGAAGTACACGGGGAGGTTAATCCACTCTGCGTTCTCCTCGCTCACCTCATAACTGGGATATGGGGAGACAACAGGGAGCATGTCAGCACTTTCATGCAGCCAAAACACAGAGTAGAGCATCGGCTCGCAGCCCCCCCCCCCCCCAAGAAAAAAAAAAAAAAAAGATGAAATCTTGTGACAATGCGGTGTTGATGCATCCACTCTGGCTCTTGATTTTACACCTGGCTTTGGAAAATAAGTAGCCTAAAGAAAGACCGGCTTACACAAATATGTCATCCTTCTCCATTATGTGGTTAAGGCCGTCATCCCAACGATAAATTTTATGGAAGCGGTGGTTGTATACGTCTGCCACCACCATCTGAAAAACCATAACATTTGAAACACAGCTTAGCTCAAAACTGAAATTTAAAGTGGAATGTACCTTACAGGCAACACAATAAAAGAAAATTATTGCTATGTTCTGTAAGAGGAAAGGAAGGGAGGGAGGATTTGCTCACATTTTCAGCAGGGATTCCAGAGTGTTTAGACAAGGCGATGCATAAGTCTCCCACTGTGCCCAGCTTGGGGACTACCACCCTGTACTGGAGAGAAGAAAGAAAGAAAAGAAAGAAGAAAAAAAATTATACATGTACCAGACGCACTCATTGTACAAATTGCTTTTCAGTCTCAGTACACTGTGAAAACATGACCTGGCAACTCACAAGACACCATCACATTTATGATTTCATTTTATGAAAGGTATGTTTACTGTAAAAATTTGTATATGAAGCCACAATTGGAAATCACACACCACCACAATTCATTAAAGCAATTTAACATTAAAAAAGAAAACCATGGTATGTTTTCTGCTCTAGGGCAACACTACAAGATCTCACCCCAAGCTTTTTCTGGGATACATTTGCAAAGGCCACACACAGCAGGTATTTTATTGGTATGACCACAATGCACTAAATGGGTTCGCTAGGCCACATATGCTATCTTAATTGCTCCCTGTAGACTCTGTTTAAAAATGGATCTTCCAGTGTACACTCAGATGGCTATGCAACTTCATTCAGTAATAGTTTGTCATGCTTTTATTAAGATTAGAACATTACTGGCATACCAGTTATTAAAATAACAGTAGCATATTTTTATTTTATACACACACACACACACACACACACAAATATATGTGTATGTGCAGGCCCAGAGTACAAGTCACACTAGCCTGCAAGGTGGGGGGGCAGGACTTCTAGTCTGGAAAAATATGGTAAAAGGAAAACCAGCGCACATCTACACAGAACATACAAATTCCTTCCAGATTCTGCAAAGCACAGTGGTTTCCCCTGCACCACCATGTGGTGCAAAAAAGTAACCAACAAGCAGTTGTACCTGCATGGGCCTAGCCTGGGGGTCCATGCGAACGAGGAACACTTCCATAGTGCGGTCCTTCTTCATGGGCAGAGGCAGAGTGAGGTAGCAGAAGGGGTCAAAGGTCACAGAAACCTTGGAGCACTCAGGGCAGACAAGAGTAGATTTGAAGAGGCCATGGAAGATGTCCACAATTATGGAGTCATTGCGCAGACGGTGGTTTGTCCAAGCTTCTTTTGCTACAATCTGTCCACAGAACAGATTTGCATACTTTTATAATCCTGCTAACCTGTACCTAAATTAAACAAGACACTCATCAAGCTGCCTTTTATGAATGGACTTTAAATCTAGCATTCACAGCGCTTCAAAATCATTATCATACAGATCTGTCCAACATAACCGAGATAAGCACCTCGTCCGGCCGCCCTTCTGCATCTCTCAATGCCAAGTAAGGCTTCTTCTTGACCCGATTCAAGTCCTCATGTAGCCCATCCAGAAGAAAGGCAAGCAGCTCCTGGGAGTCCTGCTGCTGGTACCCGGAGAACTGAGGGGCAAAGCGGCCCACTTGGGTCTGGGATTTGGAAAACAGGGTGGGAAAGTAATGATGTCAACAGGTGTAATGGCATTTTCACAATTAAGTAAAATTTGCAGGGAGATGTTTAATTCAGAAAACACTGCATAGCTTCAGCTGAAAACAACACATACTTTCAAAACTGAATACTTGACACTTTGATTTAAGCATTCAAATTATGCTTTACTGAGGAGTAATTGAATTATTTAAACCTAAAGGTGTCAAGTGTATGTTCCAAATTGTCTTTATCCAACAACTACGAGCTCCAGAAATCAGGTCAGATAATATACCTGCCAGGTAATGTTTGTAATGTACCACCATTAAAATACACGGTGTAGACAGCAACCATGTTTGACTACATTACTGAACTATATTGTAGTCTTGTTCTAGATCCACCCCCCCACTATCCACTGGAAACATGAACCCGATACTGTATTTTACTTATTTATAGGAGAGATGTTAGAAAGGCAAAACTTTGCATAAAAAAGTCAGATTACAAGGATTTGTTGTAACTGCTCGTAAAAACCTAGAATAAGTTATACAGCTAGGATGGATAATTTGGTCAAACTGCAATGTGCTCAAACTCTTGATGCACAAATCACCATTTTATGATCTAATGACCATGTGTTTCCTACAGATACATTACGCTCACCTTGAATGAACGAGGAGCCACATAGCTGCTGCGGCTAAGCCACATCTGCTTAACCAGATCTGCGTATGCCTCTGCAATCTCTCCCCGCATTCCCAGTGGATTGTCCCGGTTGATTTCCGCCTCATAGAGGTCATTCAGGAAGTATTCAGTCAGTGGAGGTGTGTTGCTCAAGCACTACACGAGAAGAAAATAAAAGGCAAAGAGAGGGTGAGCATTTTGCTGCCAAAACTCATCAATGCAAATCCTTCCAATTTACAGTCAAAAGAATCTGTAAGTGAAACATTAAGAATAAAAGAAAGAATGTGAAGAAGACACAACATCTGAGTATAAATTAGACAGAAAAATAGATCTGCAAAGCCTTCTGTGGGATGCATAGTAAAAGATCAGCGCTAAACCTATACAGAGGTGAATTTGCAATATACCTCAGCACAACATACACAATTTAAAAAAAAAAAAAAAAAAAAAAAAAAAAACTTATAAAAATGAGTGGTACCTGGAGAGCAGAGTTCATGAAGCAGGTGTTGCCTAGGTTACTAAGCCCACACAGACCAGGCTGAGACTGGGCCTCTCTGTAGCTGTACGAGGAGCTGTATGAGCTGTAACCCCCCAGCCTATGTGGAGAGAGCCACGTAATCATCATATTACATTGTTCAGCAGCTACTTTTTCTGCAGTTAGACAATGCATTCAAAACTTCTTTACAGGTATGCAACTAAATCTGTTTATGGTACACAACTTCTGCAATGCCAAAACTCTTGTGGTCACATGAACCTGCAACGATTTCCTAAAAAAATTCTTTTTACTAAGGTTCTTGCTGATTCAGGAGTTTCATTAAATGACTTATATTCATTACTAACAGCAACTGCTTAACCCAAAATATTTCTGTACTTGCCTGTTACCAGATGAGGAGCTGTTATTCAGTGTATACCCAGAGTTGCTGTTGCTGTCCCCATTAGTGACGGTGGAAGAGACAATAGCCGATGAGTAGGAGGAGAGTTTTGGGGAGGTAGTAAAGTTCCGAGATGTGGCCGTGCTGGACCTACAGAGTCAATGATGTACTCTAAATATTACATGCTCAGCTGAGTGAAACAGAGATTAGAGCACCTAGTCTGCATTTTATAATGGAAGAACTAGTTAAACAGTATGATTACTTAACCACAGTGAGACTCCAAATATTTGAGAAATGTGGTTGTTCTATGTAATCTCTTATTGGCTACCAGAATATAGTCCTGCTGAAACATAAACTTGCCAAAATGGTGAAGATCATGAAGCTGGAATAAGATGGCCAAGATACCACATTAATACATTTGGTGAACTATGCTAACAGACTGGATCACACCATGGTACCTAAATTAGAGTTCTACATAGGTATGGAAGTTTAAAATCCAATGCCAAGAAAGAGAAAACAGCTCAAACAGCAAATCAAAGTGTATAAAAAAGGGCAACTAGCAAAAAAGGCACATAGGTTTGTGTGTGCACATATAAGAACTAAACCCCTGGATAATTTTATAATAAGATTCAAGAAATGGATCCCTCAACAACAATGGCTGTAGAAAAGGCAAGCAAACTCCTCTTCTCCTTCAACCCAAACTCCCTCATATTCCAAGGAAAAGCAGCATGAATGTAACTATTGGTATAGGAGACAGACATTGAATATCTCTTGGGTATTGGTGATGAACTATCTGGACAGTGAGTAAAAATGACTATGTTAAGATATCAAATGGAGGCCATCCAATTTCTGCAGTGCTCAAACACAAGACACGCAATATGAGGTAAAGCCAGGGTCGGAGGCAATGCACTAGCTCCAGAAGCTGCAAAACAAGAAGCCCCAAGTTATTTTCCCAGAGTTCCAACTCAAATAAACAACAAAGTTCTCTACATCCCTCAGTCCACCATGACGCATCTCAACACTATCCAGGACATAAGAATAATGATTCTTTAAAGAAAAATTTCAGTGGCTCAGGTACTTGGCTAAGCTACATGTGGCCAATTTCCAGAAACAAATCAATGCGGAAAAACTAACGGCATTCCCAACTTCCTCACCTTACTTGAATCAACAAGTCCACTCACTGGAACACTTTGAAGTTAAAAAGACAACAATGCAAATTTAAGAATGGCAAAGAAGAGGTTTCCATTGCGGGAAACTAACCAATGTTGTAAAGACTACTTCACAAAAGGTTGCCGTGGCCTGCAGAAGATTATCACACGGATGAAGATGAATAGCAGATCTATCTGAAAGAAGGAGGCTGCAGACTGCATCTACTGTGGATGGTGAAATTCTTAGCTGCCCAAATTGCATCCAGCTGCATGTCACTTGGCAGGGTGCAAGTACCGTACGGTGCTTATAATTGTACTTCTTCAACTGCTCTGTTAGCTTGCTGATCTGAAACTTCTTATTTGGTATCATAAGTAGACCATGGGTTGTCATTCTGTTTTGCTGGGCTTCTCATATGCTCTCATCTTTTATACAGGTTCAATACTGTTAATTTAGAATACTGGTAGTTTAGTCATTTTGCAGAATGTTTTAGGTTACTTATTAACATACATGTATTTAACTGCTGACACAGAATGTTTGTGGATTCGAGGCAATTTGATTTGACAGTATAAAAAAAAAGTTGTAGATGGACATGTGTTTGTGTGGTAACAGAATGAGTAAGTTCTAAAGAAAGCCTTCCTTTGTCACATCCTCACCTGCAGGATGCATTGCAACAAAAACTATAGAATCAATAAGCACATCTGAGAAAACAAATTAATTTCAACTTACTTTGCATGTGGAGACTGCCTAGGCCATGTCCCATCCTCATTCTTTTTCTCAATCACCAGAACCTGTAGGGAACAAATAAGTGAGGGGTACAACACGCTGCACTAAGAAGCAAGAGATCAGCTCGGATGCATGTAGGCTGCAGCAGGCAATACCAAATCTATGCAATTGCAAAAAACACTGATTATCAGTATCTGCCCTGTGGTTGCCTTTCAGGGACAAGCAGAGTAAGGAAATATCCCATTCTAAGCAGAATAGCGTACCTGGCCCTGGAAGAGGCCGGCATCCTGCACGGTGCTGTCAGGCTTGTTCAGCTGTTCATACGTGTTACTCATGTATTTGTTCCACAGTCGTGTCTCCTTCTCAGAGGGGATTCCAAATAATGATCTCATCTCCTTCTCTATAGTGTCTGTGGACAAGTAAAGGATGATCACCAATCTTGGGCCACATCAAGAATCATTGTGATTACTTTCACTGAAGCACCATCTATTTCCAAACAACGAAATAAGTACAGAACCAAGAGGCCTTACTAAAATATTTGTGACACTTGAACCATCAGTTAGCACCCAATAATGAAGTTATTTGCCCTTAAAAATATAATAAACAAAACGTATACTGTGCGTCTCACCTATGGTGTCAGCCTTGCTGAAATGCCGTGTAATCACCTTGTCCATGTTATTGTTCTCACACAGGTTTAGCTCCAACAGGTAGACCTCCACTTTACAGTGTTTGACAAACATACCATGTTCCACCACCTAACAAAACAGCAATAACACCAGTGTCAAAATGACAGTACTGAAGGCCAGTGCAGCAATGTTCATAACCCATATGATAACTTCCATATATTACAACTTATTGTGTGCACCAGGCTAAAAATACTGAGGGTTCTCTCATAATTAACAAGCTTTAATATGGTACAATGCGCTAAAACCAAAAGAACCATATGACAACTCTACTAACAGTTTTTGAAAGAACATCTGCTGAACCACATTTGGCTGGTACCTAATCCTAAAATAGGGAATGGTTTTGCAGATTGTAGCCTTAAATGCTACACAACACTTAAATGTTTTGATGAAAAATAATCCAACAATTGAAAAAAAATAATAATTTTTTTTAAAAAATGAGAAAAAATGACATAATAAAGAAATCACAACCATCACAAATTTTTGTGGAAGTGCATCATTCTATTTTTTAGCACAACTAGTATATTTTTCTTAATGAACAAGAACATCTCTGCTCTATTGCCAGAAATTGTTCCACTTTTCTTTCAACCTGTAAGAAGCTGCACTGAACAATCTGTAGCTCTGGACACCAATCACACCTACTTATTTTGGAAAACTTGAGAGACATGTTTGCACTGTAGTCTAGCATTAACTAAATGTTTTTCTCTTCCAAAACACAATGACTGCATTGTGAATTATTGCACTGAATTATGGATCAAATGTAAGCATCAGCGGAATGCAGATAAAATTAAACAATTATGGGCTGATACCAAAATGATTCCAATACAATTGTGCATCCTATATAACACATCAGATTACAAAAGTTCAAAGACAGAAAATGAACACTATGGTGACAGTTGATGAGAACTACGGAGAGGTGGTGAAAACTGCCAGGATGTAACCCACCTTTCGGACAATTGGGCGCTGACCATCGAGGCAGCCGTACCAGCTGACAAGCTTGTGCCAGGCTTCAGTGGGCACCAGGACATAGTCTAGCTCATCAATAAGGTGTTCCTTCAGCGTTTGGGTTTCTTGGTCTGTAACAGAAGGAAAATTTGGCAGAAAGTTAGTAAAGGACTTGTGCAACACATAAACAATGAATAAGTTTATTACAATGGCAAAGTTGTTACAATTTAGCTGACACTCTAAAGTGATGTACAATATTATGTTTACATACTAAGCTTCATATTTTGGCTTACTTCTCTATGCACCAGGATAATCTTTTACAGTATCATTTTAGAGTAAGTACCTTCATGAAGGGTACTGTACGTTCTCAGTTTAATGGTTTAGTTAGAAGGGAGTCCAATATTGCCAAATGGCCATAAAATATTATTTATATGAAACCAAAAGTCCATTAAATAACACAATATATTTTAAAGCACATTTTGGATGCATCAACCAGACTAATTTTTGGTAAGTTCCAAAGTAACAATATATGAACCGAAAAACAACAGAAGCACTGACATACAAACCGGATAATTTTCAGCTAAATCAGTGTATGCTAAACTGAAGAATTATTGTACTACAGCAGGAATGTAACTACACTGTGGGTCATCAGACTGTTGCCTAAGTGAAAAGCTCACCTGAAAAAAGCCCTGAGTTGTCAACAGGTCCAGGATAGAGGCTGTGCTCCCCAACATTGTACATATCCCAGCTGTCAAAGCCAACATATTTCTTCCACTGTTTAAACCACCGGCTGTCTATCAAGAACCTAAAAAAGAGAAAAGTCACATTATGGAATCCGGATATACAGGAAAAAAGTATTTTTCTAACTTTTCTATATTTATGCTTGAGAACATTTTACTGTTAGACAATTTAGTGCAATGTTCTCAAACATAAATTCCTAAATTTATTAAATGTCACACTTTTATTCCACACCCTTCCAAGATATGTCTCTTGAATTTAACATTTTAGCATTACAATGTACTTATTATGCTTTGTCAGCCAAAAAACAGGAAATCAGACCAGGTCACACCTGCCAATATAGCAACAGTCAGGATGGCCTAATCTCATCTGCAGCAAGGATCTATTCCTCCACATAAGCTTATTAATGGGATTCCATTGCAGCGTTACATACATACAGTACCTTGCAATGGTTGGAACAGTAAAAATATATAAGCTTATCAGACAAAACTTTACTTGCTGGAATATGTGTTTATGTCATCTGAACTCTTCACTAGTAGAAACAGATGGGAAATGTCATGTACGGGCTGGACTGCTACTCCCGGTGCTACTCTTTTCTAGCAGGAGCTAAAAACTAACCATTTTCCTCAAATGAGAGGGCAGGAAAAAAAGTTTAGGTAAAAGAAAAAAAACGTAGTTAATGTGGCGGTCTTGTCCTGATAACCGACAGACCATCTGGGCCGGGAACACGAACCGGCTCCTGTCTCCTCACCGGTGATATACGGTGGGACTGGTTTGCCTTGAAACAAGCAGCAGTTTTCAGTTTCTCGGTATAAAAACACTAAAATACACAGAAGGATGACATTTGGTGAGCCCCGTTGCAAAGCAAGTGCGCCGGCCGGAGTGCGCGCTGGGTGACATCCAGCACACATGACAAAGCACTGAGTCAGCGGCTGCGGCCTATACATCCCCGAGCTTTCCTGCTGAGTTGCCCGGGGACACCTAGCGTGGCCCGGGAATCTACATATCGCGTAGATAAAGGAAGTGCGTTATGTTAGACAGCCTATATGGTGACCAAACTCACTTTCTCCTGAGGCGAACACTGTGGCAATAAAGCAAGTTTATTTCACGGACATTTATTCGTGTCCACTGAAATGAAAGAATAAAGCCGCTTCCTGCCTAACCGGCTTCCCATGCCGGCGCTCCTCGGGCCTGTCATGACCGGCCGGTTACAGGAACTGCGGTTCTAACTTGAGGCCAAACCTCACCATTCATCCCCCTTCCGCAGCGTCGTCTTTAGCAGTGTCCCGATGATCTGCTTCTGGCTCTCGGTCGAAGGAATGGGAATTTGAACTGGTACCGGCTCCGGATCGGGCTCTGCCCCACTACCCGACTCGGGTCCGCCTCCCTCGGCCATCGCGCCGTCACTGAAGCGCAGTCGGCGGGGTCGCGCTAGAACGGAAATGCGATTCTCGAACGGGCGGACGGCGCGGGAACACCGCGAGAGCAGACGCCGCTGCGCAAGGCGAACGACGAACAGCGCACGCCGCCCGTCTGCCCGTGCGCCGTTGCTGCTGCTCAGCGGCAGCCGCTTTATTTTATCCCGTATTATAACTGCTAAATTCTGTCAACAGTTGCCGCTTCTTCACACCAGACGCATGGCTTCAACCTTGTAGCTCGTTGGTATTTAAATCCCAGATAGTTCAATCATTTTAGGATCTCGTGAAAAAAAGACATTTCGAAGGAAGTAGCAGTTATATTTTGAATTTCGCGGTACATCTTACAGGTTATTAAAATGTGTACCTGAAACGAAATGTTTCTCATTTATTGCGCACCTAAGTCCAAGGTGAGACTGTATTTCTAACAGGTGCAATACTGACGTATGAAGCACCAGCAGCAAGTAGTATAATTTTTCACGTAGTCTTTATCATGTGTATTTAACTAGCAATACGTATCTTTATGGCATGTATCAACAAAGAACACCAAACTCTGGTAGATTTTGTCAAAACAGTCTCTTTACAAAACATAGGTGAAAGTTACAAAAAATGCATTGGGACATAAATAAAAAGAACACAATGCAGCAAACAATCACTGGCTTCTATGCACAGATATGGTATATTTTCAGGAGTCACATAATCACCCAACGCTGCTTTCTGCTCTACAATTCAAACACATCATAAGGAGAATTCTGCTATTACATGAGGCAAAACACTAAGACAACAGAAAGAGGAAGCTTTAAAACAAAGGGAGCCAGAAAAAAGAGACATGGCCATACTTCTTCCTACAAATCCCTGGACAGTTCATCATTACATTGGGAGCTGCATAAAACGTTCTTTTCACATTAGTATCTTGTTAAAAAAAAAAAAAAATCGATGAGTAAGGTCACACTCAGTTAAAAAACTGTTTGCTTTACCATATGTGAACAAGCCACCTTTAAGATATGTACTGCCGCTACAGATTCTAACCAAAACTCTACATCTTTTCATCTGGATTATGCTGGTAGCTTACAGGGTAGTAAATTGACTTTTTGCATGAGGTTAGTAGTTGTGATGCATACTTTGAATGGGTGTTGAAAAAGAGGTGTAACTACTCTGTTGGTTTTTGACATTTGGACCGAAAGTTGACACCTCTCTAACAGCGGTGCCCAACAACACTCGGTTTCCCATCATTCCTCCTTGCAGCTCTGCCCTGGATAGGTCTTCTCCAACTAGCTAACAAGGTCCCTTAAACCGTGGGGTAGCTCTCTAAAGCACTTTAAAGCCTTTCAGAATATTCCTGTCGGCAGTTCGCTGCTGAACATCCCATCCAGGTCCAGCTCCTTGCTCATTAGCTCCTCCTCCACATTCTCTAGTGCCCACTGGTGGTCGGTCAGCTCCAGGGCTTCCCATTCAGCCTAGAAAGATCACACAGTACAGCAGAAAACTAGTTTTAAAATCCACAAACAGCACGGTTTCAGCATTAGCTTTAAGATAATTCTTTATACCTTAAAAGCCTTGTTGGTGTCAGCTGGCATGGCCATGGCCGCACCACTCATTTGTTCCTGCATGATTCGGGATTGATCAGCACCTGTTGGGATACAACATACCTCATTACATGGTATCACCATTATTCAGTGATTCCTATTTCCAAAATGTTAATCTAATTATATACCTGGAACTGTTTACATTTTCATAGTTCACTTAAGAGATTCGGTTTCAATACCATACTCAAACATACAAGACAGCTTCCCACTGTTGGGGCCTAATGGCAAGTTTTGACCGTGCTACACAATGGACACAAGTTAAACTCCTTAATCACTACAGTACTGCTATCCTATCATCAAGAACAGTATCACTGTAGAAACATCATAATAATGGAAAAGGAGCATATCCATATGGAAAGAACTGAACCTACCTAGTAGGTCTTACTCAAGGTCTAAAGTTCACTTTACTGTCATTCTGCACTTATATGGATGTACAACAGAGTATAAAACAGAGCTTCACCTGGGCTATGGTGCACAGTACATTATGTTGTAATGGTTTCTGTTCAATGTATTGTGCACCAGGGTACACCTAAACTTCTATTTTGTTCTCTGTTATACATCTCTACACAGACATGGGGAAAGAAACAATTATGGAGATAGTATGGTGTACAAAGAAAAATGACAGTGTAACAAGTAGATAGACAGACGGGGCAGAAATAGGTCTTCATCTTGAAACAGCAAAAAAAAAAAAGAAGCAAAAACCAGAAGCAGAAAACTGGACATTGTTTATAAAAAGAAACTGGCTCTTGCCATTTAAACAAAATGCTTTGATACAAATCTGGCATTGGACCACTGCAGGGAGAGCTGCAACATCAACAAATAAATTCAGATTAGAAACTTTAACTGTCTTGCTTCCTATGCATCATCAAGAAAGAGCAAATATCTGCAGAAAACTAAATTACAAGCTGAGAGGGGATCAGTAGAGGAGTTACCATTGTCTTGTCCTAGGATTAGAGAGTACATGCTGCGTAGGCCAAACACATTCAGGAAATACCAGGATGCTGAGCTCACCCTGCACACACAAACATGGAATTAGAGTGGCAACACTACAACTTGCACAAGCATAACTATAAAGGATAATAATTATTGAAAACACTTTATTCCACATCAGACTTTCATTCAAGTTCAAGTGTTTAAAAATCACTACATTTTTAACAAATAAGATGTAGTAAATTATGAAAAATAAGACAAGTGTGGAATAATGCAGCTAATCCCTGGATTTTTGGGACAGCAAAGAAGAGCACAACAGAAGTTCTTATTAATGATCATTTACTGTCAGATGTAAAGACATGCAGCCTGAGGTTCCAGTAGTTGTACAAACAGACTGAAAATTGCAACATTAAGATGCTTCCTTTTGCCAGAAAATGCATGAAGCCCAAAAAGAGTTCAGGGCCATTTCAAAGTATCTAACAGAGAGACAGACAAACAAATTCAATGCAAAGGATGAAGAAAGACACCAACCATGAGGCATCCAGAGAAAGTAACTCAATTCCTTGCTGCAGCATGGGCTTAAAGCGTAATGTCAAAGGGAATGGTACTTTGGCTGTGAAGGCAGAGGAAAGGTTCACTTTTACCCAAATTCATAAATATATGGCAGACAATACTTTCCACCATTCATCACAAATCCATACATATTTTGTTAATGCTTATCTAAACATTAAGTGCACTAAAGCATGTTCACGAAGCTAGCATGCCTCTTGATTCCATTTTCTACTTCCTATAGACATTGCAACCATTAAATGCAGGTACAGGATACAATCCATTTCAATATATAATAAAAAGACTTGTGAGAAGACAGTAATATATTTTATGCAAAGTTTTTACATGTTTTTATTTACAAGCAGACTGCCTATGCATTTACATGCCAATAAATATAGACTTCTTTGTATGAATTCTGTAGAAAAGTTACAATACAGTCTGGTGCTCACTTGTGACAAACCCTGAAAAAGTCCAGTTGATCCATCCCCCAATAAGGATCATGGGGAGAACATTGGTCACGTTGCCTTTCATCATGTCTGTCAGCATGGTGGGATCTGAAAAGACAGAGACACTAGATATACAACTACTAAAACTGCAAAAAATACACTGTGAAGCTACACTGTATGGAATAAAAATAGGTTATAAATAGTATGTTAAATGTAGGTTTAAAGTGATGGAAAAAGCAGAGTGTATGTGCAATATGTGTCGCCTTGCTCCATCTCTATGAAAAAATAACAAATAACCACCAGTCAGTCACCCAAGTGTACCTGTCATTGGGGAAGGAGGGACCACCTTTCGTTTGGTCTTTTTGAAGAATCCATCCTCCTGGTTGTTGAAGTAAAATTTTCTCATCAAGAAGGACTATGGAAGAAACAGAAATGTGCTGTTTATCTTGGAAAGGCTTTACATAAAATGCAAGCTTCTCATGGGAAACCAGTCATCTCAACTGTGTAATAGTGGATAAATCACAATTTAGCTGTACTGATTTCTTATTTATCAAACACATTTGAATCCAAAAGTACATTCATAACCTGATTTGCATGTACAAAAATCACAATACAAGTCTGAAAATCAAAATGTTTGTTACATATTTTGTGATACAATATATGACATAATATAAATGTTTATTCTTTTGCACCAAAAGTAAAGTAGAAACTCATGAATCCATATCTGTGGGTGAAAAACTTGAGTTTAAATGTAAGCATCTGTGAAATTGTATTATATAATAATATTAATATAATTAATATATAATACATAATAACAAATAAACCATTGACTTTACTGAAAATGATACGACACTTTCAATTCCTAACTGTCTTTTCAATTTTGCATGACAATGAAAACATTTTGTATATATTTTTGTGAATTAAAGACTGGATTTGATATTTATGTTATGAAAAAAATCCATAACATGTCATTAAAAAAGGCCACCTGCAGATGAGGGTGGCTGCACCAGCTCAATCAAAAGCTTTAATAAAATCAAAGCCATACTGAGGTTTACAGGAAGCTGACAAGATTTCATGTGAAAAGACACAAATGTGAGAAAAAAAAGGCATACCTGTTTGGGAATGTATTTTCCATTTTCTCTCAGGATTCTGCTTCTGATGAGAACCTGACTGGATATTAGAGTGGAAAAGGGTTACACATAAAAACACAGTGCGTATGTGCGTTGACATTCAAAACAAGAGCAGCAGATGTGCAGGCGAGATCTCCTCGCAGGGTGACGGTGACCACAACCTGTCAGAGACCTGCTCCAAGGTGAGCTTCTTGTCACTCTGCAGCAGAATGGAGACATAGTGTCTGATCACCCCCACGAGGAAGGTGATGAAGACGATGGGCAGCACCACCCACAGGCGAATGTTTGAGTCCAGCAGGAGCTCTGGCTCGGCCATGGCAGAGCAGCTGACTCAGAAAAAGAGATGTCCACGTTTATAAAATCACACACGAGTAATAAACCGCGTCATAACAGACCCATCTAGTGGCGATGACAACTATCACGCTGCACCCTGTTTTCTCGGGCACACCCGACTGCTCAGCACCTCACCAGCAAAAGTAAAAACCTAGCCATTGTGTGGAAGAACTACAAAACACACTTCAACGACTCCTTAGAAGCGTGTTTAGTGTGGTTCTTTTCAAATGCTAGGAATGAGTATTAAAACATAAAAACAAATATTGAAGTAATTTATTCGTTGTTGTTACCACCAGGTTATCAGTTAGCTAGCACCCTAGCTAGCAGCAAAAGATTGAAGAAATGATGCAAACAACAACGAGGTGCTGCCTTCGGCTTACCCGCAAACAGCTCCGAAATGAGCGGATTCTCGGTCTCTAGAGCAGCCCGCCGATTATCCAGTTAACCAGCAAGCAGCCAAGCAAGACCTGTTTAACCTACAAAAGCCACCGCAGAGAGTAGCTTCACTAGCGAACAATTGCTCCCTGCATCAGCGGTCACATAACGCAAGCGAGCCGGGGTCGTAACCAGGAACTGCACAACGGCGCTCAGAGGAAGTCCGACTCCGCCCTCTTTCTTTCTCGGTGGTGCTGAACTCGCCGCCGCCCCACTGCAAGGACACAGCGCCACACACTGCTTTGCAACGCGCACCAAGGGACGCTGAGTAAAGAAACTTCTCACGGTCCTCCAGTCCTTTGCGCTCTCTCACACACCAGTTAGACCAACTCCACAGATAACGTTAGTAAATTGTCGAAATGTAAGTGTGTTTAAAAGGTTTCTTAATTTTCTACGATTAGAACAATCGTTCACATCACTGAACTCTTTTCTACAGCGACGGGAAGTCTAGTGTTCAATTTACTGCGGTACAATAATACATGTATAGAATCCTTAATATACTTTTCACTCAAAATCATTTTAAACGATGTAAAATGACTAATAATATTATTTAGCTTGCGTTTTTTTCGGGGCTCACTGATAATGATGTTTTGCGCCAGACCCGGAAAAATAATATAAATTGCATTATTGTCAATTGCCGACTTAATTGACATTAATTATTTCGCATACAGTAATATAAACTGTTTTGTCTGCTATAAACAGTTTTACACATCCTCTTTCGCTTCGCATTAATGTGGTTTTTACTGTATATGGGGTCCTGCTTCTGTAAGCATCTGCTAGATAAATGCATGTAAATCAATACACCCTCATCCTCAGTTTCCGGACTATATGACTGCAGGAAGTGTCCGAATATGGACAAGTCAGGAAAATAGATATGTAATTTAAGCATATTATTTTTACTATGGCAGTGTACAATACTGCAAGATGTACCACTGCAACAACATTTACAATGTAATATAATGTGCAATGAACATGTAATATGGGTAACAAAATGAAACGGTCAGTCCTGTAACTGAAAAAACTCAGCAAACAGTACAGTGCATTATGTGCAGACGGCAGTGACTAAGGTGCAAATACGACTGGATGAGAGCGGGGCTGCAGGGGCCGTCGCCGTCATTATTTTATAAATTAATCATTTTCGTCAAAAAAGTAAAAAATTGTTTATATATTTCTAGGTTTCATTATACTATGCTTAAAAATGTTTTTTATGTATATTTTTCGGGAATATTTTGCGACTGTCAGTAAAACCCAAAATCCGTAGAAACAATATTCAGTGGTCTGTAGTATAGTTGCCTCGCTATATTTGGCAGAAGTAACTATGTAAGGGGTAAAATGTCTTTTTTCCATGAAATAAAGTGCGAAAGAATGTCTTTCGCGATTTCTTTGCGCACTGGCTGCGAGGCACTCTGAGGGAGGGGTCGGAAACCGGTGGAGGCTTTCCTGACACGGCCGATAGGAGGAGCTGTTACTGCCGCCTGTGCGCCCAAAACACGGAGAAGCTGCCAACATGGCGGGCCAGGAAGACCCAGTGCAGAGGGAGATTCACCAGGACTGGGCGAACCGAGAGTATATCGAGGTGATCACCAGCAGCATTAAGAAGATCGCCGACTTCCTCAACTCGTTCGGTAAAAGCAGCCGTCGCCGCTGTTAAACGACCAACATTAACGGTGTGTTTATGGCGGTTGTGGTCAGGCGTCGGTGCTCGGCGCACATTCTGGACAACTGCGAGATACCAATAAAAGCAAATTTAACAATACCGTACGAGGCCCTACGCGAGAGATGTACGTCATATTTACAACCACGAGTCTTTATTGATAAGTATAATTATTATTGTCTGACTTGGGAAAAGGAATCGCTCTTGTTCCTCAATTGGATTTAAAGGGTGTCGGATACCAAACTAATGCCGCTTTGAATATCTACCACGATCATCACACCAGGAGCTCAGGAATTCGCTGCACGGTCCATTTTATGTTAATAGATATTAATAGTCGAGGCACTACTAAAATGTGTTGCCAGCACCAGCGTTTCTATGTCTTTTAGACAAAATTTCCTCTTATTATCTAGACGTAGTTATGAGTAACATCATCTTTTGTTAACTGTATATTCTGTGAAAGTCTTGAGACATGGGTGCTCATATATTGATTTCCACTATTAACTGATGTACATGTTTTATACAGCACTGGGAGTGTGGCATGTAATGAACATGTGGAACGTATGCTGTTTTAATCATTTGGCTCAGATATGTCCTGTCGATCCCGCTTGGCGACTCTGAATGAGAAGCTGACGGCCCTGGAGAGGAGAATCGAGTACATCGAGGCCAGGGTGTGTGATGCTCATCTCATCTTATCTACTTTCATTTTCAACACTCACAAACATTTCCTCAAATTGTCTCATACATTGCTTTTCTGTGTGTTTTTCTGTTTATCAACTTTAGGTGACGAAAGGAGAGACTTTGACTTAAGGCAGATGGCTGATCCTGAGCTCAAGACAGATCTACAGTACAATAGCTGACAGATTCAATTTATTCACTTTTCTTGCATTTTCAGTAGGAACATTTTAGACTAGTCTAAATGGGACCAGTGATGTTTGTGCACCAATCGCTGTGTATTGTCATTTTTACTCCCCAGGATGTTTTATATGAACACAGAACAAATGCGGAGTCATACATTGCTTCCTTTCAAACATTTCTTTAACAGTTGAACTTAATAAATACAAATACACTCCTTATTTGTTGTACAGTTTTCAGCCAGTTTTGGAGTGGGTTGTGATTGCACATTTACAAACCGGACTGCTTAATTTCATTTTCCATTTATTTTGCATATAGTTTGCAAATGTTTAAATAAATATTTTTTTCTGAAATGGAATACTGTTCATTAAATTAATCCACAGACTTGTGCTGGGGAGCTCAATAAAAATAAATTCAGTCTAACCACAATGCTAAGTGAGCACAGCAGGTGGTGCAATAGTTAGTGCTGCTGCTTTGCATTTCCAGGTTCAGTTACCATGTGCTGCTGTTGCACTGTTGTTTCTTACCCTGCATTTATACAGTAAAAATGACCCAACTGTATGAGTGAGGCATTCAGATTAAATGTCTTGGGATTAATGCATTAGCTAAACAAATAAAAAAACTAAAAGAGAATTCTTATGCGGTTTTAATGACCAGTGTCCTGGAAAAAGGGAATGTCTCAAAGTGCCAATTCAGCCTTGTGAAGGTAACTCAACATAATAAAGTGCACCTCTTCATGTGTATTTTCCATCTGTGTTAAAACAATAAAGTTTAAAATGATGACATTTTGTATGTTTTAATTCTGTATGAATGTGTTTTTTTTTTGTCAATATTTGGTAGCAGCCAATTTCTGCACTCATGGTACATAAATGCCATTACACATGAAACGACCCGTTAGGCATTGGGATAAAGAGCTATAACAAAAAAATGTGTTTTCATTCTGCTGTTCACTGAGTATATTGTAAATCTCAGTTTATAAATGCAAAGGTTTCGGTAGTAAAGTTTATAAAACTGAATATTTCGTGCGTGTTTGATTCCAAATGCCCTGCCTTAAGTGAGATTATAAACTCAACCTCCCAGAAAGCGTTTTATTTTAGGGCGTGGCATCTGGTTGCATAGCATGCTGGGAAGCAGAAAGCCAGAGAAGCCATTTTAGAATGTGAAGTGTAATGGAGGTGGGACGGTTGTAATAAAAAAAAAAAAAAAAACGAGGAGCAGTTGCGCTATGTTTTGACTCTTGTATATTTGTCGGTTATATTATTTTTGCATCGTAAAGATATATACGCTTGGTAAGTTAAGTGAGTAATTTTTGAATTCTGGAGATTTTAATGTTGGTGCCTTAGCAACTCGTAACGTGTCCAATTTTTCAAAACGTGTTAGTCTGTCCTCCTGCTGAATTACGTATTAATTTAGCTACGAGGTTAGGACAACCTTAACATTTTTACTTTAATTTACTTTTCAGTAGCTTACTTTCCTGTTTCAGTATCAGTTCAGGGACACGTAGACCCTTCATGCTGTTTTTGCGTGTCATAATTGGTAAGAATTCTGACTGAAGCTGGAAAGCTGGTTTTAGGTTAAAAGGACGATACCAGTGTGATTTAAAATTGCATAACCACAATTTAATTTAAAATAGGCAGCTCAGGCTGACAAAATAATGTGAATAGTAGAATGACTTCGTCTTAAGTGTTTATGCAGCAGTGAGAAGTAGAATTTAAAACGTATTTACATTGTATACATGATTCAAGTTGAAAGTAGGAATTAACAGTGTAATTTCCTATGTATGCATACATAATGTGGCTCAAATCGAAAATTGTGATTCAGTATGTCTCACCAAAGTTTTTTTTAAATTTACTTTTATTTAAGTGACAACTTTATACGAGGTGCATTATTATTGAAAGTTTGTTTTCACAGATGGGTAGTGATTTACTGTATCAATTCGGCCTCATCACCTTGATCAAAGTGAGTGGGATTGAGACTCAAAACCTTAACCTTGGATAGTTAATGTAAAATTACAACTCTGCCAATGCTGAAATTGCTTGTGTTTGAATCCAGATAAAATTGTAAGCATCCCATTCATGTTTTGAAACTTAAGTAGCTGTGATCTTTGGCTGCAGGAAATAATTCTCTGAATTCCGAGACTGAGTTCAGCTTTGTAAAGGTGGAGGTTGTCAGAGGTGTTTACCTGTAATTGTCTTGTGATCTTTGAGATCATGACATGCATTGTTTTGATATACAGTAGAGGCTGCCAGAACACAGGTTAAGTACAGATTTTATCGGACTAGCAAGAATATTTTCGTGGTGTGGTCATCCAATCACCACCCCATCTTCTGTGCTCATCTTCTGCCAGTTTTCAATGCGTCTTGTCTTTCTCCTCAGATTTTTGAGAGCCGTTTGCCGAATTTAGTTGCTTAAGTGCAGGAGATGGGAGCAGACAAACGGTGAGTTGACTTTGTGCGGGCCTTATTTTTGCACTGAAACTGAAAGCACAACAGGCCATAGACACACATTCCAGAAATAGTCTTGTAACTAGCATCTGTGTAACTTTGCTTTGCCTAATGTGTATGGTGAGTTTTTCCTTGTGTTTCTACGTGTGCTCTCTCAGAGTAAGCCGCTCCGAGCGCAGTGGGAGGTATGGGCCTGACCAGGGTAGAGATGATTCAGAGTGGAGAGAGCGCCGTGACAGGGACTCAGAACGTGACTACGAGCGGCGCTGGGGTGATGAAAGGCGCAGTGACCGCTATGATGACCGCAGGAGTCGAGACAGCCCTGAGGTAAGCTATGCAAATATCATGGCTGGTTAGTACTTTGATTATTTCCTCAAGCTGTGTTGGCAGTCTTTTAGAATTACAGAAAATAAAGTTTGATTTAGAAACTGATGGTTTAAGGCTTGTTATTTACAGTTGCCAAACAGTTATCACCTGACAACTGACTTGACTCCATCGCCCCCCCGCCCCAACACTCACACACACAAGCAGAGAGACCGAAAGCGCCATAACAGCGACCGCTCTGAAGATGGCTACCATTCGGACGGTGATTACCCAGACCAGGACTACCGCGGAGAGCTTGAAGATGAGAAAGAGAGCAAGACCATCATGCTTAGGGGCCTGCCACTCAATGTCACCGAAGAAGATGTAAGCAGTCGCTTGGAGACTAAACTGTGCCTGTTTACTGTGTAGCCAGGGTGTGCCCACCTCCAGTACACACCTGTCGGGTGTGCCACACTCCCTCTGTACCAGCTGGTTCAGTGCTATTTCTACCAGTCAGATTCTAAGTCGTGTCAGAGTTCCCGTTCACATTTATTTGTTTTTTCAGTCACTGATGGCTGGAAATTCTTTATATTTCTGTGCTGTCCTGCACATTTTTTTTATTCGAAAATAAATATTAGTTCCACGTTCTGAAAAATAAGGTTATGTAGAGTTCCATTGTCAGTCAAAAGTTTGAGTACACCAGGGTAGTATTTGCATAGAGCAAATGAATTAGAAGAGTGTAAGCAGAGTAACCCTTGAGTTTGCAACAGGTGTGGCAGAAGTGCTATGAAGACATAATGGCACATTTCCCGATTAAAAACCAGTTGACTGAACCAGATCTGCTTTTTGCTTGTACTGTGTGTATGCCTGTGTTTAGCTTGTAATATTCTGTGTATTTGTGTCAGATTCGGGCCGCCTTGGAGCAGTTGCAAGGACCCCAGCCAGTGGATGTTCGACTGATGAAAAAGAGGACAGGTGAGAGTCGAGGATTCCGAGGAGACATCTTTCCGCAACAGCCTCCTCGCATCAGATTCCTTGTTTCCAGATCATTTTGCTGCCCTTTTCAATCCAGCCACTGAAAGTACCTTCTTTATTCAAAAAAATATATATATGTCAAGTAAGGTGATCCGGTAAGATGGTAGTGAGGGGTTTGTGTGCGTCTCCGTCATTTCCAAGTAAAATGGTGGTATTTGGGGTATAAGTGCAGTCTACACATTAACTGTAAGGGTTTCCTCCAGTAGTAATTTTGTATGCTTCATGTTTACATCTTTCCTCTCCAAAAGAAATCGCTGTGGGTTTCTTGAGTTGTGAAGCAGTTTGTGACAGAGTTTGACTGTTGTGCCAAGAACTCTGACTAACACAGCTCCCGTCTATATTTGAATGCTGTCTCTAGGTATAAGCCGAGGTTTCGCCTTCGTGGAGTTTTATCACTTGCAAGATGCTACCCGATGGATGGAGACCAATCAGGTTGCTTCACAATCGCCAAGTCTAGATTTTTACCTGGGAAATGAGAACAAAAAATGCAAATAGCGCTGCGATAAGACGATGGACTTGTTTTATTTCCAGTAAATTGACTGTTTGCATAGAGCAGGAGGGTCCTTTGTTAAATGTTTTTGTATATCAAAGAAAAAGTACATTTAAATCTTTCCTTTTTTTTTTTTTAAAGTCCATAATAAGAAATATTTCAGCTACCTAAGAGTAGGTTGTATTTATGGCTTTCTATAAGTAAAATATATTTTTAGATGCATTGAATGTGATAAGTCATTTTTAGGCATTGACACTGCCAAGTAAATATTTTAATATCAGTTTTTATTGAAGTGAACTTTGTACTTAATCTGTATGCAGTTATGAATTCATATTAATTTTGGATCCTTGATATTTACGAGAAGATTACACAAAGTTCTGTAGGAGTGACTATTTTAAAATGAACATTGGACCCTCTAAAGCTCACAATCCAATGTCAGCTTATATGCACTGTAAATAAGGGAAACCACCTGGATATTGGCACCACTACAGTCAACCAAGGAGACAGTCCACTGTATGTGTGTGCTCTTTTTACCGCAGTCCTCCTCCCTCCGAAGTAATGAGTATGAATGAGGCTAGGCTAATGAAGTGTTTGTTTTTAATTAGAAAAAAAAAAAAACACAGAAGAATCTCATTTTTATCCAGTGCCTTGATGAACACTTCCTCAGGATTCTGACATTTAGTTACAGAAAACAGGACTTCTGGTTTCCACAGCACACTGCGCTCCAGCTCTGTGTCCTGGCCTTTTTGGTGCCTCCGCTCGTTCATCTAAAGAGGACCAGGCCAGGGCCAAGCTGGCAGCACTCGGGTCCGATACACACTTCCCAACATGTGCATGCATAAGTAAATGCTTACATACACAAGAACGCACACACTCACACCTGCCTCTGTTCCTGATAAAGACCAGCTGACCCTGCAGCCTCTGGGGGTTCAAAGCAAGCGCTCTGCTACTTTCCTTCCCGGCCATGCTCATTCTTGAGGGTGTGACATGTTCAGGCCCTGTCAGCCCAAGGGGGCCAATATAGGGGGCCACCAGCATAACACTGGCCTGTCTTGGTTTTGCAGAAACTGCTGATGATCCAGGGCAAGACTGTGGCCATGCAGTACAGCAATCCCCGGCACAAGTTTGAGGACTGGCTCTGTGGCACTGTAAGTGTGGCATCTCCCATCTGGGCAGTTCACGTCCGTCTGCGCACTGTTCGTGTTGTCTGCATTGAGAAGAGCCACACATTTCATTTGACAGATTTCATTTGTTTCTACTGGGCATGCTTTTGTGTGTGTGCGTGCGTGCGCACGCGCACCCTCTTGCGACATAATGGATGTGGGTAAAACCTTGAGCACTTGCTCCATTTGGCTGGAAGGGGACCTTATGATCTCAAATGGTCCCTTGGGCATACTGTCTGACTTGCTTTTGACTGGAGACAGCTTGGTAAGGATTCAGTGCTCAGTCATGTAGTTGGTTTTGAATAAAAACAATGTAACCGGTTGCTTGCAGTGTGGCCTGTACAATTTCCGGAGAAGGCTGAGATGCTTCCGGTGTGGAGCAGCCAAAGTAGGTAAGTAGCCTGTGCCAAGATGCCCCTGCACCCCATGGGAGGGGGGTTGGGGGTGCAGCTGGACAGTCGAGGGCAGGCAGCCAGTCGAATCCGTCACACCCTGAGCTGTTTCTTCTACAGTTGTTACCTAGTCAAGGACATATCAAGGTGTCGCAGGGAGATGGAATAAGAGAAGAGAAAACCAACCTTTTTGGGTCTCGCCATGTGAAAAGATGGCTTTCCTGCACAGCAGTAGTTTTATAGTTGCACAGTGCTGAACTACGAATGTGGCACTACCTTGGATGAGGCCCTTTGGAATTCGACCCCAGTGATACTCAAAAGGTAGTTAAATAAAGCACTAATAATGATGGTACCTCTTGTTTTCACAGAGAGTGAATCTACCAGCCCTGTTGGAGTGACCCCAGAACCACAGCAAACTGGAGATTACTGTGGCGACAGTAAGTATCCCTCTTCATCTTGTGTTACTTCACCCACTGGCTTTTAAGAAGGGTTTACAGACAGGATTTCTCTGGAATGTCTGTACAAGTCTGTGGGATGTCTTGTGTTCTGGTCTAAAATGGTGCCACCTTAGTGTCTACCTGTTACAGCTGCTGTATAGGTGACTTTCCCTGTGGGGATCTGTCAAGTCTTATATTATTGAAAAGAGGAGAATGCAGTCTAAATCTTAAGTGATTTGTTCTCTCAAGAGGCATGTCCCCACACACCCACAAAATAATGAAAAGGAAGTAATAGCACTAAACATTTTTGAAATGCTTTCTTCTCTGACCTGACCAGTCTAATGAAATGAATCTAATCCTGCCATTTTTAGCGATCATCCTGAGAAACATCGCTCCTCTCACTACCATGGATGCCATCTTGACAGCTCTTGCTCCTTATGCCAACTTGTCTGTGAGCAACATCCGACTCATCAAGGACAAGCAGACTGGTCAGAACAGAGGATTTGCTTTTGTGCAGCTTTCATCTCCGCTGGTGTGTTGAAAAAGCATGTGATTCATAGTGCATGGTCTTCTTTGCAGTTAGGGCAGCAGGTGGTGCAGTAGCTAGAGTTGACATATAGCTAGGACATGGGTTTGACTTTCATATCTGCTGTAAAACACTTTAGGTCTTTACTGTGTTTTGTTCCTGCAAATATTATCCAAATATATGAAAGACTAAAGTATTGTAGTGTACAATCTTGACATTTTATATCACCATAGAGAAAGGGGTCAATAAACTGAGTTTATAATGATGAAGATTTATGAAGGTCACAAACAATAGTTGTGTGAAAGTAGCAGTAAGTATAAGTGTCTGATTTTCCCCTCCTCTGTCTTGTATAGGAAGCCTCTCAGCTTCTCACAATTCTTCAAGGACTACAGCCTCCACTGAAGCTAGATGGGAAAACCATTGGTGTGGATTATGCCAAGAGTGCTCGGAAGTGAGTTGTTACAAAATTTGCTATTTTATTCACCTCTAGCCCCTCTCTTGGGCCTGGGAGGGTCATGCAATCTATTGATAGAGCGAGAAGGGACAGTTAATCCCTGCAGTTAATAGAAAGTTCATCCATGGATGGTTCTGTAATGTCATGCCTATTCCCAGGGACCTGCTCCAGCCGGATGGGAGCCGAATCAGTGCTTTCTCAGTGGCCAGCACAGCCATCGCTGCCGCACAGTGGTCCTCCAGCCAGGTTTCGGTCTCTCGTAACCCTGTATCAGTATTACCCAGATATCCTGCTTGTGCGATGGCATGCTAATGGCTGCCTGTGATCTCTCAGCCACAGCAGGTGGCGGGTGGAGCCGAGTACGGCTACCTGCAAGAAGGCTACACACAGTACACACAGGTGAGCCCATTGAGCCGCAGCTATGACTTCAAAAACAGTAAAACAGTACCTTTCTTTCAAAGAACAGTGATGGTTCTTTATATTTGCAAATAGTAGGGTTTCAGTTGCACAACTTTGCACACTAAATCTAAGCAACCATGGAAGGAAAATAAACTAAGCTGGAAGTAAGGAGGCCATACATGCGTAATGTGGTAAGGATCATAAGCATGAGATAAAGGCAGTTTGTTTATTTAAATTGCTTTAAACGATCAAGTTCATTTCATTTTTCAAAGTGAGCAGTCATTTTCTAAAATCCACATAACCTCATAAATTTTGAGTTTGACAGCCTGCAGTATCATGATTTCATAGCAGTGTTTTGTGTAAAGCCTAGTGACTCGCATATCAAAACCAGACAATTGCCTTGTCTTGTTCTTGGCTAATAATGACATTTGAGACCTTTTAGCATCATGCCCTTTACACTGGACTATAATTCTTAACTGGAATATTCAACATACCTATTTTACTTAAGCTTTTTCCCTGGGCTGACCACCAGATTAACAGTCAGTGTGGTTCTAAAGTAGCAGCAGAGCAAATTGTGTCCTGTCCGTGAGGGTGGAGTCTGAAACTGTTCCATGTGACACTTTAGTTGTATCATTTTATATGATTGCTGCAGCACAATGGTTATTGTTTCTCAGCTTAAGGGGATATTTATGAATGTATAACGGGTCTAACTGTTAATATTTTCTGCAGTATGGCCAAGACTATCAGGCCTACTGTCAACAGTCTGCGGGAATGGACCCTGCGCTAGGAGCTGGACTGCTTGGAGGTAGTAGAACACATCTGACTTGCGCACTTAGCTAAATTGACCAGTTGTGTTCCCTTGCAGCTTTAATGTACTGACCTGTGTCCTTGCAGCTGCTCCTGGAGTGAAGAATGTTCCATCTACCACAGGGGTGGTGGTGTCTCAAAGTGCACAGGTCTATCAGCCCCACATTGTTGGCCAGCCTTCCACAGTGGTAAGTTCTCTCACTTGTAAGTCCTTCGGGCTGACCGGCATGGCTTTGCACAGCAGGATGTTGATACTGTCTTGTACATCAGTTATTTGTTTCTTTGACAGTCCCAGGCAGCTGCCCATCAAGCAGAAACAGCAGCACAGACCTCAAGTGTTGCTGCAGCTACAACAGTAACAACTATGACTACAGTGGCGACCAGCACAGCAGCTGCTGCAGGACCAGCTACCGATGGCAAAACTGGTAAGACTCCTGCAGAACAATGTATAGAGGCTCAATTTTATTTCATTTTATTTAGAAAGTGTGATGTGTTAATACTGTGCTGTTTGTTCTTCACCCTGACTAGCAACCCCAGACACCTCCAGCTATCAGTATGACGAGTCCTCTGGTTACTACTATGACACCCAGACGGGACTGTACTACGACCCAAACAGCCAGGTACCTGGTGGGGGTGAGAAGCGGTGCAGTCAGGTTGACGTCTGAGAAAGGTTCCGGGATGTAATGGCTTTCTCTTTGTGTTCCAGTACTTCTACAACTCCCAGACTCAGCAGTTCCTCTACTGGGACAGTGAAAAGCAGACATACATCCCTGCCTCCAACACAACTACCACCGGGAGCACACAGACCCCCAGCACCTCTGCACAGACCCCCAGTACAGCAACAGCAATGCCAACCAAAGAGAAGAAGGAGAAGCCCAAGAGCAAGACTGCACAGCAGGTACTGCACCCACTGGCCAGATCCGCCTTTGAATGGAGAGTAAAAATGGCTCTTTGTTTGTGCTGTTAATGCACCTTGTGTGGTCTTCCACTGCCGTCTGCACCCTTAGCAGAAGGACTGACATGTGGGTTTCTCTCCCAGATCGCCAAAGACATGGAGCGCTGGGCCAAGAGTCTGAACAGACAAAAGGAGAGTTTCAAGAACAGCTTCCAGGCCCTGAGCCAGAGCAGAGATGAAGAGAAGAAGGAGTCTGCTGCAGCAGATGCTGGCTTTGCACTCTTTGAAAGAAAGGTGTCATTTTACAAATGTCTACATCAATTAGAGTTGTAAGAACACAGCCTTTCCCTCAACTGCACATGAGGTCCTCTGTAACATGCTTTATCTCAACTGTTTATATCAAGGCTGTTGGTGACTTTTTATATTGATTGTGTTAATTTGTCCTTTTGCTTTATCAATTAATCTAATTTTTCAGCAGGGAGTTGGTTTTGAGAAGCAGATGCTGATGTCTGAGTTGGTGAAGAATGGAGAGGAGGAAATTCCAGCAACAAAGGTGAGTAATTGTTAGGCTTTGTGGGCTTTGAACAGGCAGGATACTGGTTGCCCTGTAAAATGAGTTAAGCCTACAGAAAAGGTGAGCCTTTGAACATTGTATTCTAGTGTGGCCTGGTGGCGGCTTACAGTGGGGACAGTGACCCCGAGGAGGCGGAGCCTGACCGCGGTGAGGAGGGTGTGGACAGGCTGACGGACTGGACCAAGATGGCCTGTCTGCTTTGCCGGCGCCAGTTCCCCAACAAGGATGCTCTTGTGCGCCACCAGAAGTTGTCTGAGTTGCACAAGGTACATTTGGGCATATAATGAGAGCAGTGACAGAGGTTTATCCTGCCTGGGGATTTGTCCAGATGTGCATGTTGACCTTTTCACTCTCTGCCAAATTTAATTTGCCTAAGTGTAGACTGAATTTCTGTAAAATGGTGATACAATAGCCTGAAATATCTCTCTCTACTTAGAGTGGTTTTATATTATATAAGGCCATCAGCAATGTGAATGAAATTTTCTTAACTTGGTTTTCATTTTTGTTTCAGCAAAACTTGGAAATTTACAGACGATCGAAAATGTCTGAGTCTGAGCTGGAGGACTTGGAAAGGAAGGAGACAGAGGTATAAAGTTGGTGTTTGATGTCACCAGTGTGTGTTGAAGTGCGAGCGTGGAATCAAGGTGCTGGGTTGTTGGTGGCGAATGACACTACTCTCCCTGTCGCTGCAGATGAAGTACAGAGACAGAGCTGCTGAACGCAGGGAGAAATACGGCATTCCAGAACCGCCAGTTCCAGCAAAGAAGAAGAAATTTTTTCAGCCCCCTGCAGCTGTGTGAGTGCTGGCTTTTTGCTGAGGAAATCCTGGCTGTCCCTTATTTGTCGCTGTTCGGATCGTCTGTTGTGATGCTCTGCTTCTGACATGGCAGTAAACAAATAGTGCGGCACTAAATGAAAATGCAGCTTAGTGTGGATAAAGATGATAATATGGTTTAGAGCTCCTGTCATGTCTGAATGACTGTTAAATGGAGAACATTATAGATGTTGAAATGTAAATTCAGGGAACATCCCCTGGGGAGGGGTCCTCCAGCCATTTTTTTCCCCCTTTAACTCGGTTGTCCTGCTTGTACGTAAAATAGATTTCTTGTTGCTGCCAAGTGTTCAGCAGCTTGTGGTGTGTGTGCATTCCTGCCGTTATTTGTGATTGCAACTTTTACACTGACTTGTGCAGGAACTACGAGCAGCCAACCAAGGATGGTCTCAACAGTGACAACATCGGCAATAAGATGCTGCAGGCCATGGGATGGAAGGAGGGCAAGGGTCTGGGCCGCAACCAGCAGGGCATCACGGCGCCCATCGAGGTGACACTCCACTTCCTGCTCTGCTTGTCTTAATTCTGTGGTGCTTTTAATGTGCGTGACCATCATCTCCTCCTCATTACTCCCAGACTTCCATGAGGATGAAGGGCGCTGGTCTGGGGACAAAGGGCAGTTCTTATGAACTCACAGCATCAGACACTTACAAGGATGCAGTTCGCAAAGCCATGTTTGCACGCTTCACGGACCTGGAATGAAAGCTGTGTCGTCACCCCTCTTGTCCTCAGATGGCATTATTGTAAACAGCCAGTGTGACAGTGGCAGAGCGAGCTGTGGGCCCCCCTTCACCATTCCTGGTTTGTCTGTGGGTTGTTGCTCTTGCTGATGCTTGCGCACCACAGCGAGAGAACATAAAGCAGCTCTCTTGGCAGCATGAACTGGATGAAACTCTGTAATATAATATGTGTCTATTTATGTATGTGTTCTGTTGAGGAAATGCTGTCAGCAGCACCGTTGAGCATGTACAGTTTATAACTTTTGTTTGATTTTTGTACAAATGAGTGATTTGTTCCTGGTTGTCTAAAAAAAATAAATAAAAACTACAGTGTGTCATGTGGGAAATGGTGTGTTGGTGAAAAGGGTGTCAAAGTCAGCTGGTCCCCAACTTTCTGACATCTGTTGATGCCTCTTACACCAACCGCTGCCTGTGTACAAACAGGCCTCCTAAGGTGTCTCCTTACACCCACTCGCACCCTCAGCTTTGCTGCTGTTAAATTCCTGCCATTTTGTGACATTTAACATTTCCACAAAGGTGCTGGTATGATTAAATGTGCTTTGAATGCGGTGAAAAGTCGAGGTTACCGGCTCTTTCGGCGGTGAAACACGTTAGGCTCCACACTGTCGTCGTGCAGGTTACTCTGTTCTGCAGTGACTACTCAGTGACTGCAGGGTTTGATCTGCTCATGGTTGCTGACTGTGGGTTTCACTCAAAGTGGTTTCTGACAGCAATTTGCAGGTGGACCCACCTTTGGTACAGAAGGTGAAGCCGCACAGTCCACTTCTTGAAGCATAACTTTGTGCAGCAGCTGCCTGCTGTCATCCCATTCACTGATGCTGTTTATTTCGACAGGGACGTCACCTGACAGTGAAAATGAGCTCAGGCAGGAAAATATTTACAGCTGGAAGAAGCCGGATGCTTTTGGTCCCCTTTGCTGCCAAGTGGCTGCCTTACGCCAGCAATGCAGCAGGTATAGACCTGTGGGAGGCGCTTGACACCCAGGGGGGCTGTGTGGTGGGCTGTTGGCCAGCATTTCTACGTTTAGTGCGGAGCTGCCAGTTCATTGCAGGAAACTCAATTTACTCTCAGAACCTTTAATGCATTTTAAATAAATTGGCTCTTGATGCTCAGTTCTAAATTAAGCTGTAAGAAATGTGATATTTGCCAGTTCACTGTGAAGACATCTACATTTATTTAGCCTGAAAGAAACAATTATTTTACTCATTTCTATAGCAGGATAATTTGATCCTGCTCAAGGCTTCCACGGCAGCAGATGGGGTTGAGTAGAACAGCGGCTGCTTTCATGTGCCACTTTAAGACAAAGTGTGTTGGGTTGGTGTGTGTCACCAGGACCTCTAGATTCAGCAGTCGGCCCCTGACGGAAACTGAGCTGCATCCCTCCCCCGCCGAAATTGCAGCATGCCATGAACGTTTGTCTTCTGTTATCTGTGTAAGTATGATTGTTGTTTTGCAACTAACACATTGATTACTCAGCAATAACCATTTATTCTCACAAGGCTAGAAGGTCAGTGTGGCGCAGCGGGCAGCACTCAGAATGTGACCCCTGCCCTGGGTTTCAGTTTCCAGTTCTATGTCATGTACCCACGCATGTCATCACTGATGTAACCTGGGCTCACAGGGTCTTTCAGTATCGGATCCAATCAGGGCCGATGAGGCCTCCCTTGTGTCCACGGTCACCTGTTGTAGCCCACAACCCTCCTGATGCCCTCTGCAGCGACGCTTGTACCTCATAAAATTTCTCAGAGAAGGAATTGTTAATGTCTAATTTACACGTTTGCTATTATTTGTGCTTGCATGGACTGACTGATGTTCTGAGCCTTGTGTGTACAAGTGGATTATTAGAGAATATTGCACTGTGGAAATAAATGGAGGGATGATGGATGGCAAACAGGATGAAGGGGAAAGTGGAGTAATTAATATGGTCACTAGGAGGCAACGTTGCTGTGGAAGCGCAACGTTTCTCTTATTTTCTAATTGCATCCTAGTTCCTTGAGTTCATAAGTATTCACAAGGCTGAACTCGTCACATCTTACCTGGGTAGAAGCACAAAATTTGAACATCTTTTTTTATTTAAATATTAATTACTTGCATACTTCTGTGTTTTTTTTATTTCTTGTGTAAAGAAAAGTTTTTGGTGAAAGTAGTGTGTGAACAGTCTCCATGAGGAGAGATTTTGGTATTTCGTTTGAACCTTTAGCAGAACACTAACTCCGAAATGAAGTGCAGTGATTTATGATCCATTTGACTGTGACAGTTCAGGCTCAGTGGCTTTCGTTTTACTCCCAGGTACTACAGTCGTGCACTTGTACATAAATACAGAGGGGACCGATTTGGCCTGTTTGAACACACCCCCCCACACAGTTAGGCCTGTACCTTAACCACGTCCGACAGAAGAACACAGGCACTCGGTTAAGGGCTGAACATGGCTTCTGTGTCTCATTCGCCCACAGATAGCCGCAGACGTTTTTATATTTCTAATTTTATTTCTCTTGCCGAGTTAAACAAGCATTTATTTGTTTATATGGTCTGTCTTCTGTTCAGAATTGTTTAAGTTGGTTGACATTGGTCATACATATAAAAAGCACAGATTAACTGAATGCTAGACGTTAGTGCCTTATGAGGTCTTTCTGCCGAGATGAAATTGTAAACGGTCGCATTTACCACCATTTATGAATGGTGATCTGCTCCCCGACCGCATTGTTTTAATATAAACAGCGGGTTTGCAGAATTGTGCCCAGCCGCTGTGTGTTGTCATTCCGGAAGGTTTTTCCGAGTCACGGTAATTTTAGAGTGATGTGGTGCTTTAAAAGTCTGTGGCAGAGACTTTGCCAGAAATATATGAGCTACAGAGTCACTTTGCACTGTTGCAGTTTTGTACTCTTTTCTGGTTTCGCATTCAGCTCCTGGGAGACTTAAGTTCAACATGGTGGTCAAAGGTAGGGGGTTGTCATTTGTCTACAGAACGTGCTGGAAGGTCTCACTGATGCATCCCAGGTTTGACTGTCTTTGGTCAGATGTAAAGCCCTCTTTGAAACCGCTTTGCCTCTCTTTGTTGCAGCTGCCGCCAACAATAAGAACCCCGTTTAATGGGTCGAGTTTGGTCCTGCAGCCATTAAAAAGGCACTCATGATGTTTGTTATTGTTTTCATTACGGATGATTTAGCTGGAAACTTCATCCTGGGTGACTCACAAACAATATTAGTTGTGTACTGTAGACTGAGTTTCTTAGTTTACGCATTTAAACAGTGGCAAAATGCAGCAGAAACGGGGATTCAAACCCACCTCCTTTTGCTCCATGGAAACGGCTGAAACGGCTGTGTGACCCAGAGCCCCAAAAGTGTCCAAATGAGGGAAGAGCATTCAGAGTGGGATTTGAAACCACTGCCCCACAGGAAATGGCAACCTTGGACCCTTTGGTCATCCTGACCACAAGAAAAGAGCTGCTATTAAATTTGTTATACTTTTTTGGGAAATGAAAAAGGAATTAAAATAAATTTTGTGGAGCTGTGAAGACAGGAACTGTGCTGGATTAAGCTGGAGCCCTGCCCATCTCATTATGGAACCTACATTATGCTGTGTGACGGCAGCTCGTGTCCATGGGCCTTGGTCCCCTGCGCTTCCTCAGCGGTGGCATTTGAGCTCCTGGTTGCTGCATGAGCCGCTGCTTCAGTGCCTGGATCTCAGCAGACTGCTGCAGCCTCCGACGTCACAGCTTGTTTTACTCACCCTGACCTCGGGAAGCAGGCCGGTGTTGGCGGATTATTCCGGCTTCTTTCGTTTATTTGTCAAATGCCAAGCAAATCCCTCCCTGCTTTCAGGCAGTTGCATCAGGAACCTTGTGACCATGCGGCTGTGGAGCAGGCGGCGCCTTTTGCTTCTGCACATTAACACACATTCATGGGAAAACATTGGCAAGATGGTCCGGCTCTTTGCTGATTAATGCCACAGATTAAACAAACACACTCACACACACTCCCATTTGCCTTTACAGAATAATCTCACGTCCATTTCCTGACATTTTACATTTTTCTGAGGCATGCTGTTTTTCGTGCTTGTTCTAGCGTGATTTTTGCTAAATAAAGTAAAAATGAGTAACTTTTAGTAAGCTGTTGTTTACAGGCAGCGCTGGAAAAAGCAGAAATGGGCCAGGGAAACAGCACAACAGACAGAGCAATAGATGATGGGTGGCTTCTCTTGGCAAAGTGACAAAGAGCTGAGCGAAAGGACATGCGCTTTTGAAACACAAGTGGAAATAAAAAGAAGGCAAAATAATCTAAATAGATGCCCATTTGTCTGTTTGTGCAGCCAGAGTCACCCTGTGGGCTCAGGCCAGTTCTCCACACATACATACACGTACTGCATGTTCCTTTGGACTGGCGCTGACACCAGTCGTGTCCTGAACAGAGTCCTACCTACGCCTGTCACTCACCTGCCGCCTAGCAGGGAAGCTGTCGCTCAGCACTGTTACCACACCGTTATCCTCTTTGTCGTCTCTGTCCTAAGGCAGTTACTGATCAGAACCGGACCCCACGGACTTGACCCTACCACCTCCTGCCTGTGTACTCTGCTGGGACCGGAGGTCAGCAGCTCATTGTTCTGGGTGTGTGGAGCTGCACCTGCAGGACTGACATCCAGCGTGGAGCAGAACAATGGAAGGAACAAGTTACACAACAAGAAATAAAGAAAATGTCAGCCTCGCCGTACCCGAGCTGTGGGACACTTCTGTGGAAAAGTTCCACGCTGTCCTGGAGGCGAAAGCCATGTGCGGCCTTGTCCGCAGAGCATTTTCGAGAATTCGGAGTCAATTCTTTTTCTGAGCTGGAATCTGGCCGCCAGATTTTGCTGGTACTTTTCCATATCTTCAGCATCCTTTATTAGAAGCAGATGTTGGAATCTGCACACATGGGAAGGGCTGGGAGCCACTGGGGTCACCTGACCCAGTACAAAGCTCCCCCCGGCAGCCCCCTGACCCCCAGCAGCCCACCTGCTGTAAATCATTTCCTCTCTGAACCACAATGGCCATGACTGGGTGTTTCCATCATATTTCTTACTGTCCATCGCAAAGTAACTAACTTACGACTGATAATAAGACTGATTTTATAAGCATAAGATTTGGTGTCTGGTCCACTTTGGGCCTCAAACGCTGCAGTTATGTGCCAAGTGCAAGCATCAGAAATTGTTTGTAGTTACAGAACAGTAGAATATCAGGGTAAACACGGTGCTTTACTACAGTTACATGTGTAGCTTATTTATTGCATTTAGTTGGTTAGAAACGAGTTAAATTTGGACCGACTGTTTGCAGCTGGGTGTTTGCTGTGTCACCTTTTTCACGTGGACCAGCTTGAGGTGTAAGGTCCTTGTTAAAAATACTGTATCTCTCCAGCAAGTTCTCACCCAAACTGCAGCTGCTTTTTATGGGATGTGTGAGCTGGATTGTTAATCAATGGCTCATTTAATGCAGCGCCATTAAAATGTTTGAGGTTCATTCCTCATCGGTGCTGTCCTTGTATGACTCCTGTTTCCACTGAGACCTCATGAGCCCCAGTGATGGTTCAGTTCAGCTTTTGTGGCTGTGGGCCTGGGGCCACATTGAGCTGCGCTGCGGCTTCCTCCTCCTCTTCCTCTTCCATTTTTCCACCTCCTCTCCACCACTTCTGCAATTCCCCTCCTCCCTCTTCTAGCAGAACCCAAGGGCTGAGAACGTGTGGCTCCTGCTCTTCTGCTTTTTTTTTAAAGGCTATTGTAATATTTTCCGTTCTGTTTTTCCGGCATCTGACAATAAATGCCCTTAGAGTGAGTCCAAGATGGACGGAGCATTGTGGAGCAGAAATTCTGCCTCTTGTCCTTCTTGCCTGGCTGTTTTAAGTGGGCACTCAGTGTTTACAGCCATTGCCCCCTTCAGCAGACACTGGCATGTCAAACATGCACTAGAAAACTAGGCAACATGGTGACCCTCGTACCCAGGCCTCAGCTTCCAGGACAGTACCTCTCTGTCTGTGTGCGGTTTGGGTGTTCCTCCCGTGTCCGTGCTGGTTTCCTTCAGTCCGGACACGTGATTCAGCTGAGCAGTCGGATCTAAACCGCCTTTATGTGCGTGGGGTACTGTGCTGTACTGCGTGACTGTAGAAGGTTTACCATATTTTACCCTTCTGCAGTGGTGTATTTTTTGCAAATCACCCAGGACAAAGGTGTTGGCTGAAGCACTGGTGAGTTACGTTCTGTTAAATGCATGGCATCTTATAGAAGTGTCTATCAATTGAATAGATGCCAAGTAATTAGTTTCAATGTTGTTTTGATAAATGAACAGAATATTTGTTGTTCATGTGAGCTCCACGCTATTTTGCCCCTTCAACATGGAAATCTTAATTATCCATTGAGAATGTCCACAGGCATTTCCTTGCAAGGCAGTGCTAGGAAGAACAAAGCAGTGCGATTCAAAGCAGTAACATTTTTATTATGTTTTGTTGGTATGAGGAGCATTTCTTATAGTCTGGCCAGCTGTCTAAACAAGAGGCCTGAGCGCCTGATAACTGCTCTGCGCACAAGTGCCTTGATAGGGATTTGAAAACTTATGGGCCTCAGCAACACTGTTTCACCCCAAAACTTCTCACATTTTGTCATCTGTGTCAAAAAATAAACTCCCCTCACGGCCCACAGTACCGCTGTCCTTGCCGTCGGATTCCTCTTGTTTTGAAAAGGACTGAAAAAGGGCGAAAGGTGTAAAACACGGTGCATGCTGAACAAAGCGCAACTTGCATGCGAGCCCTGACCACAGCCCTGAGTGAGTGAATGTCCAGCGCCAAGTTACTGCGTTTTGCTGGATTGTTACGGAGCCATGAGGTCCCGTCCGATGCCCCTTCGCTTTCTCTCAGTGCATGAGCTAGCGAATCGCTTCTCTTCTTTTGCAGACGACTGACCGGGAACCCGGCAAGTCCCCGGTAGCGCCACTGCACAGTGTGACAATGCCACAGCGCTGACACCGACCCCATTTGCTGTAGCGACGAGGTGACAGCGTTCATGACCCGAATCTCTAACCTCCATCCCCAGTCGCCGTGTTGCTCGTGCTGATACGGCTGAGATTATTAAAAAGTGCCATCACAAGGAGAACAAAGTGGTCAGCTTGGCTCTGGTTGCAGAATGAGCTGCTGATGGACTCAAGGCCTTTTGCAATAAATGTGTGAAAAGGGCAGGAATGCTTTCGTGTTAGAGCATCATTTCCTCGTTTTGTGCTCAGATGTTTTCACACAGAGTGTGGCGCACTGGGACTCCCGTTCCGCACGTTCTTAGTGAACGTATGACTCGGCAACACCGAATTTACTCTGAGTCGATGTCCGGAGTGTGTCAAGGATGAACGATAGTTTTGGTCAAAGCAAAGTGCAACTTAACGGCTCTGGCGCGCACTCTCGCTCGGCCATTGTGCTGCATGCTCCTGTTGTTCGACTCCAGCTGGGATTTGACGCCGGAGACTTGCTCGCCTTTGTTGTTTTTTAGGGTTCGCCTTTGTGTTCGCACTCAAGTGCAGGGGCACCCGCTGGAGCTGGAATTGCTCCGGCTGAGAGGAGCAAGCCCCAGGCTTCTTGTTGAGCGGCACCACTGCGCAGGTCCTCTGATGATGGAGGCCAACGCTCTCTGAACTGCGCCTAGAAAAACTTTGTCCCATGCTTGATGTATGAGAAAAATAACAAACAACACTTTGCTGCGAGGACAGATGTCTCAGGCTGATAAACACCCCAGCGGATCCGCTTTGTTGGCCTTAAAAAATTTGAGCCAGAAGTTGCATTGTTCTACTGTAAGTCCTTTGATATCTCTATATGTACACAAAGCCTGTGAAAACAGAAGCTCTCGTTTGTTGCTTCCAGGGACATGGAATTCTCCACTTATTGTCCATTCGCACACATCCAAGCATTTGCTGTAGCTACGCAACACCCAGTAAAAGCGAGAGTTGCTCTTTAAATCGGCCATGCGCAGATTTTTTTCCGCCATTCTGATTGCCATTTGGGGAATCTTTTTATTGGTTCCCTCACCGTGTAGGTAAAAGCCTTGCGTTTATGCATAACTCTGCATGTTTTAGAAGCAGGGATCCGATAAGTCACAGCCTATGCTGGGGGCAGTGCAGGTGCCGTGACCCAAAAGTGACACATTGCACTTGGAGGAGTTGAATGTTTGCTCCCGCTGTTGTACCCTTGAACAATGTACCGGATTTACCCTGAATTGCCCGCGTAAACGATCCAGTCATATAAATGGGCAAAATCACTGTAAGCATGTTAATGTACAAAGCTACCGTTTGTCGCTTGCTTTGGAGAAACACGGCACCTAAATGAAGAAGAAAAACAGCAAAATCTGCAACGAATGTGAGCAATTTGAGCAAACAAGCAGTGGGGGTCCTGCTGCTGCTGTTGCTGCTGTGTGTACCTTCAAACTTCCAGTTCATGAAATGAAATCAATCTGAACAGAAACGCGCCTCGGTGAGCCCAGGACAAGAGCAGCTGGTGACCGAATGGTGCGTAGCTATAAAAATGAGCTGGCCTATATATACGTTGCCAGCTGACGTTGATGGACGTGCTGAAAAGCCGCAGACCCTGAGAAAAGGTGAGTGGCCAGCACTGGAGCTGAGGGAACAGGAGGCTTTTTGTGTTGCTGCACAACCCAGGTTCATCAGCAGCGTAAATCTCCGCGTACGGCAGCATCCGTGACGATGAGCCTGCCCTGCAGCCCCAGGCCAGGCCGAGGCACGCTGGCAGCTTCCTTTGGACTGGCAAACGTCCACTCCGGACAAAGGTGATCCCTGCAATGGGGCCGTTAACTGCAGGCTATGACTTTAATTCTGCCACTTGGATATTTATACTTCCTTTTTGGCAAATGCTGAAATAACTCCCAAAACTGCTCACCACACTTCTCACTTAATGGATACAAACCGCTTTGTTGGTGTCACTAGGAGAATGGAATGGACTTGTTGAATAAACCACGGTACAGCACGCAGCAGCTGGGGCTCTAAAGGGCAGCTGCTCTTGCTCTGCTGCCTTTGGAAACCACTGGCCAGGTCGAGTAGCTGCTTCTCCTAAATGAACATTTCTGCCTGGCAGGAACCTGCTGTTTCTCAGCTCAATGTGCATAACACATGCCCGTGTCCATCTCTACACCTGCAAGTAGCAGCAGATAAAGGGCAAGGTTTCCGGGCAGGGGTTTTATACTTGTGTTCTGCCAGTTCCTGGTACCACAGCAACAACCAGGATCGTTTTTTAAAAACGCATCATTGAAAATCAACAAACTTCATCAGCTATTCCCTTCATCTGACTTATTTGTGCATTTTGAATTTCTGAGCAGTCAACGCATTTCTATCTTGGTTTTCCAGTTTACCAGGTTTGTTTAAATCTATCTACCTCACTGAGAGACAAATGCATTTTGGTAAACGGTATTTTAAATAAATGTATTTTCCTTTTTGAAGTCTTCACAGTGATGTGATGTATTTTACCCCCACTTTATACTCGGAACCCCTGGGAATTAAATGTTAATTGAGTTTTATTGTAACCCCTAATAATGCAAATTTAAATCTGTGAATTGGGCAGGAATAAACTGACCCGTATGACTGCCTTACCGTTCGTGGCCAGAAACCCGGTGCATCTGCTTTCATGCCTTTGCCTCCAGTCGGAATTGGACACAGGTGTTCTCTACCTGCCCATTATTTAATGTAAAAAAAATTCAAACCTTCAGCATTTGCCTGGCTAGCTGGGTGAATATATTTTTCCTATAAACGTCATTTGCATAACTTCATTGCACCTGCCAGAATACAGGGCAGTGATACCATTGGCTTTGTGGGCCTTTGTGGAGGATTCTGGCGTTTTCCTTTTGCTGAACAGTATGTAAATGTGGGTTACTCCTTCTGCAGTCTCTGTTTTACATCTGCAGACTGAAGGTTCCAAATGTGTTTATTTCAGGTGGTCTGGCAACTGTGCAGGTGGCCACTGCTGTTGGTGTTCCTTACGACTGAGCACATTTATCAAGGTGCCATTTTGTCACCCTTGGGTTACTAAGCCCCTGCTGTGTGAAAGCTGCTCCTTCAGCGATGAGCAGAGCTGGACAGCTGCGTCGCACGGAGCTGCACGCTCGGAGCCACCCATGGGCCTCTGGGAAGATGCCACTCTGTGGGAAACTGCAGCCTGGGGCACTTTTGTTTTCTCTTCTGCACTGCAAGGGGATGCCCTTTATATAGAGGATGACTAAAGATGCGCCGTTTCAGGCTCTGGACCTTCATGACCCTGAACTGGACAGCTAGGTACTCACACTGGAAAGATGGACGATGGACGGAGATCTACTTTTCCTACAAACTTAATTTGCTAACCTTGAGCCTAATGGATTAAATAGAAGAGTGATGCTGCTGACCTCGCATCCTTGTGGAGGACATTCTCCTGTCCCATGCACAGGACATTCATACAGCAAACCTGTAGAATTTGATACTTGCAGCCGCCGTCTTGTTCCTCATCTATAGCAAATATAATTTCTTTTGTTGTACCAGTGAATTGGGTGCTTTTGTGGCATTTTTTTAATTTTAAATTCAATTAGTTATATATTAATTGAAATATAAATACTTATTTTACCTTGCAATTCTGGGTGGGTCGCAGCGTATTATTGTAAGATTTATAAATTTAACTTCGAGTCGAAACGTGACATTTGCCTGCATTTCGAGGAGAAACAATGTCACTGCAAGTCATGTGGGTCCGTGCACTATTTCCTATCTGCAGGTATGGTCGCTGTTTCGAGTCCCCTCTAGTGTAAAGCAAGGTGAAAGGCGCGACGTCATCAGACACCCTCGAGAGCACGCGGCGATAAATGACCTAGAAACGCGAGCCGATGGCAGTAACCGCGCGATCCCGCGCTTCCGAACTGTCAGTTGTTCGCACGGAAAATTCAAATAAAGACCGCAAAAAAGCCGCGTTTCGCGCTCCTGTGTTCGCTGTTGGCTCCATTTGGAAAATTTCCAAACGTAACGGTTTGGAAAATTTCGAGTGTGGCAAATCGGTACAAAATTTCTCCAATCCATGCAACTAAAATAGATTGTGCTGGATTTTTCTTTCTCCGAAACAGCCGGAGCGATCTGTCATCACTTTTATTTTCAGCAAATTCTCTATTTCGTTTATTAATTTAAAAAAATCGTCTTGATGCACGCGTTGGGAGGTGCGCTGTAGCGTCCTCGCGCCGAGAGCGGGAGTCCCGTGGCGGTGGGCGGGCGCGCGACCCCCCCCCCCCCACGTGAGCTCACGAGCTTTCGCACTCCCGCGCGGGTGAGCTATGAATTATTCGTCTAGAAGACAAGACAGTGAGCCGGCGCTCGGGCGGGAGCGGCTCGTCCTGCGCGGTTCGAGTGACTCACGACGAGAAGGAGAAGACGAGAAGGCGGGACTGAAGGAAGACAGCGAGAATCCGGCATTTCTATCTGGCAATTTTTCCCCACTCTGAGGCTGCAGACAGGTTCTCTCCGGTAAGCGGGTAAACCGGTGCGGTATCCAAATGCAGTTTTTTTTTTTACTGTGATACCGTTAGAGTTATAAGGGTTACACGGTCACCTATCCTGCTTTTTGTCGTTTATACGTTGTCCGAGCTCACAGTACAGGTGACATTACGCTGTTTTCCGTCAGAAGTGCCACATACTCCACTCTGCGTGTTTATGGCCAAGTTTGTTCACTTGTCATGTTCTTCAGTCGGCAAACTTGTTTCGTGAAAACGGAAGATGACGGTAAAGCCGCAGCATCTGTCTTATGTGCACTTTATATACAGCTTTTCTGTAACCTATCTGGGAAACCGTGAAGCAGCTTAAGTGTAATTATTCACTGTCTTTGGACGAGTAAAGACCGAATTCAGCTCTAGGCAGAGAATTAAATCGGCTGCGTCAAGACTCGGTTTCCTCGTTATTTCCTAAGCGTTCTGGCTGCTATATTTAATTTTGTTAAAATTCATAAGCATTATTTATGACGGGATCAACTGTTTGCTTTATTACTTTTGTACTGTGAGGGGACAGCGTTAGGTAGCACACGATACAGGTAAATAGGTAAACATGTTCCATATCTCCAGTTTGTGTTCTGGCACTTCATCTAGCGCACATCATGACAACATTTATCCTGTAAGTGACCAAAAAACAATGTATATTTTAGCTGCTTAGCCCCACATTTTGCCTGACAGGCTGGCTGGTACGACGACGCGCCGATGACCCCCTTTCCCTCGAGCTCGTGCGTCTGCGCGCTCTCGCGTTCCCGAAGTGTGAAACGTGACGCGCGTGCGCTCGCTGCCCGGTCGCCTTCGGCTGCCTCGGAACTCGAGGGAGCGCCGCGAGCCACCCTGTGCGTCCGAGCGCCGGCGCTCACCGGCTGCCGTGAACGCGCGTCGTGCATTATGCATGGACGAACACACGGAACCCGCAGGGCTTAGACACGCGTTTCCCTCTGCGTCGTGTTTCAGTTGAGACACTGGGGAGGTGAGTCGGCGTCTCCTTTATTTGGGGATGGAAATCACGGTGCCTGTCGTCGAGCTGTCATCTTCCTTTTTGTAAAGAATGCCATTAATCAGTTCTCAGATTTACCAACAGAAGGGGCTGCTTTATACTTCATAATTAATCCTGCCAATGTGCAAAATGTGCGAAGCAACCCACACAGCTCTGTAGTATGAAAGTCGCTGTGGCACAGTGGCTCTGCGGCTAGCGCTAGTGCCTCGCGGCTCCTAGGCTGTGATTTGAAACTGAGTCGGTGTGTACTGTATGCAGTTTGTAAGTTCTACCCCTGCTCCAAGCACCTCCCATTAAGCGTGTCTAGCATGCTGGAGTTGCTTTGCGCAAAGATCTGATCATTCAATGGCACTTGGGTGAAAAGTGCCATTTGGATAAATATAATTGCAAAATTAAATGTGAATGCAGTTGAGATTACAGATGAAGATCTGCTCATGACAGTACTTTATGTGTTTGAGTAGAAATCATCCTGAGTAAACTGGCACTTGAAGAACAAGTGTGAAAGTTTTCTTTGACTAGCGTAATACAGCTATATTTAGCTTAAGGGTCTAATGGTGTAACTGTGAGGTCTGCATACAGCTCCCCTTGCTATGCAGGAACAGTGATGTAGCCCAATGTCAAAGGCTCAAGAGAGAGGAAAAATACCCTCAGGCTGCCAAACTGTTGTACAAGACTGGAAAACTGCAGATATTTCAATAAAAATAAGGACATACCAAGAGGTTACAGTACCAAATGTACACCAAGCCTCAGAACTATATAATTAAGCACAGACAGTCATACAGGTGATTTGATAATGTGAGTAAAAACTCTGTTTTTACAGGTATATTTCACTTGGAGCAGTTCATGTGAACTGTTGCACTGTCGGTAAGACAAATTTTGCCTATGAGGAGTATGAACATAGTACTGACTTCTTCCACCCATTGGTTAGTCACAGTGCCATTGCTCTGCATCCTGAACCCTGGATTGTTAGGAAGCTCATTGGGTCACAAACTGTTAGTATGGGAGGCAGAACACAGTGCTATGCTTTCTGTTCAGAGTACCACAAAAAAGGCAATGCTTCTGAAAACAGCTGCCCTCATAACAGGAGTGAGCCTCAAAATGGACTTGCTAAACAGTTTAGTTAGCAGGATATGGACCAGATGGCTGGTGGGGTGCAACTCTGATTATTGGTGCCTGATAAAGATTATTCCCTTGTTTAAAAAAGCATGGAGTGGTTGTTTTGATTTCTCTAAATGTAGCTTCTAGTTCTGCATTTTGTTTTGTCAAAGTGTGCAACAGAAAAGATTGAAAGTTTGTTAAAAGACTTGCTTTCACAGGTATTAATGACTATTGTTAGTTTTTTCTCTGTCACACGTTATGAGGACACCTAAAATTAGAGTGTTGTATACAATCTACAACTTTTCTGAATATTCAGTAATCCCTTGTAGGGCAGGAGATTTCTGAATTACTAAATTCCTGTCTGGTCATTTGATTCCAGTTTCTATATGCAAGAAAATGAAAAATAAACGTGTTTTTCAGGGGAATGTGAAAAAAACAAAAAGGAAGTACACCCCTGCATAATCCAGTGAGACCTAGATTCTGGTATTAGCCATTGTTTGGAATGATGGGAATATACTGGGATTTGTTTAATTACCTTTCTGTAATTAGATTATGATGTATCTAAACTTTTAACAAACACAGTTAGTAGTGCTTGCTAGGGCCTTATGTAGTTGAAGAATGGTAACTGAGCAACCAAGAAATATTACAGGATTTGATAGGTTTACATGTTCTATTCCAGGAAATCCAATCAAACCCAAAAAAATTCTACTCTAATGCAAAAAATCTGTTGCATTTGTTTATCTTTAGTAAATGAAAAAGTAAAGTCACGAAGAATAAAGGATTTTCTTGCATTTAGCACTGTTGTCTATTTTAGAAATAGGTTGTATTGGCAAAGTTATCTTGTTATCTTGACATGTCAGAGTAAACCCAGTTGTCAAGTTGAAAGTCTCAGTCCAAGAACGCTTTTTTCTTTGCTAGAATTTCTTTGTATTGAAGTGCCCGGACAGCTTGTCTAACTGAGTAGTGAACTGACTTTGGCCTAAATAATTTGGAAAGATCCTTACATTCCTGGATAGATGGATTTTCAGTCAGGGCAGAAATTAGTTTCAAAAGCTATTCTTTCTTTCAGGAATTTCCTGAGGATATCCCCTGGATATTTACCTGAGCAGAAGACATTTGATAGCATGCTATCATTTTAGCCATGTTGTTTTACTACAGCAGTGTAAGACAACCAAACCAGCTGCCGGAACTTCATTCTAAAATCCAAAAGGAATGTGAGTGACAAAGAATGATGGCTATAACTGTGTTATCTTATGTCTTGTGTGTTTGAAATACACACTTGTGCATGTTACCTGTATCACCTCACCTGTGCCCACTGTAACCAACAGGAATGAAAATAGACAGGTCATTAAATTAATCTTTTATTAATAAAGCTGTGGATGGTAAAAATAAAAGTATTTTTCACACAAATTGTTTGCTGTTCTTTGCTAAATTGTATAATTCTTGGATAGAGATTTAGATATTTTAGCTTATGACCTGTCTGTCGAAATGACCTTAAGAGAGCTCTGATAAATCAAATAGCATTGCATAATAGGAAGGTCACACAATGCAAAGGGTAGGCTGACCTTTTACTCCATAAAATTCTCAGTCTTCAGAGGACAAAGTGGGAATGGGAAGGATTTGTACTCTATATGCCTCAAGTTTTTTTTTTGTGAGTTAGGTTTAGGTGACAAATAACAGTTGAAGGTAGAACGGAGTGGTGAAGCCAATGCTGAATTAAGCCCCGTTGGCTGAGGATCGCTTCCAGCTCTGGCACAGACGTGACAGCATGCGTTCAGAATGCATGACTCCTTTCTTGGGAAAAAACCCGCCGTTATTCCTTGCTCCACACTCTTCGTTTTTGGCAGTAATGCAAATTTTCCTTCTCACAACTTCATTGAGGGTCAGGCCCGTTTGTGTCATGACATATAATAAACGATCAGACCCCTCAAGAGAAGATTCCTAGCTTGGTTTTTCCCCGAGACCCCTCTTTAGCTTTCTCATGGTATCCATAGTGCTAGGATATAGGATAACATGGTTATGGCCATGTAGATGGTATAACACAGTCTCATCTCAGTGGCAGCTGTAATTTGAATGAGAAGGGAGTTGTGGTGGTCCCATGACAGCACTCCCAGCATTCTTAGCCTCCACCCCAACCTCCTCCTCTTCGTGGAGGTAGAAAGTGCCGATTGAGAGCAGGGGAGATCGGCTGACAGGAAACGATGCCCCTTTGTTACTGGGCACATGATAGAGATAATGAGAACCTGGCACAGCGTGGTGAGGACAAGCAGAGCAGCACTTGTTCCTAGGCGATTGTGGCCTATTGTTGCCTCACACATGCCAACATGTGGAGGTTTCCTCATTGGCATGCAGGCGGTTGTGGTGTAAATGTGCACCCTTTATGCCTTGATCACTGTTTTTCCTCTGGGTGTCATGACAGGAGGGAACTAAAGCGAACCTGACAGATGTCCTCCATTGAGCCATAAGTCATGCTGGTAGGTTTCAAGAGGACAGGAGGACAAAAACACCCAAGATGTAACGTCTGTAAAATCTGCTTTCAGGAGTTTATACAATTTAATGCTCATGGGCTGTTTGTTTGCTGTGAGTCAAGGGATCATACTCACTGAAGCTTTATTCTGTATCCTTATATTTTCAGCTAGCAGGACTGTATGCTGTGTATGGAAAATCATACCACAGTATAACTGCAGGAAATAACGCCAGTGTATTACTACAGGAAGATCATAGGTGGCGCAGTGATTAGAGCTGTAGATTTGCACTCCAAGGAATTCCCACATCCTGCTATAGTATCCTTGAGCAAGCTACATACCCTAATTTATTCCAGTAAAAATTACATAAAGTCAGTGCAAGGGCCTTGACATTGTAAGCAACTGTGAAATGGCATCAGATAAAAGAAATAAACAGTTTTCTCTCAAATTCATTGTAAATGTAATTAAGTCTTAACAAGTACTTAATGTTATAGACATGAAGAACATACCTATATTGGTAATTTTTTATTGGAAATAATAACTGAAACAGTTGACTAAAGTTAACTCATAAAGGTCCAATGAAATGATGTTGGTGAGTATGCTGCCTGTAAGTCTCCCAGTATTCCTCCCACACTGGGGTGGCATGCACATTGGGTTTGCCAACTTCATGTCCTTTCACTTGTGCAGGTCCATCACTCTGAAGTGACTAAGGTAGCTAGCTTCACTGTGACATTTCCCATGTCTACTCCACTTCCTACTGCCTTGGAGTACATTGACCTTGAAGGACCCTGGGTTCAAAAGGGAGCTGTTAAACAAATATGATCCTAATAGCTTTTGTATTCATTAAATTAATTAATTAAGACTGCACTGTAATCAAAAGTATAGGACATAATTTTGACGGTCACCAGGGACAAACTGTTCAGTGCTACATTTTGGTTTTCCTTTTCTTTTCCCCCTCAGAGGTGATGCTGTGTGATTGATCAGAGCCATGTGATTGATGTCATTATTCATCTCCCCAGTGTAATGAATAAAGCTAGTGAAATATTAGTGTAAATTCTTTTTGGAATTCTTGTGTCCCAGAATTTGTTAATATAACCCAATAGTAGTGTTTACACTGATACACAGTAAAAAATACTAACTTTCAACACCACAGTCTTAATTCTGATCTGGATATTGAGAACTAGAGGGAGTGCTGGTGAAGGTTAGCTTTTTTCCACTTTTGGGTCCCTGCTGTCAGCAACTGCAGTAGGAAATGAGCCAGGTTCATGCTGAAATAAAGGGGCCATCAAGAGTAGAGGTGAATATAACCCGCAAGTCTATAGTATATGGACTTCTGATTTTAAGGACTCAGTACAGGAGCCAGCAGAAACTGTTGGAAGATGGCTGAAATCCACAGAAATAAATATGGTCTTTTTTCTTTACTGGCAATATGTCTTTGTCTTTACAGCATTTATAGTTTCCTTGGACCCTCTCATGTGCAGTCATTTATTTTTCTGCCTTAGTGACCCTTCATTCAGCTTCATGAAATGATGCTGGCACATACTTTAGCCTGACTTTGGCTCCTCTATGCTGCTTTCTATAAGTAGGGAAGGAAAATACAGTATTTCTACTTGGAGTGTCACATGACATATGAGAGCCAGAGGATCAGGGTGTGCTGAAATGGCTTTTCAATAGCTTGATGCTTAAGCGGATCTTTATAGACTTTCTGTGTGAACTCATATCAGCCTGACACCACTGTCTCTGGTGCTGCTTGCAGACAGCTTGCTCTTTTATAGTATAAAACAGGGGGCTCTTGAAAACTGTCAGAGTTAAACTTTTACTCACACTTGGATGAATTACATATACTTTTTATATCACGTTTTTTTCAAAGCCAACCCTCTCTAACTTCATGACTTTTATTTTAGTTTAGAGGAACCGTTTGACAGTATGGTGCATACAAAGTCCCCACTTTGCACACACATCACCTGAACCCCTTGCTAGAATGCACCAAATGTCCCTGTTAGTAGTTCTTTGTCCTCATGAGCAGGACTGGGTAGGTCAAAATACTTTGACAGAATGGACAGCTGGTGCTATAAATAGCTCTACTGTTTGCAGCGAGTCACTGTGAGTGTGAATGCGTTCCTGCTGCAGGATACTGGAGCAGCAGCAGATTCCTTGGATCCACGCTGGATGGTTATTAATGCTGATTTATAGGCCAAGCTATCAGCACCAACATGGTGTTAGCACATTGGCTGGAGGTTTTTCCCCTCTCCAGCCCTTAAGCTTTCACAGGAATATGACAGTATGAGGAATATGAGCTGTTTTGGGATTTTGACTCTTTTGAAGAGTGTAACATTAGGCAGTTGGAAACAGATTGATCTTTCATTAGAAACTATTAATATGTTATACAGGGGAGTCCAATACAAATAGAATAGTATAAATGAGGTGGGGAATAAACAATGAATGGTTTTCATAGACTTGATTTTTCACATGATTTACTATATAAACAGCAATATTAAATTTGTGACACTAAATTCTTTTGGATTAGGCAAAAATAATATGTCTAAGAAACAGCCATCTGTCCATTATTATTAACCACTTTATCCTGGTCAGGGTCATGGCAGTCTGGAGCCCATCTCAGAATCAAAGGATATTAGGCTAGGAAACTACACCGTAGATGAGATGCCAGTACATTGCAGAGTAACTAGGATACAGGTCTCTGTATTCCCGTTTACAAAATGGTTAATATCAAAAATCTTTCCCAAACAAAAAAACTGTCATTAAGTGTCTTCAACACTGATGGCACTGTTATAAGCTGTTGTTACAGCTGCACTGAAAAGAGATAGCTTGTTTTCTTTGTCTGTGTTAGTTGTGTGTTCCCATATTGTTTGTGTACTGCCTTCTGATGGATTTTAGCACCAATTCTGTGGTCACCTTGAAGAAGACCAGTGAGGTCAGGACTTTTCTGTTCCTCAGCAGTCCACACCTGCTGTAGTTCACTGAATTTTATCCTTACCAAACTCATCTCTAAGACAGGGAGTGATTTCTGTATGACTGTGTGTATGACCAAAGGTATAAAAAGCATGCCCCAAGGTGATCACTGTGCTGTACATGGAATTGATCCTACCATGTTCCTTTCTTTGTGTTTAATGTAGACAATATTTGTAGGAAGATACTGTACATTTTTAGGTTGTTTCTGAAATGAAAATAACTACCTGCATTCCATTCTGCTCATGTGTTCCATACTTGTAATCATATCTGAGATAGCTGAAATCTTCTTTATAAAATCTGCATTATTGTTACTAAGATCCTTACCTTAAGAAAGTAATTTCACACATTACATATTAAACAGATTATTGATGGTGTGATGTGATTTGTAATTTTATTTCCAAGTAGAAAACTACTACAAAAGGATTATTTAGAAGACCCTACAGTGTAACAGAGTATTCGTCTTCATCAACACGGCAAGGACTATAAAGTTTCAGTGATGTGTAAATCACTGAGTGTCGTGTTAATCTGTTATGCATGTTGAGCTTATCCTGCAGAAATAGGATAAAGAAGCATCTTTCCTTGTCTTTCGCTGGATGTATATTTCCTAAAATATCAGGAGGAGAAACTTTTCTTTGTTTCCTTTATGTGTATTCACTATGTTTAAGCTAACTGAAATATATTCAGCCTGCAATGCTTTGTTTAGACTTTCAGTGAGGATGGGCTCTCTGAATACTTTTTATCTGAGTCCAGACACTGAGCCCTGTTGCAGAATATGTCGGAAAGGGCTGCGGTATGTGCAACCCTAAAGACCACATCCACACACTCTAATTACAGTCTCTAGATTTAAATGTTTAACCAATACAGTATGCTCTTTTGTTTTACCTGTGCTGTGTTTAGTAACTGAGTAAACAGCCAGTTGTTTACCAACTACTGTAATATTTACTGTTTATTTAAATGGGCTTAAGCTTCACTGTGGACTCTCATCACGTGTACATCCCTCCTGCACACATCAGCCCTGAACGAAGGCGGCATCAGAATGCTTGTTTTTAGGACATCAGCGAATACTGTGATTAGGATATATTTAGACAGGGATTACAGAGCAGTAGGGATGGTGGTGGATCATCACAATTTCCGGCCCATTGGGGCCTAATCCTGACAGTCCCACGAACAGCCTTCAGTGACTGGCTTTATGATGCAGCTGAAAACTCGACAGGAGTGAACCACATGCCTGTCAGTGGGTCTTTAATCAATAGCTGGTGAAATCCCTTAATCAGTCTGGCTGTACTCACTGGCTGTGGGGGAGATGTGGTCCTAGGCTGCGGATCTTGCTGGGCTATAGTTGTTGCAGTGCTCTGACTTTGTCTACCTAGTTGAGAGAGCAGAACTGTGCAGAAAACAACAATATTGAAACATTATTCTCTAAGTTTCTATGTCAGTGTATCATTAGTTCCATTTTTTGTACAATTCTGTTTCTGCCACCCCAGCTCCGTGATTGTTCACAGTTGTTGTCCTTACATCATAACCTATCACATGGTCCTGGTGTAGTATTTACATCACTGCTTATACAATGTACATGTGTGCTAAAGGAAAAAATCTTGCCAAAATGCATCAGCACAGGAACAATTAACCATGCTATTAGTTTCCTTAGCTGGTGTGTGCACTCTCATTTCTTTTGTACTCCTTTTTCGTTTGTAAATGAATTGAGGAATTGGAAATGGGCGGTATGGCTTTCTTTCAGTAGATCTCAGTGATTTCGGTTCATATTCATTCAGTTAAGTGGTGAAGTGGTTCCTACTATTTCTGCTGGAATTTTGACCTCAGCTATAGTGCGTCATAAGAAGTGCCACAGAAGACGGTCCCACACATTTGTCCCCCTCGAAACCCTGTGCTAGTGATCCCACAGCACCATGTCAGTGTACCACATCCAATCCTCAGAAAAGCTTAACAATCAATAAATGCACCAGATATGTGTCCTCGTAGGGGTGTGAATCGTGACTGAAGGCCTGAGGACACAGAGGAACCACAAACGGTTAACAGATAACAAATTGATTTAAACACAGAGGAGAAACAGGACAATTTTCTCTTAACTTTGCCCCTGTCCTCAATGCCAGGGATGAAGCCTTCTTCCTACGTTATACTGAGGAGAAAGGGTGTTAAACAAGTGCACTGCACTCTAAAAAGAAATTTTATTCATAACTTAATGCTGCTGACAACAGATATGCAAAAACATCACTCTTTGGAAAGATCGCATGACAATGTATAAAAGTATACCAGTACATTCTATTCTGTGCACCAGACAAAAAAGTTGAATTTCTCTGTGGAATCTGCACTAAAGCTTAGATGTTTTACATTGTGTCAGTGTTTTTTTTTTTTAATTAAATTCCTAGGGTTTTCAGGAACTGTTTTTTCACAGTGAGGATGATCTGCGGTCCGTAGCCTTTCCTTGATCCATATTCTCCATGTGTCACCCGTTAGCTGTGTATGTAGCCGCCCTTGTTAACAGAAACGTAAGCAAAGGCTCATTAAAAAGGTGTCACGTAATTAAAGCTGACCATCCGTGCCTTCCCCAAAGGCCGCATATGTAAGTTTGCCTCAAAATAATGCACTTCTTGCCAAAATGTTTTAACATGAAATGTATTTCATGGTGAAAGAATTAAGTTTAAAAAGCAATAAAAATAAGCTATTTATGATTTAAATGCTTTTTGGATTCCATTAGATGTTGCAGCAAAATTACTATACAGTTTTGTTAAGTGCAACACAAAGTAGAAGTGTTGGATGTTACAGGGAAGGACCACTTGAGAGGAGAACTCATATTAATGTTTATTCCATGACTCTCTCAGTTCATGTTTGTCCTGAATAATCAGCACAGACAAATATCAGCACAAAATCCAGTTAGTGGCCTAAGTAGAAAAGGTTCACGGTTTCAGTTTGCTTCCCTCCCAAACTTGTGTGTTAGTGTGACACGATTTTCTTGTTTATGAAACAGACATTTTAACATAGCTTGTCTTTATACAACTTTAATTTAAAAAACATACACATTCCAGCACCCTTTTTCAATATGTTTGAATGCCTTAAATTCCTAAAAGGAATCCAGTTTTTTTTTTACAGCCAGCTGATGGCTGGCACATGTAGCTTTGGCAAGTTAATGGTGCGTCAGTGTGTTAGGTAATAAATGTCCCCACCCCCATGAGCCCTCCTGTGTTTTTCTCCCACCCTCCTTCCAACAAATGCCAGCTGCTCACGTTTATTCTCCCGTGGTCCAGCTCCTATGCTGCCCATGCACACTGTCCTCTCCATGATTGGTGCACTTCTGGGACCCAAGGAGGCATCAAGGAGGAAATGGTCTTTGTGGTGGGTGCGACACTGCCACTCTGTCCAGCAACACGTTGTGTGAGCCCAGGGCCTGGCATCTGCTGAATTTAAGGTTGCCGTCTTTTCAATTAGGGACCAATGAATTACCTTTTCAGCCCTCGAGTGCCCTGGCGAGCTGAAGCCAAGGGGGCCTGGCGGTATAATGATGCTGGCACAATTGCGCTACTGTTCTCCAGCCTGTTCCCAGGAAACTGCACAACATGCACTATTGTGTGCCATGTTTTGCTGCCTGGCCACGTTGCCCAGCTTTACTCAGTGGAACAGAAGGCCCTAGCTGTGCAATAAGAAGCCTACCGTAGTTGGTGGAACTACTAATATGGGAAGGTGCTGTTGAAGGAGCTAATACACCTATTAGCTGTTCACCTCCTGGAGTTTTTGGTGCATTAAAATTTCCCCTAAAAACAACATAAAAAGTTGGAAAGGCAGAGTGTGGGGACCTGGGGGTAAAGGGGTCTAGAGTGGAGGGGCTCTAAGGGTATGTCTGGCCTGAGTTTAAAGCACTGTGAGGACTGTTGTCATGTTAAGCTCTTCCTAATTACAAAAAACAGAAGGAAAAACAGAGATACAAAGAGTCTCTGGCAAGGGCCAGAACCGGTTCTGAACTGGTCAGAGCTGGTTCTGCCCCCTTTCATCCTTTCGTACTGGAGTCTAGTGGTTCAGTGCTTAGGCCCCTGTTTATTGGAGGGGCTCAGTCAGTTCAGTGTTTTCCTGCATAGCTAATGGGAAATTAGGAGTGCTCTTTCACAGCGGATCTGGGGTGGCAGCGAGGTGGTGGTGGGGGGGATTCCGTCAACAGGAACCTGGAAGCAGCACGTCATCACCGCACACCAGTACCCTTGTCTGCCGGAGAATTCTTGGAACAGGACTTCGGATGAAACCATGGGGTTCAGGAGACAGGCGAGCCCTTAATTTGATGAAGACAGCGGGGTGGGAATTCACGGAGCGCCGCGTGTTATCGTCACTGCTTGTGTTCTTTTGTGACCAGAGAAGAAAATACCTGTCAGTGACCACAAGGAATGAAGCAATTCAGTAATGCCGGAGATTCCTTGGAAACATCCATTGTGCCCTGTTGTGCCGCCCTGATTTCAATGGGGGTCCCTCCTAAGCCCTAGCTGGTATTTTTCTTCGAAAGACAAAGGTGTCAGTGAGTTAATGTTTTATTGTCAACATCTCCATTTTCTTTATAAAAAGAAGGTTCACAATTTAAACATTTCCCTGATGTGTGAATATCTCAGTCTGATCATTTACACCAGTTGTATTAGTCTGTTTTAAGTGTTTGGTTTCACTTAGTTAACTCTGGTTGCCTTGTGCTGAGTGTGAGAAAAAGTATTTATCCCCCTGTCTATGTACTGTAACTACAGTTTGACATGTTGTAGTGATGCTGTATGCACAGCAACTTCTGACACATTAACCAGTTTTTATTTAATGCATGTTCATATTTATACTGAAATGCTTTCATCATGAAATTATCATAATGTCACTTACAAAATTCATATTCTGGTACAGGTACAAATAAGTAGTAAAACTATACAGCATGTACTTCTCATCCATCTACTTTCAGTAACCACTTTTTGTGGTGGTGTGGACCCTTTCCTGAAAGCAGGGTGCAGTCTTGAGAGGATGGAGGTCCATTACAGGGCAATCAAACTGAACGAAATCTACACGAAAACAGAGAGAACATATAAACTGCACATAGATTGTGCTGGATCTGAGCCTAGATGTGGATCTGAATCCATAGCAGAAGGGTTGTGATGCAGCAGACTGTGCTACTGTGCCACCCAAAGCAAATAGAAAATAAAAGATGCAGTATATTCCTTCATATTGCTTTGATGCAAATTTTGGTTAAGAGTTATAAGACCATCAAAGTACAATTTTGTAGATGGTCATGTTTGTTTGTGTGAGTGGTTATGTTTGTGTATGAGGGCTGGATGGTGAACCTATATGTTCCTGCACACGGACACAAAATTAGTACATACTTTTTTTGCACTCTCACAAAAAACAAATACGCCTTGTGGTAGTCATAGATGTTTGTAAGAGGTTGAAATCTCTCTCTCTGGGTCTCTAGGGGAAAGGCTGGAAAGGAGCTCACTCCCCAAAACACTAACAGGACCTGGGACAGTCTGCAAGGGCATGGAGTCTGCTGCCCCCTCCGAAATGAGTGTCATCCCCAACGGGAAAGGGCATGATCTTGGGGAGAACACCTCAGTACCTGAGAAAATGATGGCAGAGAATGCAGAGCAGTAAGTTCATACTCGACCTTATGCCACCTTGCATTTGACAGGCCCTGTTTGACCCAGACTGTTTCTGTTTGGCATGCTCAGTAAACATCCCTATTATGTAGGTGTATGTGACCTCAAAAGTCTTCTCTTAAAGTTGCATTTCAGGTGGTTGTATGTCAGATTGTTTTTGACTGTATTATAGGAGTTATTGCAGCTGTTTGCTTGTCTCCTTCGTGTGGTTTAAAACCTCATTCCTTTAAAAACAGAGACCAGTAAAGTAGAGGTTAGAGCAGTCACCTAGCATTCAAAGGACAGATGTTTTAATCCCACTTCCTGTTGTAGTATGCCTGAGTAAGGTTCTTATCATAAATAGCCCCAGTAAAAAAATTGTACATTTTACATATTATACATTTGTAAATCATTTTAATTAGTGTAACATTGTAAGTCAGCTTGGAGAAAATCATCAGGTAAATGAATAAGTATTAATAATAACCATAGTGAGTTTAACACTGTCTTTGTGCTGCCAATACACAACCTGTAGACCATATGCCATAATGACCATAAAATCAGTAGACATCCCTTTTACACACACCTAAAATCTATAGATGTTCCATACATGAGCCAGGGGGATTTTTGGGTACACAGACATTCATCTTATGTCACTATGGATACTGGTGATACTGTTGTGTCCTTAATACTGTTGGAATCCTGCATGCTAGATTACAGTGGGTTCAAGAATCTTTGGTTTTCTTGGTGAAAGTTGTTGCATTGTAATTCTAGATACTGATAACCTTCGTTGAGAAGTTGATACCTTTGCTATGAACACTAAATTTGTCTCATTAATGCAACAGGGAGGTTTTGGGTCTTGACTATTATGTTTGCTCTCTGTGACACCTGCATTACTGAGCAAATGTTTTTTTTTTTTTGCTTCCCTGGAATGACTCTTTCCTCTGCCTAGAAATTGTACCCAAAATGCCAGGTATGTAACTGCTGTGAAGAAAGATTCATTCTGTCTCTGGGTACATCAAAAAAATATGCAACCTTAATCCCCTACTCATTTTCCATTTTTGATCTGTATGATCTTATCTAAGTGCATTAGTAACCAGGAAGTTTTTTTGCCAACTGCAGACCTTGTTAAGTTTTTGATTTCTTATACGAGTCCCCACAGACTGGAGCAGACAGAGGGGAATCTTACGGAAAGTCAAGGGTTCCTGCCCAACGTGGAGGACATGAAAACCGCTCAGTTTACTGATGTGAGTCTTTAAGTTGCAGCTTCATAAGCAAGACTTCCTAGTAGCAGGCTTTCTGTATTCTCAAGGCCTTTAATGATCTGTCGATGTTGCTGTGTATAAAATTTATCAAAATATTCATTGTTCTCTTTTCTCAGTTTGAAGGGAAGACATCTTTTGGTATGTCAGTGTTCAACTTGGGAAATGCCATCATGGGAAGTGGAATTCTGGGCCTGGCATATGCAATGGCCAACACTGGCGTCATTCTTTTCTTGTGAGTGACACGCACAAGCAACAAAAGTGCATTTAAGTGTTTACCGTATGAATCTTGCATCTGCATTTGTTGTCTTGCTCTCACTGCTACACAAGGAAAACATTCATATGTAACTAATGTATAAATACTTATGTATCAGCATTTGTTATGTGCATCAGTATATTTTGATAAAAGCTCTTGGCCTATGAGGCTTATATGCTTTATTTAATATAGGCCAAAGTGTTTTTGTTTGCCTGGTTTGAGAATATGATCCATGGTAACAGAACGCAGGGAGGTGTGGGGTTAACTAGAGAGAGAAGAGCAGAGCAGGTTATAGTGGGGAAATAAGGTAGGTTTGCAGATGAAGGATGTTCAGGTGTGAATGTGTCAGACTTATGTTAGTTGTTACTATTGAAAAAGTATGAAATTGTGTCACCTCTAGTAGTCAAAAGGTAATACTTGAGCACAGCTTTAAAATTCTTCACATTGGATTATAGTTACAATGTGAAGCACAATTGTACTTTGTCTTTTTAAGGACAACAGTTCTGAAACGCTCCAGTAAAAAGCTGACTCAGAATGTAGAAGTATTTTTCTCTGACTGATGGAGCAGAAGAGTGATAAAACATATATATGCAGATTCTGTTTTGAATGTTGCCTAGCTGGAATAATGCCAGGAGTCATTCAGAGAGGCAGTCCTGCCCTGTTGCTAAAGAATGATTACTGTATTCATATCCTACAGAGTTCAGCCCCTACTGCAATGTCACAAATCTACAGAACAGGATGTGTCTGTCTTTCTCTGTCTCAGTCTGCTTCTGTTTTGTCCTGTGCTCATTTTCCATGTATACACCTGCCCTATCTGCAAAATTTCACTGGTTTTCATCCTTAAATATTTGTCAAAACACAGGGTACCCTACAGTTCTGCTATATTTGTTTTGTTACAGGCTAGGTTAGAACGTTTTTATTTATCCACCGATAAAGACAAAGATAAGCTTTAGAAGAGCCATGCCTGATAATATCCTGAGACCACGGGCGTAATGGTTCAGCTGAGCTTACTGATCGTTTTAGCAAAAAAAAAAAAAATGTTTAATAGATTTTGTTGAGGAAGAATCTCATTCAGTGGTCCTTTCTGTTACAGTAAGTAAAAGGAAATGCTGCTTTTATAAAATGACTGCAGGTAATGTTTAAGGTATTTGAAGTTTGGGTTAGAACATATCACAGTGGCTGTACCATACTGGTCTAAAGCTAATGGTAGATCTTTGGCAGAAGGCCTATGCATAAACATAATTGCAACAAAACAGCCATCTTCCACCTGGGAATGTGGCTTCTCTGCAGAAATGTACTGTATTTGTAAAGCTGGTGCCTTAGATTCTGGGACCTAGTATTTGTCAATGTCCACAACTGCTAAAATTAGATCATGCGCAGCATATCATCGCAGCAGCATATTTACAGTCCAGAAATTGCCCCAGACTGTTTTCCAAAGCTGGGATTATTTTTAGGGTAACTGGCAGCTTTATGCAGTCATCTTTGAAAGGAATGATGTTCCACGTGTTTTCATTGTGCATATGAGCTGCATATTGCCATAATCATGTGCCACTGTTCATGCATGGGCAACCACACACACACACACAGCAGTCCACAATGCCCCAAGTTGACCTGGTTCAGCAATGCCATATAAGCAGACATAGTCAGAACTGGATTCATGTTTATAGTCACTGAGATGGGATCCCAGAGGATCCATGAAGAAGTAAATGGAGGCTTTCTGTAAACAGTTTATTTATTAACTGTATGACAATGGTTGTGTGAACCAAAAGGGTACACTTTCAGGAAAAGAAAACAAATTTGCAAAGGATGGAAGATGAAAATGACTCAGATGTGCACTGGTTGGGCAAGAATTAAGCTGGTTAGGAGGGGGAAGTCAGTAATCTTTGTGCTCTGGGGTGATATCAACCCCACGCTTCCAATTTTGCATAACCCTTTCCCCCGGTGTGCCATGTCAGGCTGAATCTAAGCTGCTGCTTCCCCAAGGGGATAGAAGACCTATAAAGGAGCACCATGCATTTCCCATGCGAGCAAAAAAGAAAAGGAAGAGAAATGCTTGCAGATCAAAAAAACAGAATCACTACAATCCATTCCTGTCTTTTTTTGGGTTATTTTGCCAGAATGCCACGTGCTTCAGGCCAGTCTGATTGCTGAGTGGAATGTCTGGCATCTACCTCTAGTCCCACAGCTGAGACTTATGCAGGACCTCAAAACTACCCCAATTCCAAAACCCCAGAGCTGTGGTTGCTCTGGTCCACTGACCCACGGGGGAAGAATGAAAGGGTGTGATTGTGCTCCTGGAAGGAAGTGTTGGTGGACTATGCTGCTGGAGGGAGGACCCTTGTATCACAGAGGAGGCTGTTGTATAGGGTTCTGTGAAAACAAAGAGCTGGCTGGTCCCATTGGGAAGGTGGCATTGCCCTAGTTTTCCTCTCATTTCCCTGTGGAAGTCAGCATAGGGGAGCTGACCTTTAGAGAGTCAGCAATCCAAGGAGAGGTATGGGTGGTCAAGTGACTGCTTGTTGGTTTTATTAAGCTAGATCTCCCAGTCCTACACATTATAACCACATGTTTGCAACTGTCTCTTCCAGGGAAACCAGAAAAAAAAGAACTTCAGTGTTTTTCATGTTTCTATTGTTACAAATGTAAATAGTAGACAGCAAACCATTGCATGCATTGTTGTACAAGCTTGTATCTTAGGGATAGATGCTAGTAGAATACCTAGGAAAATCTAGGGGAAGAAGGGCCCAGGCCTTTGCCATACTGTACTCCTGTTGTGGACTAGCGATTGTTTCCTGCCTCTCAGCAGACAGGGTTGAAGCTGGGGTGAAAGGCAACTGGAGTCCAGCATCTGTTGCCAGGAGTAACAGAACCAAAACAAGTTTGGAAGAGTGAGGCCTTGGTCTACTAAAGTGTACAGATCAGGTTTCTTCCATAAATTCCATATTGTGGTTTTTGTACAGATATTTGGAGCTGCAGATGGAAAGCAAGGGTATTTTGAGATATCTGTGGTTGCTGGTATACAGGGAAGCTCTATATTTCACTAGCACTTTTTGCTACCAGAGGATGTGTGAGCTGTTCAAGGAGTTTAAGCTACCATATAAACATTTTTTCCTGGATAATATCAAGTGACATATATATTTTCATTTGTGAGGGGCTATTTTTCCTTCATAGAAATGCTACTTAGTTTTATAAGCATGTTGAAAATTAATGAATAGAGCCTGAAAAACACATCCTCAGTATGGTAGAATGGAATGTGTGTTACCTGCAAAGGATAATGATAGATTAAAACAGGATATTTCATTTTCATTCACAGATTTTTACTCACTGCTGTGGCAGGCCTCTCATCCTATTCGATTCATCTGCTGCTCAAGTCCTCAGGCATTGTGGGTAAGTTGGACTTCAAGCTGGAGCATATAGATTCCTCCTTCTCTTGCCTGAGCATTATTTACCTGTACAAACCAGATTCATACTTTTTAAAAAATATTTTTACTTGTCTTCATATTTGACTTCATATTTTTAAGCAACATTGGTGTTATAGATTTTTAGACTTTTATGTGGCTCTAATCTGTTGCTAAGTGATCTTTGAGTGCATAGAAAATGAGACTTCTTGCACACCTACACAAAGAAAATCTTTATAGTTAAACAGGATGGTCTAAGAACATCTCAGCATGACAACAAAATATTTTACTGACATTACTGAGACCTGTTGGTGTTGCCATGTAGAATTCTCCAACAGACATGGTTACTTGCAGATACTAGACAGACATAACTTGGCTTTGTACTGATGTTTGTTTTTAACTCAATGTGAGTAATAGCTTTGTGTGTTCCAACTTCCAAACAGTGAGTCTAGTGTGTGTGCTGGTTTCCTTTAACCCACCAGCCGGGACCTGTGCAGATGTATTGCTGTATTATAATGCTTCTTGGATGTTCTCTTCCAGGGATTCGGGCTTATGAGCAATTGGGCTTCAGAGCCTTTGGCATGCCAGGGAAACTGGCAGCTGGCATAGCCATCACCTTGCAGAACATTGGAGGTATACAGACCACCTTTTATCTTGAAAATCCACTGCTATGCACCCACCCACCCTTGAATTCAGATATACTGCTTTCTTTATGATGCAAGCAGCTTGCCAGTCATCTGCTGTTCCAAGAAAGGATACATACAAGTATATATTGTGCCCACATTGCCATCCTGCCCACTGTGGACAAGTAGTACTGGAAATGGAGACCTTGTTCTCTGGCCCAGCAGTGCTCAATTACTGACCTATGGGGCCTTCAAACATTTGTGGCTAGTCATGGACTCACCTACCATCTGATATACTACACCAGAGAAACAATTGGAGCTACCAAAATATAGTCAAAACCAAATTATATTCCAGAGCCACTAACAAAAAAAATCCCTTAAGATTCTCCCTCACCCCTTCACTCATTCTCTGGTTCAATGTTCTGGCAGTTCATTAGTGCAGCACACAAATCAACAAGCTCTAACTGTCACAGGGTGCAGTTATTGGTAAGTGTGTGAACTCAAGTGCTAGAATTACAGTGAATCAGTGCTGTACAAAAACAGGAGTCAAGGTGGATTCAATGCAAAGACAAACAGGAAATTCAGGAAGCACAAAGACTGTGGGATTCAGTACAGTAGATGTCATGGATGCTTGGAAATGTAAAGGATCAATAATGAGGGAAACGCAGAGGTCAGTTAACATACAGGTCAAGGGCTAATACAAGGAGCAGTACACACTCACATAGGCAGGCAGCAAAAGTTACTAACAGTGAGATTCTGCAAGAATTCCTGGCAAACAGCTTCTATTTAAACTGTTCTAATAAGCTGATTGAGAACAGGTGTGTTGGTGTAGTCACAAGTGCAAGGACCCCTGCTGGTCAGCTGGAGAACTGCTCCTTGGGATATGAAAGTAGCCTACTTCAAGATCTGCTCCATGTACGCAGTCAGCATGCAGGAGGGCAACCTCCTGGGGGAGTTCTGCAAAGAGTACTGTGGACTATGCATAAGTTAGCACAAATTTTCTGATGTCTTTTTGTGGATAGCCAACAAAATTCAGGTCTGTGTTCTACTCACCCCAGGGTGTCCAGTACTTTGGCACTCATGGGTTCCCTTAAGGATCTGGGATTGTACTGAGTTGAGAATGTAGCCTTTGTCCATAGGTTTGTCACTTGGTTCTGGATCCTAGACAACATGACTGTAAACTGGAAATGGGCAAAAAACAAAGGTCATCATGCTTGCCTGGAACTTCATATTTTAGTTTAAGATACATGAGGTCACCATGATCTGTTAATACTAAAAATGGGTAAGTAGTGCCAAGTAGAAAGGCTCAAGAATCAGGGAAATACAGATATCAGTTAGCATAATAGGAGCAGGCTTTGCAAGGACCATCACAAACTTGAGTAAGCAGAGAAATTCAAATTCTACAAGGGTTCCTGGCAAACAGTTTTTTATTTAAACTGTTCTAATAAGCTGATGGGGAATAGGTGTGGTGGTGTGGTCACGAGCAGGAGGATCCCTGTTGCTCCTAGTTCATAAACCAATTGCTGCTGAAAAGATTGCACAGTACTGCTTTTGACAGAAAAACATTAAATTCAGTTCCTATCTATATTCCCCATGTTTTTATATGTGGTATACAGAAATACAGGTTGTGCATTTACAGTTAAGTTTGTTATCCTGTACTAATCATTGAGCCCAGTGTTTTGCTCTCTGTCTCTGACACAGCCATGTCCAGTTACTTATACATTGTAAAGTATGAGTTTCCACTGGTTATCCAGGCCTTTCTGGGGGTGGACAAACCATCAAGGTGAGTTGGTCTATTTATTCTTTGGTAACAGAATAACTGTAAAGTTAGAAGAAGGAACAATAAGTTATTTACAAATGTACAAGAATTTGCTTATAAAAGTAACAAGTTAAAATAATAGCCATACTAAATAGTATAAATGTGTTGTAAATGCAATTAAGTGTTGTGTATGTGTGTGTATGCAATTAAAACATAAGTATACTGTAAGATAATATGGGATATAACTTTTCAAGTTACACATACTGACACATAGAAAACACATAACAGAAGGTGCAACTAACAAATAAAAAACAAATGACCAGTTATAACTGGTCAGTTACCAGTTATAATTACGATAATTAAGACAAAAGAGTGTGATGACTGATATCATAAGGCTCCTGCAGTGGAGAAGCGCTAAGTCGTAGTGTTTTGTTATGGAGGTAGATGGGTGTTGCTAAGATGGACTCTCAGAAGTGATTTTTTTTTTCTGCACCAAAGTTGAATCTCGTGACTAAAAGGGTTTGCTACATTTAGGTGGTGTGAACCATTGTTTACAATGGATTCTAGTAAAATTCTGAATTAATTTATCAAGTATACTTTTACCATAAAATCTAAAAAGTGTTAATAAGACCCTGAAACTCACTGGATTTATGGAATATTTTATTGAGAGGGCTTGGGACCTGTAAAATGCCATCTGAGGTTAGATTAGTGGACTCACATGGAATGCTTTTGGTCAAAGTAACCATATCATAAGCGTTTTACAAATGGCTGAGCACAGGTATTGGACGGTAACTCTCTTCAGCTGATGGAATTCAAAGGGTTAGTGTGGTACTCTGGCTGGTGACCCCACTTTCCAGAAAGCAGGTGGTTGGTCAGCCAGAGGTCGCCTGAGCTGTTCAACCTGACAGACAAGACAGTGCAGTTGGGACTCCATCTGGGCACAGGCAGGTAGAGGTCCCTAATATTTGAGTGCTGCAACAGCTTGCCTGAAGTCCCCCCCGAGGGAAACATCTCCAGAACTCTGCTGAAGCCCTTCAGAGGACAGGTCACATCCTTGCTCTTTTTTTCATTAAATCTACACCATCATCCACACTACCTCCAGGTGGAAAACAGAAGTGGCAGAGAGGAATCTCCTTTACCTTTTAGAATAAGCACAAAAAAGCTGTTCTCAGTAGACCCTGAATGGTCCTGCATGTTTTACTTTGTAATGTTTGAGAATACTTCACATATCCTGACCTAACAGTCTAGAGCATGGGTGTTTACCCTCCACTGTAAATACAGGAGGCTGAATGTAATGACTTGAGTGAGCGTGAAATCTATAAACCAAATAAATAGAACTGCTAATGTTATGTAACAGATGTGTAGCAGGAGACTGAGATTAACCTTGATGTTCTTAATCTCTCAGGGGTCAACATTACAGTTTAGGGAGCATTGCAAAGCTGCGTTATTTTATGAAACGGGAAGCCCAGATTTGTTGCTACGTTCTCTGTGACAACTTCTGTTCTTTCCTGCTGGATTGATGCTGCTGGGATATTAAAAAAAATAATAATAAAATAAAAAACAGTAAATAAATGAGTTGTAAATTCTGATGTCAGTAACACATCTCTGTAAGACCACTGAGACCAAATGGGGTTGTTACAGTTATTTATTTCATCTGAGGAGACTTTGATAGCTCAACTCTGTCTTCTGACTCTGACCTGAGAGAGACTGCTTGATCTGGTCTGAACTGGCTAAAGAACAATCAGCTAAGGGGTTTTTACTGCAGGAAGGCTACTTTGTTGGGTCTGCATGATGAAATACGCTCTGAAGTGTAACAAAAAAGGAAATGATAACTCATTTAAATTGGCTATAGCCTTATTAAATCCTGTTTTGCTTTTGTATATGTATCATTATGATGCACTGGATCTTCATACAGTGAATCTACAGCTTTTGTCTCTAATGGTTGTAAAATCTCTTAATGTGTGTGTTTGTTACAGCATGGGTTATTAACCTTTTCTAATGCTGGACCCCGTTAAGAATGTGATGGGAAGCTAAGGGACATTCCTAGAAAAATGTTTATAAATAACTTAATGTTTACATTAAAAATAATTTTTAGTTCCACCAAGTTATTTTCAAAACAAGCCTGTGCTTTATGTACCCCCCAAAACCCATCCACACACCTGAGGTAAAGAACCTCAATGACAGTGCATGAAGCTAATTTCATGGTAGTTATTGTTAAATGTACAATATATATGGCACCTTAAGGAGTCCACATTGTAATTATCACCTGTAACAGACTGCAAACTGAAAATGAAAGTGTATGCAATCAACCAATAGCACTGCCTGTATGTCTTATATGCAAAACCAACATTTTTCTTGTGAAGAGGCTTAGACTTCTCCCATCATGTGTAGTGCTCTGTGTCACTGTGCAAGGGCTCTACATTCATTATGAAATTCCGCAGAAACTTAATCTCTTTTTACTTCCATCATCAGTCTGTTGGATATTTTTCCAAGACTGAAGAGTGAACAGATTCCCATCTGGTAGTTGTCACCAGTGAGTCTGTGCCATAGTAGTTTCTTGATCAAGTGCAATATTAATCATAAGTCTCTCTCCCTCTCACACAGTGAGTGGTACCTGAATGGGAACTACCTGGTGGTCATGGTCTCCATCAGCATCATATTGCCCCTGGCACTGATGAAACAGCTTGGTGAGTGCCCAACGGTCACCCCCAATTCACGCACACACTGATTTGCTATCTCTGTTCTGGAATTTTAGGACTGTTAATTATAATGTTAAATTGATTATAATGGTAAATTTGAATATTTAGCCCTAGTCTCAATGTAAAAGTCATTGTTGATGAATATTATTCATAAGAAACACTAGTCTGCACTCTCCCATTCTGGGTATTTTTAAACCTGAAGTGAAACCTCAAGTGCTGTTTTATACTACAAAGGTGATAAACCGCTGAGGCCAGTGAAAGGGTCTTCCCTCCTGCACTGACCAGGGAACGAAATTATGGAAAGACTCAGTGCTACGTCACTCCGCCTCATACTATATGTTTCTTTGTTCCTAATGCTCCTCCACTCATTTGTTGTCTCTTGGCAAACAAATAAACAAATAAATAAATAGTTCCTCTTTGTTTTGCACATTCTATTTTAGTCCCTACATCTTAGACTTTCTTTCTATGTTTGTCTGTTGAATCCATAGGAAATGCCACGAATATCTCCTCATTAGTATAGAATAAGGACACGTATTCTACGCTCAGGAGTGTGATGTGTTTCTGCTTGATCTGCTTCATTTCCCACATGGATACAGACCATCATATATAAATAGCCATTCCTCTGCCTTATCCCTGTGTCCTTGGAAAACATGATTATCGGCTGACTGTTGGAAATGAGTAGGAATTAGGTAGAATAAGCTGAAGAAGGACTCTCTCTAACTCCAGCCCATTTTCTTCGAATCATAGTTAAGTCGTCTTGTCATAGGCTTGTCCATCCTGCCAGCAGTGGTAACCTGATTGTCTGGCAGTAAAAAAGTGAATTCAGACAAAAAGTCCAATTGTTAATATTAGTTCCTTGGAATGAGGGAATTAAGATATAAGAAATCGGTACCCCACAAGTTTAATATATTGTGGAAGATTAAACCTTCTATCATACTGGATTATTTTCCTCATACAACCAGTGTGCTTAAGTGACCTAACACGTTTTTTTTTTCCAAAACAAGCATGTTTGGGGTGGGCCTAAAGCAAACAAAAATGACTGATGGCTACATTAATGATGGCTAATGGCCTTTCCGTGGCACATCTGTGTGGAGTAGGCAGACTTAGTCTTCCATGCTGTGCAAGAGCCAGGGTTCGCTGCATTTACCAGTAGTGGTGCTCCTATGGAAACGGCATGTTCTGTGACAGTGTTAAATTTCCTTTGGATGACCTCCTGTCAGCCTTCGACCATCTCTGCCTATTCAGAGGACAAGTTCAGTGAAATGTGTAAACCTGGAGCTTCATTCTGCTTTTCCTAGTTGAGGAAATTCAGGAGCCTCAGGTGACTTGTCTAAGAAATGGCCTGCTTTTAGACTGTATGGGTTCTGAGTACGTTTGCTGCTAAGCTGGTGCTAGCAGGCTCTAATTTTTTCACACTAGCAATATATGAAACTAGCATGTTACCGCTGAATATGCTTTTAGTGAATGAAGTCCCTTGCATCATATGTCATACTGTAGATGATGATAAAGCAGCTTTCCTTTATTTGCATGCTTTCTCCAGAGCCTTTAAGGATCACACTGACATTTTAAATGATGATCCTATAGTGACCCATAAATCAGTATTTTTTTTTAAACAGGAATTGTTTTTTTCTGCTGCTTGTGACAGACTGGTCATTTCAGAAAGATTAAGATTAAAAGTTGTTGAAAATTATATCAGGCTCCAGTGGTTACCAAAGAACTTTAGGCTCTTTCCATCAAGTAACTGAGTCTGTATGTACATATGTTTTGTGGGCTGTCGGTGACTCTTTGCCATGTTCCTTTTCTCTCAGGGTACCTGGGCTACACTAGCGGCTTCTCTCTCTGCTGTATGGTCTTCTTCCTCATTGCGGTATGGTCACAGGAGCACAATAAATGAAAATCAATAATATTTTATGTTTTCTCATAGATACGTATGCAGATGAACTGTGTGAAAGAAACTCAGTAGTCCACTTATTCGTGCTCAAAAACTTTGAAATTAATACTGACTGGATTCCAGAGAAGAAAGGTAGTCAAATTCTGAACTGTCTCTTGCTCTGAGTGTTTCAAAATACAAGCACCCAATGTGATGTGGATCTCTACTGTTTCACCTTTTAGTGATTGCTTCTGTGGGGATGTGATTTCCCTGGCATTGTTGTGTATATTCATGTAGGCTTACCTCTCTGGCCTACTTTCTGCTCTACCCACTAATCTGTCCATGCTGTGCTCAGTCCATGCTAGATAAATCCATTGCTCCTGTGGTAACCAAAAATGCACTCCTGCATCTGCTCCCAGGTCATCTACAAGAAGTTCCAGGTGCCCTGCCCCTTCACTAATGACTTCTACAACAGCACAGCGGTGCTCAATGGCAGTGTAGTGCATTCCAAGGAGGACAAAGAGATGAGTCCCTGTAGTCCCCTGATGGTCAACCTCAACTCACAGGTATGTCACAGGGGCAAGTTTCAGCCCTGTATGAATCATTCTACTATAGACATGATCCTAATATTATTCTGGCTATAACTAGACTAAAATGAAAATAGTTTCCATTGTTAGTGAGTTTAGATAAAAGGTATCAGGAGAGGTAAAGAGATACTGTGAAGGTTGCAGTTGCGAGTAAAGGAATTGCACTGTGATGTCAGGGTTATGGTAAGAGCTAATCACTGTTAGAGAGTTATAGGGAGGGTTATAGTGAAAGTTGAGGAATTAATGTAAGATTTGTGGTCAGAGATTGGGGTGTTATGGTGAAGGTTATATTAAAAGGGAGATGCTGTAAGGGTTACTGTAAGCTGATGGGTTACAGTGACAATCAGATTCTGTGACAGAACTGTCATGGTCAGAAAGAGAAAAGTTGAGAGCCATGGTCAGTGTGACTCAGATGTACTGGGAGTGGCCAGGTAAAGAACAAATATAGGAGGCATTAGACAATTTTTTAAATTATTCTCCCCAGTGTTTTCATACTATACAATTAACTGAATTATTTATAAACAACAAGAACCTGTAATAACTACACCACAAACTAAGTCCCCCTTCCCTCTCTGAGTCTGAGCTTTTATATAATACAGTATTAGTTGATTACCTTCACCTGTAGCTCTAAGTTCTGTTGACAGGTTGCTTTCAAATACACCTGCCAATCATGAGGACTGGGCATGGCTTTAGTCTTCCACAGACAGCTGTGATGGTCTGAAGATTACAGTTAGATTTAGAGTTATGAAGAAAGCTATAGTCTGAGTTACACAATTACGGTGAGGGTTATAGTTGGTATAAGACAACTATGGGGAGAGGTTTTGGTCATATGTGGTGAGTTATGGTAAATGTGGTATGGTCAGAGCTTGAGAGAGTTAAAGATTTGTGTGGATGGTTATGGTCAGACTTAAGCAGGACTGAACAGAAGCACAAGCCAAAATGCTGTGAGTTTTGGCATGCTTTCCTCCGTGGCTTAGTGTGCATTCTGGTGCTTCTGGCAAGCACAGTGGAAATGCCACTACTTAAATGGCCTGAAGCAGTTGCTATAATAGGGTGATTCACCACAAATTGCAGCCACCTCTTGAAAGTTCTGCTGTCATCGGGATGGTGATTTTGTCACTATCCAGACTGATGTATTTAAGGTCAGTCAATGTGAGTTGGAAGGAGTAAGGGAACTCGCTGCCTATAAGGGAGTACTGCACAGATGTAGGTGAGCAGAAGGAGTCTGACAGTATAATTCCACTGGCCGTTTGCAGAATGTTTGTACAGGTTATGTTGAGGCGAAACAGTTTCAACCAAGGAACATTTTTTTTCAGAAGTTTCTCAGCATTTTTCTTGCCAGTGTAAGATCTTTCTATGTGCAAGTATAAGTACAGTATTTTCTCAATTACAAATGCATGCAGATGTTTCGTGCCTAAATGGTGTACAGCTGGTAGTCGGCCAGCCCAAGTCAATCCTAGGCATTGTTTTATCAGCCTTAATAGGCTGCTCAGCGTCTTGGGCTGGCACTGTTGTATCCATGGTGATGAGGTCTTGTGTGTTTCAGACAGCGTACACCATCCCCATCCTTGCCTTCGCCTTTGTGTGCCATCCAGAAGTGCTCCCTATCTATACAGAACTGCGCAAGTAAGAACTGCCCACCTTTTCCAAACCATTTCCCTTTCAGTCCTGCATTCCAAGTTCACTGCATTTGCATTGGCACTGCTTTTTCAGTTTGCTCTCATAATCACAGTGTAATTCTAGTTCTAATTCTGAGCTCCCAGTTTGGATTCTTCTTACAGAATATGAGGCAAAATCACTGCCTCCCTGTGCAATGGGTGTGGACCCTAGCCTTAATTGTCTTCCTAATATATTTGCATAACTCCTCTAAGCATTAGGGCTAATATTTTTAGTCTCTCCAATGCCTAACAAGCTGACATAACCTTCATTGACCCCTGCCACAATCATGACATTTTAAAATAAAACCTTCTGAAGTCCCCGCAAAACATTTTCAATCAAATATTAGGAAAAAAACAAACTTGCTTAACAATGTGTGTGAATATATATCTAAGGGAACCATGTGTCCACATGGCTGAGCACGCGTGTGTATGTGTGTGACATGTAGCACTTCCCGAAGCAGTGTTCTCTTTCCAGACCCTCCAAGAGAAGGATGCAGCATGTCTCCAACATCTCCATTGCAGTCATGTACATCATGTACTTCTTGGCTGCGCTCTTCGGATACCTGACGTTCTATGGTGAGGCCTGGCCTCTAGCCAGTCCCTGTAGTCCCTCGCTGCCGTGCGTTTGCCACCATCATCCATGTTGCTTACATGCATGTACTGTTGCTAGGCAAAGTCCTCACAACTCGCAAGCACAAAGCAGCATTTCTGGCAAAAGTCTCTTGCAAACCAAAACAAAAGCCACATGTGAGCTGACTAATGTCGAATGAACGAAAAATAGAAATCTGTTAAATATGAAATTTGTGGCATTTTCATAAACCCAAGGATGTAAGTTCTAAATAGCACATTTTTAGTAAATATTTCGGGGCATTCATGCAATGTGTTTCATTCTTACAGCCAGCTCTGTCCTTTTACTATAAGAAATGTGTACAGAAAGCCATATTCCCAAAAGTGGGTCACTTTCTTTAGTATGTCTCTATTGAATGTCCTTTAAATTAGTGCAAGAATTAGCTTGCGGCTCCCTCTGATGGCAAGCAATGCACAGTGTTGGGACATCAGTCAGAGTCTATATTATGGTACATTCTGGTGATTATGGTGACCTCATGTGACATCACAGGGACATGTTGCTGAATTCCCTATTTTGTAGAGATAAACACTACAGGTTCACACATTTTTACATACATTTTTAGCACTAAAATCAGTCCACAGTTCGAGATCGGGAATTGTGACTGCTGTTTCCATGGAGATATTAATGTATTTTAAGACCCCGCCTCCCATGTCTCTCCTTTTGCAGACAATGTGGAGGCAGAGTTGCTGCATACCTACAGCCGCATTGATCCATATGATAAGCTGATCCTATGTGTGCGTTTGGCTGTTCTCACTGCTGTCACTCTCACTGTGCCCATCGTCCTGTTCCCAGTAAGTTATGTACAAAATTTTGATGTGATCATATTTGATGTTTTCCTAGTGCATAACTCCTGCTTATTTTGTGGCTATCTTCTGTTGTAAAGTCATGGAAAACATAGAGAAGATGATGCATTTCTGTAGGTGTGGATTTGACAGTAGAAAGGCTTGTTTTTGACCCCGTCCATGCACCGTTTTTGCTGTCTCTCAGGTGCGACGGGCCATCCAGCAGATGTTATTCCCCAACAAGACCTTCAACTGGCTACGTCACATCTGCATCGCTGTCACTCTGCTCACCCTCATCAACCTGTTGGTCATCTTTGCTCCCAACATCCTAGGCATTTTTGGGATCATTGGTAGGTTCCTCCTGTGCCTTTGGGCTAGGGATCCATTAACATCTGTTGGTGACTTGATACCCTGACGCTGGTAACCAAGAAATTAACTGAAAATAAATGGACAGTGGCATCACTTTCAGCAGAACTTTTAACTGCTCCTAATATCAGTTTTACTAACTTTTTTACTTTTTACTCCTAATGGTCCAACCACAACGTGTTGGTCTCAGTTTGGGTTTTTTAATCCTCCAGGGCTTTGATCTCCTTTGAATTAAAATCTCAAATTTATTATACTGTGCTCTCAAGATGAAAAAGTCTTTAGATTTTTTTTTTTTTAACTTAGCGAAAAGCCTAAAAATCACTTCAAGAATGCATCCAAGAACAGCTTATGAAAATCCTGAGATTACTGCTTATGTAATAGGGCTGTTAAAATTCCTGTAAGGTCTTTTAATGTGAAATGTACCCTAATTTGCCAACGCATTTCACCCCTCTTTTGAATGGCCTTGATGGAACAGTAAGCTTTATTGTTTCTGCTGGTGTCACACCATCAATACTTACCTGCATCAATTTGGATTCATGCAATGAGCTGAACGTGGGTTCCTTTTTTTAAGTGTTAGGTAGGGTGGGGGGGATAAGTCTGGAAACAGCATTGCAAGTAATTGTGTCTGGAGTCATTGAGTATGTTCATAGTAATTATCAGCTGACCACCCTTCTCTCTCTAACTGACAGTTTTCTTGGCTGCTTATAATAGATAAACCTGAAATATTACGAGTTTGTCTTAACATTTTGTGGATTACTGATGTGCAGTGTTTTGTGCTGAAGAAAAAACTATAAGCATTTTCAGTGACCATTTCGTTTAGGAGGTTCAGAGCTCCAGGAGCTGTAACTCAGTTGCTGCCTCATCTGTTCATATCTAATACCATGTGCCTTTTGTGTCTCCTTTAGGAGCTACATCTGCCCCTTGCCTCATCTTCATATTCCCTGCAGTGTTCTACATTCGCATTGTGCCTAAAGAGGATGAGCCCATGCGTTCCATCCCCAAAATCTTGGTGAGTAACCTCAGCCCTTTGTGTGAGTCCCTTCTTGAGGAGCCCTGTAATTATTAATCTTCTTCTAGCTTTATTTCACCTTTGTACACAGTGATTTATTTGGACATTCAGGTGGGTGTAACAAGATGGGCAAAAGGCACTGCAACTCTTCTGGTGTTCATTGAGTTTCTTTGGCTACATGTCAGCTTCACTTGTATCCGGGTGTGTTGAGTTTATCATCCCAATGCTGCAATGAATATAGTGCTATAAAGTGCCTAATGCCCCAGGTCCTGAGGAAATGAATGCAGCACTTCACTACCCTTCTAGAAATTCACTTGTAGTTACCTGGACTTTGTATGCACTCACATTCTGTCTTCACAGCATCTCCTCACTGGTGTTCTTTCCGTTTTTTTTTTTTTATCCAGGCTGCATGCTTTGCTGGACTGGGATTCCTTTTCATGATAATGAGTTTGAGCTTCATTATCATCGATTGGACAACAGGGAGTAAAAATTCTGGCAGCGGCCATTAGAATCACCAATACTTTTATTTTTAAAAAACTGTGCAGATTTTTTTTGGTTCATTTACTGTACAGGATGCACTATCTCTTCGAGCAGGGTGGAGCAAGATATTTTTGAGGGCTCAAGCATCAGGCTTTTGAATGTCCACTGTGTGAATCTCCCCTTGAGCACATTCTACCAAACCACAACAGTCTTGGAGACTTCCTGCAGAATTTTAACAGCCTCACACTGATCTACCAGAACAAGAGGCCTTAGATGCCAGCCAACCTTCTTGTAAGAGGATGGAAGGCTGCCGGTACTGAAATACATCTCACCCAGGACAGCGAGATGCAGGAATAAAGATGTGTGCTGGTCCCCCATTATCATCAAAATGGGACATAGCAAGGCTGAGCAGCAGCAGTTAAAATGTCAGTGTTATTTGAGACCCATTTATGTCTTCTTCTCTGCACAGAGACCTGTGGCCCTTGAATCCATAGGACTGGCTGCGGTTTGTGGTTTGTTGTGCGTATTTTGCTTTTAAACTGTAATAGCACACCGAAGCTCGAGCACCATCATCAGGTGTGTCTTCCTCTCCCTGAAAGTAGTGATTAGAGAAAACCTGACCCAGTGCTTACAGAAGAAGGTGAGGAACAGTGGCAAGTCAGCCTGCTATACACTCCTTGCTAGACAATTGTGGGTGGTCTTCACTACCCAAGGGATAGTGCATCCTAACACCACCACAACTCAACCTTTTAACCTTCCCAAAACCTCATAACCCCCCTCCCCATATAAACTCCAGCTTGTCTGTCCATCCCTTCACGTGTAACCCACAGACTTAGTTTGCGAACCACAAATGGCTCCAACACAGTGGAAGTTTTTAGCATCATCACAGCCTGTGCTGAAATGGTAGCTTAGCTGTGGTATTTATTGTGCAACAGCTGAGGTAAAGTATCCACCCCCCCAAAGCAACATTCGTGTTACTGTAGCCCACTGTTCTCATTTTACACCATCCCTCCCTCCAAAATGTCCACACAAGAGCAATACAACATCCACAGTAGATAGTTTTGTATGATAAATATTCAAAAGATTTGAACTGATTTTAATATATGCATTTTAAAGAGTCACAGCACAAACAGTCAAAAGTGAGAGGGTGAAAACGAACACGGAGTTGGGATATTGTCTATTAGCTGGTACTGTGCTGCTAAGGAACAAATCAGATGGCCAAAAACGCAGCTAAACTGACACAGCATCCTCTCTCCTAACGGGGACTCAAGGAGCTCAAGTGCGTATAAATATTGTCGTCGCCGGACAGGTGCGAACTCAAGGTGGCTTGGGATCAGAACAGAGTGTCCCACCGTGGGGGGCCAGAGCTGCGTTTCAAGTTGCCATAGCAACTCCAGCACCCTATGGGATCTCTGCAGCGTGAAGCACTTTGAGCGGGAAAAGCACACGATGCTTTTGCAGCAATTAATCAGTAGGTGATAAGCAAAGCCTAATTGTTAAGTGCACATTTCTTATTGAATCCTAATTGTTTTTTAAAGATCAAGTGTTTCACCTCACATTTGCTTTTTGAAGATACCGCATTATAAGTAGGAAGATATGTAAATGTCATTTCAGAATACTTGAAGCTTCCCTGCTCCTGCAGGCCGTGTGTCGCATCGGTTGCAACACGGCGGCTGCTGTCCTGCTGCTGTCCTCTGCCACGGAGGACCCTCGCCCGGTGGACACGCTGCTGTAAGGACTGTAAATATGAGTGTTGTGGAGAAAACATTTAGTTTGAAACACATGCGTTTCAAATTGTGCCCTTTTCACATCTGCTGTAAAGCTGTGTGAGTTTGCAGACCCCAGCCGAATCAGTCATTCCTGTCACTGCCCGCGGACAAGTAAGCAGTCGCCGTATTTTACACTATTTTAGACCCGGGTGGATGTCGTTGCCCTGTAACTTTGGTTCTTTCATCCGCAAAAACAGAGCACCTCATTCTGTGCTGCTGACCTCACGTCGTCTGTCTTGTTGCGTTCTTCATTGGGAGTTCTGATGCACTGTGGCTCAGAAGTCCTTGACGAAGCCACGATCACTGTTGTGGGCATGTTTAACAAGACATCGGCGCCGGGGCGTTTTCTTACCCTTGAAAACTGTACGGTTGGAGGTTCTGAAAACCAAGGAGACAGAACACAAAGGCACAGCAGCAACTGCGTGGTTCGCGTGTCGTGTGCCTCGTCCGTCGCGGCACTTCTTGCCTGGCGTCTTGTCATCAATTCAGAACAGCAGTGACGTGCGCATGTGCGTTGGCGCAAATTGTTCATCTCTCCGTGAAACTAAATGGTTTAGAAGCACAACCGTCGTCCAAGGACCCCTTCGTGTCCTCACATTAAACGTCTCTGGTGTTGGTTATCACAAGCATTACCTCAGAGAGCGCAGGAAGGCTGCGGCGAAGCAGTGCATCGTGGCCCACCATTCGGCCGCACCTCCATTTCACTTTCGGCCTCGCCGCTCGTCAATGCCGTCATCGTGCAGTCGTCAGTGTCGTCATCGCGTCATCTTGCCGCGGGTTTCTTTAGGAAAGCTGGAGGGCCCGGACGTTTTTATTTTCGCTCAGCGAGTTTGCTTTTGCTTCTGCTTCACCCTCTTCGTTGTGCTCACGAATGACTTCAGTTTGTAAAGTGCACGCATATTTCCAACACAAGGTGTGCGGGCTTTGCCAGCGGAAACGCGACTCGGGCGTTCACGTTGGCATTCAGTACATTTTTGTCGAGAAATGGGATGAACGGGGTGGGGGAGCTGCTGCTGCTGCTGCAGACGTCTGTTTTCTTCTCCTTTCCTCCTTCGGGCGGCTCTGGATGAGCAAATGGCGACCTGTATGAGCTTCTGTATAAATACTGTATATAATAAAGTAAAGCCCTTTATATTCTTTATGCATATCTAGTTTCTCTATAGTGTAAATGACAGCGTCAGTTCTAGTTTGACAAAAAATGTAATCATTTAAAATTGCTTATAAAGAACTTATTTTATGTCTCATTTACTTTTTATCAATGGATTCAAATGCATTGTCAGCAGTTTCTGTGCTGTGAACAATGTTGCAATAAAAATAAAATTGAAAACCAATGTTGAGCTTATTTATTCCTGGACTGTCAACAGTGGAAATGTTGTTTTTCGTTCTTATTGAGTCTACGGATCAGAACGGGATTCCACATCCAGCTCGCAGCAGCTGAGGGAAGGCCGGGTCGAAAGTGAATGAAACAGCTCGGACACGACTGCATCAAGTTTGTATTCGGCTTAAAGAAATGCCGCTTAAACGTAGAGAAGGCAAATGGTCAGCGGTGCTGGGAAACTGGAAAAGCTGATGGCGTGAAATGTTTAAAACATAATCACCCGTTTGTGTGGCTTCTTGCAGGTTTTACTTTGTTTAGCAAGAGCAAACATTCGAAAAGGATTTTATGCTCAGGATGCCAAAACACTGACCCCCCCACATAAAAGGCAATACATTCAGCGTGTGATACTGGATTAACGGTATGGTTACAGTATGGTGTACATTTGCTACACTTCACCCATACAGCTTTAGGAGGGAGAGGAGAAACCAATGGGTTGCGGTGATTTAATTGCTGTCAATTAATAGATTATTAATAAAGTGAGCTGAGTGATGGAGGAAAGGTTTCTGTGGTGTAGCGCGTATCACGTTTGTCTAACACGCGAAAGGTTCTGGGTTCGAGACCAGGCGAACATAAATCTTTTCTTCGTCTCTGTGCCACTCAGGGAGTTTTCCTCGAGTTTAGTAAAGTCCTATTTTGTCTTACAAACGAGGCAACAAGGGATCCTTTTGCAGTAACTGTGGAGGTGCAGGTGGCTTTTTCGGGGGGGCACTGGTTGTCCCTCCCAGTACAGCCCACCATCCATCAGGGCTGTGTTAAACAGTCACGTATGGCAATAAATGCCCACCTACTTTTACTTTATTCCACTTCCACTTCCGTATTAGCTGAAATATTTTTTTATGACATTTTATGACGTTACTTAGTTTTCCAGTTCAGTGTGGACTGCGACGTTTTACTGTAATTTGAACGCACGGTGGCGCTATTCAGCTGTAAAAGGTTACCAACTTTTCTTGTTGAGTTTTCGGTTTTTAAAATAAGTTATATATAAGCAATAAATGATAACGCGGGCAGAAATAATAGCGCGGAATATTAATAATTAAACTGAGGTCTAAAGCACAGACCACATATTATACACAATGGAGCAGACTTTGAAAACATGGAAATACAATTTAAATGATGATGATGTCAGTCTAACAAAGGACCTGTACCGATTGGCTAGGCAGAGGGACCGAGCTGGGAAAGATGTGCAGCAGGTTAGGGTGATAAAGGATAGCGATGGAAACATAATCACGAGTGAGGAGAGTGTGTTGAGCAGATGGAAAGAGTACTTTGAGGGGTTGATGAATGAAGAGAATGAGAGAGAGAAGGTTGGATGATGTAGGGATTATGAATAGGGGAGTGCAATGGATTAGCAAGGAGGAAGTTAGGACAGCTATGAAGAGGATGAAGAATGGAAAGCCTGTTGGCCCAGATGACATACCTGTGGAAGCATGGAAGTGTTTAGGAGAGATGGCAGTGGAGTTTTTAACCAGATTGTTTAATGGAATCTTGGAAAGTGAGACGATGCCTGAGGAGTGGAGAAGAAGTGTACTGGTACCTATTTTTAAGAACAAGGGTGATGTGCATAGCTGTAGTAACTACAGAGGGATAAAACTGATCAGCCACAGCATGAAGTTATGGGAAAGAGTAGTGGAAGCTAGGTTAAGAAGGGAGGTGATGATTAGTGAGCAGCAGTATGGCTTCATGCTGAGAAGGAGTACTACAGATGCGATGTTTGCTCTGAGGGTGTTGATGGAGAAGTACCGAGAAGGTAAGAAGGAGTTGCATTGTGTCTTCGTGGACTTAGAGAAAGCATGTGACAGGGTACCTAGAGAGGAGCTGTGGTATTGTATGAGGAAGTTGGGTGTGCCAGAAAAGTATGTAAGAGTGGTACAGGATGTGTACAAGGACAGTGTGACAGTGGTGAGGTCTGCGGTAGGAGTGACGGATGTTTTCAGGGTGGGGGTAGGATTACATCAAGGATCAGCTTTGAGTCCTTTCTTGTTTGCAATGGTAATGGACAGGTTGACAGATGAGATCAGACAGGAGTCAAAAAGAGTCAAAGAGTCAAAAGAGTTTATTTGTCTAGTACATGGTTGTGTACCATGTGTTGAAATGTGCTCCGATCTGATCCAGGACGACTGTGCAAAATAATCTATAATGGAAAATAAAGCAAACACACATCCAAACACTAAGAAGAATAGAAACAGAAACAAGCAGCAAATAGATAAATAAGTAAGTAAATAAGTAAATAAATAAATAAATAGGCAAAATGGTAAAGAAACCGTTAAGGTGCCCTGGAAGGGCAGTGACAGTGGGGGGGGGGGGGTTGTGGAGTGGTCAGAGATTATTGAGGACCCTGGTCTGTGAGGGTTGTGATATCATGTCCGGGTTCAGAAGTCTTATGGCCTGTGGGTAGAAGCTCCTCCTTAGCCTCTCCGTTCTGGCCATAATGCTTCTGAATCGTTTGCCTGATTTCAGCAGGATTAATAGATGGCTGCTGGGATGAGACAGGTCACCGACGATCCTAGTTGCTCTGGTCCTGCATCTCCTGGTATAGATGTCATGTAGGGACAGCAGATCAGATCTGGTGCAGCGTTTCGCTGCCCGGATCACTCTCTGCAGTGTCTTGATGTCCCGAGCACAGCTGTTCCCAAACCAGGAGATGATGTTCTGAGTCAGAACAGTTTGTACAGCACCAGAGTAAAAGGTTTTAAGGATAGCTGGAGAGACCTGTAGTTTCCTCAGCTGCCGGAAGTGGTAGAGCCGCTGCTTTGCTCTACTGGCTTGAGCTCGGATGTGTACAGTCCATGTCAAGTCCTCAGTGACATGAACGCCCAGGTATTTGTAACTGCTCACCCTCTCCACTGCAGTCCCGTTGATTTTAAGGGGGGTGTAGGACCGCTGCCGGCACCTACCGAAGTCCACCACCATCTCTTTAGTTTTGCTGACATTCAGTTGGAGGCAGTTCTCCTGGTACCATGATGCCAGGTTCTCCACCTCCTCCAAGTATGCTGTCTCATGGTTGTTGGAGATGAGGCCCAGCACCACCGTGTCGTCAGCAAATTTGATGATGGAGTTGGAGGCGTGTGTGGCCACACAGTCGTGAGTGTAGAGGGCATAGAGCAGAGGGCTAAGTACACAACCTTGCGGAGCTCCTGTGTTGAGTGTGATGATGCCTGAGGTGCAACTACCCACTCTCACCACCTGTGGTCTGCCTGTGAGGAAACTGAGAACCCAGGCACACAGGTGGCAGTTCAATCACAAGTCATTCAGTTTAGTGAACAGTCTGTGGGGGACAATGGTGTTGAAAGCTGAACTCTAATCCATGAACAGCAGTCGTACATAGTTCCCCTGTTTCCTGTCCACATGACTGAGGGTGGTGTGCAGGACGTGGGATATGGCATCATCTGTGGATCTGTTGGGGCGGTAGGCAAACTGAAGTGGGTCTACAAAGTTGGAGATGAATGCTGTGATGATGGCTTTGATGAGTCTCTCAAAGACCTTCATGACTACCGAGGTCAGTGCAACGGGCCGGCAGTCATTTGGGCATGAGGGCTTATTGTTCTTTGGTACCGGGACAATGGTGGATGTTTTAAAGCACTGAGGGACTGTGGACTGAGCCAGAGACTCGTTGAAGATGGCTGTGAGAACTCCGGTCAGCTGGTCGGCGCAGCAGCGCAACAGGCGCCCGGAGATGCCGTCCGGCCCCGGCGCTTTCCTGATGTTGACGCGCTTCAGCTCCCTCCGCACATCGGACTCAGCGACGGTGATGAAGTCACCACATTCCTTCGCCAGGCTGCGGGTCTCGCTGCGGTCGTGGGTGACTTTAGCGCAATCGGACTCGAAGCGGGCATAGAATGCGTTGAGTTCGTTAGCGAACCCAGAATCGGCACTCATAGCCACGCTAGATTTCCTTCCGAAATCTGTGATGGTACGCAGTCCTTGCCACAATTTGCGCGCGTCACCCTGGAGGAAAAGCGACTCGACCCGCTCCCGGTATCGGCGCTTCGCGTCCTTCACTGCACGCCGTACGCCGTATTTAGCCGCTTTGTAAGCGCTCATGTCGCCAGTGCCGAGACCTGCGTTGTACGCAGCAGTGCGCGCATTCACAGCTTTCCGGACCGTACCATCGACCCACGGTTTTTGGTTAGCAAAGCTCTTAATCGTAACCGTGGGGACAATGTTGTCTTCCAAGATGCTCACAAAGCTGACCACTACCTCCGCGAACTCGTTGACGTCATCCGAACTTGTCCTGAACATGTCCCAGTCGACGTCATCGAGCGCGTCCTGTAGCGCGGCTTCCGATTGGGCAGACCAGCGCTTGACCTCCCTCGTGGCCAGAGCCTCAAGACGAGACTTCTGTTTGTAAGCCGGCACGAGGAAAACAGCGTTGTGGTCCGACTTCCCAAATGCCGGCTGTGGAACAGCTTTGTAGCCCTGCTCGTACGGCGTGTAGCAGTGGTCCAGCGTGTTGTCCCCTCTGGTCATGCACGAGACATGTTGGTATAAGTCCGGCATGACTTGTCTGAGGTTCGCTTTATTAAAGTCCCCCACCACTATGGTTGCTGCGTCCGGATGGTTGTGTTGGGTAGTGCTGAGTGCCTCGTGTAGTTCAGACAGGGCTGTGCCAACGTCCGCATGAGGCGGGATGTAAACCGCCGTGGCGATAACCGAGCTGAACTCCCGAGGCAGGTAGAAAGGACGGCACTTGATGGTCAGATGCTCCAGATGAGGTGAGCAGGACCGAGAAAGAACAGAAACGCTCATCACCTCGCACCACTTAGTGTTCACCATGAAACAGACTCCCCCACCTTTGGATTTGTTGGCCTCCGCCGTTCTGTCCATGCGAAACACAGAGAATGAGTCCGACGGAGTCACTGCCTGGTCCGGCACAAGGGGGGTCAGCCATGTCTCGGTGAAACACAGGATGTTACAGTCCCTCACGTCTCTTTGGAAAGTCACCCTTGCTCTCAAATCGTCCAGCTTGTTTTCCAATGACTGAACGTTCGCGAGCAGAATGCTGGGCAGTGGAGGGCGATGAGCTCGTTTCCGCAGTCTGTTCCGAACTCCGGCGCGGGTCCCCCGATGTTTCTTTGTGCGTCTCCGCGGGGGGTCTTGGTCGCGTCCTTTATAGCTATCCGCCGTCCGGAGTATTTCAGCCGGCCACGACAAATCGGGTTTGAAGAGTTCAGAAACCACGTAAGGAATCTGATTCCCAATTTCCCGAAGTGTCGCGCTGTCATACAGTACCAGTCCCGTTGATGTGTGAGGGAATAATAGGTAGAAAATTACAGAAATTAAGGAAAAAACGCACAGTCTTCCTGGAGCGATCAGGTAGGCGTCTGGACGTGGCCGCGCCATGTGAGGCAGTTTTGAGTCACCGTGGACTATGATGTTAGGGGATGACATTGTAATCTGTAGTGAGAGTAGGGAGCAGCTTGAGGAGATCCTGGAGAGGTGGAGATATGCTCTAGAGAGAAGAGGAATGAAGGTCAGTAGGACTAAGACAGAATACATGTGCATAAATGAGAGGGAGGGCAGAAGAATGGTGAGGATGCAGGGAATAGAGTTGGCGAAGGTAAATGAATTTAAATACTTGGGATCAACAGTTCAGAGTAACGAGGAGTGTGGAAGAGAGGTGAAGAAGAGAGTGCAGGCAGGGTGGAGTGGGTGGAGAAGAGTGTCAGGAGTGATCTGTGACAGAAGGGTACCAGCAAGAGTGAAAGGGAAGGTCTACAAGATGGTAATGAGACCAGCTATGCTTTATGGGTTGGAGACGGTGGCACTGACCAAAAGACAGGAGGCAGGGCTGGAGGTGGCAGAGTTAAAGATGTTAAGATTTGTTTGGGTGTGACAAGGATGAACAGGATTAGAAATTAGTATATTAGAGGGCCAGCCCAGGTTAGACGGTTTGGAGACAAAGTCAGAGAGGCGAGATTGCGTTGGTTTGGACATATGCAGAGGAGAGATTCTGGATATATTGGGAGAAGGATGCTAGGGATGGAGCTGCCAGGCAAGAGGAAGAGAGGAAGGCCTAAGAGGAGATTCATGGATGTGGTGAAGGAGGACATGCAGGTGGTGGGTGTGATGGAGAAAGATGCAGAGGACAGGAGGAAGTGGAAGCTTTTGATCCGCTCTGGCGACCCCTAACGGGAGCGGCCGAAAGAAGAAGAAGAAGAAGAAGAAGATGATGTCAGTCTAACAACAGTAGGATCAAAATTTTATATGTTTATTGATATTATATATAAAACAAATGTACTCATATGGCTACACTTTTAAGAAATGTGTTATTTTTATGAATCCAATTAAAAGAAACGATTTACTTGGCCCAGTGAAGGTACATAAACGCCAGTAATACGCTACATTTCTATGAATTAAGTAAAAATAGAGTGAATTATATTCTGTAAAAAGAAGCACTGCATGCAGGCCGCAACGAATTGCTGAAATTATTTTTATGGCACAAAATTTTGCAAAAAAAGGAGCTCTGCAGAACGTAAGCAGCACGCGGACCAGAGGGGCGGGGGGTCCGGGAAAGACTACAGTTCCCATGAAGCAGTGGAAGAGGCGCTTGCTGTTTGGCGAGGTGGGCGGTTCCCCGTGAAGGGGACGGTGCAGGCAATCAGAAGGGAGGAAGTGGAGGAGTGTCCGGGGGGGCTTCCGTCTTCGAACCCCCCGTCGTTGAACCACCCGTCTGTCTCTCAGTCCGTCCGTCCATCCATCTGTCTCTCTCTCTCTCACTCACTGTCTGTCTGTCCGCCGCCTGTCTTGTCTCCTATCGCTCGCTCGCTCGCTCGCTCTCTCTCCCTCCGCGCTTGCTCGCCCCCCCTACTCTAGCCCCCGCCCTTTGATGTTGGTTGTTGGTTTCCTCCAATCACCGGGCTCCGTCCCACAGCTGTAAGTCACACCTCTGGCACGCCACGCCCCTATGCCCCCCCCCCAGCCGGAGAACGTGCGCGTTCGGAAGCGGCGGCGCGCGCAGCTGTGGCTCAACTTTTCGCGGCTTCCTGTCGTTTGGCGCGTCGGGAAGTTCGCAACACATGCGCTACTAAAGGGAGAAAAGGAGCCGAACGCGGCGGAAGTCCAGCTTAAACCAATTTCTTCTGTGTTTTTCAGTAGACGGTTTGTGAAGGCGCTTGTAACAGGTTGACGGATGGAGCGTTGGTTTTTCGCTTGAGAGGAAAGGACGGCTTTTTCGACACGGTCCGTTAACTGAAACGAGCGGTTTAAGTGCGCCGTGACTTTGGCGTTACAAAACGACGTTTCGCTCAAAGGGGAAGTTGCCGCATCCGGGCGTAAAAAACTGGTCGGCTGAGGAAACTTACCACCTTCTGCCTCCACCTTTCTGCAAAGTTGTGTCTTACACATTTTTGGTCTTATTTTTACTTCACCGTTAAAAACCAACCGTGAAGCGGACGCTGGGAAGCATGGGCTGCACCGTGAGCCAGGAAGACAAAGCGGCCGCCGAAAGGTCCAAGATGATCGACAGAAACCTCCGGGAGGATGGAGAGAAGGCGGCCAGGGAAGTGAAACTGCTGCTCTTAGGTACGAAGTGTTGTTCACGCCACTTGTAATATATTTGTACGCGATTATGCTCTAAACACGGCGGTGTTGTTGATGGGAGGCTTCCGTGTAGCCCCCTACATTTCTTTACGTCCTCTAGAGCAGGTACATAACGTACGGACGACGACTTAGTTGTATTATTTGCGGAGTAGGGACGGCTGTTTAAAAGGCAGCATCCTTCGTTGGCGGCCGTTTTTGGACGAGTTTTAAGAATTTCAGCCACGGACGAGGGCTGCGTGTGTTCGCCCGCCCACCTCCTCCTTTCCTCTACCTTCCCGCGTTCGCCTGATTTAAGTTTGTTCGGCGCAGCCTCTGCGCTCCGCTTCGTTTAAACGTAACGCAGCTTTCACGTCCAGCGCCAGGCAAGAGTTTGCGCGCTTTCAGTCCCGCTGTCGTAGCTGTAGTTGCTAAATTGTGCAAAGGTGTGTAGCCGCACATGTTGAGTTAACGGTTTTGCGCAGTGCTCGGAGCCGAAGCCCTTGGCCTCTTCCCTGTCGCTTGTGCGCCACTGACTGTGGTGATGAATCAAAGTATTGAGCTGTTGGCGCTTTTCTGGCGCCTGGTGAAAGGCCTCAGCGGAATAACCTGAGCCAAATGTAATCCTCAGAAACGAGCACGGATTGCTTGTGTAGGACGACATCTTTTCAGTTTTAATGACTGCTGGATGGAGGCCCGAAGTGCACAGTATCTGTCACTCTGGAGGGAGCGCTGGCCTCTGCTACCGGCGCTCTGACTCCTGCTTTCTAGCCACATCTTCTCTGAACAAAGTTGCTCACTGCAGCCGCACACGTCTCGGGGTTAATGGTTACCTGGCTTGGTGATAAGTGCTTTGGCAGAGCCTGTTTACCATAATACAACCAGGTCAGGATCCATCCATGACAGTGTGCCCTCTCATAATTTTGACCTTCGGCAGGAAGAAATATAAACACGAAACATAAAATTCTTTTCTTTTATTATCTTTTCCACATGAGACCACAGCTCTGAAAAGTTTGGATGTGATGTGGAAGAGCCCCATCCATCTGCACAGTGGGCGGCGACAGAAAGCTCTGCTCGCAGTGCCCTTTGTCCTGTTCTCTGCAGTGTTGTGACAGCAACACGGTCCTCCAGCGGGGAATGTTTCAAAAAGACCAGAACCAAAATAGTGCATTAGGGCAGTTTGCTGGAAACAAAATGGAGAATGGCGAGCAGCAGAAGAAAGAGAACTTGTTTAAAAGTAAAATGTAGAATTTGGCAGTGTTTTCCCCTCTTATTGAGCAGTGTTTTTTTTCTCTTTTTCTCAATGTAAAACATTAATATTTTTATGTAAAGCATTTACAAAGCTGTCCCACAGCCGGCGTTTGGGAAGTCGGACTAAAAAAACTGTCTAGATGCTCTGAAGGTGTGCTTTTTTTTTTTTTTTTTTTAAAATCCCTAAGTCAGCTGGTGTGGACACATTTTCAGAAGGTTGGAGGCAGTGGTCATTCTCACAGGTGCGCTGACTCAACCGTGTAGTTTGAGACCAAACTATTTTGCAGGCTCTTTTTAGGTACAAATACACACAGCTGTTTTTTGCATTGTCGGTTTGCATTTGTAACCATTCAACTTTTACAAAGGAGCTCAGCAAAGACATACTGACAAAGAGCAATAAATGAAAATGACAAACTAGTCAAACTACTTGGCCTTTCCCTCATAATGAACTGAAAAATGTGGTTCTATATAATGTGGGAAGGTTTATTTTCCTGGAATTAAATTCTTGTGGCGCATCACACTGCTGATACCCAGATTTTAGTAATTGATGCAAGCTGTAATGTTTGCCTTATTTGTTCTCACACTGACCAAAAGGGCACTGTCCAGGCTGTCGTGTCGCACTCGGTTCCGAAGCACTCTTTCTGTAGAATGAAATGCCCAGCACCACGTGACAGTGGGTGTTTTGAAAAGAAGAAAGTGTCACACGTTCAGCTGTTGCACCGTTGTCTTATAACAAAACCAATCAGACAAACATGACTAATTCCTCAGTCAGTTCATTCTCTGTTTGTGAGCAGTATTGCACATTCATTTGAGAATCTGTTTTCTTTTCACTGTCAGAATAGTTCTGTTGCAATTAGTGGAATTTTATTCTAAGCACTTCTATTTGAAGCTCACACAACTGAATGCCAGCAAAACGTAAGTAAGGATAGTCGGAACATTAATTTTAAATAACAAAGGCCTTTGGCTACAGCTGCTCCTTGTAGTGAGTAAATAGGATAAAAAGCAAAACAAATTAAGCTGAAAGAAGTTCAGTTGGAGGGGGCCTTGCATAGTCCACAGCAACTTGAAATTAGGGATGCACAATGACAACGGAAATCATATTGTATTGGCTGTTTTAAATATCTGCATCAGGCCTGTGCCTAGAATTGACGGATAATTCAAAGCAGTATATGATGACAATTGCTGTCCAGCACAAAGTGTATGGTATGGATGTTGTTCAAAACAAGCGTGACACTTAATACACAGCGTGATTGGTGTTGACAGCAAGAGATTGTTTGTTTGGTGCGAGTTCTAATACGGACAACAAAGAGAAACAGACTTTCCAGCAACAAGGCAGAGATGTGCTTGGTTAAGAAAAATCTGCTCTGCATGCTTAAAAAAAAAAAAAGATGCACTTCTGGAATTTTCTTTTTAACTAGTAAATGGTTTTTTTCTTTAGTTGTATCGTTTTGTTAAAATTTTTAATTTTTTAATATGAAAATGTTATACAGCATTTAAGGGTATAGTCACATTTTTTTCCCCCTTTTTTTTATAAATGAGTGTTAGCAAAGGTACTTTAGAAATTATAGGATATCAGCATAAAATTCTCATATCGTGCATCTTGAAGCTGCCCAGTATTTAGTGTCTGTCTGATGTACGTGTGTGGATGTATGTGGAACTCAAGTCTTATAGGAGATGAGACTACCCGCGATTCATTCTTACATCAAAAAGAGTTGGGTGTCATGGGTTTTTGTTTTGTAAGTAGTAATTGGTAACATTCTCACTGCATGTCCTACAGAAAGCAAAACATGCTCGCTCTCACAACTGTGCACGCACGCACAAGCGCACTCTGACTGTGAGCACAGTTGAAAGAGGGTGCAGCAGATTTTGTCTAAAGAGAAGCTACCCTGATTGCGTTCACTATGGTGGTTGGAGACCTTCAGAACATGGGCACGCTTGCCTAAGAACTCCAATTCTGATTTCTATTGTGGAAATGGTAGCGGAAGTTCCGTATAGTGAAACTGTCCGGTGAAGACAGAAGATTGATTAGCGAGTAATGCTAGCCACCCCAAACATGCGTTCATGAACACACACACGTGCACTCATTTGTTTTATTTGTGTACGTTATACTCTCTGAATAGCTTTTTAGGAATGCTTAATGATCCATACCTCTGGCCTTTGGCACTGACCTGTTTAATACCCTGCCATGAGCAAGGCATCTGTCCTGGCAACCCAGTCCCATTTCTCTCACTCCTTTCCCTGTGAGAGGTATCAGATCGATGATCAGGGTCAGATGAATAGGATGGGCTATATAGTGCCTACTTAAAAAAACACTCTGTCAGTGGGTGGCTCTTTGTCAAGGTGACTAACTGGCTATCTTTCTGGGGACCTTTGAGTGAAGGAACCCATGGCTTTCAGATCTTTGCTAACACTGTGCTATCAAGGCTGTAGTTCATTGGCTGACTGCATTTGAATTTGTTATCCTGCGTATTTACCCTGTGATCAGGAAGCTTCGGTGACTTGGTTGTTATAGCAAAGGTGAGACAAATGTATTCATCAAGCAAGCAGTAAGAAGTACCATAATGGGATCAGAAATAAATTCATGTGAAGCTGTTGCTGTGCACCCTTTCATTGTCATAGCTTTCAGAAGGCCTGATATGAGATCAGTCCACTTGGAAAGTAGTGTGTGGGAATGAGATGTACAAGCCAGGCTTTCCTCATGAGGCCCCTTTCACTGAGGCAGGAGTCTGCTGTGATTGGAGGACACCTCAACTTGTCCTCAGGAAAAACTAAGACATCTAATAAAAGAAAGTATGTGCTGGCAAACTGTTATTTTAAGTTAGCGGTGTTTGTTTTTTCAGCTCGAGAATTACATTTTATGTTTTTAGCTATTTTTAGCAGAAGGCCGCCACTTCCAGGGTTTGAGAATGAGATTTTAGCACACTAATTCAATTAGAAAAGAACATGTTTGATGCATTTACTGGGGGTATTTTTTCTTGACTGAAGAAAAGGAATGAAGAAACTGCCTTCTTGAGCAATCTTCTATATGTTGGCCACAGACAAAACACAACCTGCAGATTTAAACTTTTCTGGTCCTGTTTATGAGAAGCGGTGTGAAGCCAGAAGGTTTGTTTTTACAGTGCTGTGTTATGGAGAGGAGATTCTGGGGAGGGAAATACAACTGCAAAAATGAGGGTTTTTTTTTTTATTTTTTAAACATGTTTCTCCAAACATTGAATGGAATAGTAAGGTGGGACATTCTGGTAGATCTGATACTGCTCTTCAGCTGGACTCCATGTGTGCGATTAGAAACCTAGGTTAAAGTACAAACATTTTGCAGATCAGCTTGGTACCTGGTACTTGGTTTTTTTATTTTTTTTATTATTTATTTATTTTTTTATAAATTCCCTTCTCTGCAGCATGAATCACAGAAATTTATTTCCCTCTTGCTGGAAAAAAGTTCCTCCAGATGGCAAGAACAACTTACCAGAGCCAGTTCACTGTCACAAACTTGCTGTCCTTTATGTCAGGGCTAAATGTCGCATAAGACACTTTAGTTGAAATGATGAATTTTAGTTTACCTGTGTTAACCAGCTGTCCTGACAGGCAGTGTCTTGTTTGCCCTCAGTCACTGCTGGTAAGGCTGCAGCCTGTGGGTCAAAGCATAATTAGAGCCCAGCCCTGATTACAGTGCTGCTGTCCCCCAGACAGGAATATGGCTGACCTCCTCCTGCAGACATGAACACATGTCTGTGCTCACGTTTTTAAAAATATATGCCATCTACTCTGCCAGCAGTTGTGGCAAAGAAAAAATTATACATCTAGGGTTGCATGCAGACCAGTGTCTTTTTTTTATTTATTTATTTTTTTAATTTTTTTTTTTTTTTTTTTATAAAAAGCTTTTGAGTTTGATCTTAGTGGTACATTTGTATTTGGGGTGTATTGTGTGCTTTTACCTTCAGCATGCAGTAGCGGTACCAAAGTGTGTCCTTTTTCTCATTTCACTCATGCACTTCCTCTCTTACTCTGTCACTCACACTTGTTCTTTTGCTTCTGCACAGCTGTATGGAGAGACAGTGCCACTCTAAGTCAACACCATGCTGGAGGTGCCTACTAGAACCAGCTTTGCAGTAGCCCTCACATGGCCCCTATTTTATGGAGCACTGTGGCTTCATATTTGCCTTCTTCCTTTCCAGTCTCATTTTTGCTATGAATGAAATTTGCTTCCAGGGCACCTTAGGGTTTCTTTACCGTTTTACCTATTTATTTATTTATCTATTTATTTATCTATTTGCTGTTTGTTTCTATTCTTCTTGGTGTTTGGATGTTTGTTTTATTTTCCATTATAGATTTTTTTGCACAGTCTTCCTGGATCAGATCAGAGCACATTTCAACACATGGTACACAACCATGTACTTGACAAATAAACTCTTTTGACTTTGACTTTTTGATGTAATAGTAGAGTTGATCTACCTTTCTGTTCTGAGTTCAGCTGTGAAGGGGAGTTGATATTACTGTCAGGGGCAAGTGGCCATAGTGGTCCATAAGCAGTTAGAGAGATTATGTGGTTTGCTCTGATAGTAATACCTGTATGGAGTGATGATTGACCTGGGAATAGATTGGAGGAGGCTTTGGATTGCAGCACTGTGAGTGCTTCAGACCTTAGTGCATCACTTTGTGACACACACATGCTTAGTGGCCTTTGAAAAGCTATCTTGCCACAGACACATTTTGCCAAGAGTGATCTGCATGTTGCACCTGGCTATTTGCTTTCATTATAAAATGTACGCCTAGTAAAGATCTGTATTTATCTGTCTCCGTCTCTAGCTAGGTGATGTTTAGTGGCTGCACGTTACTGGAAATATTTCAAAATACATTAGTTTCATATCACCGTTCATCTTTTGAAGACTAAAAAGCTGTAGATATTGGTCTGAGTTTCATGTTGCTTTGGGGAAAGCATACGCTAAATTGATAAGAGTGTCCGTGTAAACTCTTTTCTCTCCTCTGATACACAATATTAAACAAATGTTGAGAGTTGTAATCACCTTTTATAATTTATGTAATATGAGCCCATTTTCATGTTAAAATTTTGCTTTGGGTGAATTATGTAGTCCTAGCTTTTGTGGCATGAAAGGAAGTATAAAGCTGTGGAGGCCGTAGGAGGAAAGGTGCTCTGCACATGCTCACAGTTGGCAGCAAGGCACTTTGTAAGCCTCTGTCTCAGGAAGTCATTTTCTATCACTATTCCCAGACCAGAGGTGTCCACCTACCCCAGAGATACCATAATATAAGCTCAAACTCCTTCAAGTTGGGGAAACCTCAGAGAGAAAGTATGTGTGGCAAAGCCAGACATCTGTGAATTAAAGCAGTGTGGCTGTCAGTACGTTTCCAAGATGCCCAAATCTCTAAACTTCTCTGACTTTTGTGCTCCTGCACTCTGAGTCTTTGCCTGTGGAAATGAGGAAGTCTTTTCTGGTGCACACTCAGTACTGCAGATGGAGACGTAAGTGCTCTATTGAATTCCAGGAAAAGCCCTGCAGATGCCTGTAAATGTGAGGAATGAGTTTCCTCATTTATTTTTATCCTTTGAAGAATAGCCTGTTGGTCATTAGTTTGGTGTTGATTTTTCTGTACAAAATTAACTCCTCACTTCCTGGTTGACATATCTGATGTCAGTTGAAATGAGGCAAAAATGAGTCCTCACATGTTTGAGATGTCAGATCATGCAGTTGGAGTAAGGATGTATGGAGCATTACAGAGACCGGTTTAGATGAAGCCTCAGCTCTGGCTATTCTTTCCCTCTTATAGTGGCTTTGTGAGTCTGGCCTATTTACAGTGTTCTTGGGCTCTTGCTGTGCTTACTGTCCATAATCTCATCAACACAGTCTTACTTTCATTCTGCTGAAATAACTATTAGGAAAGGCTGATGCAACTGGGAAGCGATTCAGTTTCTTTCCTAGGGAGGGTGAGTGTGATGTGGTTGCTGGCCATAAAACCAGAGCAGGCATTAACATTTCTGCTGTGCTGTTTAAAACAAGTCCTTTTCTAAGTGTTGTTTTTGTTCCTTTTAAATGATTGTGTTCAGCTTAATGTTACACAAGCTGGACTGAGATATTGGGAGTTTTAGGGTGATTACTGGGATAGCAGCTTTCTTCATTCCCCACCTCTACTCACGTCCTGATATACTGTACAGCATGATGCAGACAATGAGTATGGCAGTTGGGCGTCGGCTTCAACTAACCCTCTGCTGCAAGATATTGCAGAGTGCGAAGACTGCTTGTTGGGTCTATCTGGACAATTGAGTGTTGATGTTGGGTATTTGTCTAGGTTTTGTTGTTATTGTAATGACCCCCCCATTAAGGGTTGATTGTGTTGTTTCCCCACAGACATGATGCTGTGGAAGACAGATTTCTCCAGTGGGCTTCTCTGAGTCCAACTCTAGCAGTTTGTTCTCTGGAAGGTTCAGATAAACTTCTTGCAACCACCCTCTCCCTTTTCCAATATATATTTAGACAGTCTCTCAGGAACATCTTTTGTACTTTTCCGGTAGTTGCTGGCAGTTGCATTGTGGGTTTAGAGAATAGGGTGTGTGAGGTTACATCTCAGAGTGAGACGCCACACAGCTTCCAATCGTCTGGTTTTTGTGGCGTGGGTTCTACTGTTGTGCCCAGTGCTCCACCTAGCACAACTGCTTGTTTTGCATTTACCCTAAATTCTTAAAAGGCAGAAGAGATTAACTTTGAGATGACCAAAATGGTATGAATTTTCAAAAACACGTGGTGCAGATTCTTGGTGAAACTGTCCTCTCAGACTGCCTAGCTGTATTCTTATTCAGAGAAAGGTGGATGCTGCAGGCCCAAGTGTGCATTTGCATAAATTTCCCTGAAAAGTTACAGATCCTCTTTGCGGTTTGTCTGCTCTGTTCTAGGTCTCCGTTGTGACCACAGAGGTGTGCATTTGTGTGCCTCCCTGTATATGTCCATGCCTGTATGTGCATGTTCATGTAGGTATACGTTTCTGTCGCCATGTGGGAACATGCTTTAGGAACCTGTCCCCTCAAGGGGTTTTTAGTCATGAAGAATATTCTTTTCATGGACCTACTGTCATCTAACAGATGTCTTTTAAACAAATCTGAAAGTGGCACCTTTGTTTATATGGAGTTAGAAACGAAGTTCACATGAGTTTCAGCATGAAGTGTTTGCAGTGGAAAAAGCACATTGTTTGTGTAAACTCCACGGACATGCCTCTGTAGCTGTCATTGTTTTCATCTGACCTTCAGATTTGTTTGAGCTTCAAGTGAATTAGTTACTTTTGAAAGGTTGCATCGAAGGGCATGCCTCAAGTATACAGCCTTGTAATGAGGCCACAGGCAATAAATGTAAATGATTAGCAGATTTAATGTCAGCATCAGTGATACATTGAATGTAAATTATGGCTATATATAGTTATGAACCTCTGGCCTGTAATGGTTCTGGTAGGTCAGCGTGAAACAAGTAGCCTGGCTCAGGACAATGCTCTTGCTGCCAGAGGTAAGGCCATACTCTCCTCCCCCACTCCGGTTTGTCTTTGTGTTATTGCAAAATCCTCTTAATCTCTGGTTTCTGTTTTCAGTTCAATCTCCTCATGAACTTGCTGCTCTTGTTGAGCTGATGGAGAAGTGAGGTAACTTCCTGTAACTGCCCTCCCACCTCCAGCCCCAGCTTCCTCTTTCTGTTGGCAGGCTTTTGCATTGCACTGCAGTTAACTGGAGGCGAAGGGTTAACCCTCATGGTGCTGGAGTACGGAAGTCGGTACACCCATCCTGTGTAGCATGCATCTGCAGATAAAATCAATCTATTGACATTCCTGGTTGAAACGGCCCAAAACTCTGGAGAGAACTGCGCTCGATCCATGTTTTTGTTTGGGTACCAGAATATCCATTTCTAACTAGTGCTGCTTTTACTCTGTCTCTCATGTTCACTAATGCCATTGTGTAATTTGCCATGATCGCAGACATTAATATTCTCTGTAAATGGCTAAGCTCACTGACATTGTCACAGTTCTGTAAACTCATTGGTGTTTAACTTTCACAGGCTGTTAACCTGGAGTTTAGTCAAGTTTGTCTAACTCAAGCCTTGTGGATTAATTCATTCTACCTTGGGACAGCAAGCATCCATGTATGCAAATGCTTTGCCGTTTATGTCCAGCATGCTTCAGTTTTAAACAGGCCCTGCTTTTTCAGTAGCAAAAAAAGTGACCCTTTATGACCAATGTGACTTTCATTTGTGTCCTTTAATATTTTTAAAGTTATGATAGGTTTGTATGTCATACTGGCAGATTTCATTTTTAGTGCAAATGAAACTGGCTCTATTCCTAACTGTTTTATGGGTTTTTTGTTGCTAACCAGTTTAATTGAGGAGTAAGTTTGTGGTCTGTCTTGAAATAATGTATTTTAGCATTTCTTTTTCCACTTTTCAGTCTTATTGTAAGCTGTGTTTTTGATTCTGGTATGTGGAAAGCAGAAGTGCCTTTTAAATTTGGAGATGAGTGTAATTTTGATGCCATGGGATAAATTGGTGGACAGGTCTCTCCTGTCTGGTGGTGGTGGTATCAGTGAGGATTAGGTGTCCTCACAGGAAAGGCTCAATCAGTCCTGTTAGTGGGCCCTTAGGCAGCTAGGCTCACCACTGCAACTGTGTGTGCGCAGACACAACCCACCCACCCACACAGAGTGGGGTAGTTGTCCCCCCCCCCCCCCCAGTTCCAGTTTCCTTCCTGCTAGCATGATGACCTGATTTTTAAGATTGTGTATAGAATGTTGAAGTGCCTAAAATCAGGACTAGAAATGCTTCCTTGGGGCCCTTATGTGTTATATGGGCTGTAAATGTTCATGGTCAGACAGGCTGTCTGTCTTTTGATGGCAACTACAAGCCAGTCATGAGGGATAAATGGGAGTGGCTGAGATGACAGCCCCCTGAAATAGACCAGCAAGGTACAGTGTCTCCTCAGCGGGCATGTGAAAAGGCCTGTTGTCTGGTCACGTGCAGGTGCAATGTTGAAGTAAATTGGAAAGTTTTGTGAGAGAAGTGGTGAAGTGAGACTAGGTGATGGTTTCAGCTGGTGGGTTGGTTGCCATCTGTCCTGTTGCTCCAGTCCCTTTGTGGGCTGTTCTAGATGCGTGCTGTTTAGTTTCCATGTTTCCTGTTACTCTTGGATGGAGGTGTTCTGGGTCACAATTTACATGGCTTCTCTCTTTTGGACCTGAAACTGGTGTTCTAGCAGTCAGCACTTGGTTTGCTAAGTATACAACATACAGTGTGTAGGTAAATACGGACTTTATGTAGATACAAACCTATAATATGCAAAATAAATCATACAGTTTGCACAGTGGAAACTTTATGGCATGTACTGTACAACTATATGCATCTGGTACAGTATCTTGTGTGTATGAACCCTTGTTTGAGGTCATAAAGCATTGTTTTGTAGTCAGATATTCCTGTGTTTCCTTGCAATAAACATACAAGGAGAATGTAGTTTCTGTATGTATGGAGCTCAGGGCCAGTGTTTGGGCTGACAGTGCTATTGGCATGAGGAATCTGCAGTCAGCAGGTTAAAGGCCTATGCTTTACACTAGGATTTAATGTTCTGTTCAGAGTGATAACAATCACTTTATGTGTAGGTATGTCAGGCTGCAGGGAATAAGCCATTTTTTCTTCATAGTGGTGTGTGTATGTGTACGTGATACTTTGTGTGGTCCAATAGATGCCCCTGGTCTATTGGTCACCATGCTCTTGAAAGTTAATTATTTGGTCTTCATCTCTGCCAATAACACCCTTATTTATTTAGCTGATGCTTTTCCCTAAAGTGGCTTGTACCACAGCAAGAGAGGGAGCTCGGACCTTGGACCTGCACCTCCTCAAGTACAAAGTGGCAGCCGCAACCAATAAGTGACATGGTGCCCCATTTTATGTGTCTGTTCATGTATTTGTGTATACTTTTTACAGTTTTTAAGTTGGTGTTAGAGTGGTAGCAGCTGATAGCATAGTGGCGAGTCACTTTCTCATGCAAAGGACTCAAATTAAATCCCTTTAACTTAAGGAAGGTATTCTTTCTGAATTATTCCAGTAAGAAATTCCCCAGCTCTATAAATGGATAAATAACTAAGTAGCTTAAAATTGTTACTTTGGGGGGGGAGGGAGGAATCAGCTAAATGAATAAATATATAAAAACAACTTAGATTTTTGGACTAATGGCAGAGCTTTGCTTCCTGGTTTTGTTAGGCCTGGAAACTCCACATTCCTGCCATGTAGCAGAGATATTTATAGATTCTCTTCCATTCCCTATGTTGTGTGTATGCAAGCTGAGACGTTGGCAGTCAGCGCTGAAAGCAAAGCCATCCAGACTGTGCTGTCCTGTGGCATACTTCAATCCATCTGATTGATCCCTGGTTTGCACTGTTCTCCTCTAGTTTTGCCATCCCAGAAACTCCATGTTATATTGCAGTGGAGGGATTTATTCAGAACACTGCCCAGTGACTTTCCCAGGGAAAAGAACTACACTGGACATGGAGTGCCTGTAAAGACATTGTTCCATCCTCCCTCTCTGCAAATTCCCCAAAGGCCTGCTCTTTGTGCTTGCTTTTTACTTGGCTCATGTGGAAGACCCCCTCATAGTATACATACACTGGACTTTTTTTTTTTTTTTTTTTCTTTTTTTCTTTTCCTGTTTGACAAACAACTGAATGGCACTGATATGTTATGTCTTTCAATCTGGGAATAAATGATGGTCTATACACAATGTTGAATAGTCAAGTGCAGTGGAACTGACCAAAACGGAACCACATTATGTTTAAAATCCAAATGTTCGTGCTCTGCTGTGGTCCTCCCAGTAAATGGTTTCAGCTTGTCAGGCTCTGCCATGAGAGCTTTCCTGCCTGTGGCTTGCACACCCCTGTCCCACTGGGGGAAGTTCAGACAGTGTCAGGCAGGATGAAGTAGCATAATAATTATACAGTTGGAAGTGGAAGGCTGGGTGTGTCAAGACGAGAATCCCCCCCCCCCCCCACAACAGGAGAAGAAGCAGGGAATAAATCAAGCATGAGGCCAGTGAGCCTCTAGGGCCTGGTGCTCTGAGGGCTTTATTGTGATTTGTAATTATGTGGTTTACTGTGGGACCTGCGCTCCCAGAGAAAGGCTCTTTTTAGTGCAGATGTCCAACGTGAGGGGACTGAGAAATGGCACAGCCCAAAAGAAATGAGGCTTAACCCCATAAATGCAGTTGTCTCGCTCATTTGTTGAATGAAGAGAACTCGGCAAGGAAAATGGATTAATATTGTTTCCCAAAAAAGTATAAAAGGCGTTGCTTGAGACCCTGAACTATTTCTCAGAAAACAGATGCTTTGTTTGACTGTAGTAAAAATAAGAATGGGACATGTTGAAGCAATGGCACCCCCCCCCCCCCACTTGCCTTCCTTTCTTTGAAGCACTTCTCTGATTATGGCTATACACTTACTGGCCACTTTATTAGGTACACGTGGCCATTTATTCATATGTGTCCTGCACAGTCTAGTTTAAAACCATACATGAGGTCTATATGACTTTGATTTTGGCTTGATCATTGGTACCAGTTGCACCAGTTGATTCCAGCATTTCAGAAATGGCATTGAGATTTTTTCATGCCACAGTTCCACCAATGTAGTGGCCCTACTTTACCTCAGTAGCCTGTATTGTCCCACCTCTCAAGCCAACAGACCATCTTTGTAATGAGGTGGAATGTGATGTTAACAATGAATGTGCTATCAATATGTCTGCAGAAATAGCAAAAACCCTGTGGGAACAATCCATTTCTGGAGTCAGAAAAGGATTTTAATGAAGTGGTCGGAGATTGCAGGGTTTCAGTCCTTTTCAAACAAATTCTGTTTTCTACACAGAGAACTGATTGGATTCTTATTTTCAATGCCTTTAGTTCCATAGCTATGAGGGCTGTCAGGACAGCAACACCCTGTACTGTGGTCATCAGTCTTGTGGTTCTGTTGAGGTCTTGTGGTGCTGTGCATGGATGTTCACTTCATGTCTCCCTTTTTTCTGTTTATTTCATCCAAGAACTTGCATGCTTGAACAATTCATTTTAAACTTGCTGTGGAACAGACACTGCTGGTTATCTCAAGTGACACTAACATAGGGGAACTTTCATTCGTATCCGTTTAGGGTCCTTCTAAAGTGGGATCTTTTTCATCCCCAGCATGGAACATAGTGTAGATTGGTAGTCATGGGTGGCAGCCCACTATCAAAGGGAAATAATCTAGAAGCATGGAATTGTTAGAAGCTACTGGGGCATAGGGGAATATATGGGTTTTCTGAGGTAAATTAAATGTGATATGTCCTCACTTATTGATCTGTTGTTGCTCACAGTGATACACACAACTCTGTTTATAGAATTATTCTTTCCCAAAGAATTTACTGAGCACATTTTGGATTGCTCTGCAGTCTGGCCTTTCCATCATCATTTCCACACCTTTACGTTTAATATGTTATGTACTGTTAACCATCCTTGCAAAACGGACATGGGTAGTCCTTTACTGTCAACTCTTTTTCACTCTAGTTCTAGTGGGTTGCAATGTGTGCTCAATTGTCATTATCCGTTTATCACTTAATTGGTTCTATTTCGGAAATAAGTCCAATCTTGCAACTGAAGCACTTTGAAGGCCTGGGAGGCTAGTGCTGAACAACTTGCCTTAAGGAAATGGGAATTTTTAATTCTCTGCGTATCCTTCTTCTACACATTTCCATAGGTGTTCTCCTGGGCAATATATAGACAGGTGCAGAACATGAAGTCTGCAGGATATACTGGTTAACTGCAGCATTGTTAATTACTGTACTGAAGTAATGATCTGAATTATTTACATTTCCCTGTCTAGTGGGTGAAAATCTGTAGAGTTCATTTTGGTCACCTGGGGAATTGATGAGGGGGGAAGGCAAGTCTGCAAAATCATTGCGAGCATGACTTGGTTTTCCATTCTGTGTGGTACTCTGTGCTGCTGGGTTGGTGCTGAATATTTTGAATCCCACAGGAATCAGCGGTGAAGCATGACCTCACCCAAATGCCAGTAACAGTTTGAAAAAATGTGCCATGGTGATGTTTCCATGGACACTTGTTACATGTTTGAGTCTGAGAGATCAAGTTCGTTTCTCTAAGTGGAATTTTAGAACTGGTAAGAATGCAGTCGTTCATAAACTTGGTGTTTCTGAAATGTTGTGGTTGCTGGAAAGGCTAATACTGGACTGAAAAGAAGTCTTTTCCTCACTTGCAATTAACTTTTTTTTTTTTTAATTATTAAAAAAAAAAAAAACAATTTTTTTTGATGTAGCTTGTTTCCTATTTTACAGTTGGTGCACCAGGTCAATATTTTTTAAGCTATTCATGTTAAGGCACTTGCTGGCCAAAATTAACGACATTTTGTCTCTTGTCGTTTGAAGCTCTGGCCTTTTGGCCTGCAGGGTGCCACACCACCAAATTTGGAGAAGGAAAATTGCAGCAGAGCCATGGTCTTGGTTTTATTCCTGTTTGCGTCAGTGACATGCATCTACGTCGATATTTAGCAAAACTGTTGCCATGTAATTATTCTCTGGAGTAGAACCCCCCCATACACACTTGTGCGCGCGCACACGTATACACCCACTACCTCATCCTAATTATAGCATATGATGCGATCACAGGGACTTCATTTTGTAAGTTCTACCAATATAGTTGTTTGTTCCTTAATTGCTAGGTGTGGCTTGCAGGAATGCTGGGAGCCTACAAGCAGGCTCCCTCATCGGTTACTGCAATTCAGGCATGTTGTGTGGGCAGGCAGGGGTGTGGCCCTACTGTATAGGGATGGCTACAGCACTTTGACTTGGGTCAAACATGACCTTCAGCTTGACAGGTCATCAGACATTCCAGCAAGCAAGTGCTCAACTTTGGGGGGCATATGTACATTTCCATGGTGTTGTAATGGTAAAAAAGCTGCCTTGATCAGGAATCTCTGCCTTGATCTTTAGAAACTGAGAAGTACACCATTTAGCAGTCATAAGATTTACTGTCATTGAAGTGAGAACTTTTTTTAAAATTATTATTACACTAAGTAGTGATCTTTAGATGCAGTGTGCTTACTGTAGTGGCAGTTATAAGCCTTCTCTGGCTTAATGGTTCAGCTCAGCCCTGAGAGAGGGAGAGCAGGTCTCAGCACAGAGCAGCTACTTGTGTATATCTTGTTAGGGTCAGACTGCAAGGCAAGCTGAGCTACGGCTGTGAATTAGCCCAAAAGCAAGCGGTGTACTGATGCCTGGCTTCCATCCTCTCACATCTGTCTTCTGCTGAGTATCTTGTGGCGGGGGGGTGGTAAGGGTATGGTACTCACTCCAGGCTATTGCCATTTGGCCTTCTGTTAATGGACTTCCACAGTTGAAGCTCTGGCTGAGAGAGCCCTTACAAACCCCAAGAAATTTATCTGCCAGATGAATGTGGTTGTCTTGTAAACTGAGGCATGTTTCAGTAGTCTGTATGCTAGGCTGTAAAGTGTCTTTCTAGAGTAAACCAATATGAGACCAACAGCCTGAATAGCCCCCCCCCCCCACACTTCTGTAGAATGTATTGGAGTGTACACTGACCTTCATTCTATCATAGTTGTAGGATTATGGGATCTGTCATTTCTACCATTTTGCAGGCTGGACCAGTTCAAAAAAAGGGGAAAAAATGATCAAGACTCTTGATCAAGAGTTATCTGCATCTCTTGACTGAGTTATTTGGTGATTTCTTGTCAAACGAAACAGGTTTGTTAAAGCTCATTGTTGGATACCTTATAGTGGACAGGACTGACAAAAAAGAAAGTCTAGTGTCAGTCCATGAATATCTGTGCTTCAGTTCTCAAATGGATCTTTTTTTCTAGAGAGATTCTCTGTTACTCTTCCACAGACATGCTGTAGTAGTATCTTGGAGTCTTTTTCTTATGTCCATACTTGGTGTGTGTTCATTGTCCCGTGGAAATGGTTCTCTAGCATACAGTGATTGTATGTCCTAATCAAAGTTTCTGTAGTCTTGTAAGAAATCTTTTCTTTTTGGGCATTGCTTCCCCCCCCGTTGGAGGGGCTACTTTCATCTTTGACTTGTGCAAGAATAGAGGTGAACAAAAAGGGTCAGAAATTCTGAAGCTCAGCTTTTAATTTCAAAACCAAGTCAAAATACTACCGTGAAATTTGAATCTACGTGGAGCCATCTTGAACAAATGAGAACGTGTGTGTAGTGTCGAGTGCTGTATTAATGAACGTTCTTCTGTTCAGTTTTGCCGCACAGTATGGTATTACTTGGTGGTATTATTCACCCCCATTTACTTCTGTTATCTTTACATTTCTTGTCCTCTTGCATCATTTGGTTGATCAGAGAAACTTGTGCAGTTTGCAGCAGTTTCCTGTTGACAAAGCAGGAAGATTGGTTAAGAGGAGGAGAATAAGGTATTCAGTGCCCCCATGAAGCATTGCAGGTAGGACAGGCCAGAGTTTCTCAGGTTTCTGTAGTTTTCTAGCTTTTTGTTTGAAATAAAGGAAGTGAAATGTGCCTAGATGATGGTGTTTCTGGTAGAGCTGTTCTGCATCAGTCTGGGGGTAGTTCTTTGTGAAGCTTGGGCAAGCAGTTTGTTACTCACACCCTTATCACTGTTAAAATCCATGCCATTCTTCAGAGAAGGTCTTGATATAAAGACCTTACAACAGGACGCTACCCAACATTAAAGAAAAACGATGAGGGACTTGAGGACCAGTGGTGGAATTTTGGATTATAGTGGTGGAGTTTTGGATTATAACGCAAAGAAGCTCATTATTGGTTCTATGAACATTTTGTCTTTTTAATCTTTTGCCAGGAAATTCTGTATGCAGTTAGTGGGGGGGACAAAGTATAAGAATCACCTTTTTCTTTTTCTTAAAAATGACCTCTGGCTTAATCAGAGGTGTGCTCTTGTAGCACTGCCATTCACAGCTTGATGTGATGAATTGTTGAAATGGCCCTGAATATTTGTCTTTATGGAGGGGAAAGTAGGTGGTTCCGGATCAGGGTCAAGGTGAGAGTAGTACAATGAATGGAACACTGAGTTTATCAAGTGTGACATTAGGGTTAAATTTCAGCAGAGTACCACTTTGTGTTGTCTGTTACTCTAGGGTAACAGAATACATGGAATGACAGAGCTGCACTCATACATTGAATTGAACCTGCTGAATTAAACTTTAGGTTTGTCACACATCAGCGGGAACAAAGTCCTAGATGCAGATTTACAGCCAGTGGAAGGAGATAATTCTATTGCACTCTAGTTCTAAGAAATAACCCTTGGCTCTAGAATTTAGTTTATCATGTTTTCTTTGTCAGCTGTCAAGGGGGGGGGGGCAGTCATGGACATCACATGTCTACTCCATAAATACGTGTTTGCCATAATTGCCCTGATTACATGTTTTTGAAAAGTGGATTTGTCTATCTTTTGTTTTTTTTTTTTTTTTTGTTTTTTTTTGTGCACAGTGTGTTTTCCATTTGTGGTAATGCTCAGTGTCCCTGGCTGTGGGTTTAGGAATGGCGTTGTGCAATGTAGGATTCATCCTGTGGGGCAATGTGATTGTTACTTCCACTAGTTGGTAGTTTTCCAGTCAAGGAGCTTTCTTGTTTAGCTTGTCCACAGATCTGCCCTTCTCATCTCTCCCCTTTCGTGTTCTCCAGCCCCATTATTGCATTTTGAAGGCTACCAAAAATGTATGGCTAGTTGCTTTAAGAAAACAAATTGCTATGGGCATGACTACAACTGCACTGCTCCTTAACTAGCCTTTGTCTTCCCAGTTGGTGTATCTGCAGTTCTCTTGGTGGGTCAGTGAACCTTTTATATGGCTTTAGTACACTCTGTGCTGTGGAGAGAACTGAAATCCATACTGGAAGATCAGAACTTGGTGTCATGGACTCTTCAGAAGCATTTTGGGGAATTCTCAAGCACAGTAATACAAGGAGAAGTGAAGACTGGGGAAACATTAAGCTTTAGGGGATGTACTTTAAACATCTCTCTGGTCTGTCTGCTTAAGTATTCCTACTGTGTTCTTGAGGTGTGACTGAGGACAAACCTTACGGGTGCCTTAGAAGGATGTAGTATTTTGCACAAGACTGTAGTTTTTAAACGCTTTGCTTTACGTTAGGGCATTTCTTTATTACACAAGTTAGGGTGGGATTTTGTGACAGCGACTGTATTGAAGCTCCATTGTGTAATAGCCACAACGCAAAGAAGCTCATTTCTGACCGTGACCAGGCAGGATGGTGATTGTGGACCTTGGTCAGGTTTGTGGAGTATTACTGCATGTGGTTCAGCTGGTGTGCAAAGTGCTTTTTGAAAGATTTTGCTTTAAATTGCTACCTTTCCTGCTGCAGTAGTGTCAGACTTTCAGTTTTTGTGGCAAAGCTGATAAGATGCAAGTCTTTGACCTTTTCTTTGCACCAAAGAACATTTTGTATTATTGAAGTGTCCTTGGTTTTATTTTTCTTTTTAAAAAATGTTTAGTGTTTCCTTTCTTGAGTATTATTAAGGGACAAAAGTATTGTTTTCTACATTTTTTGCACAGGAGTCTAAGCTTTAAGTATTAGAGTGCACAGCCTTCCAGCAGGTGGCCCAGACCCTGTAAGGAGTAAATGGTGCTTTTGGGGAATATGACACATCATTCTGAGGCCAGCCAGTGGTCCATATTAGAGAGCTCAGAAGTGCTGTTCTCAGCTTTGTACACAAGCACAAGTTTAAAAGTGTTAGTGTCAGCAAATGCACCGGGCAGTAGGAACTCAAACCAGGGAAAGGCCCATCTCTGCAGCACTGCCAAGGCCCGGGAGGATCTGTTCTGGTTGCATTACCAGAGCACTGTGTAGGTCAAGCTGAGACCATAACGGCAGTGCACACTTTTTGAGTACAGCCTGGTTCAACAAATCAATATGGCTGCTGCTTATCATTTTCAGACTTGTTATAAATTTAGACTTAAAGGAAGTGTACTTATTTTGCTCTAGTTTAAATAAAAAGCTCTTTCAAGCCATATTGTACATAATATTTCAGAAAGTCATTCAGTGTTACTTAAAGCTAAGTTGCTACAGGTTTCTTTAATACTTCAGTTATAATGATAGTTTGAGGCTTGATTTTAAGCTGCAGCTTGAGTCATCCATTTATTAGTAATTTCTTCGAGCCTGTTGTATGTCAAATTTCTCATTCTGTACCTATGGATGTATGTACTGCATATAAAATAACACTTTATATTTTGTGCTACAATTCTACTTTGAAGGCAAGTTGAAGCCACCCACCTCACTCCAACTGTTCTCATTTCCTGTGTTCTTTTAAATTGACATACTGTCAAGGGTTGCCATAGTGATGTGACAGGGAATAAACTTCCTGTCTGTGCCCCGTGGTTGTCTGCTCTTTTTCCATTTCTGCAGACTTAATTTTTTTAATAGTTAATCAAACAAATCAACTTGCCACAGTTAAGGGTCAGTACTCAGGAATATTTTGCTTTGAACAATTCTAATAAATATATTGAGTTGCTTGAATTGTTTTGTTTCCTCAAATTAAACTCTGAAATCTGTTGTACTCTTGCAAGAACATTTAGTTTCCTGTGGGTTTTTTCTTTCTTTCTTTTTTTTCTTTTTTTTTTTTTTTTATATACTCTGCCATCTGTGTTTCTGTGTAGTTGACAGGTTTAATTCTATTCTTGTATCCTTTATCATAGAGCAAGGCTGAGCTCAAGGCTGTATTGGGGTGCCGGAGAAACTGCAGACCTTGGTTTCAGCCAGACAGAGCCACCTGGTTAAATCAATCATGGTCAAGCCTTTTTATTTTGCATCTCAGAGAAACTCCACAGGGCTACTGTTTGGAGGGAGTGGTGCAATTGCTCACATGACATCGTATCTCGAAGCCTAGTAATACAAGTCCCTGTAGATCTAGCTAGTTAAAATCCCTCCTGTAGTCTCTACTGTGGCTGCCTTGTTTTAATAAGTGCAGAAAAGGGAAAAAAGCTCTGGTGGGGTGTGAGGGACCTAGTGAGGTTTGTGGAGCATAACTGGAAGTGGTTCAGTTGGTGTACAAAGTACTCTGGCAAATGTGGCTTTACATTGCTGCTACTCTTTTGTCATATACCAGTCTGTGTATTGTCAAGTTAATGTTGAAGAATTTGATATTTTTCATGTTAGGTTCTTGGGATCTTATTGTATGTAAACATGCCCATTTATAAACCTTTAAATGAAGCAGACAAAGTGCTTTTGAATATAACTGAAGTTGGTAGAAGCTGTTCAGAGCCCAGCATGACCCAGTGCTTAGCTCAGCTGTCTGAGATCCACCATGTTGACCCACTGGAGCAGAATTCTTTAGTCAGTCACACAAAAAAGCCAATTTCTGTATCTTTTAAATATGGGAATATAGGTGCTAGAGGGGTATCTAGCAGTGTAGTGTTTAGAGGGTGTGGACTTGAAGCTTGTAAGTTCAAGGCTCACTTCATGCTATATTTTCCTATGTACTTGTGAATGTACTGTACTCCCTTATGCTGTTCCCCATTAGCCCATCAATGAACAGGTCAGCAGGACAGGGAATTCCCACTGACTGCTGGTCCTGCCCTTCTGACTTTTTAAGCTGTTTTTATAAACAGAATTCTAGCCCAATTTGATTTCCTTCCGCTGTTGCATAATTTACAGGAATGGACTCACTCCCCTGCTAGCTAATGCTGTATATCAGTTGTGAAGTGCACTTAAGTACATTCCCACTATTCCTGTTCTCTGTCACTTGCCATCATATGCTGGACACAGAGTAAATGTTTTCACTTGTCTAGTTAATTGCAAGACTGTTTTTGTTTGTTTATGATACTTTAAGGTAATTATTTGGGATTGTGTTCAGGTTTCCCCTTAACCGCTTTCACATGGGCAATGAGAAACTGCAGCTGCTCTGGGTTATACTGCAGGGCTGTTGCACTGGCACCAGTGGAAATGGTCAGAGATGGGTATGCTACAATGATGCAAGTAGACTGCATGCAAGCCTCTTCTAGTCTTCTTTATCTTTTTCTGCTCTTGTTAATCACACCTTCATTAATGTGAGCCAGCTTAATATCAGCACATGAGCTGCTCAGGTGCCATGCTTTTAATCCCCACATTACTACATGAATTCCTCTGCTGTTTCTCTCTGAACTAAGTTATTCTTGTTAACTCTAGCAGGTAAAAGGATTACATTTATTTTTGTAGATCAATAATGATATAGTTTTATTTATGAATAGTAGTGGTTGATTTTAACTTGATATGATTTTTTTTTTTTGTGTCAGGTTTTCCTTTGATAGCTTCGGTTAGCACACATAGTTCAAAGACATGATTCAGGTGAATTGTGGCTCTGAATTGCTCATAGTGTATTTGTGTCTCTAGGTTAAAAATGTTATGGCACTTCTGTTTCAAACAGTTGTAATAAATATGGAGAGAGGAAATGTGAGGGTGGAAAATGTGGATCACATCTCCATGTGTGATCAAACATACTGTATGCAAGTATTTTGGAATTGATGGGTGCTTTCCATGACCCTGAAGGGTTACTAGGCTTGATTACTGATATTAATTTTTGAACACTTTGCATTGAGGACTGTTCTGCCTAAGCTTTATATAATGCAGGTCCAGTGAGTGCTATTATGGACAATTCCTTACGTTCTTTCTTTGACCAACAACTCTGCCACACCTGATGGCAAACAAATTATCTGGAAAAAGTGTTTTCACGAACTTGGCATTACAGAAAGAGAACTTGAAGGTTGCAACCATGTTTGAGACCCTTCTCATGTCTGAGCAAATATGCTTGGTTTACATATTCAGTTGTCATGGAGTCCAGTGGATCTTTTTCACATTCTTGTTTAGAGATTCTCAAGCAGTGATTAGGGGATTATAGTGCTGCCTTTGAAAAAAGATCCCCAAAGAAAAACTACGATGAGTTAGACTTGTGCTGTAACTTGGGGTTAGCTGTTAAAAAAGCTATTTGAAATGAGTTGTCTTAACTTTAGCTTTAGAGTCATGGTTTAACAATACACAAAATCCATACAAGTGACAAACCACTACCACATGGCTAATGTCCTCTGATTATTGATATGTATTACAGCACTTTTTTTTCCCCCAACAAAATAACAGCAATAACAACTTTTATGTCAACAACCATAGTTATTGAAACTTAAGAAATCTGTTTAATAGCACTGGATTGTTCCCATGTACCACAGTATAAAATCGATAACTGCACATCTAACATTCATTCGGTAGATGAAAGTATTAGGGAGAATTCAGTTGCAAGTTCCACAAAATGCAGCCTTTAACTTTTACTGAAATGAGGCTCTTTTTCCAGCTCAGACATTTCACTGTTGGTCTGACCTTTTACTGTTCCTGCCAGTAAAACCAAGGGTGTTTGGATATGTATTCTGCTGGAAAAACTGTCTCTTCAGTATTGGCTACTTCCGTCTTGGACATCTCAAGCTTCTCCGGAGGGATGTGCTTCATTTCTGTTTGTGCCTTTTCTGGAGCCAAAAAATCAGCAGTTTTTCTGTGAGAAATTCCTACCTTTTTTAAAAGAACAAGACAGTGCAATGAGTCACTTTGGAAACAGACAACATTGTTCCCTCTACATGAGATCAGCAGAATATAATTTTAATTTTGGTATGGGAAATGACTGTGGAAAATATTTTACTGCTTTTTTGACAAATCATATGTGATGGCATACATTCATGCTTGTACTGTATATGCTTCAGCCTCATCCCATTGAATTGTATGGTTAGAAAGTGAACCAGTGAAATTAGTTTCCTTCCTGTTCAGTGGTGGGGTGTTATGCAGTTCCACTAGGGAACAGGGTTAAATAAGTCATGAAAGGTAACTTATGACATTACAGCTGGAATATAAATGAGGTGTGTGGGGTTTCTTTTTTTTTTTTTTTTTTTTTTTTAAATTTAAGAGTTTTGCTTGGTTTTCATGTGGTGATCTGTGCCCTCGGTATCACAGCTGGCTCACTGGTTTCAGCCATGGAACGAACGCTAATGTCACCTTTGAATAAATTTGTTTTCATGAAGGAAGGACAATGTCAGCCAGTGTGACGACATGTCTGACCCCCGCTGCCTTTTTTCTTTTTGATTCCAAGGTGTCTGCATATCACCTGCTGACTACTGCTTTATCCCTGAGTGATGGTGGCATTGGTTTGATTTCTTTTGATGGATAGCCTTTTGCTGCGTGCTAATGATCTCCTGGGAGCAATGATGTGTTGTCGGTGGTTGTCTGAAACTGTTGTTTGATATCAAGTGAGGTTAGTGGGGGATGGCAAAAATGTCCCTTATCTCTCCAATATTAGGGAGACCAAACTGCTTCTATGGTTTTAATCTAGCGCCTGGCCCATATTCCCCCAAAAAATACTTTAGACACGAGTTGTTGCACATGCAACAGGTCTTTTTCCATTTGCAAATATGTAGTGTGTGTTGGAATTTGATTAAATGACTATGAAGTTCAGCACTTTCCCTCAGTCATATGGATTTGACTTCTTTTGATGTGGTGCCAGATATCTTGGGTTTTAAGCAGGGCATGAACTGTGCAAGTTTGATTTTGATGTGTATATTGTGAGGGTGAACTGATGTGATGTAGTACAATACGCTGTTTGATATCAGAGGAGCGCTGTTACTGTGATTCTGTCCTTGTTGTGTGACGTAAGCAGACACAGCTCAACTTTAGGCCTGTAGTGTTTGACCAGTTTGCCACCTCTTTGTGTGTTAATAAAGAACTAACCCTTCACTGCGCTCTGAGCAGTGTGTTGCGCTGGTGATGCAGCTGCTGCCATTAAATGCCTGATACATAGGCAGTCCTTTCTGTAAAGGTGTCCACTGGTGTAATGACAGTATTGTGTATCGTTACCACACATACACTACAGACTGAGCAATTGCATAACATTACAACTATATTGTGATGTTGTGAGACAGCTGCTGTTGGGTTGAGGCTTGGTGGAGTCTTGCCTGGATACAGTCCTTGACCTCATTCTTTAATTTTTCATAAGAGCTCATGCCTTTTTGACAGTTTTGTCTTGACCTAAGAGAATGTAGAAAGAATTAGTCAAATATTACTTATCTCCATGTGTTTTGCTTGGTATGGAATTGATTTTATTGAACTTTTTTTTTTTTTTTTTTTTTATTTAAAGAACAAAGGCACACTTTAATTTTTATTGTTTGGTTAACTTGATATGATTTCAAATTCATTTGAGTCAGTTCAAATTGATCAATTTGAATCTATTTGAACTATTGTTGAAAAAATTTGAGTTTGTTTTCCCAGAGGGCAATTTTTAGACTTAGGTGTGTTGGTTGTGTGTTGGACATAAATGAGGGTAAAATGAGATGCGCCCTACAGCTCCATTGTCAAAAATTATTTTTTTTGGTCTCTAACGGGTATTGGTATTTAGTCTGGGATGTCCTCCCTCCCTTTCATTTTGAGGGAAAAATATTCAGATGGCAATGTGTTGGTTACTTGATTTGGAAACATTAAAACAGTCTTGAAAGCATGTATAAGCTCTGGGGTATTGATTTAGAGCACATAACACAGGAAAACTTTAGTCTGATTTGTATTTTTAATGTGGGGAATCAGGGTGTTCCAAAGCGTGATGAGATGTCTTTCAGACACAGAGTTGGAAGCATTATGTGTGTGTGTGTGTGTAAAAGATCAAAAAAGGCAGAGGTATGGATTGTTAAATCTATATATATATATATTTTTTTTTTTAGTCTCCTTCCCAGTTTTGGGGTGATTCATTTTCAAATGCCGTAATGGGCAAATGGGTTCTGTATGCCAAGTAAAGTGACACTCTTCAGAAGAAACAATTAAACCTCTGTGGGTCACAGTTTTATGTTGCTTCTGAGTTTCTTTATCATTAGGAGAAGCAAAATGGGATGTCCCTAGGGTTGTAGTGGAGGTGTTAGAACCAGCAACTGAAATGGTTTCCTGTTATGGTTTGCCTGTTTTGTGAAGATATGTTATTGAATTTTAGATCTGACTCCAAAATATTATGTGTTGCTTCTGAGTTATAACTCCATCTACATTATCACTACAGACCCTTTCAGTTGACATAACTTATATTATATGAATCAAGAACATGCAACACAAATATCTGAACAAAATTGTTCTGAATGAAAGGTTTGAAGGTACAAATGATTAAAGTGTCTTGTAATAAAGAATACACAAAATAAGTAAATGGCTGAAGCTCTGCTCAACTTTAAAGTAACAAGGTGGTGTTATTGAGGTGTACGACAGTGGTACCCGGAATGTACGCAAAGTGAAAGTGGGTCTCTCAAGATCATCCCTCTCATGTTTAATTTATCCACTAAGATGCAGTGTGATGTTAGTATATTTGGTTATCAGAAGCTGCTGGATGAATATTTCTCCAATTGTTGGGGAAATAGTATGACTTCCAGTTTTGAACAAGGAGGTACACAATAGGCCATTTCCAGTTCCATGGCCTGTCCTGCCATTATTTTCTGTTCCTGACTCATTTGAAAGAATGAATGTCCTTAGCTCTGTGCCACCAGCACCTCTCTAAGGAATGGCTTCCCTTGGCTCCAGAGGCAGGTGTTTAATAGATCCACCTCCCAAAACTGTTATCTTCCTGCTCCACATCCTGTGTTCCACAGGTACCAATTAAAGCAGCATGTTTTCTCCTGATTACATTAACAGGTCCACAGGGGAGGTGGGAGGGCTACTGGGAATGAGTCTTTGGGAAGACATCTGGAATAGAGTGAAAACGGATAGGGCTTCAGTGGCACTATGTGGTTTGGCATGGGGAGGGTTTCTGGGTAGGTGCAATCCACCTCTCCACTAACCATTGTAGTGCTTATTTACAGCTGACGACTTGCTGTCTGTACTGGAAGTGCCCACTAAACAAATCTATACACTCTAAAGTTTAAAATGTAAAATAATGTGTTATCTAGAGAGATTCTGAATACAGCATTGTGTCGTTTGCCTCCTTTGCCACGCTTTTTTTTTTTTTTTTTTTTTTTTTTTAATTTTTTTAAATCTGGGTCTTTTAGGGACTGTTTAAGGAAATTTAAAATAGCTTTCCAGGAAAGCTTGTGTAGAGAATGCTTTTGGACAAGTGAGATGCATTACCTCTGACCTTTTGAGCAAGTGCTGATTATAGTCCTTTCCCCATGAGGAAGGAGGGCAGCATTTTACTGCAGGGAAAAAAGTGGTCTTTGCAGAGATGCTGCTGTGGTTTACTGGGTAAATGTCATCTGTGTTTTGTTCTCCCTTGGTCCTTCTCCCTGCTGGACCTGATGGTTATGGAGTTGGCCAAAGATGGCAGGTGTCTGGATTGCGCTGATTTGCTTTTTAAAAGGTGCACTTCCCTCACTTCAAAGAAAAATGCAAGTTTCTGAGTGACTCCTTTTGGCTTAGGGTATTGAAGCTTGCTGAAATGGACTTCACTGGGAGGCCTGTCCTCCTGACTCAACACTCTCACTGCTGGCTTCCTCTATCCCCTACAGCACTGATGCTATGCTGTAAAACTGTCTTGGTCTGGTATTTATGTAATTGCAAGTCAGTCAATTGCTACAATTAAGTGCATTCATAAAAACTAAAAGGATGGCAGACAGCTTGCAGTAGTACTGTAGGGGAATCCCATTTAGTTATTTAACAAATCCTATATAGTGATTTTTCAAAGGTTACACTGAATTGATGCTAAACTAGCTGCTGAAATTTTTACTGGCATTCTTAAAAATGTGGCTAATTTTATATATGTTTAATTGTCATAGTTCTTCACAAAACCAAAAATGTTAAAGTCCCATTGAAATGGATGAATTCTGAAAGTGAGACACTGAGGCTTACTGATACTTTATGATCAAGTAAAAGATCAATGGTTTCTTTAGTTTAAGGAATGAGTCTCCTATAGGGGATGAAATCTTTGAAAGTATAAGAATATTAACTACATGGATGTTGAGATTATACACTGTGGTGCTGCTACTTTAATGCTCAGACTGCAGGCTTATTTCCCTCTTTGTGAAGGTTTGGCAGTGTTGGATTAAGACAAAGAGGAAACCCTGAATTATTCAACAGCCTGTGTCGTTTCCCCTTATGTTCAGGCTTCTCAGTGCACAGAGCATATTAACTTTTTAATGTACTGTGGCCTGTAGTCAGGACTGGGGGGCTGATGTGGGTCTTTGTTTGAACCAAGTTCCTGCATGCTCTTTTGCCTACCATATCTACAGTGTTGCAGAGATGCTGCATAGGATGGCACAACACTGATTTTTTGCATGGATTGCTCTTCTGCTGCAGCATTCCCTGTTACAGTGTGTTGCCTTTCATACTCTTAAACTCTTTGCTCTCACTCTTTTTGCAGATTTCTGCATTGTATGCCACCTTGTTGCCCCCTCTACCAGACACGCATCATAATTAACTTGACAGTTGCAAACAAACTCACATTGTGGTTTAAGACTGCTGGGAGTCGTGTGATTCCACCCTGCTTTTTTAAATACTAGCTTTATATTGCTCTCTGCCACCCCCTCCCTCTCATGCATAAATGCACGTGCACACACACAAGTTGGCTCAGTCTTCTAAAGATTAGTATCGTTATGCTATCTTTAACCAATCAAGATGCCTCTTATGAAACTTACTTTTTGGTGTGTCATTGAAGTGTAGAGCGACAGGCATGGGCATGTTCTTCTCTCGATCTTGACATCTTCCTTTGTCTTTCTGTACCGCTTAACTGTTAAATGGAAAAATGGGATAGGTGGTTGGATTGGAATTGATGTTTTCTGGTGTTGGAGTTATGAGATGAAATTTGAAAGGTGTCTGTAAATATTATAATGAGCAAACACACACGTCTTGTCCCAGTCACCAGTGGGTTGCGTGAAACCAGGAGTTACTGAAACAGTTAATGAAAACCAGCTGCCACCATGTTTTTGGGATGTTTGAAGAGGATGCTTCAGATTTGGATGGTCTGAAAGACAGGCTGTCCTTAAAGCAGCTGACAAGTGAAAGCACAGTACATTCTGTTTTTAAAGCCCATTTTCACTTTTCCCCTGATGCTGTGCAGCCGCAACACTGCAAAGGTTTTGCCTTTGGTGGTTTTTGGCAATTACTAGATATTTGTCTATTAATCATTGGTTCCTTGGAACTTTTTCCATTGTTTCTCCATTTCTATTCTCTGTTCGAAAGTCTGATCTCCTTCCCCTTTAGCCCCTCTTCAACTGTACCTGGTTTCTAATGTAGAGAGAAGAGCAGCAGTCACTACCTCTGTAGAGCACTTGCTGGCTCTTTTGTTGTTTTTCAGGATGAGTTCCTGACAAGACTTGGAATGTCTCACACATCCCTGCCCATTTGTGAAGAGCTGTACTTGAAGATGGTAGTGCTCTTGTATCTCATAGTGGAAGGAGCCCAGGCTTGGCACTGGTAATTCATTAAAGATCCTACCCATCCTGCCAAGAGGAAAATCTCAGCTGGCAGCCTGACTTCCATGCTTTTTCTCTCTGCTGTTATATGCAGGCACACGATTCTAGGTGGGGACATGGGTGGCATCTGTCTTCAGTACCCCTGTGTGCTGCTGCTTGGCTTTGTCCCTCTTCCTGCTTCAGCATACCACCCCCATTAGAGTTGTTCCAGTGCCATCTATGAAGTCCAAGGTGTGGCCAAATGATGGAGAAAGCAGTTTCCTGTTTGGTTGATCTGTGAGCTTGCTAGTTCCCTCACTTTACATCTGCTCTCTGGTCATGCTGTGCTCTGAATCACAGAAGGCAGAGGAGAAATGAGGAAGACTGCAGCTCTCAGCAGCTGAGGGACTAATCTTCCTCTGGGTTTTTCTTTGCGTAATATTTGTATTTATTTATTTAAACTTTTTTTGACATCACTTTTGTGTAACATAGTATGTAAATGACTATACCTGCTGCACCAGTTTCCAGAGTTTTCTGGTGTTCCTGTATACTGCAAGTGGTCATTCTCTTTATGCCTTGTGAATCTGTGTGTCTTTGAAGTTGAACATTGATAAACAGTTGTTTCTGGTGAGATTCCGGGACCAGTGGTGATTCACAACAAACATGTCTGACATAATGCCTGCACCTTTTCATGGCATCTCATAAGCTTAGATTACAGGAAAAAAACCACAAGCTCCCCCTGAAATTTCATTCCACTCATTTGTCATAAACTTGTGTAGTCTATTAGTAATTTTATTTTTGCTGAGGATAGGAATATAACTTTCTTCTCTTACTACTGTATTGTGCTGTAATGTTCCTCCCTTGTAATTAAAATCCCTGGTGATGAATAGGTCATAAACACTTTTGTTGGTTCTTTGCATTCAAGCAAGGAACAGAACCAAACTTGTGAAACTGATTTTGACCATTTGTCAGTTAGGGACCTCTGGCTGCTGCCTGTGCATGGCCACAGACGAACCGAGAGGTAGAGAGCAAATAAACCGTAGGATGAAGGTTCCGTACACGGACAGTTTGTGCTAGATTCCACTTGACAAAAAATGTGGTCAGATAACTTGAGTGCCACACACCTTATCAGCCCACAACAGGGTTCAGGGCAGACTGTCAGCCCTGAGTTACATGCACATTTTCTCTTAGTGTACTCGGTATTGCATATAAGGAAGATGCTAACTAATGTTTACCTGGGTGTTTTAGGTTTGCTAGTTACAGTTAGGTTAAGTCTATTGTGCTACTTGGGCATTTAAGCATTATGTGACAGTGAGTCACTGCGTATGGCGCGAGTGTTTACGTGCTCTGAAGGGTTACAAGCGCTGCGTGTGAAATATTAAAGCTGTCCTTGAAGAAGCCAGAAGGTCCTGCTGGTAATAGTGTTGTTTATCTTGTCGGACTGTCTCGCACTACAGCTGTTTCACACCATGAGCTGCTTCATTAGTTTTCCCCATTAAAGTGAATGCTTGAGGAGTCTTTCCAGACCGGTGCTAATTTAAAGCTGAATTACGAGAGTGAAAGCTATTTAACTTTTATTTTTTGGGGGGGGGGCTTGGATAAACTTATGCTTGTTCTGATTTTTTTATTTTTTTTATTTTATATAAAGCTATGGACAGGATGTCTGTAATATGTTTTTGTCGTGGAAATGAGATTAGTTGTTATGAATTTATTTTATAATTTTGATCTAAATGATACCCTGACCTATAATTAAAAAACATTCTGTTTGCAAAGTAGCTGAGGTAACCAAGGAGTTGCTTATCTTTTGATCTTTATTAAAGAGGCTCTGAAGGTCACATTTGTTACTCATCTCTGTCAAGATTAGGATAAGCGGGAGATTGGGAGGGGTGCTGTGTTGAGAAATCTGTAAAAATATATGCTTACTACTTCTCACCTTGTGGTGTCATTGTGGTCACATTACACACCAAGATCTCACCTTCTTTGTACTGCTTCTGTTCAAGCCTCTTCCTTTTAGTGCACGTTGAATTGGTTTTCTGCATTTACAGTTCCAGGAGTGCAGCAGTTCTTTGCTCATTGTATGTTACATAGACTGCATTTTGACTTGGTCCTCTGATACCTCTGGTCACATTGAAGTCCTAAACTTCTCATTTGAATGAAGGGTTTATAGTCAGCTGTGCAACTTTTTTTTTTTTTTTTTTGGTACAAATATGGGGAAGAACTGGTGCTTCTCTAATGGTTCTGCTCTACTCTGTTTTGCAAAACAAACATATTAACCATACTGACCTACGATTGTGTAAAGAAAATGGTACCATGGATTATTTTAGAGCTGATTCCTGTTTGAGTCTGACCCACCTGAACATGTAGTGCGGCCACCTCTAATGAACACCTGTTGGGGTTGTGCAGATAGTTCAGTAGCTGTTTCTTTATCCTTTCATCATTTGGGCTGTGCTTTTCTCAGGTCTCATCTGTACTGAGACACTTGCTGCAGCTCCTGAATTGCCTGATGTACATTACATGGCGTAGCTGAGGGGAAATGATGGCCGGATGTGTTTCAGTTCCACCGGATAGTGACAAGAATTAGTGTGAGCTGCTGTTTGTCTTCTATTATATTATTCACAAAATGCTCAATGTACATTTCTGTTGCAAACCTCCCTTTCATGCACACAAAGCCCCCTAATACACAGGAACTCAGTCTGTAGGCAGCTGAAAAATCATTGTGCCGTAGTTTCTAATGTGACCTGAGTTGTGCCCTATAGCATGCTGGGAGAGTAACACTCGGTTACACACAGGTCATTGCCTCCTGTGTGTAGTCAGGCAGTGTTTTTATCTACCACTCTCTGATCCCAGAATAAATCCAGCAGGATGGAATGGCCCACATTTGTCCTGACAGAACACAACTGTCCATCTTTTTTTCACCATGTTTTCTCTAGTAAAAGTAATAATACTTTCAAATACTGCAAATGGCCAGGAGTCAGCAGTTTTACCCCTTTTTAAAGGTGATCATCAAAGAAAAAAAAAAGATGGAGAATTGATTGCTTTTACTAAGGCAGCTGCAGTGTGGCCAAATGGCACTTCTTTTAGAAGGCTGAAGGATTGAAAGAAAGGAGGAGATGGCACTGAGCTCCTATGCTTTCTCCTGAGTTGGCCTCCTCCCAGAGGCTGGTCCAGGAGTACAAACGTAAATGTAGAGGTGGACATTGCACTTAATGCTGCTTTGTGTACAGAACATGGTCAGTGTCAAGAAACTTGCTGCATGTTTTGATTTTCTGCTGTTGGACACAAGCTCAAAAGCTGCAGCTACCGTAAAAGTAAAATTAGTGAAACACTTGCTTAAGTTGATAGATAAATCAATACAGACTTACTAGTGTTGTTCCCTGTCCTGTCCCACTGGCCAGCTGCCCTTGTTCCCTGCCAGCTTTGATTTAATGAGAGTGATCTATCAGTGGATCTACACTGAGCAAGATTAATGTTTCTTCAGTGTATAGTGAAGGTCAAGTGGGACAACAGTAGGCTTAAGATCTGCTCTGTCCTGGGGAAAAACTGTTGTGCCTCCCTGAAAATCAGTGTTATTGTAAAAACAGTCGTCCGTTGTGTTGGTGACAGAGATACGGGTTTGTGATGAAGATGGCATTGGGATTTTCATCATTTATCTCTGTAGTGAACGCGGCTGTGGTGAAATCCAGGTTGCCTTTCAGAGTTGAGAAATGTTTTCTGGGGAGGGGTCAGCTTTTTAAATGTACAATTATAAATATCACTTGCTTTTGCAGCTCTAAAATCCTACTGTGGTATGTCTGTCAGATATTTGGTGATACTTCTTACAGAAGTGGTTACTTCACAGAGAGCGGTCAAAGAGAATGCTTATAAGATGTTTAGGGGGTGTGTGTGTTCATGAATCTGTACCAGAAGCATCCAGGCCTGTCAGAGGGCAGGAAATGTTTCAGGATACCAGATGTGTAGAAGACTAGTTCCTGCATATTTAAATGTTAGCATTTTTAACTGCTCTTTTAAACTTTTTCACCTGCAGGTGCTGGTGAGTCGGGGAAGAGCACCATTGTGAAGCAGATGAAGTGAGTAACTGTCTTCTCTTATCACCTCTCCCCATAGTTCCGCTTACTTTCATTAGCCTGTGGCACTAAAGGTAGCAAACTGGCTAGAGGTTTCACTTTATAATCAAAGGACCAGGGTTTTTATCTCCAGCTCTGCTTGGCTACCTTTGGAAAAGTTACTCACCCTAATTTGCACTACAGGGAAAAAAAAATCTTTATAACAATCGGGTTAGTTTAATAAACAAACTCAATGCTAAAAGGTCTCAGTAAATCAATATAAATGTACTTATCCAGACATTTTGCTGTGAATGCACAAGGCGGAGTCCCCCTTCCCGCCTCACGGATGCCTCTCTCTCACGCTACAAACTAGTACTGAAAACTTAAGTCAGACTGTTTCGGAGAGGCTCACACTCAGGTTCAGCAGTTTTAATTTTTTTTTTTTTTTTTTTTTTTTTTTTTTTTTTTTTTTAAATACCTGCAAGCCTTCCAATCAAACGACTTTCCTAGTAGTGTTTTGCACATGGGTTCGGCCAGTGCGAAGTGTTAAAAGATAAATAACTGCAATGACTACATTTATTTATCTGATTAAAAATTGCCAAAACTGAATTTGGGGTTTAATCTACATCAGCAGTAAAGATGCTTTTAAATTACTTTTATGAACACTTTTGTGTTTTGGCTCCCTTTATATTTTTGCATGGATTACACCTTTATACCACTAATCTCAGTTTCCTTAATTTACTTAAATAAAACAGGTACATGTCTCCTGGCAGACTGGGAATTAGTGTTTGCTTCAGTCTCTTGCTCACTCCCCCTTTTTCCTTGGTGACTTTTCTGTAAATTCTTGTTGAGTCAGCCAGCTTAGTTCTCTGCTGTGACCCAAATTGCTTGCTGCATTTTTTTTTTTTTGCAAAGCCACAAGCATACATCTACCAGGGAAACAGAACCTAAAACCATGGCCTTATTCTCTTTTGGGAGTTTGGCCTCCAGATTGTTTAATTACATCCAAGACAGCAAAATGCTGAAAGTTAAGGGTTAAATAGTAGTAGCTGAAGTATAACAGATCAAGTAGTTTTCACTGAAAAGGATTGAGTCTCTCTCTTTTTTTTTTTTATTTTTTATTTTTTTTTTTTTTATAAAGAGTAATTCATCATGAGACACATGACGATTGTATTAGGATAATGACACATTCAGGCAGCCAATTTATTGTTTTTAAATTTTATTTAAAAATACGTTCATTTTTATATGGGCTTGGCTGTCAAAATCCAGTCTACATTTAGAATGAATAGGAGAGTGCAATCAGAATAATGAACAAGATACACTGCCTGGCCAAAAAAAAGTCACCACCTGGATTTAACTTAGTGTTATGATCTGGGGTTGCTTCAGTTGGTCAGGTCTAGGTTCAGCAACATTATGTGCCCAAAAAATGAGCTCAGCTGACTACCGGAATATATTGAATGAGCAGGTTTTTAGATCAATGGATTTTTTTTCTTCCTTAATGGCACGGGCATCTTCCAAGATGACAATGCAAGCATTCATTGGGTTCAAATTGTGAAAGAATGCTTCAGGGAGCATGAGAAGACATTTTCACATATGGATTGGCCACCACAGAGTCCAGACCTTAACCCCATTGAGAATCTTTGGGATGTGCTGGAGAAGACTTTATGCAGTGGTCTGACTCTCCCATCAATACAAGACCTTGGCAAAAAATGAATGCAACTCTGGACGGAAATAAATGTTGTGACATTGCATAAGCTTATTGAAATGATGCCATGGCGAATATATGCTGTAATCAAAGCTAAAGGCAGTCCAATGAAATATTAGTGTTTGACTTTTTTTGGTCAGGCAGTGTATAAAAACAATCATTGGCTAATCATTGACTTAGTATATTAGTGCATCGTGTAAAAGGCGAAACCAAAGAAACGGAAAGCCGAGATTCAAATATTTCATGCTGCCATGGGAACGCTTGGCACCATATAACACCTCTGAAAGCAGAGCCTGACTTGTGCAATGTCTGGGTGAAGATGACGTGAGAAAACGGCTTTTAACTCTAAAACATTTCTTCTGTGTCCTCAGCTCTTCGCTTAACAACCACTTGATTTTAGACCAAATATAGTAATTGTAAGCCTTAAGAGGAGAATTGTTTACTCACCGAATGTCTTCTCCTTTTGCCTTCAGAATCATACATGAAGATGGCTACTCAGAGGATGAATGCAAGCAGTACAGAGCTGTGGTATACAGCAATACCATTCAGTCCATCATGGCAATCATCAAAGCCATGGCCAACCTGAAGATAAACTATGAGGACTCTGCCAGAGATGTATTTACCTTTCTTTTATCAATCTCTCTTACACTTATATGCACTCACACTTATTTATCTGGTGCTGTTTTCCAAAGCAGTTTACAACTCTGAGTGAGCACTGCATTTCACGGCATATTTAAATGCAGGCATGAGGTTGCAAATGCACAGTGGCTTTGTCTAATATTATTTATGCAGGTCCAAATTACACGTCTGTCAGGATTTATAGGAAATGTGTACAAAGGACAAGTGGAAATACCTTGAGATCCTTTGAGGAAGAAAATGAGCTCATTGGAGTCCAAATAAAGAATGCATGGACTTTGCTTTTAGACTTCTTACATGCGGGACCACCAAGCAGCCAGAGGTTGAGTGCAGTGGTTTTGTCAGCTTGATCAGGGTCTGTATGTATTTGGCACTTCTACTGTGATTGTATTATACTGACAGCTGCAGGAAGCCAACAGAGAGAGATGACTAGAGAGAGCATGAGAATTTTCTGGCAGGTCAAGCAATAACTCATACCATGGAATTCTGGGTTAGCTGGAAAAGTGAGATGGCACAGGCTAGTCTTGTTTTAGGAACTGCAGTGTAGTTGAGTGCAAGTCCCTGCAGCAGATATTGAGGACAGCTGAGAATATTGTCAGGCCCTCTCCCAACCAGCACTGAACTCTTCAATAAGCACTGCATCTGCCAGGCATCCAGCATTGTAGCAGACTGCACCCTCTCATGCACTGTTCCACCCACCTGTCATCTGGCAGAAGGTATCAAAGCACCCAAACCATCATTGCCAGACACAGCTATTTATTTCAGTCAGGCACCCCCAATCTTTGAACTGATCCCCTGAGGACTCCCTGCCCCGAACAAACCCACCCAGCCCCCACACACTGGGGTTTATATGTACAGTCTCTTTATAAAACTATTGTACATTGTTTATGCACACAGTAACTTTATAGATGTTTAAAGAACAGCTGCATATAAACCATGGTACAGTTTGCCCAACTACCTTAGCTTGTCCTGTGAATTTTTGCATTTAATTATTGCACTGAGGTCATTTTCTGCACTTTGTTGTCCTGTTTAACCCTCTGATTTTATCTCGATGAGCCCCAGAGAAACAGTATTTCAACCCTACTGTACACTTGTATATGGATGAGTTGACAAAGATCCCTTGAGTCTTCAGTCTAGATGACCAAGTAGGAGGGAATTGTGGTAGCCTATGTGTGGGATATCACCATGGTCTGTACTGATACTGATAGTGTATTTTCTATTGTGAGATACGGGTAAATGCTGCCATTGTTATATAAGCGGCATCTGCAAATTATGTTTTTATGCACACCTCTGATAGTAACCAGTGTTTTATTACTGTGCTGTGTGCATTGGCTGCCAGGTTGGGTCGTGATCAAGATGATCTATGTACAAGCAAACGGGTGTTGCTGACAGGCACAGTGGTGTACACATCCAGTCCCCATCACCAGTACTTATAGTCACAGCATTATAGCACATACAGCATTTCTAAAGAACATGGGCATCAAAATTTGGATTTACTTTCAACTGAAATATTGGTTGAGCTTAAATAGAAGTCCTGCCTGTGTTAAACAATTAACTTAAAGGAAGATATGCAGGAAATGAATCCACTTTGTTGGAGACAATCTGCTGGATTTAGTTTAGCCAAAGCTGAGAAACAAAATGCATTCAGACAACTGGATTTGGCTGCTACCTCCCTGACTAATTGGAAAGGACATCATCTCCACTCTCAGTCTCCCCATGCTGGGCTGAGAACTGAGCAATGTATTCTGAGGGTTTAATTTTAAGGTTTTGGTTGAAAACCGAAAGTACATCAGCCAAGGTAACTTGCACAGGAACAAATGGCATGCTTATCTCAGTCATAGAAACATGTAAACACGTATCTAAAGCATGGAAACATCTTACAGGACCTGTACATACATGCACTCTGATTCACTCTGTCTTCGTGGCTCTTGTGGGGTACATGATTGGCCTCTCTTTAATATTCAACTATAGTGTACAATCATGGCAAAATATCCAAAGTTTAAATAGTGCATAGCAACACACTCACCCACATTTTGCCTTGTGATGTGGCACTGGGTTTTGTGAACTGCCACGTTGCAGAGAAGAGGGTGAGGGGCAAAAACTCAGTATGAGCTATCTTTTTGCTAAGGTTATTCTAGTATCCTACCACGGTGATCTGATTGTGGACCCTTTTTGGGTGCCTCCCCAGCAAAGGCATAAGAGAACTGTCCTTATGACACCTTTGCATTCTGCTGCATGGAACATACTCTCCCTGTGTGCATATGCTCTGTGGCTCCCATTACACACAGCATCATCTGCAACTGATACACTTCCCAGCCTCAAGACACTTCAAATGGACCCCACTGACTGTTCTCCAGCATTAGAATTAGCTCTGAAACATGCATACTATACATGTGACATGATGTTTATTGTTGCTGCTGTCATAGTTATCATTCATTTCTTGTCATAACTCAAGCACATCTAAAAGAAAAATGTCTCTTTTGACCAGAGGCTGCATGGTTGTATACTAACAGATAAAACTGGTAGTAATGTTGAGCAAAATTTCCTTTTTTAAATTTATTTGAAGAATCAATAACTTAGTAAGGTTATATAATCTGTTAACTGGGTATTTGCACCTTCTCTAAATGCTAAATGTGAATTAATTTCATCTTTACTTCCCTGTAGTTAATGTTGCTGCTGTATTTCTGTTACTATATGTCCTTTGTGATTGCCATAAATGTTCCTTAGTAGTATTTAATTAATGATATTAATCTCTATCCCTGTAAATTTACAGCAGCACTTTTCACCAATACCTGCTCAGTGCCCCAGCGCCCACAAGTACAATCATTTGCTAGGGTTCAGCTGCAGTTTTAAAGTATTGAATGAGTCAGGATTTAATCAGACTTGAATTTGAATAATTTTATACAAGAATTAACTTGTACACTCTCTTGCTTATTGTAGACAATCATCCAAAACATTGCCATGGCCAAGTTCCTCTAGTAGAAATAAAAGACAGGCATTAGGCAACTTTTATGAGGCTGATGATTGACTTGCCATAAACATTTGTCACAAGAGAGAGTCCTGTTGGTCCCACTGTTGGAACTCCTTGGAAGAGCTGTAGTTCAGCATTCCTGCTTACAACAGGAGGCAAGTCTATTGAATGCCACACGAAGTATCCTGCTCTGAACAAACTCTAGTAATGTTCCTCTAGTAGACAGGAGCCACTGCTCCGTTTTACCAGGGCTTTTGTTGCTTGTGTGGTCATCCTCCCCAGTGCTCTAGCTTTTATTTTTAATTGCTCATAATGTACTGTATCTCCTTTATTGATTCTGGGTACTGTCCAACCAGCTGTAATAAATTGTCCACAGGATTCCTACACTCTATAGCTCTCCATTGTTCATGAAACATTGTGTTCTACAAATGCAACCTTGAAGAATTCCTATTTATGGAAGTGTCTGATCTTGGTTGTTGGATGCCCGTTATGATTTAATGAAGCAATATAACCCTTTGTGTGTTCATTGTCTTTGTGTGCGATTACCCCACAGGATGATGCCCGTCAGCTGTTTGCCCTGTCCTCCACGGCAGAGGAGCAGGGTATGCTACCGGACGACCTGGCCAACGTCATCCAGCGGCTGTGGGCCGACAGTGGGGTCCAGAGCTGCTTCACACGTGCCCGCGAGTATCAGCTCAACGACTCAGCTGCCTAGTAAGTCTTATATCTGACTTCTTTGTGTTTGTTGTAAGCTAATTCAGGACCCATCAGAAATTGCTTCTAGATTTTCAGCTATTTCAAATAAATGGCTTCCTTTTTGCAGCAATCAAAACAATTTACAGCACTGCTAAAAATGGATTTCATTGTTTAATGCTACAACAATAACCATTGTTTTTGTTATGGACAGTGTCTACTATCCTTAATGTGCAAATACATACATTTTACTGGAAATGCCAAGATGATGAATAATTCAGACATATTGGGCAGACTGAAGAGCAGTCAAAATTCAGTTAGTTTTACATACGCTCAGTGGACTTTAAAAGTCCTGCATTGGCAGTTTGTTTCTGAAGATGGCTGCAAATTAGTGTAACCACTGCAAAATAATGGTCATCCCTCCTGACTTACCTTTTAAAGCTTCAGTGGTCCATGAGGGCAAGATTCAGGCCAGCAAGCTGTCAGGCACTGAAGGAATGTGAAATGGTTGCACCAGCCAACCTCTGTGCACAGCAGACAGACTTTTAACAGGTTTGCCCAATCATAGTCTCGGGAGCCTGAATTCAGCAGTAAACAATTGTTCTATAGTGATGGGGGTTTGGATATCTGGAATTGTAACGTGCTCCAGGTCTGGGCCTGCTTCTCATTCACTACACATACCTTCCCCAGTAGATTCACAGAGCAAAACCTTGCAAGAGACTGTTCGTCTGCAATGGGGAATACTTTGAGGCCAGCTACAGTTGAGTGCTACGGACTGCGATGCTGGCGGCAACCAACGATTCAGAAACACATACAAGCTCCCCTACCTATATCTCCCCCACTCTCCATTCCTCACATCTGTGCCCATAGAAAGTAGCATAAACTCATACACTGTAGTTGTTTGTTCTAGGCTGGGATGCATTTATTCAGAGAAAGTTTGAATCAGAGCAAATTATTTTGTACCAGTATTGTAGAATAATGTAACTTCCCTGTTAGATATGGTAAAGTAGTTATTGTCATGGCTAAATAAGGTGGACCTCAGCACTATAGTTGCGATTTTTCATCTCTGGTGAACCAGGAATAGGTTTTTGGGCAAAACTGAAATATTCAATCAACTACTTGTTCTCTCTGTCTCCACTTCCCCTTTTTGCCTGGGTTCACTCACAAGGTGGTAAAGATGGTGTGATGTGAAACTGTGAGGAAAACCAGGTAATGACTTCTGGCAGTGTTGACACTGATCTCCTCCTTGATTGTGATGTCACTTTAGCTCTGCCAACCAGCCTGTTTGCTGTGTGGATTTATTTTAATGGAAATGTACACAGAGGGTGGAGGGAAAAACAAAAAGCACCCAAAGATTCCACATTTGTAGTTAGCCACACTTCTCTCTCACACAATTTTTTTTTTTTTTTTTTTTTACATTTTTGTACATGATGAATCTATACTGACAGTCAAATATTTCTCTAACAACTGGGATTACAGATGTTCAGCAGTCAGTGGGATACAATGTGTGCTCTTTCCTAATACAAGTGTTAATGATCTTAAAATGGTGTTTTCTGAGGTCCTTTTATACCTCCAACATCAGTATATTGTCCTGAATGTGTCAGAAGTTTGAAAAAAGGTGGAATAAATAAGGAAAGTGACCTAATACTATTTTATTTGCAGTTTAAAAATAGATTTGGTTCCATCACATTGATGTTTCATATTATGGCTTACTGTTGCTTTGTGGTTTCTTTGATACTTGCTTTTTTGGGTGTTGCTCACATACAACTTCTGCAAATTTTCAGGTATGCAGAACTTTTTAAATTCACATGTTTTTGTCAGATGTGCTTTTCTTGTCTTAGTGGTCCTTGGGCATCCTTTGAATTACTGATTATGAGAGGGTTGAAATCACATCAGCATCATTCTGTTAGTCTTTCACTTTCTAGTTGTTTCCGCCCCATTGGAACTGTACTCTTTTGTACATTGTGCATGTACACAGTACAACACAACGAAGGCTATTCTACATGTCACTCATACACTGATGATGCTCAGTGTACACGCTGATCTGCAATTTGTTCTGGTGGGATGTGCTCTAGTATTCTAGTTGTATGTGTGTTTCATTGTCTTAAAGCTGCACAAAAACTTCAAAATATTATATTAAAGGCACCTACTTTATGCTTATAGCAGGAGAGAAGAGGTTAACACCGGATAGAAACAAGTATTCTAAATTGTACAACAGAAGTTTACTTTTGAATGTTTTTGATTTGTGCTACGTCACAAACCACAGTTTAAAAATGTGAGTGCTGAGGGTTGTGTTTGGGGATGCAGTGGCTTCTTATTGCAAAGGTCCAGGTCCTTCTGAAGTTTCCAAGCAAATATAAAGAAGCCATTGTAAACACAGCTCCATTTACGCAAATTAAGAGCAGCAAAGCATTCAGCTGCAGCCACTCTGCTTGTGCAGCCAAACATGAAAACGTCCTGCTAGTTTTTATTAGCAATTGAATTTGGGCTGGTGCCCTGTGCTTCTAGCACTGACTTAACACAGTTACTCCTCTGCTGAACGTGAGGTCTTCAATGGTTTCTGCTTAATGTGAACTGAATCAGTGCAGATCTGTGCATATTGCTGTCTCAAAGTTTGAATAGGTGATGTGAGTTGCAATTATCAAACTTAACAGGCTTTCCTGCTGAAGCCTGACTTGATGCTTCTTTGTCTGATAATAGCTACCTGAATGACCTGGAGAGGATAGCCAGACCGGACTACATCCCCACTCAACAGGATGTGCTCCGAACTCGTGTCAAGACCACCGGCATTGTGGAGACGCATTTTACCTTCAAGGAGCTACACTTCAAGTCAGTGGGCTTGCAGGGGTTTTTTTTTTTTTTTTTTTTTTTAAATTGCAGAAATCCTGAATACTGTGTGTGTGTGTGAGATAGGTTTGCTGTATGAGGAAGTCACTAAACCATAAACAGGTTTCCTCACATTTCCTGTTTTAGAGGGTTTGAACTTGGTGAGCCACAAGCTCCAACAAGATGCACAGTTCTCACGGTTTGTGTGTCACTGTTCATGTTCACGCTTGCACTTCCAGCCTGCAATGATTGATTTTTTTTTTTTTTTTTTTTTTTTGAGTCGCACCCATTCCTTCAGGAACGTTTAAAATGTCTTGCCGTGCTCATCCTATAGTGTAGCTCACTGGTATTTACTTTGTGTCATTAAGAAGTATTTTCAGAAGCACGGTCAGTTTTCCCTCTACATTTTGCACTGAGATTTCTACACACAGGACAAAACTGAAGTGGAGAACTCCTGGGGATGACAAAGGGTATTGAAGAGGATGCTGGTTTTTGACCTGTATACCACCATGGAAGCGGGTGATCAATGCCAGGCCTTTTCTCTGTCAACTGCACTGACCTTCAGCTATCAACAGGAGAGGCCAAATGGGTCCCCATCTGGGACAAGGGTCACTGCGCATATTTGGGACTGCCATCCTTGAGGGGGCTGCTCTTTATACACAACCCCTGTCTTCCCCTCCCTTCAGTGAGAGCAGACAGGGGTGAAGCAGACCGTGTCATTTCAGTGGCATTTGTTGGCATTTTTGCACAATGCCGTTGCCATGGTAACTCTTTCACGGCAAACTGGATGAAAGGCAATGTTGGCGTCGGTGTGATCCATACATTATTCATAGATGTTGGCATGCAGCTGGAGAGGGAGCCGGCAAGTGCCAGCCCAGGTTCAGAGGGAGCGATGTTACTGTGTTTTTGCACAGTGGCTGATATGGGCAATAGTAGGTGAGGCAAGGAGCAGCATGCTTAGGAAACCACACCTGCATTCTCTGATGGAAAGAGTGCTAGAGCGCAGGTTCCAGCAGTGCTCCTGCCATGCAGTCCTGCAATCGCACTGCCATGGTCCTGCTCAAGAGCCCCTGCTCACTCACACAGCTGCATTACAATTAAACACACAACACTGACAGTAGCAGTTCATCTGTAATGTGCATTTTCCACCATCTTTGAAGCAGAACTTTAAAAATAGGATTACTGACAGAATCTTGAAGTAGCTGTGTTAGGCTATCTCTACTTCTATTCATATAAACCGCTAAAAATTCTCCAGTGAGAAACAGCACTGTTTGGTATTCAGAGAGACAGACATCCCCATGAAGACATTCCACCCTGTGTCCTATACACACAGCAGGGCCTCTTTAGCCACGCTTACCCCTCCCTTTCCCCCAAATCTGTCCAAGCAATAGGCTGAAAATGCATGTGTACACACAGTTGGCAAAGTGGGGAGGGAAATGGTGCCGCTGGAGTTAAATGAACACAAAAAAAAAAGTGTGACAAAGGGTGGATTTGGAGCAATCTGTGCAGTAGATGGCATCCAGGATCACATTGAGCCCACATCCAACACTATTACTAGACTCTTGAGTGCTCTGGGTCCCCAAAAAGGAATAAAGGCGCAGGTATTTGGTCTGGGGTCCTCATGGTACAGATGTACTTTTATCTTAATGTCTGATTCCATACAAATTGCGCATCTGAGTGACAGTTTAAAAACAGGTAAGATATAAAGGGTACTGGGTGGGTACTGGTACTTCACTACTTCACACCTTGAGTTTGGGAGCCAGTGTGATAGCAGGTTCTGCTTAGCAGTGTTCAGTCTCTACTTACACACCCAAAGGACAATTTTTTTTTTTTTTTTTTCTCCCCCCCCCTCCTCTCTAGACTATTCTAAACAGTCCATGAGTCTGGCCTTGAGAATATGACTTTATTCAGATAATTTTTAACTATTAGTTCACATCTTCTATAGTAAGAATTGACTACCATCTTATTTTTATATAGCTTTGCACTGTTGCATCAAGTGGTTTTTGAGCCATTAGCTGAATAGATAACACCTTGAGGACTGAGAGGGCGGGAATGAATGACCTAGAGCCCTGGAGTAAACCCCTGGATTTTATTGCAGCACAGATATAGTCGTCTTTGCACCTTGGATAAAATAGCTGCATAAATATGAGTGATGTGTAATGATGGTGTAGAAAATTATTTTCTGTTACGTGATCCTTGTAACAAAGTTCTCTTCCTGACCATGTCAACTTCTGCAGGATGTTTGATGTGGGTGGCCAGCGCTCAGAGAGGAAGAAGTGGATCCACTGCTTTGAGGGTGTGACGGCCATTATATTCTGCGTCGCTCTCAGTGCTTATGACTTAGTGCTGGCTGAGGATGAGGAAATGGTGAGGAGACCTGAGAGAAGTAATCCTTTAAAAAAAAAAAAAACATGTCATGTCCTACCTTATGTAGTCATGTCCTACCTTATCCCCTCTAAATATGGTACAGGGACCACCTTCAGAGCAAAAGCAGAACTGTTAACTCTTCTCTGCACCATTCTTGTTCCAGAACCGTATGCATGAGAGCATGAAGCTTTTTGACAGCATCTGCAACAACAAGTGGTTCACTGAAACCTCCATCATTCTCTTCCTCAACAAGAAGGACCTTTTTGAAGAGAAGATCACCCGCAGCCCTCTGACCATCTGCTTCCCAGAATATGCCGGTACTGCACAAGTTGCGTTTCAGTGTTTCTGACAGCTGCTTACTCACAGTTGTACTAAGCTGTGTTACTCACAGTTGTACTAAGCAGTTACTATTATGATGTTGGGTAATTGTTTACTCATTATCAGCATCCGGCTTGCCTCCAAGTACTAATATGGAAGCATGAGTGTCTACAGGATGTAGTGAATCATTGCCAAGCACAAGAACCTCATGGCCTGGCTCAGCTTGTTTGCATTTTACTTCAGTTTTCCACAACGTTTCTCGCTTTGGATAGCAGCTCATCATAGTTGTTTAATGAAAATTAACAACTCCCCAATGAATGGTGACGATTCAGTCTTTTGCCCTTTTTGTGTCACTCAGGAGCCAACAATTACGATGAGGCATCAAGCTACATCCAAACAAAGTTTGAGGATCTGAACAAGAAGAAGGACACCAAGGAGATCTATACTCACTTTACATGTGCCACAGACACCAAGAACGTGCAGTTTGTCTTCGACGCGGTCACCGACGTCATCATCAAGAACAACCTGAAGGACTGTGGCCTCTTCTAGAGCAGGGGCTCAGGTGGAGTCAAGGTGAGTGGTGTGCAGGACATTGGAGTCACTTCCTCTGCAAGAAAACTAAATGGTGGAAAAACTGCATTCTCCTAACCCAAATAATTGCATCTCGGGGGGGGGGCACCCTGCAGTGTTAGTGCTTTGCTCACCTCTGCATGCATCGGTCTCTTCCCAGGAGTTACTTGAACAGCTCTAATGACCCGGAAGAGGGAGAGTGGATGCGTCACAGTGGACTGCACTGGCCAGCAAGGATTCCTGCTCTCATCTGCTGCTGCATGGAGAGCAGACTGAAGCTAGTGAGCCTTGCAGAATTTCACCAACCGCTGATAGTCCTGGCCACAGTGTCTTCTCCTCTTGATTATTGTGGTTTTCTCTTATATGTCAGTTATTTAATTTTAAGGGGTTTCCCATACTCGTCTTAACTCCTTGGGCTATGACCACAAATTAACTTTTTTCCTTCGTTTTTGTGTATTAGGAGAGGCAAAAGCGAAAACATTTTTATATGAATGCATTCATTTTACTTCTTGAAAATCTGTGTGGATTTTTATTAAACTTTTAATTGCAAAAACTTATTTTTTAAAGGAGGGCATGGCCGATAAACCTGATTCAAAGGAAAATGCTTTTTTTTTTTTTTTTTTTTTTTTTTACATTGTTTACATGAAGTCGTCATTCTGAGCACAACTGCATTCTGTTCTGCGTGATTGTTGATGGTTGGCTATTGGTTCTAATCTGCACAAAACTGCATATCATTCCTTTAAATAGAAAAATGAAAAAGTTCACATGGGGAAGAAATGATTTTAATTGGCATTTAAAATGTGTATGTACCTAACTTTTTTACACAACTCCATTCCACATCTTGCAAAGTACATTTTGTGTTTTGATAATTCCATGATTTTCTTTCAGTAGTTTGTAGACTTGGGCCTGATGTTACTTTTGTTTACTATACATGACCAAAAAAACAAGGTTAAATAGTTAGAGACAGAATCTAACAAAAGGGTAGTTTTTGTAAAGATGAAATGCTTTGAAAGTCAATGATTTTAATTTAAATAAAAGCTGTACCACTAGAATTTCTTTCCTGTTTCCTCTAATCTTTGCTCTAGTCCAAGTATAAATTTACAAATATATATATTTTTTTAAACACACAAAGCATGAACTCTTTTGCATCATTTATTTCTGACAGTTTAGGTTTGAAAACACTTGTAGCAAAAATGCTTGACACGCTGGTCTCTATGTACTGCCCTTGTGCGGTACGCATGCACAACAGACACTGGTGTGTAATAATGATTTGTGCTTTGTGCCTGTAGGTGAAGGTAGCCTGTGGTGCGGTGCAGTGCAATGCTTACACCTCCTGCATGGGTGCTGCTGCCCAACCCAGGTTTAAATGAGCAATATTGCACATCAAATTATATTAAGGTCAACAAACTGATTTTGATTTATAATTGTTAAATCACTAAATCCAGTGCTCTGAAATGGATTGTACCAGTTGACTATCTGGTGTGGCACACCGTAGGTTCCCAAGTCAGCCATTCCAACTGAAAAGATGCAAGTTCGTTCCTACTGCAGTCTATGGAACAGTGCGGTTATAATGAGGTGGGCTCAGCTCCACCAAAAAGTGACCCAAAGAACCCACACAGGTGAAAGGTGACTTCCTTCCCTTATTTGCCATATTTTTCCACTCCATAATATTTGGAAATGAGATGACAGCACTTTTTTTTTTCTTTTTAAACCTAATTCCAACTATGACGTTACTGCTTAATCTCTTTTCCCAACCAGAATCGCTCACCCTTTCTTACCCTGTGGATATGTTTGCGAACAGCATTGCCCTGCAGCACCTTCCTCACCTTCGTCCAGCTTCTCAGCACCCTCCTCACCGGTTTCTGCAGCTTTACCACCAAAGCTCTGGAAGGGCAAAGGGCAGAAAAATCACAAATGTCAGTGAAGATGCTAAACTGCATTACTGTGTGGATGGTTAAAATGCACATGCAAATGCCCATTAAACCGCCTGCTGATTCAGGTGTCTGCCAGCTGAGTTCACCAGTCAGTACAGTACAGTACTTACAAGCTTAAGCTGTTCTGAAAGCAAACACTGGCTCTGACCTCCGTGGTTAATGGTGATCCTCTGCTGTCCAAAGCCCCCCTGGCAAGTGAAAGTGAGGCCACTCAAGGAAACGTCGCTGTCCTTTATCCCTGCTTTGTGCACGACGATTTTTCAGTCCATTTCTCTAGCATCGCGGTTAATCCCACCTCCCAAAATGCTCTCGGCTCCTCAAAGTGCCTTTTGGAAGGACAGCGGCGCCTTCTGCTGGACGCGAAGAGCTCCTTTGGCGCAGCAGCGTTTTCTCGTGGAAAAGAAGCCAAGCTGCTTGCGACCTGACGGCAGGTGGGACAGCAGTTGTGCTGCTGCCGTGTAGCACTCAAGAGGTCCCGGGCTCAAAGCTAAAGACGCTGCAGATGAAATGACTCCGGCAAAAGGCGCTTTGGAAAGCGGAAGGACAGTAAAGGCAGCGACATCGGCAAACGTGAACGGCGCACAAAGCTGTCAAGCTGAGCAAAACGTTTTAGACGCTGCCCGAATTCAGTGGCTGTACACCAACACACCCTAAAAACTTGCAATTTCTTCGGAAGCTCGGAATTCGTAGCAAATGGTTAGTCATACATATTTTAGCATTGTCTTATATCGAATTATTTCTCAAAGCATCAACTCGAGACAGTTTTCAAATGTTCAGAAACTTTTTAAGTTCCAATTCGCACGTCCATGCGTTTTTTTCATAAACCAAGCGTGTTATCTTGCAGAAAATTGCGTTTAGAACAAAAAGCAAATAGCGCACCTGCAAACGTTTTAACAACTCAATCTACTGCGAGAGAAATTCTCCTTTTCAGCGCAGTTATTTCTGCGTAAAGTAACAAGAAAGGGCTTTTATCAATAAAAGAACACAGCGACTGTTGCGCAGCTCAGTTTGCGCCAGAACGGCCGCACTTCGCCTCCCGAGGAGCCGCTTTTCACATCAAACGCAGAGCTTCTTTTAGCCAAAATCCGTGTTCCCTCTCACCTGTTGACGCGAGATGCGCAGCGCCGTCGCGTCGCCACAAGGCGGCGACAAATGCCAACTTTATTTTATCGCGATACTTTGGCGCTTCAACGCTTATTCGGTGTCAGAACGTTAGTATGCTGAGAACATGACTAGAATTAGAAATTTATAAGTGAAAACGGAGCTCAAATGTAAATATTACATGCTTTTCCCCAAGCAGTCAGTTGGTTATTCTGCCACTAAATTTGGCATAACTTTCCCCTTGTGAAGCGAGTTTACAGCAACAGTAAATGCGGTTCCGCTCTGCTACTGGTTTCAATAAAGCAGCAAACGAGGGCGCCGGCGCAGACGCACGTCTTTCTCAAAAGCTCCGAGTTTGGCCTCACCGATTATGCGCAAAACGGCTTTCTTTTGCAGTTTTATGCTGAATGCGACTACGTTTGTGTTCTTACGCATCACTGAATGAGGCAAACTTACGCTTCGTTGCCGCGGCCGGCGCGAAAGGGCTGCGACCCTACGACCGTGAGCGTCATGTGAGCTGCGGACGGCGGAAAAGTGACGAAAGCCCGCCGATTTTGCAGTCGGCTGTGGGGTCGTAAAAACGGATTTTTGACGCATGAAAATGCAAGCTGCGACAAGCGGGCGTCACCAAGTGGAGCCGCGGTTTAGGCTTCTTATGCAATTGTACAAAAATACAGCCTGACTGTGGTATATCAGTGTAAAGCCGAGTAATATGCGCCCTGGTTGTTGTTGTTGTAATAATAAAAAAAATAAAATAAAAGAATAATAATAAATAAATAAATAATAAATATAATAATAATAATATTATTATTATTATTATTAATAATAATAATAATAATAATAATAATAATAATAATAATAATTGCACGTGCAGGCAATAAGGACCCTCCCCGAGCGCTCCGATAGGCTGCCCCCCCACGCCCCGTTGCCACCGCGCACTGCTCTTGAGCTCAAAACCGCTGGAGCGCCGCAGTGCGCGCGACCGTCTGGCGGGGACCCCACGCAGGAGCGCCGGTGTGCTGTTTACGCGGTCGACACCGAAGTTCGGAGAAGCGCGTCAGTTGGCTTCTTCAGTTTTTACCAGATGTGTGCTTTTATTTGTGTTGCTGCTGCTTGTTATTTATTTATTCATTTATTTAGTTATTTTTATTCAAGACTCTTAACTTTTCCCTTTTCTCCCTTTTAGGAGAACCAAGCGGATTCGGGCTGTGGAAGCTGAGGAAGTCAAATGGTAAAGAATTCATTTTATTTTCACTCTTGAAGTTGTGCAGACTTTCAGGCGGCAGCCGTTTGAAACACAGTAATGCTGTACATTTACAGTAAAAAAAGACTGTGAAAGTGCGCGTTTGCATTTAAAGCTGCCGTCCGGACAGCAACAGCGAAAGCGTGAAAATGTGGACGAAAAGTAATGGGAAAGGAACATTTTTGCTCTTGTTTTGCACGATCACGTCCTTTGCACACAGATGCTGGGACCCGCTGACAGCTGAAACGTTCTTACTTCGTTTTCTACCGTAGTTCACTGTTTGAGCCGCAGTCTTAAGAGCAGAAGCCGAGCGGCTTTTTATTTAAGTTTTTCCAGCTTCAGACACAAGAAGGAGGTTTGCGAGGAGGGCGGATGCAGAATTGAAAGCGAAGCTCTGGAGAGGCGAGCAGCTGTTTGTGTCGCCGCATCATGGAACGGCGCGGTCAAAGAATTTACATCGAAATCGCAGTCTCGGCCGCCGTTTTGTGCCGCAGAAACCTGCACAGGGAAATAAACAGGTCAGAGGGCACAGATGGGACGTTTCGGCCACATTCATACTAGAAAGTAGCTTGTGAAGGTGAAGCCCTGCATACGAGAAGGGGGTCACACGGAGGCCGGGCGATGACCACCATGGACGGTCGCAGGCTCTAGGCTTCAGGCGAGCTCAGTGGATGGAGGCAGAAGGTGGTGAGAAGGTGCAGAGGTGCTTCATGAGCCCATAGCACAACTGTGTTCCGGCCGGGTGTCCTGCTGTTTATTAAGGTGATGTCCACCAATGGCCAACATCCAGTGTTCATGGACAGTTTTGTGCCTCCGAGTGACCTCAGGACGGCTGCACGTCCCAAACTTCTTGCATCTTTTTCGAAAACAACTGCTTTGGAAGCGCTCGTGTTCTGACCCGAAACGCTCGCTGTTATGTCTTGGGATGTCTGACATGCCAGTCACTCATTTGTGCAAGAAATATACGAAGCAGGGAGTGAATTCGGGATTTTTTCAGTCATTTGAAAGAGGACTGCGTGTAGGGTTTAAGTCAGTATCGGTCTTGCTGGACTTCTGCCTGCGACACGAATCCTGCAGCGGCGTCTCGGTCGCTGGGTGAGGTTGGTCACATCCAGACTTGACGCCGGTCCCACCGTGATGGATACCAGGCTCTGCGCTCAAGACCGTTTATTTTTGAGCGTTCGCTGCCGCTTCCCCCTGGCTCAGGTCCACCAATCGGAACCGCTTCCTGAGAGTCAGCCATAAGGATTGCGATTTCTCAAAAGCCAAAACCTTCAACACACCCTCGCCTCCTTCTTAAAGTCGCGGCGTCCATTTGCAGCCTGCCTGGTGTCTGGCTCAGTCCCTATGACTGCGCACTTGGGCTCCAAAAGCTTCAAAAACCAACAGGGGCCTTCAGTTCTTCACTTTTCCACTTTGGTTGAGCGGCGTGTTTTTGGCCCGGTGGGGTGCACTTGAGCCATGGCCAGCGGGTGGCAAAGAGAAGTGGGATGCAAGGGTGGGGACCCAGTTTTAAATTTGCCTCAGTTAAGGGCAAAACAGCAGAGCCACGACTTTAGAAAGGGGGTCTGGTGGTTCGTGGGGGTGGGAGTTGCCCTTGTTTGTGGGAAAATCGTGGGGCTGAAACTGAGAGACATACTGTGAGACACCAGCAGTTCAAGTCCAGGCCTGTCGCAGGAGTGTCTGTGTGTGTGTATTTGTGTGGAAGCAACTGATCAGAGGCAGCGACTGAGGCCACATTCCCAGCTCATGGGGCCACTGGAAAGGCTGGAAAATGTCTCTCCTTTTCTAAAGTTGTTTCTCGTGGGAGCAGAGATGAAGGACCACAGATGTTCACCACCCTGCTCCTTGTGCAAAGGCTTTGAGAATCACCTCTGTTCAGTAGCTGTGTTTTGTCAGCAGGAACCAAGGGAAGCTACCAGTTTTGTAGCGTTTCGGTCAGTTATTCTCTGTCGGTCAGAGCAGGTGAAGGATGGTGGTTTGAATCCCAACCGCTGAGTTGCCAATAAGGCTCTGTGAGTGACTGTGGCTAAATGCCTGTCTGCGTTCTCTCTTGCTGTTGTACAGCTGTGCCTGCGGGACTCTGGGGTGAGCTGTCTGCGGGAGCAGATGGACTACATGGTGAGGTCCTTGCAGGACCTGAAGCAGATGCGCAGAAGCTGTCCACCCACCACACCCCTGTCCTCCTGCCAGCAGAGGGCACTGCAGCGGGAGCGCTGGCCACGTCTCCGGGGTTCGGACGCCAGTGACGGCAGCACATACGACTCGGCCTGCTGTCTGGCTGGTCCTGTGGAGGAGGAGGAAGGGCTCGGTCGGCTGAGGCTCGGTTCTCCCAGCAGCGAGAAGAGCCTGGAGTTTGACTCCGGCTATTCGGAGGCATCTTGGCAGGACGAGGCGGTGGTGCTGCGGCGGACACGTAACGTCCGGGTCTCCTCCTCAGCCTGCCTGCGCACAAACCGGGCCCCCAGCGGTCGCGTGCGGCCCAAATCCACATCGGACGCTTGTCTAGAGCATTGGACTTGCTTTGAAGCACATGACCCGGACGACTGGACCACTTCTCTGCTGACCCGCGGGCGCAACAGGCAGCCTCTGGTCCTGGGCGACAACAGCTTTGCAGACCTCATTGAGAACTGGATGGACTTGCCCGATTCTCCCGAACCTGCACAAATGAAGCCCAGTGCGGGTCGGCGCCTGGCCAAAGGTTTCCTGCTCAACATGCGGCGGAAGTTGGCTGGAATGTCGAGGAACATGGAGGGCTGGGGGAAGGCGGCGGACCCTTCCAGAGGCAGCAGGACTGCAGCTGCCCCGAAGCGCCTATCCTGCCCTGTGGGCCTTGAGCCGCGAGCGCCTTTTTTCCACCAGTCGCACACAGGGCTGCATGAACTCGGCAGGGAATTCTACCAGTTTGCAGCCCTCATGAAGACGGGCAGCCGACAGCCAATCATCTGCAATGACGTCATCGGCTACATTTGACCCTACAGCTGGACTCTACATCTGCCCTTACTTTTGGACTCTTTCACATGGACACCTTTGGAAATTCCACTCTGCTTTCTACCAGTGATGTTACATTTGCTGCAATAATAAAGTTTTGTGATATATAAGGTCTTGTGGGTGTCAGCCTGCGGTCCTCGCTGTCCTCGTGCTGCATGTCAGCAGCGTTCACTGTTTGTGTTCACTGTTGTGTTGCTTTGCACTCAAGGTGAAATCTAGTTGATGGAGGTTCTGCTCTAACAGTGTGACCACACAGTAAATGTGGTTCACGCACCTAAGCACAGACAGGGCAGCAGGGACCGCAGAGGTTAGAGCGACCAGCTTTGTGCTCGTAGCACCCGGTTTCACACTCTGCCTCCTTGAGCACAGCACTTACCCTGAATTACTATGGTAAAAAGGTTAGCCAGCTCTGCAAATGGTAGCTGAACATGGTAAGAAAAGAATAGCTGTGCTACAAACAGGCATCAGGGTAAATAGAGTAGACTGTGGGTGTCACGCTGAGGTTGTGGCAACGTCCGTGCGGTCGCACTTCGGTCAGGGGTCCTGAAGATGAGCTACACGTGGGGCCAATCGGTACTGAGCATAAAAAAGTGTCAGTGGGTGGAAAGGCGATTTGGGTGGAAAGTGCATTATTATTGCTAACACTTAAAGATTGTTTGTATTTACATGAAAGTGAGGCACCTGGATCTTTTGGGAAGCAGCAGGAGTTGCCTCTCAGCCACACGGTCAAAGATGAGCGGTCCAGATGTGAAGGTGCGTTTGTCACCTGGGTTCAGTCGCTGTCCTTAACCAAGTTCTGGGCTGCAGCCATTAAAGGAAAACTTGCAGCATTTTGGTAAAGCGGGCAAGAGACCCCGATGCCCGCAGCAGCCGCTCCCACTCAGCCCAAGGAACAGGTCTATGGGGGGCTTGAACGGAGTCCATGAACTGCTTTTCATCAACTGAAGTATCGTAGGTCAAAGAAGACAAAAGCAGGACGCTTTGGTGAAGACGCTCACGTTCCCTGCGCAGCTGAAGCTTTGGTGCATTTCAGTGATTCAGAAGGAGCTTTGCTTTTTCCACTTAGTTCACAGAGGTTAAGTGCTGAATAATTAATTTGCTTTGGAAGTTCTTTATGTGCTTAACCATCTGGAGAAGAAGACCAGTGAGACCGGTGGCCGGTGGCGAGCCTGCCGATCAGAGTAGCACTTTGGGGCGTCCATGCTGGAAATCTGCACTTCTCTTCATCGCCAGCACTTCAGGTTGTGCTTAAAATGCTCTTGTTTAGCGGCCACACGGACACTAAATGCCCCCTGACATAGGATCGGGGGGAAGGATCCGATTCTGGAGATGAACTTCATGCTGTCAAAATCTACAGCAAAGGTCATGGGGCTGGAGGAGTGAGTAGTGCTGCGCAGTTCATTTACACTTATGTTTACCCTGATTGTTAACTAGGGTTCAGCTGACACCTTTGTGACAGGTGGCTTGCACTGTTGGATACACCCGCCTGTACACCACAGCAACGTGACCTACACACACACACACACACACACACACGGATACTAATATCTGCACCATGGGAGGAAACCAGAGGAACCATGAGGCTCTCTAACCTACCTTCATGCACACAGCCCAGGTTCATCAGCACTACCCGCTGCTCCGTGTTGATGGCTGAGGAGTAGAAGCTCCTCAAACATGGTTCCGTTGTCCTCCTTCTATTACACCTCACTCACACACTACTTCTGCAGATGCCTTTGTGAAAAACCAGCCTTATCTTAGCCAGCCTTGCTGCACTTCTCCTTCACCCCAAACAGGAAACAAAGGCAGAGGTGGAATTTGCCATGTGTACAGACTCAAGTGCGTGGTGCGCTGGGACTACATGACCTCTGAGAGAAAGCAGGTCTTCTGAGCAAGATGGGAAAAGATGGCCACGTCCACATGGCAACTGCAGCCCCCGTGCTCATGATTAGTGACCTCCAACCCCCACCATCACCATTACGTGCACCTCCACCACCACTACCACCTCAACTGACCACACATGCTGTGCACTATACGTGGGTCCCTGCCGTACAAAGCACGGCGCTGGCCGGGTTCTCCTCTCATCACTTCTGAGCTGAATCCAGCCACCATGCAGTGTGAAGGGGCACGAGGCTGTCTGTTCTCCCTCAGCCACGATGGAGAAGCCCATTTCCGAAGACAAAGTCAACATAAGGCAGAATGGTGCTTCCTCATTACTGGCTGCAGGGCATATATTTAGTTTATCAATTAGATTAAAACTCTAATATGAGGATTAATGAGGAAGGAATTCCACAGCCAACAGAAGCTGAGATGTTAAAGCTGCAGTCAAGTGGATATGAAAACAAATGGCATTTGCACTCAACCACGGGGAGGATCGTGGGAGAAGGATGAGTGCTGGGACCTCAGGAGGAGTCATTGCCTTGAGCAGCTTATTGTACGGTACAGTGAAGGCCAGAAGGTACCTGACCCTCATCGGAGCAAAGGTACAATGAGCAGCACTGCGACTCTTGCATCCCGGTGTCATGCTGCCCATGACCGCGTCCCTGTTTACCCAGCAGGAGGGTAAACTGTGCTGCCCAATTGGGCTCCCAGTTAGCTGCCAGTAGTCTGCAAGTGAAACGGTGCAGCAGGACAGCTGGAGTGTGTGTCTTCCTCACATAGCAGCATGGACCACACACACAGACACGCTCATAGAGACATGCACACCCAGACGGATGCCAGTCTGAGGGACCCCCTTGAACACCCCACAACTGTCCCTGAATTCTCTGTGTGTCTGCACGTGTGCGTGTGCATGTGTACGTGTGTGTGTGTGTGTGTGTATGTGTGCTGAGCAGGGAAGTGGGGGGTAAACAAGGTACTAAACAAAATCGGCTATTTAAACATCTGGGTCGCCCCTCTGCCAGATGTGGGGGATGGCACTGAGCAGCGGGAGGTTGCCAAGGTACACAGTTTAAAGCCTGGCTGTCTGATTCCTGCAATTCCCTTTTTAATTTACAGCAGCTGACCAGAAATGCCCAGAGGTTTTATTGTTTCACTCTTTCAGGGGCCAGAATGCAAACAATTACTTTTCGTTTATTTATTTATTGCAGGCTATCAACTGCACGCTCATTCCCCAGAGAGTCACATAAATGCCCTCCTGCTAAATACTGTACACTACTTTGTGGCAAAAAGACACAAGGAAAGATGATATTTAAAATGTGTTTGCTGTGGGTGAAAGAAGCAGTTTGCGCCCAAAATGAACAGAGGCAACATTATGTGCGCCAGTATTTTCAGACCCGGTCTCTAGTAGCTCTTTTTGTTTCAGTTTTCCAAACTAAAGTTGGACACAGAAGCTGCCATCAACTTCCTCTGACAGTTTATTTACATCGTTGTCCCTTGGAGGAGCCTTTGAACCTCAGCCCACGTCAACCCAGTTTTAGGAGCGCTTTCTGTGGCTGCTGTGTGAAACGTACAGACGTTGTGATGCAGGCCTGGGATCAGAGTGAGAGGTCGGCGGGGCCACAGGCATTTGGGCCCATGTCGGTCCTTCGGGCTCCTGCCTCCTCACGCCGGCCACTTGTAGATGCAGCGTGGGCCCAGCTTTGTAGGAGTTTCGGAGGAAGTCGTCACGGTGGGGACGAGTGAGCATGCTGGAAAAAGCGGGATTAGTGGCCCAGACAGAGGAGAGGCTCAGGTGGCGTGCGGAGACAGATTCCTGGAGCCTGGAGGCGGCCGATCTCTTTTGAGGAGCACTAACCGCAGCGGTGCCCTCCCACTTCCACAGGAAACAGAAAGTACTCCTACATGCCACCAGGTCACCGTCTGCTGGTGAAGAGCAAGGGCTGCTGGGAACCTCAGCCCTGAAACCCGGGTCCCGGCTTTTCAGCCGCTTGCGAGGAGAAGCAAATGCTGTTTGGCTGCAGCAAGTGTGTGGCTTCGAGTCTCTGTTCCCTCACACTGACCTGCTGTCACCAGGCAGCAGTAAAAGTAAGACAAGCACGTTTGCGCGCGATGCATAAATATTCATTTGCGTTCCATTACCTCGAAGAAAATAGCAAATGCTTGTAGGTGCCAATTCCGGATAATGGAATAATGGCCCGGTAGAATAACTGGGAGCCGCAGTTGGCCTGGAACTGGAGAAAATGTGCTGGGTGCAGCTGCACAGCCAGAGGGTCTGCCGAAGCAGCCGAAACTGCTGATCGCACACCGGGAAAATCTGCCTGTCAGGCTGTGGTGTGAGGAGAGGCAAAGTCGCTGCTGAACGCAGGCCTCAGCAATGGGGCACAGCCTGTCGTGTGCGAACATGCAGGCTGCAGCTCAGGATGGGAAGGTGGGGCATCAGGTGTGCAGTGTGACTCAGGAGCCGTTGGGACCAGCCTGGCCAGCGGGGTGAGTCAGCTGGGTGGGAGCAGCCAGCCAAGGCCCAGGCTCATCCATGGGGTCGGACCGAGGTGGAGAGGAGGGGCTGACTGCTGTCTGTGCCTTTCCGATGGCCAGGAGGTGGGAGGGTTTGGGTTTTCATCCTGATATTGTAGTGAATCATCATTAAATTCAGCAATGAGACTCATCATACCGTCACCCTTTTAACCTCTTCAGTCTCCTTTATTCCTGTTTCCCTTGATTTTTTAAATCCATTTCATTCATTTAAACTGCAGGTTGATAAACTATAGTTTTATTACATTTTTCCATTTGCTTCTTTGATATTTCTGATGCTCTGTGGAGCAGCAGGTGCTGCTGGAGCTGTGGGCTCTGTGTGCAGTTGGCATGGTTTTCCCTGTGTCCGCCTGCCTTTCCTCCCACAGTCCAAATACTTGTGTTCTCGGTTCACTGGAAAGATGGAATGTGGATTCGTGTTTTTTTCATGCAGATAAAAGCTGATGTTAAACATGTGAAATGCAAAGGCGCAAGTAGGCCCAACTCAGGTGAGCCCAGGCCACCATGGCACCTGAGGAAGGCTGTGATGAAGACTGCATTCCAAAGCCACATGACAGTATCTTTTCCCACAGTTAGCAGAAATATGAAGCCCGAGCAGGTTTAAATTTGAGTCTTGTAGTCAGACTCTATCTTCTACCTGCATCACCCCCCCACACACACTCACACCCACACATAGAGCACAGCATCAAGTTGCTCTATGGGCCCCATAGATGGTCGCCTGTGGGCTTTTTGTCTATTTTTCCACACCTCCCACCCGCCGCCAAGCCCAGCACAGCCAGCTGAATGTAAACCAGTCTATTTTTACTCTCTCTGTGGAGGGAGGGCCTGCCTGGACCTGCCGGCTGCTCCCCTGCAGGCACGGTGCAGCTGGACCGGAGACAAAGTGCCACAAACATGGCCAGGAGGGTGCAGAGGCACGCAGGAGCACAGGGAGCCGCGCCGCTGCCGCTTTACTGTCAGAAAGAGGCACCACAATAGGAAGGAGTGGAAAAACCATAGGGCCCTCTGGAAATCATCAAACCAAACCTCTGTTCTGTCTTGGCTCTCACTGGCTCTTTTGGGTTTCTGGGAAAAGAACAAACTTCCTTCAGGAAGTGGTTTTCATTTGACACAAACTGGGAGTCTGACAGACTAAATCTCCCCAATGCTGAGTTTGCTTAGCAAGCAGAATTTTTGCGTTCTTACACTCAATGGAGTTTTGCTCCAAGGTGAAAAAGCGCAAATCCTCTGGATCCTCATGACCACAACTTGGCCATGAAGATGACAACGAGGTATTTGTAAAGCAGCACAGTGTTTGGCCGTGGGTTCGAATGCAGTTCGGTCTGTGTGGAGTTTACATGCTCTCAAGTCTGTGTGGGCTTTCCTCCGGGTGCTCTGGTTTCCTCCCACAGTCCAAAGACACATGTTTCATATCAGAGTAATTGGTCACTCTAAATTGTCGTGTGTGTGTGAATGTTTCCGCATTTCCAGATTACTGTGGCCCTGAATGGGACAAGCAGTTAAGAAAAGTGAGTGAGGGATGTTAAACTTCCGGAAGTTAAAAATGGCAGCGAGCAAACAGTGAGATGAGCACTGCCTGTCTTATGTAGAAATTTTAAGATTTAAAAAAGAAAAATGTGACTTTAGAAAAAATAAACATGTATAAATATAAGAAGTCCATTTAGCAGGGATGCACCTGAGCATGAGAGTGGTGCCTGAGGGCAGGGAAACCTCCACACTCATCAAGAAGGGAAAATGAGCATCAATTCGGGGCACTTTTATGGGCCCAGAGTGTCCAAACAGGGATGCGGCCGTCCGATGGCACGACCCCAGTGGAGCACAAGACGGCGGCGGGAGGCCAGGCAGCGATGGCGATGCAGAACCGCAAACTGGCCCTTCGCATAATGGCCCATTCTGGCTGGCAGGAAGCAGGGGTCAACACTGTGACCTTGATAAGTGCCTTTCCCGTCGTGTAGTCCCAAAATGCCAATTTCACATGACTCTTCCTCTGGAGCCCCTGAGGGGCCTTTGCCAGACTCTCACAATGGAATCATTTTTGTAAAACCAAGGCGCTTTGTTGAAGAGACAGACTGAGGACAGCCGCTGTGTGGTCCCCACCATTTCTGTCCCACCACTTTATTTCCTCTCTCTTCCTGCTCCTTTTTTTATTCTCGGCTTCTTGCTGCCTCAACGTTTTCTCGTCTTCGCTGCACAACCGACATCCAAGGGGGCCCAAGTGCAGCAGCTGGAAATGGTCAAAGTGGAAAACCAATTCGCCTGCCTGGAGGCTTCAGACAGTGCTTCCCCATCCCAGTCAGTTGGCCACGTTTTCAAGCACTCCTTTGCTTTCATGAGGTTCAGTCGTATGAAATAGAGAGCAGAAGGGGCTGAGAGGGTTCTGGTGGAATCTGGAAAACGATGGACCAACGACTGTGTTACAACACAATGCTGGTGCATAACTTCCTTATGGATCACTGTGCTTCACCACGACCTACAGGGCCAGGAGGCCATGTGTGTGCAGTGGAGCATGTGCAGGTGTGTATGGAGCAGCATCCTGCTAAACGGGACCCAGTGTGGGTGACAACCGCCGACAGACAGTACACTTACGCAAATTTTGGCTTCTAACCAAACCTGACATCAGTAGCGTGGTTTCTTTTCTGGGAAACGCTTTTCAGTTATGCCGTTCAGAAGTGAAAGGGATTGCATGCGAACCGCTGATGCTCCCTATGGGAAGTCTTCCTACTGTCGCCACCGGCGAGCTCATGTTCATTTTTCCCCTCATTATCAGGAAACGCTTTCGCACTGGGATTTGTCACCGTTTTCTGACTGATGGCCGCAACGAGAATGTCGGATGGGTTCTGCTTTCCTGAGAAGTGGCTCCTGCTGCCGGGGTGTCACATGCTGGTCATGCAGAGAGGAAGCTGCCTGCGGGTCTGACGCAAGTGGTGTTCCTCATGTCAGTTGCCGCCGCCGGTCAGGCTGCTGCACGCGGCTCGCCCCACACAATCGCTCTTTTCAGCTGCAGAGCGAGAGGCGAGGTGCATGATGGGAAACACCAGCAGATCACAAGGACAGCAGGCACACACAGCAGCAGCGGGGTTCCTGCTCGGCTGCCATTTATCCCTCAGGCGTCAGCTCTTCCGGGTGCCGTTTCCTTCCGACTTGGTGAGGGGAGGGTCCTGGGGATGTCAGAGGCCAGAGGGCCTTTTCTTCAAACCCATGGAACTATTTTTATGAGCGCAATGGCATCGATTTCTCCTTCTGACGCAGGAGGAACGTCAGCTGTTTGACTGCTTCCTGCCTTCGTTCAAACCCGGGAGTTTTCTCAAAGTTTGCACAGCTGAATGTTCATTCTTATGCTGCCTGACTTCAACTGCCAATTCGCACAAAACTGCAAATGTTGGATTTTTTCAAATGTTGAATCTTAATGATTTCCTCTGATGCATTTGCAGGAGGGTTTACCCAAATAATCCAGATATGTGCACTTATTGCAGAGCAAATAGTTGCTGAGACCCAGAGGTCATTTGTTCACGAGCTGATGTTTTTCTCCAGAATGCCTTTTGGCTGAATGTTTCTGACAACCATTTGTCCATCCATCCATCCATGAAATTTTTCCGTGAGCGGCTCAGGGTAAGTACTTTGGTCATGGGGGCTACAGCAGGAGGTGGGATCTGAACCGCCTCCCGTAGAGGAGTGCCGAGTGTCTGGCTCCTCCGTGTCTCTGCTGCTGATTTAATGCAAACGGAGCGGCTGCTGCTTCACCATCTCCCGTCTTCATAAGGGTGCCAGACTCCTCTTTCTGCTCTGTCCATCAGGAGGGCCACTGCACCTGAGAGGGGCAGATGTTGACACGGGGACAGGCTGCAGTCCTAATGCATCTGCCAGCAGGTAAATAAGGACGGAAGTGTCGGAGCCAACAAGGCCATCTGGAACCCAACTGCCCGCTTGCGTTGGGAGGAGAAAAGCAGCACATTAGCACCGCACACATCATCTCCGCACCATCAGTCTAATACACTAACCTGCTGCTCTCTTTCACCTTGTTGGCATCTTTCACTGGGGAACGTTTTGACAGGATTTGACTATTTCTTACAAGCCCAGTGGAGATGCTTTTATGCTTCACACAAAGTCCTGTGAAGAACATGGAACCCAGATCAGAATTATTTTTTTCTCTCACAGCTACAAGAACGTAAATGTGCATCTCCAAGTGGTTGTGGTCAAGCCCATATCCATCCATCTGCTATCCAAAACCACTGGTCCTGGTGGTTCAGAAACTGTGAACATAACCTTTTGACTAAAACCTCTAAGTGTAGTAAAAACAAAACCAGCCATTGCACATAAGACAGAAGCCAAGGAGATGGAAAGAACTTTTCCACAAAACGGTCTTGTCTTCTATAACTGTTAAGACGAGTTTAAAAAATGCAGAAAGCCTTTTTGTTGTGTTCACTGTGATTTGTCAGGTCAGGAATTATTTACTACATTCGGTCAAACTTCCCGCAATGACTTGCAGTTGAGTGTATGCTTGGGCTTGTGTGTTTTTGAGGACGCTTTGGGGGTGTTTAACAGAAAAAAGTGCAAGGCGACGTGTGGCCCGTTCCTCTCAAGGCAAAGTAAATAATACAGCGGCAGATGGCGAAAGTTCCAGCCCACCTCCTCCCCCAGCCGGCATGTGCTATGTTCTGCGGAGCTGTCATGTCCTAGTGGGGACCCCTTGACAAAGTGTTTGCACTCAAGGCCACAGATTAAGACCAATTTTAAATGTGTTTACGCACACTGGCCTGAGACATGGTCCTTCCGAGGAACTCGGCTTCCTGCTGCTCTGTTCGGGGGTTTCCTATGAAATATTGCGGCGCGGAGGCGGTTCAGCCAGTTTGGCTCCAACGACTGAGGTCTGGAGGAGGACATCTTAGCTCCTCTGGAAGGCCAGACATATGATAGCAGCCAACGGCAACAACCTTTTCTCGAGCCATCATTTATATGCAAAAAAGCAACAGACGCACCTCTGTTGTCCTCCAAATGGGAACGTTTTGCTTGTGAGCTTCCCTAATGATGAATAATGAATGGGTGAACAGAAGGGTAAAGTCATTAAAATGCACTTCTTTAGTTGACTGTCACCCTTAAAAATGATTTAAAAAATCACGCTTAAAATGATTTAAAAAAGGTGAATTTACTAGAATTTCCATGAGCTTTACTTTTTTTTTTTTTTTTTTTTTACATTTTCAGTTATTTTCATTGTCTATTTTTAAATTTGAATTGACTTTAAATGTGTTTAGTGGGAAGATATCGTGAGAAAATAACTGTCTGCCCAGGAGATAGAGCCGAGTGTGGAATTGGCCTGTGAAGAAATGAAAAATAATGAATGTGTCCTACCAGTCAGATTAGTTTTTTGCCATTTAACAAACAAGAATTTCCAGTTGGAAAAATTAACGTTGGTTTCAGGATCGGCTGCATCGAGTCAGTCGGGTAGATGAACAACAAAAAGTTCACAAACAAAATTCAGACTAGACGAGTTTTTCAAGGATGAACTGGTGAAGATGCCAGTAAACCATGAGTGAGCAGCGTTAGCAAATCTAAAACCGTTTTGCCTCCTTTGTTCATGCATTTATTTCCTTGAGCGGCTGGCTGAACATTCGGGCTGCTAAATGTTCTATAGGTAACCGGCAAAAGTGTGAAAAGTCTCTCTATGAAAAAGAGTTTATTAATTAAACGTCCAAAGTTGCCTGGAACTGCTGAATCCCTTCCTGCTTCTCATGTGAAGTCCAGTGATGTTGGCCAGATGCATGCCTGCATCTGCAGTTCTTTGTCTTGTACAGTGAACCTTTGTTTAGTCTGTGTTGCGTGTTCATCTGTGTAAAAATAAATGAGTCAAATCAAATGAGCGGCACAGGCATCTCAGATACTCGAGTTTTCAATGCTGGATGTTACTGATGTTCAGCTCTCACAAGGCCACCGCCACTAGAACACCACCATCACGTAACCAGGAGACGGGCAGGTAGAGCTGCCCATGAAGTCCACCCTCACAGGTCCGGCACTTGAAGGAAGCCCTTCACCCGGCATTCTATCACAGCATATTATGCCCTGCTCAGCCTTAGACCCTAGCATATGGGACAGGCCGTGACCTGGACAAGCGAGGGGCAGCAGGCGAGTGGCGCACGTCACAGTGTGGAGGCTGAGCCACAGTGTCCTCGGAGTGGTGTCCGTGTAGACCAGCATGTGTTCATTCTGCTGCTCGCATTACAGCACCAGCCTCTTACATGCAAACGTGATAAAAAGGGCAAACGCTCGCACCTCGGCTGTGAAAGGGGATGGCGGTAGGAGTCTTGCTCCAATCCCCTGCTGGGCCATCGTGCTCTCATCAGGCCCCAGCTGAGCACACATGTGGATCCCGACCCCTTTCATTAGCCACTCTGCAGGAAGCCAGAAGCTCTGCTGTTTTGACACCAGGGAGGGTCAGACACAATGATATTGTGCGCCTGTGTGTCTGTGTGTCAAATATTGCAGCTACAGGAGCAGCAGTCGTCAGTTCTGTCGCTGGGTGTTTGGGCTCACTTTGCATGTGTGCATAAGGTGAATCAGACACCTCCAGCCAAACTGGTGCTGATGTCACAGCAGTGTTTACTCGGAGAGCCTAAATCTGTTCATTGTCTGACTTCCAGGGACTGAGTCACATTGCAAACGTGCCCATCGTGTGTTACTCAATGCAAAGGCTGTCGCAAACATGGAGGTGGGATGATTTTTCTGTTAATCTTTGTTTAACGTAGGTCACATTCAAGTGTTACTTGTACACTGAAATATCTACTAATATTTTCCCATTTGCAAAGCTCACTATTTGCAGTGGAGTAAATCATGGTGAGTCCCTTGCTTGGGAGGTTGAAGCCCTTCGATGCAAAGCAGCAGCTCCGACCATCACACATCAGTGCTGCCTGTGAGCTCCGGGTCACCACAAGTCAGAAGACAGCAGCAACACAGCAACAGCTGGATGTGGGTTTCAGCTGCACTTCTTGCTGCTCCGCTTTGTAGCAGTGAATTTAACCTGAGAGCCTCGGCACTTGTCTGGGTCGGCCTTTATCTCAGCACAAGTGGCAGTTTATCTTATAGGGCAGGAGCAAGCACCCTTGATCCAGGAAAGAGAAACACGTTTGCTGGTTGACAGAAAAAGGACTGGAGCTTAGCGCCCCAACATCCATTCAAAACAACTGAGGGAGTAAGGCAGGCTGGAGCTGGAAGAAGCTCTGTGGCATCTGAGCAACATGAGAGACTGACTGACACACACCTTTCTTGCGGGCACTTTTCGTTTACTTTGGACAATGGAAGCAGTGTCAGGTTTATCGTGCAGCTTTGGTTTATCTCTAATGTTAGGAAAAAGGATTTCTTTAGAAAACCCGTCTGCTGCCTGTACCTTCAATGCAGACCGCTGAAAAGGCAAACATAAACAAGAGTTCATCATCGTCCGCGTTGGCAAAGTTGCCCATTACTCTGCAGAGGCCTTGATGTTGAGCCAAACAGGAAGGTTTGTTCAGCAGAAGTGTCTCCTTATTAAGGCTCTACCTCTGCTTTACAGCAACATAACATCGCTTCTCAACAAGGGAAGGGTTTTTTTTTCCACAGCTAAGATAAAAACTCAGCCTAAAACTCCTGAAAATAAAGTGCACCCATTTAATCCCTTTCTTTGGCTGACGTGTTTCCTCAAAGTGACATCATGGCAGGACACGTGCAATGATGCACCCATATAGATAGCAGGGTCATTTTTATTGGAGCGACTGAGGGTACGACTATATGATGCTACAGCAGAAGGGGGATTCAAACTTTGGTCCCTTGAGTGAAAGGCAGCAGCTTGAAGCACCACACCAGGCGTAACATCTTCATCGTGACATCTTAATACTGCTCACAAAATGGCTTCTGATCATCTAGGCCCTCTTCTCTCACTGGTTTGAACTGGCTTAATGACGGCAGAAAGGCGATGCAATTTGGTTGCAGATGAAGTGGCGCGTAAAGGGGCCGAGAGCGCCCCCTGTTGGCCATGCAGCAGCACCATTGGATGTGTCACAGCCTGACCTGCAGTGACTTTAACAACCGTTGCATAGTGGAGAGAAAAGCCTGTAAGCACCAGGGCGCTGCTGGTAAGACAGTCGTGTGACTTCTGAGGCCTCCGCCGAGCAGGACGTCCCCTCTGTCCTTGTCTCCTTCCGTGTGAGTGTTTGGACCGCTCTGTGGTCCTGGTCTATAGAAAGGTTCTTTGGAAAGATATTTGCAAGAAGACCCATTGCTGTGTAAGATGGTGGAGGTGGAGAGCAGGGTGCTGTGAGTGTGAAAAACCATTGCTGTGACTTCATTTCAGCGTGACCTGCAGTGGTTCCGTTTATTCCAGAAGCTTCTAATAGGTTTGAAGTGATCTAATAAGCTTGTGGCCCAAGTGCCACTTCCTGCCACACTTTACAGCCCAGCGGGGAGAAATCTGTCCGGCTGCTTCTCATTAAAGTGGGTGGCATTTCAAAGAGCGGCGGGGGGCGGGCGGCTGTGTGTGCCGTTGACAGACGCCACTGCTGGAAGGTTCTCCACCCTCCATCAATCCCATGATGCTGCCTGCAGCTTTGACGCTCACAGATGTCTCCCATCAATGCCTTCTTGTGAAGTCTTGCATCCCTCTACAGAGGGGACTCTGGTGTTCCTGTTCCATCAGGGATTCTTCTTGCTGCTTTTCCACCACAGTTCAGTTGTAAAAGCAGTTCCTTAACCGCTAAGATGGCTGCTGCCCTTGCTAGTGGCTGTGGGATTCATTGAACTGAACTATGTGCATGGCGTCAGTTTTGCTGTTCCAGCAATAATCCTGGACAAAAGAGTTTAGGAGAGCAACACAGAGCTATAAATCAGAATGAGAGGTTTGTCCTGGTGAAACACAAATTCATGAAGCCATTTTATTAGCAAGGTTTACGGCCTATTAGTAACTGTCCTCCCTGAGCAGTGCAGTGGTTGTGTAACTGGAGAAGATCTGTCTGGCTCCACCCGTCTAAACGCATCCCAAATTTCTCGCTTAAGGTCGGCCTCTGCTGGAGCAGCACTGAAGCCCGAGGTCCAGACGTAGCTGCGGTTTGCACAAATCAGGCTTTAGCAGAGGATGTACGTAGGCAAAAGGGGGGAATTTAACCAGGAAGGAGCCATTCTGAACTAAAATGGACATTTTAATGTCAGAAGCCAGACATGAGGAACATCAGCTGATGGAAGTGGGAAGTGCAGCATCTACACGGCAGACTGATGGGTGCTGCTTGGAGCGGCTGATCCAGGTCTCGGCTAAATGACCCCATCCGTTTCTCCGAAAGGAATCACATGAAAGGGCGGCGACACACACGCTTTAACAGCACCTGGAGGGGCCACATCAATGGCTGATGTTGATGAATCAAAGCTGAGGGGTGTGGGGGGGAGGTCTGTGGGGACTTCATGGGGCTGCCAGGAGGAAGCGAGGCCCTGGCTTGACCTCCGGCCCTTGCAATATCCTGGGGCGAAACGGGTCAGCGAGGACATGTGTGCTGGGCAGTCAGCCCCCTCTGCCCCTAATGCCTGCTGCCCCTGGTACCGCCCATTTCTGCCCCCGAGCCCAAGCCAGACACAGTGCTGTCACGGGGAAGAAAGGGTCCATTCAGACGGCCTTCTGCAGAGGAGGGTCCCTCTGACCGGGCAGGCGCTCGGCTGCTAACATTTCTGCCTGCTGAACAGGAGCCCCTTTCAGAGGTATGACGCACAAGTCCTGGGCATACCTGGTGCAGAAGCATTAACCTTTCGAGCGAAAGAGGTGGGGAACTCCTGTGGGTGTAACAGTCGAGTAGGGCAGCCCCTCTCCTGCTCTGTGGAGGGAAAACAGCTGTGCTCCTTTGTTGTGTCGCCGTACTGAGACGTCACACGGTTTCATCAGTTGTGTCATACAGTCGGTGTGCAGTGCTAAGCACTGAGTCAGTGCAACACAGCAAGCTGTGTACTTTCTTACACACCATGGCAGGAAACCACGGTTCAGAGTAAACCACCACACTGGCGACTTTCAGGTTAGAGCAACATGGTGAAGGCAGCAAGTTTACAGCACAGAGACACACCGGTGCAGTGTGTGTGTGTGTGTGTGTGTGTGTGTGTGTGTGTGTGTGTTTGTTTTAGGAAGATCACAACAAACCTGTTACAGGTTGGAATGGCTGATGTGGCTGTTGGTGGACAGTTAACCTGTCTGGCATTGCATTACCTGTCATTACACCACACCTCATGAGTCAGATCAAATCTGCAGTTTAATAAAAAGAAAATTGTCTGTGTTTTGAGTTCTTTTTATTGATCAGACTTTCCATACTGTTACCTCCACACAAAGTAAAACACAGGTAGGTGGCAGCTAGAAGGAAACCCCAGTGTAATAGTCCAGGGAGCCCAGGTAAGTAGATGGACTTAATAATTTATAGCAGGTTGGACAAATGCAAGTTTCATGAATGACTGAGTGCAGAATTATTTCCTCATAGATTAGTAGACAATAAGCACAGAATACAGCCTGGACCTCCTCCTAAGCAGAGCAGGGACAGTGAGAAGGATTGCCAGAGCGCTGACAAATGCTGCAGTCGTTCCTCCTGCCAGGTTGTAGTAACATCTCCTTCTCTGTTCTGTGACACAGCCTGGTAATTTAAGTCACTTCAGGTGTACTAGTGAAATGGCTTTGGACCAAATGGCTTCAGTACTCGCCCACCCCCTCAACAGTGAGAATTACCTCACCAAATGGTCTCCATGGATTGTAGTGCAACTCCTGCCCTGAAGACCCAGCCCTCTCCCAGCTCTCTCACCATCCATGTGACGTTTGCTGGTCTCACCTGGGGGCACCTCCAGCACTTTCTTCTCATTACCGTCATTCTGCTTTGTGTGTGTGTGTGTGGAACTTCAGGTGGGGTTTGTTACCATCAAGCTGCGAATGACTCAGAACTCCAGTTTTCCTGTCCATCACCAAGGCTCCTCCTTTGAAACCCATTGTTTCCACTGCGATTTGCCTGGTATTTATTTCAAGCCCTGTTAATGTGATAATTTATTCTTATTAATATAGATTGAAAAATGTGAACATCTAAAATTGTTTTCCAGTGCAAACAAATTCTAAAATTCATATAATGGTGAAATTATATTTAATTCAGATTTGTTTCAGCTGAGGTGAGTAAACACTAATAGTTTGACTTTGTGCTGCATTTTATTTAGCAAATGTGTGGATATTTATGGCTCCAAAGCATCTGTGTTGAACTGGGCTGCGTTGGAAATATAGGAGTTGCACAGCATCTGCTTTGTTGTAATGATGAATTTATTTGTATTCTTACAGCAGCGTAGAAGCACTGCTACTGCAAGGCACTTCTCAATGGCTGGACTAAACATCCTTCTGAAACCTGAGCATTATTTTAAGGGCATTATTTTTAATAAGTAGCTCTCAATAATTCGGAAGTGAGAGTCTCCTGAGGTGTAAAGCTGTAAATTAGTGTTATCTGAAAACAAAGCTGAAAAACGCAGCAAATTTCATCCTAAACTCGCTGTAAAACAGCCGTATCCACTGTTTACTCTGTGGGACCTTTTTTAACCTCATGGTTTTGTTAAATTTCTAAACTTGTTTTTAATGAGCAGACCCGAAGGCTCCCAGTCACCTGTACTGAATTTGCTGCACTGGACATCATGGAAGAAGCAACCTTCTCCTTCCAGATGTCAAGGACTACAGGCAGTCTGAGCAAAAGCCAACAGAGGCAGATGAGGCAGCAGCCATGTGCGCTCAACATTGTGTGAATACAGTCGATGTTGATAAAGGAGCTCCGAGGACCAGAGGGCAAGCGGAGTTCAGCAGCCCCAAATTCCAAGCAGAATCGCAAACTGATCATGAAGTTCAGTTCTCCATTTGACCTGAAAAAGAGTGAACAGCAATGAAACCTGGAGAGAAAACAGTAAAGGAACAATAAAATCCAACAGCAGGGCAGTTAAAGTTGCCCACAGCAAAATATTTAAGATCAGTTACAAGTTTTTCCTGAAACTCCACGCCAGAGAAGCTGGTCCACCAGCAGCCCTTCCAGTCCACAGCTGCTGCATCAGTTCAAGTTCTCACATAAGGGTGCAGGCTTCTGCTTCTCCCATAGCAGCTCCAGGATCTCTGTGCAAAATATGAACTTGGTGCATCTAGCGCAACCTGAGGAGGGACAGCAAGTAGCAAGTATAGTAAACTGGGAACCACTGGAAGAAAGAGGGGAAGTTTAGCCTTTGGTGCTGTGGGGTATTCATTGCAAGTACGTTAATAGTGTAAGTGGGAAAAAACTGTCTGCTAACTGCATGAATAAATGTAAATGTGACGTACAGTGGACAGAATAGTTTTCATAATAGATCAAGGAACATGTAGAGCAGAGAAAGAGAGAAAGAAAGAGAGAGCAATTCCCCTAAATGAGCGTTATCTCTATATCTATAAAGCTCTACCTCTGTCTGTCTGTACCTTATACACTTCTTTGTTTTGAACTCACAGACCTGAAATCTGGCGCACAGGTTCTTCTCGCCCTCCAAGGTTTTTTGTGTAGTCAACCTCATCTGACTCCAAAAAGACCATTTAGTGTTTTTACTTGCTTCACACACAGGATGTGGTTACATCACACACAGCGCGCATCATGCTGACACAGCAGCTCAGCTGCTAAATGTGGACAGTGTGAGGGTTACACAGGTTGATACGCAGTATAAGCACCGATTTCAATAATAATTTGCTATTCGTCTACATGCTGAACATGACATACATGCATGAGACTGTGAGAAAGACAGGAGTGCTGGGAAAAGGATCCAACCTATCAGGAGGTAGAGGTGACAGTGAAAGGGGGGGCTAGCTGATACTTCGAGTAAAGGGCCGAACTGGATCTTGTACAGACTATACATCACACACACACACACACACACACACACACACACACACACACACACACACACACACACACACACACACACACCACAATGTCACGTGATCTGTGTTTGGTCTGGGCTCAGCCCAGGTGCCTCAGTTCATTAGTGTGGGTAATGAAGACCTTGCACTGGGCTGCATTTCCCTAGCCTCCCTCCTCCCATCTGCTCATACTGAGGTGTGAAAGGCTGCAGCAAATGAACAGAGCCTGAGCCTCCACTGAAGCGCTGGCTGGACAACGGCACCTAATGGTTCCCACATGCGGCCTGATTTAGTGCCGAACACAGAGGTGATAATAGCTGGAAAGTGGGACGTGCCAAGGGGAGAACAGGGAGGAAAAATTATGGTTGGAATTTTGTATTTTTTCCCCCAGTCAACCAACACTTCTTTCTTCCATAGAAAGCACAGACATCTTCCTTAATTGGGTAAAAAAGGCAAAAAAACAGGAATGCAGCAAATTATTAAACAAGGCAGAAATTAGAGCATTTTAGTTTGGTTTCACTCCAGCTGAAAGATGAGCTTAGCTCTGAAGTTGTACGAAACTTTTTGTTTTTGCTTGAGTCAAATGTTCACGTTTGTGCTTCTCCAAAGCAACCTGCAGTGTGAAGTTACACACACTGGTTTACTGCTTTATACCACAGGGTGTTTTATTCAATATGTTAGGGTAAGAACTTTTCTCAAGAACCCGACAGTAGGAGATTGATGTGAGCCTCGGTCCTTCAGGTCCACAACCAGCAGCTGTAACCACTGCTGGTTGGAAGCCCCATCACTCAGAAGTTGTCTTCCTGCAGGAAACGTCCCTGGAACTTTTTCTTTGTGCAGCTCATGTTTCTCCACCACATCCCCTTCCCCCCTTTTGGACTTTTGACATTTGAATAATACATCAATAATGTGAACATGTCTGAATAATGGCAAATGCCAACCGATGGATGCATTGATTGTCAACTTTCCACCAAGACAAAACCAGCTCTTTTTCTTCAGATGTTGGTGGTGCCATTTCTGACGTTCTTTGTCTAGTTGGTCGTTTTTACCATCGCTCTTAGTATCATCATCGGTGTTTTAACTTGTTGCTTCTCTATCTTGCTGCAGACCAGAAGAAGACAGATCAGGCTGGCAGAGCTCACTGCAATCATGACTCATGTGTCCGGGAGGAAAGCTGCGCAGCTCTTCTGCTGTCTTTGGCGTTTCACCATCTGCCCACTCCCAGAAGGCCCGTGCTTTGAACTCTGGATAAAGCATCTGCTGCATCTTTCTGGTCTCCCAGTGCCGCCACACTCTGAGGATTATGGGACCAGTTTCCCACCTCCCATGGACCTGGGAATGTTCCAGATAAGAGCCTCACAGACCAGTTTAAAGAGGCAGGCAAACCAGCACTTTCACTTTGATGCTGGTGGGAGATTGGCTGGTGCCACATGGAAATTCGGTAGACAGCTACAGTGACCTGATCTTTAGTTCACAACACATATTTTGGCATTTCTTTTTCTGTCCTGTAATGGACTCTAATGTATGCGAACAATTCCCAGTCCTGTCCAAGCTGATCGGTCTGGGCGGGCTCTGTGCGGTGACCAGTGAAGAATGTTCAAAACTAGCAGCAATAGTCAGTTAGTAAGACTGAACCTGAAGAATAATTGTAGAGAATAAAACATTTATTGGTTCCACAACCAGCGCAGACATTTTGTACCTGATGTTCACATGCGTTTAGCAAGGCTGCATTTGTCAGATGTCAGACTTAAGATATCCAGCACAGACCTTGTGTGGTATCTCAAATCCTTCTCTTTGTGCACATCTGTTGGTTTCTTCAAAACCAGCTCACCTGGTTGGTTACTAGGGAAACCCCTGCCTCATTGGAAACACCTGCTCAGGTAAGCGGCAGATTACCACTCTGCAGGCAGGAAAACACTTTGATGTCAGCCAAAGTGACATGCAGGGGCTCAGAATAAATGGCTGAGGAAAAAGAATGGGGTTCAAATAAAGTTGAGATGTCCAAAGATTAAGCACAACAAATGAAAAAGAACTGAGGGAGTGAATGTGCTGGAAAAAACACACAAAAGCACAAATTGGCTTGAAGAGTTTCCCTTTTGAAATAAGCAAAACAAGTACACATTATGGAATAAAAGGTCACCGAAGTCTGACAGATGGCCAGACTGAATGGAAAAGTTGCATATTGAGGACAGTATGATGCAGTAGTGTGACTGCAAGCTCAAACAGAAAGATGGGACAATGTCACTGAAATTAACCAAAGTCACTTTAAACAAAACTAGTTAAGTTGCCTGATGCTGGCCAGGTCAAAAAGGTATAGTGATGGAAAGTTACAACGTAGTAACACATTGTATAATCACCAAACTGTTTTACCAATAAAGCGGTTGTATTTAAGTATTGTTTGTGCTGCTGGACAGGAGAACTCCACAGAGTGACATGCCAGTCATAGCCAAGTGGAAAAAACAAAATGCATCACATCAATTTTAGTACTGTTGCATCACTAATGTGTCCTGTGTGTGTGTGTATTTGTGTATTTGTGTGGAGCAAGAAAATCTGTCAGCGTCACATATGCAAGGTTTTTGTGTAGCATCACTACTCTCAGTTCTGAAAGTCTTATCAGAAGCCGCATTTGAAATTTTACAATGGGTGAACAAACTTGACTGTAAAAAAGTCTCACTGGGCTGAGAAGTGCTTGTGTGCTGAATTTCATGTTTGTGGCTCGAAAAACAACCTGTGTATAAAGAACAAACATACAGACAGACAAACAGAGCAAGACTGCGTTCTATAGATATAGAGATAATCAAGCAAATGCCCACATTTTGTAAGGAAACGGGTTGGAACAAGAAGGTTTCAACATGATTATCATCACCAGGGGCAGAAGAATGCAGAGCAGTTAGAACCTCCACATTCAGACTTGCAAGCCGTGGATTTGAATCCCACCTCCAGCTGTAGTGCCCTCGATCAAAGTACAAAGCCCCAGTTGATAGAGTAAAAATTAGCTGGCCATTTAAATGAGGTGCAGAGAAGCACCATGTAAAATAGCAAATGTAGCAGTTGGAGTTCACCAGAGGCCTTGGTGTTTGGCTCAGTGTGCATGTTGTACTCGCTGGGTCTGTTGTGCAAAATCCCTGCTGCCATACTGGCACCTGCGGCGGTGCAGCCAGGACCCCCGGCGTCACTACAACACATTGACCGTTTCCCAGACCCACAGCCCCAAAACACAGAAACAAATGAGGTTTAAAACAATTTGTCCCAGAGCGCAGATATAGACTGCGGAAGTCTACATTGTGCTGCTTGTTCGCTTGTTGACCTTGCAAAGCGCCATGTTTATTTCCTGTAACGCACAGCCGTTCGCGACCACAAAAATACATTCTGGCAAACTGAAATGTTTTACTTCTCCAGCTCTGCAACAATTGTCATGTTGTTGGGGAACTGCCACACCGTGCCCACTGAACCATGTGCAACTTCATGCACGTGACATGACTCTGGCAGCATGATGGACATTGGCACAGCAGGTGACAGTATGGCATCTTTAGCACCAAGAAAACACCATGTGATTCAAGTGGTGGTGAAGGTGGTCCAGATGACTCTGCTCCTGGCAGTCTAATCCCCAACACACTTGCTGTGACCCCAAGGTCATCACGCCAGTAGCCTTGGCCATAGCTCAAACCGGGAGAACAACTGGACTTCTGAAAAAAAACCTGGATAATCTACATCACCTGTGAACAATAGCTATGTAGATTTAACACCAGAAATGGGGCTGTGCTGTGCATTGCTGTCCTGCTGCCCCACTGCCCCATCCTCTCTGCACAGGAAAACCACGCAACTTCACAGCTTCAGTAGTTTGCAGGTTGTTGGATTTACAGACAAACTGCAGCCTGAACCCACAGATGAGATTCCAGTGTGAAGCTCCTCTGAGTTACCTAAGACATAAACTGACCAGGTCCCCCAGAGGACAAGGTTCAGCATAGATGCCAAGTTGTAAAGTTCTGTCCCAAATTTTTCCCCTCTTGCACCACAAAGGTCTCAGAGGGGCTCCGCTTTTGTGGGTGTGCAAAGCTGAGACAGCAGTAAGGTAGTGAAACACGAAACCAAGCAGGCACTGATCTGCTAACAGTTAAAATCAGATTGAACTTGGAGTCACATCTTCATAACACGAGACACAGCGCTGACGTCCGCAGCGGATGCGCAAGAGGAGCTCATGACCGCCAGCCACTGCCAGAAACCTGGGCACCGCACATGCAGTTCCCACTGAGCGCTGCAGGGACAGTGTTTACCTTGACGCCAGGGTCAGTTAGGCTTCTCCTGACACTTTTATACCCCACACGTGACACGTGTGTTCTTACCCCTAGGGTTCATGTGTTAACTCTCAACGTTTACTGTACAGAGCCCTGGGGCACAGTGTCACCCCCTATGTTTGTGTTGGCCCAGCTGTTACCCTTTCTGCACCACCCCCCAGTGGTCTGGGGAGGCCTTTTTTCAGCCCTCCTCTCCTGTTGTTTCTCAAAAGCCTTCAAGCAACGAGGTGCAGAAAGAAAGAGGGAGAGAAAGGAAGGCGCAGAGAGGAAAAACAGTGCACACGGGGCCTTACAGCCTCCCTCCCACTCAGAACCCGGGAGGCTGAGAGTGATTAGGATCGAGGCGAAGATCAGAGGAGCTCTCGTGAAAATCTGGTTCCAATATTCCACTTCCTGTGAAAGCAGGAAATAGCTGTCATTTCATGCAAGAGGCCAACAAAAAGGCTCTGTGAGCTGCAGTGCTTCAGGGTGCCAGCCCTTGCATCACTCCGCATCACCGTGGATGATTCCTTTACGCACCCTAAAGTGTGCAAGCGCTCCTTCAAAATGACCTTTTATTGACTGCCGCACCACTCCCTGCCATCCAGGTTGCTTTATTTTTTATTTTTCTGACATTTAGGTCTATAAATTCACAGCCATAGATGAGCTTCTGCAGCAGGTTTTCCACGTGTTGAGCCCCACGTGATTTGTACGGCGGTGCTGAAGAAAACCGGTTTATTTCATGGTTGTCATTCCCGCAAGTTTTGTGTCGCTCTTATGGTGCACAAATGCTGCAGTCAGATTTGTAACCTGAAGGGCTGCGTGGGACTTACGGGTCTCTTGTGAGGTGTCAGCTTGCGTTTGAGAAAGTTGTGCCTCTGGGTGAAATGGCCCCCCGTGCACTTTGACAACCAGGTTATGCAGAAGAAGATCTAAATGCTCTTTTTGGACTTGAAATCATTTTGTTTCCTTTCATTCTACACAACTGGTATTGACACAAATATTGAATCCTGTGGGATAAAAACATTCTGAGAAGGAACTGTTTTTTAAATTAAACGATCGTGCCAAACACAGTAAAACATCTGCAATTTTGAGCCCCTCCCCCTCGCCCCCTTGAAACCAGCCGCTATAGGATGTCAGTTTACTGCTGGAGAACTGGATCCATTTCCTGCAGAGAGACCACGCAAAGCAACTGCTGGGGCTCAGAGGTGCTGGGAAAAGACCCCCAACTCAGGTGGTACTAAGAATAAATCACCAAAGCTTCAGCCCAAACTAAGGAGGACCTGAGCTCGGTGCACACGGAATAATGCAAGGGTCACGTGGACGCTCTTTGTTGATTTTACCACGATTACTAAGGGTCGAGAAGCAACACAGCCATCACAGTGGCATCTGGCATCAGAGTGCAAGACAGTGGGTGGAACATCTCCTGCTGGGTCTCCTGCAGGCCCCCATTGGCCTCGTAGGCCCTAAACCGCTGCTCTGTGAAGTTTGTTGGCATTATCACCCCCAGGACAGCCTGATTCAGGGGCCAGAAACCTCTGGGTTCAGTGGCGTCTGCAGGGACAGCACAGATAGTTAAAGGTAGGGAGAAGAGATCAGGTTGCCAGGCTGTAAACAGAGATCCTCATTAGTGTTTATGGGGTTTTTCCTCCCTTCCCATTAGGCTCTGCATCTGCTCAGGCTTCAGAGAGACATTTGAAAGCTGTGGGCGTTCAGCTGGAAACCTGGCCTCTGCTGAATGCTTCAGTTAAATGGCAAAGCAGAGAGCAATGAATAAGCCAGTCTTGGAGAAAAACATCTGGGAAAGGATGCAACCTTGAGGGAAACAGTTTGGGTGCCTTGCAATGAAACTAGCAGGAATATCACAGTGGACATTCAGCATAAAGGACCAGGACCTTCCGCAGATTCCCATCCACTTCCACGGCCGTCCACCACTGTGAATAACTGTGGCCCAAGTGGTCAGAGTCTTGTCTTTATAGCGACAATGGCATCACCAAAGGATCAGTGTATCTTTGTCCTCCTGGTCCCTTTTCATGCTACCTGTCCATCTGTCCACACAGCTTGTGCTGGACACACATCAGGTGAGTACTAATGTGCACACAAAAAGGAAGCTGCTCCAGGTAACTAAACACCGGGACAGCTTTGCCAGCAGACGGCAGGCGCCAAAGAGTAGGGGCACAAACATACAAATGTGGGATGAGAACTAGAACATCACTTATGGAAAATCAGAGATGGTTCCTGAAAACCAGATATCCAGTGAAATGTTGTGATGAGGGACATATGGTGCACCCACAGGCCTGGTCTTCAGTAGCTTCACTCTCTTTTGCAAGGAGAGAAACATCTCTGTTTGCAGACTGTGGCTGTACAACTCAATAAGAAGAAATGCAGGTTAACGTACTTGTGCACATTTTATTAACAAGTAAAGCACCTCTACTGTATGTGTACATTCAGCCATGGAAGGGGGGCAGTTAGCAAATGGCAGGCAGTTTTAGCAAAGGCCACCTGAAGCCCTGCCTCCAACCACCAAGCAAGATGAAGGCCACCAAGGGGCTGGTGGGCAGGGTTGTGGTTAGAAACAGCAGAGTTCAGGTTACATGCTGGTTACAGCTCAACTTGCCATGTGTATGTAAATCCACCTGTCAGTGTGTGTGTGTGTGTGTGTGTGTGTGCTTGAGACATTCCCTGCCATTGTTTCTCTTGCTGTACCTCTAACACCCCCTCCCCCATTCTCCCCCTTCTTCTGTTCCTGCCACAAAGGCTTGGAGCTCCACACTTTGCCCAAGATGTATGGAAAAGTTCTTCCAGCTTCTGCTTGTTGTAATTCCCACTGCTGTCTGAACTTGTCAGCTATTCTGAAGTTACTAGATTCCAAGTAGCTGTTTATGAAATGTTTCAGGGGTTGTTCTGAGGTCACAGCACAATTCAATAAGTAGAGTGACTTTCAAAAGAGCCGTTTCTTTTCTTTAAACTTGCAGCCCAAACAGAGTTCATAGTCTATTTGCCAATGGCCAGGCGTGGAATCCCCAAAATGTTATGATGTGCAGATTCAGTCTGAGCTTCTTTGTCTGCGATACAAGGTCTGCACTTTATTATATGACATGATGCTCATAGTCAGCCATTGCTTCAACGTGTGGTAAATAAAACGGTCTTGGGCTACAAAACAGCAGTAACAAATCGGTGACGAAAAAACAAAAAAGCAAACTTGTGCTGGGGCTTAGCACTTGGAAAAATAAGGAGGCAGAAGGCAGGCCATACCGGACTTTTACACCATATTTTATCTGTATGTGGCTGCAGGGCCAGGGCTGCTGCTGTGGGGGGATGCGTTCATTGTTCACTTTTGCTCCGTGGGCGCTTCCCTGTGCTTTGGAGCTCATTCAACTTAGTTTGCCCAGAAGGAGGATGAGGAGATCCTGCTTGAAACTGATCCCAGGGTACAACTGCAAAATTGAGGAGAACAGAACCCAGCAGAAAGTGGCCAATGTTAAGCTGCTGCTAGAACATTCGTCCATCACAAGGTCTGGAGCAGAATCACGGCTGCTACGATGATTTAATGTGAAATAAAGTAGTGCAATGGGGAGATGCTTGCTGATACGTGAATGCTCTTGTTGTGACTTCGCTATTGACCCAGTTATTGAGCCACCTGGGGTGTGTACAGTGTTTCCAAGGTGCTGTGAATCACCACTCTTCTCCTTAGGTGTAATTACCTGGATTTGTACCGTATCTATGGTGTCTGTAAAGGAAACATCCAGAAGTCGGGCTCTGTTTGACCTCAGCCATTTTGCCCAAATCCGAAAGGTAGCCTTTGAAAAAGACGCCAAAGGGCTTCTAAGGGGGTATCATAGGACCCAAGAACCCAGCTCCCCCCTGACCCCATGCATCACACACATTTAATATGTTCAGGCGCTGTTTCCTGTGTGTGATGGGTTCCAGGCCCAGGGGTCAGACAGGCAGCACAGCGCTGGCAGGGCTCCAGGCAACTGTCAGCCTGCAGTGTGGGATGTGGGGGGCCAGAGAGCTGAAGCATTTACTGCGCTGCTGTGGTAAAATCCAGGTAAGAGGAAAAGCACAATTCACAACACACAGTTTGTGAAAACTTTTAGCTTCAAACAGGTTTCATACCTGCAAATTCGGTTTTGCATCAGTATAGCTGCCTTGTTTCTTCAAAGTAAGGGTCTGAAAACATTTCTCTTCTGGACCCCCCTTCCCTCCCGATCCTGTCTGCTGCAGCTGCTCGTGTAATGCATGCTGCCAAGAGTCATGGTGCTGGACAAACTGGCTGTGCTTGGACAATCCTGCACCTCTTTGTCTGATGGTGACGTGCAGGTGTGTTTCCTCTGTCAGGTAGACTGCTGTGTGCAAAGGTGTTTGCTTAAATGAACACATGCAGATGTAATTGTGAGGGAGCTGAATGGCTTAGCCTCTTGCTGGCATGTTGGTGTCACACCAATTGGTAGCTATTACATTTTCAGTTTCTGCAATGAACTGTATGTGTGACAGTATGTACAATATTTAATATAATATTTAAAAATAAATATAAATAAAAGGGGTCCAAATTATGAACAATCAGTAGGAAAGCAGATTGGGAACCATCTTGCAGTGTAGCTTAGTGCACGCTGGGTAATGAAGTCCAACTGTGAAGCAGTTTTGAATAATGGCCACATAGTACAGTTACAGTCTTTTACTGGGATAGTCTGGTCAGCGGGGGGGCAGAAAAGAAAACCGTGTGGAATTATGGGAAGTATGGGTACTTGATTAAAAGTCCCGGTTCTCCAAAGAGCAACACAGAGCAGTGCTAGTACTGAGTACCACTGAGTCCCACTGAGTACGGACTCACTTCAGGTACTGACTGTGTAGATTTTTCTCTCTGTATCAGAAGAAACTTTGTCCTCCACAGCAGCAGAAAGACAAAGCAGTGCTGGTTTACAACTCTTGGACACACATCTCAGTGCTTGAGAGGAACCACACACGCAGACTCTAGAGGCAAACATGCCACACAGGGCAGCCGGTGGACACATGGCAGCAGATCGACGGGCTGTTACACACACCACACGCACAGCACAACAATGAGCCTAAAGAAAGTGCAGCGTTGCTGTTATTTTGCATGACTTGGATGCAGGAAAGGTTCTGGAGGTGCAGCTTCAGTCAACAGGCTCTCTCAGGCCATCAGAGGTAGGCCTGTAGGGATTGAGGGGGCCCCACTTAGCTGTTTAAACCTACGAGCTACAGAGTACAGCACACCTGGAGGAACGTTTGGGCAGCACGTTGCCAGGGGCCTTGGATGGATGTTGCTTTCCATCGACAAGCCTCAACACACAGACCGAAACTACCCCCCACAGGCTGGGCTGGCACGCGAAAGCCACGCTTTGAACACACACAAGCACGCACAAACACGTGAGTATGTTTTCCCCAGTCAGCCCAGCTCATCCCTCATCACCCGGATCACCCCATTAATCTTGGAGTTGTGTGGCATACAAACACACCACACACTGGGGCTCCACACACGCCCTGCCCTCCGGACAGGTAAAGTGCTGTCATTTGCTGACTCCAGACACCACTGGGGGGGCTTCCATTTAGCACATGACCAAATGTGGGGCAGGTATGTGCAGGTATATAAACACGGCCTCTAAAGGCAAGCAGGTTCAGGCCCCTGTCAGCAGCCGTCACCTTGGCTGTTGTGATATTTCAGCAGATGCACACTTGGAGAAAAATCAGACTTGGATGAAAACCGCATAGCTGGGATCACAGTGAATGTAAATTACACAGAAAGAGACCTTCAAATGTGGACAGCTTCCTGGCTATGGTCCCTAAAATGGAGAGAAGTGCTTCTAGCTTCTGGCTTTCGGCCTTAAAGTAATTTGTGCAGATTGACTAAAAGTTATGGTGCAGTTTCAGTGGCCACTCGGTGGGGTCTGGACCACTTGCGTACTGGGCTCTCTGAGCAGTGCTGATGGCCACGTGGGGTCCAGGTAATTTGCTCTTTTTTGCCGAGTTTTTTTGATTGTCAGCAATTATGTGGGAACAGAGAAGTTGAGCATAAAATATTTATGTGAAAAGGAAAAAGAAAAAATGAACAGGGGATATTAACGTATATTGTTTCTGAGCACATGGTATGAAACAATGAAATATTTATTGTAAAGGAGTCGGATTTTTTTCTAACCGAATGGATATTTTTCTTATTTTTGAATGAATGAAAGATTCCGCATGTTTTCTTATGCAGTTTTGACAAATTCCTCTGAATTCTGATTTGTGCAGGTTAGTTCCAGTTTTAAACACACAAAGAAATGAAGTCATGCTTGAGTCATGCAGTTCAACAAAGGACAGAAAAACATGTGACCCTGAGAGGGGAACCTAGTGCCATCCCACAGCACCCGGTATGTCTAGCTGGGGCCTAAAACATCAGCAGCTCCTGGCCCCACTGACTTCAACCCCTTTCATGAGTCATTATTCTGCCTCCTCAGACCCCCTCTTCACTTCCTCACTGAGCTTGGAGCTGCAGGTCCAGCTAAAATGGTCTCTGTCCTGTCCCTGAGGTCCCTTGTGGGCTCTGATCCTAGTTGGGCCCTTGGATGGAGTCTTGTATTCACTGCTGATCAAGGTCTTGGGAGGATGGCTGTGTCACTTCACTGACAAGTGCTTGCAGGAGCTCATTTTGCTCCTTGGCTGTGACATGACGGGGCCTCCATGCTGCTCACCAAGAGCTCTTTCATCAGTTTGCCTCTGTATGTGTGGAGTGGGAATGCGAGGATTCATGGGTGCCATTGGGCCCCAAGGACCAGCAAACAAAAGGTACAACAGCAGGAAGTGGAATTCAAACTTGGTCCTTTGAATGCAAGAGAACAGCAGTGCAGTAGTTACCACAGGGCACTGCTGGGTACCATATAGGAGTTCCAATTCCACCTCCTACCATACTACCCTTCATTATGGCATTTACCTTGAACTACTCCGGTAAAAATGACCCAGCTGTGTAACTTAACGTAGTAAACCATGTTGGGAAAAAGCAGCAGCTAAATAAATAAGAGCAAATGCACTGATGGAAGGAGACCGAGTGAGTTTGTTCAGCAAACCCTGCAGATCCCCACACACCACAGCAGATGGATCTCTGAGCTGCCTTTCCTCCCAGATGCGGAGCAGCACTACGGCCACTATAGGATAGCCTATTCGGGTGGTCTGCGCAAATCGGGGATTAACTCTCTACTTGGAACGTTCCCAAACATTATCCACAGTCACATAAATAGTTACATTAGAGTGCACATAGCTAAACAGAAGTCGCTGGAGCATGGACTTATAAGGCAGTGACTTAAACATACAGTCAGGTCGCTTCTCTGGGGGGAGGAATTCCATGTGCAGAGTGTGCTTGTGATCCTGAGGCTCTGGATGTTCCCCACTGCTGCCCCCATGGATTCTACACCTGTGCACCGTACTCCAGCAGAAATGGCGCTCTTGGGCTGTACTTTGAGACCTGTGGATCTGCTTCTGTATCTCTGTCTTTTGGCAAAATGTGGTTTCGTCTTCTCCAAGTTGTACTTTGCATTGGAGTCAAGCATCTGCTGGATGAATAAATGTGAATGAATGCAAGCGTAAGCCTAATGATGAGACTAGTGAATAATGAAGAAGGATCATTGTACATCCAGAGTGGACCATAAAGACCTGCCAGAGGAGCTGTACCATGGCAGCAGACCTCAGGTGTGGAGTTCAGACACATCAGTTCCAGGAAAACCAGGGCATTTTCCACCACTGGGGTGTGACACATGGGTAACAGGCCTATACATGTTTGATGAGAGACGGAGTGGCACACCGACTCTGTCTTATGTTACATCATCACATTCAATATATTCAACATTCAATATGTTCTCCTCTCTTCTGCTGCTTGATGCTGCAAGGTGAATTCATTCTCCTGCCTTGAGGGGCTTGACTTACTGGTCATTTTCTTAAAAACCATGCAGCTGAGACATTGTGGTATCGTCCATCCCAGTCAACACCCACAAGAAGCATTTAGTTGCAGTCAGTAATAAGTAGCAGTAAATGTGACGGCAAGAGAGCTTGATTGTGACTGGGGCAACTACTTTATGATGCCCGTGGCTCTTCAGGCCCCATTCATATTCTGCTAGAACTCTCCAAATCATCTGAGCAAATTCAATGATAAAAAAACTGCAAAAATGGATATACTTTTTCACAGCACTGTAAACAAGTGCATACAAGTGTAACGTTTAGCTGCTGTGTTTTGGGGTGCATGGGACTGTACAGCCCTTCCTGCTTGGTGGGATCCAAACCCCTGTGACACAGAAGAAGAGCAGGGAGAAAACAGTGCCAACAAATGGAAGTTGAACACGGGAAAATCTGCAGGAATAAGTTTTCAGCTTCCCACACACTCCCTTCAGCATCAGCAGTGTTTCCTGTCACTTAGATGTCCATGTGGCATTCATAAAATGTCTGGAAGGATGTTTTCTCTGGAGTGAGGTCATGGGATCCATTCCCAGGCCAGCATCTGCCTGGTTCCCATGTACCTCTGCTTCTGACACCAGGGACTTAGTATAAATATAGCAGTGGGAAGAACCAGACCACATCAGTTGTACATGCAGGGACTTGGGGAAGTGATGGGGCTCAGCGTGGTCAGCAGGTCACAGGGATTCTGGTCTAAACAAGCCATTCTGCTCCGGACACTGTGATTCCACCCCCCTGGGCCTGGCCCTTTTCCACCTGCACTAGGGCTTCTAGTGGGAAAAATTGGCATGTTGGTGTGTGTATCAGAACAGCACCAGCAAACTAAAGAAAACCGAGGGGAATTATGGGAAATACAGGTACTCGAGTAAAATATCTGGTTCTTCAAAGAGCAACACACAGCAGAGTACTGCTGAGTACCACTGCGTACTGACCTATTGCAAGCACTGGCCTTCACAGGAGCTCTGAAGGGTCCTGCATCACGAGTGCGGTTCTGGCTGGCCTTTGCATGAAAACACCCTTCCTCCCACTCCTGTCAGATGTGTCTGAGGGACTGAAGGAACCAGACTCTCCTGCTCTCAAGCCTTTAGGGCGGCTTTCATTTAATCTCCCAGAGATGTTTGGAGCCTAGAAAAACAATTAGGGGCCGTGAATCAGGCAGCGCGAAGAGGGAGAGCGCCATTGGACTGCTATATATAGGGCGAGTGCAGGGCCAGGCTGCTCTGGAGTCAGAGGGCAGAGAGAGAGGAGCTGGTAGCAGTTGCCATGGCGCCCCAGCTTCCCTGAGGGGAATTTATCCATCAGAGTTGCTGATAACATCATAGAGGTAAAACATGGGGAAGCCAACTGCTCATACAGGCACCGCTGCAGGCCACCTGGGGCTGGAGAGCAGCTCTGTTGGGATGAACACACTTTTAATGTCCAAGTGGTCTTCTCTTTGGGAAAATAACTGAAGATTGAAGTTTTTGGGTCTATTTTGCATGAGGGTCACAGGGTACATACTTATAGTCTAATTTAAACAAACCCATTTAGCAAACACTTTTCTCCAAAGTAACCTACAGAGTGAAGCTAAACACAGCCATTTGCCTGTTTATACAGAGTGAGTATTACTGTACCTGGCTCAAGGGAACTACAGCAGGACTTTGGATTCTGACCTGGGTCCTTTGGGTGGAAAGCAGCACTTCAACCCACTTTGCAATCTGCTGTTCATCTGGTTACAGCTTTAGGATGAGGGACATTGACTGCAGACCTTCACTGTCTCCTCCTTCTTGTGGTCCTCTTCTTAGGGGCATCTCGTAGAGAAATGAAGCATGGCAACAAGGACAGGAATCATGTTTGAAGAGGACAAAACAGACTAAAATGTTTGTTTGCAGAGCAGCTGCCAGGTGAAATGAGGTGTTCAATATGTCTCCCTACTGTCATCAACCAGAGGATGCAGCCACAAGCGCAGAATAACCTTGACATCTCTGCTGGCAGCCCCCTTACCCTGTCGCCCCTCTCCATTGACTTCAATCAACAATCCCACAAAACCAAGCAACAAGTCTAGACAGTTAAAGCCCTTTTAAGAGATCAAGCTGTGCGGCAGGAAAACATGATGTGTAAATAACCAAGATCACGATTTTTCTCCCATCCAGTATGTGACTCTGAGAGGGTCCTGACTGGCGTTTAATGTTCTTGAAAAGGTTCAGGAATGGTTTCCACATGTCAGCCATCTCCTCCAGTCTTTGTGAAGATGCACCTTAATGGGCTTAATTTAAAGGACTTCTGATGATAAGACAGAAACAATCTTTAAAGCATCTTTAACATTTTTTTAAAGAATTTGTCCCAATCAATCTTACTCCAGTGCCGTAGAGGCATTAAACTCCATACTGAAGCACTTACCTGGGGTTTGCAGCCAGGCTGCCGATGTGTGTGTGATTTTCAGGAACCCGGTGCGCTCGGGACACGTGCATCGAAAGCAGGGGTGTGACTTCGATGCTCATAATTTGTGTGACATCAAAGGGGGAAAGGAAACGGGATCAGGGCCGTGTCTGCCGTGGCCTCGTCCTTCTGAGATGAAGGAGCCCTGCCTGCTGCCTTAATTCCTGGGGGAGGGATCTGGGGTGACCTGGGCCCCATTTCCTGCCCACTGCTGGTGGGACCAACCTCAACCCTGCTGAGCTGTGGCCTGGAAAAGCTCCACATCTTCACATGCATGACAGCACAGCAATTCGGTGAGGTATCTAATCAAATTTGTCATTTGCAAATACGTATGATTCATTTATAAAAACATGGAAAAATCAGTCATCTCCTGCTGCCTTCCTTCACTCTCTTGAAATGCGCTTTATTGCTCATCATGACGGGAACATTTAAACAGAGGATCAAGTACAGGCATAATCCTTTTCTACAGTAATGGTGCATAGAGTGCATATGCATTGTGTGCATTTTTTCAACTAAGGTTCAAGGTTCCCTCGGTTGTCCCTCTGCCCTATGAAAGAAGCAGAGTCACCCACCCTGTGGTAAGACACAGGAGCTCATTGCACAGCAGCAAATATGAGTGTGTTTGGCAAAGAGGGGAGAAACCTTAGGTGTGTAAATGTGAGCAGCTAAACGTGCGTGAAGGTTGAAAGTTTTATTTGAGCACTGAATGTGAAACAAAGGTCAAGAGTCAAGGGTAAGTCATTCGTACAACAGCAAAAAACCAGCATATGAGTATCAGTTAATTGTGATGGGATTCACAGCTCCATGGGATGTGAGTAACTATTTGGATTCTACGGGATTCAGAACCATTATTATGCCGTTATACACTGCTCCCGCCTCAGTGGACATCCGACCAATGTGTGACCGATGTGTTGTGGAAATCAGCAGGGGCAAAATGCAGAGACGCCTGAAATGTCACAATGTCCCATGGGGTTGAGCTCCTTGACCTCACCGCAGTGCTGACTAAACCTAAAACGGATCAATACTCCACATTCCCAGTTTTAGTTGCCAAACACAAATAAGATTAAGACCAACTATCACAAAAATCTATTTCCCAAGTGCCCCTGGACAGCATCCAGTCAGGTTCTATTTAAGGACTGTGTGTTGGACACCTGGACCAGGTGGTGGTTAGCAAGGTGACCCACATTGCAGCCCAGTGAGGAGCAGCAGGAATGTCAGCCAGTGGCCAGCAAGGAGGCTGATGGGCAATAGACCCATAAAGCCACCATAATGGCTACTTTTCAAACCCTACACATATGGCCAGCAGACAGAGCAGTAAAACTGCGACTTTGGTGTTTGAGGTGATGTCAGGGGTCAACAAACTGTCAGTGGTGCGAATGTACTGCAAACAGCCTCCTTTGTAGCATTTGATTCCAGGAAAGCAGCAGAAACCGCCTGTAGTGCTGATCATTCCCTTTCTCTTAAGCTGCATGATAATGGCAAGCAGCTGATCACACAGCAAAGTCCAAGAAGCCCCGTCGTGATAAATACTCACGATAGATTCAGCAATAAATATGATAAATGAATCAGTGACTGTCTAACAGCAGATAATCACAGTTTCCAATAGAACAACCTGGATTTTAATATGACATCTGGGGGGAGAAGGGGCTGAATTCAAGAGAATTTGAAAGAGAAGAGAGTGAGGGAGAGAGAGACAGAGAGATGCCGTTTCCTACTGATGTTTCACAGCTTATAATCAGGGACATTCTTTCTGCTACAACCCCCCAAATTCCAGGTCCAGCACGGGCATATTTTCAAATGAGGCAGATTTCCAAGGAATGGATAAAACCAAAAGGTCAACAATGACATCACGAAAAGGCAAATTAAAGTAAAGAAATGTTGTGGTCCATATCTGTGGGCTGTTCTGCGGCGCCCTTTCAGTCAAGGCTCAACTGCCCCCCAACAGATTTACATTTAGGTATTCATTTCGCGCCACCTTTCCTCCAAAGTGACGCAGAGCTCAGGGAGAACAAAGTGCAATTTGCCCACATTTCAGTGTAACTCCTGCTGCTCCCTTTACCAGGCACATAACTGCGATATGGATTGGAGTTCTGGTTATTTTTGAAACCTTCCTCAGAACAAAAGAAGGTGACAATGGCAGGTCAAGAGCAGCGCTGCTACTCAGAAGCACTGTTCTTACCGGTTATGGCCGAGTTACACCGACTTCCTTTGTGCCGTAAGTGACGCTATGCATCACAGTTCAACAACACAGCACATCGCTGGGGGTCCCGTTGCTTGGCTATGTGAATGGTTCCCCCTGTAGGCAGGTGTGAACAATACAGGACACAGAAACCAGTAAATTCAATAGCACAAACACCACACAACAGGGTAAAACCCTGTATACTGCAAACTGGTTGCTCAAGTTCACATGAAAGTTCAAGGTACAAACTTTTCAAGACACAAACATTTTTTGGTTTATTTTTAACTTTCCTCACAAATATTTTCTAAGGTATTAGTGACTGTAAACCTGTACTTCATAACCACACCGGAGGTGGTTGTCCAATGTGATCAGCAGATAAACTGAGGTATTTCTGTATTGTAACGCTTTTCCTGATTGCGATTCATTTTCCAAAGTGACTTTAGAGATGCATGAAATTATGAACCACCTTGTAGTCTCAACTGTTTGCCTACTGTATGTCCACATTAAGTGAACATCATGTGTTATGTTAACGGCCATTACAGTGTGTCCACAATTATTAGGCAAGTGAGTGTTCTGACATTATCATAATTTCTGTACACATTTTCTAACTCTAATCCATATAAACCTGAATGCTTATTGGATCAAATCATTTTCAGGTGATATGTATTTGTGTGATGAATCCAGCCACAAGGGGATGCACAAACTAGTGCATTTCTTTGTGCCGGTCCCAAGTCTGGAAAATGGAGAGGGTTGCGTCAGGAAGGGCAAAAATTTTGCCAAACCAAATATGCGGACAAAAATAGAAATTTCCACACCGGATCGGTCAAGCCCCGGGTTAACAACAACCGCCACCAACACTGCTAGCCGACAGGGTGCTGGCGGAAATTGGGCTACTGCTGGCCGAAGAAGGAGAAGAGGCTGAAGGAAGAGAGGAGGAAGGCATGTCCAGACGAAGGAGGAGAGGAGGAAGGTTAAGAGAGTGGAAGTGAGGATAGGAACTTTGAATGTTGGTAGTATGACTGGTAAAGAGAGAGAGCTTGCTGATATGACGGAGAGAAGGAAGGTTGATATATTGTGTGTGCAAGAGACCAAATGGAAGGGGAGTAAGGCTAGGTGCATCGGAGGGGGGTTTAAACTGTTTTACCATGGTGTGGATGGGAGGAGAAACGGGGTAGGGGTTATCCTGAAGGAACAGTATGTCAAGAGTGTCTTGGAGGTGAAGAGAGTGTCTGACAGAGTGATGGTTATGAAACTGGAAATTGATAGTGTGATGCTGAATGTTGTTACTGCGTATGCCCCGCAAGTTGGGTGTGAGATGGATGAGAAAGAAGAATTCTGGAGTGATATGGATGAAGTGGTGAAGATTGCACCTGAGGGAGAGAGAGTGGTGATTGGAGCGGATTTCAATGGACATGTTGGTGAAGGAAACAGAGGAGATGAGGAGGTGATGGGTAGATATGGTGTCAAGGAGAGGAACGCAGAAGGTCAGATGGTTGTGGATTTTGCAAAAAGGATGGACATGGCTGTGGTAAACACGTATTTTAAGAAGAGGGAGGAACACAGGGTGACGTACAAGAGTGGAGGAAGATGCACACAGGTGGACTATATCTTGTGCAGGAGGGCCAGACTGAAGGAGACTGTAGACTGTAAAGTGGTGGCAGGGGAAAGCGTAGTTAGGCAGCATAGGATGGTGGTTTGTAGGATGACATTGGAGATCAAAAAGAGAAGGAGAGTGAGGGCAGAACCAAGGATCAAATGGTGGAAGCTGAAAAAGGAAAACTATAAGGTGGAGTTCAGGGAGGAATTAAGACAGGCATTGGGTGGCAGTGAAAAGTTACCAGTGAGCTGGGCATATACAGCAGAAGTGGTAAGGGAGACAGCTAGAAAGGTGCTTGTAGACAGGAGTACAAGGAGATGAGGCGTAGGGTGAAGAGAGAGGTGGCAAAGGCTAAAGAAAAGGTGTACGGTGAATTGTATAAGAGGTTGGACACTAAGGAGGGAGAAAAGGACCTGCACTGATTAGCTAGGCAGAGGGACTGAGCTGGGAAAGATGTGCAGCAGATTAGGGTGCTAAAGGATAGCGATGGAAACATACTCACAAGCGAGGAGAGTGTGTTGAGCAGATGGAAAGAGTACTTTGAGGGGCTGATGAATGAAGAGAATGAGAGAGAGAAGGTTGGATGATGTAGGGATTATGAATAAGGGAGTGCAATGGATTAGCAAGGAGGAAGGTAGGACAGCTAAGAAGAGGATGATGAATGGAAAGGCTCTTGGCCCAGATGACATACCTGTGGAAGCATGGAAGTGTTTAGGAGAGACGGCAGTGGAGTTTTTAATCAGATTGTTTAATGTAATCTTGGAAAGTGAGACGATGCCTGAGGAGTGGAGAAGAAGTGTACTGGTACCAATTTTTAAGAATAAGGGTGATGTGCATAGCTGTAGTAACTACAGAGGGATAAAACTGATCAGCCACAGCATGAAGTTATGGGAAAGAGTAGTGGAAGCTAGGTTAAGAAGGGAGGTGACGATTAGTGAGCAGCAGTATGGCTTCATGCCGAGAAGGAGTACTACAGATGCGATGTTTGCTATGAGGGTGCTGATGGAAAAGTACCGAGAAAGTAAGAAGGAGTTGCATTGTGTCTTCGTGGACTTAGAGAAAGCATATGACAGGGTACCTAGAGAGGAGCTGTGGTATTGTATGAGGAAGTCGGGGGTGCCAAAAAAGTATGTAAGAGTGGTACAGGATATGTACAAGGACAGTGTGACAGTGGTGAGGTTTGCGGTAGGAGTGACGGATGCTTTCAAGGTGGGGGTAGGATTACATCAAGGATCAGCTTTGAGTCCTTTCTTGTTTGCAATGGTAATGGACTGGTTGACAGATAAGATCAGACAGGAGTCACCGTGGACTATGATGTTAGGGGATGACATTGTGATCTGTAGTGAGAGTAGGGAGCAGCTTGAGGAGACCCTGGAGAGGTGGAGATATGCTCTAGAGAGAAGAGGAATGAAGGTCAGTAAGACTAAGACAGAATACATGTGCATAAATGAGAGGGAGGGCAGAAGAATGGTGAGGATGCAGGGAATAGAGTTGGCGAAGGTAAATGAATTTAAATACTTGGGATCAACAGTTCAGAGTAATGAGGAGTGTGGAAGAGAGGTGAAGAAGAGAGTGCAGGCAGGGTGGAGTGGGTGGAGAAGAGTGTCAGGAGTGATCTGTGACAGAAGGGTACCAGCAAGAGTGAAAGGGAAGGTCTACAAGATGGTAGTGAGACCAGCTATGCTTTATGGGTTGGAGACGGTGACACTGACCAAAAGACAGGAGGCAGAGCTGGAGGTGGCAGAGTTAAAGATGTTAAGGTTTACATTGGGTGTGATGAGGATGGACAGGATTAGAAATGAATATATTAGAGGGCCAGCCCAGGTTAGAAGGTTTGGAGACAAAGTCAGAGAGGCGAGATTGCGTTGGTTTGGACATGTGCAGAGGAGAGATTCTGGATATATTGGGAGAAGGATGCTAGGGATGGAGCTGCCAGGCAAGAGGAAGAGAGGAAGGCCTAAGAGGAGATTTATGGATGTGGTGAAGGCGGACATGCAGGTGGTGGGTGCAACGGAGAAAGATGCAGAGGACAGGAAGAAGTGGAAACAATTGATCCGCTGTGGCGACCCCTAACGGGAGCGGCCGAAAGAAGAAGAAGAAGATGTATTTGTGTGATGAGGGAGGGTCTGAGCCAAAGCTATTAACACCTGATATAAGATCCACATATTTATCAAGCCGCTTCATTACCTCAGGTGAAATGAGCCAAAAAAGAGATTTAACTGACACCAAAAAGCCAAAAATTGTAAAATGCCTTTCAGATGAATGCAACAGTCTTGAAATAGCTAAGTTGTTGAGGTATGACCACTGGACAATCAAACATTTTTGTTGCAAATAGTCAGCAGGATTGGAAAAAACTTACAGAGAAGAAGAGTCGCAAACTAACTGCACAAGCCTTGAGAAGCATTAAACGTGAAGCTACCAGGAACCCATTAGCCTCCAGTGCAACCATATTCCAGAACTGCAACCTATCTGGAGTACCAAGAAGTGCAAGGTGTAAAGTACTCAGAGACATGGCTAAGGTAAGGAAGGCTGAAAAATGACCATCGCTGAATAAGATTCACAAGTTAAAGTGCCTAGATTGGCCCAAGAATTACTTAAAGACAGATTTTTTTTAAAGGTTTTATGGACAGATGAAATGAGAGTGACTCTTGATGGACCAGATGGATGGGCGTGAGGTTTGATCACTAATGGACACAGGCCACCACTATGAGTCAGGCACCAGCAAGGTGGAGGAGGGATACTGGTATGGGCTGCTATCATTAAGCACGAACTAGTTGGACCTTTTCAAGTTGAAGATGGACTAAAAATCAGCTCCCAAATCTACTGCCAGTTCCTGGAAGATACTTTCACTAATCAGTGGTACAGGAAGAAGTCTGCAGCATTCAAGAAGGCCATGATCTTTATGTAGGACAATGCTCCATCTCATGCATCCAAGTACTCCACTGCACAGCTGGCTAGCAAAGGCTTCAAAGATGACCAAATAATGACCTGGTTCCCTTCTTCACCTGACTTAAATCCTATTGAGAACTTGTGGGCCCTTCTCAAATGTGAGATTTACAGTGAGGGGAGACAATACACCTCTTTGAACAGCATCTGGGAGGCTGGGGTTGCTGCTTCAGTGAAAGTTGATCATAAACAGATCAAGAAACTGACAGACTCCATGGCTAGAAGGCTCATGGCAGTTAATGAAGAGAAGGGTGGCCCTATTGGTCACTGCATGTGTTCAAAAAACCAAAAATATGTGATTTTGTGTTACTTATGTTACACTTACTCTAAAAAGTGAGAAGAAACAAGTGAGTTGGAAAAAAATCATTTTGTTATTTAGTGGCCTAACAATTTTGCAAACTAATAGTTGCCTAATAATTGTGTCAACTTATATATTCCCCTGAGGAAGAGACAACTCACTTTTTCTTTTATAAACAGTTAAATTTGACATTTAATAACACGCAGTTTTCCTAACTATGCATGCAGTGTATATCAAAAATTAAGATTGGGCACAGTGGAGTAAAGTAAATTTTATTTCACTCCATCTAGACATCTGCAACTACACCACAGGGGGGAAAGAACAAAAACCCAGACACAGACTCATTAAGTACTCGTCTCCTATAGCCAAAATAAAGTTCTCTGAAGTACTCGCCCCACACAGAAAAACATACCTAAGACGGCAAAATATTTAATTAAAGGTGTTAAGTTTTTAATCAAACTAAGATGCTTTGTAAAAAAAAGTTTGGTCAGCAACTCTGGACAAATGGAATCAAATGTGTGTCATTAACCCAAGACACTGTTCAGTGAGAAAAACAAGGAAAATGCGCACTGGTCCACATGGGCACGGCTGAGACGAGACATAGCGCGTGGACAAGTCCGATTCACTCCAGGAAGCTGTCCAGGGTGGGAAGTTTGCCCTGTGGGGGCCTGGACACCTTCTTCCTCTTGGCTTTAACCACAAGGGGACGGATCTCGGACAGCGGCGACTGCGACGAGAATGGGAGATCTTTTCAGAAAAGAGCAAATCACTGCCATCTAATGACGATTTGTGGAAACGCAGGGAACCACCATGGCAACAGGCAGAAACTTTAGACAAAATGCAATGAAAAATACATAATCCTAAAAATACATACTGGTTGGATAAATTTAGTTCTGCCTCCAAGTCCATCGTAGCCAGTTCTCACCTACAACAAAACAGAAATAAGAATAAACCTCTGGTGCAGAACATGAGAAGAGAGAAAATGAGTGTCATATGCAATTGTTCAGCCAAGGACTGGGGTCCCACCCAACATGTATCCTGTCTCATACCCTCTGCTTCCACAATAGGTTCCAGACACTGGGTAATGATGATGGGTGGCTAAACCTCTGATGCATAACAAAAGGGGAGGAGACATAGCAATGGTCATTTGAGCTGAACTCACAGTGCCCACTCTGCTCCGCATGGGGTCCAGCAGGCTGCCAAAACTCTTCTTCCTGAAGAGGATGGAGTTCCGCAGGTAGGGCTCCATGAAAGTCACTTCATCGTGGACAGAGGGGTTCTGCAAGAGACAGAGTCAGAACTTGCAGTGTGTAGACACCGTCACAGGAGCAGTATGTTAATGGTCTGGCAGCCAAACCTTGCTTCCCACAGAGGTGTTTTCTGTGCATCTTGATGGTGATGACCTGCAAATAAATAAATAAATAAATAAATAAATAAATAAAGCAGCATTTACAATTTGTGCAGCAGAACAATCTGTGGAGTCGAACAGCACCAGGGTGAGTAAACCTCAAGGACTCCCTCAAAGGGAAAACTCACTCTGTTGCCTCCATGCGCATCTTCTTGGATGGAACTGGCCCTGACTTCTTGTCCCCCAACTCAGGGGTGAAGATGTCAAAAGTTATGTTGAGGTCAATGTCCTCACTGTCCACTGGTCGATGGAGATGAGGTTGCTTCAACTCCACTGGAGCAGGGCTGCCAGAAAAATATGCTCATGAATGGCCTCTAGACACCAGTGCACACACAGGTGCACGCACACCACTCTAAAAGGTAAAGATCAGCTCCCTTATCGGGCTCTGTGATTATAATCTAGTTTACAGGCATCACCATGAATGTCACAGTGACCATTTAGTTTTAACAACATATTTTCATCACAATTTCAGCCCAAGGCCATAGTAAAGGGAGGAAAAATTTCTTTTTTTTTTAAAGATTTGCATACATTGGAACAAAAAAAAAAAAAAAAAAAAAAAAAAAAAAAAAAAAAACTGTACTAACAAAGTTGTTAACTGCATTTTCAAACAAGTTCCAGACAAGAGGTAGAAGGCTTCGTGTAAATAGATACCTCTCAAAGACCAGCCTGCTGAGGGCTTCGTTTGTGCGAGTTGGGGTGCTGAGGGTCTTCTGCAGGATCTCGATTTTTTTCTTCAGGCTCTTAAAGAACATTAGATACAAAATGAGGGAAAACAGCTTTATGGCAGGCAGCCTATACCCACAACCCACAATTGTGGCACAAGCAGCATATTTGTGAAGGAAAGGCAGTGAGATAAATCTAATGGCTTCCATGATGTAACCACAAATAAGTTAACATTTAAATATCTCTCATTTATAAGCTATGATAATATGTAGATTTAGCTTTCCAACGAATATTCCTTGATATGAGGAAACTGGTGTTGGAGGTAAGGGGTGGGTTTATCTCCCAATTAGGGAATTAGTATTCAGTAATTTTATAGCATGGGGGCACAATGGGAGGGTGTGGTGCTTCATTGCCTGTGGTGAACACATATGTAGGTATGTACTGTACATACTGTATGGATTACATTATTACAGTGTATGGATGCGTGAACATTTGTATGGAGCTGTGTGTCCAGCATTGTGAGCCACCTTGGATAAATACTACACAGGAGACATTGTGCAATGCTTGGAGAGACGTGTCTCATGAATACATGTTTAATGGGATTAGAGCCCTTTCATTATTACTTCATTAAGGCCTGCTGCTTACAGTGATTTCTTTATCGGCATTCCTCAGGTCCTCCTGCACTGCCTTCAAGTCTTCTTTGGACCTATTCAGTTCCAGAGTGGTTTTCTGTAACTGGAGAAGTCACTCATGAAGCCCATATGGACTAAAAATACTAAATAACCATTTTATAAAATGACAAAATGTACCTTAGAACTGGAAGCAAAAACTTCCCGCTTTAGTTTATCACACATCTCTTTGGAGGTTCTGTAGCTTGTTTTGAGATTGTCATACTCCCTGGAGACAAAGACAACATGATCAGTCATTACCTCTTGCACTTCACAGAAGGCAGATGAAATAAGAAGCCTAGTTTTGCAAGTATAACCCTTATGCCACACCACTAGGAGCACAACATAGTAGAGATAGCACTGTTTCTTGTAAGAGAACCTTTGGTGTGAAAAATGTAAGCCATATCTGTACCTGGCAAATGAGCAGAAAAATGAAAATACATTAATAAAAGCAGTCAGTTTACACAACTCTTCCATCAAAGCAACTTAAGAGGTTAAAGTAGTATTTTATCCATCTATACAGCTGGGTTTTTAACCGAAGCAGTTCAGGGTAAGTTCCTTACTTAAAAGGTGGGTTTTGAACCAGGGGCCTTGGAGGTGAGGTTGTGGCTCTAACCACTATGCCATCTGTTGCCTAGTTTTTTTTCTATACTTTGGTTTAATACTGGACCCCCTTTTACTATGTCCGCATAACCACATTCCTCATGGAACTATTTCCACACGCTCCACTGTGGAAGGAAGAAAGAAAGAAAAAAAAAAAAAAAAAAAAGTAATAGAAGGTACAAGAAAAAGGGTAATGAGACCGAGTCCCTAAGGAAACCATCAGGTTTGTTTAGGAACCCAGTTGCCTCACTCTAGGGAAATGGAAACACTGGCAGTACACAGCGCACTTACTTCTTGAGGGAAATGCAGTAGATCGAGAGCTGCTCCACAGCAGACTGTCCAACACCCATGTCAGTGATCATAGCCTCCACTTCAGCTCTCTGACCCTGGAGAAGCAGGTCCAGGCTGCAAAGGGAGAAGGCAACATGTGCAATGATGCTCTACACACCAACTTGAAAACACATTTTAAGTATGCAAAAACTTCAGAAACATAGTGGCTAGGGTTTCTGAGCAACACTCTTGTTTCTCTGTAGTTCTTTAAACCTTCTTCTAAAGTGCTGATTTCACAGCACACAAACAGGATAACCACACAGAACATCTCTACCTCTCATAGGTCTTCATTTTTGTCCTCAGCTGCCGAGCCTCCTCTTTAGCAGACTGGGTTTCATTCTGCTGGTTCTCCAAGTACTTCATCTGTTTCTAAAATGTGAAAGCTGAAAAGTCCACTTGTGTATGTCAAAAGCCCTGACAGCCCTTCCTCAACACATAGCACCTCACAGCACACATTTGCATAGTATGGCAACAGTTCTGAAATGCAAGAGTTTGAGAATCTGACACTGGCAGTTCTTTCAAGACTGTTTTAATGTAATTTCTATTTCTGAGAGAATCAGTGAGTAAAATATTTCTTTTTTTACTGAATAACTTGGGAGAAGAGGATGACTTTTTTATATGTTAAAATCAGCTTCAACAAGAGAGCACCTACCCTGAGTGCACAGCAGAGCATTTCCTTCTCTCCAACTTCCTTCCTTACACATTCAAGGTCCAGCTTCTGGCTCTCCACAGTCTCCCGCAACCTGTCCACAGTTTTCTGTCTTTCCCTCCAGTCCCTCTCTAAAGCAAGATTTGCATCAGAAACCCCACAGCCCACCAAGTTGAGTTCCTCTACTGTATGAGGAAACCAGGACATAATCATGTCTTTTGTTGTACAGCATCACTATAAACCTAATGTTGGCCTTACCTTTACTACTCAAAAGGGCCTTCAGTCGGTCAAGCTCATTCTGAAGCAAACAGAGCCGCATGTTTTACAATTCTTTTACATTTAGTCCATTTTAGTCCAATTTACAATGAACAAGAGGACCCTTTACCTGTAAGTTGTCAGGATCCACAACAGAATTGCTCTCTCCTCCAACATCAAAGAACAGCTTGCTGATGATGTGTCTGGTACTGACCTGTCAGTGGTCATCAATCATCATCACAACACAGCTATCCTGCAGAGCCTGGTAATACTGTAGCCATTTCCTGCAAGTTATGAAGAATAATCATATTTGCTGGAGCCATTACACCACATACCTGTTTTCGACACTGGGGACAGGTCTTGCTGGGAGCTGTCTGGAACCACTGGAGAAGACTAAGAGAAACCATCTGATTAACAACCAATAAACACATCACACCATGAGCTTAGACTGTAGTTTATTACAGCAACCTTCAGACAAACTATTCCCTGTAGCCAGAATTACAAGCTGCACTTGACAATGTAAAGGAGCGGTATTAAGAATAACATACTTACCAAGTGAAACTTTCCAGTTCAGTTTTTATTGAATTTTATTTTTACAGGACACTGAACAAAATTCCAAGGGATGATACAGTACAGATTTTCCATTGTTAAGGCAACAGGAAGGTTGTTTAGCTAAGCATCCACTGACACCAGAGGACAAGAAAACACCCTTCGCCCATCGCAAAACAATGGACAAGAATAAACCTCTGCCATTCCAAATGCATGTGACTGCTCAGATCTTATGGGGTTTTTCCCTATAGTTACAGATGACCTGTGTGGATATCAAGGTACAGCTAAAGACGGGGGGGGGGGGGTGTTAAAGCCTATGGCCAGGCCCACAGCAGCTGATTTGTGTAGCAGTGGAAGGATATAATAAACTGTAACAGATTTCAAAGAGCTCATTAGAAAATGTCACTCACCATTCATAGTGGAAGGTATGGCCGCAATGGATAGCTGCCACATCTTTACTGTGGTCAAAGAAATCCGAACAGATTGTGCAGTAAGCTCGGATCGGCATTGTCAGCAACCCCCCTGCCAGACACAAACACAGGTTCCACACTGACAACTCACTCACTTGTTCATTCAGTTACATGGACATAGCCATGGCCATACATGCAGCACAGCGGGACACCCTGCACGCCACACACACACACACACACACACACACACACACACACACACACCAATGGAAAGTGTTACAAAATAAAGGTAACACTCCTCAATGTTGGTCTATAAGAACGCCCTAGCAGTCACCAGGGCCATGTTTCACAAATGGAGATTCCTACTAGCGTTTTAACTTCCATAAACATTAAGAGGAGGATCAAAAAATCTTTAGAGAGTAACAGTATCAGCCAAACGCTTGTGAATGAGTTGATCAATTTCTTAATCTCACTTTGCCATGACAATCGGATACAGTAAACGAGCTTCATTGTAGCCCAGAATTCCGCGCTTTAGCTTGTCAACATTCGCATTACCGAATAAGTCTAATTCTCAACAACATGAACTTACTTCTTTGGCTGGATGAACGGGAGAAAAAAAACTTTAATTCTTACTTTTCTGATGCGCAAATAAACCATATATATAAGATACAAAAGATTTCCAAGCGACCTCGGATCAGGACCGCGCTTAGTTTAAACGCAGTCTTAACTCCTCCTTCTCACTAACGTCATCATTTGTTGCCCACTGTGAGACGGTCAACCAATAAGGAGTTTCTTTACTAATCGATGCGCTTGTTTCACACCAATAGGGAGTTGCTTTAGTCGCCGAGTGATCACGTCAAACAAGTACTTATTGAGTTGCCAATGCCTCCCCCTCTCTGTCATTCATGGCCTCGGCGCTTAACTGGCTTTGTCTGTAATATCAAGGGAAACATACTGTTTGAATTTTAGCTTTATTCCTTTTAATGGGTCATATATATTTATGTCGTCTTTTACCCCCCCCCCCAAAAAAAAACCAATTAGAGGTGTCAATTTTTCATTACTAAAAACCGTTGTAATTAAACAATTGTTTGCGATAAAACTATTGCTTGTGATCCGAAACGTATATGCCACATATTTTAAACATTAAAGGATGAATACATTTTTCTTGATAAATGCGGGACAAATCTAACATGTTAGTGATGATAAGAAATGCACTTTCAGACTTATATAAGTGTCTAAAACCCAGATTTTCTTTCGTTTCCTATGATTTACCAAACTACGGTGTTCTATATAACCCTCTGTGGGCAGAGTTTTAGAAGCTTTTCAGAAGCTACTTTCCTTTTTTCACTCGTGTATATGACTTTTATTTTGATAAAACCAGTTTGTCTCCTTTGTAAGGGAGTAATTAATATTAAGTCATTAAAGGTCACGTAAAAATAAATTTGGCAAATGAAATTGGAATTTTCCTAGTACACAAGACATAACATAATTTGTCGTAGACGGGACAGAGATTAGATAACGTGATCGATAAATGGGGTGGACTTCATTTCCCACAATGCCCCGCATCCGGCAGCGGCGACCTCTGTGACAGATCCCGAGTTCCTTTCACATTGAGGGCAGATGAGCGCAACGAGGACGTGCTGTGGGTTGCAGATCCTTGACAGGTTTGTGCGTTTCTCTTTATCACAGATAGTTGTGTTGGCGTACTCAGTTTGACGCAGTTTAGACCTGTTTTGCGGGAATCACTACAGAGCCCCGCACTGAGAGTGAGCGCAGGCGAGCACACGCCGCTGCTCTGTCTGTGGCAGAGAGACGCGAATCCGTCACCGCAAAGCCTTTAAACCCAAAACTTTAAACATGAATGCACTACGTATAAAGTTTTTTTTAACCTTTCACTTTGAGCTCTGAGAAACACTAGGGAGAGTTCGGAGACTGACCTCCTCTCCGATCCTGGCCACTGGGCCCAGTGACCAACTGTATTTTTCCACTGGTTACCTGGTGGAAGAATCCCAGGTGCTACTGCATAGTTTAGCCACTTCCTATGGTTTAAGTCCTCAGTGGAGGTCGCAACTATGCATGCTTTATGCCGCTCTAAATAAATACGAGTATATGTAGAAGCTGCGGTGTAGAATACATCAGAGCGTGAAAATGTTTTTTTTTTTAATAATTGAGACACTTTGTGTGCAGCTGTGCACACTGAGCTTTATCAGCACAGAATGTGTTCACAAAATGCACAGAAGACACCGCCGCAACCAAAGATGTAGTTCCAGCAGTTGACTCAGTATACAGGAGCATTTCCCAAGACTGAATTGCATGGGAACAGAATTTAAATTCGTATTCATCAAAAACTGCCTGTTGTTTGGAAAACAAAATGCATTGACTCTTGTTTCCCTGTAATTTTGTGATGAGGCAGTTGTACTTACACAGGGAAGCAAGACGACTGGCTACCATGTTTTATTTCACTTAAAAGTGCAAAGCTCACTCACAGATGCAAACGTGTGTAATATTGTTTAAACAAATACTAGTTATGATATTCTACAAAAGCAAAAAAAAAATATTCTGCTAGTTTTCCAGTGTATAATGAACCAAATCATGTGTTTTCAGGTGCTTTGCCTGCAGCCACCAATAGTGATGGCAGCTGATGTCCACAATAAGGGTGTGCCATGGGAGACCCCAAATGGCAGCCTGGCCCCCGTGGATCGCCTGCGGCAGGACAGGTCTGACAGCCCCACCCCAGGGCTGGTGGAGGGGACAGAACCAGGTGCAGTACTACACACTTCCTGCTTTCAGGTTCCCATGGGGATGGGGCATGGCTACTTCCTCGATGAAAGAGTGCCACAGATGCTCTCTTATCAAGTCATGTGAAAATGCACGACGCAGGTGGTCTGGTAGTCTGTAGCGTATTGCAGCTGAGATGTACAGGCTAAGCTTCTCGAGCTTCAACTAGATGGTCAGCATGATAGCCATGGATATATTATAATGTACATGGTCTACACCACTACAATATAGACTGCATATACACACTTAGCTATGTTGCTATGTAGTATGTAAAAGTAACCCAGTGTTCTACATGTGTACAAACTGCTGCAGAAGAGCCTGGACGACATGGTGCCTCATTTCCTGATCAAACTTTTTAGCATCTTATCTCCAAAGATGCCTCTATATGTGGTGACACAAAACTCCTGGGCTGCAAGTTTAGACATGACTTTAAATCTGGACTGGAGTCTGTGTGTTCTCCCTGTATTTGCATGGGTTCCATCCTGCAGTCCAACGGTATGTCTTTCAGATGAATTGGTCATGCGAAATTGCCTCTAGTGTGTATGCATGAGTGTATTTTTCGGTGTGATGGTCCGGCTGCAAATTCAGAGTATAGCCTGTCTCATGTTTCATACTTAAGGTCACGCTCCCAATTACGGCAGCCCCAAACTCTGCACTAGGGAAAAGCTTTTATTTTTTCCTGAAGCGTGACGACTAATGCAAGCAGTAAGTCCCTGCTTTGGTGTCTGTTCTGTGAAATGCGTAAGATTTCACCACGGGGGAGAGCTGTCACCGTTGATTCCTTGCTCTTATTTAATGAAAGTGCCTGATTGAGTTACAAATCTTGCAAGCTTTGCTGTGACTTCAAAATAATGGTTTCAAACTGAATTAATGCACTTAATAAGACCGTATTCCAAATGGTGAAAAATATATTTGGATTGGCCCATGAACTATGACAATAGAAAAGATGAAATAATATCATTTTAATCCAGTTTGTAGACAATAAGTTTTAAAAATGACAAGTGGAGGAGCAACAGTCTTGATTGGAAAACTGTTCCTTTGAGAAAACAGCGCAAAACAAAAATTAATGTTAGTTTTGGTAAAATTTGGAGAGCAAGGGATTTATTTACATATTTTTAACACTGCAGACAATGCAGATCAATAGTACACATTCTTTACTGTGTGTGACTATATGAATTTGAGTGCGGCCACCAAACACTTTCTCTAAACTCTATGAGGGGAAAACTGCAGTGTTTAAATGCAGAATTTTTTATTGGTGCCTGATTTTCAAAGGAATATTGTGTTAGAAGAAAAAAGAAAATTGAAAGCTGACCTAAATGTGACTTTGGTTTGCTAACTGCTGTGGTGCACACAGTGCTGGACTGCTGTGGCCAATAGCTGTGAATTGCTGAACCATGACGTACTGCTAGCACGGTAAAACGGACTACCGTTGCCTTTTTTGACAAAAAATGGTTATGCGGCTGAACTCCCATTACCTTGGAAAAAGAACTCATCCGTTTTGGAAAAAGCTGTGTATTGCACGAGTAAGCAATGATAATATTGATTAAATGTTAAAGGGTGCTTTTGTGGTGTTATGTGTGCTTAAGGTCACCTTTGCCCATGTGAGTTTGCTTAGGAACTTTACAGCCTTACTGATAAGTTTGACGACTTAGAATGGGCGACACCCTTCCCTTGAGACAGAAAGCAGGACTTGTGAAACAGCCCTAGAGATGAATTTTTCCTGTGTCTTGTGAAGTCATAGTGGTTTTGTCACATGTACGTTTTTAAAAGGGTTTGAATTTTTTTAAAGTTAAATATACAGTTGAATTATGTATACAAACATCTGTATATCTACAAAGAAGGTCAGTCTGTGTTCCAGACTAAGTCTGTTGTGCAGTTAAGTCTAATTTATTTATTCATTCATTCTGCTTAGTTTAGCTCACTCTGTGGCCCAATCTCTCTGTCTGGGAAAGGCAGTAGATAGATGGCCATGGATGAAGCTGGGGAGTTTCCCAGCAAGGGGAAAAAAATTATGGTAATGAATCAAAGTTTCATGCTTGTGTATTAAAGTGGCACAAAGCATTTGACAGTGAATGAGCAGCTAAAACTGATATGAATGTTGACGTGCTGTTATAGTTAATAATAGCATCTCGGGTTGAGATGCTAAACACGAACAAACATGATCTAGCAGGAGTCTAACTGAAGATCTGGATTTGAAGAATATGGGTATAAAGTCACCTAAACTTCTGATGTTTGCTGAAACGGAAGATGAGGTAACATCCACACTGTCCTTCTAAGGAAAAGAGGCCGAATTTCTGGCACGACTCAACTGTGCTTATAGTTCTAAAGGTGTCAGTGTAGCAGATGGTGTGAATGAAGCTGCTGATAATCAACTGGTGCTCCTTTTCTGGACAGAATCTCTTTTCATTGATTATCATAATTTTGAACTCCCATCCTGTATGTCATCTTCTTTTGTTTCCAAACTACACATTGTGTCAGACACAACCAACAGATTTAATAAAAAGTGCACTTTTTAATTTGATGTACAACAGAAAACCCTTGGCATTGGACCCAAAATTATGCATCGGACAATGTGTCTTGTAGGTGCTGGACAGGACAGCCACATGTTTGTCCACGCGCAGTCCTTTGAGGACCTGACAGGCGACAGCGAGGCTGCTGGGTCGGACAGTGCCCTGGGACTCAGGGAACCAGAGAAGGAGGGTGCTCAGGGTTTGCGGAGTGATGAGGAGGAGGTGGAGGAGAAAGAGCTGCAGCAGTGCCATCCAGGTAGCAGGGTCAAGGAGGAGGATGTGACCAGCGAAGCGTGGCGCCGGCACCGGAAGCACGTGTTTGTGCTGAGTGAAGCAGGGAAGCCCATCTACTCCCGCTATGGCACAGAGGAAGCCCTTTCCAGCACCATGGGGGTCATGATGGCGCTTGTCTCCTTTGTGGAGGCAGAGAAGAACATCATCCGTTCAATCCACGCAGGTAAGGGATGACCTTGGTGGGGGTCCTGATATAACATGTGGAATGGGAGATCTAATGGTAAAAATTTCATGCTTTATTAAGTTAAAGTGAAAGAAATCAATATAATAACAGAACAGCCACAGAACATTCAAGACCAATTTTGTTCTATAGGTGGAAATGTATGTAGAATAAGTCACTTGTGTTGCCCTCAGCTACAGGGGCCTAACAACAAAAATGAGTACAATAACAAATTGTGAGTACATAAATTATTTTATAAGATTAATTATTATATTTTAACTACTCCGATTTGGGGTAGCAGGCAGCATCATGGTTATAACCGTTGCCTTTGAACTCGAAGGGTTTGAACTCGTTTATCCTTCTACGTGTGTTTTCATCTGGTTTCTGCAGATGGATACAAAGTGGTTTTCTTGCGTAAGAGTCCTCTGGTCCTTGTGGGAGTGTCCCAAACCCTTCAGTCAGAGAGGGACCTGTCACGTGAGCTCCACTACATCTACTACCAAATCATCAGCCTGCTTACTCTGACGCAGCTCAACCACATCTTTCAACATAAGCAGAACTACGACCTCCGCCGGCTGCTCGCTGGGTCAGAACACCTTACCGACAACCTGCTGAAGCTCCTTGACCGTGACCCGGGCCTCTTGTTGAGTGCAGTCACCTGCCTGCCGCTCTCCAGCTCTGTCCGGGACGTCATCTCCTCCAGTTTACAGGCTGCAAAAGCCAAGAATCTGGTCTTCTCCATCCTGCTGGCAGGCAGCCGCTTGGTTACACTGGTGCGCAAGAAGGACCAGTACCTGCACCACATGGACCTCCACCTCCTCTTCAACCTGGTGGGCTCATCCTCTTCCTTCCGCGAAGGTGAGGGCTGGACGCCTATCTGCCTGCCTAAGTTCAACACTGCTGGCTTCTTCCATGCACACATATCTTACCTGGAGCCTGCCTCTGACCTGTGCCTCATCCTGGTCTCCACTGACCGCGAGGACTTCTTCAACTTGTCTGACTGCAAGCAACGCTTCTTGGAGCGCCTGCGGAAGCGCAGTGCCTACCTGGCCCTGCAAGAGGCGCTGAGGAATCCCAGTTACTCTGTCTCCCAGGTGGGCATCCCAGAGCTGCGGCACTTCCTTTACAAGTCCAAGAGCTCTGGGCTTTACACCAGGTAAGGGTGCTGGTGAGAACTGCTGCACAACAGGCAAAGGCACTCACACCAAAGGCTCTATATCCTCTTAATTCAAACATTCAGCTTTAGCACAGATGTACAATAGTTATTACTATTATTTACCTATAATTTAGTTAGAAGGAAGACACTCAAAAGAAATTCCTCCATTAAAATATACAGCTGTGCAAATTGGTTTAATTGAGTTTGCATAAAGATGTCTGCATTGCAGTCATACAGAATTGTAGTGTTTTTTTTTTTTTTTTTTGTCACTTTCTCCCCTCTTTTTACTTCCACCCTCCCTCATTCTGACAGCCCTGAGTTCCCCATGCCATACCAGTCGGAAGAACAGCAAGAAAGGATCATGGAGCTGTACCAATACCTGCATAGCCGCATTCATCACCCGACACGCCCCCTGCGGTCCATTTACCACTGTGGAGAGTCAGAGAATCTTCTGGCCTGGGTGAGTCCATACTGAACAGCTACCCAGTTGTTGCTACCTGGACCTTGAGAGGTGTATTTTTCTCCCACTTTTCAGTTTGGGTCCCCCCCCTCTTTTCCTCAGTTGCCAGTTGGATTACTTACACATTGTGTCTAAACCATTTTTTCTGTCTTATCTTTTATCACTTCTGTGTCACTTGTGCTCAGTTGTTCAGCACTCTGGGTTACTTTATTAAGAAGAGTACTTTATAACAAAACAATGAATTTAATGGAATTGGTTGGGCTCAAAGAAAAAGGGGAAAAAACCCAAAGAACATAAACATGACCTTGAAATGGAGCTGTTAACACTAGTTTTTTTTTCCCTGCAAATATTTTCCCAATTAAATTATCCGTTTGTCACATTTTCTTTGCCTGCACAAATTTTAATGAATGACCCCCAATTCATCCATCCACATGTCTTTGTTAACTGCTTAATTATGAGCAGAGTTAAGAGCCTATCCCTGAAGCAGAGGGCTACAGGTTATGAAACGAACCCTGGATGGGACACTGGTCCATCACAGGGTGGCCACACACACATACCCATTCAAACATAACCGGTAAATTAGAATGATCAGTTATCCTGAAATACATGTGTTTGGACTTACGGAGGAAACCAGAGCCTCTGGAAGAAACTCACACAGACACGAGGAGAACATTCAAACTACACACAGACTGAATTGGATTTGAACCCACAGCTTGAAAAGCCCAAGCGCTGTCAGGCTTTTTGGCGCTGTCACTATTTGCTGAACTGCCGTGCCACCTCTTCAAGTTCAGTATGTTGAATGCATAGAATCAAGCAGAACGAAACAAAGACATCTCCTTGTCTGGTCTGTTCCCCAGGTGACAAGCGGCTTCGAGCTCTACCTCTGTTTCAGTCCCTTGGGGACGAAGGCTTTGGCCATGTCTGCCATCAACAAACTGCTCAAGTGGATTAGGAAGGAGGAAGACCGGCTTTTCATCCTCAGCCCACAGACATACTGAGTGTAAAAGCCCAGACCTTCCTTCTAGCTTGAGCCGCAGCTCAAAAAATCAGAGTGGAGGTAAAAACGTAAATTTCAGTGTGGCCATCGTGGCTGTTGGCACCCCTATTAGTTATACCCCCCCCCCCCACAGCTGTTCATGCTTCCTGTAAGTGGTGGGGGCTGGAGTAGGTAGCAGGTGACTCATACTGTACCTGGGCGAATGTTTTATCACAGCCTACTCCTAGGTGTTGGGGTCATTACCTGAGCTTCTGCAGTTATCAGGTCTGAAGCGATGAGGGTGTAAGTTGTGATTAAGCGTATTTATGGAGGAAGTGACTCAAGAGACCATGTGGTGTACACTCGACAGACCACTGAAGCCATGCAGGGAGAAAAGGTGCATGATTGTTTCAATTATTACTGAACTTGATAATATTTTTGTGGCAGTTGTAGATTTCAGATGAAGCTGGCAGCAGTAGCTGTGGCAAATCATGATGGAAGTTCTTAAATGCCTCAATTACTGAACAAGTTTTATTTTAAATAACAGACCTTCCACTGTACTAGTTTACCGTCCTAACATATCAGAATTAATTTATTTTATTTTTTTAAGACAAACCAAAAAAAAACGTTTAGTGCCTCACAAGTTTCTGACAGCTGTGCACATGTTTATGATTAGCATCCTGATATGAATGTCACTGTAAGCACTTAATTGAGAATATGGAATTCACTCCCATTCCGGTGCCCACCTTCACCTTAAAACTGTACATGTGCTGGGTTTTTTTATTTTATTTTAAACTCCTGTTAATTGTGTGCATATGTGTTATATATAACATTTTTTCTTTCTTTATGGTGAAGGAGTATGACATTTGGGCTAAATTGTTTTTACTTGTATTGTGGTGTACTTTTTTTTTTTTTTTTTGTTATGTCTATTTCCTCCATCTGTACTGTAAGGGTCTGGTGTTACCTTTAAAAATTTTGCACATCTGTTTTTCTTCTGTGGAATAATGTCTTCTAGTGCTTACATTGAACACTAATTGTTTTTTGCCCCACTGGTCAACCAATCAAGAGCTGGACCCAAATCATTTAAATCTGCGATGTTAGTAGCATTACTTTGCTTTCAGAATAAGTTAACATTAATTTCAAAGGTAGGAGCTAAATCATGAAGAAGTGATTTTCTTTATTTTTTTCACCCTTTTAAAAATATGAAATGTTGATGCATTAAATTACTGTACATTACACTGTGTGACAGTGTGTTTTAGGGTGGGAGGGCAGACTGAGATAAACACTCTTGAATGTCTAAACACTTCTAAATGACAGTGGACCCCCATAAAGATGAATGAAGACTTAATATATTGGTTTTTTAAATAATCGTCTTAATAAATGAATAAAACTGAATTATTACAAATTTTCACTCAATGTGACTTGCTTTTAATGTTTATCAGAATAAAAATTGCTATATGATATGTCCATGTCTTGTGTTTTCTGAAATGCTATATTTTTTCAGTTTTTTGACAGCCATATTGCAAATATTCTCCTCTGCCTTTTTTTTAATCTCCTATTTGCTAATACTGTACAGCAGAACATTACTTGTTACCCAGGTGTTGGTCAATCTTTAACCTTAATCCGAAACGGTGGATGTTTTCCCTTTGAAGGCTGCATTGTTGCCATCCAATTAACAGTCAAACAGCTGATAATGTGAGGTCACATTTGACTTGGCATGCTGTTAGATGTTTGCTTACATGGTCCCGAGGGTTTAGGGCGTCAGTAGAGTTGATGCCTCACACTAGAGTAGCACTGATTTTACAGCTTAACTGACTTTTATCCTGAGATAAACAGTATTTGAGCCATTGATACAGTGTGGGACTTGCACACAAATGTTTATAAAATTTCTGACTATAAAATACAATATCATGCAGAGGTAAATAGTGACCATTCTGTGTACTAAATGCAGTGTAGGGTTTGAAGGCCAAATAGAAGCGAATCATTAAACTACTGTGTGAGTCACACTGGTACACTGAAGAAATTTTTATACAGTCCCTTGCAAAAGTAATCAACATTGTCAGGATTGCAAATCATGCTTTTTTTCCCCCCAATATATTTTATTGAGAATTTTATGATCTGAAAATAAATTGTTAGAGCCAAAACAAGTCAATTTCTTTCAGATTTTTTTCTACAGAAAATGAAAGACTGAAATATGCTACTTGTGTACAGTAAGCATTGAAACACCACACATTATTTTTGGCAGAGGCACCTTTTGTTGCAATAACAGCTTTAAGTCTTTCAGGGTAAGCAGGTACCAGCTTTTCACACCATTTGGGTTATTTCCCCCATTACCCTGCACATTTGTGCCAGGTTGTTTGGATACCAGTTTTGAAACAGATGCAAATTCTCAGCTTCTTGAAACACATATCTTTGAACTTTAAATCCACACAGACTGAGCTGGACTTGTGCCCACACCCAAACAGTGCAGCTGTCACCCTTTTGTCAGAATTTAAATACAACATTTTTGAATAGCCAAGAACACAGTGAAAATGTGCATCAGGACGGTGACATGGAATCAAGTCACAGCTCCACGACGTCCGAGTTTTAACCTGACCCCAGCCAGGTGTTCTGTGCACTTTCCTCCTGCAAATCATTCACACCTGTGCTCCAGGTAGTCGGGTTCCGGTAAAGTGGGCGCGCACACAGACCCGTCATGAAAACCCGAGTCTCAGCCACACTTGTGCCCATCGTTCACTGGGATTTCTGCTCCTTGGAACCAGCAACTGTGTTTTTAAACACCTTATTGCCGTAGTGTGAGTCTATGCTATTGTTACGCTTTAATGGCGAGCATCTCTACATATTTTAATATCAATAGCCGTTGACTAAGCATAGTTTCCAAGCAACTTAAGACGAAACACAACACCGTAGTCCGTGTCAGAGGCAAAAACACGGCAATTTTGGCAAAAGAAGCACAGTAACGGGCTTTTCCATACACATGCTTCTATCAGCTCAAGCTCATACTTTTCGATAGCATTAATTCACTGGCAGCTCCACTTCCGCTTCGACTGGGAACAAATGTTAACGGTGCGCTGGATTTTTGCTTGTTTTTAAAAGGGAAGCTGTACACGTTTAAACAGGTTTTCCGGGACACAGAAATGATACCCGTGTTTATACTTTTAATTTTATGAGCAGCGTGAATAATCGGTTTTATGAGTCTATTAAGCGGCGGAAACCGCGTGGAGGAGGCGTGTCAGCGCGCTGTGTCTCGTTGGGGTTGTGTTCGTGGGTCAATGATCACGAGAACTGCGGACGATTATATGCTGTATTGCTAATAAACTGAACTCGAGGGCACTGCACGGACGCCGAAATCGACACCTGGAACCTTCTGGATCCACGTCTGCGTCACTCAGGCATTACCAATCAGCCTCCAAACTGCATCAACCAGGCGTTGACAATCGTCTGCCGCTGCACAGTGTGAACCCAGTGTGAATCCTTTATAACCTGTAAATGTAGTGTAAACCGCGGGAGGAGTACTTGAAGTGGGTCGGTACTCAGCACCAGCACTGCTCTGTGTTGCTCTTTGGAGAACCGGGACTTCTACTCGAGTACCCGTACTTCCCATAATTCCCCTATTTTTCTTTTCTGTCCCCCTAAACGCTGACCAGACTGTCCCAGTAAAAGACTGTAACTGTACTACACGGCCATTATTCATAACCGCCTTATTCATTACCCAGCGTGCACTAAGCTACACTGCAAGGCGGCTCCCGATCCGCTTTCCTACTGTTTGTCCATGATTTGTATTTCTTTATTGCAGCAGCACGTATTTTTCCTCACTTAAAGCACTGCGTGTAAACGTAAGTGTGAACGTGTCCGTAGCCGCGTGTAGGCGCGGTGTGACCCGTCTGTAGGCCGTGTGTAGGTGCGGAGTGACACGAGGACGGGACGAGTGGCCGCCGAAGGGAGGAGCATCTGGCCTCTGAGGAGAAATCACGCCGAACAGATGCCGCATCAAACATCGCAAAACAAACGTGAAATAAACTTTAGAGGGAACGAAAAGTTGAGTTAAAACGTTGAGCACGAGGACGTCAATGTGGCACAGGAACTCTGCGCTGTACGGACTTATTGGACCGCTTCGGGAAAGTGGCAAAGCTGCGTGAATACGCGAAGCGGGTCTGACTTTTCGCTGCACCGTCAGGTACGTCATCTGCCACAATACATAACAATAATAATAATAGTAGTAGTAAAATAGCGTGGTGGTGATATTTATATATAGTGAGTAAAGGATCATGTGTGTATTGTTAAACAGCTTCTTATTCCGTTTTCTCTGACCACTTTAGAAATAGGTTGTCATTTTCGGGAAAACAGTCCATGTCAAGTTTTAATCATCCGTTTAATGTTTGATTATTAATATTAGTAATAATATTATAGCCGCTGGTTTCTTGTCTAAAATGCACACGGTCTTCCGAGAGGAAAGTTTATAAACATTGCCAACATAGTGTTCAAGGTGTATCGAAAAAGTGGTAAACACTTTGAGAACCTGAACAGGTATTAAGGTAAAGTCCAGCCCAGTATCCTGCACGTTCAGAGCGTATTTAGTCACAGAGTAGCGCTTTTATTTGAGAAAAAAAAAATTCATTTCCTTTGCATTCATTCTGTGTGAAACGAGGTTCCACGACGCGCGGTCGGGACACTGGTCCGTCGTCCTTCGTCCTTTTTAAGAAAACTTTTCACAGCGCTTTTAATCTTTTGTGGCCTGAGGGTCTTCGAAAAAATTCCAGTTCGGAAATGCAATATATCTGTGTGTCCAGAAGTGCAAAAAGAAAGCAGCCAGGAAAACTTTATTAAAATAAGAAGGGGGGGGGGTTAACCCGAAACCTTCAGGAGACGTTCCTGCCTTTTGTACCACCACCTGGCGCCTTCTCATACTGCACAGCCATGCCAAAGTAGATGAGAGTTAATAGGGTCTTTTTACCATGGTAGCAGCTACATCCCGTGTGTCCTCCTCCATTTACCTTGGTGTTTGGTATTTATTCCTATGTGGTTAAATGCTGCTGCTGTTATGCCATTTTCTCCCATTAACCCCTTTGTTTACCTGTCATGCAGCAAAGCCTTTCAGCAGGGCAAAGACACTGAAGTCATGTTGCTTGCTTACACGTTTACATACCCATTTAATGCTTTCATATACAGTTGAATGTTGATGTTGTTTTAGTGCATTTCAGATTATTTTGGAAGCTGAATTTTCTTCTAAAAACTAGAACATGCAACTAAAAATGAGTAAAGTATCATTGTAGGGCTTTGTACATATTAAAGGAATGTTAAATATGTAAACTGGATCCTGGTTGCAATCTCAGTCCAGCAGTAGCGCCGTTGATCGAAGTGCTTAACCTCGGTAGATGCAGTACGAATAGCCAGTTGTATAAATGTGGTCAATTATTAAAAAGTTGGTTACCTAAAATCCTATGTTGCTTGCACCAGGGACCACCCTGTTCCAGTATTTGTGTAGAAGGGAAAAACCTTTCCTGATGTGTAAACTTGTTTATTTGCCATTCAGCTTAATAGGACAGTTTTTTCATGGGTTTTAAACTACTTTATGCTTACTTTCCTGTATATAAACAATTGCAGAAACATGCGATGGACTTCCAGCTGTATGAAGAGAAATTAGATTTTTTTTTTTTTTTTTTCTCTGAGCATTTTCTGGTGAGGAAGTCGGTTACTGCTTGGTTCATTTGCTCTGATTAAACATTTTCAAGCGGTTAAGAACAGTACCTATGTTTGGACACAAGTGTCACTTATTTGTTCGTTTGTTCATTCATTCATGCATTCATTCCCAAAATTGAATGAAAAACTGCTTTTGTAGTAGCGCTTTTTCTCGTCTGTGTAATTTCAGTCTGTTTATAAAAAACAAAGATAATGGCAAAATCTTTAGACATGATTGCCTTTTCAATTTATGTACCATATCGTTTTTACTACTTTTGCCCATTCAGAAAGTTTCAGAGGCACTTACGTCCATTTACTGAGATCAAACTTAAAGCTGGGTGATCACGTTTAGCTCATTGGCCAGTACACCACCTATTGCCTGGAGCCACTGCTTAAAGCCTCTTCCTTGACCAGAACGAAAATGGAAACTGTTTTTTGTTTGACCTTTAGTTTTATTAACCTTGCTTGTAAAAATAGCACAGTCCATCCTCGCTATAAATATGTATACTCATGTTTTTCTGCTGTTTCCCAACATTTAGCCCTTGACTGGAGTCAGTTCTGTGGGAGGAAAACATGTTAACATATAACAGTCTGCATAACGTGACTGTACATACCGGTGTGTCTATTATTCGCACTATTGACAAAAACGGTGCTTGTTAATTATTTTCTCAGCAAAAAAAGTTGATATATAAAATAGTAAATGCACTTTTTAAATACAACTCAGTCACTCTGTACAGGATGGTTGTGTTTTTTTTTATTTTATTAAAGATTATAAGTCAGCCTTGCCTCTCATACACACCCACATTAAACCAAACACACATTAATTCTCCTGTTTAACCATAAAAATTCCACGGCACGTATCTGAGCGAACAGTTCATGTGCAACTGTGCAGGACAGCTATTGTGAAACCATCAGTCCGTGTGCGTCTTTTGCTGTGAGAAGCACGCAGGACTGTGATAGGAATGCCAAGTGGAAACATCTGAGGCCTTGCAAGCACCTGTCTCTTCTTTCCTGTTAATAAGTGTCCTGGGAGCCATTGTCCTTTACAGTTTGCTGTCCCTTCCAAATGCAACTTGTAAAATCAGAGGCCTTTTGGTTCACAACCATACAGAGCACTAAAAACAGTTGGAGTAAAAAAAAAAAACCTATTTACTATGGTAGTCATACTTTTACATATCTTAGTCAGCAACCTTTGTCCATAAAAGTGCAAGAACAGAGTTTAAGACTCGTACTGTCTTGTAGTAAAACCATTTCTGTAATGGTGTAAATTACAATAACAGCTTGATAAATTCCCTCGACATTAAAGATACAGCACTGTAAGAGCTCATTAATACAGTATACAGTAATCCCCCGAGATGCAAATCTGATTTGTCCCTGAAAATATGTCAGAAACCAAATTTTCTGAGTGCTGTATATTAAAGATTACTTTAGGATTCTTGAATATGGTAATGAAAAATGTTCAAAATGAGTACATGGTTCTGCTTAATCGCACCACTTTGTGGTGGTTTCGTGTCTTTTCCTTTGGTGCACATTAAAGAGAAGTGCGCTTTTGTGGTCTGTACACTTCTGAAAATGAAACCAATACAAAATAATATACATGTGAATGAGAATACTTTTGTGGGCAAACAAAATGTTTTATTTTTCCAGAGCATATTGTTAAAAGCAGTGACATAACCATACATGTCGCATGCCCTGCTGTATATTGGCAGGGCGTTGGGGTTGCCTCAATGCTAAGCCAATAACCTGAGTTTAGGCAAGTGCATTGAGGGATTTGATATAATGGAATGAAAGCTAGCAACAATATTTGTTATTTTTGCTTAAAAAACTTAAATAGCTGCAGTGGTCTGTTTTTTTTTTGCTGTGGTGATACAAACACCTGCGTTAAACTGTCCAGATGCACCTCACAGTGCTAATAAACTTGTTTTTTTAGACCCTCAGAATGACCAGCTTGAAGTGGCCCATGTGGAGGTAATCACTGGAACCGTGCTGTTGCTCATCGCTCATTCCTTCTGCTGCCGGAGAGGAGATGGTTTGGGCAGCTGAGCTGTGGGTGATGTGCATCTGGACGCAGACTCTGGTGGCGTCTTGCCTGCTCACTTGTCCCACCACCCCCCCCAAAGTTGTGGACTTCTCTGTCAGATACACCCTGCCCTTCTTCGAGGCACGCGGCCCTATACAGAACATAGTGACCAATTCTTATTTCCACGAGGTGTATGTGGCCTCTCAGAACGTCATTGAAGCAGTAAACAGCAGTCTGGCCAGGGTGTGGGAGATGCGCACGGGGCCTGTAGGTGGTGCTGACTGTGAGGTCTGTAGCCTGTGTGACATGGAGAGGGAGTCCGGTTCGCTCGAGAACACTGACAACCAGGTCTTGCTGCTGGACACCTTTTACATGTATTTATACGCTTGTGGCAGCTCCCAGCATGGTGTCTGTTACTTCCACCAGCTCATCAGGAATGCACCACCTTCCTTGTCCAAATGTATGTTCCGGAAGGAGTCCAACTCCCCATCCTACTGTCCTGACTGTGTTGCCAGCCCCCTCGGCACCAAAGTCACCATTGTGGAGGAGGGTCAGACGGTCTACTTCTTTGTGGCAGCAGCGGTCAACAACAGCATCGCACAGAAGTACGGCAGGCAGTCCATATCCGTGCGTCGGCCGCTGGCCACTGAAGACGGCTTCTACGCTGACGTACGGGGACTCACTGTGCTGCCGGAGCTGCGCTCTTCTTACGCCATCCACTACGTCTACAGCTTCTTTACACAGGAGTATGTGTACTTCCTGTCTGTGCAGCGTGAGAACCCGTACCAGGCCGGGTCGCCTCTGCAGACGCGTCTCGGCCGGTTGCCACGCAACGAGTGGGAAATGCGGCGCTATCGTGAGGTGGTGTTGGAGTGTCGCTTCGAGCCCAAGCGGCGGCGGCGGCGGCGCAGACAGAGCGACGAGGTCCTCCGAGACGTGGTGTACAACGTGCTGCAGGCGGCGCACTTTGGCAGGGCCGGCAGGGAGCTGGCGGATGAGCTGGGCACCGAGGAGGAAGATGACATCCTATTTGGGGTGTTTGCAGTCACCAACGAGTCCGGGGAGCGTGACTCGGCCCTTTGCGCATTTCCCATGGACAACGTGAACATCGCCATCGACAAGGGCGTGGACGCCTGCTGCACATCTGGCCCGGAGCAGCTCTCTCGTGGGCTCTGCCACTTCCAGTCCTGCGAGAACTGCCCGCATGAGGTGAGCCTCCCGGCACCTTTCCTGGCGAGCCCCGCAGCCCATAGCTGAAAAAACAAAATCTGAGTGCAGTGGGATAGTGGAATACAGGAATTGTTGCAATAGTGAATTCCTCATGGGCTTGGCAGGTGAAAAGCTGAGGTTGCTGGAGCTGGAAGAGAAGTTGGCTGTGATTCTCTCTTTGCCCAGAACCTGCAGTGTCCTCTGCACTGTTCATACTGATGGATTTTAGCCCTGCTTTAAGTAACTGTCTATGGTAACAATAGTGATCTACATTGCAGCTATTTAATAATGTGCACAATTTTTTTTTCTGTAAAGAACACAATATTTATTCTGTCGACATTTTAATTTTTGTGCATATTTTTTACACCGAGCTGAGCTGATGCCACAAGACTGCACTGGTCTGTAGCCCAGGTTATGAGTCAAGAATGAATCACATTGGAATAGGAAAGTAGAAGTAAGGAAAGATTTCAAAATGAAGAATCATATTGGAGTTTTATGAAAGTTATTGCGTTCCAATTGAATGCAGTCATTACAATACCGTTTGCTTCACTAGTATTTATTGTTACTAATGTCATTATGAAAATAGATAGTATTTCATTCTTTTATTTGCCCACTCTGTTTACATACTGTTAAGGAGTTCAGTCAATGTAGGTTGCATAAAAATTCACCACAGAATATTGCTATGGGTTTTTATGTAATCCACACTTTGTGAAGGGCAGGCCTGACTTCAGCAATAGGACCCAGAGTATTCCAAACTCCAAAAACAATATCTATGCTCATTAGCTTATATACTCACATAAAACGTGTTAAAAATACACTTATAAAGAAATCTTTCTGGAATGCTATGTGGGTGTTCAATACAGCACATTAAATGTGAGCAGGAGATGAATGCCTCACGTTGGCACCCACCTCCAGCCTCTCCTGTAGGGCATCCCTTACTTTTCAGAGCTGGTGGTGCCAAACCTAACGTGGCCATAAGATCGGAGAGGCTCAGCTGGCCTACAGCCGACCCAGGAGAAGGGTAGTAAATAGCGTGGTTACTTAGCAGCTGAACTTGTTGCAGATTTATGTCCCATTTCTTTCATGGACACAGTTTGTTCCTGAGTATTTTTCCATTAAGTAAATCTCCTTTTTTTTTTTTTTGAGAGAGAGCCTGGGTGAGCTGTTTTCCTCGTAATGCCATGTATCCAAAGCTGTTCATTTTGAATATCTTCAAGTGTCAGGCTCATGGAATTCATGCCTGAAATCACTTATTTAGTCCAACAAGGTGGATAAATACTATTAAAATTGATTGTGTTATGTTACATAATCCAGACAGTATTGAATGAAAAATTAATGTGTTGCAGTGAAAAAGTAATGCACTGTGCAATGCACAGTGTTGAAAAGTGCTGAAGGTGGCTTCATAATGTTTTGTCCTCATCAAAACTGAGGCATTGACTGATTTATCCGTTGTCCGTTCCAAAGCAGGGTCACAGTGGTCCGGAATCTATCCCAGAAGCATAAGGGGTGACACAAAACAAACTGAAAACACACCAGTTCATCACAGGCCGATAACTCATAATTTAGAGTTTCCAATTCACCTCAAACACATATTTTTGGACTGTGCAAATTGCCCCCAAGGTCAGATTGTGCAATGCTCAGAGAAATTGCAAAAAACCCAAGAGTTACATCTCCAATTCTACAGGCCTCAGTTAGCATGTTAAAGTTCATGACAGTACAATTAGAAAAAGACTGAACAAGTATGGTGAATGCCTCTTCCCTCTAAAAAGAACATGGCAGCACAGCTTAGGTTTGCAAAGTTGCATCTGAGCAAACCACAAGACTTCTGGAACAGTGTCCTTTGGACAGACAAGACCAAAGTGGAGATGTTTGGCCATAATGCACAGCGCTAGGTTTGGTGAAAACTAAACACAGCATATCAGCACAAACGCCTCATAACAACTGTCAATGGTGGTGGAGGGGTGATGATTTGGGCTTGTTTTGCAGCCACAGGACCTGGGCACCTTGAAGTCATTGAGTCGACCATGAACTCCTCTGTATACCAAAGTATTCTAGAGTCAAATGTGAGGCCATCTGTCCGACAGCTAAAGCTTGGCCGAAATTGGGTCATGCGACAGGACAATGATCCCAAGCGCACCAGCAAATCTACAACAGAATGACTGAAAAAGAAAAGACTCAAGGTGTTACAATGGCCCAGTCAAAGTCCAGACCTCAACCCGATTCAAATGCTGTGGCGGGACCTTAATAGAGCTGTGCCTAAACGATTGCCCGCAAACTTCAATGAACTGAAGCAACATTGTAAAGAAGAGTGGGCCAAAATTCCTACACAATGATGTGAGCGACTGATACAGCCATACAGAAAACAATTACTTCAAGTTATTGCTGTTAAAGGTGGTTCTACAAGCTATTGAATCATAGGGTGTAGTTTTTCACACATGGCTTCTCCATTTTGGCTTCATTTTTGTTAAATAAGTAATGACACGATGCAATCTGTTATGTGTTGTTTTACACCTGAGGTTAGATTTAAATAATTTTAGAACCTTGTAAGGATGATTTTTTTTTTTTATTATGTCCTGATATGTAAAACTATAGAAGTTTCTTTTGGACATGACTGTACAACGGTAATTCCTTGATTAGAAGCGGCGCTGTAAGAGATCAGTAGCATGGTGTATTTTATAACTGAAGTTTGAAAACTGCACCTCAATACAAAATAGATTGGGGCACCTTTAATACAGTAACCCCACCCCTCTGTACTCCAACACATTTAGCATTTTTTTTTCTGTAGCATTCATGCTGTAATGTTACAGCATGCATTCGTATATTGCGCTCAGAATTTCAATTCAATTTTATTTTTACATAGTGCTCTTCTCACCGCAGTGACACAAAGCGCTGAACAGACATTTCACATCATCTTTGTTATTAATACTGTTAACCACATTAATACCTCATCCTCCTCGTGTCTGTCTGCTACCCGTACCATGTGCTCTGACCCCCTCCTCATATGGTATTTTCTGCTTATTCATATCGCAGTGGAAAATGGATGGACGTCACATTCCTTATGTCACCACCATTATGTTGCAATACACCACAGTCATCACTTGGCCATTGCTGCATTGGGCAACCAAGTCAAACTGCAGTCCTGAGGGCACATTTCAGACTGTGAACAAAGAAAGGGTTTGACTCAAGGCCAACAGACAACCATACATTAATTGTGTAAATGCTGTGTCATCCTGGTATGGGTGGATCCAGACTTGAGTGTGGATATCTTTCTCATGAGCAGCCAGATAACACAAAATCATACGGAATGCAGTATAAGCAGATTAAACTACTGCTAAAAAGCGGTGCAGTAGAACAATGGTGCTTTTACAGTAATCTATCTTTATTGTTATTTCATTTCTTACAGGTCAAACCAATTTGTCCAAAGTGACTTACAATTTTAGCCATTTCGTTATGTTTAAAACGTGGCATCGGAACAGGACCCCCCTTTTTCCTGTTGGATCAGGAAATGTTGTCCGTTTACAAGATTACACTCCTGTTAAATCTTCATGTACACGTGTACTGGTTTCATGGCATTCGATGGTGTATTGGATCCCGTCCCATAATCGCTGTGGGAGTAACCTTTGAGTAGGAGCTGTCAGTTAGCTTTTACCTTCATGACCACTAGCAAGAACACTTATGTTTAATCCATCATTTTCTATGCTTCTGCTTATGGAAGCGCTGCCCCACTGTCATACCTTATGTAACCATTTTGTTGCTATAATAGCACAGATGTATTTTCTGTTTTTACTGAAGCAATATATGACTTTGACTATACAAATAAGGAGTAGGGTCAATAGAACAGCTTCTGTTCTTGTACTCAAGTACAGTGGACCATGTTTTGAAAGGAAAGGTCTCTGCTACAAGTGATGCCCTCAAAAATGGCGCGGCCACGTCCAGACGCCTACCTGATCGCTCCAGGAAGACTGTGCGTTTTTTCCTTAATTTCTGTAGTTTTCTACCTATTATTCCCTCACACATCAACGGGACTGGTACTGTATGACAGCGCGACACTTCGGGAAATTGGGAATCAGATTCCTTACGTGGTTTCTGAACTCTTCAAACCCGATTTGTCGTGGCCGGCTGAGATACTCCGGACGCCGGATAGCGAGAAAGGAAGCGACCACGAAGACCCCCCGCGGAGACGCACAAAGAAACATCGGGGGACCCGCGCCGGTGTTCGGAACAAACTGCGGAAACGAGCTCATCGCCCTCCACTGCCCAGCATTCTGCTCGCGAACGTTCAGTCATTGGAAAACAAGCTGGACGATTTGAGAGCAAGGGTGACTTTCCAAAGAGACGTGAGGGACTGTAACATCCTGTGTTTCACCGAGACATGGCTGACCCCCCTTGTGCCGGACCAGGCAGTGACTCCGTCGGACTCATTCTCTGTGTTTCGCATGGACAGAACGGCGGAGGCCAACAAATCCAAAGGTGGGGGAGTCTGTTTCATGGTGAACACTAAGTGGTGCGAGGTGATGAGCGTTTCTGTTCTTTCTCGGTCCTGCTCACCTCATCTGGAGCATCTGACCATCAAGTGCCGTCCTTTCTACCTGCCTCGGGAGTTCAGCTCGGTTATCGCCACGGCGGTTTACATCCCGCCTCATGCGGACGTTGGCACAGCCCTGTCTGAACTACACGAGGCACTCAGCACTACCCAACACAACCATCCGGACGCAGCAACCATAGTGGTGGGGGACTTTAATAAAGCGAACCTCAGACAAGTCATGCCGGACTTATACCAACACGTGACGTGCATGACTAGGGGGGACAACACGCTAGACCACTGCTACACGCCGTACGAGCAGGGCTACAAAGCTGTTCCACAGCCGGCATTTGGGAAGTCGGACCACAACGCTGTTTTCCTCCTGCCGGCTTACAAACAGAAGTCTCGTCTTGAGGCTCCGGCCACGAGGGAGGTAAAGCGCTGGTCTGCCCGATCGGAAGCCGCGCTACAGGACGCGCTCGATGACGTCGACTGGGACATGTTCAGGACAAGTTCGGATGACGTCAACGAGTTCGCGGAGGTAGTGGTCAGCTTTGTGAGCGTGCTGGAAGACAACATTGTCCCCACGGTTACGATTAAGAGCTTTGCCAACCAAAAACCGTGGGTCGATGGTACGGTCCGGAAAGCTGTGAATGCGCGCACTGCTGCGTACAACGCAGGTCTCGGCACTGGCGACATGAGCGCTTACAGAGCGGCTAAATACGGCGTACGGCGTGCAGTGAAGGACGCGAAGCGCCGATACCGGGAGCGGGTCGAGTCGCTTTTCCTCCAGGGTGACGCGCGCAAATTGTGGCAAGGACTGCGTACCATCACAGATTTCGGAAGGAAATCTAGCGTGGCTATGAGTGCCGATTCTGGGTTCGCTAACGAACTCAACGCATTCTATGCCCGCTTCGAGTCCGATTGCGCTAAAGTCACCCACGACCGCAGCGAGACCCGCAGCCTGGCGAAGGAATGTGGTGACTTCATCACCGTCGCTGAGTCCGATGTGCGGAGGGAGCTGAAGCGCGTCAACATCAGGAAAGCGCCGGGGCCGGACGGCATCTCCGGGCGCCTGTTGCGCTGCTGCGCCGACCAGCTGACCGGAGTTCTCACAGCCATCTTCAACGAGTCTCTGGCTCAGTCCACAGTCCCTCAGTGCTTTAAAACATCCACCATTGTCCCGGTACCAAAGAACAATAAGCCCTCATGCCCAAATGACTACCGGCCCGTTGCACTGACCTCGGTAGTCATGAAGGTCTTTGAGAGACTCATCAAAGCCATCATCACAGCATCCATCTCCAACTTTGTAGACCCACTTCAGTTTGCCTACCGCCCCAACAGATCCACGGACGATGCCATATCCCACGTCCTGCACACCACCCTCAGTCATGTGGACAGGAAACGGGAACTATGTGCGACTGCTGTTCATGGATTAGAGTTCAGCTTTCAACACCATTGTCCCCCGTAGACTGTTCACTAAACTGAATGACTTGGGATTGAACCGCCACCTGTGTGCCTGGGTTCTCAGTTTCCTCACAGGCAGACCACAGGTGGTGAGAGTGGGTAGTTGCACCTCAGGCATCATCACACTCAACACAGGAGCTCCGCAAGGTTGTGTACTTAGCCCTCTGCTCTATGCCCTCTACACTCACGACTGTGTGGCCACACACGCCTCCAACTCCATCATCAAATTTGCTGACGACACGGTGGTGCTGGGCCTCATCTCCAACAACGATGAGACAGCATACTTAGAGGAGGTGGAAAACTTGGCATCATGGTGCCAGGAGAACTGCCTCCAACTGAATGTCGGCAAAACGAAAGAGATGGTGGTGGACTTTGGTAGGCGCCAGCAGCGGTCCTACACCCCCCTTAAAATCAACGGGACTGCAGTGGAGAGGGTGAGCAGTTACAAATACCTGGGCGTTCATGTCACTGAGGACTTGACATGGACTGTACACATCCGAGCTCAAGCCAGTAGAGCAAAGCAGCGGCTCTACCACCTCCGGCAGCTGAGGAAGCTACAGGTCTCTCCAGCTATCCTTAAGACCTTTTACTCTGGTACTGTACAAACTGTTCTGACTCAGAACATCATCTCCTGGTTTGGGAACAGCTGTGCTCGGGACATCAAGGCACTGCAGAGAGTGATCCGGGCAGCGAAACGCTGCACCAGATCTGATCTACCGTCCCTACATGACATCTATACCAGGAGATGCAGGACCAGAGCGAGTAGGATCGTCGGTGACCTGTCTCATCCCAGCAACCATCTATTCATCTTGATGAAATCAGGCAAACGCTACAGAAGCATTATGGCCAGAACGGAGAGGCTAAGGAGGAGCTTCTACCCACAGGCCATAAGACTTCTGAACCCGGACATGACATGACTACCCTCACGTAATCTCTGACCACTCCGCTCCAACCCCCCCCCCCCCCCCACTGTCACTGCCCTTCCAGGGCACCTTAACTGTTCCGTACCATTTTGCCTATTTATTTATTTATTTATTTATTTACTTACTTATTTACTTACTTATTTATCTATTTACTGCTTGTTTCTGTCTCTATTCTTCTTAGTGTTTGGATATGTGTTTGCTTCATTTTCCATTATAGATTGTTCGCACAGTCATCCTGGTTCAGATCGGTGCACATTTCAACACATGGTACACAACCATGTGCTTGACAAATAAACTCTTTTGACTCTTTGACTCTTTGAAACCAATGGACGGTTACTGTTGTGTTGTCATGAGTTTACCAGTTTCTGTCTGTGTGTCTGCTGTTCCTTGCTGTTACAGGGATGCCTTTTCCCTCTACTGAAAAGTTTAGAATAGCGCTGTGAAGTGTTGTGTTTTGTTATCCTGCTCCCTTGCTGTTCTTAGGTTTGGTGAACAACAGTATTAGATTGGAGCGGTTTGAAATTCTCTTTCCTGTTGTGTTGCGATCAACACCTTTGTTGGCAAAGCGTGGAATGTAAATACAGGAAACAGGCATTACCCACCTTGCCTTTAAGAAAACAACCTGAAAAAGAGAAGAACAGTGTCAGCGTCACTCTGACTCTACCACAGTGGTGGTGGAAGTGCTCTGCATTTCCCAACATGCATTACTGCTCAAGTAGTGAGGGAGATGATGCCGTGTTCTTGCTGCCTCGCAAACTGCTCTGTGTTTGAATAGCTTTGTCCAGCAGGCGTGTGCTCTTTGTGGTCAGGTGCTGTATTGTTGCTGACAAATTCCCAGCTGCAATAAAGCCCATGCTCCCACAAACCTATTTTGTATTTATTAACCTTGTCCTCCTATTAAACTTTTTACAACTTGGAGGGCCACTTAGATGTGTTCTTTTTTTTGGTTCACCAAAATGATTAAATGTGCAGCGGTTCTGCATATGAAAGTAGTTTTGCATTATGCTTTTTCTTGTAATGTGAAAACATTATGAGTTTCCTCGTAGTTCATAGTGCAAGTATAAATGCTGTGCTGGAACTTTGTGAAGTCTGATATGTTCTGTTCTGTTTCTGGATGGTTGCTGTAAGAGCATGGAAAACAGCGCTACCTGCAGGGACCACCCCACCATGGTGTCCAAGCCCTACTACAGGGTTGACCTCTTCAACAGACAGATGCAGAACGTCCTGTTCACTTCCTTGCTGGTCACCACCATAGAGAACAAGACTGTCGCGCACATTGGGACGTCGGATGGGCGGCTGCTGCAGGTACCAGCGGCCTCATTCCAATGTGAAATATCTTGATGACAGTTATAGCTTAAAAATTCTCCACTTCTGCAAATCTTTTCAAGGGTACCTTTCTCTTGGTTGTTTCTCTTGTCATTCTTAGGAGGTTTACATTTAATTATTTATTTCTATTTTTCTGTCTTATATGTAAAGTGAATTTCAGTGATGTTTTTGCTACTATGGAAAGATGACAGACTCAGGGGTTTGTTCTGTTCTGCTAATTTTGGTGTTGCTATTTGTTTATCCAGTTTGGGTGATTTCTACCAGGCAAATTTGCCAGGGAACTTTGTTACCTAGGAGCATATAGTACATTGCAAGAAAACGCAGTCTGGCAGCACCTCCACCTTTTCTGTGAGAGGATCAGAAGAAAATGAAAAGATGTACACATGCAGTTATTCCCCATTTGTGGGAAAGCATCATCCTGAGTAGGAGACCTGCTGACATTATTTAATATTGTTTTGCAGTTTGTCTTGAGACGAACCAGTCCCATCATATTTGCTAATTACGCTTTAGTGGAAGACCAGAAAGTGTCTCCGATCGCCGCGGTCTACTCTGCAGAATCCCTTCTATTTGTGGTCGGAAACAAGGTATGGCTTGTGGTAACTGAGTGGCCAGCAAACATTTTGTAGTAAATAAAGACATGAAGGAATGCAACTTCAAACTAGAGCTTGAAAGTCCTGAGAGGAAATGGAGGACCCGCTGGGGGTTCTTTTCCCCCAATTCTGGATCCATTTATAATTTTCCCTTGTTTTTCTTACAGATGCAAAATGTTTTGTTCTGAAATTCTTTTTTGTAGCTTTTCAGCTTCAGTAGCCATTAATCTGATGAGCACTGTCAGAATTCACTTTCTTAGTCACTAGGATCTTCCAGTTTTTAGCTTGTATTCATACATTCAGCTCAGCAAAAAACGGGTCCTGTGACCTGACTTGTGCTTTCTCTCAGATGGCAGTGTTCACTGCATCTAAGATGAGCAATAATACATCCCAGCCCCTGCTCCCTGCTTACCTGGCAGTGATACTGTGTCCCCCCCCCCCCAGATGATCCAGGTACCCCAGAGAGGTCCAGGCTGCCGTCACTTCCTGACATGCAGTGAGTGCTTGAAGGCACCCAAGTTTATGGGCTGCGGGTGGTGCTCGGGACAGTGCACTTGGGAGGCTGAATGCCAGGCCAGCTGGAGAGATGAGTCCTGTCCCCCGGTCATCACTGAGGTGGGACATGGGTCCAAGAAATTCCCTCCTCAGCAGTTCTCCCCACCTCACACTCTGTTTTGTAGAAAACAAGATGACTCTGGGTGGTGTGGTTAGGATTTAATGGCCCGAATTTGTATATTAAGCTTTGAGCCAACACCTTGTATATAATTTCCTATTATCCAGACAGTGGAGTTTCGGAAAAAGTAAACGACTTAATTTTAACCAGAAACCTTCATATCTTCTCTCAATTGTCTTGTGGTTTTTTTGGACGAATTTATAGATAATAATACAATACTTGCTATGGGTTTATGCTGTATATTTATATATAATATGTTAACATATGTGTATATATATATATATATATATATATATATATATATATATATATATATATATATAATTCCTCCCCAATGAAAAAGGTTTTTTTTTTTTTTTTTTTTTTTTTTTTGTGTGTTTTTGTTATCTTTTTAACCATTTCAATGAGTTGGAGAAAGGATCATTGTACACACTTGTTTTTGACAGTAATAACTAGTTTATGCACTTAAACACTTTATCATTAAATCTGGCTTAGACTTTCTTTTGTGCAGATGTTTGCGGAATGAATAAAATTGTTCTATAACCAAGCTAGAATAAGTGGTTTAAAGTTCTCTCACTNGGTAGTTTGTAGCGTGGATGGCCAATTTCCATTCCACCTCATACTCCATCTTCTCTCGACTGTTATTACTAATGTTCAATAAATGCAGCTCATTTGTGCTTGCAGACTTTATATAAATATATATGTGTATATATATATATATATATATATATATATATATATATAATTCTGAAGATGATTTAAATGTTTAGGAATGGGCCACAGCATACCTGCTTGGTTTAATGGTATTAATGTTGTGTAAGAACTGTCAGGAGGAGAAGCAAAACAAAAGGCACCTCAGCCTGAATCAGCTGGATGTGAAACACTGTTGATTTTGAGAAAAACTAGTTTTCAGCATGTGTGCTCACAATATACGACCTGTGCATCGTATCTTCGTTCTCTGACTTCTAACTGAAGTGCAGCTCAAAGTTTGCCATCTTATTTTCATATTTGTTTCATATACTAAGGTGGTTTTGTAAATTGTGCTGGACATTTAACTCATGTCAACTGTACAATTACACAACTGTCCTGTGTGGCCGGTGCAGTTCTTTCCAAAGACGGCTCCCTCGAATGGTGACACAGAGCTGAGCCTCTGTGGGTGGGAGTTTCAGTCCTCCTTGCGGCTCTCCATCAGTCCCTCAACGCACCTTGTCAAAGTGGGCAAGAACACCTGCAAAGTACTGCCGGAGAGGAGCAACAACACACAGTGAGGCGGCGTTTTAATGAACTGCTTCAGTAATGCTTTGCCCTTTGTGTTTCTACAATTTTATTTGCAATCTTTATTTTTCTGTTATATTTTGGGCTCAGCAAATGTTAAAAATTTGAAATGTGCTATGAGTAATGCCAGCTCAGAGAGCACCACACCCTCAATTCACAAATGAGTGTGAGCTGCAGATACACTGGGTGACTCTATACAGTAAAGAGCTTGACTATCAGTAAAAATACTGTGTCAGCACTGTAAGTTTCATTAGTAATTTGTCGGGTGGGGCCTGGGCGTAAAGCACGGTAGGTGGAAATGAGCCTCCTGTTTCCCTGTTGTCAGCCTCGTGTGTCGGATCCGTCCTGTGATGACCATGCTGTTCAGGCCCGTCAATATCACCGTGGCAGTGCACGAGGGAAAGGTGGATGGCCTTTACTCCATCAACGGAGAAGCAACAATAGGAGGATTCACCTTTGTGGTAAATTTGGTTTTCTGGGCTGGGGCCTCTGTGACAGAGCTATGACACATATAGCCAACAAACATGCTCATTCTGTGAGCTCTTAAAAAAGCTACAAAACCTCCCATCCAGACTTCCTCCAGCTCAGCCTTGTTCCAACAGCTGCCAGAGATCATGTTCATCCAGCCAGACTATGGGCCCCAGGATGGTGGAACACTCATCACGGTGACAGGTGCTCACCTAGATGCTGGGAGAACCAGGAGAGTCACACTGGGTGATGAGGATTGCCCAATAAAAAGGTGAAACACAACATAATATCATTGGTCACTGTTGACCATCTAACAAGGATGTTGCTTACTGTTGCTGTTTATCTTGACGAACAACGGTGTCCTCTGTGTTTTGGGTGGGTGGACTGAACCAGGTGTCTTTAGAATCCTCCGTGAACCGATTACTCCTCCTCTCTTCCACCCCCCCACAGTGTCTCACTGTCTGAGGGCAATATGTCTTCGATCATCTGCCTTTCCAAAAGCGTGCGCCAGGTCAACGACACGCTGCTCAAGGTGTATATTGACGAATCACTTGTACATACGACCAAGGAATTCCACTACAAAGAGACGCCAGAGATCACGGAGGTGCTGCCGGACTGTAGCTTCGACAGGTTCGAGTGTCTCCCGTGTGTGAATCCCACAGAAGTAAAGCTTGTAAATATCCTTGCTAAATCCTTTCAAAGGTCCTCTAGCTTTATAGCAAAATTACTGTGGTAAAGCATATACATGCATATACTGACTATACTGAAAGAATACACTTCAGCTGTTGACTTGACGGCTGCACGCAGTTCACTAGTCATTCCTCTGACAAAATATAGCCACTTTGACGTAAAATATGTTCGATTTGAGGTGCCATGAATTGTCACATGGTCTTGCAAGAGTCTGGTTTAGCACATCTGTCCACGTGGGCTGTGTGGTGGGAGGCAGCACAGTGGCTAAAGCCACCTCCTTGTGCTTGAAGGACACAGGTGTGAATCTCACCTCCTGCTGTAGAACTCTTGAGCAAGGTATTTACCATGAATTCCTTCAGGACACTTTACCCAACTTTGTAAGCAAGTCAATCATTGTAAGTTTCTTTGTAGCAAAACACCAGCTAAATAAATAAATGTAGAGGCTAAACTGTGCTCTTACCAGCCTGTGCTAGTATGGCTCACACTGCTGGGTAACTAAACAGAAAACCTGTTTGTTACCTGCAGAGGCTCTAGAATCACCATTAAAGGACGGAATTTGGATTCTGTGTACAAGACCATCATTCGCTTTGAGCCGAGCGAGGGCTACCTGAAGCCTGTGTCTGGGGTGAGCACTGCGGCGGGTTGTCACTGCTTCCTTTTCTCTGGGGGGTGTTTCTATCATTTAGTCCAGAACAAACACTCACATGTTTGCTGTTATGAACAGTCAGGCACTTAAAGGTGAAGTGCTCTAAGCAGGGCTGGAAAGCAGGTGTTTTTTGTTTGTAAAACCATGCTGTGTAATTTTATTTTCAGCTTGTGTTTCAGTTTGTCAGTGGTACACAGAGATATGGACATGGAACAGTTTTTGTTATTCTTTAAAAACTCATATTGACTTATAAAAACTCATTTTGAGTACCATTTTGCCTTAAAATATCACATGGCAAGAATGATAAATTCATCATTTTGCTATTCAATGAATTGTGTGATTTTGGCCAAGAATCTGAATACTTTTTGCAAGGCATTGTGTGGAACCAATAAATTTAAAGACCCACCAGCATTTTTAGTCAAATTTGGTCATACACAGGTGTATTATTTTTTGTTGGATCAAACACATTTTTATCCCAAATGGCCCAAAGTTTTAGCCCATTATACACCTGGATATAATATAAGAGAACCATGTTACCTTGCTCAAGGAACATACTTGGGTCAAGGATCAAAAACTTACAGATGCGTGACATTCTGTTATTCCAGACTTGCTGTCATATAAACCTGGTACAGCTGTGACAGCTCTGAAGGACTTAAGACAGTTGGGCCCTTAGATAGAGGTGTGTAACCCTGGATTGTTCATTTGCTTCAGGAGTGCATCGGTTCAGCAAGCGCAACAGAGATGGTGTGCAGGACCCCTCTGTTCCACAGCGACGAGTCAGAGAAGGGCAAGCTCTCATTTGACATGGATGGAGCCGTTGGCCTGTGGGACCGGGAGTTCTCCTACCACCCGAATGCAGAACCCATTCCAATTGAAGATGAGGGCAACATCTTGCGACTGACCTCTGGAGAGGATGAAGTTTCACTGCATGTGCGTAAAATGGGCGTTCCTCCTCTTCGGCTCAAATATCTGACACTTCATAAGAAAACTTGCAAGATGTTCTGTGCAACACCTCCAATATTTTTACAGATAAATAAATTGCGAAAAGGCGCAACTTTTTTATGCTTTACAAAACGGTTTCTGCAGCACCAGAGGCTGAACCTGGTCAGTTCCTGTATGAAGATCACCATGACCGTGGGAGGCGTGGACTGTAATGCCATAGTGCTGGACAATGAAATCACCTGCAGGATCCCTAAAAACCTGACCATCCCCAGCGAAGGGTTACCTGTGAAAGTGAGGAGTTTTGTTGCCAAATTAATATCTAATGTGTACACTAAAATAAATTTTACCTATGGTAAAATTTCAACACCTGACATGTCCTCTTTGCAGGTTTCGGTCAATGGTGAGGTTTTGGATATGGGCCGAGTAGTCATCGTCAATAACCACTCCATGGTGGGCATTGTGCTGGGCATTCTGTGTGCCCTGGTGGCTGGAGCTGTGCTTGCTTTCATCATCATGAACCATGTGAGGAAGAAGAAGAAAGGTATGCAAGCATGTGTTTCCCTGTGTGTTGGTGTTTACCTGAAGCCTTGTGCTCAGGATGCTCTGGTCTGCATGTTGTTTAGGTTACATATGTCATTGCCAAGTTGTGCATCTTGTCAGTCATCCTAGTGTAAGTACTTGTGAAGAACTGCTTTCATGTGCGTTTTCATGATTTCAACCCATATTAAATTTCCAGTGTCCACGTTGGAGAACCGCTTGTCTCATTTCTCAAATAATCACAACCTGAGAACGAGTAGCCTGGACCTCTCTGTTACGGGAGACTACAGACAAGGTGAGGTGCTTTCATTTAATTAAAAACATAATTGAACATGATTTATTCAGTTGAGTTGGCTCATTCAAAATATCAAGTTAGAAATTGGAGCAAAATGGGAAAAAAATGAACTATACTGGAGATAAAATTATTTTCACTATTGTGGCTGTGTGACCAACCTTGCTAACTACTGTAACCCCTTGCCCTTAAGCTGTATTATGTGCAACCTTTGCATATTCCTACTACAGTGTTTATTAATTGGGTCACTTTATTGTGACCCAGTTTTGTCCTGTTGTTAAAAAAATCAAATTAGGAATTGCAGCAAAATTAAACAAGATACATCTGCGGTTTTTATGCCTACTTTCAGGTATTTGTTTATTTAAAGCAGTGTACAAAGATTAAAAGTGGACATTTAGCTTGAAATTCCCATTGCACCAAAGACCAAACCTGTGCTGGTTGGAGTGGAACTGTTACAGGTCCAGTTGTTGCAGGGCCACTTTGCTGATAGAACTTCCTTACTGCAGAGCTGTCCAGCCACAGCAACACCACCAGTAGGGCTGTGGTTTATCCTGGACCCGCCTACGCTACCAATATTGACAGCCTGATGGTCCCGCTCGTGCCCCCCGAGAAGATCTCCATTGCCAGCTTCCGGCCAAAGTTGCTGGAGGAGGTGAAGGACGTGTTGATTCCTGCCAAAAGGCTCAACGTTCACCACCACGAGATCATCGGGAAGGGTCAGGCTCACACTGCTTTGAAACTGCAAGCAGAACTATACCCTGTGCCTGGGTATCGTGTGGTTTTTCATGACTCACCAGTTGTTGTGTGTTTCTTTGCTCGAGGAATATTGGAGCACTCTGACCTTTTCGTTGTCTTCACTGAGGACGGTTGATGGCTGTCTTTTCAGGTCACTTTGGGACAGTGTACCACGGCTATCTTTCAGACCAAAACAAGCGGGAGATTCACTGCGCCGTGAAGTCGCTGAACAGTGAGTGGCAGTGGAAAGGGATTCTGCACAGATGTAATGAGTGGCTCCTCTTTGGTCAAGGAAACTGTAGGTGGTGTTTAGCTTGTGCTCATTGTGCTCATCTTGCGTGAACTCAGTGGTCACAACAAGCCCAGCTGTTTAAAAGAGTGACAAAATGCTACAAAATTTAGATACCTGGATAAGAGTTTATTTCCATCAAGTTGAGGGAAATAAATGTGATGACATTCTACTCTGTTATTGGGCCAACTTGCAGCCTTGCTTCCCAGCAAATGCAGCGCTAGTACGTGGTTGCCCTGTGATGGCTGGTGTTTGACACAGGGCCTTTGTTGCCTCCCAGTCTCCACTTGTGGGATAGGCTTTGATTATTGATAGGTTATTGAAAATGAGTGAATGTGACAGCACTCAGAGCTATGGTGTAAGGTTATGTACTGCTGTTGATTAGGCAGCTGGGTAATATTGTTAGTTTACCCCCTGCTTCAGGGATCACAGATGTAGAAGAAGTTGAGCAGTTCCTCAAGGAGGGGATCCTCATGAAGGAGTTCCACCACACCAACGTGCTCTCACTGCTGGGGATCCTGCTGCCCGAGGAAGGGCTTCCCCTAGTGGTGCTGCCCTACATGAAGCATGGAGACCTACGCCATTTCATCCGCTGCGAAAACAGGGTGAGCCAGCATGGCTGACAAGTGTGCGCATAAAACTCACGAACGTGCAGTGATGCCCTGGAAAATACAGCAGATGCATCAGGTTGATAATTTACTTACAGAGCAGTTGCCTATAAATTAGGCTGTATACCTTTCTCCATAGGGTATTAGCAGAACCTGTGTTGGGATTAAAACAGATAAATGTTCTGTTTGCACATCTGCTATTAATGCCATACTTTCTGCCGTCCATCACCCAACTTTTAGTTTTAATAGCCTTTGTACATATAAAGGCATTTTTTTGGTCTTCAGCACTTTGAAATCCAGAATATAATTGAGGAAAATTGGATGGTTTTTTTTATTGTGACCCAATTCCTTTGGTTCATACAGATTTTTTAAAAAACAATTTTTTTTTGGATTTCTGGCTACCCAGCATAACCTTCTTTGGCTTGAAAACCTGAGCGTAAAACTTTTCCCTTTTAGTTTGAAATATTGCATTTTACTTCACAATTGTTCTTCCGAAATGCAGATTTTCAGTACACAAAAGCAGGGGAAAAGATGGAAAAAAGGATGGGGTTCATCTCATGAAGGCTGTTTATATTCTCCCCTGCGCTTCACTGTTTTGTTTCCCTCCCAGAACCCCACAGTGAAGGATCTGATTGGCTTCGGCCTCCAGGTGGCCAAGGGGATGGAGTATTTGGCCCAGAAGAAGTTTGTGCACAGGGACCTGGCTGCACGCAACTGCATGTGAGTCAGGAACCTCCCAGCATCCTGGGCATCCTGCACCCGGTTCCAGTGCAGCTGTGGCTGTCTGAACAACCGGCCTTGAGCATTTAATGGCTGGAGATTGCTGACACAAGCGCCCTTGAGTGGCTTCCGTTCTAGAAAACTGTGCTGCACAGGAGGACCCTTGTTGCTCAGCAGGCAGCAGTTCAGCATTAAAACTGTAAGGTTATGGGTTCAAATCAGGTACCAATTCAAGATTCAAAGATTCAAAGGTTTATTTGTCATGGGTGAACAACACAGCATAGCAGTGTTGTCCCCATGAAAAGTTTTGTTTCCAGGCATCCTCAGTGCAAATATGGACATAATATGTAAAGTATAACTAAGTAACAGGATAGAAAGAAAAAAAAAATCGGGAGAGGAGAACAATAAATAGTAATAAATAAGAGAGTAATAAATAAAAGAGTAGAACAAACGGTTAATAAATAGGGATAGGTATGTGGGGAAAGGGATATACATCAGGGATTGGTGGGGGGGGGAGAAGACACAGCAGCCAAACCAACAGCACATAGCAACCAAACCTACAACTACAGACTAAACCTACAACAACAAAAAGTACCAGAGAAATATGTTTGTGGCCAGATGGGTTTCCACAATGGGTGGGACAGGCATACAGACAGACAGACAGACCCCGATCAACTGTTCCACTGCCCAGAGAGGGGTCAGTAGTTTAGCAGTCTTACGGTGTGGGGGGAAAAAACTGTTTTTTCGGAACCGTTTAGTCCTTATCCGAACACTTCTAAAGCATCTTCCGGATGGGAGCAAGGAGAATAGTTTGTGGCTGGGGTGACTGCTGTCCCTCTGGATGTTAAATGCCTTCTTCTTGCAGCGCTGGGTGTGGAGGTCCTGCAGGGCTGGCAGATCAGTCCTGGTGATGGTCTGTGCTGTCTTGACCACTCTTTGCAGAGCTTTATGGTCTGACGCACTGCAGCTGCCATATCAGGCCGTGAAACAGCCAGTCAGGATACTTTCGATCGTAGATTTGTAGAAGTTGACAAGTATCCTGTTGTCCATGCCGAACCTCCTCAGCCGACGGAGGAAGCAGAGGCGTTGTGTTGCCGTCTTAATGACGACGCTGGTGTGCCGTGACCAGGACAGGTCCTCTGTGATGTTGACTCCGAGGAACCTGAAGCTGTTCACTCTCTCCACTGGTGCACCGGCTAAAGAGATGGGCGCATGGCCATTCCCCTGCTGTCTCCTGAAGTCCACAATCAGCTCTTTTGTTTTGCTGATGTTGAGCTGGAGGTCATTGTCCTGACACCATGAGGTCAGGGTTCTCACCTCCTCTCTATATCATCGTTCATCGTTGTCAGTGATCAGGCCGATGACCATGGTGTCGTCAGCAAACTTGACTATGATGTTGCAGCTGAGCGAGGCGACGCAGTCGTGCGTGAACAGGGAGTACAGCAGGGGGCTAAGCACGCAGCCCTGGGGGCTCCCTGTGCTGAGAGTCAGCGCCGAGGAGATGGTGTTCCCCAATCTCACCACCTGGGGCCTGCCCATCAGGAAGTCCATGACCCAACCACACAGAGCCGGGTTAAGTCCTAGGTTCCTGAGCAATTCTCCCAAATGTGTATATTCATGAGTTTTATCTGACTACTCTGGTTCTTTCCCAGTTTCTAGAAATTTCTGGAACCTTTACTGGAAAATTTGTTGAATGATGTTTGGATGGACATCCAGGTGTCTGTTTGCTAAGTATAATAGTAAATTTTGAAAGAGGTGACCAAAAAGTCCAAAATTCCATGGAAATGCAAATTAGAAAGAACGTTGTTCTGTAGCATTATCCAGTAAAGCTCACCACTGCTGTGCCGACTCCTTTGGCAGGCTGGACGAGTCCTACACGGTGAAGGTGGCTGACTTTGGAATGGCCCGGGACGTTTTTGACAAGGAGTACTACAGCATCCAGGACCACAGGAAGGCCAAGCTGCCTGTGAAATGGATGGCCATCGAGAGCCTTCAGACCCAGAAGTTCACCACCAAGTCAGATGTGGTGCGTTCCTGAATGCGGTGGCAGAACCAGCCAGGTGTTGCCCCACTGTGCACATATTTCGAACTCCATTTATACCACATACCGTACTAATGATCTCTTATAGGGCCTTCCATTGAACTCAGACGTTAATCTAGGCATTTCCCTATAGGTGAATGTATAACTTTGACGTATGGAATTTTTTCCATCCAAATAATCTTAAACCTTCTTGAACTTTTTAAAGCTGAAGGCGCCAGGTTGGTGTACCTGGGTACCGTATGTAATGGTCCATCCCTTCATTCAGCAACTTTATTTCAAGAGGTCTAATCCAAGTCAAACAGAAGGGAGATTTTGTGAAGGAGAACCACTATGAGATTTTTTTAGGTGACCTGGACCAATAAAACAAATGCCTACTTGTGCAGTTATTTATTTTCCTGTTGAAGTGGTCCTTTGGGGTCTTGATGTGGGAGATGCTGACCAGAGGAGCCAGCCCTTACCCAGAGGTGGACCCCTATGACATGACTCACTACCTGCTGAAGGGACGCCGGCTACCCCAGCCTCAGTTCTGCCCCGATCTGCTGTGAGTGGCTTTTCTCTTCCAGATGTTTCAGCTCCTCTTTATTAATGTCACATTCAAAGCTGCAATGTCACTGTCCTTCCTGAGATCTAGAGTGTGATTTACTTACTAGATGCCTGTAAACAGGGTCATTTGGAAATGCTGCAGTCAGTTTTTACCATAGTACATTTTTATGAGGTGATATCACCCAAGTTCTGACTGGTTTAGTCAGTTGACCGAATTTTCTGGAGGTGTGGGGGAGAAATTTTTATGGGTTTTGGGGCAAACCAAAGTATTGGTTTGCCAAGGAGCAGAATGCAGGACAACTGTAATGGAAAATCACACTATTTTTTCACAACAGTTTACAGGGTGCTTAAAATAGGAGGAAATAAAATGGAAGATAAACAGGAAACTGTTGAAGGTTTACTGAAAAGTGGAAGTTGCTGGAGGCCACATCTATGTTGAGCTGCTGTAGAAGCACTTGGCTTTCATGTGCATGTGACTCCACCTATAATCTGTTTGATAACTGGCCTGAACTTCTGCCTCCATCCTTTTTAGACCTTAGTGGCCTTGTGTTGCGCATGCAGTGCTCAGGTCAAGTGGTGTGGAACAGATTAGCCCATGGGGGGACAGGAAGCTGCACGGTGAACCCTGACCTCTGTGCTGGAGCAAGTGTATGCCTCGAGCACTTGGGGAAACAGGCCTGGGTATTTCAACTTTGGCATCAGATCTGGTTTCTGTAGTTTGACTGTGCGTCCTGAACCAAAAATGTATTTCTTAATTTGTCACGCATTCAGAGTCATAGTTACTAGATGCCTGTAATATAATCATATAATCAAGCCTTTACCTGTGAGTGTCCCAGTCCCACTTCAGGCTTCAACCCATACCACTCCTGCTTTTTCTAGTGCAGATCCAGCTGGTGGCATGCAAGTGTCAGCCTTGTGTTCTCTTGGTGTAGGTACACCATCATGCTTCAGTGCTGGGACCCTGAGCCGGACCTGAGGCCCACTTTCGCCTCCCTGGTTTCAGAAATCCTGGACATCCTGTCCAACTTGGAGGGAGAGCACTACATTAGCCTGAAAGTGACCTATGTGAACCTGGACCACCCACAACCCTACCCTGCGCTTACTGAATCGGCTGAGGACTATGATCCTTCTGAGTGCATTGAGTCTGACCAAGATGCCCTGTGAGCGGGGGTGGCCCAGCAACATCCGTGTGGTCAGCAGACATCGGCTGAGGCGACCCACACGAGCCGCTCGCTGTCAGAGAAGGCGAGTTGTAGTGTAGACACCCAGATCCAACCAGCAGGGACTGCTGGGCCTGGTTGTTGAGCTTCACTCATTGTGTTCATGGCTAGATGCTTTCTTGCACTTTGTTGGAATGAGTAGGACAGAGAAGGCTGTTTCTCTTTAGAAAGCAGAGATCTGGTGCTTGTGGACAGAGTACACAGGAGGCAATGCCACCCAACTCCAAGTCACATCAGATCAATGCCTCACCTTATTGTTTATCTATGTGTGTGTAAACACACACAAACACACACACACACTTGTTTTGATTGTATATTTTGGATCATAAATATTAAAATAGGATCAATTTTTATATATAAAAACGATGCTTGTTTCCTGTTTCTCATTTTAAATCCAAGATATAATTTGCATGACTTAGACCTTGGCCAAGTCAGTATTGGAAATACCACACTATCCAGTGCATCGCAACTCCACAAATTTTAAAAAAGGAAAAGTACTCGGTTAATTGTCATAGTCTTTGCCTCAGCTTACTCCTCCTCCTCCTCCTCCTTCTCCTTATCTGCAGCCTTTCTCCAAACTGATAGGATGGGAGTGAAATGAGCCACAATGTGTTCAAAATTACCTTTCTTTCAGTGCTGTAGTATTTTGGAACAAAACTGAATAATAGACATTCGAGAGCTTTTTAAATTCCCCCATAGTCTGTGGCCTTCATATAACCACTGTCCGTTTTTCTCACTTTTCTCCTGTCTTTGTAAAATATAGCTGGTATCTCTGTTGTACAAACACGACCCTTTTGCAAGAGGGGGTAGCATTAGACTGCATCATGAAATGTCAAGTATGAGCTGAATCATCTCTTCCCTTCTCACATCCTTTGGAGCTTAGCACCAATTCATACTCACAGGTGCTGGTGGAGTGCGACCACTAGGTGTCAGGTTAACCCGCGATAACCACTCCTGCAGCAGCTACAACCACGACGCAATAAACATCCACTGCGGCTATTTTCTCAGCTAGAAAGCCTTGAAATCTAAAAATACTGAACAAATCCTCAAAGAAATATATTTCTCTCATTAAAAAGAAGAGGTGGAGTGAAGGGGGGGGGTGCAGCTTGGCTTGGAGCCTCGCCACACCGATTTAATGTGTTAATGATGTTATAATGTTTTTAATGATGAGTTGGCTTCAGTCCTTGGCACCTTCACCTGTTCCTCAAGACAAGAAGATCCTAGCTGGTTGGCCACATGTTGCCAGAGGTGTCCTTCTGGAGCCCCATCCTGACCCTCCCATGGGAACCATGGCTGTGTTCTTTCGATGACTGCCACACACGGGCAATCTAAAGGTCCAGTAGCAGACCCCTTCCAAAGGACCCTCACTGCATTGCACATCAAACATTCAAACTCCTCTCAGTTCTTGCCATGGCATAGCAGAGGCCGTCAAGAAACTTGTTTTTTGGGTTAACTGTTGGTTTGAATCCCACAGCCATTAAAATTCAAGCCAAGGATGTGCCACCAGGGGGGATAACAGCATGGCAGTTGAGAGGACTTTTTAAGAGCAAATCCTTGTTGGAGCCATTGTTGTCTCTTACTGAGTTGTGTTTGCATTTTCAGGCTGTGGTTCCAAATGTCTCCACCCAGCGACCTGCTGGTAGACACTGTGGAAACAGCAGAGTCGTGGGACAGCCGTTTGTCACTGGGATTTACACGTCTACAAGTTTAGCTTCCATTTAATGGTATATGTTATACTTTTTGGGTGCCACACACACACACAGAGTCACTAATTCACTCTGCAGTACTCATAGAAGCTTGCACCCAAACTTTGTTCATCTTCAGTAAATCCTGGGAGCCAGTTGCCTTGTTTTACTGCACTATAATTCATGCAAGTACTGATAAGTCAGATTCCCTCATTGTGCTAAAAATGCAAATATTCACCTGAGGGAATAAAAGCTTTTGAGAAGCCACTGTTCCTTCCTCCATGTAGTTGTACTGTTGTGCACAGAGCCTCGATATCCTGTCACCACATCCTGTCAGTCTTGCCTGTCGTTGTTCTCCTAAATGCACTCACCATCTGTTCTAATCCAAAAGAAATGCTGGTTATATTTTTCAGACCTAATTTTTAACATCTGCCTCAAGAGTTTAGTGTGAGAAAATGGTAGAAACTGACTTGGTTTGTGAAGATGGAGGTTTGGAAGCTGCAGGAGTTGAGGCCAGAGAAGCAGCGCAGCAGCTCTATATTGTTTGCTCTTCACGTGGGGGAAGTCTGAGGTTTTTCATCAATGATTTAGGGGATGCAGGACTGACACAGCAGCAAGAAGCACAGGGACACCCTTAGCCTCCTCACCAATGGGGCAGATTAATGGTCAACATCCCTCAGCGATTCTCTTTTTCCGGAGCCAACAGGGACTGTATTCACGCTCTTTTCAATTACCCGTAATTCACTGCCATTTCATAGTTTGCTCACCTCTGGCCCCAGTTTCAGAGCGTCCTGCCTCTACCTGTCCTGTACACAGACACGCTGAGCATCGTCTAAGGTACGTGACCTCGCCTGTGCGCTTATATTATTGTGGAACATTAGCAAATTGTTTGTATCCCTGTTACCGATTCATCAAGCTGATGAATATCCCTTTTGTAGACCGACTGACTTGCATTGCTTTACCTGTTGCGCAGCTGGGCATCAATACAGAGCAAATGCCTTGCTCAATGCTTCTACAGCAGGAGGAGGGATTCAAACTCAGCTAAAGCACGGGTCCTTTTGACCCCTGTTAGTGTGTGGGGTCAGATGTGACCATAAAACTTTTTAATTGGAAAAATGGACTTAACACATGATGAGAGTTTAGCTCGCTGACTGGAAGACATAGTTCAGTAAAAACAGTCCAGGTCCACACTTTGTGTAAACACACGCTATGAATTCAGTCTGTAATGAGTCATTTTAATTCTGCACTGCTTGGCTCATTACCACATATTGGCAGCAGGGGGCGACATGGTTAGAACTGCCTCCTTCAGATCAGTGGACTCAGTGGTACAACATTGTCCCTTCAAATTGTGCCGTGGTGAGAAGTGTTTACTGTAAAATGACTCCAGTAAAATGTACCCATGTGTTAAAATGGATAAGAACGTGCAAGCAATTTGCATACAAACCTCAGTGCATAAGTTGCTATGGAGAAAAGCACGAGATAATGAATAAGTAATAAATAAAACTCTTAAGTCCCAATTCTCAGTAATATTTCAGTTCTATTTTTTTATTTTGACGTGGTTTACTTTCTGTTCTTCAAAATGGAATCCATGTAGCCCGGGTTCCTGGCACATGGCCGCTTTCATGTGGCCTCTGGGAATTGGTTGGTTTTTATTTTTTTTAATGCCATTTTATTGAGCTTTTACGACAGGGAGCTTTAACACTTTGGTAAATATTGAACGAATCCCTTAATGCCAAGGATGCTCATCACCAAGTTCAGTCTCAGTGAGCATTTTTTTTTGCAGCCTCACTGTGTTTCTCAGGAGTCCCACCTGGAATTTACTGTAGATGTTTGTGCTCTCACTGCTGTCCCTTGTGTGCTAATGTTTTGTGAACACTAAATATTTTGAGGCTACATTGACGTGAAGGAAGAAGGCAGAGAGGAACGGCTGCGCCGTCCGGAGGAGTCGCCACCAGCGGGAAACGAGAATGTGGACTTCACATTATTTTACTACAGCAGCTTTCTGATGGGATGAGCAACGGGTGACGCCGTGCTGCTGCTCAGCTATGGATCCAGCCCCTCTTCAGGCCCGATAAAAATCACACAGAAATTCAGAACTTCTCTACTCTTGGAGTAAGTTTGAGTTTACGGCACTTGAGCAGCTGTTGACTGTGATCACAGCCATTGTCCCTCTTTGTCTGTATGAGAGATGCAAGGGGACATTTAGTGCTTTTGCTGGTGCATCTCTCAAAAGCAGATTGCTTTGGAGGCTGGGCCAGACTGGGCCAGGTGCAAAGCGGGATCTGAACGCAGAGACAAATTCCATCATTTCACACCACTTTGTTGCCGTTGAGCATGTGAATGTGCAAAAATCCATCTGCTCTGACCTTAGAAGAAGAACCTTGGCAACATAGATGTTCATCTTCTACAAAGCTGTGCGTGTGAATAAAATGCTTTTCAGGATATTTTGAGTAGAGTTTTGACTTTTTCACAGGACTCTACAGCTCTGAACCTTCAGAGACATCTGCATTGTCAGCAAGCAGACAGCTACAGAAACCTGGACAAGCGCAACTGGAAGCAGAATCTCTTCCTGGTGCCTTTTCAGTGATGGTCAATGTCCTTCCCCTCCTATGATCTCAGTCTTCTCACATGGCTACAGTCTGACTTGGGCTCAGCATGAAGACAGCCAGCTTTTCTTGTCTACGGACAGGCGCATGCTTGAGCAGCTTAGCCTTACAATCTGTTCTGCACCAGGGAGTCAGAAAGAGCTAAGCAGTGGCCTGAGAAGATATCTCCTGCTTAGAAAGTCAGTATACTTTCACCCAGGAGCACCCGTACATTTACAGTCATTCAAGCAATGTACCTGCCGCAGAATGTGCTGAGATTTGAGATTTTCATCATTTGTGTGGAGTGGGATTTATGGCAAAACTCGACAAACTCTTTATTGTTTAAGAACTTAAAAATGTTCATGCTTTTGCTCTCTACTGGATTTATGAAATGTAACTGTGAACTCTGCTCATGTTTGCTGTGACAACACCATTGAGCCATTTTCTTCTTGTACACCAGGGTGGGTTGTGAAGAACTTGCTGGTACCCAATCCCTGTACAACTGAATAAACTAGAAGTTCTTCCAGCACAATTTTCTTATTTATATTTTAGCTCAGTTTTAAGTTCTGCTTGGTCAGTGCTCCCGCTGGGGAACATCTGGTAAAGGCATTTCAGGTGAAGTTCTGAACAACGGAGCCAGATGCTGTGTTTTGTGCTTCAGACATCATTTACTCTCTGGCACATTTTCTCCTCTGTTACAGACAAGCGGACTGAGTCACTGTAATGTGCAAGCATTTCTTTATTTTCTCCAAAGCAACCCACAGCTTAGAGTAAACAAAAGTGCGTTTCACAACAGGCAGAAATCCTGTTGGAATCCAGTGGAAGCACAGGAGGCACAAGCAGGTAATAATGCTAGCCGTGTACTGGAGAAGCACAAACCCGAGCCAGGTGTCACCATCGAGCCTTTGACTGATGAAGGAGGTGAAGCAAATTACCAAGTTTGGTACAAAGTTCCCATCAGGTGGACAGATCTGCTGAGGTTGTGGAGCAAGATGCAGGCAAAAGAACAGCCGCAAAGCAGGGGGAGCTGTGCAGAGGGTTGTGAACACTGCCCACCATCCAGACCACCTCCCCTAAACAGCCTGTCAGGGCTCTCACCATCCCAGCCGGTGGACCAACACCACCAGGGTCAGGAACAGCTGTTTCCTATGAGCTGTGCTCAGGACTCACATGCAAGGCCGTGTCTTTCACCACTGTGCTGCCTGCTGGCACATCATTGCTAAGCAGAAGGTTGTCTTTTTAGACTGTGGTGCTGGGGATTTACCATCCTGGGGTACACCATACCGTACTATACCATTTTTCCCATGGTGCCTTGTCACCGCAATGCATACACTGCACAGCTGCTTTGCGAGAAGTTACTTTAGAAATAGCAAAGGTTGAAGTGCTTATGCCTGCTGCCTTTCCGTAGTAGTGCTGTGTGGGTTTGCAGCCAGGCAGAGAAGCAGGGACTGAAACCCTCAACCCTCTGGCACCAACTGCACAAACGTACAGCTGCAGGTCTGTGCAAGCAGACCGATGTTTCTCAGGGCTCAGTGGTGCAAAGACAGGCTGGGGGTCTGATTTTTACTTGCATCCTATAGTCAGGAACAGAAGTCGGCAGCGACGGGATTTTGGCAAAATCACTTCAGCTGTGTTTTCCGGAAGCCTCGTAGTCACTTTAATTTCAGTGCAAATGATGGGATGCCTGTTGCACTGCTGCTCATTGCTGATTTCCTCTTTCTTTTTTCTTTGCTTTTTCCAAAAGAGATGAGTCATGAAAGAGAAGCAAAGCATTTTCCACTGCTGCTGACATCCAGGAGATCACGTGGACAGTTTAACCCTTCGGAGGCCAAAATGCCCCTCCAGCACATCCCCAAATCCATAAGACCCCCTAACCCCTAAATCGTGTGCTGCTCATGTTAGCAGCTGTAAAGGAAATCATACATTTACATTTATTTATTTGGCTGATGCTTTTCTCCAAAGCAACTTAATGCTTTTCCACACAGAGTGATTTGCCTATTTACACCGCTGTGTGATTTTTACTGGAGCAATTCATGGTATGGCACTTATAGCAGGAGCTGGGCTTTGCACCTGCTTTCTTTGAGTGCAAAGACCGACAATTTCACCGCCTGCTTTTAAAGGCAAACTTAATTTTCCATGTCATCAAAAAGCCTGTTGAGCACAGCATCACATGTATGGGTGTGATGGACTCAGTTGTGCGATCACCTATTTTTTCTCTCTCCATTAAACACGTCAGAGCTGAATTGTGAGGAATCCTTTAGATCCTGTTGTATTCCTACTGGAGAGAGAAGGACAAAGCAGACGAACATTTCCAAGGTGCTCTTGTTGTACACTGGGCAGTGTGGGTTGCGGCTGCATGGGATGTGGGTTGGAGGAGAATCACCGCTCAGGCCGCAGTTGAGCACCCCAGTAAAAGGAGAAACTGCATGGTTCAGCGGTCAGTTCACCACATGGAGTTACATGACCTGTGTGCATTAGACTTGTGAATAAATTTGCCGAAGCCTCAGCTGCTGGGCTGTGGGTTCAGATGTGGGTTTGAATCCCGCTCAGCCTGTGTGGAGTTTGCCTGTTCACCCATGTTTGCTGCAAACCGCCTGCAATTTGTGAATGCGTGTGTTGCACCACTGCGGTGAGTAAGCAGGGGAATGACTGGATGCCGCCTTGGACAAAGATGTCTGCTGGTTAATACTGTATTTACTGGGGGCCGTGGTTGCTGAATGAAGAAAATTGCAGCTGCATGCACTGCGCAGCTGCTCTACACAGACAGCACATTGTATGTATGAACGTGTGGGCTGCGTGCAGGCTGAACAACATCAGGAGAGGAAACACACTGAGTGCGTACGCAGCTGCATTCCTCCAGCGCACCATGGAGCAGCTACTTGGGATGCGGAGAAGCGGGATGCTGTCCAGTTCAGCTCGTGGTGCTGAAACCCACTTAAACCCTCTGTTGTATATTAGTTCAACTGGTGTTGGAATTGTTGTGTTCTGGTGATGGGATGTTCCTTTGACCACTGTTGGATGTGGGGGTGCTGTAGTATTTTAGGGTCTAGAGTTAGCACACTTTTGGAGGGAGATGTTTGGTATATAACGCTATCTATTCCACTGTGTGACGACTGTACATAAAACCCTCCAATAATGCTGACTTCTGTCTTACTGGATTCTGTTTTTAATTCCGCTAAACAGCATTTTGCAGCATTAACAGTCACTCCTGTCCTTCATAATTTTATGTATGGTGCTGGCCTTGACGACATGTCAGTGTGGCAGACTTCAGTGTGGTTTTGACCCTCTTGGGGTGAGGTGGGGTGGGAGTAGATCTCATTGTGAAAGCACAAGCGGCAACTCCATGTTTGACAGAGAATGGAGCTCAATCAGACATGAGAAAGGACTGAGGGATAAGGGAAGAAGAGTAAAAGGATCTGAAAGAAATGGGATGATTGATACCTCGCAGAGATGCTGTCGCAGGACCTATGAATCAGAAGCTAGCATGCAGGTCAAATCGGACTTTCAGTTAGTGCATCGGTAACCCACAGCTGAGCCCTGATCCACCATGTACAGGCAGGCACACACACACATACACACAGAGAGAGAGAGAGAGAGAGAGAGAGAGAGAGAGAGAGAGAGAGAGAGAGAGAGAGAGAGAGAGAGAGATGGACCACAGCTGAGCTCCAGCTCTCCCTCTGGATTTCCTGGTGAAGACCACATTGACTTGTGGGCAGATGACACAGAGGAAGCACTCAGGCCTTCCTGAACCCGGCCTCTCAGGTGTTGTATGGCTCGCTCCATAATTCATCTCAGTTCTCTGCCAGAGACCAGGTCATACATTTTTGATGATGACCTTTGACACCAGACTTGCAAGCCATCACAACGGGACATTTAAAACGCTGTTCTGATGATGCCTGCTGCTCACACCGTTCATCTTTGCTGGTGTAGCTGCTGTCTCCAAGGTAACCGCTCTGTGAGAACACCATCATCAGGCATTAAACCTGCTCATTTAATATCATTATCGCTGTTTATTGATTCACAAGTGGTTAATTGGCCGTTTTATGTCACACAACTGTGGCAAGGACTGCACCACACTGTAATGCGGTTCTGCAGAACCCCACATTTGCTGTGGGTCTTCAGAAGACAATGCCAACACACCGGTGCCCTGCATGAACGTGTGATGCAGCGCTGTCCTTCCTCTGCCACACTGGCACGACTCCCAACCACAGTGACTCTGGTGATGCTCAAGGTGGCCGAGCAAGTAGCAGGCAGAAGGTTGCCTGGGTCTCCTCCATGGTGCTCCTATGTTTTGTGAAAAGTGTGTGCAATCCCTGTTGCACGGCAGTGTGAACAGCAGCTTGATGTGGGTCAGCAGAGGAGGTGTGCGCATGAGCGAAAGATGCGGCGCCAACGATGGAAGCCATCCGGCCGCACTAACGCTCCAAACATCTGTGTTCCCTGATGCTGTTTCTTAGCAACAAGCACTGTCTGCATGTCAGAGCTGTGTACTGTGTTTCATTTCCCAGCGTGGTAAATGCTACTGTCAGCTCTTTTTATATTCATTTTCAGTTCTTATCTGCTGTTTTAGGAAATCAGTGCGCATTTTGTTTCTGTGGGGGGGGGGGGGGGGTTGGGGCACACAAGCAGTCTGGTGCTCATTTACAAACCACACAGCAAAGCCGACACTCGTGCCTATAATTCTAAAATGAAGGAAGTCACTGAATGGCATTTTAATGTAATTTACAAGCATGCTTATAATTAAATACAAAAAGTATTCATTATTAAAAAAGTATTTGATGGTTAACTACTGTTTTTCACAAAAGCATTTTAACTTCTTATGGAAATGATAAAATCCTGTCAGTCACTGATAATTCGGCACATTAATGAGCTTAAAGGGCAGAAGGACCAGCACTGGTGTCTTGTGGATCAGTTAAGAGTCAAATAGAGTTATTTATTTATTTTCAATTGACCATGGTAGCCACCTGGATTTATACTTCTATTTGCACTGAGCTAAGGTGAGCTTCGTCCTTTCTTCTCAAAGTGTGTGAGGTGCCAGCAGTTTGGATCACACCTTCCCCAGTGTTTCTATCAGGGGCTAAGATGCTGTTGCGTGCCCGTGTGTGTGTATGGGACTTCCTTTCCCTTTGCATGAACGCACGACAGTGCGAACAGGGTGTGAGCAAAAGTCCGGCTTACTGCTTTGCACTGCAGTGTCTGTGCTCTTCTCCGTGTCAGCGGGTTGTACATTTGCAGCCTTTGGCTTAGAAGTCTGCTTGCTGCTTTCTTTTCTCACCAAATTTTCTTTAGGAAGTTGTTTATTTCTTCAGTGTCTACAAAATGTTTTTTAGATGACAGGGATCACTACTTTTGTGAAACACATTTTGGTTTAATGTCACTGTCTTAGTTTTGGTCGATTTCGGTTCACCGTCCATACGTTTGTTGACCAAGACATCAAACTGCTCCTTTCGTGCCAGATCAATTGGAAGGGGAGTGAACAGGAAATAATCCAGGACGGAAGAAATTATGACCATCGTTTTGTACCACAGAGTCACTTCCTATGGCCTGGGGACTGCAAAATATCAAAAGAGCAAGTTAAGCATAAACAGAACAGTGGACAGCTGAGGGCTTATTAGTAATTTAGTGTTTTTGTAAGTTGAGCCCCCATCCGTTTCTCAGTTTATTCCCTTACAGGCCCCCCCTGCTGAAGATGAAGAAGAAGGACTCCCTTACAGGCTTTTGCAATGCCATTCGGGTCGGTGTTGAGGTCACAGGTTGGGTTTTTGTTGGGTTTTTGTCGGCTTTGGGGAAAACACAAGCGGTCGCTTTAGGGGGTGCGGCCCACGGGCAGGCAGCGGAAGTGGCCGTGTGTCCGCCTGCTCGCCTCGGGAGGCCACGGGGGCGAGCTGAATGGCCGCCCCGTGACACCGTGGATGCGGCCTCTCGGCGACAGCGAAGGGCCCTTTTCCAGCCCCCTAAAAACCCGTTGTCACCCTGAACTCAGCCTACATGCGGCGTGGCTCCCACAGCAAGCGGCACCGCTTGTCCACAGAAAAGTACCCCGGCCACCGCAATTAGCATAACACTTCATTACCGCGGTACAATGACAGGCTGGAGGAGGCTTGTCAAGAACGTCCCCCAAGCAGGCAGCCGGGTGAATCAGCTCTTTGTGTAATATTATAAATACTTCCTGCACGATTCTAATTACAGGAGCGCCCACCGAATGTCCACCCAGCTTCTCGCTTTCCTTTGGTTTAACGTGGTCCGCACATCCTGGAGGCGGTCAAGCACTTTGCCAGCGTGACCTCTGCTTGAAAGCGTAAAGTGAGCGGCGTGAGGCGGCCCCACAACAAGTCCCACCTGAGAGTTTCTGCAAGCAACTGTTGTGCTTGCCTTGTGTGCCCACTCGTGGGCCTCTGCCGCTTCACTTCCTGCTTTGGGAAGAAGGCAGCGGAGCCCCTGGGTTCGTAACCTCCATCTGTCAGGCCCCATGGAATCGTAGGAAATGAGGCTGCATTCAGCAGAGCTTCCTATTCTTCTGGGCCATTTTCAGGTGAGCTGTTGATAGTGAGCAGAGCTAAGTGAAAGGATCTACACACAGCCAGGACTCCAGGACCGTCTTTATGCCACACTGAGGTTCTCCACTCCTGCGCTTTCATTGTAATTTGTTTGGTAGGCAAATACTCTCACCTGTGTGGCTCAGGAGAATCCTGCTAAATCGCTGCTCATTGTGAGCAGCTTTTTAATGTTCTGCTGAAGGCACATTTGTATCTCAAGCCGCGTCACGATGAACGTACAGTAATGAGGTTCCCGTAAACAGGGCCTGGGTGCTACGGTGGAGTTTGTCTGCGGTCTCCGGGTTCGTGCGGGTTTCTTCCCGGTGCTCTGGTTTCCTCTTAGAATCCAGGTGTGTAGATGGATGAACAATAAAACAAGCACATTTCCTCCAAAACGGTGTGACGGGAGGGAGGTTCGGCTTGTCTTGCGGGCTGCGCTTCGCATTGTTCTCCGTGCAAAGCAGATTGTGGTCTCTGGACATCTGGAAGTTGCCCTGTGTACAACCGGGCATCGACTGCTTCTGACTGTGACTGTACAGACCCATCTTTAAAAATAAGTAAATGAGTGCGAGCAAAATGCGGGCAGGGTGTGCCGGTGTGTGCCAGCGTGACAGTAGCAGCACAGCACACGGATGTGAGGCTCCAACCCCAGGCCAGCTTTCAGAGTTGATGGCTCTGAGTGTTGCCTGGAGCAGCCCCGTCGCTCTTTGGGGGCCCGAGAAGGACGGGCAGCAAATGTGGCTGAGCTTGCATCACTTTTAAAAATGCGCTTCTCCCAGACACAAAATCTCTTGGTTTCGTGTATGCCGGACACCAATTAGGCTCATGTGTTTGGATGACAGCTTTTCTGCTTAAATGAGCTCCTCTTTTGCAGATGGAATTACTGCCGGCTACCTCCCAAACAGGACAAGTAAGGGCTTCTGTTTGATGTTTTGTACCATTTGGCATTAATAGCAGGGGAAGATCGTGGATAAGTCCGCAAACTGCCAACATTTAGCATCTTGTCAGGCCCATGGATGTCATCAGATTTCAAAGCGTTGTGCTTCAATGCGGACAGCTGCAAAGTTTTATTTTGCTGCCACTTGCTGTGAAATCTTAGTTTTCCACCAAATGTCCAAGTGTGAAACAGCTGTTTGGTAGACGCTGCGCTCGGGTAGCTGTTTTCCAGGCTCATTTGCTTTGGCCTCTTTGCAGTGAATCCGGACAGATGGGCTGGAATGAACTGCACTTATTAGAGCCATTTTTAAACTTAACAAATAATATTTAATTCAAATATAATAAATAAACTGGTAATGGGCCTGCAGTTAATTTCAGTGCAACTAAATGCGAGGCAGCTGATGCTATGAATTGTGCGGGTGTGTACATAGCGGCAGATACTGTATAATAGGAGTGTGTATGACAAATGCTTGTATTTGCTCAGGATTTAACAGCAAAATATTTTGGTTAAAACAGTTAACCAGCACTAAACAGTTGTGTGGTTTCAGTCCTGAGAAATGAGAACAACCAATGTCCTCCCCATTTACAAGGGTGAAAATGTGCTTCTGTCTCAGGTGCTTCACACTGGATTTTCAGTCCTTTTTGCCGGAATGAAATTATAATTCTTCTCCAGTGAAAAGGTTCCCAATGCCACTTCTCCATAAAGGGATGCGAGAAACTGAGGATGCAGCTAGTTTGGACACAGTGTTGCTGCGTTTACTTGAATGTAGAGGAGGGTTCGGTTCCATCGCCGTGTTCACGGTGACGTGTGGCTCTGCTCCGGGTGTCGAGTAAAAGCAAGGATGAACTCATCAGCTGACTGAACAAATGTAAACAACGAGCACATAAATGCAAACAGAAATCCAAAGTTTCCAAATCCTTCTTCTCCCTGCAGCTGAAACGTTGTTTCTGAATCTGTGGTCCTTTGAGAATGGATGCAGAAGATGCTACTGAATGTGTAGTCTAATTTCTCCTGCGAGCCACCTTAGGCAGCTGCATGAGTTGAATAAGCAATGTGGTAATAATTTCTTGTTATAGCTGCACAGGAGGCCGGTATTACAGTTGCCCATGAAGGAATAAAGCCTGAAGAGTCACTGCAGTGTAAAGTATTTCCAGGCACCGAAGGACGCGGGGCCTTGGTCATACAGTGGCCCTTCTGCTATCCCGATGCCTCACTACTTTTCCTCTCAGCTGCGCTGCTTCTATACTGGAACCATCAGGTCTGCAGGAGCTCCTCAGGCCACACAGTCTCACGTGAACCTACTGCCTGAACCACGGCATCTGCTAAGGTTCTCTGAAGATGCAGACACTCTCTTTGTGTGGATCATGCGGAGCACCTCCAGCTTTTGTGCATTGTATGGCCTGTGGCCCCCATGGCCCTTCTGTTTGCCCGCTGTCTCTTTCTGGCTAAAAAGTGCAGGAATTAATGAAACTGGGTTCACTAAGTCCACTTACCCAGTTATAATGTTAACTACTTCGTTTTATAAATTTGGAAAATAAGATTTTAATCTTTATTGATCCCTGGAGAAATTCTTCTGCCAACAACATGCTCAGTGCCACAAAGAAGGAGATAAGTAATTAAATTATGGTAAATTAAATTAAATTATATAAGTATGTACAGGGAAAGATTACAGTAAAAAGTAAGTAAATAAGTAAAATACTGGCTACTGCCTAACAATTAATGCGACATTTGAAAGCATTGTCTTAATAATAGAGTAAGATTTCTTGTCTGTCTTAATCGTATTATGGCTGCTGCGGCCATTAAGCAGCGTGCAGGCATGTTTTTACAGAGCAGCAATAATGGTCACCTTCCCATGTGGTGAGCTGGTGACGTGCATTAAGCACTTAAATATGCCAGAGGCTCCTTACCTTGCAACGGTGTTTGATTCAAAGATTCAAAGATTCAAAGGTTTATTTGTCATGGGTGAACAACACAGCATAGCAGTGTTGTCCCCATGAAAAGTTTTGTTTCCAGGCATCCTCAGTGCAAATATGGACATAATATGTATATAATATGTATACTCGGGAGTGAACAATAAATAATAATAAATAGAGTAATAATAAATAAAGAGTAGGAGAAACGGTTAGTAAATAGGGATAGGTATGTGGGGAAATGGATATACATCAGGAATTGGCGGGGGGGGAGAAGACAGCAGCCAAACCAACAGCACACAGCAACCAAACCTACAACTACAGACTAAACCTACAACAACAAAAAGTACCAGAGACGGGTGAACCAGACGGGTTTCCACAATGGGTGGGACAGGCATACAGATAGACAGACAGACAGACAGACCCCAATCAACTGTTCCACTGCCCAGGGAGGGGTCAGTGGTTTAGCAGTCTAACGGTGTGGGGGAAAAAACTGTTCCGGAAAATGTGTCACCAAAAATGCAGAAGAATTCCCAAAGGAGAGGTTTTACCCTGTCTCTCCAAGCGATCAGTGCACATAGATGCCGGGAATGATGGAGGCCAGGGCTTCTCATTGCCTGCTGGGTCAAAGCAGCTTTTTCCATTTCTGCCAAGGTGTCGCAGAGAGACGAAACAAAAGCTGAGCCCCCTTTCTCGAGACCATTTAATGTACGAATGTCAAAAAGGGGGCATTTCAAGTCGAAATGTCTCCAAAATGGGCAGTAAGCCTCTCCAAAGCTCACAGGGTCCACAGGTCAGAGGCCACTGATGTTCTGGTGTGCTCGGTTCTCCCAAAATTCTCCCGTAATTCTGGTTTCCTAGCAAGCTGCAAAGCTCGACAGGCAGCTCTGAAGCTCCCCGATCTGCAGTGGTGATCACCTCTGTCAACTACCTTCACCATCAGGACACATGGCCCTCTGGACAAAAGCTCCTTTGGAGGAATACAGCGTGTCTGGCTGGACCACTCATGGATCCTCCTCATGTGGCAGTGGCGGTCTGGATGCGGTCAAAACCTGGACCCTGCAGGACCAACATTTATTTGAAGTGCACATCAAACGCAGGAGCCACACATTCTGCTGTGGATCCACTGTACAGCAAGAATCCCATTTGCGGCCCAGAGCTGTCAGCTATGGGGCTGCCATGTGGGGCTGCGGTGTGGGGCTGTGGTCTGGGAGTCAGAGAGGATAAAAGGCATCAAAGACCAAACAATTTTTAGCAAACAGTGACAGATGAAACAAAAAATGTAGATTTTTATAAGGATTTTTTCCAAAACCCAACTTGAGGGTTCCACTCCATTTGGCAAAACTCGGCTACATTTCCGCTTCCTTTATTTCTTAAATATTTATGATGTGGCTTCTAAGCCGACCCTCACTTGCCCTGCTGTGAAGCAGCGGTCCTGGTGCCTTTCTCTGGACCACAGTCTCCCTGGGCAGTGATACAGTCTGACCTTTAACCTCAGCTACACCTAAGGGCAAGGTTGACCAACCCTTGTAAAGGATGAGACCCATATTTACCCCCCATGGGAAGAAACAGCGCAGGCGCTGACAGCGGTTACCATCCTTCTGTTGAGCTCACTGTGCCCAAGATGCTGTTAAGATGAGCAGTTTGGAGGGTTTAGTGAACGGACAGCAGAAGCAGCTATGGTCACGCTGCTGTTTACATTATTTGCAGTTTTTTGCTGTGGTGCTGGGTGACAGAGAACAACCGCTGAGGGTTTTCCCCAAATTAGGATTGTTTCAGTCATTTGGACCGACAGTGTCCTCAAACCCCAGGAAAGCTGCACAAAAATGTCCCGTATCGTCTCCACGGTCTGTTGAGCCTTCCGAACAAGGTGCGGTGAATCTGACCCTTCAGTCAAACCATATGTCTCCACTGGGAACGGAACTGAAAGCACTTTATTCACGGATGGGGTTTTGGGAGGTTTTGCAGTTACTCCACGCTGCAGCTGTGTGAACCTGATGAAATCCGCGGGTAAGAGCATGAGCAGCATTCAGGTGCTCAGGAACCCACCGCAAACATGGTCAGCATCAAGCCTGATCCCTGGGGTGGCACTGCACTATGGGCTTCCTTACTGTGGACAAGCAAAATGCCCCCACCAGCATGAAGCTGAAAACTGGCCCAAACAATCTTGAACAAAGTTGCAGAACCCAGAAAAGTCATAATAAGGGCCTATAAGGTGGGGGATGGCGTGCATGGAGTCGGAAACACAAGGTTCAGTTTCACTTCCTGTGCCATAGTGGTAATATGTATTAAAATGCAACTGATAAAATGTTTTAAAAGAAAGAGAAGGCAAGTCCACATGAAGCAGCACCAAGTGAGACCCCTGAACTCCAGGTGAGGCAACACCAGGGGATGCAGTTGAGCAGCGTGACCCTCCAGCACCGAATCGATGTCCAAGTCCTACGTTCTGTAGCCCTGTGAGGCTGAGCTCAGTTGCCAAGTGTTTGTCACGATAGTCAGCGGGGGGTCCATTAGCGACCTGATGGGAAGGTGCTGAGCTTCCAGATGCGTTGCTTGTCCATCTGTGAGCAGCCTGAGAAGAACAGCAACCAGGTATGTTGCTTTTTATCGCAGCGCCTATCCGTGTCCATCACATCAGTGCCCCAACGCAGCCCTGCAGGACAGAGGCCCGTGGCCACCACATTGTTTAGCCTTCATAGCCCTTACACAGCCCAGCTAGGCAGTAAAATCCTCCATCAAGGACCGACAACAGGAGTGGGACTCAAACCCCTACGTTCCAGCTGCAATGTGACCGCAAGAACCACTGTGTTGCCTGCTGTGCACCCATTACCCACAATGCAGTAGCATTCCAGTGTGGTTTTCTACTTGTGCATATATGATGTATACTGTATTTTCCGCACTATAAGGCGCACCTAAGAGCCTTAAATTTTCTCAAAAATCGGCCGTGCACCTTATAATCCGGTGCGCCTTATGTGTGCACTGAGTTCCAAAATCTGTCAAAATGTTGTTGTGCGACTTTGATAAGCGCTCCGCTTGACTGACTATCGGACCATTTCCCGCTGACACAGGGATGTAATACGTACGTTGGCAGCGATAAACCCATCAGAGAACAGGACGCGATACGTACGCTTACCTCCGCCACGCCTCCGGTAGGTATACTACCGGTATGCTGCAGAACAACATTTGTTTGTCTAAGGACCTTCGAAAATGGCACCAGTGAAGAGACATGCTTATGAGGCATAATTCAAACTACAGGCTATCAGTTACGCGGTTGTTCATGGGAATAGAGCAGCTGCGAAAGAATTCAACATCAATGAATCTGTGGTACGGAAGTGGAGGAAGCAAGAAAATGAACTGCACCAAGTTAAGAAGACCAAACAGAGTTTCCGCGGGAACAAAGCGAGGTGGCCACAGTTAGAAGACCAACTTGAACAATGGATTATTGAACAAAGAACAGCCGGGAGAAGCGTCTCTACAGTCACCATTCGACTGAAGGCAACAACGATAGCACAAGACATGAAGATCGAAAACTTTCAAGGAGGTCCGTCTTGGTGCTTTCGTTTTATGAAAAGGCGTCATCTCTCCATCCGCGCAAGGACTACCGTGGTGTAGCAACTGCCAGAGGATTACAAAGATAAAAAACAATGTGTGTATTGTTAAATAGTAGAATAAAGTTCAACTAAACTCACTGTTTTGCTTCCGTTACCTTTTTTTTGTAGACCGTATGTTTTAGCATGCGCCTTATAATCCGGTGCGCCTTATGTATGGGTTAAGTACAGAAATAGACCCCGTAATTGAGACTGCGCCTTATAATCCGGTGCGCCTTATGGTGCAGAAAATACGGTATATAAGGTTCATATAACACACACAGTGCTAAATACCAGGAGCTTGATTTATAAAGGGGATCCTGACACCTATCTAACCCGTCCTAACCCGCCCCCGCACGCTTACCAACCGCTACTCACCAGCTAACTAGCGTCCACCAACCATAATGCCAACCATGGTGTGGCGCAGCAATGGCGCATCATCTCATCGGGGTTATCAAGTGGGCACCTAAGTAATTTAGTAAGGCCTTAGGGTCCTGACTGGCACTCAAGTGTGTGTATGGATTTGTATGAGAGGCCATTTGTATGAGACACAGCTGAGTGAGAAATGGTGGAATCTGCTTGCTCACAGCTACTTTCATGCACTCATTTGTGCATCTTTGCCTTTTATTATTAATCATTATTAATGAGCGGCTGATATGAAGCCAGGACGTTTATAAGATCTGTTGCTTTCATTCAAGGATCTTTGATCTTTTTTGTTCTTGGCAGAGGAAAATCTGTAGTCTGGTTTTTACCTTCATGGGCAAAGCGCATTAAAGCACTATTACATAACACAGTTGAGTAACTCTGCAGTCAGGTGCTGTGATTTATTTGTATGTGGGAATATTTTTCAGACTTTGCTTATAAACATCCCCTTGTTGGCCCCCCAAATGAGCTGGTTTTACCACCATCTCAATTAAAGTGTCCCATGTTTCTAGGTGTTTTCTGCAGTCATTCTCACCACCACCACGTTTGCTCCCAGGTCCCTTGTGTGCTGCCCACTTTCCTCCCATGGGCTGTTTCTCCGCACCTGTGGACATGGCGTCTCTCCGCCGCCTCCTGTCACCTTTCCTCATCGCGCAGCTTCTGCAGGCTGAGTGGGCAGCTGTTGCGCTTCTCCTCCGCAGGTCTCAGCACCAAACCTGCAGGCCTGAAATATGCTTTCTGCTCCGTCTTCCCCCTTTGCTACCCACCCTGGCAGCTTCTCAGTGTTTGCTAATCTTAGGAAATGGCAATTTCAATGGGCAATTAAATGCAGCTCAAAAGTTTAATGTGAGGACGACCCGGGCTGGTTGCACCTTTTCTAAGCAGAAGGTCCGGTCGAGGAAATCCAACTGCTGAGGACTACAAAAGTTATACCGATAGGTAGGATTTGCAATGGGGCATTCAGAAGGTGTTGGAATGGTAAAATATGCTCATTCACTTAAGTAAAAGTCCATTTTTACCGCAGGGATTTAGCACTTGTGGTCTTGATGTGCATCTTCACAGCAAAGCCAGGTACATCGCCCATGTCTTATGCTTACTAGACTTCAGCTGGCTGCAGCTCCCCAAGACACCAACAGCTGGCAGTTCTGGCGATGGATCCAGGGATCAGGGTCCAGACACACACCTGTTGGGGACCCAGGTGAGACTGTCCAATCCCTGGGGCACCATTGCCGTTTCCTGAGAGGTTTCAGAAGAAGCCTGAAACGACCCGGGTTTGAATCTCTGTTGCAGTTGAACGTTTGGTCTGTTTACTTGAATTGTTTTTGAATTGAAAGTTTTACCCATTTGCCTCAAAGTAGTGCAAATGACCAGTGAGTTGCTTTGGAGAACAAATTTCAGCCAGGATGTCCAGCAGTGCATGCGTTCCCCCAGGGAAGGTGCGAGCGTGTGGCATCGGGCGGCGCTGCTCCACCAAAGGGAGAAGATGGAGCCTTTGAGCTTCTGCAGCAGATGTCCTCGCCTGCGTAATGCAGCCACACACACTGCGCGTGCTGCTTGGTTCCACACAGTGTTGTCTTCCTGCCGGATCAGGGCCTTACTCTGGTACGCCTGTTGCCAAGGTAACCGCTGTTTGACACTGAAAATACAGTATGTAGGTAGCCAAATGCTGTGCCAAGGGGAGCGCTAATAAATGTATTTATACATCTCTGCAATATTGAGCTAAATAAGAGCAATGCGACTTGTGCAACCAGTCTGTGGCATGCAGTGTTCTATTTGACTTGTGTTCAAAACGGATCTGCTGTGCTGTTGCCCTGGTTTGTTTTGCAGGGATAAAAGCTGCACATAAAGGATTAGGATGAGCGTGACAGAAGATATGTGTGTGTGTTCTTGGACAAATTGAACTCCAGGCAAAATCACACCTTTTCCAAATGTTTGTTATGTAATCTTTATTGGGCCATGAGGTGTGTTTTTCCTCAGCGCACAAAAAAAAGGAAATTTGCAGGTTTAAAGCCACAGACTGCTTTTCTGCCGTTTATGTTCTCTCCCGCCGTGAACGGGCTAAGGCTGGAATGACAGAAATAATGTTTCAGGCCCTCTCGCTGTGGCCCAGGAAATGGTGTGAAATACTTAGAGAAAACATGGGTCTGGGTGTTGTGTTTGCTGTCTCTGCAGAAACTTCCAGAAGTGTTTATTTAAATCTGGGCCGGAGGGGGTGTGCTAGTTAAGGGTGATGCAAGACAGGAGGTCAGCAGGTGGATTATGCAGCATTTATCAGGATTTTAGGGAAAACATTTAAATAAATTTTGCTGTTTTTTATAAAACTTTTGTGTCACGCAAAAATGTGATTTGTACTTATAAAGAAGATGTCTCGCCCCCTCAACCTGAAGTCACCTGATTTCACCCATATGCCTCATCCATGAAGCACGAAAGCACCACTCTGAGGCTTCCTGAGAAACTGGAACCAAAATGGTACAAATGTGAATTACTTTTCTTTGCAAAACCAGACAAAATGAAATATTGGCAGTTTGGCAGATAGGGCAGTCGTGTTGCTGCTGAGCTGTGTGGTCCTCTCGGAACATCCATTGAGCCACAGGAAACCTGATGCAGGCTGTGCCCTGTTCTTGCTGTAATATTCTTGAGCAGCAGGTTTTTCCTAAACTTCTCCGGTGAAAACTGGGTAAAGCACTGCAAGCTGCTTGGAAAACGCCAATGTGAATGTAAACAGTGTTGTGTGGCCCCTGGCTGCCATTCTGCCTCTTTCATTAGACAGTGAAACCACAGTGAGAGAAGTGTATAAATATTCAGATTTACTTTTAGATGTTAACACTCAAATGCACTGAGCTGCATCACTTGGTGCCCAAAAGTTCACTTTGCACAGCAGTAGATGCCAGACCACAGTTCAATGGACCAAATTGCTTCATGGTTTGTGTTGACATGGAGAGGCCAGTTAGGGCGTTCAGATGCTATAAGTGATGAACCAATGTGGACTGAATGTGCATGTGGAAATGCAAAGTGAAACATCCAGAACAAATTAAATGGGTAGAGACAGCTGCTACAGTCAGTTGAGGCAGCGGCCCAGCAAGCTCTTCAGCAGTGCGGAACAGCCCAGAGGACGGTCACCCCAGAAACACAGGTCAGAAAAAGGTGTGTTAGACACCAGGTTTGTATATCGGCCTTTGCACTTGTGGAACATAAATAAATGTGTTAGTGCAACTTGAGGAGGCTTGATGGTTACTGGCAGAAATTATTATTATTATTATTATTATTATTATTATTATTATTATTGATAGAGTTACGTGCTAAACCAGGAGCATTGCAGTCAGCCAAACCAGACTACACAAGCAAAACAAAACAGATGAACGAGAAAACAAAGAACAAACAGATAAGCACGCAGCTTGTGTGACCATCTGGGTGATTTTGTATGCATCTTTGTGGCCGTCCGTCCTGATGAATTCCCCTAAAGCTCCTGTCACCTGGCATAAAAATTATAATAATGTTGTGCACATTTTGATCAAATTCAAAACCTGCCTCCGCCTTAAAAAAATAAGCCCGCATTCTCCAGCGGTTGCCACCAACCTCACCAGGACTGCCATCTACCTGCCAGCGCCGGTCGAAGCCAGAAGGCAGAGAAGAGGTCAACTTTGGTCCAATGCTCTGAGCTCTGCAGTGATTTGCTGAATAATTCATTTCTGGTTAAACATTCATCGGTGTGAGGAGTTCCCCCTGGCACCCCCCGTGGGACCGTCACGGTCGAGAGGCCTCTCTAATTGCTCAAGAAGTCCAGAAGAAGTCTGTAATTAAAGAACATCTAGAGACAGTAGGACAGACTGCTAGAGGACTGCCTGACCTTCAGGAAACATCTAAGCTGGAGGAACAGGCAGGAGACAGCAATGCAGGAAACGGCTGAGAAAAGAGACCCCAGAGGTCTGCTGGCTGGAATTACACTGACTCTTATGTTCTAGACTGTACATTTTTAATGCATGAAGACTACCATTTGAGGTTGAAACATTTGTTCTTCAGACTCTGTGCTTTGATGGTAAGGATGATGGAGGAGCAACCAGGAACTTCTAAGTATGACTTTGTTCAGGTCTGAAAGAGGTAACAGGAACTGAAAGTCATCCCGCACCGTTCAGCCACAAATGTAAGGGTTCCATTAATAACCCTAAACACAGTTGTTATGTGAAAATAAAGGTGCGTTTTTATCTTAGCCAATGTTCAGCTTTCCATATCTGCCGTCCTCTCGAGAGCCCTGCTGCAGAACATCACACCACACGTAGGGCCGCAACTGTTGCAAGGTCCTCAGCAAAGGCCCATGGAGACACAGCAGCACCATTTTAAGGCTGATCTTCTGCTGAAGGTACCGCCAGGTGTGAGGCAGAGACAATCATGAGAAGACAACAGCTGGACAAGTTGATGGCCCAGAGCGCATCTCCTCGTCTTGCCCACATGCGTGTCAGTCTGAGCCTGAAAGAGTGGCTAGAGGTCCTTCCCTCAGCACTCTCACTGCCTTCCTTCTTGTCCGCAGCAATGGATCCATTTTTTAAGAGCCCCAGGGTTTCAGGGACTTTGCGACAAAACTCAGAGGGAGACCAGAGCAGCAGAATGGAGGCTGGGAAGCTCTGGGCTCAACAGGGTACCCAGGTAGTCCAGTGGGCATCATGCAAACACCTGCTTCTGGTAAGAAGACAGAAGGTGACGCTGTTGCCAGGAGGACGTGGCTTTTTTCCATGTTGCGCTCCTCTTCTTACTCCTCCATCAGCAGCAAACTGCATCGTAAACACAGGCCTGTGGCCAAATGTGCAGCACTGCAGACTGTGAAAGTTATCCTAAACATCACACATTTACGTTTGAGATCAAAATAAACTTTGTGCAAAAAACATGAAATTTGTTTGACAGATTGAAGTCCCCAGTTCGGCCTGACCAGTAAACTATGCATTAAATTATCCCAGTGTCATTTTTTCTTGTTCTCAACAAACTACAGCCTAACGGCCTAAGAAGAGAACATTTTATAATCTTTCAAAGCGAAGAAGGTAGCTGTCATTTGTTTGATGCTTTATGGTATAAAATGCTACGTCAAAGCAGAAAACTTCAGCTTGGCAACCAGAAGAAAATGTTTCCTGGTGTTTGAAAAGGTGGTCAAGTTTATCCCATATTCCAGGCCTTTTTTTTGTGCAGGAGCAGCATCAGCTTTCAGAATATTTTTTTTAAATGGAAGTATAAAATGTTTGCTTCATGGGTTTTGAGCTGCTTTTTAAACAGTTCTTGGTTTCCCCAAAGTGCCAAATACCATCTGGTCCGGAGAAAGCGGACCTTGAAAACACAGGTCAGGCACTCAGCCCTTTCTGACCGGCTTCCTTGACACAGGCCAGCGGAGATTCTCACCTGGGGAACTGGTGTCTTACATGAAGTTCGTGTTGGCAGAGCAGCAGCTGCAATGAAAAAATGAAGATTATGATGGAAATAATGCATTGCCAAGGTTACAGGACCTCTGAAAGCTGCAAAATAGCAAAAGAGGCCAGGTCCTGGGATGAGTCCTTGCAGAAGGGGGCTGTGATTCTCATCCAAATATTGCAGCAACACATGTGGAAGAGAGCTGCCCTACAGGAAAGCCTGCACACCTTCTTCTGCTGGGAGGCAAGATTGGCACGCTCGGTCTATCTGAAACGACCGGAGCCGAGGATGTTTTTCTAGAGCCACGCAGGTTTGGATGACTCCGTAACAACAGCAGCGCTGAACTTTTCCATTACTGACACCATCTGCATTTGGATGCATGATTCATTGCGGCTATCAGCACATTACATGGGGTCACCTCCACTCGCTGCTCAACAAGCAAATGGATGGAGCTGTGTGACACAAACTGCATTTATGCCGAGTTCTGTGAAGGGACAACCGTTTGAGTCCGGATGCAGGCGAGCACATTGGTTTATGTAATACGAGTGTTGTTTTTTCAAGGTGATTAAGCCGCTTGAAGAGCTGTTGAGATGACAAGAGGGAATGACAGAGTACTCTTTACAACCCTCCCCCACCCCCAATCATCCTCTCCACCTACGAACAGGGCCACCCACTCTCCACCCTCCAAATTCACACCCATGTGACCCTGGCAACGTCAGTCGTTTCCATGGCAGCCGGTGTTGGTGTCCCTGTGCTGTCGCAGTCTTTCCCAGCTATGGGAAGACCGTCCTCATCCACGCGCGGCAGTCTCTTCATTAAATTCAGAGCAGCACGAGAGTCCTCCGGGCCACCTCACAGCCACCCTCCCTGGACACCGCTGTGGCTTCAGAGCAGCCAAAGCTGCAGGCCTCAGAGCTTCCGCAGCACCCATCTCAACCAGGTGTATTTTTATGCGGTTCAGTAAATCAAGGGGAACGAAGTATCACTTCTCCCATCAGCCCACACATGGTACCCTTTTCCTTTACAAAAATAGCCTACCCACTATGTACAGAGGCTGGAAAAGTTGCACACGGGGAAACATTTCCCGTGATGAATGTGTGCTTGAGGAAATTTGCATGCTTTCTAACATGCCGGAACATCTGCCTTCTTTCTTCTGCGTTTTTGGTGGTGCACTCTTGCGTAGTCAACATTAAATGGCTCAGACCCCACTATGTTATTTGTCCATTGAGAAAGCAACTTAATGCCACTGTGCATGCGATGCACAAACAAAACAGGATGCGGTGGCGCAGTGGGCAGTGCAGGTGCCTTGCCGACACATGGCCTGGCGGTTTGGCTCCAGCGGCGTCTCTGCGGAGTTTATATGTTCTGCAGGTGTTCTTGTGAACTTCCTCCAGGTGCTGGAGTTTTTCTCCAGCAGTCCAAAGACCACAGTTTCAGCCGAATTTGCCACTTTAAACTGGGATGGACTGTGGCAGTTTGCAGTCCTGCCCGAGGGTAAGTGGGTGTTGATAGTGAGAGTGAATCACAGAGTCTCTCATTACTGTAAATTACCGGTTTGCGCCTTGGATGTTAGTCAGGTGGAAAAAATTCTTCAGAAATTGAGCTAGAAGGACATATTTCCCCCAAGAAGCCAATAAACAATGGGTTGGGAAAGAGATTTATTCATGGTTCAGGCAAGAAGGGCTGATACTGAATTCTCTAAGAAGTATTGTACAGTTGTTAGGTGACCGTCTGCTCCTTACATCTAGAACATATCCGAAACTTCCATTCAGTCATAGGCCCCGGTTTCCATGTGAAAGCACACGGTCCAAAAAAGTCTTTTGTCTTTGCCATCCTCATAACCATATGAGCCACCCCCAGCCAACGTTCATGTGAGCTTCAGGTTCTCGCCTCTCCTCCACCTCATTTATACAACTGAGCACCTCATGCCGGCTGTCTGTTCATACTGAGTTTTTGGAATTTGCATAGCTGTTGTCCTTTATTAATGGTCAGAACAAACAGATTCAGATGATTTCTTGGATTCCAGGGCATTTTGTTTCTCTCCATCCAGCGGAAAAAATGTCTTCACTTGCAAGATATGTTTATCACTCTTAAGCGCACACCAAAACTGTGTGCGTGTGCGTGTGTGTGTAGCACAGAGAATAAAGTGGGTCCTATGAAACGGACTTCTGTATTACACCAAAGCACTGCAAATCCCACCTTTGTCTGCATGCAGGTACAAGCCACATCCTATCAAGTCAGTGGTTGTGCAAAAGTGCCGGCTTTGTTTATTTATTGCGATTGTCCGTTCAGTTGTATTTTTCCACTGCTGAGCTATAACTATGGCAACCCGGGGAGCCTGCAGAAAATCTGGGCCTCTTATGAAAAGGAATGAAATATTTCTGACAGCAGATGTTCACAAGTGACTTCTGGCTCTGTAAAAGTCGTCCATCACTGCTTGCCGACAGGAAGCTTCTCACTTCCACAGGACGTCGTCAAGCAGCCATGAGCCCACCGTCGGACATCAGTGGCACCGTGCCTCCCACCGGCTGCTTGGGCTGCGGGCCTGTGGGCTCGGTCCACATCTTTCGCCGTGTGCAGCAACGCTACAGGCGTCACAGTTCCCAGCCGTTTGTACCATTGTCACATTTGTCTGTGCTCCCGTCCCTGGAAAACACCCCTTTAGCCAAAGTCCCACTGAGAATTGATGCAGAATGGATGAAAAATAGGTCAATGAAACAAATGGTGTTTTTTGTGAGTGACAATCGTGACATTGACATATTCCACAGTATTTGAGGCAAAAATGATCAAATCGCAGTTAAAATCCTGTTCATTAAACCTGGTGCTACGAATTGGGCTGGAGACTCAGTCACTGAGACCCTCATTGTCACCTTTGGACTCTGAGCTAAAAATAAATAAACTTTATTTACCTGACCGAGGTGGGTATTCATGCTAAAAAACCCTTTGTGAGATTCAAATGGAGTAAATTTTACAAGTGCATGCAGTTTATACTGTTAGTAAGGAATCTGCTGTTCTCCTGTGAGGAAGCAGGATGGATGCTTTGCACAGTGAAACAAGTGAAGCGAGAGGTGAACCCATCATGTTGGGTTTACCTCCACAAAAAGTACATTTTGCTGACTGCTGCATCAGTTGTTTCGAAAGAAAATGCACCATCTTCTCTTTGGGTGTATGAGGTTCTGCCTCATTGTCAGGCAGACCTTCATCTTGCCAGATACGCAGGTACAGCTGACTGGTCATCATGGTAAAGAGCTGAGGCTTTCTGGACCGTGAAGAGTGTGAGGCCTGCACACCAGGTTTGTGCTCTTGACACTGTGCGCCAAGGCCACCAGGGCTAACATTTACACGTTGACGTATTGTGGTGGCCCCAAAGCAGGCGGAGGCCCCACTCCCGCTGCGCAGACCTGCAAGGGGCTCTTGACATTTCCGATGCCGTGGAGCTCCATCAGTCACCCTCAGAGAGGTGCGCACACTCCACAGGGTGGCATTTACAGGTGACTTGAGCTCCTCACCCTGGACATTTGCACAAGTAGATTTAAAGAAACTCATTTGTATGGAACAATGCAGCCATCAATTCGGTGAGCTGAGGTTTCTCTCTGAAGCAACTTGCACCATTACTTTACATGCATTTATTAATTCGTTTTACAGTTTGGTAGTTTCTTAATCTCTTTTCTGCCAAATCTCACAATTTAACAGAGGGCCCTCATTCAGGAGGACTGGAACTTGCAAGCCCAGCGGCGGCAGCACCCACCACCACACAAGGTGCTCCCCAGGGTGCTGACAGGCAGTTCATTCGGTGCGCATGCATCACTTCAGCTGACGCTAATTTAGATGTGGAAGGGATAAGACGATGAGTTTGTCCGGTGCTCCACAGAGAAACGACAGACGGAAGAGGAATATAAAGCTGCATGCTCTGTTCCCCCGTGTTTGCATGGTCGCATTCATGTTCTAACCAATACCTTTGTTCACACAACAAACAGCGTGGGGAAGCCATGTTTAATCTCTGGCATGTGTCAGGTGTGCAAGACGTCATTACTTGTTGCTACAAAGGCCATGCTTTGACGCACCTTGGAGAATGACAGTACAACTAAGAGCTCCGTGAGCCATCACGCGGGATTTAGTGTTAAGACCCTTTGCTTACATTAGGCACCAAGGTAAAGGCTCCTGTGGGACCAGTGGCTTTACCGGGATTTGCCTTTGAGAAGCACCTGGCTGGCTACATGCCGCTGTGTTAAACCTGCCGCACCTGCAAAGCGAAATGAGGGGAGCAGCTGACCTTCTCCCCAGTTTACTGTTTGCAAGTGGGGCTCAGCAGCGATGCTCTGCTGCTCTTGGACAGGGTGCCCAACTCCCTGCCTTGCTGAGACCCGCGCTCTGACAGCTCATTATCGCTTGTGAGATTTGGATGGCGCTGCTGCCAGCCGGTGAGCATTGCTCCAAGTGCCCCGCGCTGCCGAAAGCCCAGCCAAATGGCGGAGGTGCAGCCCAAGCCAAATGCTGAGAGCACAGACTGGCACAGAGACACTGACATGTAGAGCAGAGTACCGGACGCCAAAATGCCACACATCGAGGGACAGCAGTCAAGCACACTGAGAGGAGAGGGAAGGGCAGAGTGAAAGCATGGATGAGCGAGTCGATGGTGTGGGTCCGAGCCCAGACACAGCAGTAATGGGGCCACAAATGGGTCCACAAAGGAAGAGTGTTGCACTGAGTTGCCAATTTATTAGGTACACCTGTCCAGCAGTGTGTTGTGCCTCCAGTGTCCTTCAGAACAGCCTGAATTCATCTGGATGCAGATTCTACAGGATGCTGGATGTGTTGTGCAGTAATGTTGTACTGTGTGGAAATGACTGTGTTGTGTTGTTGCTGCAAAATAAACGGCCATACAGTCTTGCTGCAAACTGCCTTTCCACCTCATCCCTAAGGTGCTAGGTAGGGTTGAGATCCAGGGAACGTGCAGCTCACTGAGGCCGGTGACAATACGCCGTGTAATGCGATGCTTTATTGTGCTGGACGTGTCCATCGCAGTGGGAGAAACCGTAGACATGAAGGGATGAACTTGGTCAGCACTTATGTTCAGATACACAGTACCTTTCAGACGTTCTTCAGTGAGTATCAGGGCCATAATGTGGGCCAGAAAAACCCTCCCCACATCATCACACTGCCACTGCTGGCCTGTACTGTTCACACCAAACGGGATGACTCCATGCACTCATGTTGCTTGAGTCAAATATTGATCCTTCTATCAGCAAGATGCAAAAGGAACATGGATTCATCCAACCAGGACCTTTTTTCCACTCCTCTAAGGTCTAGTGTTGATGCTCCTTGAGCCAAGTTCTCCCGATCACACTTCCCAGCCATAAACCTTGGGTGACATTCATGTGTGAAGTTCAAGTGCTGGACCGTAAAAAGGTTCAACAGCTGGTTGCAGTGGTACCTCAGTTCAAAAGGACAGAAATTCCCAACTGTTTCCCGCAGATGTTCACAACATCTGGTTTAATGTCCCACAGTTTATTAACCCAGAACAGAGCAGAATAAGTGGCAGAGGTGATACGGACAGACTTTACTGCTTGCGTCAGGTTACAAGGGCTCTGCAAAATGTGTCTTTTCCTTAATAGTACCTCGTATCTGCTTCACATCTCACTGGGCTTCTTTCCTTCAGTTCTCATTTCCCAGAGTGCAATATCAACAAAAGCTCATGAAACACCGTGAAGATGTAACTCCATAAGCTGATAAATGGCAGCGTTTGGTTCCACATGATGGATGATGATGCACTTGAGTTTATGAGTTTACAGCCCCCCCATCTTGCTTTATGAATGGCGTCTGGCTGCTTTCTCTCAGGCTCCTCACTCAAATGTCCTGAGCAGTTTGTCACTGGTGCCAACACACAAACACAAAAACACAACGACACACCAGTACACAAGCAGGTCGTGCTTTATACCTTCTGAAGTGGGGCAGCAGAAAGCAGTATCTGCTTCTTTGGGCAAGCCCTGTAATGACTTCTCTCTCACAGTCTTTAATGATGGAAACGTCCACATCCCTTAAAACCAGCTCTTCTATATTTGTAGTGCGTTTCTCCTGTTTTGTTTGTGTATTTCAGCACATTGTGCCGGGAGCGGTGCTAAGTTGCTCATCCGGTCACTGGCGAGGGCACTGGGGGTAGTTTGGTGGCTGCCAAAAAGAGAGTAAACATGGTGGGCGGACAGAACGGCAGGCAGGAGCGATTCTGTTCCCGGTGACGCGCAGCTCACAGACGGCGGTGAGCAGTGATGCAAGCAGGACCGCTGGTAGCTTTGGTTTCTGCCTGAAAATATCGACGCCCCAGATGTCTCTCTTCATGCTTGACAGTCAAGTCAGGAAGCAGAAGGGAGACAGAAAAAGTCCTGCAAAGTCTGTTTTTCTGACATTATGAATCCTGCAAGAAGCTTTTTGCACAGCAGAGCCACTTTCAGGGCTGTACATTGCTGAAACAACAGAATAGAGTTCCCGACTGCAGCCTCTTCGCATTTCACTCATGTGTGTCACACTTTAGCCACGTACGAGGGGGAAGAAGAGGAGGGCAAGATCCAAACACTAACAGTTGCAGTGTCACTCTGTGATCTAATAATATGGCGTCCGGTGCACAGGTTCTAAGATGGGTTGCCAATGGCTATGCTGGTGCGGTTGTGCCGGCGCCGCGGTGCCAGTCTCAGAACTTCCTGACTGCGCCACTTGCAAGACAGTGCAGCCCTGAGTCGCTAAGCTGGTTTGTCATGTTTATTGGCTATGTGTTCGTTTACTGTGCACCTTTTGCTCACGTGTCGTGTGGTTAAGTTGCTATTTGGGGAAATTCCCCTGCAGGGATTCATTTGTATCCTGTCTTGCCCTTGTGCGGGATTCTGAGGACCACCGAGATGTGAGCGTGTGTGTGTCCTTCTGCAGTGGGCCGTACCCCTACATTCACAACACTCCTGGAAGGGGTTTCCTTACGTCTAGCTTTCCCATGAGTGTCTAGCCACTATTTCTGAGGATTTTGCAGTGAGGAACTTAAGGAGGAAGTAGATCAACTAACTGTGCTTCGCTGAGGATGTTTCCCACCTCCACGTTTATTGTTCCGGTTTGTTTTTTTCCCCAGATGTCTTTTCCACAACGGCCTCGCATTGCATACGGTGACCTTTGAAGGCCTCCTTTATTGCTTCTGAGGAACCCTGACCCTTGTGGTGTAGCTGTGTGAAAAATGTCAGAATGAAGCATGCTTGCAGTCCAGCAGGGATCGTGAGCTTGAGGAGGGGAACCAGGCCAACCTGCCGAAATAGATCACGCATTTGGCGCCGCAGAGCACCGCCTGTGCCTGGATGTGCAAGACGGAGCTCCAGCACTGAACTCTCTATATGGATCTTATGTAATTATGAGTAATGCAGTCCAGTCCGTCGCCTTCTCAGCATTTGATGTGCAGCCATAAAGGTTCTTTTAATTTAGAAATTAGAAAAGGGATTTTATAGACTGAGAATGCTTTTAATGTCTTCTGTCTTCATGTGAATTAGTTAAACAGTCTCTTGAATTTTAATATAAGAAAAACCTAAATTGTGGGATTTTGTTTGAGATTCTTTTTGATCAAATCTATGGAGATCGTGTCCACAAAGGCCACGATCGCTTCGATCTGCTGATTTTGGAGATTCTGCATTTAGGTTCCGGTAACAAACAAAAGGTTTTTTGGATCACGAGGGGTCACTGTGATTCAGGTTGGCAAAGAGAAGTCCCATCTGGACCATTTCAGCAAGCTTAGCCTCCGATCATTGCATTTAATAAAATTAAAATGAGACCTGGCACGGATTCATTTGAATTTGGAAAAGTAAAATAGGTGCCTCCCCCTCCCCTATGTGAAACTACAATTCACACTCACGTTCATGTTCCTGGAAGTGGATCACAGGGGTACAAAACGAAAGCAGGGGCTGTGGCCGAAGCGAACTGGACCACTGTGCTGAAGAAGTGCGGTGAGAACCACTGGCCACTGCTCTTCAAAGCTGCTGTTGCAGGTCAGACAAGTTTGCCCTCCAGCAAAAAGCACTTGCAGCATCGTGGGTAAATTGCCCTGCTGCACCACATTTATTCCTTTTTATATTTATTGGTAAAATGTACTGGAAAGAAGAATACATGCAAATGGCACACAGAACAAAATTATTTGGCAGCAATTAATATACAGCATTCTGTATTCTGTACAGTAAATAATGCATCACAATTATAGGTGAATAATAACCTTGAAGATGGAGAAATGCTTTGGGGCAGCTCTGATTTATGCTTTGGATCCCACATATTTTCCATTTACTTTCGTGAACATCATTACTGCTCACGGTCACTGTGTTCACAGAGCTTTGTGCCCCATTTGGCCTCTTTCACTAATGATGAAAGACCAGGAGTTGTTCAAAGCCACTTCCGCGCCGGCCACTAATGGCTCTCCGGGACCGGCCTAGTATAGGATGCGCTTTACGTTCTCCTGCATCATTTGTCATGGTTGCCATCTCGCTGGACTGGCCTGTCAATGGAGAGAATCCTAGATCTTTGCTTTGCTGTGATTTACTTTCCAGAAAAAAACTCATGGTTCTAAATGCTCTGAAATTACCTTGACCGCACACATTGCAAACGTTAATGGATCAGCATTTTTAAGAGAGGTAACTTCCTGAATTAAAATGCATGAAGCTAATGCAATTTAACAAAGTTATTGTATTTTTCACAGTTTCTCAGGGTCACTGTATTTTGTTATTAGGCATTTCTGTGTTTTACTGATGGATCTTTTACAAGGAAGTGATATCTCATCTACAGAGCAAAACTTGCAGGAAGTTCTATGAACTGTGCATTGTGGACTCTGGCCAGACTACTCCACCCCAACACCAGCCCTCTGTACAGTTAGGGGTCAAAGCACTTTTACCCTGCTGTGTTCCTCCAGTCCCTCATCAGACCTCTCCTTTCTCCATGGCAGCCCCTTCTGCATCCACCACAGAGGCCTCCTAACCTGACACAGACGAACCTCCGGCTGAAGTCATCCATGGGCCCAACTTACTTCCGCCGTGGAATTTGAAGTCAGTGCAGTGGCAGCAGCTGAAGAACACGGTTCTCCTCAGCTATTCGTGTGACCTCCTGCCATGAAGATCTCAGTCAGTTCATGCAGCTTTATTAAGCAGAGCCATTTCTTGCTGCCCAGCCGGTCCAGTTTAGTCCTCGTGAAAAACTTCATTTTCATTTCTTTCAGAAAATCTGTTATCAATGTAATTTTGCTAAAGCTACAAAAAATTCAGGAAGAACAGAGCAATAACCTTGAATATTGTAATTCAAATGAGCTTAAATGCTATATTGTTCATGGAAACAGCTACTGTAAGAACAGTGCCATACAGGGCAATAATAATAATTGTTGGTCTAAAGGTAGAACCTTTCCTGTATCAAAGCAAACCGGCTGTGTGAATTCAGGTGAAGGTTAGATTCCAAGACATATTTTTGCAACGATTCCCCTTGCCCACCCAGCTCTGTCTCTTCATGCATATCTAAATGCAAATTTCCGCAGGCGCGTTCCTTTCATCGTTTCGGATTTGGCTTCTGTTTTTAGCAGAGGCTCCTGCTCCTTGGTGCAGCTCTTTGGTCGGCGGCAACCCTGGGAGCGCATGGGGAGATGCTGAAGAGGCACTGAAGCTTCGCTGCTCAGAGGCTATTTTCAACTTTGACCCTGGGGTTTGCGGCAGCCGACGGCCTTCTTGTCCGAAACACCTCGGCTACTGCACAGAAATATTCATGCAGGACCTTCAAGTCAATAAAATCACCCTCCCTCCTTTTTAATGGATGGACTTAGCGACAGAGGAGGTGTCTGACTTGGACCACAGGCAGCAAACTGGAATGCTCCGACCCCCAACCGGCCCCTTCTTCTGGTGGCTAAGGCCAATCCATAATTAGGATGAGTGAAGAGTTTGTTCCTTGGGCCCACCCCTGTGTTTCCTCAGTTGCAGTATAACTCAAAAGTTATTAGAGAGGAGCCCTAGGGATGCTTTCTTCTGCCAAATGGGGCGCAGGGCTCCTTGACTGCTGGAGAAAGAATAGCACTTTGATGCGGGCTAATTTACAGCCGATATTGCAGCCGCGTTCTTATTCATAATCTTCCCATTAGTGGGCGAATATACAGCAGGTGCCAGACCTGCCGTGCTAACGTGGACCTGGTGGGGAGTCTAGAGATGCACACCTTCTGTGGAACAAGGGACACAGAAACACCCCCGTGTGCTACAGATGTTTGCTTCAGGACATCTCTGCTTCTCTGCTTCCAGCCATCTTTGCCTTTAATATTTTTCACTTTAGCTTTTCAATGCATCTTCATTACACAGCACAATTCAGGGGCTTCAGCACATTTCCCCTCTGTGCTTCCCCCTTTATTCTGCTTTGTGCTCTGCTGCTCTCTTGCGCAGGATCTCGTGGATGTCTGGCATCTGAATGCACGTTGAAAGGCGCGTTGAGTGTGTGCTCTTGAAGACCATTTCACTGTGGCTTTCCAGCATGTGCTAAGCGGCCTTTTTCAGTGTTCTAAGCTGCCACTTTATGATGGAAGTTCTACATCCAGGCTTAAAAGTCCAGGTTAAGAAGCTTTGCTTAGACATATTTGGCTGCTTTTAGAAGCCTTTGTTGTTGTCATGTGCGGTTTTTGTTGCACCTCCTAAATCCCAGCTGTAAAATTACCACAAGTAAACAGCCGAATGCAGCTGTGAGGCAGTGCGCCTCTTATTACAAACACAAGAATAAAAGTGTGCGTTTCACCCCCTCGTTTCCATGGCTGCGCACAAAAACGCTCCTCCATTTCGCTGCCCGGAGATCCTCAGCCACTGCTCGCCCATCTCACAACCTCTTTGCCACCAACAAGCAACAAAAATTGTCTTGAGCTGTTCTTTACCTTTTACACAACAAACAGCAACGCACGATCGCAAGGAAGGGACTCAGGCGAGGGGTTCAGCAGCATTAAAAGCAAAACCAAATCTTGCGGTGGACGAGAAGAATGAGATAACAGTTTGTTGTCCTTGATTTGGGAGGAAGGACAACTCCAGATGACTCTCCTGCAGGATAAAAGCCCTGTTTGACAGTGAAATATTTCAGACATCCAAATACAGGGGGGGCAACAACCGACCATTTTCATACATTTGTTGCTCAATAACTATTTATCATTTGAATGGGATATATATAATATCATAATGTGAATGCTATCTCTATACAGTCCCCCTTCAGTTATCTCATGTACTTGGTTTGATTTAATGTCATGTTCTTGTGTTTTTACCATCAGCTTGTGTTCCTTGTACATGGGTGTGACGGGGAGTGTGTGTGTGTGTGTGTGTGTGTGTGTGTGTGTGTGTGTGTGTTTGCGTGCAGTTTGGACAGCGGGAGAAGGGAAGCCACAGTGAACAGCCTGAGCTGTCTTCAGCAGCTGTCATCCAGGTTTATGGAAATCCACATTTCTGTACAGCTGAAGTCTCGTTGAGCTGGAGAATAGCCAGCCTCTTGCAGCTCAAATGGAAGAAGAGGAGCGGTGACTGAAAGTGATCAGATTTCCTAAATTCTCTCATGACTTCTCAAACTGGTTAAAAAAATCCCTTACTTTTGTTATGCCTGCCATCTGTTCCGTGTTGCATCTCCTTTCTCCCCTTTTGGTCTAATATTACAACCCTCATTGTGAAGGTTATGACAAAGGGCCTTTAAACAGCACTCATATATCGAAGGTGCTAAATCGCTGTTCAAAATAGTACTACATGTATTTATGTTCAGTAGGTCCATGCCAAAGAATATGTCTAATAGCAACTTCGGAATATTAACACTTTTCTAAAGACAGCAGAATGGTAGTGTTGTCTGAACTTCATTTTATAGAATGTGTGTTTTATAGTAAGCAACTTTTGGAACTGCGGTAAAAATTGCAACAACATGGACCAAATATGGGAAAATGGAAGAGTGATTTTCAAGCGGAGGCTCATTGACAGGAATGGAAAAGCTCTTCACAGAATGGGGTTAAAAAAGGTTTCAGAAAGAACCTCAGAGCAGAACCTCTACCTTAGTGAAGTTGCCTCGTGAAACATCATACACTTTTAGAAGCACAAAAGTAATGCTGCTCAGAAACATCTTGAACCCAAGGTGAAGAGGCAGAAATGCATGTCCCTGGTGCTCATATAATCTTACCTTCTGGGCTTCTGGGTATCAGGCTCCACACATACCAGTGGGTTTATTTCTGCTGGAAAAAAACTTCTGCAAAGTGTTGAATGTGGTGGAGAATCAACAGCCATCTCATGGGACTCTCTGGGTCTTATTTCTGCAGAAGGTAGAAACACAGTCAAGGGAATATGAAGCTGCCTTAGCTGTGGGCCCAAATACAGCTTCCTTGCGATGCTCTGGTGTTCTAGCACCGCTGCCACACAGACCGTTAGGTTGACTGGTGAAAGAGGGTCTACTCATGGTCAACAGTAAGTCGGATATCTTCCACAGCTTCTCACCGGAGTTAAAACCTCATCACTGAACACAAAGTGTGCCCTGTCCTCACATTTATTTGATATTTGAATACATACTGTATATATCTTGGTATTAAATGCTCGCTGCTATTTAGGCTTTTCAGGGTTTCAGCCTTGCTGGCCTTGTGGCATCTTAGAGCATTAAGTGCCAGAATGTTCTGTGCGTTTTGTAAATGGTAGCTCACAAACAAGGTCCAAGCATGCTGGAATGTTTTTAAAGGAATGTTAACAAGCGCTCTTGCTCGCTTCTGCTCTCCTTCAGAGGCCGATCCTGTTGTCCCACACATAATGGACATTAACCAAGTCCAGATCCTTTTAGCAGGGGCATCCTGTTTACGAAATGCCCTGTCCACGTCCCCTGGCAGCATTTAACCTCCACACCAATTCAGTCTGTGCATTAAAATCTCATTGTGCTCCCCACCATTTGTACTGACCTGCTGTGCTCAGCCTCTATTCCCACAGCCTTGTTCTAAACCATCAAGGGCTCAGACGCAGCTTTCCACCTGAAAGAGGACAGAATGGAGGCCCTCCGAGGATTTGAACAGGTTTGTACCAAGTAACCTTGGGAATAAATGCCTACCAGAATTTTCTGCATGTGCAGTAAATAGTCGAGAGTTCTTTAGAATGGGCCTTGTCGTGTAGGCCAAAGGTGCTCTGCTTTTTCTGATCACATTACACACAAACAGATTTTTTTCAAGAACTCACCAGAGTTTCTTTGTTTCATTGTGCACTGAAGTATGCTGTGTATCTCAGCCACTCTTGTAGTCTGGACTCTTGAGTCTAGTGACTCAAAAAAGGGTAAAAACTGATGTAGAACCCAAGGCTGAATGACAAGTGTTTTTGTAGTAGTAAAAAATTTTATATTAAATTTGTCATTAACATGCAGCAGGTTGTCTGACAACTCTTCCATGTTGCCTGTCACGTAAAGCAGTGGATCGTTTTAATTTAAGTGAAAATGGTGGATGTTCCTGCTCAGAGGCTCGTTCGGGTTTTGTCTGTTCCATAGCAGTCAGTGGCTCCTCTTGTCCACTGCTGGTACACAGAGGAGCAGCTGATCCTCGGCAGTGGCTCTCACTGTTTCGTACAGAACACGAAGAGCTGCACTTTGCTGCTACGGCAACGACTGCTTTCCAACCGGTGTCACAGATTAATGTCCCGTCATGTGCTTACAAAAGTTTAAGCTGGTAAAGTACAGTCAGCTATACGACATCAGAAGAAACTTTATTTCTGGTGAATTTAACAATCAGTCCAAGGCTACGGTAATTTATGTTTCATAGTTTTTCTGTGCGTGGAATTTTTTTGGAGTTAAGGGAGAAATAATGCTGCTTCATCTATCCGATAAACCCCTGTAGCCATGCAAAGTGCATGCAGTCATGCAGCTGCAGATGCCGGGTGTGTAATGAAATTTTAGGCCATAATGGCATAATTAACTTTGCACTGAATAAATCCTTGCTTTTCACCAAATTAAACAGATTTAGAAGACGCACGAGGAAAGAACAGGCTGCTCGCAATGAGCAGTTCAGTGTGAGCCACTAGGTGTTTTTTTACACTTGCAATCCTGTCTTGGTTTTCAAGGAAACAACTAAACGTCTTGCGCAGCGTCTGTATGAAGCACCACTGACTTGTTAATGATTGCCGTGAATGGCAATTTAAAATTCTATTGAGTCAATTCCTGGTGATATTTAAAAAGCCTAAAATGTAGAGAGTGGTGCACATCTTCGGCTTAACATGCAGCGGTTGACAATTTGATTCCATCTATTGGCTTCAGTAATTGGATCTGGAGGGGGGTTACACTCCTTGTAGGGATGATTTGAAGAGGCCCTTGACTGAGGAGTGATGACTTAGGCGAATGGGATGGAGCAGCTGGAGAAAGGCCTCCTTTCCACCATCTTACCTGGTGAAGTGCCTCAGGGCTCCTTCAAGGCCTCCTCAAGAAATTATTGCAATTACAGCGGTCCAAAAATAATTCCAGCATCAATGCTTGCAGCAGGAAATGAGGCTCCCATTACCTTTCCATGCTTCAGTGTGTAACAGGTAAATATGAAAAACAACAGAACAAGAAACATTCATTTACTTTATTTTACAGTGCAGACACCTATGGAAAAACTGGTTGTAATCCAGAAGTGCAGCAATGATCCTACTTAGTCCTTTCTTATCACCCGTGTTAATGCTGTTTGTGGTCTCCCGCCCGTCCTTTCATGGGTGGCCAACTGCCTTTCCATAATACGATCACTGCATAATCGCTCAGAAGGGATTTGCTACCATCCACCTCTATGACTCTCCCATCACTTGCATGTTTTCTGCATGTTAAGTGTGTCTGAGTGCACATGCAACACATTGAGATGTCAGCATGCAAATGTACTTGGAAGTGAATCCGTTATCTTAAGCACGTAACCTCTTCCCTTCAGCTACCTGGTACGCACAACAAATGTGGCTTATTGCCACCTTTCCTGCCAAAACTGCATATTTCAGTGCTACAAATGCTGGGTGCCCAGCTGAGCCCTCATGTGGGGTGATGCACATGGGTACTTTTCTGAGGTTGGAGGAGGACACATTTAGAATTATGACTGCACAGTGGGAGGGCTTTGCTCATGTTAAGATTTCAGATGTCACACCTCGTATGCGAGGCTTTAAGCTGTTGTTGCTGCTGCGTCAGATCCTTCCTAAATGCCAACCCCAACCGCCTTATGCAGCGTGCATGAAGTTCAGAGGTTCGTAATCCATATCAGCAAATGCCTCTTGTTACTTCCACCTTTTATTAATATAGCTGACACTGGTTCCTTTTTTTTTTTACAGAGGCATCACTCTGAATAATTGGCTTCGGATTAGACATAAATTGCTCTTGGTCCAGTGTTTTCTGACAGTTAAAACCAATAGGGAAACGGTGTCCACTGCGCCCTTTCACATTTGCCATGGATCAGGCCCGAAGGAGCTCAGGATAAAGGTCATCTGCCAGAAAAGCACTTGACTTCAGGTGTAGTGCAGCACTGGTATGATTTTATCTGAGCTCTTTAACTCCGAGACACACACTGACCTGTGCTTGTATCGGTCTGATGGAGTAACAGTGACTTTGGGTCCAGGCTGAAGCCTGGCAGCAAGACCTGTTCGTTCCTCTGGGTGGTGCATTCAGTCTGCATAGCCCAAGTAGAGAGAAGTGGTGCCTTGGGATATAGTTTTTGGTTGTTAGACATGCATGTTCCCAGCCCGGCTGCCAGCTTCCCTCCTTTCTGTCACCTTGCCACCAGAATCCCTAACAGGGACATTCTGGGGTCTCGGAAGCCCCCATTTAGGACCCCCACATTGGGGTTGCTTTCCGGCAGCAGCCTGTTAATAAGCTCTTTCCGCGATGCAGTTGTTTCTCCCTGTGTCACTGTGGTGCTGCCCGAGTAACATCATCAAGAACTTATCTTGTTTAGGTTAGACATTATAATGGTGGCAACAAGTGGCTTCCTTTCCTTTAAACATTTAGAATTATATTAACGTTTGCATCTACAATCTTAATATGAATCCGAGATTTTTCTGTTGTTTTTACGGACTGCCCTTCACAGCCCTTCACAGTTCCTCCCTTGCAGCCCGATGGTTCCATACCCAGCCCCTTACTTCTACAGCCTTTGTGGATGCAACTTCTCTCTTGTGGCCACAGACCTCCAGTGGTGCTCACTGTGCTTTTGGGTAGCCGGACTGATGCTGTGCCACAAATGTACGATAAAAATTTGCTTAAAAAGCTATGGAACCATGGACCTTTGCTGAGCCCAAAATAGCGCAAGAAAGCTGCATGTCGACAAAAGCCTGCCAAAGATAAATGTGTTTTTTTTAATACTTCTACCCTTAAAAAAACACGAGTCAGATTTTTAATTAGCAGTTGTCTTTAGCAACAGTGCTTTGCAATGCCTGTGCACTGAGCATTGTCAAAAACCTACGCACTCTGTCCTTCCAGCAACGGCTGCCGCGCTGCTCCTTGTGTTTCCTCCCATCACCTTTTGCTACCCATGCTATTACTGTTTTGGCTGCTCCGTTTAATCACAGATCACCGGCTTGAATAAATGCAGGCTGCAGCCACCATGGGCTTTTTTTGCACCCGGCTAATTAGAAAGTGTTCAACTCTGTGGGACGCAGATCCTGGAGGATGAATTGGATAGCAAAAGGGCTCATGCCCCCAGCCCATGTTGGCTGGCTCATTTCCCTGGTTCTGGGCTCCATTGTCTAACCACCCATGTACTTCTTCTAAGTACCATCAAAAGATAAATTGTATGTTTCCATGAACAATTCAAAGCAATGTTTCCCTGGCAGAGCATTTGATGGTGCAACCGACCTGTCTGGCCAAACAATGAAACAAATTCAGGTTGGTGTGAATGCAAAGAAAGGTCTCCAACAAATGTCCCAACAGTGACTCTACACAAATGTAAGGCTTCCACTAGTCAATAACACGGCCTCAACAGCAATGCTCTTCCGCTTTCTTCCATTTCTTTCCATATCTGTCTTCTGAAATGAAGCAGTTAAACAATAATCTCTGCCCCCAGTCACTCCATATTTCATTTAAAATACAACAGCCTGACAGTCCAACACTGGATTCCCTATTTCCTCGGCAAGAATCAGATCATTAAAAACATCTGTCTGCCTCTACCAAATGGACTCTTCCTGCTGCTAGAAAGAACTCCAGCTCCCAGCGTTCTTCTTGTTTGGCCTTTAGGTTCCATTTTACTCAACGCAAGGCAGCAAATGTTTTGCACAGTAAGTCGGCACATTTCTAGAGACATGTTCGTCTGCAGCAGACATGTTCTGCAACATAATCCCATTACTTTTTTTCTATAACAACACATTTTACACATTCTAAACAACATAGCTGCTCCATCACACTGTAGCCTTCAGCAAGGTAGTTATAAATCCACATTTCCACAGTTTATTCAACTGCATGAAGCTGAATCTTATAGCTATCGGTTTCTATGGCAGATACAAGTTGTTTAAAAATGAAGCTCTTATCCTGCATTCTGGTGCACACGTCAAACTCTTGAGAAAAAATCAAAGCATTTACTTCAGATGAAACGGTGCATCCCTGGATGAGTAATGCTACATGAAAAATACTTTGCATTTGGTTAATAAATTATATTTGGAGAGGTGTTCAGGCATCATAGTTTCCACAATCATCTATTTAGATTTTTACTGTCTTGCTGACTTATAAATTTAGATCTAAGTCTGCCAGGGTCATGCCCCCATGCTCCCCTTTGGATGCAGGCAGAAAAGTTTTGTACCCAACAGTAGTGGATTCTGGCTTTTAAAAGGCTGCCCCTCTGTACTTACAGACCTGGCAACAGTAGTTGCTGGGCCCTCTGACAGAAGCGGTTGGTTACCTGCTGTCCAAAGGTAACAATGCAATCCTTCCTTCCAGCTCCAACTGGTTCCAGTTCTGTTCTGGTTAGTCAGTTTATTCATACATCTGAAGGAATGCAGGTTGCTGTTATCTGTTGTTTGCTAAATGCTACACAGGAAAAATTCATTTTCTGATCATTTTATGCTCATTGGTATAAAACAGTTAATGATTTTACATTGGATGATGATCAGGCACAAAATGAATCCATGTTTAGAAAGGTGGTTCAAGTTGTATTTTTACCAGCTGGGTCAAACCATTGACCACTGAAGGCAATGTTGATGGTCACATGGCCCCTTTTCATTTGGAACTGAGTTGAATTCAGGATGGTGGAGGGGTGTTTCCAGACCTCATGCACTCGCTGGTGTGTTGCAAAGTGGTATTGCTTAGCTCAAACTGACATTGGGCATCTTAAAACATGCTTGGTGGTTCCAGGCTTTGGACTCACCTGCACAATATACCGGTATAAACTACTGCTGCTCCTAGTAGTGGATTTTTGCAGGTCCCCTGCAAGATAACCCCACTTACAGTTTCATAAAAGTTCCCCTAACACTTATTGCCCAGTTGTTCTCCTGCTGTGAACACTGCTGTGCATCTCATGGCCCACTCTTTTGTCTAAGGGGTTTTTAAAGAGTGGATTCTGTGTGTGTCTGTGTTGGTTATTAGATTCAGATTCAAGATTCAAAGATTCAAAGGTTTATTTGTCATGGGTGAACAACACAGCATAGCAGTGTTGTCCCCATGAAAAGTTTTGTTTCCAGGCATCCTCATTGCAAATATGGACATAAATATGTAAAGTATAACTAAGTAAGGTAACAGGATAGGTAACAAGATAGTCGGGAGAGGAGAACAAATAAGAGAGTAATAATAAATAAGAGTAGAACAAACGGTTAATAAATAGGGATAGGTATGTGGGGAAAAGGGATATACATCAGGGATTGGTGGACGGGGGGAGAGAAGACACAGCAGCCAAACCAAGAGCACACAGCAACCAATCCTACAACTACAGACTAAACCTAGAACAACAAAAAGTACCAGAGAAATGTGATTGTGAACCAGACGGGTTTCCACAATGGGTGGGACAGGCATACAGACAGACAGACAGACCCTGATCGACTGTTCCACTGCACAGGGAGGGGTCAGTGGTTTAGCAGTCTTAAGGTGTGGGGGAAAAAACTGTTCCGGAACCTTTTCGTCCTTGTCCGAATGCTTCTAAAGCATCTTCCGGATGGGAACAAGGAGAATAGTACTGTACTGTACCTGTATGTGAAAATGTTAGATCACTTTTGGATACAAGTGTCTGCTAACTTAACAAATGTCCTGGCTGTCTCAACCAGTACTATGGTCATTAACTGTAGGCGCTGCTGGGATCATCTGGACAGAGACTTGATTTGAGATCAATATTGAGCATTGATTGAAATTGATCTTTTTGGAGCCGCTCCTGTAGCGTCTGATTGATGAGTTAAGATCACGTCATGCGTCTTAATGTTTTTTCAAGGGGGAAAGGGAGCTACAGATATGAATGTTCCACCTTGTTGTTTGAGAAGCTGCTGTGTCATCTACACAAATTTGCTGGAAATTTAACTTGTATTTTGTTTGTGGGAATATGATGTTATTACATTTCCTTCAGTGCATCAGATCAGTTTGGTCGCATGCAATATTTTCACAAGCAGAAAAATTTCATTACCGTGAGACCCTACATAGCAAACCAAGTCTTGCACACAAACAGTTTGCAGCCACCCAGATGTATGCGTTGAATTGAGCTGATCTAAGCTATCAGGAAGTACAGCACAAATTCGGAGCCTGTAATACAATTGTGAAAATAGTCCATCATTCTGCCACACATTTATATTTTCGGCAGTGAAGTATGACAGATATTTGATGTTTAGGAAGTGAGCAAATCTAATTAAATGATTGTTATGAGTGAAGCAGATGGTCAGGATATTTTTATTCCCAATTCATACCATAGTAATGTGCCCAGTTATTACTGATGCATCTCCTGATCGCTCTAAAGTAACTGTTCCTTTGTCAAATGTTAAAAACTGACAGCATGGTGTCATCCCAAGCCAATCCAATGAAGCCTTTAAAGAATGTGCAGAGGAAGGATAATCCCACCTAAACCAAGCCAGTACCTGCTGAAGTCATCCATCACAGGGGCATTGTGATGTCGCACTCATCTATTTGAGACACACTTTTCTCTCCAGTGACCTTTAGTGCTAAACTGCCTCCTCATTTATCTATTTACACAGATGGGCAGCAAGTAGTGGTAAATAGGAAGTACTTTGTTCAGCACCCAACAAGGAAAGGATGTTCATCTCTGGATGTTATGGTTCTTCACGATATGCACTGGCATACTTGGACCTATCACTCTGTCACTTCATGTTGGTGTGGCCATGTAAAATCTGTGAAAACTTGTAGCCCTGCACTTGGTGTTATTTTAAGTCCTGTTGCTGCAAGCGGCACCTATTTTAAAAGGACAAGTTTTCAGTTTAATGTCAGCAACACAAGTATTGTTTGTTCTATGAGAATTCTGCTCAGAATCAGCAAACCTGCCAGTGTGGACTGGGTGTAATCGGGTGGCACACATATCAGGCATGGGCACACATGTACAGATATAGTGGGCACACATAATGCACAGCTCCTTGACAAAACAAACACTTCTTGTACAATACATACATTTCTGCTCTGTTTCAGCCTTTGTTTCCTTGCTGCAGGCAAAAGGCCAAACCCCAAAAGCACATGATGGGCCCCGTTGCCTATATGTCTTGTTAAAATGGCAAAATGAGTTTCCTGCTTAATATATTACTGCACTTAGTGGGACAGAATAAAGGATGATTAATCCATACTATAATACAAAGGCTGACAAATGCTTTCTGCACATCTAAAGACATTTGAACAACCAGCATTTGGACCAGCACCTCCATCCAAATAAAATACTGCAGGCTCCATAGGTTGTCAGCAGATATTCTATTTTTAATCAAACCAGCCTGATCGCTACGTTCAACACTTGGACGGATTACTTGCAGCTTCCTCGCCAGAATCTTTGCCAGTGTTGTACAATCGGCAGTGAAAGAGCCTGACAGGCCCATGACTGCCACTGGCTGTAGGATTGTGTTTTTTTCTCCTTTTTCCCTTTTTCAGAATTAGTGATATTAAAGCGTCTTTGCATGTAGTGGATGATTGATCCAGTTTCAGTGCTTCTGCGCATACTTCTCTTAAGCGGGTTAGGAAAACATTATAAAATGTGCTTAAGCACGCATTATGATGGTTGTTGTTCTGTTGAAAAGTCACTGAAACCAGGTGATTTCATGCATGTTTTGTGTTATAAGTGTATGGCACAGTTATTGTTAATTATTTATAACTCTGCAATACAAGCATTATGTAATGCTACAGCATCTTTCTCACACACACACACACACACACACACACACACACACACACACACACAGAGTCCTGCACTCAGTTCTGTCAATGTGATTTGTTCAAGCCTTTACAACAAGAAGCTCTAATAAGTTGGACACATTAATAAAGGTGACAGCTGCATGTTTCTGCGCCCCCCGTGTCTATTAGCACAACATTTGCCAATATTGTGGTCAGATCACATTAATACTGAGCCCATTTAACTGATTTCATATGAAATAGATGAGTACAGGAGCAGAATATTTCTTGCGTGTACTGTACTGGAAGCAAGGAGTAAGCATATTCCTCGTACTGGTGTAGGTGGGGGAGGCTGCTGCTCATAGAGAGAAAGCCTGCAACTACACTAAGTATTTTAGGAGTCAATCTGCCAGCAAAACTGATTTCTGCACTATAATGTGTTTTTCATGATCTCTCTTTATAACCCCCCACTTGCCAATTGGATATTCAATGAATAAAAATTCATTCATTTTATTTAGCCAGGTGGCTTTTGTTTGAAAAGGTCCTCTGGTTCTGGTAGATGCAGCAGGATTATCTTGTGCATCTTGAGCACAAGGCCATGTCCTCAACAGAGTCTTGCTGTGCCAGAGGTGATAGTGCAACCTCCTTCTGGAATTTTCTCTGCTGTTCTTGCTCAGATAGGCTGAGCGGTAGGTACCCCCTAGTGAGGAGCATAATGGATTTCTGGGAATCGGCTCATTGGGTGAAACCACGTAAGTCGAAGGCATAATTACCATTACCATAAAAATCAAATCCCTCCACACTTGGCTCTTGTTGTTCATAAATGTGAAAAATCCGCCTCGTATTTGTTTGTAGCTCGGTAAAGCATATTAAATAATTCAGACTTGTAAGTCAAAGACTTCCATTCCAAGGCACACCTGTATTGTAAAGAGCAGCTCACAAGAGACCCTTTACAAATTTGTCCTTTACAGCTTCCTTACACTGTGGTGGCACCCTCGTCCGGCCTTTGTGAATGAAAAGGGAGGGGATGAGATGCAGGTGATGAGAGGATGCTCTTTCCACCTGGACCACACCTGTGACTGACTGAGGAAGTTATTGATGGAAGAGGCGAGACCTGGATGGAGGTCAAATGGAAAAACAAGATTCTCACAGTTGCGATAGAGGAGTCCTGCATGTAGATTTAAAATTATCTGTAAAAATGGCATTTTGGCATCTTCTCCTTATCATGTATGTGTACATTGGGTCATGCAACTGAACATACGATTACAGATCATACAGGAGACACAGCTGCTGCAGCAGCAGCAATCATTAAATATTCATAACTGCTTCTCTAGTGTAAAGCCTGTAGCTGCTGATAATAAAACACACGCGTGCGCGCGCGCACACGCACGCACACACACACACACACACAGGCACACTCGTATTTATTCCAGTCCTGTCATTCACTTCCACACCTGTTACACTGTGGAAGGCAGTCAACAGCTTTGCACCACACTGCAGTGCTGCACTACGGAGCTCCTGGCTGCAGGTCCCAGCTTGATCCCTACTGCACACCCATCCAGCCTGTGGACACTTATTTTTATCTTTGCACAACTGCTTCTCTCCACCTCGCGCAGCATACAGGGTCTCTTTTGAAGAATTCCAAGCGGCAACATGAGAGAGCATACATTACGTATACAAGTCCTCTTCTGCTGCTTTCTCAATAGGCTACAGTCAACATATTGGCCTGGCATAACTTTCCAATGCAGCCCAGACTCTTCTGCCACTTTCAGGTCCCTCTGACATTCCTTTGTTTCATTTGCCTCAGCATTCCAAACATTCTATCAGGCTATTATTGCCAACAAAGGTTCTAGAGTCTTCTAGTATTTTAAATTGGTGCATTTACAGTACAGGCAAAATTTGATAAAATGTCAAAGTAAAGTAGGATCGGTGATTGCAGGTTCAGCTCCAGTCCACCAGGATCCAGCAGTTAATGGTGATGGATGGATGGGACTGAATGGAATTTAAATGGTCAAAGACCCCAACAAAAGCGTTTGCAAGAAAATTTTCAGGATTATTCCTGAGTCCTCTCTGAAAGGAAGGGGAAAAAGGTCCTTATAAGCATCTCGGTATCTATATTTGACTATGCTTGATCCTGCAGGTCATCCACACATCTCCAGCAAACACGAGAAGGCACTTCTATAGACACGTGTACCTGTGTTCTGTATAATTCGGTTGGACACGTGGCCAAAAGGGGCCCCTCATTGAGTCAGGGAACATCAGAAGATACCTCGGCCAACAAAAACAGCGGCTGCAGACCATCTGCTTCGCTGCACTTGGAGGTCTTGGGCCACCGAGAGGAAGAGCTGCACCAAACCTGCTTGGAGACCTGAACACCTGCACCGTGGGTTTACTTTTACCTCTTGCTGCACAGAACTTGGAGGCCGCTAAAGCTTTACTGCAGCAGAAAGGTTCACTCATTCCCATTTTTGTTTCTGAGATGTTTCTGGAAACAAGACTGCAAAAAGGTGCCGATAATGAGGATAATGCAAATTCGGCAAGGAGGCCAAAGCTTTCTTAGCTGATCTGGTCCTCATGCACCCACTGAACAGGCAGAGGCTTAAGAAAAAATAAAATGTGTTTTAAAATTGGCCTGCAATTATGTCCATTTTGTCGTAAACGTAGTCATTCTCGTACTTAGGGAATGATGCCGCGTTTAATGTTCTTCATAATGCAGTAAGTAAGCCTGTATTTGGCTTTGTCTTCATTTCAGAAGGTTGATGGAGGTCGGGTGCTAACAAGTCCAGGCCAATGCCAAGTTGGCGTGAAAAATCCACGGAGCAAAACAAAGGACCGCGTTTGATTTGTGCACTTTCACACATTAGAGTGCAAACCTCATGCAGTCCTCGCAGCTGATAAATCTGTCCACGGTTGCCAAGAAGCACAAAAGCGCTTTACTTCGTGTACCGAACGCCGTCGGCGAGCAGCAGCGCAGCGCGAACCCCCGAGTGGCGCTGGATCCCCACCCCGGCTAAACACCGCTGCCTTCGGGAGGAAATGTGAGGAATGTGGGCCGCTGCTCTCATTGTGCACTTTTATGAACAAATTGGCAGACATCTCTTTCCTGCTCATGAGCATTATTTACGCTCAAACCATGCGCGTCTCCAGTGCATTTCCGCAACGAACGACCGTTTTGCTGGGATGCTCTGGGCCGAAAGTTCTGGACGTGAGCGGAAGCGCGTGCTGGTTTCTGGTCTCGTGCGAGCTATAAACGTGCACGAACGCGACACTTGTGACCGCAGCGCTGCAGTTCGTGGTCCTTACGAACGGTGAACAGCAGGAACCTGGACCCCCCCCGACCTCCCTTGCCCCCCCTCCCGCCCTCGCCTGTGCCGTGGCGCGCGCGAGCGTCCGGAATCGCGCGGGCACGCAGAGGAGAGGCGCGCGCGGATTTTTCCACTCGTGTCTTCTGAGGACCAAGAGCGCGGCGTTAGACCGCGCACACGCACGGCACGGGAACGCGCGCGAGTGAGTGCGAACCAGCGGCGAGGGGACAAGAAGAAGAAGACGAAGAAGAAGACAGCGCGGGAGCGCGGCGGACGGCGGAGCGCGAGTTTGCGGAGCAACTGTGTCAGCGGTGAGTGCGCGCGCTCGCGCAACCTCCGTCAATCGCCGTAGACCGCAGTTCTTATATATATATATTTTTTCCCCACGAAGTAAAACAACGATAAACCGCAGAACAACAAACATACGCTGTGTGGCTTCTTGTGAGCAATTCCTTTGATAAAAAACGCGCTCCAGCATTCATGTCTGGACGTATTGTATGGTGTAGAAAAACAAAGTAAAGACTCACGAGCGAATGCTGTACTCGCACTTTATACACTAAGACAAATAAAGTCCGTGTTCACTGAGTTCATACACTGTTACCCTCGAGTCAAAACTTCCAAAACTGTTTCAAATTCACATTTTGCTCCATACGCATAGTAAGACCACTGTGGGTTTGTTGTGCCACCTTGCTTATTACGTAATAATAAAGCTTTTCCAAGGCTGAACCACCGATGGTACAGGGAAGGCTGAGTGAGGTGAAAAATATCCCGTTTGTGCGCTAAATCGCATTTTCCGTTATCCTGCGTTCTGATGGTGAATGACACATTTCACAAATACCGTTGAATCGCGACCGTGCCGCTTAACTGCTTCACTCCTGTTCGACATTTTTTAAACGCATTTTAATACGTTTTGCGCACAGGGAGCCCAGCAACAGTTTATGCAGTTTTCATTCAAAACTGTTTCAGAACATTTAATTTCATCGTCTCAGAAAGTCTCTTCATTCGAACGTGGAAAATTGTCACCAGTAACATCTCTGTCTACAGTGTCTTCAGTCATCCTTTATTACCTTAACATACGATTAAGTAACATAATGTGAGTAAAACTAATAATAATACTACTACTACTACTACTACTAATAATAATAATAATAATAATAATAATAATAATAATATCGTGGTCTAGCAGAAGTAAATCGGTTTACATGGAATAAGTGCAGGATGTGGAGTTATGGTGAATCTCATGGTGAATCCGCCAGCCTGCAGTGTACAACACAGAGAATTTGTCCTAAGTCGGATAAAAACGATTCATTTTACTGCTGGGTGCATTTTTATAAACAGCAGTGTGAAGGATATTGATTCTGCTGAACAGCCCGTGCCCTAGCCGTAGCAGGACAGTGCGTTTCGCCATGTTTGACCTGAACACGAATGCGGTCGCTCCCGGTCACTCTCCGGCATGTGCCGAGCCCACCGTCTCGCCCAAATGGTGGCCCTGCAGGAAGCAGGCTGGTCGCTAACGGATGTTCTCAGATGTTCTCACCTTCGGCACTTGATGGGGTGTTTAGACCTGTTCACTCCTAACCAGGAGAAAGTCACCAGTCCTTGCAAAGCCTGAAGGGACATGTGAAAAGCTTCAGCACTTTGGAAAACACGACAGAGGTGTAAAAAGCTCTGGTAAGCGAAGAGCTGCGGCTCCACTCTTACCTTCTTCTTCTTTCGGCTGCTCCCGTTAGGGGTCGCCACAGCGGATCAATTGTTTCCACTTCTTCCTGTCCTCTGCATCTTTCTCCGTCACACCCACCACCTGCATGTCCTTCTTCACCATATCCATGAATCTCTTCTTAGGCCTTCCTCTCTTCCTCTTGCCTGGCAGCTCCATCCCTAGCATCCTTCTCCCGATATATCCAGAATCTCTCCTCTGCACATGTCCAAACCAATGCAATCTCACCTCTTTGACTTTGTCTCCAAGCTCCACTCTTACGAAGCTGGTCAAAACAGCACCTGTATGATCTTCCCTCGAGTCTCGTATTCACCTGCTTTTATTACCTTATTGGCTTATCCTCTGTTCCAGCAAAATTGGAATGTGCAGCCATGAAACAGTCAGTGCACCGAGTCCTGTTTGTCATGTTTCTTTCTCAGTAACTTTACTTCCAACTCATGCAACAACTTTTGCTCTGCAGTTGCAACTGCGACATTAAGGGCTGTGCTGCTGCGTGAATTTAGAAGCAGTCATAAATTATCCAGATCCTGCTTGCTGAATCCACACTGTGATGCATATGTTTCATAGAGAATCTCGCTTAAAAATCCCCCTCCACAGAGCCTGGCTGCAGGGGTTTCTCAAAGGACCACAGATTGTAAGCAACACGAGCAAAAGCAGAATTGTGTGGCAGAATCTTGGACTGTTGTTTTAACTGTAGTGTTTGCTGGAGGACCATGTACTGCACGAAGCTCAAGAGCAGACAACCTGGCCACTCCTGGGCCGCCTTGAGGCCTCCGAAAGATTGTTGTCAAAGCTCATTTCAGAAGCTGCCTGGCTTTTGAGGACAAAGCTAAAGCTGCAGCAGGAAAGATGAACAAATCCCCTCCACACACAGATTCCGCACATCCATAGAAAACACACACGCGCGCGCACACACACACACATACACAGACGGCAGGGTTGAACGTGTACATGGAGCTGTGCTGCAAAAACGTTGCCTCACTTTTTAAGGAACACAAAGAATACATACAGTACGCTTTGGCAATAATTTGGCAATAATTTTTAAGTCTTTGATTTGGATCGTCAGCATTTTTATTGAATTTTTCTCACAATGTACTGAATTCACTTTACCTAACGGCTTCAGAAAAGGTAATTTATTTACTTTATTTAGAAATAAGCTAGAAAGCATAAACATACATTCATACGTTAGCAGAGGATGTATAGTGCAACATTTGGACTTTGACAGATTGCAGCTTTTACTTTAGTAACACCTGTAGAAAAAGCAGTGCTCAGTGACCACTTTGTACACCTGTTTGCTCTCAGAGGCATTAATTAGCCAGCATGCAGTTTTTTTTTGTTTATTTACTGCTTTTTTGAAAAACAAAATCACGTTCTGTTCACTATGAGGACTGTATCGTCGTGTAAAGTAAAGGAATTTTGAGGTGAGCCCTGACATGAACAGGTGAAACTCCAGAAAAGTCAAGATGCAACTGTAACAACTTGCAGGTTATTTCTGGGGCTGCATAAACACAGAGGTCTGACCAGGGTGTTGAACAGTAAGATTGTAAAACACAGATCCTGTAAAATTTTCCAACTTTAAACATGCTTGTCCTTACTCTACATTAAATAATATTTTAAAGTGGTTGCTAGATCTTCGAATTGTTCAGCTCTGCCACACAATCACATATAAAATGTTTTTAAGGAAAACTCACTGCAGGGTTTATAGTGCTGGACTGTAACGTTTAATGGATTGCCTTGTACTTGGCAAAGCTTTTATGGCATTTATATTTTGTTATATTTATTACACTTCTGTGCTCTGGGTGGTTAGTCTTCATTATAATTATTTATTATAATTGAAATACACATATAAATTTATGTTTCAAAATAACAAAGGTTTGTGTGCCAATTTGGTTTACAGTAGTCAGTTATATGCCCGGCTTTCCTGCATCTGTTGTATTTCTGCATCAGTAGTAACAACAAAGCTAACATGGGCTTTGTGGCTCATTGATACAAAAGCAACCTTTGCACCTGAGTGTGTGCCTAGCTCTATATCTGATGCTGTGACAAAGGTGGACAGAAGGGACGCTGGCTGTGATTCAGGGAGTCAAACACCCCAGCAGGCACCTCCTTGCTCACGACCAGAGTGGTGCTCTCCAAGTGTGGTCCACGTCACAGATCAGGTTTATAAGGAAAGAGATGCAGCTGATATGGCCTGTGATGATTACCAGTGTGCAGAGAAAGCGGCTTGTGTGACTGGGTTGGGTTAGGACAGAGTGGGGAAGGTACTGGTTGATGGCTGAAGAATAATTGATGTCCAGAAAATTTCTGAGTTGGGGGACTGCAGTTATGTCCTTCAGCAAAGAGCTTCAGCACCTTCATTAACTTTCATAACTTCACCGCATACCTGGGCTAAACATTCACCTCTAATTATAGTTTAGCAATTCTGTTCAGCCTCAAGAAAAATAAAGCTCTGCTACTTAGTTTGTGTCTAGTTTGCAGCTGGATTTGTGACTCATTTTGTGAATGGCTTAATGGCTTCGTTCTTCTGTTGACGGTGCTGTGTCAAGTGTGACGCAGTCTGGTGGCTTCTGCTAGTAACCTGTCGGCTCGGAGGTGCAGGCTCGAGGGGTTTCGGAGCTTTGTGTGACATTAAGCGGTAAGCATGCACATCATAACGGAAAAAACAACACTTAGTCCATTAAAATGCTGCTTTGCTCTGCCTTGTGTGTGGAGGTTTATTGACATCAAATCTGTTCACACTCTGGTTGTTCCAAGTCACAGGAGAGGCCATCATGTCTCCGTCCTTTTCAGTAAGAGATTTTTGTTTTTTTTTTGTTTGTTTGTTTTGTTTTTCTGGAGGGATTGAGCTGAGTTTGGACAGACTGAGAAGCTGGTAGTGGATGTAGGAATCTCACAAAGGGGTGAAACATTTGCATTGTGACTGACGCACACTGACAGGATGCTGCGCGCACGTGAATCCACAGGGATCGTGCTCATAGGCTGCCTCCTTTTTTATTTTCCTTTAACCTTTTCTCAGGAGATGACAAGTGAAGTGAATAATTCCCTTTTAGCATTTAGGCCTCTCTGAGGAATTATTGATTCAGTAGGCTGAAAGGGGACCGCCAGCTGCCCTGCAAATGCCACACCATCAACTGGTGCGAAGAAAAACGAACAACAGACAACGCGGAGCAAACACACTGGCACCGAATGCTGACAGAGCAAGATTTTACTGAATGGATCAGATTGATGACCCTGCCACACCCTTTCACAAAAAATGTACATTTTGTAAAAGAGAAAAGAAGGAAAAGGAATAGGACCTTAATGAGACACAATGAAATGTGTGGCCGTTATACATGAAAGAGCAGTGAGCCTGTTTTATCCGGAAAAATACTCCATTAGGGGCTGATCTTTCGCACCGGGACTCCTTTGGAATGCAGCAGCACTGCTGGTCCTCATGCGCACATCATGCAAATCCCATTGTGTGTGTGTGTGTGTGTGTGTGTGTGTGTGTGTGTGTGTGTGTGTGTTTGTTTGTGTCTGTTTGTGTGTGTGTACGTGCGTGCGTGCGTGCCTCTTACAATATCATCCTCCTGTGTAACAAGTTTATAGAGTCACTTCGGAGTAAGAAGAAAGCTGAAATATTTCTCTGTGCCTGGAAATGGAGAAACTCAGAATTATATGTGATGTTGGATCAAACAGCTTTCAACTTTCTGATAATGTATTCCAGTATTTCTTGCTGTGTTCTTTGAAGAATTTTGGGCTGGTGCTGCAGGTAGCCATCAGCGAGAAAATGCCGACTGTCTGAAAACAATCCTAAATATTCTTCACATCCTGAACAGGCTGCAGTTTTGGTCGTATCCATATGTTTATGTGGTGCTCAAACCCCCACAGAGTTTTAATCAATACCCAGGACCCAATATTTTAGCAGTTTTCTCAAAAGTCTCTCGTAAATGAGTTTAGTGAATTATGGATGGCTCCGTGTCGAAATGTTCATTTTCAGTTTCAGTTCAGTCATAATCCAGGGATTTGCACAAAACCGCAGCATCAGTCATGTCCCCCTGAAATGGCATAAAACACCGTTTAATTTTGTGTATATGCTCTTACCTTAATTTCCTAAATCATCCACCACCTGTTAACTGTAAAATTTTTACAATCAGCAGTGAAAATGTATGGTCCTTGAGGAAAGGGACTGACTGTAACCTTACAGATGGAGAACTGCTGTCCAAACTTGAGACCGTATCATTCGTGTGAAATAAAAAGGTGAGCAAACCCGAAAGGCAGCAGTACCTTAGGACCAATAAAGAAGCCCTGCTTAAATTATGGAAGTAAATTCAGTTTATGAATGGTAAGCTATGCAAATATCTGAAAAAAGGGGCCGTTTCTGAAGCATGAGTCTTACTATAGTTTTCCATAGTTTGTTCCATCAGAGGAGAAACTTCTCACATCATCTGGTTTTTTTCACAGTATAATGTTGATTTGTACATAAGGGCTTGGGCCCTAGGCAGAGCGGGGCACATTTTGGACAAATGTGGGCACTGTCTCCTGGAAATCTTTCAAAAGAGAACAGTCATGTCAGGATGTTCATCCATGTTCTACCACTCCTGCAGGTAAGCACGGGCAAAGGAGTCAAGTACAGCTGCTAGTAGGTGATTTTCCAGACTGATTGAAGTATTCATGCCAGTAAATATGTTTTAAACATCAAACACTGCTATTACAATTTCAGCTACTATAATTTATGACTTTTGCTGAGAATAATCCCAACGTCACTGTTACATGTGGTTGTAGGCGTTCGGCTGTACTTCTGTGGTTAAACGATCGGCAATTTGATGGAATGACAATAAAGTGAACCTGGAACTCCGAACTTTTGCTTCCATGTATTTAACCACAGAAATACCATGCATTCTTTGTTGTGACTTTCAGTTGATGGGTTTGTTGCCATTTGTTAGTCTAAATCATCAAGAAGAATGATTTGTGTCCCAAGGGTGGAAAAATTCAACTTTACATCGAAAAGCAGTACTTCTGTAACTTAGTTATAGATTGTCACTAAATTTGGTGTCTACTTAAAAACAATCCCCTGAGACAATCGGCTTACATCTGTCTGCAGTGGGTGCCTGCCGTGCGTAAATCCCATCAACAAAGCATTACCTGTAAACAGGCTTTCAGAGGTGTTCCGACACGTGGAAGCTGCTCTGACTGAAAACTTTGCCATCTACCTTCCACCTCTGGAGAGCCTCTGGAGGTCTTGCTGTGGGTGAATGGTTGGGGCTCCGATGATGTGAAGCTGATGGGGCTCCTCAGACGCGATGTGTCATTACATGCTGGCAGCACTTATTCCCAGCAGAGATGGAGGAGAAGAATTGAGAGAGGGAAAAAGGAGAATTAAGTGTGATGGAAGTGTTCTGCTGGAGAGAGAGCGAGAGAGAGAGAGAGAAGACTGATTTTAGAGAAGGGAGACAAACGAAAAAGAGACAGGAGGAGACTTTCTTATTAGAAATGGTACTGGAAAAAGAGAGGAGGAGCCAGTATCTGTTGAGACTGTCGCTGTGCTCCTCGCCAACGAAAGGCCTCTGTGTGGCACTAGCCAGCTTCAAAGTGCTGCTCCTGCTGACAGTTTTTACAAATAGTAATTAAAAGGAGAATTTGAAATTGAAGCGGATTAATATTTTATCTCTGGCTCATTCACACAGCTGCCCGTCGACATTTTCGTCTTCCAGTGAATTGTTTATGTGATGAGAGACAAGGGGAGACCTGACTGTCTGGTGTGGCTGAGGAGTACGAAGGCCAACAGCACAGAGCCTCCAGTTCACTCACTACAGAAATAAGCAGGGAAAAAAGCAAGGCAAAAAACAATGAGCAGAAACAGCCAAACCCACACACACACGGAGGCCAGATATAGACTCATGCGTGACATCATGGTCTGTGGCTGTACACGCTTTAAGAAAGAGGGATTACAATTTAAAGTAGCAGATGTACTGTATTTTCCAGAAGGCCTGGTCATGTGAAGGTTTGTCAGTGACCCTCAGTGGAGTGAGCAGCCATCCTCAGTTGGGATGGTTATAAGACGTGGCTGTGTCTTCTCACTGAGAGAGCGTGTGGCATGGGAGGTTGCAGCAATGCTCCACATAGTTGTGACTTCCTCACCACTTTCATCCATCCATTATCATTAACCGCACTTCAGGATCACAGCAGTTCGATGCCATCCATCACAGTGCATTAGGCTAGGAAACTACACATTGGCCATCTACACGACCACACCACACCCACACTACCTTTTCCCAGGTGTAGCCCAAGCAATTTCATTGAGGAATCTTTCAAAGGCCTCGGTTTGTTTTCCTCATATCCCAAGCTTCAGAATGGAATGCGTTTGAGTTTCACTGTGCAAGTGAAAGCTTTTTTAGTTCTTTTTTTGAGTATAAAAAGCCACAGCGTTATTGTGGGATGCCCGCGAACATATTTGTCTGCTTAAATTATCGTCTTAATCTGGATTTGGGTCAAAAGCTTGTCAGTGCATGGTGTCAGGTTGTGGTTTAATTGCACGCCTCTCCAAAATGGAAAAGCTTGTTCTTCCCGATGTAAAAATGTGTCTGTTTAACAAGGGGGAAAAATCCATTGTCATTAAAGTTGCCACAAGGGCCCTGAAGGTAAAAAAGCATTAATATGACACTTGAGTGATGTACGAACATGGCAGCCCCCGCCCCCTCCTGTCTAATGCCTAAACTTTTTGTCGACTACTTTTGAATACAGAGCTAATAACTTTAAAGCGAAACTGGGGATGATGGGTGAATTCTCCCAGTAACTCAGGACTGTGCTGTAGGTACCTACCAGTCCAGGAAGAAGGCAAAGTGGATGGCCTTTCCCATGGCTCTCGTGGAAGAGCTCCCTGCTGACAACTTTGACTATGGATCACAACGTGAGTGCCGCTAAGTGAGGTGAGGAGCTGCCAGTCGATAAAGTTGAGGTGGGAGATGGGGGGAAATGGAGAGCAGCAAGATGCTTTGCCTACAGCTGCTTTTATCTTGCGGCCATCCAATAGCGTCGCATTAGTGCTTCCTAATGCTTTTAAAGTGGAATTGGGTTAATTTGCCTAATATTTTTCTATGCTAACTGCCACCGTAGTTTTGACAGGGTGCAGTGCTTTCTGCTGGAAATATCACAGAGGCATCTGAGACAGACCATCACCCTAATGATTGCCCTGCCATATTGTGTTCCACATGCTTTCGGTGTTGTTTGGATTCAGTTTCTGTTGTTTTCTTTTAGCAGCGTCTAAATGTCACACAAACATCTACAGCACCATTGCACATCCATGTGTAATGACAGCAGAATGACTTTCATTACTGCAGTGTAGACACTGTTGCTTTCGGACCCAATTTGACAACGCGCACGTGCAAGCGTGGGTCCTCCTCCCTTTTCCTCACTCCATCCCATAGCATAAGCCATGTTCTGAAGGAAACGTAGAGCTTCAACATGCAGACGAAGGACTCTGTAACCAAGGCAACAAATAACGTGAACACAACAGTCACATTACAGTAGCTGTTGTTAGTGTGAGGGGAAGGCAGCACCCCTTACGTTAAAAGACTCCCTCTGTGAGGTCGGAGATAAGCTGTTGTCTTGCTTATTTGAACATTGGCCTTTTGTTAAACCTCAGCATTTGTGCTCTGGATGCACTCTGGAATTTTTTGAAAAGCTCACTTTTAACTTGCATCTTGCTCACATTTCTGTTCAGGAATGTTCTGTGCCCTGACTCTCGTCTAAAATATCCACAGCCCCACTTTGGGTTCTAGGTTGTGCAGTGTTATCTCATCATGCTCATGTTCTTGTGCTTGTGTCATATTTGGCTCGTGAACAGCAACATTTTTTGTGTATGCAGTCATCAGTTTGGCTACGTCTGCAGAGAATGTATAACAAGCAGGTTTAGTAGGGGACCAAGTGCCAGAAGCAATTTATTTTTATTTCCAAAAGAACATAAATATTATTATCATGCCCTAAGCTAGCTTTACCTGCAGCTTTATGAAATGCAAAATGTTACTAAGAAATTACTTAAAAGCCAACAGAAGGAGCAGCTCTTTTTCAACCCCATGGTTTCCGCTGTGACATGGTGGTAGTGGGAGTTGGGGGAGTTGAACAAAGTGATGGCTCGGTGGAAGGATGTTCTGCTCTTGTTTTCTCCCGGTCACATCCACGCTCTCACTTTGGTGGCAGATGCTGCAAGCCCTGACTGGATGACGCAGGTTGTCGGAGAAGCTGTGCTAGCAGAGGAGGATTCCATCATTAATAGCAGTCCATGCTTTGCTCATTCATTCCACCAACTTCCCATAGTGTTGACCTCTGTTGTGCGCGCGCGCACACACACACCAAATAATCTTGCTCTCCTTACTTCATGTGCATGATGCGCTTCTGCTCTACTGTACTCTGACATAATATTTCTGACTCGTCTTATCGTCGCTCAGCCTTGAGCGGAATAGAAGGGGATGTATTTAGGTTTGGTTCATACTGCTCCGATGATTGACTGGAAATTGCTTTTAGGAAATAGGCTGTGTCGCACAACAGGGAGTGAGAGAACCGCGTGGTGGAAATTTCCAGGGGCTTCATGGGTTCTGCAGCGAGATAAAACCTGGGCACTTTCTTATTAACATGAATTGCACATGTTTATGTACAGAAATGCAGGTGTCCCTCAGCAGCAATCCCATGAGAATGCAGATAAATCCGTTATCGCGCTGCCATGATTCTCCTCGGCGGTGCTATTGAACCTGTGCGATGCACTGCAGCCCCCTCAGTGCCTCCAGTGGCCCCCCCGAGCTTGGGAAAGATTTGTGAATTCACGAGACGGCTGGGAGATTTGCGGCCGCAGAACTGACACTCGGGTATTTATTCACGCGACAGCCTAGGATTCGGTGGCTGCGATGTTTGGTGACAGGGAGAAGCTTAAAGCGGAGGTCAAGACTGAATCTTTCTTGGCTGAGAAGAAGTTAATTATGCGTGACCTCATCAAACCATTGCTAAACAAATGATGCAATTAGACGCCTCTTTCGACTGAGCAAGGCCTCGGTTTGTCCTTCATGCAGACTTAGTGGTGCCATTTCCGTTGTGAAAGATCTTTTCCCTAATTGCTTACTGGCCAAATAAAAGGGAATCTTTGACACAGTGGAATGTAATTGACTCTGAGGTACAAAGCTTTATGGCCCCCACAGTAGGCACCCAGTCCTTGGGACACGGTGGCCCTTGCGTGCCCAGTGACCCTGCAATCCAGAAACAACGCATGATGTAAATGGTTGGCTCAGATGGATACGTCCAAGACTGAGGGGTCACTGTGCATCACTGGAACCGAACGAGGTTCATAGTGCAGGGGTGGAGGAACTTAACCGTGCGTGGATAGAACCGGTCTTCTCTTATATGGGCACTTACTGCCTGGCATAGTCAGCAAAACACTATGCCCACAAAAGGTTAGGGGCACTTTTGGCGGAGGTGATTGCAGAAAGCCTAAGTGGCTTTAGGAGTTCCTCCCAGCACCACCCTGTAGCCTGGAGGTGCCTGCCTTGTGAAGCATGGGCCGCTGTGCTAGGCGGGTGAGGGGGAGAGAAGGATGGAGGTGGTGATGTGGTTCCTGTGCCAGGTGCGTGAGTCAGCCAGCATGCTGAGTGCGGCGGTTGGGCCAGTTGGCCATGCCAGCGAGCAGGTGGGCCACCCTAGAAGGCAGGCCTCATGACCACCATCTGCAGCACCTCTTGCTGCCCCTCCTAGGGTCCCAGGGTTCTAGACATAGCCGCTCTGCTGGTTGTCATCACGCACGCTTTTTGTTTTTGCGGCTTTCCGGCCAAATCTTTTAATGCGAGCATATGTGTGACTGCATGTACACATCCCCATTTGAGGGGAAGTGTGAGTGTATGAGGCGGAAAGGAATAATGTGAGTTTGAGGCTTCAGTGCATGTGTTTCTTGACAGCATGCTCATTCAGCCTCTGCAGATCTGGGTCACAGGCGCTGACACCCCATCGGCACCAACCCGTTTTTGTCCAGGTCCACTGTCCGCCCGTCCCCTGGGTCTGTGTGTTGGCTCAGTGCAGTGTTGGAAGGTTAGTGACTGAATTTTGCCGTCTGTTCTCTGCTGGCGCAGTATCTGCCACCTGAAATCGCTAGGATTTTAAAGCGTTCAAAGGCTCTTGAGGCTCCTGAGAATTTAGGGCTTAGCAAGAACTTGGCAACGTTTTCAAAAACTGACGCCAGTCTTTGTCTTTTTATAGCATCGGCACCACTTTCACGATGGATCGTTCGCAGACGGGCTATTTGGAGGCAGTGCAGCAGGCACCGTGCACGTAACGGGCCAAGGGAGCCAGTGAAGTTTTCAGTCATTTTTGTTAATGAAGTCCTTTCGTCAGCACATTTTGGACACAACAGCCAAGTTGCTCTTCTGGTGGCACGAGGGTGAATGTAATGGATTGAGCCAGAGGGACAGAAATGAGCATCCTTTACCGTATGCGTCCGCATATTCATAAGGATTCTTGTTTGTATATCTACGATGTCATTTAATACGAAATACGAAACCAAAGGACAAGATGTCCAACAACTGCTTTTGTGATTGGTTCAGCGGTTTTCTCGAAAGTCACCCAAACCCATCCTGGAGGCTTTCCTTTGAACCCCGGAACTGAGTTGGTGATTTCAGATGTCCTTGCTGCGGGGCAAACTGAGTTCAGCTTTCGAGAGCATGCGGTTCCTTCAGTGCCTATAACAGCACACCCAGAAGGCAGTCACCATGCCGATTGTAATATTTCAGTCTGATTCTTCACACAAACCAGAGCATAACTCAATGCACAAGTTGTGCTTCTGATATGTCCCCCAGCCAGACGGAGGCCACAGGCGCAAAGCAGTCATGCGTGATCACCTGTACGGATAGGCACTGCTGTGGGAGGCCTCCTGTCCTCCATTTTCAGCTTCTGTCTCTCAGGTCAAAGTCAGTCAGTTACTTTGGGGTAAAATCTGTTCCCTCATGTTTAATGCATTGATGGATACTCTTTCATTTCTTAGTTATTGTTTTTATAAAAGGTTCCAAAGGGAAAGGAAGGGGTTTAGAAGCAGAAGGTAAGATGACCGACAGCACATCTGATCTTTCTGTACAGTACGGTAGTCTTTTTGACACAGAAGATTTTGCTGAAGAAGATCAACAAGTTAACACAGAGGAGCAAAGGACTTTGCGCTCCTCCTGCCTTCCTTTCCCCAGGTTCTGGCCCTAATGCTGGTCCTTTTTTACGCCCTGCTTTCCGTCTCAACCCTCCACCCCGAATTGGTGCGCCCTTTAAGCAGGAATAGAAAAGCGGTTTCCTTAGCTAAGGTGCAACCTCAGAGCATTTTGTCAGAAACACCTCATGTTTCAAGTCAAGGTGATGAAAAGCGCTTCGCAGGGACTTAGCTGCTGCACACATGGATGTGTCCCTTAATTGAAGGGCTGACTTTTCTTGACAAATGAACATGTTTGAACAAACTTTGACTTCAGTTATTCATCACGATATCCCGAAATTTTCTAAATACTTTGAAGGCTGTGTTTCAGCCAATCCAGTATTCATTTCAGCCTGAACCTGGACGCCATCTTTATTGCTTGCTGCTATTATTCTTCTTATACAGCTTTAGAATAAATATACGCTGAGCAATAATTAGGTAATAGTTATGTATAATTGTTTAATGTTTATTTTGCATTACCTGTGCAGATTAGATGAAATAATATGCAGCTGACATTAGTGAGAATGGCTGAAGGGCTTCCCAAGCAGCTTAGGGCCTTATCACTACCAGCACCACTGACTGTTTGAGTGGTTGCACTGATTTTTCTTATCTATTTATGTATTTATCTGTTCTTCATCTACCTACCACGTGTTGCCCAAGTCTCCGTTGTCTATGTCTTTTGTGTTTGTCTGTTTAGTGAACTACGCACCGCGATCCTGGAGAAACCATATTTAATTTTCACTGCACCGTAGTGTATGCACTAGAAAGCTCTACCACGGTATATTTTCAGACATAGCCCCTGTCCTCATTAGCTGGGAAAGGGCTGAGGGCAGAGGGGTGGAAATGGGATTGAACTGTGCCCACTGAGCACACAGAAAGGGTTAGCAGCGGAAAGACAGTTCCCTCCAGGGCTTCTAGCATGCTAACCTGCTAGCTCGCTAAGCTTCTTTTGTTTTTTTTTTGACAGCTTTCTTGTTGCCAAGCAAAAAATGTGATTTGCATTGCTATCGTAGCGCACCAAGCAGCTCCTGAAATGCGCTTCCCTTATCCAGCTTTTGTCCCACTGAGAAGTGAGGGGGCGAGGGCAAGCGCTCTGCAGGTTTATGCTACAGATGTAAGAAAGCATGGCAGCGCAGCGAGGAACTTAACCCCTCTAGGTCTGCTTGCTGTGGAGCTCATGCTGCAGGGCTTGTAAGTCAAACGGTATAAACGCTGGGAGCCCAGAGCTGGACCTCCAGAACTCCAGTTCAGCATGGCAGTACATTTTTGTGAAAGATGAGTTTTCACATGAAATATCAGGTAGGGTGACAGTGTTCAGTTCAGGGTTTTGGACTGCCTGATGTGCGGGTAGCCAGCAGACCCTTGGCAATAAAGGGGAATAAAATAAAAGGAACGTTAGCTGGGCAGGTGCATTACTGCCTTTTTTATAGCCCTTGCTGTCACCAGATCAGCAAACACATACGTTGTGTATTTTCTAGCTGCGGCTCCTTCTTTTGAATAATAAGCTGTCATCTTCCTGTGTCCACAAACAGTGAAACAGCAGTGGGAAACACATGCATCCACAGTGAATTAACATTAGCACAGTGGACTGTGATGCAGGACTTTTTGGAGTGAATTGGTGCATGTGTGCGTGAGCGGTGCTGGACGGATCTGCGCTGCTGAAAGAGAAATCCAGATGAAGACCCTAATCCAGCTTCTCAGCAGTACGCTGGAGAAGTTAAGCGTTGAGCGTGTGGCCCTCTGATTCTCTTTGAAGGGGAAAGGCTAACAAGGATTTTGCTTGTGAAAAGTCAGTGTGATGAAAGCTGTCCTCAGAATGGACTGTGCGTCCAGTTAGCAGAAGCTGTTGGTGCAGCGCAGGGTTGTGGATGTCCAGGAGCAAGCAAGATGCAGCTGAGCCAACATGTGAGTCCTTCACATGGCCATCGCACACTCGTCCATTCACACTCACACATGTACGCATTGACTATCAATCTGTCAGGCAATCATTTACATCCCAAGGGGAATTTTTCATCACAGCATGTTGGATGGCACGCATACTGCTGCCGTGCTGCACAGTCCATCCTTGACTGTGTGGACTGTATGGGGGGATGAGGCGTCCGGAAATTTAATTCAAATGCAATATTTTTCGCTGGATTCTGATCTGTGTACTAGAGTAACTCTTTGCAAACCCAAAGGTACTGTGCTACTAACATGCAACGGGCTTAATAAGTGAATTAAAGAGAACAAACTAGCAGATTTGTGCCTTCGTGAAACTAACGATGGACATGGGTTATGCTTCTTTTTTTAACATCCAGTATCCAAATAGTTTAAAGCATTATTTTAAGCATTAATTATTTCCTCTAAAAAGTTCATCAGAGTTCAAAAGTGCACCACATTATGTTTAAAATGTTTTTTTTTTAAATTTTTGCAGCTTTTCTATTTTTCCTGGAGTGTTTTTTTGGCGGTCTATAAAATCCAAAGTCAGCAAAATTGAGGTCCACTAAATCAAGTGTGGACTGTGACTCAAGTCCAGGCGACAACATGGGTTGAATAGTTTGATAAAACACCACCTATTTTGCCTTGAATGTTCCTCCAAGTCGGATGGTTGGAGTCATGTGCCAGAGAACCTGGAAGTGAACCCTCCTAGTCAAATCCTGCTGGAATCACCTGGTTGTTGCTGTTGTGTAGAAGATGTGGCCGCCGAGAGGGGGAAATCTGTCAGGCAGAACCTTTGGTGGGGAATTGAGGGAGTAAACGCCGGTGCCAAGTCGTGCTCGCATCGTAGCTCCATGGCCAAGGACAGCAGAACGGAAGCCACAGTACACAGAGGAGGACCCTGGTCTCCGACTGTGCCTGACTACTTGTTCAACTGCTCATACGGTTCTGTCTCTTACAGGCAGGGTTTTAGCTGCTGTGGAAAGCAAGTTGCAGAGCCACATCAATTTTTTTGTAGGAGGGGTGCCGGGGAAGAACCAGCCTTCACATCATTTGTGGAAACAACCACTCAAGCAGCACTCAAGCACGTTTGTACAACTGCTGTAGGAGATTCAGATGCAATGCAGCACAAAGCATCACCGGGGAGAGATGATGCTGATGAAGAGCAACTATGCAATTTGTTGTCTCCAGCTTTGTTTGCAGAGAAGAAATGTGTCAAAATGGGTGTGTGAGCTTGCGATGGCCATGGCGTCACAAATGGTTCACGCTGTTTGGAATACACGCTTGGCTTTGCCATCAGGGTTTCAGCTTAAATCAGCCCCCACCCTTAGAGGCGTAAGTCATTAAAGGACTTTTTCATCACAGATTCATGCACAACCAAGTTAAAAGATTTAACAGCGCCCTGGTGAAGGAACATTTTAATAAGGATCGGAACTGCAAAAGTGAGAAAGTGGAGGGAGAGCGGAGAGGTAGCCTTAGTGTAGCAGGGAGGGAAAGGGCTCGGCCTTGAGAAGGAGAGGAAGAAAGACTCCTGGGGGGAAGAAATGAGAAAGGGATGGCAACAAATGAGAATCATGAGTCAGAAAAGCGAGCAAGAGCAAGAAAAGACCAGCGTTGTTGATTGAGGCCTTTCCCCAAAATAACACCCTGTGATGACTTTGTAGAATTTATCTCACATTTGCACCTAAGGGGACTCACACTACGCAAAAGGAAATGTGCACAAACACACACACACAGACACACACACACACACACACACACACACACACACCTACACATCAAGCGTTATGGTAACCAGAGGGTCACCAGCTCACCTTAAACACTGTGTTACACTGTGGGAAGGAAGCCCAGGTGAGCTGGAAGCTAAAATGAGCTAAAAAGAGTAGGAGGGGGCAGCAAGCGCCCTGAGGGCAGCACCCCAAGGGCACAGCAGGAGAGGCGGACAGGCCTGAGGGCTTCACCCACTGCTGTTACATGAAACATGGGATGTGTGTGAGTGCAGTGCGCATACGCACACATGCATGCTCACAGACACAAACCCAAGTAATCTAAAAAGACCAAACACATGAACACACCTCTGACAGAAAAGGAAAAAAGGGTTTTGAATATATTTTTGCCCCCTTATGTGGTTCAGGTTCAGGTCTCACCATTGCAGCACAAGGATTTTAGGGACTCTAGAAAGTGAGCAAAACAGATGTGTGTGTCTTAAGAAGGTGCAAATGCAGAGTGACATTCACATAACAAATAATAAAACCGCTGCGTGGCTTTATGTGCAGCAGCTCACATGCTGTCACTCACATCAGTATGAAAACAAATAATAAAGACATGCTGTCACCGACCCTGGCGTAGAGGCACAAAACCGCTCATCAATAAGCAGATACCGTACCCTCTCAAGCTGCAGTAATAACCTTTCAGACGGGCGAAGGTGCAGAATTTTAACTGAGGACGATGCACACATCTCGGTCGCTGGAGTGGCAGGGCCAGGACAGCATCAGCCTTTGAGCTGAGCATTTTGAGAAGCTCCGCCTTGCGTGCCAGATGGAGCCATGGGGGTGCAGGCAGGATGAGGAGAAAGCTTGGGTGTGGCGGAGGAACTCAGCCCTACCATGAGCAGGCGGATCAGAGACTCATCGGAGACTCATTTTCTGCTGCTTCTGGTGTCCTCCTCCATCCCGAAATGTGTGCATCTATGCTGGTGCAGTTCATGCTGAAGGGAGTCAATAGCAGGTCAAGCAGGGAGGAAAGGGGCAGACAGACAGGCAGAGGGTCCAAGGAGCTGTAAGAAGCAGCCACACCTTCACTTCTGAGAAACGGGCAGTAGGGCAAACATGTTGGCCAATCTTTCTGAACCATTTTGATTGATTCTGCAGGGGAAGGGCAGGACCGACTGCCCCGTCTGGATTTATAAGCCCCTGCTTCAGGATGTATAGTGCACATTCATCATCAACCGTTTTATTTTTTCTCGCCATTTTGCAGCCACACAGATGGACGTGTTTAACGGATGATGTTTGAGGGGCCGTGTTTGCTCAGAGGACTGCAAAGTCAGCCTCCTCCTGCTGTCTTCAGTCTGCGCTCAACTCACACTATGGCCTTGCTAGCCTCGCGTACATATTCGCAGCAGAGGAGTGGAAATCTAGCCAGATTGGTGGGCTGTGACCGTAGAGACAGCAGAGGAGCTTCAGCGTGACGTTAGGTCAGTAAGCAAAAGGTGATTTTGGAGGCATTGTGTCCAGTAGCACTTGTTACCTTGCCAAAAGAGCTCCCCCGGTGCAACAGAGGCCATTCGGCTTTTGTCAGCGTCACGCACATTTCTGTTTTCAGCAAATGACTGCTGCTCCGGCTTCATGCCACAGTGTCGCTTTTTGATGCAGACCTTTACTGTTGGAACCAACATTGATCCAGCAGCGTAGTGATCAGAGTTATAACCCGAAACGTTGTTGTGTTTCTGCTGGGCTGAACCTGAATTGAGTTATTAGATGTGTACTTTGTGAAACTGTGCTGGAAGTGGCTGTTTATACAATATTTGCTACAGTAAACCATGCTTGGCATAGTAGAAAATAGATGAACTATACCTTCGATAACAGCTTATGCAGAAGACAGTCTGCTGTATGGATAATGTGTACAATTCCAAACATTTGTTTAAAAATATTTTTTCACAATTTTTAAAATGTAATAAACTTTTATGAACAATTACTCTAAGGGCTAAAATAAAAAAGGTGCTTTTATGAATGAGTGCTGTAGAAGAGTTGTATGAACCTCTGGCATGATTGTCTGCTGCCCCTAAGTAAAGTTATTTCATAGCCTTTAGTAAGTTTTAAACATGAAAAATCAGCCTCATAACTGCTTATAAGTACTGAGTCATTTGTGCCATGATGATAATGAGGTTTCCACCCTGAAAGCCCTCACCTTACCAGCTGATTTCCAGGAGTATGAGCTTACACTCAAGCAGGAGGACACCTGTTCTACAGCCTTCATGTTTGTAAACTGACACTTTTCTCTAAAGTGTCTTACAATGATTTACCCAGTTACATAGCTGGGCAGGCCTGACTGATGTAAATCAGAGTAAACACCTTGATGAATGGAAAAGGATTTCTTGCTCAGCCAAAGTGGAAGATCAGCACAAATGAGGAAGATCTGCAATGCGGTGGATGGACGCGGTCATCACAGCCATGGATGCCCCTTTGTCAAGTCTTAGCCGACTTGCTGAAGACCGTATGCTTTTCAGGACAGCGATTCATAGAGTTACCAAGAGTCGACATGGACTCGACGGCACTTCGCAACAACAACAATAACAATAACAATAACAACCTTGATGAAGTACCACGGCAGCAGGTGGAATTCAAGCTCATGCCCTTTGGGTGCCAGACAGCGACTGTAACCTCGCCACCACCTGCTGCTCAGGTGCAGACGGTAAACAGTAAGATCCTGTCAGCTACAGGGTGTTGCACTCCTGGTGGGCCAAACTGTGATGAGTGGCCTTGGGGGTACGGACATGCGTGTCTTTGAGCTGTGAGAGCAAAATGACTAAGTAATGTAGTAAAAGCAGCAATATTCCCACTGCATATGGAGCCACGCTGGCCTCTGTGGTTAACAGCTTGGCTCATTTGGTGTTTTTGGCACTCCTGCTGGTTGCCCACACCGCATTAACACCACCGTTTGTTCATAAGGCACCTGAGAATGGCCCCCCTCTGTCTCCTTCACCTCACATCTGCTTCAAGACTTCCACTGGAATGCCCGCAAGCCCCTGCACCACCGCTGCCTTCCTCCAGCCTCGGCCTACCAGCGCATGGACACTGACTTGAGGGGGTGAACCGCTCCACACCAGAGGCAGTGTTTACAAGAGCACGGCGAGAACCTGCTGGCATGGCACTCCAGTTATCTTGGTTACACAACCACCTCAAATGTGGGGCCTGAATGGAGAGATTAGAGCCGTTTTAGCTTGACAGCAGATTAGAGAATCTCAAGTGCCGTTTTGTGGTGGCACTGGAAGGTGGCTGGGGGGGGGGCGTCCAGGGAAGCCTGAAAAGTTTACGGTTGGAAACTGACAAGTCCCACTAGGCTTTAATGTAACTGTCTTTTATCTTGTCATTTAGAGGAGTGGGAAGGCCTCAGTTCTGAAGGCAAAAGAGTAATTAATATTTTAACAGAATCACCTTCCAGAGAGGAGAGATGGCAGCAAAGTAGGAAACATTGTTTATACAGAGGGTGGGCAGAGAGAAGAGAAAGAGATTCATAATAAATGGCGCTGTTAACACGGTGCTCTGCAGTATCGGGGATCAAGCAGATCCCGACTGGGAGGAAGGTACTAATTGGTCATTGCCAGGAACAGCGGGATGTTTAACAGAGCGCTAAGGACCCTTTCTTATGCAGGAAGGAGGCAGAGCAACGGCAAGCGCTCACAGGTGTCATACTTCTGCCCTGGTGAGCTACAAGCGGGCCGCTAAAGCTCCTGTGGAATCACAAACCCAGGAAGGCGGCCATTTGGGGAGGGGATCCAAAGGTGCCGATATGCCGAGGCTCTGTGGAGCTGTCAGATGGCACCGCTAAGCAGGCATAATTGATGGCAGATTTCTTCCCTCCCTCATTATTTTGCTCTGTTTGTGCTCCTCCCTGGCAGTCTCCTTCCCCCCCAAAACGAAGAGGCACCATGAAGAAGACAAGAGGTCGTCTGGCATTGAAACAGGTTGACCCCCTTGGAGCCGTAGTCTCTAAGTGCTCTATGGGCAGTTCCAGGTGCCTACTGGCAGCAGCTCTGTGTGATGGAGTGTGCCCCATAACAAAGGAGGGGAGCAGTTACTTCCAGAATTATCCACGCCAGTCTGCTCCCAGTAGCCTGGCAGTAGACGGTGGCTTGGGGCTTGAGGTGCCAAGGTGCACGAAGAACTGCACTGGGGCTGAATGGCAGGTTGGTGTGGCTGCTCCTTATCTTGTCTGCACAGCATCGCCCATCGCAGGAGAGCAGGGAAGGTGCTGAAGGGCCCTGGACCACGGCGTTCCAGCGGCTTTTTCACTGTACCTTTGAGAAAGATACCACCGGTGTTGCAATGCTGACACCAAGCGGGACCACACGAAATGTCTGAGGCGTAGCTGAAAAAGCTGAAAGCATGAATGAGACAGAAGAAATATACTGAACAACTTAATGTATTCATCATTGCCACAACACAGAGGCAGAAGCAGATGGTGGGAGGCACCTCGTCTGGGCTGCTGTCGGAGAGGCAGTAATGATGAACTCCGGAGATGAGCGCTGCTTTTAGCCTGGGGTCACGCATGTTTTTTTCCCTCATTGCAAGGCACAAACAAAAACTTTCACTGCGGTTTGGGACCAATTAGAACCGCAAAAGCTCCTGCGACTGTGAGAAAATACGATAGTCAAAGAAATGTTTCACCCTCATCTTTGATTTGCATTTTTGCTATTACGTAATTATTGGAAGGCTTGAGCGGAGTTGAATAATGAAGCTGCCGAACAGTGTCTTGTGGAAGATGAGCATCTGCGCTGCCACTGGGCCACCAGGCTTTCTACCAGGAAGGAGACAGAAGAAGACGACAGTTCCAGAGTTCTTTCGTGTCAGTAGGCCTAATGTTAAGGAATAACTTGGTTATCTCAGAGCCCTGGAGGGGAGTGGAAAACTTTCTGGGAGACTTGCAGCCATTCCAGCTGATAAACAGGAATACGAATCACAAAGTAAAATCGACGTTTGGCCAATCCGTCCATTAGCAGCATCTTCGTGTGGGGACGAGCCTGGAACCGTAGTTCTGAACACAGGATGAGATGGCAATCCGTTTCAGGGCAAACGCACATCTCACACACACACACACACACACACACGATAAGGGGACACAAACAACACACACATACACTCAGAAATACACACTAAGGAAACTCAGGCACTTGACACATTTCTTTAGGTTGTGGGAGGAAACCAGAGCAGCTGGATCAAACAAATTTGAACACAGAGGGAGCAAGCAAACTCCACACTGATTGAGTTGGATTAGAACCCATGTCCAAATGTACAACGCAGGAGACGGGACACCAGAAGCACCAGCTGTGCCACTGTGCCTCCCTGTCCACCAAAAAAAAAAAAAAAAAAAAAAACAGCATTGTAGTTTGTCTGCACCTTGAACGCATATGTATACAATGCCAGCTTGTAAATGTCATGTAATGAGTAATAATACAATGGAAACAACTTATTTAAGTGCAACAGATGTAAAGCAATTTTTAGCCCATTTTCGCCTCCACGCATGCCGCACAGTTGCATGTGACCAAGAGTAAGTGTGCGCATTGGCCTCGGTGCTCTCATGTACACAAGAAAATGCTCATTTGCATACTTGCTGGGGCTGCATTGTGTGTTTTATAGCTTTCTGACCGGAGATGCTGATGACTCATGTTTTATTGTCCTTTGGAAAATGTAAATCAGCGTCCGGTGAGATGGGAGCAAGATTGTGGCTACCGTGCTGCTGGCAGGTGTTTTAGAGTTGTGGGATCAATTGATGGCCTGGCTGTTCAGGTTCGATGCTCATCACAGTGATTCTCTGGTTTCCCTGCTTTCACACACATTGGTCTCCAGCCAAGGAGCAGCTACTTTTGAGGCCCATGGAAGACTTCCCTTCGACCTTTGACCGTTGACAAAGTTGTATTCGGGTTCATGAACAAAGTTTCCTTGGCTGTGAATGGTACCAATCCCATCCCATCCACCCGGCTAGCATTTCCGTTCCTGTCTGCCTTACCCTCCTGGTTCCTTGTCCCCTCTTGCTCCCTCTTACCCCTACATCCTGACCTTTGCTGATGCACACTTTACTGGCCTTGTTGGAAAATCTTTTTGCAGGAAGTGAACTGTTATAATGTTCCCTTCGTTTTGTTAAAAGATAAATCCTACCGCTGTTTATCTAATCGTAAGTAAAATTCTCAGCTGAGAGCTTAAGCATCCATCAAGTATTTCATTTATACACAAAAAGGAGAAGCATTTCAAGTTATGTGAGTGACTTGGGGCTGATATTAAATGTTGTGCCATCAACAAGAGTGTTTTGTTGCTGTGGTTTTGTGTACAGCGCTCTATGCTCAAGCAGCAGCCTTCAATGTGTTCTCCCGTCCTGCCCTCCCCCGGTGCAGAGCCTTCGACCGACAGACCAGCAGTCCACATCTGCGTTTGCTGTTCTGCTGCAGTTGTCGCTCAGGATTTGTATGCAAACAAGAGAGCTTCCATTTCAGCATTAATGTCCATGGCAGGTGTCTGCCCCTAGCAGCCAGTACGGAGCTGCCATTAGCAAAGCACCGGGTGAAGAGCCCTCCCGAGAGGTCTGATTTCATTTTAGGGGGAAGGCAAGAAGATAAATGGATGATAATGCAAAAAACACAGGCAACTTTGTAGCTGACTGAATAAAAGGAAACGAACTGCACGAGTGCCGCACAGCCATTACAACTCAGTTTATTTTTCTTTTCTGTATGTTCGCACGACTCCTATTGCCCAAAATCAAGTGCCATCATGTGTGTTCGTCCTGAAAGATTTGTCAGTCCTGGTGCTGTATTTCCATGTTGGCAGTCACTGGACTGCCATTCTGTTCTGCCTGACAATGCAGTGGGTGCATAAGGAGGGCCGATGCAGGGATATTGTGTGAGACGAACAATGTGTCATGTGGCAGGGTGATGTGTTGTGCTGTGCCGCTGGGTGACATTTTGGTGGTGTAGTGACAACATGGGATGTCGGTCGGGGACGAGCATGCACGGTGCTGGCAGGAGCAGAGATGGACCCTGCTCAATAAGTGCTTCTCTTTCACTCTCTTTCAGGGCAGGAGAGGCCATGCCATTCGGCTGTTTAACATTCGGGGAGAAGAAGGATTACAACAGTCCCTCGGAGGTCACAGACAAATATGACCTCGGACAGATTGTTAAATCGTAAGTGTCACCCGGGTCCACGCATCTCATTCGTACAGGAGGCTCTGCTGGGGGTGTGTTGATGTCATAGCACAGTGCACATAGATGCTTCTTTCTTAATGGTTGAGAGGGTCTTACAGACACTTAGAGAGAGGATACCTCACCAATATTGCTGTCTCATAGGTCTAAATCCACCCATGAGCAAATCTGTCCATATCAATAACATCTGACATTGTATTACATTAAGTATTGAGGAAGTGCTTGGCAGACACCCCAGCCATTAAACCCAAATGGCTTCTCAGATATAATCTATCAAATATGATGTTCAAATACTTCAGCAAGTACAGCCATTTTAAACAGCGTACAGCAAAGAGTGGGGGTGCCTAACCGGGGTCTTTACCCTCTGAACAGAAATCACTGTCACAATTTCTACTGCTATTGCTAATATTTTTTCATTTCCCTTCGTAGCTATGTCTTCACCTCTTCGTGTGCTGTATTTCAAATGATGCACAGCTTATTATGCTTGTTCTTTATTTAAGGCACAGCCACTGCATATAAAACCCAAAATAGCTGTTCTGATATTGTCTGCAGTGTGAAGACTTAAAAAAAAAAGAAAAGAAAAAGATATTATGTTGGTTTTTGCTGCGCACAATTTGACTTGTGCCACCTTTCTGCAGTTTACTACAAAGTGCGAGCTTTCCGATTTCCCCAGAAAAGACTTTCCAGTGCTGGCAATAGATCAGAGGGGTGAAGGTGCTGTTCCTGTGTCATCTGAGCTTTTAAACATACTTAATGTTGAAGGCAAAGCCTGGGTTTTATTGCCAATTCTACTGCTGTGTTGCTGCATTCTGTTCACTACACCTTGCGAGTATCACCATTCCACACTGTGGTGGTCCTGTCCAGCGAGGAGTTCTGTGAGATTTTCCGGGCCAAGGACAAGAACACGTTAAAAATGTACACGTGTAAGAAATTCCTGAAGAAAGATGGAAGAAAAGTCCGGAAAGCGGCCAAGAATGAAATCCTCATCTTGAAAATGTGAGTCATTTCAATGTGGTTTTTACATGCCTCTTGCATGAATCTCTTTGTTTATTTGCTGCTTTAAAGTTCCTGCAAGCTTTACGGGAGGGCAAGTAGCTGACTGTGTGGTCACAGCTGCTCACCTGATCTCTAAGGAGTTGGGTTCAAGTCACACCTCCTGCTAGCGTACTGCTTTGGCAAGGTGCTCATGCTGAGGTGCTCTGCTGCTCGCAGCTGCCCAGGTGCATTAACGGCTAAATCTCTGCAAGCAGCTTAACACTGCCAGGCGCTTTGGAGAAAAGCTCAAGGAATAAATTGCATTAAAAAAATCTCCAAATATGTTCTTTGAACAGTGAAATGCCTTTTGCTGATTGTCCAACCTTTTCATTCAGTCTTAAAGCTCTGGACTTGACTGCATGTTTGTGACAAGGCAGTTCATTTTAGCCCGGTGTCTGCATTGGTGTTTGGATGCCTGCTTGTTGGGGGGTCTGTGAGGGTCTGCAGCAGCTCCTCAGCACAGTGGCCCAAACCCCAGTTGCACTGAAGAAAACATGAAATGTTTCAGGCAGCGTTGTTTCAGAATGGAAAAATTTTAAATGTTCCCCATTAGGCTTCAGGCCTTCAGGCCCAACTTTAAGGTCTCAAGACTGAGACACGTGAGAAAGCAGGTTGCGAGGGGAAGAAAAAAAGGCAAAAAAACCAGAGTCAAAGTACAGTATTGCTGTATTTTTACCCCTCATGTCATCTGCTTGCTGGTTCTGCATACCTGGTGGCTTGTTGACACCCAGTCAGGGCCACGGCTTTGCTGGAGAGGTGGCCCACTTGCTCCAGCACTTCACTGCCAAAGGACTTCACCCCATTTTTTTCTGCTTTGTACAATCTCACCTTCATGGTAAGCACAATGCTGCACGCATGGGGCAGCAGCACAAGCACAAATGGGGGAAAGAAGTTGCTCACGAGCAGGAAGCCCGATCCTTCCAACTGAATGGAGCCTCGGTGTTTCACATTCACACGTTAGGGGCTCCTCTGCAGCTTGTGGACACGAAAGTTACCGCAAATGTGGGGTCATTCTTGCACCAGGATTGCATTGCCATAGTTTCCAGGTACGCTACAGTACAATACTTTGTTACAAACAGCTTTATGTGGATGGACGTGTAACAACATGCTCCTCTCTGCCGGTTTCTGGTCGAGGGTGCAGTAGCAGTGTTTTCAGATGCTGAAGTTTTGTATTGTTGGCCATTTTTGAGCACTTTACCTCGACTGCCTAGAGTTTGGCCAAGGTTAGAATCTGATTTGGGATTTGACCCACAACCCTGCAATGCCAGAGACAACATTAATGCAGGAAGGTTACCTAGCTATAGCTGCAGCGACTTTGACTTTGTTTTGCCTAACAGACTAGCCGGCAGTATTTTACCGCAGCGCAGGATTCTCTGCACTTGGACTCGGTAGCTGCTTCACTTTGGATGTCCGTGTCAGTCAAGCCTTTTAAATGACTGAATCTCTGTCTTTTCAAATTCATAGGGTGAAGCACCCCAACATTCTCCAGCTTGTCGATGTGTTTGAAACAAGAAAGGAATACTTCCTCTTCCTTGAGCTGTAAGTGAGTTTCTGTTTGGATGCCTGACCTGAAGGGCAATTTGATTTCCTATGATTTGATTTGGAATGAAACGGCACGTTTCAGAGCCGTGCTGATATTCCCAGTGCGCTCAGCTCACCCCTGAGCTTTACTATATTTATAGGCATAATGAAAACTCTTCTGTTCTTGCATGTGCTTTCTTGTTGCATTTGCAAGTGTAAAACACAAACGTGAATCCCAGCTGCAGAGAAAACACAAACCTTTCCTAGAAAGCTGGGCACATTTCCTGTACACACAATGAGTTTATGTATTTATTAGGAAACTGACCTCTGCTTTAGAAAGCGTTACCATAGCATATATCACAGGGAATTCATACATCTCCCAGCCGCTGTGGGCAGACCAGCGGATCTCGGTGCTCCGAGTTCTTTTGTCCCCCTGGTCTGTTGCTTTAGATCCCTCAAACTGCCCAGGATATGAATGAGTTTGACTAAGCTGTTCTGTGAAAGATGCTGCAGTTCAAATCATTTAAAGCAACACATGCAGACTTATGGTCTCCTTATCCCTACTGTAGTGAGAAATTTCATGAAAAACAAAAGACAAAATGGCAGGGTCATTTCGGCTCAGTGCAGTGCAGGATGCTGAAGTTACTAACCAGTTTGGTTGTATTTTTCACAAATGACAAATGTACAACAGAACATAGCTCACTGACACAGCTGCAGGTGCACCAGCTATCAGATTTACTATGCTGTAGCCCACACTCCCGAACAGCAGTTCTGTTTAACACAGATGAACAATTAGCCAGCTAGCACATTAGCTTAATGCAGTTTTAAATGTGTTTAATTGCGTGCTCTGCTCAGCGAACAGGTCAGTTAGAACAACTTAATAAGGTGCTCCTATGGGACAAAAAGCAGCAGACGAACAGGAAAAAAGATGAGCTGGGATGAGCAGGCCTCGGCTGAGCTCGGGCCACACCACACTGAGAAAACCAGCAGCACCAGATCACATGTTGCTTTGTCGCACCTTCTGTGCTGCCTCTGCAAATAACCCATAATAACCACTGAGCTTTACAAATTACTGGCACAGTGTAGTACAAAGCACCCTCAGAAGTAACAGCTACAGCCTTGGCTTCTTTTTCTTTTCCTAACGCAGCATCAGATGAACCCAATCTAACCTAATAACCCTAAATAAAGAAAATGTCTGTAAAAACAGTGAATGAATATTTGTAATGTTTTTCTTGGGCAGATAGACCAAAATATGGTAACCAACACAGTCAAAGTCAGAACAAGGAGGATAAATTTCCTGCGCTGGATGGACATTGCGTCTAGGTTGCAGCCATGTTATGTGCTGTACTGTGCAGTTCACTGTTCTCGGTTCTGACCCCTTTCTGCTCCCCAGTATCTCCTGTTACTGAACATTTACCACAGGTCAGAGCAGGTAAACATTTACAACACTTTGGTGTTGAGCTGACGGGTTTGCTTTCGACTCGCAGGGCTACAGGCAGAGAAGTGTTTGACTGGATCCTGGATCAGGGCTACTACTCTGAGCGGGACACCAGCAACGTCGTCCGACAGGTCTTGGAAGCTGTGGCCTATTTGCACTCACTGCGCATCGTCCACAGGAACCTCAAGGTACACAAATAAGGGCTGCAACTGCTGTGGACGGGGGGTGGGGGGTTCTGGAGCCGCCTTTGGGCCTTTTCACTGCCACACAGTAGTGTTTATCTGTACAAGTAAGTATCTGTTTGCGTGTGGTACATAGGCTGTGGCACAGTAAGATGAATTGGTCCAGTGTGACCCGTTAGTCTATTAGTTCTGAATTCTGCAGTCAGACTGACAAAATCAAGGTGAATGTACACAATGTGTGGGAAAAGGGAATCATTATAGTTGATATAACAGTGAGAGGAAATCACAGCTTATGGGTCTCTGCTTTAGCTGGAGAACCTGGTGTACTACAACCGTCTGAAACACTCCAAGATCGTCATCAGCGATTTCCACCTGGCCAAGCTGGAGAACGGACTCATCAAGGAGCCTTGTGGGACCCCAGAATACTTGGGTGAGAGGAGAAAAGGGTCTTACCAGAGGATCTGGGGGAGGAGATTATGGTGTAATACTTGGAACTGGGGAGATGGAACTCTTACAGCAGAGGCTGTCAGGATCACTGAGCTGTAGAGCGATGGCAAGAAGCTTATAACTGCAGCAGTGATGACCTTATAATAAGTAGGAGGGATTAGATGCTGTACAAGGTGTGTGCTTAAACCTGGGATATCGGGGCAATATCTGAAAGATGAGAAGTGGAACAAGTTAATTATACACGAAAAGGGAGGCCCTTCACTGCATATGGAAACGGTGTAATAATGTTACTTTGTTCCTCGTGTAAACCAAGAAGCGGCAACTTGAGCCGTTTATACAGCTTTTGTACTGCAGCAGTTTGCAGTGTGTTGCTCAGCAGGACAAGTGCTGAGCCCCTCCTGGATCTTGAACCTCAGGACCGGGCACCTGCTGGACGCTGCCTGGGAGGACAAGTTTGTTAGAGCACTGGTGGCAGGAATTAGCCCCTGGGTGGGATGGCAGCATTAAAGTGTAGATGGGTCCTCTGGGGAGAGCCATGCCTTTGAGGGGGTGGTGTCACATGAGCAGCCCTGTCCTTCCTGTTTCAGCCCCCGAGGTCGTGGGACGACAGAGATATGGGAGACCTGTGGACTGCTGGGCCCTGGGAGTCATCATGTACATATTGTGAGTATGTAGCACATGGCTATGAACATCAAACCTGACACTACTGTACAGCCAAAGGGCAGCTATTTCCAGAAGGCCTGGTGTGAACGGAATATCAAGAAATAGCCCGCTGAACTGCAACCTCTGTTCCCAGGCTGTCTGGAAACCCCCCCTTCTATGACGAGACCGACGACGATGACTACGAGAACCACGACAAAAACCTCTTCCGGAAGATTCTGGCCGGAGACTATGAGTTTGACTCTCCGTACTGGGATGACATCTCAGATTCCGGTATGAAAAACTCCAACGTAGTCCCCAGCACACTGAGTCCTGCAGCAAAGTACCCAGTAGGGTGTTGACTGCTGTACGTATGTCTGTCTCACAGCAAAGAGCCTGGTGTCTCGGCTGATGGAGGTGGACCAGGACCAGAGGTTGACTGCACAAGAGGCCATCAATCACGAGTGGTACCGAAATGTTCACTCCTGTGGTTCATGTCTGTATCAGCAAATTGTCCGGTTGCATACATTACTGATGGAGGCTGCTGAGCTACTGTGGTTGTTTGTGTTGCTAAAATGGTAAAATCCTCTCCTGTGGTTCTCCTCTGCTCTGTTTCCTAAAATCTGGAAGATGTTACATGATTAAGAAGGACACTGGCAGAGGGATTTTACTTAATGCCTTGTTCCAACCTTTGCAGGATATCCGGGAATGCAGCCTCAGACAAAAACATCAAGGACGGCGTGTGTGCGCAAATTGAGAAGAATTTTGCAAAAGCCAAGTGGAAGGTAATGCTCTGTTTTACACCCCTGAGTACTGACTTCACAGAGGGAACGGGACCAGAACGCTTCTGCCCCCTGGTGGCCATGTCCCATTATAACAGGCAGCGCAACCATGACGCACTCATCCCCCGCTCCTAAATGTTTCCAGAAAACTGGTAATGAAATTACTTATGGCATCATTTCCTGTAGGAAAAATCCACATCATTCCAAGAGCATCCTGAGTTCAGTCCAGAGTCATCCTAAATGCTGCTTAATATCACAAAGAAAAAGTTGTGCTGCACAATAAAATAGCATAACAATGCACCACATTAACCAGTGCACCACATTAACCAGTGTAACATATTGAGCCGTGCATAACCAGGTGTGACATCCTGTGTTCTGCAGAAAGCAGTGCGGGTCACGACCATTATGAAGAGGCTTCGTGCTCCAGAGCAGAGTGACGCAGCATCAGCCAATCCCTCCGTGCAGCCAGCAGGTGCACAGGGCACAACCCCAGCATCAGAGAATAAACCTGTTGCTCCAGCTGCCAACCCTGAGGGTCCTCCATGCAGCGCGGAGCCCCCAGCTGGTGAGCAGGTCCCAACCCCTCAGCCGGAGAGCACGGGTGCTGTGGGTGGAGATGCGGCTGAAGGTCTGGCCCTGTCCAGCACTGTGGCTCAGCTTGAGGAAACCTCATCACGGTGTAATGGGGAGACCACAGCTACACTACCATCTTCAGCAGAAGCCAGTAGTGAGCAAAATGGTTAAGGATCTGCTTGGTACTGAGCTGATCAAAGTTCCCCAAACCCTACCCTGCATTCTGTACATTAGCTGCTGGCATGGTGACACTTAATCTGCTCCTTACTTTCACAGCCTCTGTGTTACATCTCTCCTGAGCAGCTCGCTGGCCTGTGCTCCACAGTGGTCCTAACCTCATGTCCTCCTTAATCCAAACAACTGCTTCGTCCATTTCGTTCTTTTTCTCGAATCCCCTCTCCAGCCTTCGACAAGCTCCCTTGTCCTGTGCTGTTTGCCGGCAGCTGTAGTGCCTGCTTTCAGCTTCCCGTCTCTGATCGGAATCCTAATGGTTAAAGCATGAGCAAACGCAGTAGCTGCAGAACATTTGCATTTTGCAGGGATTTCAGCATGTTTGTGTGGAGCTGCCGCGCAGCCGACACCCTCGTGAGGTTCGGTAGGAGTGACCAGCTGCTGTGAGCTGCGCCCACATGGATGGTTTGCCGAGATCCTGCTCAGGAAAGCACCACACAGCTCTTCACCTGTACATGTACTGTAAATAGATACCAAAAAGGTATGTGATCCCAAGATTGCTCATCTGTTATTATTTGTAAAGTGACAGGTGGACAGTGAGATGCTTTTATTCTCCACTTAACACTGCAGCTAACAAGTAAACATCCACAGCACCTCAGCCTCCCCCACGTCCTACACCGCAATTTAGAGTCACCGGTCATTTTTGGTCTTTTACTTCGACGCGTTTGCTGTGTGGTGTATCGCAGTGTTAGGCAGTGAGGTGCCGTGTTAGAATCCTAGTTTTTCATGTTTTCACACGTAATGCTTTAGAGGTCAACAAGTTCTTCTCTGCCAAGCGAAGGCACCCCGCTGCTCTCAGGGCAGCTGTATCTTGTCACAAATTTTTGGAAGGTAGTAGGAAGGTACCGGGCATGAAAAAGCTCACAATTAGGCTGATTTCATTCAAGTGGCATGCAGAGCATTTAAGTGGAAATGAATTTTGCTATAAATATGATGAATAATAAGATGAATAATAATGATATTTGACAGTAATACAACTGTAGATGGCATTCTACTCAGATGTTGCAGTTGTGACCGTATGCTTGCACTCTGTAGGCCTAAGGGATCAGCTTGGCTCCAGACACGTCTCCGTCAACCCCACATTTCTTGCCCTCCTCCTTCCGGTCTTCTCGTTTGAACTCTTTCAGTTTTTCTGAAATGTGTTTCTCATTCTTACTTTCCACCTTAATCTTCATCTTCATACATCCTCCGCTGCTTCTTTGCCTGTAATTTACTGATCCAGCTCATTGCAAAAAGCCTGCCTGTTCCTCTGGTTTTACATGACAAGGTTATTCTGTGAATACCAATACTAAAAGCCATTATTGTTTCTTGTTGCCTTTTGTTTAAATGTTCTGTTGTAAAAAGAAATGGAATTAGTTTAAGGTTCTGGTGTCATCTGTGCTGGACAGGTAATTTAGCTGCACTGAGATAAAAAAAAAGCATGTACTGTACATGATTTTATTATAATTGTCCTTCATGTAATTTATTTATTTGTGTACCTGTGTATCATATGTCAATGATCCAATAATGTAATTTTTTCTTCACTGTTCTTCATTGGGACAAATTACGTGACAGCACAGTCCTCTCTAACTTATTACCAGAGCAATATTCAGGTTGCTTCTTCAAACTGTGACGCCGCTTCCCGTGTCCTTTACGCAGAACATGTAGGAACCGGCGTAGCGCCGTTGCAGCACTGCACGTGCAGCCGCCATCGTGCAGCAGCAAGGCTTTCGGCTCTCATTAGTCACCTCCTGCTGACCCCTGCTCAGCACCTCAGCACTCAGGTTTGCCACTGTCCCACAATGCATTTCTACCAGCACTGAAACCACTGTGGCTTTGGCCGCCTCTGCTAAGAACCAGCAAACCTGTGGTTAATATGTGCTGTGGTCAGACTCATGCGTCACTCTCCAGTCTCTGCGGCCATATTTAATAGATCACTCCCTGGCGCTTCGCTCCTCTTTTATTCCTTTTCATTTAATTTCATTTGGTTTAGTTTTTTTCTATGCTCTCCCCTCTTTGTTTGTGCCTACAGGCAACTGTTTAATTCTGCACTTCTGGAGCGCAAAGCCTAAATTTTCTATATAAAGAAGAAATGTTAAGTGATCCATTCTGTTGACAGTGACTTTTAATCAGACATGTTCAAGTCTTTGCTGTTCCATCCAAACTGAACTTGTGCATTTCTGATGCTGGAACCTGTATATTTGAACAGCAAGTTCATCAGCACGTTCTGCTCCTCCTGATGTTCCGTTCTGACTGAACCCTCCAGAAGTTGTGTTGAAAAGCTGTGTGGCTGAGGGAAAAGAGGCGATGGACTCGGCTTTAGCACAGCAGTCAGCGTGACCCGTCTGTCTCTCCATGACCTCTGACATCCCCAAATGTCCCTGTGGTAGGGGTACATGGGCCCCCTCAGGCCCCGTCTCCTCTTTACAGCCTCTGTACTCCTTGACTGACTTTATCAAGTTGATGGTAATAAAAGTTTCTTCATGATGTTCAAGTTCCTCTCCTGTTTCTCTTTTGCCAAACTGTTGTCTTTCTTCCAGAGGGGCTCTTAAAAGCAAGATGTGACACTTACACCCCCCTGGGCCACAGTGCAGACAAACAGCTAGAAAGAAAACACCTTGCTTTAGGTTCATTGCTTTTAAAATGATCCCAAGAAACCACAAAGTTTTCCATATTTCTTCAAGGTTTCTGAATTCATTTTGTTTTTGCTTCAGTCAAATATTGACTTCATTCCATGCCGTTTACATGCAAATCCATATGCTTACTCGAGGACTGTCATTTTTAACTTGGTTCAAGAAATAATACAGTATAATTGTAAAAAAAAATTCTTCAGGTTATTTTGAAATTATGGTTTATAGCCATTATTTCAGCTATACGGGTTTCCTAGCTTTTCAAAGAGTGAGAAAGATGAATGCTGAGCTGATAAAAGGTAGGCACGCAGCCCTTTTCTGACATTTTTACTCGTTCAGCCTCAGAACTGCAGAAACACTTTAAGCCTTGAAAAGGGCCACCAACGCACCTCTTTCAGCGCCACTTTTGTCCGGATGGCCCAATGCGGCCATGAGGTTCCCTCCTCGCCTTTCACCACAGCCGTGATAGTACTTCCTCTCGGTTTTGCATGCAGCGTCACACGAACCTCAAGAACGGCCTATTTGCACCGCAATCTCTCCGTTCGTGTGAGAGGTGCTTTTTATTTTTTTTTATTGAGTTGTACGCCACTTTGAGGGGAAAGGCGTCTGTTAAGGAAATAAAAGCAAAAAAAACGAAGCAGAACAAACGGGAATCCAGAGCTCGCGCTTCCCGCGGCACTCGCCGCTCGGCGAGCCGTGTTCTGAGCTGCTGTACCCGGGCGTTGCTTCTCGCTGTTTAAAACAAGTCAGTTCCGACATTTTAAATATAACATCGATTTCAAGACATCTGCCCTGGCGGAGGGTTCATTTTCAAGTTTATTTATGTCTCTTTGAACTGTGTGTGGATGTAAATCAGGTACATCGCCTCAGTTTACCTCACGCTTTTCACCTGGTCATTGCAGGTTGCGGATACATTAGCTACTTTCTGTGGTAGTTGCACTTTCTGGTATTAAAAAGAAAATCAAAACTGCTTTTAGGATTAAAATGCGAAATTACGGATATAGTGGAAGAAAGCTTTTAGGTATGTTGGCAAACGATGTAGCCCAGGCAAGGTAATTCCATTTCAACTCGCTGCGAACGCGTTACAGAGGTGAATAGCATTCTAGATCAAAGTATGAGTTTAAAATGTACCACACAAAATAGTACAAATAGTATTTGGAATACCAGGAACATCTTTTATTCGACTTATAAACTCAATTTCAGGAAGAAAAATCTGATGGAATAAATTACACGTAAACTGCTCTGTTAAAGAAAAATAAACTTAACAGAAAATGTCACCTAGACAGACACGGGCTGAAAACTGAAGCTATCGGACAAACGCTGTTTAGTTGCAATAGACAATATTGTACATAGCTGTATGGCAGGAAAAATACTTTGGCCAAATGAATATCTGGTACAGCAAAGTTGTGTGTTAGATGTGTATTTTTCATTCAGGAATGTAACGTATTTGGAACAAATTTCCTTCTGGTGGATTGAGTATTTTATTGGTTTGGCTGTGATAGCTGTGAGGCATCAGCAGACACAGCCATGGCTTTGGTGTAAGAGTCCCTCCAGCACAATGTGCTTCCCATAGTGACCTGCTATCCTGTGGAGCTTAATGTTATGCATGCTGGTTTCAATTTCTAAATAAAAATAAATGTCACAAAACCAAAAAAAATAAATAAATAAAACTGGTGAATTGAGAGAAAGTTTAACACCGAAAAATACATAATGAGCTTGAAGGAGACAAAAAAGAAGTATTTGGGGGAGATAAATAGTCCAAGTAATGTTCTTATATTCAGTCTGACCTCATAGTTTTTTGTAACATTCCTATGTCTATAGGTATTTTTGAGGCCCAGTTGGACATTTTTAAGGTGTAAGTTTGATGTTCAAGTTTTGTTTTGTTTTCCTCAAGGTGACCAGTACAAATTTCTTAGTGGGTCCATAAATAAAAGATTCTCCAGCAGGCAACAGAAAGAAATACCTGGCTTGGGTGAGTACCTCAGAAATTTGTGGTAAAAAAACTTTATATTTTGTTTGCAATTCTGGTTTGATGTGTGTGTGGTTCTTTGTATGTGTTTGTATATCAGTATTGAGCAGTAGAGCTCCATATACATCCCGTAATGGTACTTAGAGAATTAATTCAATCATTGTGGTTTCTTCAAAGTGTGTTTGGACAAAGCAGAGAAAATGCCAGAATTAAGTTTGGATTCACTGGAGGTAAGTGTGAAACATGCAGTCTGGATGTGGCTGTGAAGTGAAGCCTGAGGTGGCAGCTATGCTTGGTAAGCGGCACAAGTCTTCACATGCTGTAAGACTACTGTATCTAGACAGGGAAATGCAGTGTTCAAGGTAACACACATTTTGATCTTAGCAGTGCAGATGGTTGCAGGTGTTGCTCAGGTTAGTCTGTCTTAGCTCTAAAATCAAGTTTATGTATTTGGTGTGGTACAGTGGGCAGTGTTGGTGCCACACAGTGCCTGGACTGTGTGTTTGAATGTGGGGTTCAAATCTAGCTCAATCCATGCCCACAGACCAAAGGTATGTGTTCCAGGTGAATTTGTGACTGAATTCTTCTTAGTTTATTGCCTTCTTTCCTGTAGCTCCAGACTACTAAGATCCTCATGGGAATGAATTTATTTTATTTGGGATACACCTCTCTTGGACGCAACCCAATGTATTCAAATGTGCACTCCAGGGAAAAAAGTTTTAGATACAAACACATGATTATGAAAGCACAGCTTGTTTGTTTGGTACAGTCATTAGTTTACACAAATCACTTATGTAGGTGCCTGTTGAAGTAAAATGAGTGGCAGTTATGTATAGTAGTAGCACATGGTTTTGAAATTAATTTATGATGGTGTCGAAAGACTGGGAGAGAAATGGGATTGGAAGAAAAAAAGTTTTGAGACCCTTTTTGAATCTTTTGAGGATTTTCAATATTTCTAAGGATGCGATGTGCCACTGTTTTAGTGGTCCATTGTACTAATCTGTTCTAGCAAGGATAAGGAGGTTCTGGTGACTAACATGTTGAACATATGCACGTGTTGCAGAGAAGCTAAAAGAGATGCAGCTGTGCTAGACTGGAAACCTTCCAACACTGTGAGGAACCTAGTCTTTACTCCTGGGTTTTGCAGGTTTTAGAAGTGGAAATGATGGCAGTTAAATGAGCTCCAATTTTGGGCATTGTTTCTGTCCAATGTAGGTGTTTACAGTTTTGACCATGAAACTACTAATAAAGTACGGTACACTATTTCCTACCCACAAAACTCTTATTGTTAAACTCTTATTATTAAATAGTAATTTTTATGAGCACAATGGGTCTCTTGGCTTGTAAGCATTTGGGACACTGATGTGTCAGGAATCTGTAGGATGACACTATGTAAGTATGCCCTCTTGTGGACATTATGACTTCATCTGCAAAGCATAAGATCAAACTTTAGAAAGATTCAAGGTTCGCTTTATTGGTACTCTGCACTTAAACAGATGTAAAAGAGAGGAAAAAAATATAGTTTCTCCATTGTGCACAATACACTAAACACAACAAGACGACATACCGTTGGCAACACAGAAGAATACGTATGAAAGCAGAAACAATTAATGAGGTAGTTTGTATATAAATAGATACAGTTCAACAAACAATTTTATTGTGCTAGTACACTTAAATATTGGTGTGAATGTGAGGCAAATGCTATAACGTGTTTACTGAGCTTGTTGAAACTTGCTTTCATGGTTCATACTCTATGTTCACTGATCTTAGGTTTTATTTTGGCTAATAAAAATACTTGGCACAGTGAAGTTGATGATGGTACTGAAATGGAACCCTGGTATAATCATACCATTCTACCCTGACTTCACTGAGCACTGCAGTTCTACTGGTACGAGCTGCTAAGTTTGTAGTTTTACACAAGTGGTTATCAGTCCTCATCGTGGGTGCCTCACATGTTTTGTTTTTTGTTAACAGCTAAGCTTTTTATTAATTATCCTTGACCAAATAATTTTTTATCAGTAAGACTGCAAACATCCATGCAAAAAATGCAGTATGTGATTTGTACTTCTGTCAAAGGTTTCTGTTTGTGTTAAACTAAAACTGATACATGTGTAAGACAGTTGTAGGTGGTATAACGATAGAATGTTTCAGTAAAGCTGAAAAAAGTACACAAGTACAGGATCTCATTGTCAGTTAATTGTTTGAAGGCTAAGAACAACTAAAGATGCATTAGTTGTAAAAACGGTTTAACAAATTAGTGAACTTTGCCTCTCAACAGCAACATTTTAATACAGTTTATAATGATACTGTGTCCTGAGTTGACACATTATCATTCAAGATCATTTCAGTTATGATGTGTATTCCATCAACAGTTTAGTGGAGCATACTTAAGAGATCAGCTGGAACAAAAGCCAGTATTTGCGTATATCTACTGTAACCACGGTTCAGAGCCACCATTTACAAATAAAATTTCACAAATGCCTGCACGTTCACACTGTGTTATAACACGAGTTAAGTAATTGTATAATATTACAATCATTGAAGGTGCTGGAAGTATTAGACTGGTTGTGCATTTGGATGGGTGTTTGGTATATAGTTCGTTGGCACTTGGGGTCCACTTTGTTTAGCCCAGCTGTGGGAACTCCTCAAGATGGAAGAGGGGCCACGAAGGGTTTATGAAAATGATGCCAAGGAGCGGAAGTAACAGAGCATGCTTAAATGCATATACGCATGATTGATGAATCCCTGTCTGTGGCCAGTGGTTTGGCTTGACACCCTCCTCCCAAATTTTTTTACAAAAACTACAATAAGCATGGATAATCCAGTAACTGACAAAATCAGAGTATATAGTACAAATAAAGAAACATAATGTCAACAGTATTAATAATGGCAATAAAAATATGCCATTTGTAATAATAATGCCATTTTGAGCCTAAATTTTTGTAATTTATTCCCCAATTAAATCTCCATTTTATCTATCAGACTATCATGATAAAATTTCAGCTTTCGAATGGGCGAGTAGGATTAATCTGAGTGTCAAAGCAAAGCCTGCAATTCTTCAAATGAGAAGCTGGATGTGGTTGGAGTTGCAGTCCATCTTTATGGGTTTAGATGTGCCACTAAATCTCAGTTTTTTCCAGTAAATGTGCCAAGTATCGTAGGAGTTGTCCTCATACCTGACCTGTGCAACTGCATGGTTCATCCATATGGTGGAAGCAGAGGTTTAGCTTTCTAAATTGTTGTATATAAAACTTGTGAGGGCTTTTGAAACACGTAAATGCTCGTTGTGGCTTTCAGGGGTTTGTTTTCAGTCTTGTAGCCTTGCCTTGGTTTCAGTCTTCCATTTTTCCTTAACAGGTGTGCAATTATGCTGTCCTCAGAACTGTTTCTTAGCATCACATGAAAGCAGGGACTTACCTGAGCTGTGTTTAATTGTAGTAGCTCTAAGGGTAGCTGGGAATGCAGAAGCAGTAGGAAATGAACTGTTGTCTCCCCCAGGCCCCTGAGAGCCATGTGGCTGCTGTCGGTTGGGATTCAGAGGATTAGGCGATAGAACGGAATTTGGGGTTGGACTTCAACTCCCTGTAGTCTCTCTGCAGAACATTTTGTTTTTACTTTTAATTGAATTCCAATTCCAGCATGGAGTATCGTGGATCAGCAGGAACCAGTCTGTGAGACAAAGAAAGGAAAAAGTTTGACTCCAGAAAACCCCCTCTAAGCTCCTAAGGCCCAACCTCCATTCTCTAGTGCAAACAAATCTCTCCTGCCAAAATTCCATCATCAACATCAAGGCACCAGTATTCTCCTCAGAGTTCTGATTGCATTTTTGGCTCTGAACCCAGTTCAGTGCCACAGTTACCTTTCAACAACTATCTGTTTTTTGATAGTACCTTGTGTAATCTGGGCATTTGGCTGTTCTGGCTTGACTCCTGTGATGAGCTTCAAGTGAAAGACTAGGTAGTTTATTTGCCAGAGGTGTGAAACTGGTTTGTCTGAGGGGCAGGTTGCTGTTACTGTTATTCTGTGTGCCACAAGAGCTGCTGAACCTACACATGATTACAGTGATGCAAAATACTGTCCTACAAAGCAACTCATGAATGAAATTATATGGGTACTGTAAACACTGAAATATTTTATTATTGAATTATAGATGGTATAATAATTATCTTAGCATGTGAACTGGTCATTTATTTCCTTAAATGTGACTCCACTTGCCTCCCAATATCAATTCATGTGGGCTGCTGTGTGCTGCATGAGTATTAAAGTGGTCAGATGGAGAAAGCATGACTGGAAATGTGTTTACTGGCCATTGGGGTTAAACATGTAAATTTCTTCCTCATTTGCTACAATTGCCTCTGCACATGAATAACAGCTGAGGCGAGTTTATAAATAAGTTTCTACTCAAATAAGAAGTACTGTCCTTCAGATGTCTTTCCAGACGTTCACAAAATCTGCTGAAATTTCATACCAAATATGAGCTTACAAATTGGGTTCTGTAAATGTTTTGGATAAAATTCTAAAGTATTTTTTTAAAAAAATTGATTATTGACAAACAGGGATTAGCTGAAACCGAAGAATGGAATTTAATAAAAATGATCACACACTTCTGTACTGTTTCAGTGATGTTAATAATGAAATAATCAAGAAAATGTTTCTGTGCTCAAAAATACCATTTAACACTAGTAGTCAGTTTATTTAAAGAAACAGACTGTATAACGGTATATACTTACGTGTTTTTGTGCATTGATTTCACCTTTTATAAACGTTAGCTCTATTAATTTTGTGCCTAATGTAAAATCTTTACAATATACTGTTAAATTCATCTGTGTAAACAAATTCTAAATAAAGCTACACTTTGGAGTTTTTATTTTCAGTCCACAGTGACAAGCTATGATTTATAATAAATAAAAATGCAATATTTGTTCTACAGATTGGGAACAACTTCAAAAACCAATCACCCAATGCCCATTTTTAAAGGCTATTAATAAATTGAGATATTGTTGAACCAGTATTCAAATTTATTTTTCTCAGATATGCTTGCATTATTGGCCCCTTTTGTGGACCAGTTTTCCCAAAGTCATAGGTTCATTATGCCAGGTGTGTACAGTGAACACAGTAGCCATTTTTCTGCCTGCAGCTAATATGGAAGCTTGGTAAACCAGCGCTGGGTGTTATGCATTATAGCAATGTTTATCTCTTGCTGTGCATTTTACTGTATGAGTGCTCCCTCTTTGTGTTTGATGTGTCTCTGCATTTAAGACCTTGCTGGAAAAAAGAAACAATTTTGAATTGTTGTCCAATTCACTGGTTTTACTTCATTTCCCCACTGTGAGATGGGTAGCTCTCATAGAACCTGAACCAAATTCCAGGATATTAACAGAAAGCAGTGATGGTTCCTTACATCTATGGGCCTGCAGTTAAGGGAGAGTGAGAAGGAGATATCCTAGTGGGAAGCCTAAAGCAGTATGCCATGCAACTCAGCTGGGAAACAAATAAGTGCAACAGCCCATTGCAAATCAAAGAAATAATCATCTGGATGATAAGATCACAAAAATTAGTCCCGGGGGATAAAATACTGCCCATTTACTATAAAAATGATTTGCTATAAAAACCTTGGTTTGATGAGACCCTTCAGATCTATTAAAACATATTAATGTCCTTTTTAAACAGTTTTAGTGAACAGTTGGCATGCATGTTGGGTGCTGGAGGGCTTGTTGGCCTGGAGAGGTGTGGAAGGTACCAGTGGAAATGTCAGCCTTGGCCTCGCAACTGTCAGGCTTTTGAGCAGGTGGGGTTTGAACTCCATGCAGGACTTGAGTGATAATGGTGTGTGAGTGGTGCAAATCGCCAGATTAACCAGTTAATAAAGTGCTGTTTGTGCTGCTAAAAATGATGTTATGTAATAGTATGCACTGTGCTTTCACCAAGATCTCATCATTGGTGGGTGGAGTTGGAGTGCTCATGTGGAGCTTTCACCAGAATTAAAAGCATAAGTACCCTGAGCAGCTCTGTCAGGATACATAACCCTGTATGTCCTTGCATTCTGCTGCAGTACAGCACAGACTGAGTGGATGACTGGCAGCTCTCCCATTCTGGATAAAGTCTATTTCCATGGATATACTAATTCATATGCAGGAGCAGTGGATGTTAACTGGTCTGCCAGTCCCTCATGGTGAGCCTCTAACCTCACAGGGACAGACATGTGGGAGGGTCCTGCCTGCATTTCTGACCTGTAGGCTTCTGCCACATCGAGTTGAAAAGTACAGCATTAAGGAACCATCCAGTTCAGCAAGTCTCATCTTACTGACTGCTTAGATATAAATTAGTGAGTAAAAGCTAATCAGATCCTAACTGCAGTATTGTACAATCTGGAAGAACTCACCAGTTCTCTACTCTAAACTTCTGGCACATGATACAGTTTAGAGATTGGAACTTTATTTTTAGGAAATTGGAACCAATAAAAAAAAACAGATTCATATGGAGTACTATTGTAGAGAAGTTCGTAAAAGATTAGATTAGAATGGCTTTTGTACCCTTAAATACGGAAAATAACCTTAATTGCTTTAGTAAGTGTGTAGAAAACTATGTAAGATGTACTGTATTGGATGAAAAATTTCTAAGCAAATATAGGAGAGAGTGAAGAAAGGTCAAGAAGCATTTTGTCATAGGTAGTGTGCTACAGGATGTGCCCCAAGTGGCAAGACAGCCTACACAGACCTTCTCCTTTGTAATAAGAACGGAGGCTCTGAATAAATCACTCATCCAGCAGACTGCCAAGGTGCTTGTGTCCCCAGATAATGAGAAGGCAGACTCACTTCATCATAGAGCCACTGAGGAGAGGAGAGGTGCCCTATCTGCATTGTTTGTCTTCTGGTCTCTTTTGACCCCACCACCCTTTATATGACCGGTGTTCTCTCATTTCAGGCCCTCAGCTATTAAGCCTGGTTTTATTTTTGCATATTGAGCACAAATATTTTCTTATAAATTTTTAACCACATTTGTAGAATAGAACAGCACTTTAAAATATGTAAATTATAATTAAATAAGTTGTACCTTGCCATGCCAACTACATTCATATTCACATGAACGGTGGTCTCATGTCTAGCCTCTGGTTTTCAAGTTTTCCTAGGGTTAAAGTCCATCTTGTTCCAAAGAAAAGATGGTGGTTTGATTTGTGTACCTAAGTAGAAAAAAAGTGACATTTACATTAGACAGGATGTGCTTCTGTGGATGTGAAATCGGTCTAATTTCCTCTGAATTATAGTTACCTCAGTAGACTCTGGACAGTTTCAAATGGAACCTGCAGTTGCTCAAACGGGGAATAATTGTTTCTATGAGTAAAAATAACTTCACCCTGATGTCCCTGACAGCATAATAATTTACTGTAGTTTAGGTATGCATTTCTTTTTGCCCACCTCATGTGATGTATGTTGTGACCATGCAGTGCAGCTCAGCTGGAGACTTGTAGAGTTATGGAAGACAACTACTTTCTTAGAATTCTGGCAAATTCTGCTTAAAATAAGGTTTTTGTATTTCAGATATTATAACCAAATGCAGTTAAAAGATGGCACTGCATTTTTCCCATAGTGATGGAAACAGAGGCTCACCTGGTATCTGCTGTTTCTCTGTCTTTATCTTTATCTCTCTTTCTGCTGTCATTTACTCATTTGTTATGAAACACAAAGTCAAAACACAGCTTGGCTGGCAACGTTAGTCTCCGTATTTAATGTTTTCTGAAATAGGAAACTTTTACTTTTTATTAATAAACTAATAGTACATTGTTTCCACAAACTCCTTTTATGTGGCGATAGCTGCATTTAACCACAATAAACATACAACATTTATCATGTTTACCATGGCTGACTAACTGAACTCTAGAGCTTGTAAATGTTTTAGAAGCAAGCAGAATTGATCTATTCTGATTGGATGCTCGGTACTGCCGACTACTAGGAGAGGATGTACAAAATAATTTATATTCAGTACACTGCAAAATGAAATTTCAAAGTATACTTGAACCCCAACTTGAAGACTTTTGCAAACTTTTAGCAATTTTTTTGAAGTATTAAAGATTTTTTAAATAAAGTCTTAGGATACCAGTTGAAATTACCAAACCATTGCCTGATTGCTGACAGACAGTGATAGCTACCTTGGGTTTTTCAACACCCAGCATCAAAAATTTCAGTTCTAATTAAGTTTGTAAGTAGGGGATGTACTACATTTATGGTGATACTTTGTCTTACCAACATTCAGATTTTTAATGTAAAAATATTTTCCAGTTTATTTATTTGCTATTTTATTTTTTCACTATTTTAAAACTTTTGTTTTGCAGTGTGAAAATGACCTTCATGTCCACTGTCTGTCATCAGCTGGCAACAAATTAAATCAGATACGAGAGAAACAATGATGCTGTTTTTGGGTGGGTCAGCCTCAGTGAGCTGTGAAGGACCAGTTTCATTGTTTCAAATTTTTCTATTTATTGTAACTATCTGAGACTTCTAAGGACACAACCAGACAAATAAATAGTAATGCATACAGGTTTTAAAATGAGTTATACAGCCATCAGCTTTGTTATACAGTTATTCCTCTACTTACGAGTGTAATGCATTCTTGGAAATTGGCTCATAACAGAAAATCTTGTAATTCTGAGACATAATTATGATTACAGCACAAACTTTGAGAATTCTTCATGCTTGGGTGTTGCTCCTCATAACTGAAAAATCAGCTTCGTATTTGTCATTAGATTGATTTGCTTATTGTTAGTGCAAGTATTCTTTCTCATTTTTGTAAGAAGCAGTTACAGCAGTTATAAATGTGTTTTTTAAGGTCTGATTTCTAGAACCAGCATTTCATAGTTGGTATCCAAAGTCCAGAAAGCACTGAAGTTCTATATCTCTAGCAGTTTTTCTTATAAAAATTGAAGAAAACTGCTGAGAGATTCAAATGCAGTGTTCTTCGTGGACTGTGTAAAACCTTAATCTGTTCAAGGTCACCTTGTGACCCACAGTTCTTTCAAAGAGTTTTAATGCAATCCCTCTTTCACTCCCTCTTCATATTGTACACCCTGCAAGGTGCGTATCTTCACAAGTTTCATTAAAAGTCCTAACATCGCTTCTGGGCCACTGGTCAAATGAAATAAGGTAATGTATTTCATGTTTTTAGGCATTTTAAAAATGCATCATATTTACATATAGATTGAGTATTTGTGGGTAAGTCATGTTTAAAGAAGATTTGATGTAGCCCATTTTATGAGGGCATGTAGGATTTATGTATTTTTAATGAGAGGAAGAGATGGAGGGAGTGATTTTTGCCACTCTGTATAAACTTGGTTTATTTGACTAAATTCTATAGTAAAAAAGTCCTAGGTTCCTCTTGGATGCCAGGATAAAGTTGTATAGAACACACTCAATAAACATTAACTATACTTACTGTAGAAGTGCTGAGAAAGTTTCTCTGTTAAATTGCTCATCCTTCATAGATAGATTCTTCAAAACACACTATTTTAATTGTGTGGTTAACCCTTCACAGTTTTTGGTCAAGTGCATTTTCAGAATTGAAAAATGCAAAAAAATCTAAGCTGCATACATTGAGCTTTGTTTTTATCTTACAACATCATTGTAGTGATTAGTGTTTTCATTCAAAATGCTGGCCTACTGAATACTTTTGTTCCTGTAGCAGTTATATATATCTGTGTTTCTAATTAATGTTACAAAATAATGTGAGTTTCTTGTTCTCAACACTTTTTGTTTAGGACATTGGAAAATGGCATCTTCATTTTCAGAAAGCTATCTGCTGTTTGCTTTATGTAAGGAATCCTACCTGTAGCTTACAAATGTAATGTAGAGCTGAAAGGTCGCCGTCAACTTTTTGTTGACAGTTCTCCCAGTTTGTTTTAACTCCCAGGTTCAAATTACAAACCCATCATGTCACTGGAACAAGTTTAAACATGCAGAATTAGAAGTAGTATGTGAGCAACAAATCGAGATGAGTTCCATCTGAGTGTAACTAGAATCTTAAGTTTGTGCAGCCAACAATACTATAATGAATTATTCAGCATTCATCAATGTTTTTGTTTTTTTTTTATAACAAGTAGCTGTACAGATCTTATGAAATACTTAACTTTGATGCTCCTATTCATTTATTTGGCAAACCAATTTAAGATAAAGAACCACTTAGTGTCCATATTTTCCTGGAATTTCTGTATAGTTTTATTTTAACATTGTTTGAGTTTCATCTTACACTTGAATTCTGCTGCAATCTGTTTAATTTCAGTCAAATCCTAACTTCTCCAGGATCTCAGGGTATCATTCAAACACCTAAATCTAGTGCCCAGGAATACCGCCATTGGTTTTTCATAATGTCTGATAATGTGTTCCCTTTGAGAGATTTGCATCATACTGTAGATTCATGCTGATTGGCCAGTTTCTTGCCATACTGTAGCCTGAGTGGTTCTTAATCAAGGCCCATGTGTAGGTTTTTGTTGAACAACTTCAGCACATCGCTTTCTTGTTTGTATTCTTTCTCTCCACTTCCCTGGTAGAGTCACCTGCATATCTTCATTTGTGCCTCTTTTGCTTCATATTTTCACAAATTTTTTTCTCAGCATAACAATTACTGATAAAGGTTGGACTAAATCTGAAATCATTATGCGACACCACCTGCCTTTATTTGCTGCTTACACAGCATGTGATACATCTTGTGCATTGTGATGGCTTCTTCACTGTTTAGTGTTTTACAGTTCATAAAAAGCACTTTTGTGACTGTCTTACCAGGACTCTTCAAGGAAATCATGACAAACCCAAAGAAGCACTGAAAGGGTGCAGGAAAACACTTGGGCCTTTTGTCCAAGTAAAATAGAAAATGAGGATGACTTAACCAGTAAGTCATTCTAACGCTGAGGCAGTTTGGGCAGGCATGAATAAGTTGGTAATCCTCAAAGTGCCCAGTTCACCTCCCATTTCTCATCTATTCAGACTCTGGCACCTCTGCATTCCTCAAAGGGCTGTTCCTTGCCCTCTTCATCCATCCCTGACGCTCTATGCCTATCTGTCTGAATGAACCATAAAGACGCTCTCACACGTTGAGGCTGAACGCTGTGATTGATCTACTAACGTCTGCTTTCAGCATGCCCTATGAATGCTGCCTGTATTAGAGGCTGGAGTCTCTCATGTTTTTCTACTTCTCACATTATTGGATTGATTACAGCTTGGCACCACTGTGTGCTAACATTTGTGTCATGGTTTCAGGGGTGGCCTCTTGCACAAGGTGTCTACTCTTCACTTTCACCAGTTCTAGAAACCCCCACCTGTTGTTCATCAGGTGTGGAAGAAAGAACCACATGCCATATTCATTGCAAGTTACCATGACTATTGAAAAGGAGTGAATGTCAAAAAGTTGATTGTCTTGTAGCTTCTGGAATCTAGGAAAAGGTTCAGTGTAAAGTATATTGCGGAGCTGGGAGTGCCTCTGAGAAGATGTTTAGGATAACCCAGAGAGAAGTGAGTGATACACATGCACAGGTGTATTAATGTACTTAACAGAGAGAATGAGTTGGGCCAGTAGTAAATTAATTGATGGAATGCCACTTATCTTCTGAAGTTGCTGAAACCTAAATGTTTATGTTTCTGTGTTTTGCATCAGTATTCAGACAGTGGGCCTATACTCCCTTCATCAAAATACAAAATTAAAAAAATGAGCACTTAATCAGACCAATGACCATCTGTTCATGTTTCAAGAAACGTACCATCAAAAAGTGTTTATTGCTGGACACAAGGGACATTTGTATTTAATTGTCTTAGTCTGTCTTGCTGTATAATGTTTGTATTGTGGTAGAGCTGTGGTCATACTTAGTTTTACACATTTCTTCTGTAAGTGAATCTATATACTGAAGTGTTCAAATGACCTGTAAACAGTTCTACATTTTTATGAGATATGTACAGTACCTTCCACTCAGAGGCCAGCGTATGACTAATAGACTCACTCGTCTAATATTTAGCCTTGACTTTTGTAGCATGATTATGCAGTGAGCTGGATTTTTTTTTTGTATATTTAATATTCATTAATACCACATTCTTAATGTTATGCTTCCCAGGAATGTCATCATATATTGCTTTCGTGGGTAGCTTGTCAATTTTTTTTTATATTTCAAACTAAAAACTGCAATAATTAGAATTTTGTTGCTTATTTTTTAAATTGTCATTGTTTTTCCAGAACAATGTCTAGACCAGCTAATAAGAAGCTTTTCATTGACATGGATATACTGGGGGTAAACTTAGTGTCCCATATGGAATGTAAATGAGTAAGTGATGTTTCTGTTTTGTACCCTGGGCCAGTTTTAGGGAGGCACTGAGGCAAGCATGGAGTTCGAAACCTGTCACTAGGGATCCAATTATCCCAGTCCAGAAACTTCCTACCACCAGTGTACTGGGCGGCAATGTCAGCTGGGGGATTCCATTCAAAAGACTATTATTGTCAGCTCAGTCATCAGAAATTGAGATTTTCACTGAGGGGAGTGGCAAGGGGAGTGAAGAGGCATTGTGAACAGAGTCAGAGAAAAGAAGCCCTCACTTTTAATTGCTCCAAGTTCTGGTTGGAGCCAAGGGCCAAGCTACTGTAAAGCATCACTGAAAATACAAGTTGAATTTTCTTTGTTTCTGTTTCCCATGTTTCTGTTTTCCCACAGTGGTGAGATGTATAACACTAAATGTCTATTTTTAATGTTCTAAGGCCACAACATTCAAAACCTTAGCGAAGACTATACTGTAAGCAAGCCCAGATTTAGGTTAACAAAAGTGATCTATACTATGCATTGAGAGACTCAAAATGATCACAAAATGTTATGGCATGAGGAGCACTGTCTTGGGAACAGTGACTTTTTTCATAAGAAAAAGTGCGAGAAAGTACCTCTAAAAAATATAGCCATAATCTCTTTTGTGCATTTGGCCAGCTTGCTGTACAGCAGTTTACCTTAGGGTTATAATAGCCAGCAAAGCATGTTGAACATCCTGTTAACCTTCATCTTAAGTGAGCTGCCATGATTTGTATTGCTGGACATGGGGGATTTGTCTTCAATATCAATTTTTTTTCTTCTTTCAAATAGCAGGAGCCAAGTCTGTTCAGTCTGCATATGAATTGATGAGGCTGGTGGAGTAAACTTGGTTGTGACGCTTGCAGTCATGCTGAATACGGGGATGGGTATAAGCCCCGATTCTGTTTGAAGGAACAAGGCCAAATTCTGATGTCACTGTTAGCTTAAAACTCAGTTAGCAACTGTAATAACATTATCTTTATAATATTTGTGTAACTTTTTGTCCCAGAATCACATTAGCGTGTAGTAATACTGTAAGCAGTCCTTGCCTAAAGACCAATGGGGTGTTTTAAATCTACAATACATAAAATATATATGAGAAGATACCTAATGGCATAAACTTTTGTTTAAATTATTCAGTCAGTCATGCTGTTCTGCATGGAACCATAAAAGTGATGACAAATGGGTCAGTGTGCAGAGTTTAACATCAGTGTGATGCGTTCTGTTTCAGTATAATAACAGATAGTTGCACAGCATACGGTTTCAATTTTAGAATCCTGACAAAACTCATGAAAGTCTATAGCATATTCAAATAGCTTTAAACTAAATAAGTAAAATTGTGATGTATGGATTTAATTTCAAGTTTTTAAATATATTGTACTTGGGACACCGGTGGATGTGAAAATGACAGAAGTGTTTGATAAATACCAAAAATAAACCAAATGAAAACGGTGGAAATGTGGTGACTGGTGGGACGTGGTGGGATGATGTCCTTGTAAGTCATGTTAGAGAACGGAAAAACAACAGTTTTGTTAGTGGGTGAGCAAATAACTGGAGAAGCTTGGTCATGGATACTTTCCTTTGCTCCATTTAACAGTGAATATTACTGGCTATTGCTGAGTGAAAATGTGTGCATATTTCTCCATGTTTCTATAGTTTAAAGTATGCACTCTAGTGCTGTTTGTTATTCCTTGGAAAATATTACCATTTTTTTTATGCTGCTTCTCTGCACACTTTATTGACCCAGCCTATCGATATGAGCAGCCTGAACAGCTCAACCAGAGAGAGGACTTAGATGGCTCAGAATTTTGCCCAGTGGGAAAATGCCGGATGATATTGACAGAGAATCAACAAGCAATCATAATCCAAGTGATTTCTCTGTAGATTTGACTTCATAAGACTTTAATACTGCATGATGCCTGAAAAATATGCAACTTCCGCTCTTTTTACATTGTACGTTTAATAATGGTTCAGTCCAGTTTTATGTAACAAAAATTGAATTTCATTTTCAACAAACAGCACTAAATGCATGCAAATTAGTTTTTATGGAAATGCAAATTTATCCACATGAGGAGGTGGATAAGTTCCAATCGTGCTGCTATGAGACTTGAATGTGGTTGCCTGAAACAGATTTTGGAACAGATTTCAATCCTGATTATAAGGAAATTTCCACAGCCTTGGTTGGAAATTGCTGTGTTTAGTTTGAGTGAAATTAGAAAATATATTTATATTCTTCTATATTCTTTTATTTTCCTGCGTGTGTGTGTGTGTGTGTGTGTGTGTGTGTGTGTGTGTAGACTGTATATAATTTTTGGTATTTATATGGCACAAACACAGACTGAGCACATCACATTGAAACTCCACACACTAAGCTGGTTTCAAATCTGCAGCCAAACCTATAGTGCAGGTGGTGTGAGGTGACAGTGCTGCTGCTGCTGCAAAAAAAAAAAACATTTTGCCACCCTAGGAAAAAGTTTTTTTTTTCAAGTATTAAAAATTGGAAATACCACAAATAATGAAATGAAATAAAAATTGGCACATTTTTTCAAATTATTCATTAATGCAAGTAATTATGGCTGTGACTCATTTTGTTTATTTACTTTCTCCACAAAATCCAGCACTGCTAGGTAAACATACGATTACTTTTTGATTCTATTGTACTCACTCAGATATTGAGTGCAGAAACAGTCTGCCAAAATAGTAACTGCCCTCATTAGTTTAAAATGAGCTGTTCAAACAGTATTACATTAAAATGAGACATAATTTATTAAAGAATGATTAAATTGTATCATTCTTGTTATACTAAGACAAGCATTCTCAAGACTGAAGAACACTAATGTATTTTTATGGAACACAGCTTTGTTCTCACACTCAGCCTGTGTCTACAGATTCCAGAAAGTGTAATGAAAGCCATGCATTCTGCTTTCACAAATCTAAAGCTGTGTGATTTCTTACACCTATTCTAACATGGTAAAAACATGGCAAACCTCCAAAAAAGCCCTTTATTTCAGTGGTTCCAAAACTTGCTCACTATGAGGCGATGAATTGGCATTCCAACTGCTACTACATCAGTGTGGTCACAATGTAGTCAGCCTACACATAAATTTTAATCAAGTAGCCTTATACCATGAATGAATGAATGAATGAATGAACAAAACTTTAATTCCACTTGGTTTCTGTCATGCAATGTACATATGCACATAACAAATGTGTGTATATATAGGGCAATAAAAGTGAGACAAATACATTAATAACAAACTAAAGATATTTATATGTAAGAGGACAGAGCAAAGTGAAACAATGCAAGGTGTAGTGAGATAATGTCATGAAGTGCTCATTATTATATCTCCATCTATGAAAGCCTTGTGACTTGAGCCACAGCAGTAATCAAGCTGTTTTCAGGGGGGCTTTGTGTGTGACCTGGAACTCTGCTGGAAAGAAGACTTGTTTGTTCGTTCATTCATTCATTTGTTGGGACCTTAAACTGTTTCCTTCCTGTACCCAGGATTTAAAACGAACACAAAAAGCACGAAGGGGGAAGATGATGAGTGGTAAACAGTTAAGTTCTTTGGTTATCAATATTTTAGGTTATGGTTATAGTATTGTTTCTAACATCTAGTTATGTACAAACATGGAATAATGGCTCACTGTGATTTTGAAAGGCATGGGGTCTGACGGTTTTCAGGATTCCACCCACAGGACACCAGCACTCCTGTTTTTAACGCTCCGTTTCAAAGGTTCATGTCTTCAGACTTCTTCCTGGTAAAACACAGTTTATAGCAGCAAGAAACTGTAATCAATTAAGGCAGTTTATTTTTCAAAGATCATGGTTATTTTGTTTAATTTAAAATGACTGTAGGAAAGAACATAGACACCAGGTTCATACTAAGGCTCATGCTGACTTTTATGTATACAATGAAATACACATGCTGCTGCTGAGCAGTGCATCTTTTTGACAAGGTTCAGGGCCATAGCCCTCTCAAATGATAGCTGTCAGCCCTGTGTGTTTCTGTGTTTTCTTCCTGAATAAACATATTTTTTTTGGTTTAAAAATAATTCTCCAATACTTATGTAGATGTTAGCTGTATAACACAAAAAATTACATTTATGTTTTAAAATATTTCAGAAATTAAATAAAAAAATGATTAATGGTTAATTAGTAATTATTTGCATAGTTTTGTGTTGTACAGTTCCAGAAACCATTGTGAAATTAGAATAAATTTGAGCTTGATTTTGTATGAACTACAGTCACTGTTGCTGTTGCACTTGGAAATAAATCTGTAAAGAGCAAAAACCATCTCTGATCAAGCCATAACAGTGAGAGTTCTGAATGGTGGACTCTCTGTTGCTGCCGATGGGTGTCACACAGGACTTGCACACCCTACAGAGACTGCTGTATAAGCATATTCATGCCCTTACCCCCACATAATGGGCTACAGCATAATAAAAATTCACTTTAATGGTATATGAATATATCTACCATTTGGCTTGTATAATGGGCATAACATTTTATTTAGGTCAAATTATATCCCTGCAAAATATACTTATATTGCTTGCAATTTCTTTATTTAGCTGTTTTTATCATTCTGAGGTGCTGCATTTTATGAGTGCGAATGGATTATTTTTTCCTGTTGCAAATAACTGTTATTTGACCCCTTAACCGTTCCAGTTTCTATGAACAAATTATGGTTTTTAAGCAGATGACACCTCTATTGTGTTTTGTAACATTTCACTAAGCACCTTCAAAGGTGTAAAATATAAGTAAATGATGTCTAATGAAAGAGCTTTAGATTGTGGCACAACAAAAAGGATTTTTTACAAGCCAGGATAGTGCTCATTAAAGTGAAAAACTGAGTTACCATGGTGAACATTCCCCCTCAGGGATGTACTTCTGGAGCTGGCTAGACTTCTACTGTTCTGCACAGGAATTAGGAAGCAACCAGTCTCCACTTACCTGTCACAACTAAAATCCATTTACTCACTTAGGGTTATCACAGGGCCTCCCACAATGGTTTCCCCCTTTGCAGTAACAGAGTCGCTGTATTCGCTCATCTGTTCTCAAGTAAATAGCTCTGCCAGTGGGTTCTTACAGTAATTTCTTCACTTTTGGTTTGACTCTTTTCACAGTAATTTTTTGGCAGAGAGAGTAGAAAAAGGAGATATCACAGATACCTAAATGAACATTAAAACAACACCATATAAGTATATAAATGTAACATTTACATTTTGTTTTATACCACAAAACCTTGGCCTTCAAAACTCAAGAAATATGTGTCATTTGTCCTGTTTATCACAAGAATATACTGTTAAGAGATTTAGATCAGTGCTTTGGTTCTATTGTCATAGCACTGTCTCTCAAAAAAAGCATTCATATGGTTAACATTAACAAGGGTTTTCAGACATTTAAAATGTTTAAAATGTTACGACCCGGCTCGTTGGCTAGGGGACCGATTTTAAGGATCGTCGCATTTTAACACAGGACATAGGCAGTCAGATTAAAATGGGTTGTATTAAAAATCACAAATTAATCACCAGTCCACCAGCAGATATTTAACCTGAAAAGCCATCCTGAGTCAACATCTATGGTGGTCTCCAGGTTCTTGGGATTCTGGCATATTTGCTATTGTCCATTGCGTCCTTGGCCCTCACCCCAAGACAGAGGGATTTCACCACTTGGTCCCTAGCTCACGAGAGGGTTCACTTAATTCTGAATGTATGTAGAGCACTTTGGCGTCTCCATCCCTGCGAGCCTCTTGGATACCTGGCATGGTTATCTGTTCACAGAAATGTGTGAGCTTGGATGCTGCCTTTTGCCAACTAGTTTATTTCTCTAAGAAAACTGCTGCTCTTGAACCTTTGTGAGGAATGTGTCTTTGTGACATGTTTTTTAGCATTTGAATTATAGCTATTTCATGCACTGCCTTGCAAATTTGTCTTCAGTGTTGGACTCTTAAACAAGTGCATCTTTCTCTTAATTCTGGTGGCAAAAGTAGCTAAATGTTTGATGTTAGTGATTTGTAAAAGGGGTTAAAGATGCAGATGTGCACATCATTTGCAAAACTGATTGCAGTAACATTTTGACAGTCCACTTGCACCTCAGAGTGAGAGGTACCAGTGGACCTGGTTCTTGTGGCCAAAGGGTTAGTAAGAAATGCACTGAAGGAGTCCAGGCCTTCCTTGACATATTTTATGCCTCCAGGCTGCACCAATGTACAGTATTTATGGCTGAGACAAAGTATTTATGTCTCAGAATAGGAATTGGTGCTGTACACTTGGTCAGGCACTAAATAAGGCTGCATGTCCTCAAAGCCTCTTGTGATACTATTGTACCTCAATTGTGTTGTGCTGGTTCTGATGAGCATCCTCCACTGATACTGATGTTCATTGTTTGATAAAGAACGCAACTTGTGTCATCTCTATCTTGGTTTGACGGACAGGCAACCCATTTAATTTCTCAAGCTATATTTTGGAGCCTTCCCTGGAGACATGAGCAAGGCTGTTTAGAGGTCCATTGAATCAGGGCGTTTAGTCAATGTCACACCAAGAACACCATGTCGGCACCCATTTCTGTACCTTGTCACCCCAGTATCACATTGCATGGATCGAGTCCTTTGGAAAATGCTAACGATCACAGTGGTGCTGGATTGTGTCCGAGTGTTTATGAAGTCTTCTAAGAATATTTATGTTGCTCACTTTTTCTCCTCGGTTGTTAGGAGATGCCGCATGCTGGCAAACCCAGCTCTAGTGAACAGGACATTGTTTATGAGCACTTACATTTGTCTTTTTAACAGACTCTTTCATTTGGAGAAACTTGTTTTTGAATTTATGATTACACCTATTTTACCCTTGCTCTAAACTTGAGTATTAATGACTTTCCTGATATTTAAACTGTAGGCCAGAAGTGCAGTTTGAAAAAAGTTTGATTTCCATCCTTGATGTTCATTTTTGATAACCTTTTCTTGTGCCCAAATCACAAGGACAGGTTGGGGCAGTTTCTCATGCAGTGGAGTCTGCATGGGCCTGTGAGTTTAGGTTGCTGCTTCTTGTTTATTTTTTCTTTTACTCAGAAGGTGAAAGAGGGGATGGACAGATTCTAGACAACATCTAGACAGATTATAGATGGTGCATTTCGTTGCATGGTATACTCGGTTGCTATGTACTTGACAAATAAATTCTTCTTGATTCTCTTCTTCTTGATTCCTGAAATACAGCCCTTGTGTTTCTTTGTCTAGGCTGTGGACAACAGTGCCACATTGTGTGCTAGGTTGAAGATTCCTATGATTAAGTGCCAAGTGAAAAACCACAGACATCACTCCAGTTTTGAATTATCTTCTCGGATTCTTATGTCAGGTGTTACAGACCCTGGAGCATTTTCCAACAACCCTTGTTCCACCAAAACCTTTCCTTTCAGGTTAAACCAGGTCAGGGTTAACTTTGTGAAATGTTTTTCTCAAGAGTTATACATTTTCCTCCGGTGCTGTTTGGTTAGTTTCCTGCAGGGATTAATAGAAAGAGATGCAGCATGTGCATAAATGCACATCACAGACAAATAACATTTCAAACTCTGTATGTTTAAAATTAATTGGATTTCTTTCTATGGATGTCCTGGTTCCAGGATGATTTTCCTGAGACAGGGAGGAGGCCAAATAAGTGCAAATGATCAACTCTGAGCTCAGTTCCCCATTATCATGCTGAAAGGATGAGTGGTCACTTGCTGCTGAACAAGATTGTGAAAACTGTGTTTGGCTGCTGTTGTATTTGTTGCTGTCAGCTCTGTTGTCTCTACAAAATAAATAGTGCAAGCAAACGGCTATGTCTCATCACCAAAAAAATCAGCAAACTATTTGTTGATTGTTTCTTGTGTTTTAGGAGCTGATTTTCCAAAAGCAAGGTACATGTGAACATTGCTGTGGATTATTAGTAAATTGTTATTTTTCTCTTATGTTACTGCCCTGCAAGTTTATTTCCAGTGATGCCTGGGTTTTGCAAGAGTTGAGAGATCTGTGCTGGCTCAAAGGTTCCTTCATTTGCTCTTTGCTGAAAGACTGAGGTCATATTTGTGGTGGAGCTTGATCTTTCGCCAAAGAAAGATGTTCTGCCATGGTTTTACAGATTATGCACAGACTTCTCAGAATTGTAAGATTGTTTGTGTAAACTCTTATGTTCTGCTTCTAGGCCTGATTAATTTGTTACATAATTTATATACTTTAATGTCAGTCACCATTGACGGCAGCCTCTTGTTGTAGAGTATAGCTTTTATTTGTTATTTCCCCAGAAGAATATATACATTGAACATGTACAATTATTAAACAAAAGATGCAGTAACAGCATCAGTAGCTCTTTAATCCTATTACTCTTGTAATCCCATTGTTTCTGCTATGTTGTTTCTGTGAAATTAGATATGATGAAGGTTGTTAAGCTTATGTTTGCAGACAAAGCTTGTCTAGTATTATAAAATAATAATTTGCCCTCTTATGTTCCACATCTCTTGTCTCTTATTAGTAAAATAAACATTTCACTTCTCTCAATGGGAACAATATATCTGTATAGCCTAGGTCTAATGTCATTTGCCTTTCTACCAGAGATTTAGTCAATACAGCAACTTCTGCTTTGGAGAAAATTGGACCTTTAACCTTACTCACTCACTGGGTCCATGGCTGTGATGGTCCAGAGCCTATTCTGGACACCCGGAGCAGCACGCTAGTCAGGGTTCACACTGGACAGGATGCCAGTCCATTGTAAGGTAGCCATACACGCACTCACTCTTCAGTTTGGTCAGTTTGGTCCCATCAGACCAGATGAAACTCATGACTTTGGATGGTAAGGGGAAACTTGACAGACACTAAGCTGGATTCAGCCCTGCTTCCAAACAGCCCAGACACTGTGAGACAGCAGGGCTACTTACTGTGCCCCCCCCAACTGTAACCTTGAGTTGACAATTATAGGTTCTTTATCATTGCAGCACCAACTGTGAAGTTCTGGTTTCTCTAGTTTTTTCAGTGAGGTTCTTAGAGGAAAGTAGGATCGTAGCATTTTAAAGACTAGTCACCACAGTAATTTTTATGTATTTGTTTCTTTGTTCATTTGTTCATTTTTTTCTTTGCTTTTGCAGTCACTGTCACAGAATCCACCAAGTAACATGTTAGAAAGCTGTCTGGTTTGTGATGTTGTAAGTTTTATATGCAAGTGAAATATTAAATACAGTGGATCCCTGTAGCTCTGACCAGGGTGCAACAGTTAATGATGATGGATGAATGGCTTCTACATTAGCTCTGCCCACCAGTCAACATTTGGCAGGTTGGTGTCTACCCTAATGCATATGGGGTTTCGTTTTGAAAAAGGAAAAATTGAATCATATTGTTTGAAGTGAAATGAACAGTCTTGTTCACAGTGAGGTACAAAAACGCTGTAACTGCACAATATCAGCTTTATTTATAATGCCAAGACTTTTTTTTGCCTGTTATTGTAGAAAGCGCTGCTTGAAAAGCTGTTTTGCAATGAAAGCAAAGGATTTGTTGCACTCATCAGGGTTCCTGCTGTAAATGTTCAAGCAGGGTCAGTGCTAATTGCGAGACTTGTTTTTTCTTGTATGATTCTTTTTGGCATTTTCCCAGGACAGCTGTTTTTCATTGTTGTGTACTTGAATTTCTCTTTTGTTCAGTTGGATAAGAAAAAAAAATCCATTATTTTTTGCAGCTCTTGAATGCTTGCACCACTGTCATTTGAGTTTGGAAGGGCTTCAAAGGGTATATGGCTCCAAAGATCAATGATAACATTTTCAACTTTCAATAAAAATTAAAATTGTTCTGTGTTTGCACATTCTGAAAACTTAAGGCATGTTTTGTAAACGTAATGGCTGGCAGAAAGTCATCTCATAAGAAATGTAAAGGAAATATTGTTCTGAAGGCAATGATAACAAGGGAGAGACAGGCTCCTTTATTGGCCTGGGTGTGCATTGGCTGTGTTTCCATGCAACCAGTAGGCCACAGCAAATTCTCTTAAACTGTAGACACAAAGACAGTGGCTCTAAAAAGGTCCTCCTCAATTTCACATGGCAACATAAACATGATTTTGTTGGACTTGCCCACATTGTGTTCCTTTTGGGGTCTTGTGCATTACCTTCATTATTATTGTTCACCTTTGGCCTATTACAACCTGCACATTTTTCCAGCTGGCTGCCACAGTCTAGTGATCTGTTATAGCAGCACATAGAAAAACTTACACTGCCTGATGTCAAATTTGCTGAGGGCATTTACCAAATGATGTAAGAACTTAGACTGCTAGTATTGTCATCTGTTTTTGTCTTCTGTCTTGTACTAATTCACAGCTACAGTATGTGTTAATCTAATAGTAAAGAATGCAATCGCCGTGTTGATGTAAGGTTACTGTAGGGTTCTGTATCCAAGGTATCTGTATCTTTAGGTACAGGGCTTCTCCTCCACTATGGATCTCAGTTTGAAATTCTGCAGCCCCCCTGCATAGCCTTAGCTTTGCTTCATTTCATAGCACTATAAATATATTCTTGAGTAGTTGTTGTAGATGCAGTCTGCTGGACTCTGTCTCTCTTTTACATTAAGCTGTTAGAAATCTTATCTGCACACTGACCACAAAGACATACCATCCTCCTAAGAAGACTTTTCAAATAATACTAGTGTTGTGATTTGTGATACACTGGCTCACAGATGTCTTTTATTCATCTTCAATTGCTTGAGGCCCCTTATGTTGACAAGACAGTCATAAATCATTTCGCTAGCTTTGTCTTTCAGAGGGAACTTAACAATGACAAGGAAGAAACTGACTGAAAAGAGAATTTGAATGGTAAGAGTTTGTCTACGGTCTACTTGCTGTCTTACTTCTCTGTGTAAACTATGTAGATGGATCATTCATCAAAGTCTGCATAAGACTATTGAAACCAGTTTGTACTGATATTTTACTGAGCTGCAGTAGGTGTGAGGCGACAGACGTGCCTTTGTGTATATATGATAGCACAGACCACGAATGAAGTTACTATGTCAGTCTGACTCTGGCTTCAGATCCGGTTTGGAAAACACTACATGTTTGGTGAGCTAAATGCAAAACAGGAGTGTGTTTATAATTTTTCCAAATTCAGCAGGAAGACTTTAAAACATTTAGTCTATGTTATCTATGATTACAAGTTTGTAGAGGCAAGATTTAAGAAAATCTGTACTGGCTTTTATAGAGAATTGACACCTGCTGGTTTATCTTGTTGATTTAAGGGTTACATACAGTACATATTTACTTTTGTTTGCCTTTGGCATTTCTGTAATTTGTACTTTCTTAGACTCAAAACATTTGTTGTCCTAACAACCTGTATACAAGTCCATTTGGCATTATGGGGGGCTAAGGAGAAACACTGGAGGTGTGAAATGCCTGCTAGAACTTGTATTACAGTTATGTCTTGATAGGTTTATTGATTAAATTGGAGAAGGGAGTTGTAAATGTTAAGTATAAAAAGGTTTAGAATCTCTACCTTAAGACATATTAGATTAGGTCCCAATAGGAAAGATGGGAGAGGTGGCATTGTAGGATGGTGTAAATTAATGAATTGTAGTGTTCCCTTTTGCGGAAATATGGTAAATGCTTAATCAGAGTTTCGAAAGTTATCTTTACACACAGGTTCTAAAAAAACTTTTGTCTGTATTTTCTTGTCATTGGGAAAAAACACCTTTTTACATCTCAATTTGTTTATCTTGGAGAAAGTTGGGCTGCACATTTTGGATTTTATGTAACTGAATTTGCTGCCAGTTTACCTCATAAAGAAATACAGTACTTAGAAATAGGAGTCAGGAATCCAAACCTGGTATCCTGATATTTTAAAAACAAAGAGCTGTTTAAACCAGCAAGTCCTGCTTTGCAATACATTTATAAAAGACCAGAAAGTGGTCTTTGTACAGAATGCACTGTGCAGAGCTAAATTCTGTAATTGGGCAGTAATGACTACCTAGTGGTTAAGATTCAATGGGCATTCTAGGTTGACAAAGTAGTTACACCTAGGGCCTGTTATAACACTGCTGTAATCACAAGAAGCTAAACAAATTGACATCCAGGTTCAGGCATGTTGATCTCGTCCATTTTGGCCGGTAGTCAACCACTTCCGTTAGCATGGAGTGCTGGTGTAACGTCAGGTCTTGTCAAGGGAGAAATCAATGAGCATCAGTATGCAGGCCAACAAAGAGAAGGCCCATAGTTAGAGCTAAGAAAAGAAAGACTTTACAACTGTTTATTGGCATCCTGTCCAGCTTGTACCTTGCTTAGTCCTCCACCCCTTATTTCTGGACTGTAGTGGCTTGGGCTGCAAGTTAGTAATGTGAAGTGCAGCAGTAAGTGAATGCGATCTTCAGAATTTTTCTTGTTGTATCCCAGAATCCCTGTCTGTACTGCTTGCTACACCTTGGTTGTTTTCATTTATCAATGTGTGAAAAGATAGCTTTTATTATCTATCAAGAATTTACTAAAATTAAAATTTCCTCTTTATTTCTAATATTTGTGAGTGTGTGGTAATTTGTTACCAAGAAATTAAATTTTGCTTTCATGTTTTAGTTTGGAAATCAGCGTGTTTCTCCAAACCCAAGCATTAACAAAAAGAAATAATAGATTCATAAGCAATTTGAGACATATTATTGGCACACAAAAATATGAAGAACTGAAAACATGATTGAATCATTCACTGCTGACAAAGAATAGTTTTGGCATCTATCAGAATGGTATTACACATGTATCTGCTCAGTGCGAGCTGTTGAAATTCCTTGGATCCATTCACAACATTCTGGATGTCTTTGCTGCAGGGAATGGGTTTCTATGGTAACAGACAGGGAATGGATGAATGTACAGTTTTGAATCTCAGTTCCTTTGTCTCTTGCTGAAAGTTAATACAAAGTGGTTGGTTTTCACTGGAAATTGTATTGCCCAAGAAAGTGAGACGGTATGACTCTCCCATAATACAGTGCTAGTGTATATCTTTTAGTAGTTGTTTTACTGTATGGGGTGTTATGGTGGACTGCTGAGTCCCTCACTGTTCATTGTGATGAGGTGGACCTAGCTGTGTGCTGTGTGAGTGAGGGTCAGTGCTTTGATAGGCTGCATAAAAATTAAGTCTGTAATCCCACAGTCCAATCTCACAAATGGTCATTACACTGTTTTAAAAGTATTTATGAATTATTACTACAATTGAGCAAAATTTGTATCTTGTAGTGGCTGCCTACATTTCTTTTTTTAACTAATTATTCACATTCTTAAGATAGGATGGTATATATCATTACAACTAAAAAACAGTGTCCATACAACTAAAAAATTTGCTGCATAGTGTATTGGGAGGTGCCAAAGAAAGCATCCACCCCAGTCAGGTGCGAGATACCTTTGGTAAAAAAAAAAAAAACAGGAACAGTGAGTTGCAGAAAGTAATAAGGGTTTCACCTTTAAATCCTGACTATTTTACTGGCTGTGAGGAAGTCACCAAATAATCATAGAAATGTGTGAACAGTACCACTTTTCTCTTTTTCACTCTCTTTCTCTCTCTTTCAACTTAACTTTTTCTCTTTCTCTTCTGAGTGCATTTTCAGTCTATCACTTTTAGAAGGTGGTAATGCAGACCATTTTCATTCTGCAGCAGAGAAAGTATGAAAAATATAATAATCAACAATAATCAAATGTGTACAGAAAAATGTGTAATGTTTGTATGTGAAAATTTGTGACTCAGATGTTTGTAACAGGATGTACAACTTTACCATGTTTTTTGATGAAGAAAGTAAAAAGACTGCAAAATCTGGCAGTATGCTCAACGGAAGATCTCTGCTACAGCCATTGGAATGCTTTTTTGACATGTTTGCTTTGGCCTTATAAACTTACAAGGTCTTCAAGACGGAAATCAGTCAGAATGAATACTCGTGTGTGTGTGTGTGTGTGTGTGTGTGTGTGTGTGTGTGTGTGTGTGTGTGTGTGTGTGTGTGTGTGTGTGTGTGTGTGTGTTAATTTGGAGAAGCATGGAAAGGACAACTTATTGGGAGAATGATATCTTCTGTGAGGCATCATGGTCTTACTATACTATATTTATGCTGGTCCAGTTATCAGGGCCAAGTAAGAATATTTCATTTAATAAGTAAAATTCAAAAGCTAAACAAATAAATCTATAAATGATAAGGCAGTAGAAAAGGTTTAGCTGTTAAGGTACAGATCTTGGCTTTCTCTACTGGTATGTTAAATGGTGGCATATGTTCCAGTGTTCTGCTCAAGTCCTTCAACAGGCTCCTATCCTGCCCCCTATGGCTGTGGCAACTGGTCACCACCAGCTCTTAGAGAGGAGGTGTGAAAATGTACCGTGCTGATAAGGATGTTCTAAGGCCAGGCCCTTTCCTGCACAGTCACAGTCTGTCTTTCTGCTCTTGGTCTTTGTCTCAACTGCGCTTAGCAGAACCCATAGTGATGCCTCAGTGAAGGGCTGTCACATGCAGCTGCTGAAAGAGATGTAGATGTAGTGCATGGAAATTAGCATAGTGCCACTTTTTTCAGGCTTATTCATGGGTGACTTGGTGATCTTTGTAATGCACTATGAAGTGCTGAAGATCATCATAAATTCTTTGCTTGTGTCATAGGGTTTAGTGAATCGTGCACCTGAACATAAAGCTATTACACTGTAATGCAGTCACCCAACCAAATTGTCAGTGGCCTTCGAACATTTTTTGAGCTGCTGAAATACGTTCTCTGACACAACACACACAGAAATACATAGACACATGAAAACATACTCTTTCGATGAGAAATAAATTTATTTATTAAAAAAAAAAAAACTATTATGCTACTGATGGGCAGACTTGTGTACTGCACATTATCCCTCCAGGCATCACTGTAAGATTGGACCTTGCATATTTAGTTTCATCTCATGCTCAAGCTGTTATTGATAGCCTAATGTAGCCTGGCATTGGGTTCTAATGAAGTACATTTAGTCTGTTACTGTCATTTTCACAAAATGTTTTTTGGGAAAATTGGTAAACAGAAAAATAGAATTTTGCTGTGTAATATTTCTCTACTTTATTCTCTTTTGGCTTTTTCTGTAAAACCAGTGAACAATTTAACTGCAAAACATTAATGACCTCTCTTCACAATCAGTTGGAATTCAGTGGACTTTGTTATCTTCCATTTCCAATGTCTTTTAATGCAAGCATAAGTAATAACATTATTGCATATTGTACTGTATGTTTAGCACTGATCAGTTAAAGGTTACCACAACTAGATTTTAACTGTTCAAAAAAGTTTTTTCTTTTAGGTTTTTTAAGTGTAACAATTGAATTTTATATGGGTTGAGCAGATCTTAACTGCTTTTGAAATGCGTAACTTGAATTGTTCCTATTAATTTTGGTGTATGGACTATGCTAACATGTTCCTAATATGCTAATAGTCAAGTAATGGTTTAAAAGGAGTGTACAAATCTGTACAGTTTAACCATTAGCAAGGTGTGGCATATCATTTGAATAGGAAAGCGAGACACCATTTGGCTGGCTGCAATAAAATGGCAGTCGGGTCAGAACTAGTGCGAACAGGGTGACGTCAGGTTACGTGATGGTCTCAGCGCCAAGGTTAGGAATTCCTGGAGGTTCTTCAGACTTCCATTGCGGGGTGGAAATAGAGGCTCGAGTTCGTCTCCATTAATCTTGAAAGAAATGATCCACACTGACACAGCTTAAGGTCTGCAACAGAGACCTGACACTTGGCAGGATCTTTGGCTAGCAGAAGCATAGTAACCCATTTTAGGAGGCATCCACTTGCTGTGACCAGGTGACTGGTGAGTTACAGTACGTCAGGCTGGAAGCAGCTGTTGTGGGAGTTATCAGTATGCTGTGCTAACCTGTTATAGTTACTTATGTCACGGTAACAGGGTTATGAAAATATCAGGTCTGTGTATATGACTACAGAGTGGGGGGATCAGTAATAGTGTTATTGAAAGTGTGCACCTCTGAGGTAGTGCATGCACATTCATCATCTGTTTCCAATAAATTTCTTCAGTGTTTGGTGTATGAATGAGGAAAATGATGTCTGTCTGCTTCTTCTGCAGTACACAACTGCTAGTGTCCACTTTTGCATGACACAAAAATGTATCAAAATCTATTTTTACTTTTAAGAGCACACAATCACATCCCAAATGCCTCCTTGCAGCCAGTGCCTCCTGTGTGTGTGTGTGTGTGTGTGTGTGTGTGTGTGTGTGTGAATAATCGGACTAAATGCTCCAGGAGCCGTGTGGAGCAGCAGAGGGCAGTGTGGAGCAGCTGAGGGAAGGGGAGAGCAGCACCAGCTGCTGAAATGTGAAGGCCCATGAGCAGTGCCCAGGACAAGGAGGCTGGAGAGAAATGCCCCATGCTGTGAATCCCTTTCACGGGGGCCGGAGATTCAGCTCGTCAGTCAGCCCCCACATGGACGTCAATGCCTTTTCACAGCTTTCAAAGCACAAGATGGTTGTTTTTCTTCTTTTTTTGACATGATTCCCACACTTTTCCCCTGTTCTTTTGCCATTGGAGGCATCCTTGTTAAATTCTATCACTGCTGCTTTTAGCTTCTCCAGCCAACCAGTGTCTGTAACTTTGGATTATGTTTTTTCCCCTTATTAGTAATTCTTCATAATGTACAGTTAATAAGTAATGTTATGGCATGCAGTTTTTTTTCTGCTCCTACTGTAACATGTACAACCAACAAGTTACTATGAGTTTGGAGGAAGGTCTTATGGAGGCCCACTGTTTTTTGCACTTTAGCTCACCTGTACCCTGCCAGCTGGGTCTGCCCTGGCAGTGAATAGGATGTATCAGTAGATTGATAGATGAGAAAAGGCCTTGTGAGGCCACTATGTGTCCATGAGCCAGCAGCATGTTTAGTAAAATCCAGGCTTCTGGTCCGGCTTTTGTGGGGGTGGCGAAACCTGACCTGGTCTTTCTGGAATAACAGTGAGAGTTAAGTGGACCCTGAGGGGATTTGTTGTGTCGAGTATAGCTGGAACCTACCCTTGCCCCCTTATTCTCTGTTGGGATGAGTTAGAAGAGGAATGGGTGGCATCACAAAAAGACAGTGAAACATGTAGTTAAAAATGCTCTTTGAGGCTTAATAGTCTGCTTAAATACTTTAGGAAGCTTAGAAAGAGGATTAACTAAACTGGTTTACTGGTCATAGAGTTCACACTGCTCACAGTCAAACAAGGCCATAAAGCCTGGTCACAAAGGGACATCTCAGGTGCTTATTCTTTTGTACATACTTGCAAAGGAATATTATTGTAGAAACTATTACATGTTTGTAGCTGTAATGTAATGGTAACCATGGAAATGGCAATCTGTTTTTTTAAAAAAATTTTTATTGACCACTTGTGGGCCAGTGGGTTGCTCTAATAACTCTTCAACATTTTTGCTTCATCCCACAATTTATAATTTTAATTTGATACTTGAGAACCACAGCTAATTTTGTGTGGCAAAGTAGATATTAATCATTCAATTTGTGTTACTGAATGGCGTCTTTGGCATTAGATACATATGATATCACAAAAGCTGTCATAGATTTTAATGTCCACCTTCCTGCTTGAGTATTAAACATCTGTCTTTTGTATAAACTGTGCATGTCAATGCATTGGCTTTGTGTGTTTTTTGGGGGGCCACACACACACAAACCATGTTCCAAAACACAGATTGTTTGAGAACCAGTTTCTGTAAGACAGGAACAAGATTTAGTTCTTCATTGCTTTCCTAGCCTTCATGAGTCTTTATTGTGGCAACCTGTCTCCATGCTGTTGGCTGTCAGGATTGCACACACCAATGGACCGCATGGTATTTACCCAACAAAGTAGGGAATATTTACCATAGTTTAACCCTCTTTTGTCTAGATGGCAGCCTTTAAAGGTTTATATGGGTCTATAGTCCTCGCACTGTCTGATACATCTCTAATAGCACAGTATAGGACCAGTCTGACAAAATGTGCCATCATTTTTTAGTTTTAGTCTTTACTCATTTAGTTGGCATTTTTCTACAACAATGTTAAACAGCTTGCACTTTTACTCGAGCAATTTAGGCCTACGACCTTGATCACTGGTATCACCACAGGACTTAGCATTCGAACATGGGGCTTTTTGACTGAGATATACAAAGTGATGTTACAGCAAGGTGACAACTCTAACCACTGTGTATTCTTCTGTCCAAAAAGTGTAAAACAACATTCCAGGGTAGTAACAATAATAATATTACAATATTAATGAGTATAATTGCAGTTCTGCAGACACAAGCATATCCACTAGTCTCATTGCCAGATGACACTTGTATAGCATTCTGCAGGACAGCATACAGGCAATACAAGTTGTATGCAATTCACAAGACTAATAAGCAATGGCCTTCTAATGTTTTGAAAAGCCATTTATGTTCTGGAACACAATTCGTGAAATCTGCATGAGCAGAAACCAGGTGTTGTCCACAAGGTATCAAGGATGAGTTTAGCAGAGAGCTCTTGGAAGGAAACAAACTTCCCTGTTCTCCTACTCTTTAGCAGAAGCCTAACCCTGTCTGCTCCAGAAACGCAGCAGTATTACCCTTTTGCTGTCTGTCTGGCAGGAGCTTTTTCTCTGCTGAGCTGTTCATCTGGAGTGTTTGGCCTCTCACCAGCTATTGCCGGCCGTTATCTGGCATCGTATCCAAGAGAGGCTTTTTCTGCATTGTAGTGGAACGAGTGGTGGGATAGCCTAACGTAGTCTTCAGTGATGTCAAACTGGGGAGCAGTGGAAGCAAAAAGCTGTTAGAAAAGCACTATTGGGAACACATACAATGCAGAGTCACCAAAATTTTGTAGGAATGAGGCAGTGCTGATGCCACGGTGTCAGTATATATCTTTCTTTCTGTGTGGCCACTTGTTTTTCTGCTTGTCCATCTAGCAGCTTATCACAACTTACACTTACAGGCAAAATCGGATATGGAGTATATAACCTCGGTTACAACGGCAGACATGTCTACATGGGCCACTTTTGTGCGAGTCTGTGTATCAATATACTGTATGTGTCAGTGCAATTCCTCCACACACCAGAGCACAACAATGAAGGGGGCAAGCATCCAAAACTAAGATTAATGTTCTCTTCCATTCCAGAATAAAATGTGGCTCAATGAACAGCTTGGCAGAGCTCTGATGGGACCCTGACTGCTTTTCAGCGTTGTAATTGTTTTCTCTTTTAAAGCCTCATTAATCCCAGGTGTGAGGGATGGAGCCCCACCAGAGCCCTCACTGACAGACAAACCTCCCGGCCGCCTGCCAGGATTAAATAGATATGCCAGTTATAGAGTGCTGTTTCATCAGGGTATTAGATCTCCGGTCCCCTTCAGCCACTGGAGCCCTCTCCGCTTTACACAGACCTGGAAAGATTGTTCCACCGCTCATGTTTGTCTATTGTATTTTGCTCTTAATGGAAAGGTCAGCGTAATGGTTACACTGACATTTTATTACTTAATTTTACATTATTTTGCACTTGAGTAATTTGGACAGGTATCCCATAGCTGACTCATTTGTACTGTATCTGCTCATACTTTAAAAGATGCTTATACAAGATATTTCAAAAGGAATTGAACATGTAGTATACTGATCATTTATAACTTTTTTTGGTGGGGGAGGTTCACTACATGTTCACATACTTATGTATACTTGTCATATACTTACATAGTTACTGAGTAATAAACTTATGAATGTGTTCAACTTTTTAAATTCCCCTGTATTGGGTTTATTCTGAAGCATGTATTTGTGTGCCATTCTCATAGTGTATTGCATGTGATCTTTTATAATATTTGTTTTGTATAGTTCTATCACAGGTTGTGCTAGATCTAGGGCTGTGGAAGGGCTAAGAACCACATCGACGACAGAGAAATCCCTCGGCAAAGCTACTTCTGAGTGATCAGCCCTTGGGAACGCTTGAAACCTTGTACATTCCATGCGTCACACTAAATGTGTCAATATCAGTGTTGTTGATGTGGAAAAGAAAAAGAGCGTTAAACAGGGTGTGATTTTGCTATGAGGCAGATGGTCACTGTTGTGTCTGACAAGCTGTGTCAGCTGTCTTACAACATCAAATGCTGTGCTTTATTGACAGCCATACACTTGCTGGTATTGTGTGAAAAATCTCACTGTTTTGTGCTGAGGAAATTCTGTATCTTTCTACCTTTAGGTTTACCATGTTCTTTGCAGTGTTGTCTTTAGATTACAGGCTGTGTGTCTGTGTGGTTGTTTTCTGAAGTGTAGTTGCGCTGAAAAATTCAAAACCATGAGGGACCACGTAGAACATTTCAGAATGGTCAACAACATGCTCAGCTCAATGGCAAAAATTAATGAGTGATAACCTTGGGTGATGAAATCCCAAAAAAAATTCTTGAAACGAAAAATAGATAGCTGAGCACATACACGCTTGGGGAAAAAGGGTACACGTATGACCACTTGGAAAAAACTGTAAAAGTAAAGTGTGGAATTGCCTGTTCATGTAATTTGTATGTTGTTGGAACAGCTATGTTGAATGTTAAAATCAAGGATAACTGGACATAAATGTGAATTAGGAACAAAGACAAAAAAAATCCCCTATACTCAGTGATTTTAATGCAGTGGGCCATGATGTTGGTGCTCTCTCTTTCTGTTTCTCTGAATCTGTAATTGATTCTAGAAGTTTGGGTTAAAGACACACACATCGGTTGTAAAGGCAAGCATCCCAAATTTTTTGGAGCCCTCTTGTTGCATTATAGGGGGTTTTTACTTTATGTGCCTTTATCAAGCCCTTATAAACAAATGTAATATACTGTAGATGTAACTCTGTCCACTGAACATTTGAAGCTGTTACACTGTTTCTGTTACACTGAGAAATGAGGAGATGCCCCTAGAGATGAACGTGCCTAGATTTCAGGACTGTTTTATAGTATTGCATGATCCTCTAGGCTTACCTTTCTAAAGTAAATAATTGATTTGAATAAGTCATTTGTGATAAATTAGTAATCTTCCCACTGGCTGATTTCTCCTTGTGTTAAGTGATGTGAACAGCACTTGGTTCAGGTTTAGTTACTATAGTCTGTTTACTCCCATTAATGATTTTTCACAGAAAAATGTTGTTGAGACCTCACACATATAAATATTTTTCATACAGAACAATAATAACAATGACAATCTTTAAAGAAATCTGTGCTATAGCTCATGAACCATCCATGTTGGAGATTTTGAAGACAATGTCACAGGTGTATACTGTATACTCGTCGCCTTTCCCCCGTACCACACGAAAACATTTGGAGTTTTGGATCCTCATGATGCGCTTGGTTCCTGCTACTTATCAAGAAAAGATAAATATATCTTTTCAGTGGAGAATAGAAACTCTATGACTTTATCGTCACAAAAGTGAAACTGTGCCTGAGTCACCTTGTACCACAAAGCCACATGAGTTTCTGGCTGTAAAGAGGACAAGAAGACAAAGTATTTCATTCTGCAGACATGGGCACTGGCAGGATGACAATACCTTATAATGAATCTTTGCTGAAAACACCCATGTGATGAAGTGCCATGACCTGAGCCACACGGCTAAGCTGTAATTACTCTGCCAGGTAAGCCAGTTATAAATGAAAGTACCAATATGAAAGGCATTGATTAGGTGCACCTTTCTGAATCCTCTGGAACTGAGAGCCAAATTCAAGAGCTGGCATCGTGCCCAATATTTAAAGCACATTTGTTTTTTTCACTACAGGAAATGTCTGCATTTCCATTTATTCATTTAGCAGACACTTCTCACCAAAGCGAGAGTAAACAAAAGCACATTTCACAGACAGGCACAAAAGTATAGATTGAGGTATGTGATTTTATAAATAGAATTGGCAATATTTTAGCATAAATGGGTGTTATTTTTTGGGCTCAGGAATGAATGAAGAGTTTTATTGTAATGGCAATGCTGGGTCACAGAAACAGAGAACAATCAGGGTAGAGTCACAGATGGGAGTTTTTAAAGATGATGTCACTCTTAACGCTGCAGATTTCTCCTGTTTTCTTAGAGGCACAGAACCAGGATTAGAATGGCCCTTGGATGGGCGTTCGGTTTGGGAGTGCGGCCAGAGACTCGGTAGGAAAATCTATGTCAATAGAAGCAGAATTTGCCAACGTACCAGCCCAGGAATGTAGTTCATCCTGCAGAAATTGTTTAAGAGAAATATTAACTTCATTGTGCAATGAGGCAGTTTTCATGTGCCATTTCATGCAGCATTGGTTGCTGTAGCTGTGCTTCCAGGGTGGCTTTTGATTCCAGCAAATCTTCCACGTCACAGATCCTATATTCGGCCTCAACAAAATGAGTCTGAAATTTGTCCACGGGTTTGGTTAAATCTAAGAATTTTGATTCCAGAACCGCAACAGAGGGGGAAAGTTTCTCTAGTGTATGGTAGCATTAACAGCATCCAGCTGAGTTTCCATGGTATCCAACTTGCTTAGCTTCCATACGGTTCATTTGATCAAACAACTGATAAGATGAGTCTATCACATGTGCCACTAAATCTACCCCTGATGGTGAGCTGGCACAGCTGGTGGTAGAACAGGAAGTCTGAGCCCCAGTGTCTTTTTCATCATCATAAAAGATATCCAGTGTGTCCACAGTCACTTTGTTTGCTTGTGTAGTTTCAGGAAGACCTACCTCAGTAGACCTACTTTCAACATTTTCCCTTTTGAAAGTGTACTGAGGCAGCATTTGGATAATCCTTATCATCCTTAAAATTGTATACTTTATTGCAGCCCGAGATTATATGAAGAGAGAAGAAATATAAATGTTGTCCGTCTCTGGAGAGGAGACAAAATGCATGCAGCCATCTGAGAAAAAGGTCGTATGACTCCATGGGAATGCATAGAAAGTTTTACCAAAAAAACTAGTGATGATTATGTCTGTCAAGCAATGACAGTTCATGTTATGAAGGGCTTTTTGGAACCCAATACTTGTGTAAAGTGGGGTAAGAATCTATCACTGTTTTTGTTAACATACTGGACACGAGAAGTGACATATAGGATTGACAGGGAGTGTATTCATATTTAACTCTGAACAGATGACAATGTAGTGGAAGTCTATGGAGCAGAGAGGAGATCACAACAGAAGTGGCACTGAGAGAGATGTTTTGAGACCCTGCTTGAATATTGAGACGGACTCAGCCATCGTCAGTGAGAGGGGGAGGTAATTTTATCATTTTAGAGACAGAATGATGAACCTTCACACCCTTTATTGTGGACTTCTTGTGCTTCAGACCACCAAGCAGGCATAGGTGGAGGAGTGTGGCAGTATAGCAGGGGTATAGCGAGTGATCAGAACTTGTAGGTATCAGGGAGCAAACCCATTGGTGTTTTGATAGATAATTGAAGTTCTGCATCTACACTGCTCAAAAATCGTACTCAGTAGTTTGTATGGCCCCCACGTGCTTGTATGCATGCATGCCTGACAACGTCGGGGCATGCTCCTAATGAGACGACGGATGGTGTCCTGGGGGATCTCCTCCCAGATCTGGACCAGGGCATTGGTAAGCTCCTGGACAGTCTGAGGTGTCGAAACATAACGTCCCAGAGGTGTTCTATTGGATTTAGATCAGACGAGCGTGGGGGCAGTCAATGGTATCAATTCCTTCATCCTCCAGGAACTGCCTGCATACTCTCGCCACATGAGGCTGGGCATTGTTGTGCACCAGGAGGAACCCAGAACCCACTGCACCACCGTAGGGTCTGACAATGGGTCCAAGGATTTCATCCCGATACCTAATGGCAGTCAAGGTGCCGTTGTCTAGCCTGTAGAGGTCTGTGTGTTCCTCCATTGATATGTCTCCCCAGACCATCACTGACCCACCACCAAACCAGTCATGCTGAACGATGTTACAGGCAGCATAACGTTCTCCACGGCTTCTCCAGACCCTTTCATGTCTGTCACATGTGCTCAGGGTGAACCTGCTCTCATCTGTGAAAAGCATAGGGCGCCAGTGGCAGACCTGCCAATTCTGGTATTCTATGGCAAATGCCAATCAAGCTTCACGGTGCCGGGCAGTGAGCACAGGGCCCACTAGAGGACGTCGGGCCCTCAGACCACCCTCATGAAGTCTGTTTCTGATTGTTTGGTCAGAGACATTCACACCAGTGGCCTGCCGAAGGTCATTTTGTAGGGCTCTGGCAGGGTTCATCCTGTTCCTCCTTGCCCAAAAGAGCAGATACCAGTCCTGCTGAGTAAGGGTTGCTATTGTGGTTCTTCCATGTGTTTTACAGCTAGACTATGCAATTGACTTCTAAGGTTCTTACAGTACAGAAGCCCCATTTGCTCTGAAAAAAAGATTGCATGAGGATCATTTTTAGATGTTGGGGGATGAATGCTTTGTCTTTCTTCCCACCTACTTTGTTTTTGTATCGCATAGCCAGACTGCTGGAATGTATCACCTACACTGTAGATGAATGACTGGCAGGCATTGCAAACTATTCTGTTGTTCAGCCTCCATGGGGCTTTGGTTGTTCTTCTGCTTTACAGATTTGAAAATTGAAAGTGCTTAGATAGCAGAGCAAACTTTTTTTGTTTTTTGCCATCCATGGGACATGGGTTGGTCTTTCACTTTCCAGGTGTGACAGTTGAATCCAACAAAAGGAATGTAGATACGTGGTTTTAAGCTGTATTTATTTCCTCAAAAAGCTGACAAGTCTTTTCCATGTGACTGCATTTCAGGATTTACAATACATTAGTCTGAATGAGGGATTGTTGCCATGGAATCAGTGAGTTTACACATCTCTCATCTAAGGAGAACTCCCACGAGCGTTAGTTTTTCATCTTTACTCTCTCTGATAGGTCTCTACAAGCAAGCGATATGCTCACCCTTCAAAGAAACCAGAAAAATCAATACTGCTTCTCTATGGAACCTGACATTAATAATCCATAATAAGACATCTCTAGTGGAAAAGCCAAAGGCTGCTTTCTGATCAGAAACTTTACTTTGTGAGTAATAGAAGGTGACTTGTCAGTCTTTGCACAACTATGTGCGGGAGAGTAAGAAAGTCTTAATAACAGAGGCAGTAGGGTGACATGCACAGTAGCTGGTTTATTAGGTACACCCCCACATTCACAAAAGCTGTACATTCCAACAAGTCATACTTCTCATGTCTGTGGTGTAAATCAGACAAACCAGTTAGGCTTTGCCTCAGTTAAGGTTTGACTGAGTCTTGAAATGGGCAAAACAAGTGACCTTAGTGACCTTGAACATGGTCTGGTAGTTGGTGTTGGGGGTCTGTTCCAGCATCTCTGAAGCAGCTGCCCTCCTGTTTCAAGGGTTTGCTGAGAATGGTGCAAAAGGTGAAAAAGTCCCAGTGATCGGTAGTCCTGAGGGGGTCGAAGGAGAATAAAGAGAATTGAGCAGCAAACAGACGGGCCACAACCACACAAGTTGCATCTGAATTCAACACTGGTGTGCCTGTCGAATGTCATCTCCGAACTGACCATTTATCAGATGCTGGCTCCAATGGGCTATGGCAGCCGCAGACCGTGTTGGGTGCTAATGCTGTCAGCGAAGAAGAAATTCCTTGACACACCCATAAATTAATATAATACTGATAAATAAATAAATTGATATGATATCTAGTAATTTAATCACATCTGAGTGATTAAGGATTTTAGCAGTCAAGTGGCTTCAAATAAGCATTTGTCTAATTTCTTACGTTGTGGCAAGGTTTATGGGGTTCTTGAAAATGCTAGTAAAATGGCTGTGATGAAAGTAAGCACCATAAAAATGTAGTCCATATTGTCAAAATACATGTAGAATGTTGCACTAATTATCTGGAAAAAGAATGCAGGTTTGGACAATTTTTTTTCACCTAGTTCCTAGAAAGAGTGACACCAATGTAAAGGATGCCATGGCAGTTTGCTGATTACAGCTATACTGGCCAAGAATATGGTGCATAGTAGATGTTCACTTATCTGTGGTCTTCTTGCAGTCTTTGTGTGCTGTGGGAAGAGACTGATGTACTAATCAAACTATATTTGAGATGGATTAAGTTTCTCTAACTCAAAGTGACGTTCCCTGCCTCAAGAGGCTCCTAGTCCATCAATCTACTTATTTTCAGCTTCATTGGGTCTGGCAGGGGATCTGAATGAGCAGTGAGTCACAGTTTGCCAGACTGCATCACAATCACCCCTGGGCAGAAACTGTTTCTGAGCAACCTCATCACTGCTAAACCCCAAGTATGCATACACACACACACGCACACACACACACACACACACACACACACACACACACACACACACACACACACTTCTGCATCAGTCCTCAGCTTGGTGCATCCAAATAATTTGCTTTATCATTGTGCCTTGTTGTGCCTAAGGGTTCTTTTGATCTCTTTCACAACAGTAACAGAGATAAAGTTTATAGTACTGACAACTTTGGAGTAATAGATCAAGTTCTTGGTTGTTTTAACCATAATTCTAGCTTCAGTTCCTTATGAAATACTCTGCAATGCTTCAGAGCTTGGCATAAGATGAATTATACAAAAAAATTCCAAACTCTACCAGGTGCTGTTTTCCTGGTGGTCAGCCACTTTGTCAAAAAGACATTTTCTTCTGTCACCAGTCTGACCAGGTCACACTCATTCAGGTACACAATGAATGTCTCTGTCTGACTTAACACAAATGCTTTTATTCATCTGTATTTGACTGCCTTACTTTTGCCTGTATGGGTTTAACTGAACAGAAAGTCATTATCTAAAAGGGAACAAAATAGTCTGTGCTGAAATGATAGAAATGCTTAAAAAGAGTACTCTCATTGCAGGGAGTTAAGTTCAACAGGAGAGTGGAATTCCACAGCAGATGATGTGATACTTTCCTGGGAATAACACCTGTAAGATGCAGGGAAGCAGTTGGACCTCGGCACTTGCCAGATGTGAGGTGGTTGTGGTTGTCTTCTTTGCAAGCAGTATGTTACAGCCATGTAGCCATAGTTACATGTGTGTCTGCTAGCACTTCCATGCTAGTCCTGCTCTACAGGAGGCCACAATATATATATTGATATAACAGTTGTGGCTTGGCAGTTCAACTGGAAGAAGTGCTCTTGCCTTCTGATCTGATCTTGACTACAGATGCTTTTTTGTGCACCCTGCCCTTGTACTTTTCCTGCTTTTTTGTGCACCCTGGATCCAAGAAAATGGGAAAAAAAATGAGAACTGGACATTTATATAAATACTTTCTTTTACAATCTTTCTTCCAGCTGTATGTGTTCATAAATTAAGGTGAAAGACCTAATAACAGCATCTTCCAAAAAAAAAGAGGAGTGTACGTAATAGATTTATTCATTGAGCTTTTCTCCTAACTTGCAGTGCTGTCTTGCCTAAAGTTGCTTTTTGGCAGAGAAGCTCAGGATAAGTGCCTTACACAAAGGTACTATAGCAGGAGAAGGGATTTAAACCCAAAGGCAGCACTCTAACCACTATCCTAACACTCTTAGTAAAATGTTATTATGAATCCTTAGAGGATTCTTACAAAACGTGGTTTACCATTCATGAAGTGCACAGAATCCCGAATCAGAATCAGAAAACTTATTTAATCCCAAAGGAAATTACTTATGTTACAATTGTACGAATAGACAAAGACACAAGTAACACAAAGCGCAAATATAACGATAAACTTAAGTAAAATAAAATATAAATATCAAATAAACTACAATAAATTCTCATTCAAAATATTTCACATATAAGTTCAATATTACACATTCTGCATATGACAGTTGTGGTGATTGTTAAAGATATCCTAAATCACTCTTGTGCAGTTTGACCATTTACTAATATTTTTGCTATTTGCCTGATAAAGGTTTTACTGAAGAAGCTATAGCAACATGTAAAAGGTCTAAGTGCAGTTATTCTCCTGATAAACCTGAAACTCGCATTGTTGGATATGGCAGGTTAATGTTATACGTTTTTCCTTTGTGAAATAAGTAACAGATTAATTTTGTGAGATGAGGAATGACGGTGATTTTTTGGTTATCTTATTCTTCTGAAATATTTTTGATGGGGAAAAGTGTTGTGTGTGCCAGATTTTTTAACAGCAGCCATATGAAATAATATTAATCCCTGTTATCGGTGTATGGGAAATGGCCAGAATAAGGAGATCCACCATAGGGAAGGAAATTCCGTGATGACCAAAAAGGACTTTGCACACATGTGCGATATTATTCTTAGTGTTTAAACTGACCTATGAGTGTGCTTAAGGTACAGAGATTTAAAGCATTTTGAAAATGTATGAATTTTCCCTGAGATACCAACTTTGGGCACTTATTTGTCTGCAAATATAGAAACCGTATAACTGCCACACCATAGTATTGTGTTTCTACTCATTTCCCCCACCTCTTCCCATAATAGCATGATGCTTTGTCAATCAGATCTAATTAAGTGTGTTTATACGTGTTTCATTTCTGTCCAAGCCCTTCCACCGTAAACACATGAATTTGGCTGACTTGAGGGCAGACCAGTTTCATAGTGTAATGTAATGTGATCCAGCCAGCTGAAGACATTGCCTTTGGCTGTGTGGCTTTTTTATGGAACCTGGGGATAGGCACTCCTTGTGGCAACCCTAGAGTTTGTATTGGCCATGAACACTGCACAAACACCGCCTGCCCTCCCCATTCAACTAAAGCAGTGCTTCATGGTGTACCTCTCAGTGTCTGCGAGCAGTCATTTCCATGCACTTTTACTCTTTAAACAGTAAATTGCTGTCAGAGCTGTGCAATTTAACTTGTATTTTTATGCAACTTATGGTGTTATTTATTCTTACTGAAGATTCCATTTTTGACCAAAAACAATGTACACATGAAACATCTGATTCCCAGCAGTGTTATCACACAAAGTTACTCCTTGGTTCCTGCTATCATTCTGGTTATTTTTTTAGGCCACCATCTTGTTGCAGCATCAAGCCCACAAGGCTGCTGGCAGGTTCAAGTGATCCAGATCCGCAGGCTTAAACCACACTAACTGACAAAACTTTGTCTGAAGCACAGTTCAGATGCATATGTTTTACAGTCAAGAGACTCATTGCCTGTGACGTGAGTGCTTGTTACTGAAGGTCTGCAGGCAGTGCCAGAGACTTCAGCTAATGAAGCGCTCTCTTGCTCCACGGGGTACAGTGGATGTGCAAGTTGTGCAAAATACAAAAAAGACACCAGAAATAATAACTTGGAATATATTTGGTTGGTTCATATTTTGCCTGTCTTGCTTGTGATATTTATGCAGTGTTGATATAGGTGTTATTTTTTTTTATATACCTGTACATTACAGCAGGTGTTATAGTACCAAATTCTATTTTGACATTACTGAAACTGTGTACCTAGTATTTTTCAGTTGGTGCAAGATTTTTTGCCACCATTAATGTTACAGGAAATTTCTGTCCCCAGCCTTAATACAGACTAACCAATTATAAGAATGGTTAGAAAATAAGGCAGGTTGCCCACTAAATTAAAATGCTTCTGCTCTGCAGTAGTTCCAGAGGTTGGCACAGCCATCTATCAGCTTAATTGAAGAGTAACTTAATAGTTTACTGCAGGTCCATAAAGAAGTGGGGTTCTCACCCTTAGCTTTTTGCATTAGCCTTGCAGCCAGGCAGTACTCATTTCAGTTTGACTACAGTGTGTTGTCTGTGCACTTCCCATAAAAAGGGCTTATGGCACCTGGTTAGGTCTCTTATTATTTATGTGAAGGGGTGCAGCAAGGTGCCCTACCCCACCCCACAGTTGAAAAGGTCTCGCCTAAGGCGGGGTACCACCACGTCCGGCCCTGTGGGAAAGGGGATCAAGACTTCAGGTTTTCTCAAAGTTGTTCCAGTGCAAGATGTTGAAGGCCTGTGAGTGGTCTACTTGCAAATTGCACTGTGTCACAACTGTACTGTTTTACAGTCACTTGTGCGAGGATAATTTTGACGTAGTTTTCAGAGCAGACTGTAGCTGAAATGGATTACTGAATTTATAGTTTGAGGGTGTTCCTGTTCCATTTCACCAGTGCATGCGTTAGTGTACTGTTGATTTATTGTTTGAAATTCACCACGTTTTGTGGAAGACTGTTTTAGCTTTGCATGTGTCACTGTGTTGTCACTCCCAGAGATTAGCTCACGGGTTGTCAGCTGTGCTGTAGTAATGCCTCATCAGGTTTAGCTGGGACTTGGTACAGTCCCTTCAGCAGTCATGAGGACATCCAGAACTGTGAGCTCTAGTTTGTTAGCAGTTGCGCCACAGCTGCTGGGAGCATCCAGAGGCCTGGCTTGATCAAATTCTTGCAAGGTGCAAGTTGGTGAATCCTCCCCTGGGGTAGTGTTCAGTCCTGAATTCAGTCAGACTAAAACCCTGCTTCAGTGTGTGTCACTTTCCTCTGCTTACAGCCCAAGCAACATCAAATCTGTGTCCTCTAACACTGCATTACATTTATCATTTAGTAGCTCCTGCTTCATTAGCCAGTAGAATCAGGTGCCTGGCTCTCAGTCTCCATTCAAGGTAGCATCGTATTACAAGGTGCCCTCTCATGGGAATCTGTCATCTGTAACTGTTACTATTCTGACTGCTTTTTAAAATACAGAAGCACTGCCTGAAAAGGCCCTAATCACCCAAAGTTATTTTCATCACTAATTTTGTAAGGTAGCTCCATTGGAGATATAGGAGCTATTTACAAATTCATTAAAGGGGCCTATTTCATTCAGGACTGTTGAGCGTTGGCAGTTTATTTGCTAGGCATTTTAAAGCTTCCAGAACTTATACATGTTAAAAATCTATTTCAAAATGAGAGTGTGTATCATGGACATAGCAAAGTGGGGAAACTTAGTGTTTCTCCCCAAATATTACTAATATTTCTGGTCCCCCAGTATTTGCCACCTTATTACACGTTTTACGGTACCTATAAATGCTAAACCGTTTTCCTTCAGTATTCTTACTTATCCAGCCTTAGACCTCATGTCTTGTTTTAAATACCTTTTGTTTTTTTTGGCTTCTATGTTTCAGTGTTCATGTGAACATCTCTCAGAGTTTAGTGTTGCTGGAAATGGTACTCAAGTACTGTTATTATAAAATAACTCAAAAGTCCAAGTGTCAGAAAGCTGCTCAAGGGTTAAATAATTTTAATTCAATTTTTAAATGTTCTAAAACACTAGCAGCTATAATATGCACATATTGGTTCTAAGATTAATTTAAAAAAAAACCTAAAATTAATTCAAATAGAAGACGTTTTCATGCATGACCGAGGTAACATTGATAGATGTCGCTGATAATGACAATGTATGTAATAAAATTATTTATAGTGTCTATTAAAATTATATTTTTATTAATTTCTTAATTGCGGGTTAACAGTTGTCTAGAAAGCATAGGGGACGAGTTATCAAGCAGTCTCAGGAGAGAAAGTTTCATAACTTTGGTCATAAATGTTTATGGCATAAATAAGATCATGCAGGCACTGTGCCATTACAGGCCCTGTGCAGCACTGCAGGCAGATATCTGACCCTGGTGGATGCCAGTCCACGAGAGGACTACCTGGACACGCCGTAAGTCTAAATAAATAAACTGGAACCAATTTACCAAATACCTGAGTACAAACAGTAATTGAGTAGCTTAACTCTTATACAGGTCCACACTCACAGTATGAGGAAAAAAAAAAATTTAAGCTCAACTTTTTCTTCAGTGCTCATTTTTTGAGATGTGCATGAAATACTTTTTAGATCAGTGCTGGACAAAACATTGCTCTAAAGCATTTGGTCAACACTGAGCTCTAATTGGTCTCCGTGCAGGGAAAACTGACAGAAGAAGTCCTGAATAACAGGACTAGGACTGACAGCTGATGATGACCAAAGAAAGCCACAGATGTTGATGTATTTTACAGTAATCGTGACTTGGTTAGCTCACTTGGAAGAGAAAGAGAAAATCATTAAATTTGAAAAATTCAAATGTAAGGAGGAGAGGGAGACAGAAACATAACGGATTAAAACTACATTTTAATATATAAATATTCTTGGGTAAAACTAAAAAGTATCATCAGCAAAAACATTTGAAAAGTACAATTTTTCCAAAAATACACAAGAAAGAAAGTGAATGCAACTCATTACTACCCACCTCTGGAATCTGGTAGTGCATTAACCAGTTGTGGAAGCATCCAGCTGCAATGACCTCCCAGGCTTTCAGTCTTCCTCAAAGCAGACCTCCTCATCATCATCATCCTCCTCCTCCTCCTTTTGAGGTGACTCACTGCTAAAAAAAAGGGCAACAGCTGCATGGATGAGGGTTGGGGTCATACATAGTGACTGGACGATGGCCAGAGACGCACATGGACAGCGCTTCCTTTTAGAGCCACTAAAACACTCGCTAGGTTTAACGGCTCTGATTGTGAATGGGGGTTGTGGTGGGGGGGGGTCCCTACAACACAGTTGGCAGAGCTCAAGACTTTAAAGCATGGAAAGAGAGCTTATATGGTCATGTGAATGTACACACAGGTGTCTGCTCATCTTTGCAGTTTGCAAAACATTGTCATGGGAAGTAGGATTTAGCCATGTGCTCAGCTGTCAGGGCCACAGGCTGTGTTGAAGCATCTAGCAGCACTTTCTGGGTCTTGAACGTTGATCCCAGGTCTGTTCTGAACACATTTAAGCCAGTGGGTGTATTGCATCATCTGTTGCTATGTGTACTTTTGCATCATGGAAATGCCTTTGGTTTATTACAGATGGTGCAAGTTGTGACGCTTCTATCTATATACTGTATATAAGAGCAACAAAAATGAGACTTTATCAGTTTTTATGGGCTTGTAGTGTTGAGCCTCTGTCAAAATCACTGGGCATTAGGCAAGGAGTAGGACATCCTGGATGGCATGCTGGTCTGTCCCAAGGTTCCTTGTTATAGTGTGAGGAACAAAGTTAGGGAAGGAGGTGAGAATTATTCTGGGCCACTTATTTACATGTACTGTACAGCATGTTTTTTTTTTTCTTCAAATTGCCCAGATAATGAACGCTTCCAGAAACCAGTAGGAAATAAGCATAATTTTTAAACACTTCATAGATAATTATAGAAAAAATAAAAAAATAAAAAACAATAAAATGTCCATTGTTTGTTTTTGGTATATAAGAGAGATACATGAAAAACTGTCTTTAAAAAAGCATTGATTTTCAGGATTGCAGGCTTGCTCAAATGCTACTTTGACTTTTGCATTTCTTTTGCATTTTATCCATGGGTTCAGCTGAGTTTGTCCAGTAGCAGACTTATTTATAGAAGACAGAAGATTGTATACCCACAGGCAAAAAATAACAGTAATTTATTTAAGATTTAGACAGCCCAGGTCTATGGGATTAAAGGCTCCACATTTTATAATCACCTATTTATTAGCAACTGATCTGCATGTCTAATACCACATGAGGTCAAGAAAAGACAGGTAATTTAATCTGTTCTATTTAACATTTAAAACTATTTTTTTAATTAATTATTTTGTTGTTTAACTATGAATGAATGATTTTTTTTGGTCAAAAGTATATTTGTTCTTTGGTCATGAAATGTGAATGCAAGGGAATGCTCTGCATTAATTCTGCTGGAAAGTCACCAAATAGAAAAGAGCTAAACCAATACACACAGGGACCTAATGTTGGTGGTTCAAAGCTCTCCTCCTCCTCTTGGGCTTCTGTCCACTGCCAAAACATTCAGTGTTTTTCTTCTTTCAGTCGAATCTGAAACAAAGGAGAGGCACTTGAGCTAATGACACCCCCATCCTGCAAAACATTGTCTAAAACATGCATAAATGCCCCTCTATGGCTTTTTGAGCAGCCTCAGAGCACAGAAAGGCTGCCAGCAGGAGGGTGAGATCCCTGTTTTGTTTGTGCTGCACATGTGATTGTGGTCCAAAAGTTGGTTCCACTCGACAAGTGCTGTGTCACTTATACCCTCCGCACCCCTGATCGCTCACACTCACTTTCCTGACAGCCTTAAGACTGATCACATTAAACCAGACTCTTGGAAATGACTTTTTCCTTCAGACTTGGTAAATATTTATGGTTAGGGGACTGTGAGAAAGATGAGCAAGGGGAACAATGGAGTAGGGCACTGAAGAGAGAGGATGGAGTGCTGCCTTCTCTTTGCTGCTTAGAGAGGAGTGGCAGCTACACTTGAATTTACATTTCATTCTTTTACACTCATAGAATTACATTTTCTTTTTTGTCAAAGTGGAGAGTGATTCAGATTTTTTATTACACCAATTTCAAGCTAATTATTTTTTTGCTATTTCACTTAAAATTCAAAAATAATTTGTAAATGTTTGCAATCACATTTTCAGAAGGGTTATGTTTTACTGGCATTTTTTGTATATTTTCTTTCTTTTTTTAAAAATAGTCTTCAAGGAAGTTTTACTGAAAATGAAAGGTAAAAGTCATTATTTATTTTATTTTCATTTCAAATTTAATATTTGAGACAACCAAACCAATTTGCTCTACAAGCAATATTTATGTAACAAAACAAGATCAAAAGCAGAGATGGTGAATGAAACTTCTTACTGAGCCCTGAAATCTGTGTTTCCATGTACAAGCATTTATTTGAGAATCATCAAGTGTCTCATTATGTGTTCTTTGTTCCACATTGTCGCTGGATTGGAAACTCAAATATAATCAATGGCACGAACCAGCCTTAGATGGAAGGGGATGTGTGGTTGGCTGTGTGGCTTTTTGTTCTTCATAGCTGTTTCTGAGATGGAGAAGAGAGCCTGAAATGGATGGATCTGTAGGCAAACAGACTTTGAAAATAATGTTGTCAAAAAAATATTGCTTTCTTAGTACTATTTGGAAACAAATGGTGTAGTGCTTCTGTTGAATAATGTCATGAGGGCATGTAGTGATTCAGGGGGATCTAAGGTGATGCATATGCCAGTTTGCTGGAAAAAAAAAAAAAATATATATATTTATACTAAAGCGAGTGACATGAGTGAGTCAGCATTTTCCAAAAAGTCTGAGATTATTTATACAGGCAATGCTAATTGTTTATTTTACCATCTAATTCTTACACTGTACACATTTCAGCAGTTGAACAGTTGTTTCCTGTGTATTATAAATCAAATTGAGTATATAAATTAATATAAATGACATGTGTATTATAACAGTAGAAAAATGAAGGGTAAGTTTAGTAGTCAGAGTTGTTGCACTCTCTATTGGCTGTTCTGAGGGTCAGTGATCTTCATGCTGCTGTTTCTCTTTAGTCACAGAGGAAGATTTATTGCACTCCCAGATGCATGGTCTCTTGTTGAGTGATTTATTTTGTGAGGAAGGCTGGAGTTTCTGGGGTGGTCATCTAGTAGTTACTGATTTAAAAGATACCGTGTGGCTCCTGGGCAGATTTAGCCTGAATGAAGGAAGCTACTGAGGCTGATCAGTCAGCATTGATTGGTGGTGGCAAGGGAAAGTTGTAGAGAGGCCCATTTAAAATCCCCTTTAGCTATCCTAAGTGTGGGTGGGATTTTAAACGAATTGTTCAAGTGGACTACCAGCTTGATCCTGTACATATTGCACCTTTGCCATAATGCACTCTCAAAGGGGGGGGGGGTGTCAGCTAAATGAGTAAGTGCTGACATAATGAGCATTAATATTAATAGAAGCTATATTGCAAGAAGCCTCTTGATACACTCAAGTTTTGCAAAGTTTTTATGCCTGTAGAGACCTGTGTGAGTGGTTGTTTCTGTTGGTTGTTGTCCAGTCTTTTCATTCATGACTTGGCTTCTGAGTCAGCATGAATGACCAGTCTGACCTGTCCAGCAGGCTCTTTGTTCCCTCTTTGGGAAGACACCGGAAATAAAAGATCCTGTGGGAATTCTCATGGCAAAGCTCATGACTCAAGTCATTTATTTTTACATTACTGTCTTCCTTGTGCCTTCCAGTAGATCTACTATCATGACAGATGTGTTAGTATTCATGTGTTAGTATACATTATATAATGCCTGTGTCACATTACTTTATTGTTTTTGATACATTTATCAAAGCACTTTCATTTATATAAGCACCATTTAAATGTTCTTGTAGTGACTAAACCTGTGCTTTTTGCAAATGGCATTTCATTTCCAATACTCTTCATACTCTACAGTGTGTAATGTGTATAAAAGTGTCATTCTCTCTTCATTTTTTGTTTTGTTAATTCGTAAGCAAGCATGCCCTGAGGTTTCACAGTCATAAGTTCATTTGTCCGTACCCTTGCAAAACCACTTGGATTGGCCAGGTGTAATGAACAATGGCATCCTCCTCTGCCTGCCTTCCCTGCCTGCCTCTTCATGTTTTGGAGGACTAGACCTGAAGCAGCAAGAACCACGGCTTTATCTGACAGGAGCATGGGCTGCCAACTCCTTGGCTGGAATATGATGATGCATTCATTGGTTACTGTGGGCACTCCCCAAAGTTTGCTGTGCTGGAATGCTGTTTCACATCAAAACGCCTTGAATGAGACAATATTTGGCTTAAAGGTTCTCTGAATAATAGAGAGGCCATATATTAGTACCTTTAAGGCACTGTGAGGTTAGGCATGATGTGCTTCAACCTCTCAGGTCACTACCAGAAGGAGGCGCTTGTTGCATCATCTGCTTTGGCTCCTTATCAGAGACGCTAGGATGCAGAAATGCTCTTGGATATTGCCTGGACAAGCTTATTTCACTCTTTGCAATAATACAGCAGCACAGTAGGATCATTTTTTCTTCCCATAAATTATACAGTTTAGAGTTACAATAATTTCTAAACACAATGTCATGTTCTGACCTGCTGCTGGAGCAGAAGAAAAGACAAAACCCACAACACTTGAAACCAGGGTGTGTTGGAAGACTAACAAGGGGAAAAAAGACATTCTGCAAATACGTGTCGAAATTAAAGTTTTGCTTGACCAAATAAGCGGGAAGTATGGAAGCTCAGTTTACACAGATGGATTCTGTTCATGGTGGTCTAAAGAGTTTTTCAGCCTTTGTTGCAGTTATAGAAACAAAATTTCATAACAATCAGACATTCAAGATTAAAATGAATTTCATGCTCAATTGATGGTTCCCTGGTGCAAAAAGTTGAACTGTACCAAGTGGACAAGCTGGAAAACAATGGTGCAACAATCTGAAAATTATGAGCTAATCTCAGAATATTGAACGGAATATTCCACTCAAACAATTTGTATAGAGCAAGCTGCTATGCTGGGTGCCTCTGCCAACTGGTTCTCCTCCATAAGATACTGTAGATGTTGGCTACAGAACCTCATCAGTTGATGCTCCATGGTGACAACGAGAATTCAGTGCTGCCTTCAAGGTCAGGTTGTGGTTTTGTTTGTCCGACCTTAATTTATTAAATATATTGCTGAAAAATATTATTTATTCACTCTGGTACTCTTTGTTGAATATTAGATGTTAAGCGAAGAAATGAAAACATCCAGTTTAATGAATTTCCAGTAAATCAGTACAGAGGCAAATATTTTTTCATGAGTTTGTTTTGGGCTTCAAATGCTAAGGGGAAAGAGGAAGAAGGGATAAGGAAGTAGAGGGGCAGTACCACCCTTTCTGTCTGCTTCTCTCTCTTACATGCAGCCCTCTCACCTATGCTTTCATGGCATTGCTGAGCTGCTAGCAATTTCCTTTGTCATGTGCAGTTTTGGGATCTGCAGCCAGGAGGGCTGCAGGAATCCAAGGTAGACGTGATGCCAGCAGGAAGGGCCGGAGGGCACCTTAGAGGAGGGTGTTTTCTGCGAGTAACACAGGCTGACTGATCCATTCATCTGGGGTGGCAGTGAGCTTATGGGTGTTTGGTTTCACCACTGCATGCTGTAGTTGGTTTAGCATCAAGCGACAAGCTGTGTGGAAATCCAATCATGTTGGGCCAACCAATCGTCTGTCCCTCCAGTGCTCCACGTGAGTCCAATGATGGCTGTCCATTGCTCCCCGTAATTTCTGTAAAGAATAAAGTGGGACGCACCTATAACAGCCCCCTGCAGAGTTAAGCTCATCGGGGTCAAGTCATGTACATGTACGTGTCTATAAGGATGACTGCCTGATAGAAGTGGAGCACATGTGAAACTGTAAGGCAAGCCAAGCATCGGTCTGCCTCAAGTAATTGCCTGGCCAAAATTTGCAGACAAAAATCTGTAAGTACTGCAGCTTCTTTCTTCCATTCTTTCCCCAGCACTAAATGGTTATGCTGCGGTACTACTGTTTACATTCCTTCCTATTGCCAAACGGACCTATAAACAAACCTCCTAATTCATTAAGATGGAAGAAAGCATGTATTGATTTTGCAGGATGGCTAACCTCCTGTCTTGATAGGACAGGGCAGCGAAGCACTAGCCCAATGATTGACTTCTGATCTTGTGTTAACACCTCGTGTCTTCTGCTGTGATTTAGCATCTCCCTGTTGGGTTCCACTGGGTGGAAATGAACCAGGGTCCAAACATGGGAAGTTGGCAGTACAAGCTTTGTAAATAACATTTGTGGTTATTACTTACTCTTCTTTATTTAGCGGATACTTTTACGCAAAATGACTTAACATGGCTTTTAATGCTACCTGACTGCACATAAGTAATTAGAAACATAAGAACAGAGCAATATTGTTAACATGCACTGCATCCTGTGGATTTTTTTTGCTATTGTACATGTTAAGTTTACTGAATACCTGCATCAACCTAAATCTCAATTAAACAAATGCACAGCAACGTAAAATAAGGTGTTAAACGGTCTAGGCAAGATTTAACATGGCTCTAATCCCTCTCCGTTTATTCCTTACTCACAAAATGGCCACTGCAGGAAACAGATGAGAGAAAAAGTGACACCTGAGCCTAAGGGTTTATTCATCATCATTCAACCTCGGGGGAACTGAGGGTCAGAGTATCCCTCCAGCGTTAAAGATTACACTAAGGCTTACTTGTTAAGAGAATGTCTCGGTCCAACCACCAGTGAGATTTCTGTGAAGGTCATCTCTAACTGTGAGTTGGAGAAAGTGCAGCCTGCGTGTCTGTTTTCTAGCAAACCAGCCACAGTCTGCTTCAGCTGGCAACAGACTCCTCCATCCCCATTCATTAGTGTTGCCTAACAGGGGTTAAAGGTCAATCAGCTGAAGCACTTTCCTCTAAGCGCTCCTTCAGGATCCAGTGCATTGTCTGAGTTTCTTGCATTTGAAGAGGCACCTTGGTGTTGCGATACAACACGTGGTGTTACAAGACTGTGAATGTGGAAATACAGTCCCCAAATTGCTGAGATTTACAGCTACAGCATTTACACACTTAATCTGTGGTACCCGGCCTTTGTTACTTGCACATGGAAATGGGGGATTCAGGAAGAATATCAAAACCAAACCTTAACACTGAACAAACTGTTGGATTAAAAACCTGGAGTCTCCCTGAGTTGCCTGGAAATGATGGTTGGTGAAAGGAGTAAAAGTGGTGAATATCATTATATCATCATCAATGCAGAGGAAACCAGAGTTGTTTTATTTATTTGCCACAAAGGTGTCCAAATAAAATTACTTGCAGTGCTGGGGTTGCATACTAACCTTCCTGTTATCTTCAAAAATATGCTATTTGCTCACTTTTCATGATCACTTTCTTTAAAAAGGGAACAGGATATACAGAGAGCATCCAGAATAACAGCATCTGCAGCGTGCATTATATGTAAATATTAAATGCAGCCATTTTTATAATATAACTGAGATTTGAACCACGTGTTCCATACTGTATATTGGCCTGCACTAAGTGCATGTTTTCTATTCGTTTTCTCTTTAGTCACTTCCATTCCATTTTGTGTAAAATATACAGAGAATGAATAAATAGCCTGAAAATTTGAAAGTTGTTACTGTCTCAGGAGGGACGGTTCCTTTAATTACTTCAGACATAATTTTCTCAGAAATGTATATCGAAGGTGGGTGTGGAAAGCCGAAGTAAATGTAAAGCGATACCGTGTTGTCCTATGCCTGGAGGCAACCTCACCTGAAACATTGCTGTCTGCTACCTGTGGATGATCCGATAGGCCCTGGTTGTGGTTGGTATTAAGCAGTGGCTGCTGCTGACCCTGCCGCAGCTTTTTAGACAAGGAGAATGTCTGCATATCATCTGTAGTGCTGCAGTATCGTGCAAGGTCTGGGGGCAGCAATAGCCCAAGCCCCAGCTGAGATAAAGCTGTAAAATAATCATAACAAAAAGCAGATGCCATCTCAGGTGTTGCCTCTTGGCTTCCTTGCACTGCACAGATAAGCAGAGACACAGATTAATGCCTGTGCTGTCTGCTCAGAGCCCACAATGCTGACACTGAAAGACCAAGGCAGCCCTGGGGAAGAAGATCTGTCCAGGTTGTCCTTCTGAGTCAAGTTAGCCAGAGGGAGGAATCGTGCCATCAGTGTTCTGCACTGGACCAAGACTTACTCCTCTGACATGAACATACTGTAGATTTTGTAGCTGTAAAATGAAAAATACAGTTCAGAAATACAAAAAGCAAGTAGCCACGTATGAAGTGCTATTAAGTCAGTGCAATTAATCTTGGCTTAATATTTTTTTAAATGTATATTCTCTTATAAGCAGTACATTTCATTATGTTACAGTAGTCACAACTGATATTATGCATAAAGCCAAAAATTGAATGCAGTTCATTCACCCTGTAGACCTCATAGAGCAGAGTATCAAAAGATTGTGCTTAACAAATGTGGTAATAATATTACATGTCACTTACTCACATTTGTGAACCACCTGTCCAAGTCAGGGTTGCACAAATCCACAGCCCATCCTAGGGGTAGATGCTTGGAATGGCAGTCTGTCACAGTGTAGTCGCACAGTTATTCACACACTAAAGGCAAGTTAGAGACAACAGTTATTCTGAAACCCATATCCTTGGATTGTAGCAGGAAACCAGACCACTTGGAGGAAACCCACGCCAAGCAAGGAGAACGTACGAATTCCACACAGACTGCTGTGTTGGGCTCGGCCTTTCTCCCAGACAGCCCAGGTGCTGCTCCACTGTATCACCTATTATGTACTACATTTTTTATTTACTAGACAATTTTCTCCAAAAGAGATAACTGTATTAATAAATATCATAATACATACAGTAACACTGATGTTTGTGCATTTTTTATTTGTGCTCATAAATTTCAGACCAGTCTGTTAAATGTGTGCAGGATATGAATTTTTGGTTAGTTTGTACTGTCTTAATCCACACTTTGTTCAACAAACACAAGAATCGCTAATAATCACTAACATTATGGTTGCATGCAACATGTAAACAGAGAGCACTGATGCAGGTGGGGATGCACAGGCCGTAAACTTTTCGTAGTCTTCATTTCACATCTCCCACAAGGGTGAAATGTAGTACCTCTTATGGTATTTGGATACATTTTTAGGGCATGCATGTGCATTATACTGTAGCAGTGCGCCAAGCTCAATGGATCAAATGCAGTAGTAGCCAGAAGCAACAACACACGCACCTTTTCATTAGCATGCAGAGCACAAGCTATAAGGTACGCACCTTTAATCCCTTAGCAAATTTCCCAATTTGGCAAAGTTAATGCTGTATATTTTGAGGGGCAGTTTTTCTTTCTTATTATGGACCATATATTAGCAGTTAGAGTTTCCACTTAACCTGGTCCTATGTTCTGTCTCAGAGTGCTCTTATCAGGACATGAATATGGTTTCCTTACTATGTGGTCAGTCGTGCTTCTTACTGCCCAGTATCAAGAAGGGAAGGAATGGTGGCTCCCATCCTGCAGTCTGTGCATAAACATCACCATGAGCATGAAAGGCCCTGGGATGAAATAGCATGAGATATTTGCACATGGTGTGAGAGCAATCGTGGGGATCTGACTCAAATACCCGGACCATGTCGGTATGAGAACAAAGGGCCCCTGGCAGGGAGTCGACGTGGCGTGCAGAGATAGAGAGAGAGAGAGAGAGAGAGAGAGAGAGAGAGAGAGAGAGAGAGTGTGAGGAGTGGCTGAGAGTCGGCCCACAGCGATGGGCTGCCTAGTGGTTTGTATCGTTTCCAACACGTCTGCCTTTTGTTTTGAAGAGGGAGATATTTTTGTAAAATGCACAAAGAATGAGAGAAATGAGTGAGAGCTCTAAAGAGACAGTGGGGCAAAATTAGTAGCAAGATACAGATAAGCTCATTTCCCAGATATCACTTTCTAATGCGCTTTTAGTGAGTGGCCCCAGCAAGCCTGTTGGGAGTCTGTCTCAGACATGGGGTAATTAGGGGCAGGCCTGAGGGATATATGCCTGGAATTAGCAACACTACCCTGCCTGCAGCCCCTTCAACACCCTTGTCTTCATGAACAAGAATCTGAGGGTATGTAACCAAGGATGGAGGTTTGAATGCAGTCTTGGCTGTGTTCTCAGGTGTTTAGCACGGTTTTTGTTAGAACAGATAAACCTCCTTTTAGTTTAGCAAAATGTTAACACGTGTTTTTGTGACATTCAGATATCCAGAACAAGTCATAAAATCCGGTGGTTACTTAACAAAAGAGGCTTCTTCAGAGATGTCACAGTTGTAGGTAGTAACTGGACTCCATGGAGTCCATGATACACAGGGCTCAAAATTGTCTGCGAATTGTTTATTTCTTTAAAGCTGTAGCTAACTGTAGCTACATAAAGTTAGAAATAATGAATGCCCAGAACAACAAATTTCCCCAGTAGAAGAATATTTACAGGTTTTAGTAGTTCAGCACCTTGGACAGATCTGGGCAACTTTGTGATGGCTTTTTCTTTCTTTTTTTTTTGATCATCCATCCATCCATTGTCATTATCCTGGCCAGGGATGTAAATAATCATTTCTGAAAAATTACAGTGCGAATTCACTGCTTGGGCTGTGAGCCAAATATACTTTCCTGTATTTTTGCATCTCTTTTTTAAGGATGTGAGTAATATTTGTAATGACACGTGCTTAAGGTACAGACTGGCACAATAACAAAATCGTCATGTAGATTAAACACAAACTTTTATATATGTGACAACCATATAAATGTGTTCTCAAGTAGTGGGAGAATGCCAGAAAGGCAGCGTGAACATCCAACACTCCTTGGCCATGTTTCTGGTGCTGACTGGGAAAAATATCCACTCTGAATTACCAGTACTTTTAGTGCTGCTTTACACTTTGCATTCTTCACCACTCATCAAACAAACTCCTGTTGCACCATACAAACAGCAGAATGCCAGAAAATGAAATTTTCCTTGGCTTGACATAACACTCTCAGGCAAACCATTGCAGTGCCAACTGTTGGTAGTTAGACTGAGCTCTGGGTCATATCAGTCACCATAACTACATTAATAGTCTCCCAACGTGAACTTATTCATCCACGTTAAGCCACTTTAGCCGATGGTCATCTTCCAGTCACTAGCTGTACAGGCTTAGGCAGCAAAGGGGGATATTAAAAAATCTGGTTCTCTGTCAAATGATTTGGCTTTATTTGTGGCCACACAGGCTGATATAATTCCAAACACTTGATCATGAAAAAGCCGCTGCCAGCAGAAGGGCTCTGAATCAGGCTGTTTAACGTCTGCCAGCCGAATTCGGTGCACATGAAGGCTGTAATGGAAAAAACTGCATGAGGTGAGCTGCAGAAGCCGAAGTCTGTAGGGATGTTTTTCACAACAGATCTGCATGCCGTGGATTTAATAACACTTTTTACGTTTATACTTTCTGGAATTTTATCTGCTTGGAACCATCAACAATAACTGTGAAAAATAATGGCCTCTCTGGAGAGTTAGGTGTCATTTAGTTGAGTAACCTTATTGTTGTTTGTCAGCATGATCAAAAATTCATGGGAGTCTGAGGTTAAGATACTGACACTCAGCAGCCTTGACACATTTCTGCGTAACCGTAATCCCGGCTGAAGCTGCATGTCTTGCGTCTCTACCTCTGCGCCTTGCATGCTTAGCATTCAAAATATTTGTGCCCAAGTCGACTGCAGCGCGCCGTTGTTTTGCCTCAGGCTCACGCCTGGGAGATAAGGGGGCAGAGATAGCACCACACACCCCTCTCCTCCACCCGCACCCTTCTGGTTTGATGTGGTTTCTTCTCAAGCCAGACCTCAAGTGGATGACAATGAGCAATTAGCTGAGGGGGCCTCCAGTCAGAGATCTGCATCACCTCACCAGTCAGTGCAGCCCAGTGGAAGGTGGCCTCATGAGCCAGCAACTGGCAGTGATACCTCACGGCCACATCACATATTGGATTATTTTTGTGTGTTTATTAATTTAGCAATTATTAATTTAGCAATTATTTCGCAACAATCCAATGGCTATTTGATTCCAGTGTGTTTTTTAATATTTATATCAGGCCTGAAGGAACAACTGGAACAAATGTGGAAGGTGAAGGCCAAAGTGATTCCCGTGGTAACAGGAGCACTGGGGGCTATGACTTCCAAACTTGGAGAGTGGCTCCAACAGATTCCAGGTACAACAACTGAGGTCTTTGTCCAGAAAAGTACAGTTCTAGGAACAGCTAAGATACTGCACAGAGCCCTCAAACTCCCAGGCCTCTGGTAAAGGACCCGAGGTTGAGGAAGGCACACACACCCACCACCACCCCCACCCCAAATCAGGGGAAGGTGAGAGGGAGATTTTTTTCTTCTTTTTTTTTTTTTTTAAAGTTTGCATTTTTGACTCAGGCCTTGCCAGGAAGTTTGTTAATGTATGCAGTTGATCTATCAAATTTCTGCTTAGAGGATTTAAACCATAGTTTTAATAGTGAGATGCCATCTGTTTGCTCCACTTTAGCTCATGTGTAGGAATTTCCAAACCCAGTACATCCAGTCACGGGTTTTTTTGCTTTATATCACCATTTATATTTTACTTTTTGGTTTTGGCTTGACAAAGTATTTGTGGGAACTCTTATGTACAGTATGTTTTTGATATACTTTTGAGTTCTTGCTTGTAAATTTCACAGAAAGATAAGGAAAAATGCAACTGTATGTTTTATAACAATTGTCAAAATGGAACGTATAATTTGTCATTCCCACTTAAACAGTGGCATTTAATATGAAAAGGCACTTAGCCAACCTCTCCCCTTATACCAGATAGGGAAATAGAGGGATGTCAAGGAAGCTGATCTTTTATCACATTCACACCACGACTTCTTTGAATTAAACTGGTATTGTCTTCATTCATCTTGTACTGTTCACTCGGTCAGCAGGTCATTCTTCTGCTTAATCCCTTTTTAATTGTTTCTTGGTCTTGAGATTCAAATTACCTTTATGATGCTTTACCCAGAGCTGAATATTTTACCCTAAAATGTCTCTAGAGGCAAACAAATTCTTTTTTGTTGTTCATTGAATGAGGAGTCGGTCAAACAGATTGCGTATCACTTGCCCCCTGACCACAGAGCCTTAAATTGTCATCTTAGCCTAAGTGGCTCCGGTTTGTTATGGAGTTTTATTCCTTTGCAGGGAGACTTAAAATGAGCTCCCGTGTTGAAGGTTTTTGAAAACATTTTAGCAATATTGAGAAGAAAAAGTAGAACAATGCAAGTAGAAAAAGTAAAAAAGTTGAACAATACAAGTAGGAGCTACTTATGCTACCATTGCCACAGAACCTCAAGCAGAAGGTAGGTGAAGACTCAACCTGTCCTCTGAGGTAGGAACAATGAGACATGTACTGTCAGGCTCTATGGTTAGTTTGTGGCAGGGCAGATATACAGTTCATGGAGGCACAATCAATTGTGGGGAAGTGCTTAGCTGCAAATGAGAGGTGGAGAGTGCAGGTGAGACGAGGGAGCAACAGGGAATTTTGGCCATTCAGTTTATTAGGGAGGGAAAGGAAATTAGAGGAGGAAAATGTTCAGTTAGGCAGAAGACAGGTTAGCTAAGGGGAGCCACACACTGGTAAATACAGATTGACCTGGGAGGAAAATTGGTTCTGTCCCAGGAAATAGTTAATACAAACTTGAGACATGACGTAGTGCTGTGGTCAGTAAGCCACCATATAGTTTATTTTACAGAGCTGACAATCCCATGGGAGGATTTAATTGATGACGCGTTTGAAAGGAAGAAACTTAGATATAGTGAGCTGGCGGTGGAAGTAGAGGGGCAGGGGTGGTGCACGCGAGTACGGCTGGTAGAGGCAGGATGTCACAGCTTTACAGCCTGGTCAACAATGGCACTGTTTGGAGAATTCGGAATCCAGGGACAGAACCTGCGGCAGGCAATGAGGGAGATGGCGAAGGCAGCAAAGCAGGGAAATTTGTGGCTATGGAGGAAAAGATTCAGAAAAAGAGCAGTGCTGGCGGAGCACTGAAAGAGAAGGCATGAAGTACGGTAGGTATTTGCTGCTTATATTGTAGCGGTTAACTGTTAGAGGGTTCTTGGGTAGATGCGTAGCTTTCGAATGTAGCGTATATGTGGAAAAGTTGATGGCGGGTTTAATGGAGTTGCAAGGAAGTATCGAGTAGCAGTATGGTCAGGTAGTGTTCAATGTGTATCTTGTGTAGCGTGGGCTCTAAGGCGTACAGCGTCTGTTGTGTAGTTGGGTAGTGTAGGTGGTGTGCGCAGTTATAGAGGGGAGCAGTTCTGGGACACCACAGCTGTGGTTGAGCCTTCCGGAGGTGTCATGGGCCCAACTCCACGAAACGCCTGGGAAGGGAGGTTGGTGCCCACATGATAACCCCAATGAGAGGCTGCACCATCACTGTGCTATACCATGTGTGGGTTTGTAGTTGGCTAACTTTGGTGATTAAGGAGATGCAAATTGTTACACAGTTGCTGGATAGGTTTGCTCTGGGTTTGACTGTGGGTTGTCGTGATGTCTACAGGTTAACATTGAAAGTTCCCCTTTGAAGTGTTAGTGCTTTTATTAGCACTTTGTGTTTGATATGAAAAAAGTTTATTATAACTGTTTAGTAGACTAAATTTCGTTTCTACTGTTACTACTCATATAATGTTGGACTGATTGAGTTTGACTGGCCATAAAGTATTTGCACAACACATACGTTTCTTTTAAAGAGGAGAATATTTTACCCTCTGAATGTGGTCCTTCTCTGAGGAATGAACTCACTGGTGGCGAGAGTCCCTGGTCTGTCAGATTGTTGAATTGCCTCTTGCCTGTGATAATAAAGGGTTGCATGTCTTCAAACCAGCAATCATTACATCATTGGACAGTCTGCACAAAACTGTTGTACAGTGTTATACCTATTTAGTCCAACTAAAACAGAAACACCAAAACTTTGTGATTGTGTAAGAAGGGGATTTAAATCAGAAGAAAACCCTTGAGTCTCTTATAAAATGTATTTGAGGACCTTCCCTTCTTTGCTCATGTTGCCTTTATGGAATGTAACACTTTAATAATATCAGGAGAAAAGGAAGAAACACCCTGTGGCTTGAGAATGTTGGTGTTTGTGTTATGAGGAGAGCAGAGGAGGGGACTGACTATGATGGTTACTGAGTTACAGAGCGACAGTTGCAGCATGAGAGGTTCTGCACCCTATGTTGTGGATGGGCAGTGTTCTTCTGTGGTGAAGGCCACAAAAAACAAGAAATTTCACTAAAGAGTGTAAATGTAAGAGTTGCAGCACTCTAGACTACATGCTCACAAGATTAAGAGCCTGTAACAGGGTTCTGCAGAACTACAGCACAATTTGTGTTTTAGGTACAGCGTCACTACATACAAGTGTGTAAGCTGACACCAAAATGATGGCTAGTAGGAAAAGTCAACTTCCCCACCCATATGTACAAATAAAAGAACCTAGAGGGATGAAGATGACATCATTCCTGGACTGATCCAGTGAATTATTTTTTAATCTCCATTTCTCTTTGAGTGGTGGCAACTTGGCCTGAGCAACATGCTTCTCAATTTGGAGACGTAAAAGCCCCTTGGGATCCCTGACAGGACAGGCAGCACTGGGCTATGTGTTGCCTCTGTTGTACTGATTAGTTTGGTTTACATCAGTGCAGATATTGCTCATATGTCTGTGTGTTTTGCAGAGAAGCCATCACTGGGTTTATTGGGCAGCTGTCTCATGTTTTCCTGCATGGGGGTCATTTGGATTATGCCACAGGGGGGGAGTCCTCCCTTGCAACCCCAGCAACCCAAGACCAGTTTTCTCCCAAGCTGCTTCTGTACCTCATTACTGAGGCTCATGTTTTTATAGTCTCTCACTTGCACTGCGGCACCATTTTAACAGGAAGGCCTTGTCCATGCTAGCCATGGGGCTTTCCTCTCAGGGTAGCCGTGAATGGGGTGACGGCACTGCAGCTTTTAGTCAGAGAAAATTTATTGAACCTTAGTTTAGCCCTTGTTTCTGGGAAAATTGGGACTGCAGCACACCACACTTTTACACAAATAAAGACAGAGAGTTGTAATAGTCTCCAGCAGCTGACATCTGGTACATGTTACGGCCATAAGATGTAGCCAGCACTCCAGTGCATGTGTGACATTCACTCCTATTCCCCAACCGCCTTCCTTCTCCTTGGCTTGTGGGTTGACACCTCCCCAACACATACTTCACCCTGACAACAGCCCTGTCTCTAAGGACACTCCCCCATACACACATAGCACCTATGCAGTGTGAAAGACACTGCTAACCAAAACGCTAACGCCACAACAGCCTACAAGCCAAAGAGCCGGGCTGACAGGTACGATGCACCGACAGCTACTCTGTCATATCTAGAGGAGACACAGCAGGGTCTTGTATGGCAGGAGACAGTGTGGTGGGTAAACATGTAATCTTCAAAAAAAAAAAAAAACAGGGTTGCAGTCAGGTGGTCCAGAATGGCCAAAGATGCTTGGTGAAAATCATTGCAGTTAAGTCCAGCTCTAGAAAATGGATTTTTTTGTATTTTATGTAACTGGTTGTTCATAAAATTCGATGGAGCAGTAATTTAAACGACATAATATCAGAATATGTGGTTACATCTTTCAGGTAATTTCCATTAATAAAAGTGCCTCTGAACACTTGGGTATGACATACTTAGCCAGCTGTTTAGCATGTTAAACTTTTTTCCTTGATTTTTCCAAAATATTAATAAACTTACTTTAGTTTTTATGGACAACAGACAAGTTTTTCAAAGTTGAAATCTGGTTAAATGCTGGAAAAGTGCTTTTGTCTGTTTCAGCTTGAACTAATAATGCAGTAATTGGACTTTGCTTTTTTTTTTTTTTTGCATGAGTCTGTGGTCTATGGCCTCTATTGAAGGGTTTGGAGCAACAATTGCCAGTGTTCAGCAATGTCTGCAATTAAAAGGGGTCGTAAAAAGAGGTCAGGATGGCTGGAGATTCCGACAGATGTTTGAACAAACAAATTTTCATACCACAGCAAGGTCATCCTGGTCCACCCTCACCGAGGGTCAAGCATCAGAGGCCTCCTGAGCAGAGGCACAGCTTAAAGTTACTCTGTAGTCTGCAGGGTTCAACTCTTTTTCTATGAATTCCTGTCTGCAACTAAATGGTGGCCATACAGGAGGACGTGGAGAAGGTGAGCTCTGTTTTGAAGACACATAAAGTCAATATGATTAAGGTAATTTCTAGTTTGCTCAGTAAAAGAATCGCATTCCAATGTGATTATTCAAAGAAAACTCTTAAATGCTGGCAACCTTGAATATTGGCACTTTGAAAACCAAATGAAAAAGGAACATACAGAGCCATAAAGCATTTGCAGTACTACAAGGAACACATTAAAGCATATTTATTTTTTAGATATGTAATTTCTTTGTCAAGTCTTAGTCGACCTGCTGAAGACTGGATGCTTTTCAGGACGCCTATCCATGGAGTCACCAAGAGTCGACATGGACTCGATGGCACTTAACAACAACAACAGTTTCTTTGGACAGACAAGTCCTTCTATTTGTGCATATTATTGTTTGGGCTAAAATTTTATTCACTGTAATAATCATTTCATTATGCATATCAGCAGACAGAGAAAAGAATGGGGAAAAAGTTGCTTCTTTTTATTGATTTTTATTGTAATGAAGTTCAACAGAGTAGTACTGCACAATATTGAGCTCAGAGAGGAACATATTCCAGCCACGTGAAGTGACAGCTCAGTGCCTTTGTTAATGCTGGTTCATTAATTAAAGGAATCTGACACACAACCAGAAGTCAAAGGCCACATCCTCCATGGTCATGCGACACCGTTGGCAGAGCCGGGCTGACACTGCGCTCACATTCGCTGCCTTCATTTGTCTGAACTGAAGGGGTTGTGGAACACACACACACAGCAAGGCCACACTGGTCACAAACCCTACTAAGGCAGTGGATTGTGTGACACTGCAGTAAGACCATTTCCTCGTTTATATGTCAAAGACCAGTTTAGTTCAGTTTATCTTGATTAAAGTTTAACAGTAAAACTAATGGCACTGCGTTTTCATGACCTTGGATGTAATTTATGCCTCCAGTCATACAAAGCTTAAAGCAAATGCTCAGGAGTAAACGGAACAATAGTCCGTGGTTGTATGGCATGGATTAAATTGGAAATACATCTGTGTTAATTGACAGGTGTAGGTGTAATTTCATTTCCGCTGGCACCAAAGTTAAATTTATGGCCACCTGATTACTGGCATTTATGAGCGTGATGGAGCTCACAGTCACAGCTGTCCTGTGGCAGCAAGGGGCCCCGGCAAGTACTTTAATAAGGTGGCTCCATGCGGGCAAGAGCGTGGGAAAATGTATTGTGGGCCACGAGTGGCGAGTCCTATAGCAGGGGGTAGTCTGTTGCCCCAAACCTGCTGAGCCTCTGTAGCCCCCAGAGAGCGACAATGAGTTATTAATAGCCCCAGCCTCAGTGCTCAGTCGGCCTGGCGATGTGTGGGGAAAGCAGCTAAGGGTGATGCAGGAGCAGGTGAATGCGCTTGTCTTGCCACTTGGGACGGCTGGCCTACACCTGATTTATGAATCCCCTAATCTGAGAAGCTGCATGAGACAGGGAAAGTGGTAGTTTCGCCTAGTTCCAGGGTTTAACTGCTCTGGGACAGATGTGGCTGCTGGTGCACATCTCACCCCCATCTCTGGTCTACAGTCTTCTCAGTGTGCCACAATTTCCCATGATGGACTTCACCCATGAGATAGTGAACCCTTCATGCAAAGAGTTTTGCCACTATATATCCCTTAATATTTACAGACGAACACATAGCGATGAATGTTGGCGATGTATGACGCAGGAAACCTGTGAGCTGCTCTGACTGTCACCAGGTTTTGTCTAATTTGACAGCAGGGCAGGGCATTGCCGTATCAGTGTCACATGCTCATTTGTGACAGCTTTGCTAGCTCGAGAGCCTATTAGTCCAATATCAGCCTAAATGTGCCAAGACCTTTGCAGAGCAGTGACGTTCGATAAGGAAATGAAGATGTTAATGAACAGTACATAAGCAGTCATTCACAGCTCGATGATACATTTTTGGTGACTTAATAACATATTTGGCTCGCATGGCATTATTTATTTACATAACAGGAGCTCTTATCCGGAGAGACTTATAGGGTTTATAATTCTAAATGCATTAATGTTAAACTCATTAACTTATTAACTCAATAATGGACAGGTGCCAGAACAACACAAGCTAAATATCTGTTGCTGTGCTCTGTTGTGGGTTACTTTCTAGGAATAAGTGGCAGAAACTGATTGGCTAGAATCTTTGTTAGAACAGATTTTTTAGAAAATGTTAAGCTATTGCCTGTTCACCCTATTTGTGTTTCCCACTGTCTGTCTTGCTACATTCTTCATACTTTCGATTAGAAGAACTGTTTAAAAGGCAAGTGTTTTATTTTTTCTTTTCTCAATAAATTCTGATGTTTAGATCTTAAGAAAATCCATTACGATTATTAACTGTATAATTGTATACACATTTTCAAACATTGCTTGTTATGTTGTCTCTCTTTCAGCACTGTTCAGTCCCTGGAAACACATGCAGGTTTGACTAGTTCTCCTGGGTTAGCACTTAACAAGCTGGGAGACTTTCAGTCCTTCTTGTGCTCTTTCCTTCCCACCCCCCAGGGGATCATGTTTACAGCCATTTACTATGTAGAGGAGTCATCTGTTTAGCTCAAGAGGCTGTAAATTACAAACTATTAGGCAGCTTTGGAGTTTGAAGGGCATGGGCACTGTGGTTAGACTCAAGCATTTCGGACCATGTCCCCACGGTGCTCTGCTCACCTTCTTGTATGGCTTTTTTTTTCCCTGAGACTTTCATTCATATTGAGGGGATAACCGAGGAGGTTGGTAAAAAGTGATAATTGCAGGAAGGTGGTGTAACTGTGCATTCATAATGATCTTGCTTCAGTAAGAATCTGCTTCTGGCTAAAGGTAGCAGTCTGGCTGGCAGTTTAGGAAACAGCAGCTGACCCTGCCATCCACTGCTCATATGATGGTAATGCCCAGGGGCAGACTTACTATCAGGCAACGGCAGGCAAACGCTTAGCATCCCAAGAATCCTACAGGCACGTGAAAAAAGATTGCATTTATATGCGCATTGGTTTTTATTTAAGCTTACACGGAAATATTAAGCATACCGAAAGTGCTGCCATGGCCTTTGACAAATGTGGATTTGCTGTACTGGACAATTCCAGTAAGTAAATGTCCAATAAAACATTTGAGCCAACCACATTTTTGGGAAGAGTAAAGTATATTGTGTGAATGAGCTTAAATTCCTTCTCCTGCATATTAGGAGTAGTGCAAATGATTAGAACTGTAGTTAGATATTCACATTTATTCAATTAGCAGATGTTTTGTTCTAAACCAGCTTATCAGGTGAATACTACATACTGCAGGGTGTCTTGCAGTGCGCTACCTCTGCTTGTTCACACATCTGCACACCCATCTATAGAAGGGCAACTTGGGGTCATTCTGCCACTTCTCCTTCAAAGTATCTTTCGATTGTTTCTTTAAAAAAGCATATAATGTACCCAGTGGCCTATATTCTACTTGCAAATCTGACTGACTGAACCACTGCTTTAGCCTCCAAGGTCTAGTTTAGCATTTTTCAGGCTTTGCTTTGAGAAGCTGTCAGATGTTATTTATTTTCTTCTTGTCATGATCATTTCTGAAATCATTCATTGACAGACAACATGTCAGAGAATTGACAGGGCCTTCTGCAAACTAAGGGAGGGTTTCAGCTCTTTCCTTTCTGCTTACCCTGAACTCTCTCTCATATACTTTGGCAGGGGGGCAGTGGTGGGCCTTCAAACCACACTTGGGCCTTCAAATCAAGGTTGCTTCTTAATAATTCACAAATCAGCATGCGGCCAAGGTAGAAACGGCACCTGCTTCTTGCATTTCCGTTTCATCAGCTATTCCTTTTATTCAAGAACCTCAAGCCTCGCGTCAACAGGGATCAAACAAGGTTCGTCTGCTGGCTACAAGCTTCAGAACCTGGGATGTCCAGAGTTTTCAAAGCATAACTCTTTTCTGAAAAGTATGGTAGGTTAATAAAAAGCAAAAAAAGACTTTGGCCTACCTTCTTCTGATTGTGCACCTGCAGTTGCTTCTGGATCATAGGTCACCTTGGCAGTGTAATGTATGGTTAAGGATGCACAGACCAAGAGCTGACCCCAGGCTGCACTTGCACAAGCATGCACAAAGCCACTGGATTCCCCAGAGGTGCTCCTCAGACATGTAAACATCAGTCAGGGCCAGTGGTGGGATCCCGTACTTGGTTCATTAGGGTGGTCCTCAGTCTCTGACACCTCATTAGCTCCGTGAGACAAGTTAAAGCAGTGGATGGAGCTGGTGCCTTTCTTCCTGAGAAATGTGATGTAAAGCAGATTTGTCCTTCTCCCCCTGCAGTGGTCCATCTGAATGGGTTGTGACATAAATAAATCTGCCACCAACAGACGCAGGACAAGAAAGTTTAATATAGTAGAGAGATCAACATTTTGTTAATGACCAGGTGGAGTCACTGACCCTACAAAAAGATAGATGGTTACTTGGTCCACTGGTGTTCAGGTCAATGATGAGGTGGTTGCTCTGTTTCACGTACTGGCCTGTGGACTAATGCACATTCTACTGGTGAGTAGGTTATTGCGGAAGTGGCTTGTGTTAGTGAATGGCTGCCTGAAGAGACACGCTGCTCTGATAAGAACACAGCTCCTCCATCACTGTAAGGAGCTGAGTGGGCAAGGCTTACAGGTTGAGAATTGTAGTATCTGCTGCAGTGGCCAGGCATCTTCTCCACCCACTTGCACCAGCCTGCTGTCAGAGCTTTAGACACTCAAAGACAGGAGAACTTCCTGACCTTTGTCTCCAGGTGCAAAGAGAGTGCTGCCTGCTGCTTCCATACAGATTTATATAGGGACATGACAACAAACTGCTTCCTCTTTGTGGACTCCCTAGGATCCCTATTATGCGAACCCGACTTAAAGCAGACAGTCCCCACCAAAGCTTGCAAATTCACAAAATAATGTGTAATGTGAGTGTTTTTTTTGTTTATATGAGTAAATGTATGTGGGAAAATTGTTTTGTGTGTGTGTGTGTGTGTGTGTGTGTGTGTGTGTGTGTGTGTGTGTGTGTGTTTGGGTTTATTGTGTCTATAAGGATCCTACTGGTTTTGTGTTTGAAGTGTGCGGCAGGGCAAGTGTGTTTTCAGGTCAGCCAGGGTCAGGGGTCATTAGAAGACAAGCTTGAAGATTCCAGACTACACTGCTGGTGCTGCTGTGTTTGTGGGAAAATCCTGAGATGGGGGTAGTGTGCTTTCAGAAAATGATGTGTCTGGCACACCTGAGTCTTTAAAGTAGGGCTCATTGAGATGCCACTGTTGAATTTCTCATGCTAAACTAGTTACTAGATAAATTGCCCTGTACGTTTCTGAAATGCACATTTAAAAAAAAACTTCATGTTTCTTCAGACATTCAGTACAAGTCACTAATATCAGCAGCTAGGTCCTGTTCTTTGATTGTATGTTTGAATTTCAATTTGTGCCTTACAGAATTTCCGAATTACTTAGCTGTTAGCTCAGACAGCTTACCTTGTGACCATTATAGGTTTGTCCACTGTGTTCTCTGTGAGGCTGTATCCATGGTAACAGGGCCCAGTTGAGGACGTAGTGTGTAAGAAAGAGGCAGAGGCCGAGGTCTTCTGGTTTATTGCAGATATACTTTTAGCAAGCCCTCTTGGACCGCATCCAGTCAACCATGTTGTTACCAACTCCCTGCAAAGGCACAGTCAAAAGGTGCAGCTGGTGAAAATACAGCCAAATACTGTACTTGTAAATAGATTATTGTAAGAAGCTAAATGAATAAATATCAATATAATACAATATAAAGGACATAATGCCAAGGAACAACACAGACTAAAAATATAAAGGGTGGGGCTTTTTTTTTTTTTAAAGCAAAAACCAATTTCCAGAAAGGTCTTATCAGTTTATTATAACCTATTTATAAAGCTGATGAAGATTCTTCTCTGATCACAGAACAGCATTGCGATTTGCAGCCTCCTAATCAATAATTCCTTGGTCTTTCTGCTACTTCCATCTGCTAACCTAAAGATGTGTAACAGTGGGGTTTTCCACCATCAAACTGTTCTATGAAGTAACCCTAACCCAACCCCAAAACAAACAGCTAAAAGTATCAATTCAAGAATGTAGAGAAACAGCAAAAACTGTGCACGTTATTTCCACTTTTCTTTTAAATATTATGTACATTATACTTTTTCATCCTGTGCCTTTTTTTATTTGTTCTCAATTCAAATTTAAAGCAAAAGCATTAGTAAATGGATTAGTCTTGGTAAAGGACACATTTTATGGCAAATATACCAATAGTGTTATGGTGAAATAGTATTTTTGTGTTGTACATTTTCATTAAACTGTCAGTAATGCCTGCTTGATGGTGCAGTCCTCTCATGGGTAAGACTGTCAGTCAGGTGACACTGCTGTGGGTGCAAATCCATTGGTACATGTGCATTTATGATATAATAAAAATGTTTGTGTCCAACCTGAACGAGGTTACCTGTGAGCAGTGTTACTCTACTCTATAGGTATCAGTGTTACTGAGCTGCTTGTTATTTCCAATAATGTTTAAGGCACCTCACAGCTTTCAACTTTATTCATGCCTCTGGTGAAAGAACAAACCCCCTCCAGGATGTTGCTCTGAGTTTTGTAATTACAGTTTGAGTGACAACCGGGTCCAGGCCTCTCATTGGGGAAGGGGGGCAGAAAGAGCCTGTAAAGCTTTTCTGAACTCAGTTGTTTGGGGATGGTCCCAGCAGGCATCTGGCTTCAAAACACTAATTAAAAAGGCCAGTCGTGTACTCCTGTTTTTTCCTTTTTCTGCCTATTTGAACATGGTCATTTTGGGCTTGACCTCACTTATTTTCCCAGGGTTCAAATGTCACAAGGTTTACAGTGTTTGAGCCATCTTGTTTGAGCATTCTTCCGTACTTGTGGCCTCCTCTCTATTGTATGGTGAGCCACCTAAAGGATCATCAGAAGGTGTCTTTTTCCCTTGCTAATACTTTGATTAAAAACCGTTCAGAAAATCTTACTTCATTTAAGCAACACTAATGTTAAGTCATTTGTCTTTGCAAAAATAAGGTTTGGCTGGAAGGCAAACTCAAGATTTACTTTGGAAGCTTCTGGTCTATAGCCTCAACATTATTTTATTTATTTTTTTTGTAGTGTGTGAAAATTTTCGTCTCATTGGACTGATCTTTGATTTCGGTGACCTTCTGTTGCACGGTTCATCTCAGCTGTTAGCAGTGTTTTATAGTTGCCCCACATATTTTGAGATATTGCGGATTTACTCTCTGGTATGGACACTGTAGCTGCTATAACATGGATGCTTAAAGCCTCTGCTGTTTAGAGATTGTGACAACTATAATTCAGTTGTAGCCGCCCAGTAAAGAAACAGTAGGAAGCAAGTTGAATGGTGAAGCCAAGCCCTGTGGCAGGCCTAGGGTCTTCGGGGATGGGAAGTGACTCATAAGGCCAAGGACTTGTTCTCGTACCAGTGGTTACAGGAGAGGCAAACTCAAAGGCATGCTCAACATACCAGGGAACTGCTGTTGCTGTCAGCTTCTTGTTGGGAGACACTGGTGTCCTGTTCACATGTTATCTCCAGCACCCTTATCAACAGGGCTTTTCTGCATCTGTGCCTTCATGGTCACTTCCTTTCCAGGCCATTGCAAATGCTTTATAGAGTTTGGGGGGGGGGGGGCATGGATTACTCACCACTTATCAGATGAAGTGTTACGCAGTGTCATTTGTAGGGTTTGGACCTGAAAGGAGCCCAAATGTGACAGCTGTCTTCAGAGCCACAGATGCAGGTAAATGGAATGCAACTGAAATTGAGCAACTAGGCGCGGTCAAAGTGCTAGCAAACCACACAGTAAGAGTGAATCCCTGTTCTTGGTTGCCCTGAGATACATTGTTTTGTGAGATCATTTCCTGTCATAGCACCTTGACAAAAAAATCCCCAAAACAAACAGGTGAGTGTCACACAAAGATCTGATAAGCCTGGTGAAAACAGCAAGTGCAACTTTTGTGGGACTAAATTTGGAATTTTCATGCATTCTTTTGCTACCACTTTTTGATCAATAATTGTAAATGTACTGTATAACACTTGGCGGCAGAACTCTGTAATGTGTGGTTGCTATGTGTTTACAGCCTAAGTTTGGTGAGGCACCATCACTACCTGCTGCATCGCCATGCTACACTAGGAGAACTGACAGCTCAGTTTTCTGCAGTTTTGTGTTTAACGTTACAAAGTGTACCTGTGTCAATGGGTGATTTTCAACAGATAGCGGCAGAGTGGTGCAGGAGGTGATCGATGCCATGTAACTTCTGAATTGCTTGTTTGGATGAAGGTTTAAATCCAGCTCAGAGTGTGGGGAATTTCCCAGTGATTGTGCTCCAAAGATATGTAGAAAAGGCCAAGCAATAAACCATTTCCTTGCCACAAAAACCACAGGGGTGCTCACTATGAGTTGAATATGATACAATGGCATTTATCCTTAAGCGTCAGTAGAAACACTTCCCTGTATAATTATAATATATAATTCCCTGAACTTGATACTGCGAAATGTTGCAAATTATAGCTGATGTTAACAATGTATGTATTTATATTATATATTGTAAAACATATATATTATTTATTTAAAATAATAAAATATATAATACGGTATATGAAATATGTTCTGAATATATTTATACATTTGGGCCTGCTATATTCCTGAATGTTTTCGCTGATAAATATGAAGCTTCTTGCATAGATCAGATTCTCCAGAAGCCACCCAGAAGTGCAAAAGTGTATATTTTCCTCTGAGGTCAGAAGTCTTTCACTTAGGTGCTATGTGGACTACTGAACAATTGCCCGCAGAACAAAACTTCTATTGTTTTGTGAACATTACTTATCTGGGGCTCAGAGTGACCACACTGGACTTGCAAGCTCTTTAACTCCTCTTCTCAGATTCTGCTCCTCTTATAATCTCCTCTTTCCCAAGAGTCCCTGTCTGAATGTCACTATTTACGCTGAGCCAATACGAGCATTTCCCTCAGGCAGGTATTAGCAGGTATGCTGAGACAGTTTGCCCAGTGCCTGACAGAAATTCCCAGTGACTTTCACCTGCCTCAGAAAACCTCACCAGTGTATATATATCCAGTAACTGGGCCAAGGGTAGGGTGGACAGGGCTTGTGTAGGAATGTACGGCTGTACCGCACCCACTGTTTTCCCGCCTGGCCAAGTACCCTCGGTCTCTTATGGGCAACCTGATGGTGCTCGTCCCTACGCCGCTCAACTCTTGTTCTGCTGTGCACTCTTGACATCAAATCTCAGATCACGGCACTCAACACAGTGTTTTCAATGTAGTTTTACTCCTTAAGGCTGAAGGTTTATAAATACATACAGCTTGAGTGAATAGCAACAGGTCCTTCATAAATAATTAGCATAGCCTTAAAGAGAATTACTTCTGCCTCGAACAATTTCAGAAAATTTAAGGTGCTGTCCGTGTTCTTTTGTGATTTTTTAAAAATATCTTGCTGAATAAATAGTTCATAAGTGTCATATTAAAACAAAGAAATCATTGCTTCAGAATAGGAGCATTTCATATTTTGATCTTAAAATGAAACGTCAGGAACTTAAGTTAGGAGTGCAGATATGATATAGTAAAAACATGTTGCATACCTGAGCAAAGTCCAGAAAAAGTCATAGCCATTGGAAATGTATGGCCAGGGTGTGTTCATGTTTAGCACAGTTTAGTGCAGACAGACAGTGATGTGTGGAATCAACCCAAAGGGACTGAATTTAATTGTGGCCAGGCATTCCGGTGGGTATACATTCCTAAGTGAAGTGCTATTTGTTTTTTAATTTGCCTTGCTCTTGGTTTGAGACCTAGTTCAGATGGTGCTAGAAAATCCAAGAGGGAATGAAGCCAAGGGTGTTAACTGATATTTTGGCTTTCAAATAGAAACCAATCAGCAATTAGATCTAATGTTATTTTTGTGCATTACTGACAACTGTTTAGTGGGGTAATCTGTTAGAGGACTGAGCCTAATAACTTTGTCATTCCCTTCTTGTCGCCTCACAGTGAAGTAGATGCTGTCCGTACAAGGTGATATGAGTGACAACCATACACACCAGAGGCCCATCCATCCCCAGTACAGACTGCTGTAACAAATCTCTTGGTACCATCGTTTTGGGGGTGCTGCAGGGACAGGAAGGCAGGCCGCATGCTCTTCTCCACAGCTGTTTTTTCCTGCCAAGTCAGGGACATCTTCCTGTCCATCCAAGTGTGACCTGAGGCCTTTTTTTAATGAGATCCATCCCACCTGGTTGGTTCTGCTTCTCACACTGGTGTCTGCTAAAGTATTCTTCTTTCTCCTGATTCTGTGTGTGTGTGTGTGCGTGCGTGAGAGAGCGAGCGAGAGAGAGATTCAAGCATGAGGTGTAATGGGGTTGGTTGGGCTGGCTCATGGGGTTTAAGTATGGCCGCCAAGACCTGGTGCCAAGCTCAGGATTGAGCCATCAGTCAGTGAGACGGCGAGACGCCAGCCCTGGTGCTCATTAGGGCCTCCCATTAGCAGCTTGGGTTTCAGGCTGGAAAGGAGTCCCTCACCTGTACCCCAGGATGGAGCGCTTTCATTACACCCCATGCGGATGAATGAAGCTGATTAGGCTGCGCGCCCCTCAGGCTGAACTCACTTTTGAGATGGTAGCCTGGAGACGGCCCACTGATTTCAGCTGAAGGGTGATCTTGTTTGAGGGAAATGGATGCACTCCTCTACCCCATCCCATCTTCTGCCAGCCCTGTCAGCAGCCAGTGTACCGTACCACAGTTTAGATTTGACTTCATATCTTGGCCCCCTTCCTTTTTCCTCCCGCACTGGTGATCTGGCGACTTGTGAAAATTGATTGACAGGTATTGTTGTGGGTACAGTGCCATTTTGCACTTAAAGGATCTGGGTTTGTATCCCACCATGTACTGTAGTTCCCTTACTTTGAAATTGTCCAATAAAAAAATACACAGCAGTGTGAATGCCGGATTAAGTAATGTTGAACAGAACCACCAGTATAAACTAATTAAACTGTGTATAAAATTGCAAAGAAAGTTCTAATTTGCTCATTTATAAACAAAGATATGAATCAAGAGTGTGAGCCCTGGTCCTAAAGGCAAGGGTTTAGGGGTTGGAGTAGGTTTCCTTAACTCATTTTTTCATTCCAGCTCAGGTTTCCTGCCAGCAAGAGTTGGACCCAGGTAACCACCTCATTAAATGTCTTTCTTATCACGCCAAACAGGGCCTCTGTTGTCATTCAGGTAATTGTCATTGAGAGTATGTTTGACCTTCATTGTCAGACCCATCATTTGCGCTACTGAAAAATGTACTGCGTGGCCTCAGTGTACCTCACCTGTGGCATTCCTGACTCCATGTACTGCAGGCCTTCTTCCGTCCTTCATACAAGTGGACTGAGATTTGTTTGAAATCAAGTGACATACTGTAGTGCAGTTGCCTTTCCCACCGCACTGATGACGAAAGAACAAGTTAGGAGGTGTGTCTGTAAAGCTCTCATTCCCTGATGAGGAGCAAAGAGGATGCTTGCTTCATAAGATGACAGATCGCTTCCTTTGGGCAAAACCAGGAAGTTTGGACTGTGTGCCAGAGACTACTGTAATGTGCATGACAGCCCTTTTCTAGGTGTCGTTAGTTACAGTTTGACGTCGCAGAAACCTATGAACCACTGCTCCGGGATCAGTGTTGGCAGGAAGGAAGTTGGTGGCCTCAAGACATAATCTCAGGACTTTTTCAATTTCCTGCCATAGAAATTAAAGGGAATTTGTCCATCCTTCAGCAAAATGCAAATGTGAGTAATACAGGAGGTGAGGAAATAACAAGGCGTTTTCTGAGCCAAGCCCAGTTCAATGGGAAACTGGTACTTGCTGTGCTTCCTGTGGGGAAACCTGTGGGCAAAGTAGCATGCGTCACTGGGCGGTCCAGTTGAGCCTGCCTGCTGCTCCTCGCAGGCCTGGGGTCCAGCCCTGAGGTAACGGTTACATACGGCACCGGAGTAGACGAGGGACTTTGAAGAAGTTGCTCACTTCCTGCTTTTCACAGGGACAAAATGAGTTAAAAATGAGCACATGCACACCTGCTTAACAGACATCCTCATGGCAGAAAATGGCTTTACTGTACTATGCAGTTTAGGAAACACTCCATAATGGCATACATGTCTGATTTTCCTGAGAAATCGTTTGAAAGCAAGCACAGAGCAACTGGCACACATGGATACACATGCATGACAGCTGAATTGAATTGCAAAGTGGTTTGTCTCAGAATTACAGGAATAAGCTCAGAATGATCCAGAAGTTCTTCTGGAATATGATTCATCTTTGCCTTAATAGAGAAACACTTTTCTCTCTTCTATGTTTGACAACCTCCTGAATGACATGGGTTCAAAGGTCACAAGGTTTACAGTTCAGCACATTTACATTATACTGAAATTATAAAGAACTGACCAAAGTTCAGCAATCAACAATCAAAATTTGTTGATATTCATGTTGTTAAACTTCTTTGTATATATATATATATATTTTTTTTTTTTTTTACCATTTAGCTCTGATAAAAAGGAATAGATTTAAATGTTGTTTTTTTTTTTTTAACAATTACACATCCTAAAAGTGCCGATCTGCAATTCTCAGGTCTTCCCATTGAGAAAGAGAGTGACCTCAGCTTGCTATGTTTGAACAGGGGGGACAGCAGGAGCGCAGGACAGTGCTGGAAACCAGGCAAACCCCTGGCAAGGAGAAGACTTGTCGGGCCACTGGGTTCGCAATGCCTTCATCGCCAGATCCTGGCAGAGGCTCCCGTTCACAATGACAAAGCGCCTCATTAGCAGTGATAGAGGATTTGCAGTTTGAGGGCTTTCTGTTCACAGATTTCTATTTTTACCCTGGGTTATGGTGATGAATGAGGGGCTCAGCATTTTTATTTTTTATTTTTTATAGTGTAACTCTTCAGTCAACCCTAATGAGATGTGTTGCACCATCTGTGCCAGAGTATTTCTTCATGTGAAAAATTATTGAATGTTACAATGATCAACTGTCATTGTAACAGTCATATCAATGCTGTCAAAGGCTGGCAGCAGCTCTCTTGCCATTGGTTGTTGGTCAGTGGATTTACATGCTCTGGGGCACACTGGGATCCTCCTTCAGTGGACAGTGTGGCAAGCAGAGAGGTTTGTGGCAGCCTGGTGCCAGGGTAGGGGGGCAGGAAGGCACAGAGCAGCTGCCCGTGTTTCAGTTGGGTAGTAGCAGTGTGGAGCCCATTTCTAGCACTTCTCTGTTCATCCCTCACCTCTCCCCAGCCTCTGCGTAAACCAGGGGAAACAGCTAAATTCTCTGGTCTTCTCCATGTCTCAGGTGGGCATCTCTGGCATGCCTTGACATCACTCTTCCCCTTCAGCCTATTTCTCATGGGTTCTTGTTAAATACACCATAGCTGCTTAGGGAATCTGTGAAAATTCATCCTGAATTTGAATGTTCCTGGCGACTATTTTGTCTGAAAAATCTGTATAGAAAATATGTCCCAATTACTGTAAATGAAGCATACTTTTCTCTATTAAGCCATTTGTATGTTAGTAAGATTAATGTGGTCTATTAAATAGGCACAAATGTTTGTATAAGTTTGCGTCTTCACGGGGTTTACTGGGATGCTGGAAATGAAAAGAGGTCATGGTATCCGGTCATTTAGTTTTGACCTCGCAGGATCAGCTTTTAATTTGGGAGCGAGCAGAAGTCGGACACAGCTGTAATGCACAAGAAACAGCAGCAGACACAATGTGAAGAATTGCAACTTGTGTTTGTTACGCTTTCCATTGGAGATTTCGGTGACAGATGCCTGTGCAGCACTGCTCCCTGCAGCCGCTTTCATTCGTCTGCCAAAGATTTGAAGAGGGCATAGCACAGTGCAACTATTGTCCGAGTTCTTTACGAACATTCTTAATTATGTACGCTTGATTATATCATTGGATTTGCAAGTTGTTTTCGGGTACAATCAAAGCCTTTCTTTTTTTTCTATAGAAATGCTATTGTTGCCCTAAAAACAAATTCGATGTTGCTTTGAGCTCTTTTCTTTCTCCTTCATCTTCCTCAGTTCACAGCACAAGGCACTTTGGGTATAACGGAGAGGGCCATATTCATACCGCATCTCTGTCATGAGTGCTCCATCTTTATGGGGCTCAAGGGCCAGGCAGTCAGCTGGTGAAACGAGGAGCGCTGGGAGTTGGGAGAGAGGGCCTAGGGCCAGGTTCCGTGGAACTTCGCTAAACTGTTTCTAAGCATACACATTTGTCTCTACATTTTTACATGCTTATCGTTGGCTCTTTTACATCCCAGGAACAATAGTAGGCAACTGAGACTGCTTTTCGCACACTTGGGTGTGTTCTCACACTCCCTTTAACTTCTCCCCCAGTTCAAACCAGCTTTGAACTTTCTTGTTCTTTCTTGAACTTTATGGTCAGCACGAATCTCCACCCTTAATGCGTTTCAGTCCAAAGAACTTTCCTGGATGGATGCTGTCACTTAGCAGGAAATTATAGCTGCTTGTATTAATCAACTCAGGTGAAGTATTAGAAGGATGCTGTACCTCATCTCCATGTAGACTCCTCAAAATTCTGTGAATCTATACAGGAGGCTTCTGTTGAGGCAGAGATTTGAATCTAGTTCAGGGTGTGTAGAACGTACATTTTCACCACATGCTCACAACCCAAAGACATGCATGAGAAAATGCACTGGAAAACCACTTCCATGCCCTCCCTTACTAAGACAACCACATAAAAGTTGATTGTGGGTTAAATTTAGCCCTCCTACCTATATGGGAGAGGAATTATGGGTATTCACTACAGTAGCTGGTTAAGAAACCGAAATGACCTTCTGCTAGTTATGATTTCCAGCAACTAAATAAAAAGATATACACAAAAGCTGTGCTTTTCCCCATGTGTCCCAAACTGAGCTGTCATTCAGTGATCATTCGGAAAGCCCTTGCTGCTGCCCTGCCGTTGAAAAGAAAGCTCTGCATTGTCCCTGCTGCTCAGGTGACAGTCAGAGAAAGAAGCCAGCACTTTCTGCAGAGGCTTCTGCCTCTCAGGACAGTCTGGCATTCCAACGTGGGTTCACACACAAAAGTGGGTTCACACAGCTCTTGCTACATGGCAGCGTGTCCTATGGTTAAGGTTTAAATTTGCTCTTTTGATTTGTGCAGCAGTTGTTTTCACATTTAGATGTTCTTTTCCTAACTACATTAATAATGTACTTCCCAGGAGAGTGCTGTCAAGTATGTGACTTTGTCTTTGCCCCTTTCTAACTCATCCAGGTAAAAGCAAAACATTACTTGTCATTGGCTCTGCTTTTCACACTTTCCTCCACACATAATTCAGAATTTATGCTCCTGGCAGACTTCGTCCATGCAGAAAACTTGATGTTGCTATAGCACAACAATGTGTGTTCTAGGCTACTTTGAACCACTGTGCCTGTTAACTATGCAAATGAAATTGTACTCCCAAAGTAGACCTTCTGTTTTTTGCAGAACTTGGGCTGTCTTGGCCCGGTTTTCTTTTTTTTTCTGACTTTGAACTCCACTATACTGTACAATAGAGGTACTGTACAAAAAAGAGAAGTACAGTCATACCTTAGGGTTAAACCTTCCTTGTACTTTTATTTAGTGTTTTAAAAAAAGCACTGCGAGAGTAAAATTGAATAATTTTTTTTGCCTTGTGTGTTTTGAGTTTTTTTTCCCCTCCATCTATCCACAAGTTCAGATTACAGTGTAAATAGGGTTAGGGTAAAAATCTTTTTATGCACTTAACAGTTGAAAATACCCCTAAAGGATGTGAGGTTTTACTTTTAGTGAAATGAGAAGGTTGACATCTTACCCATCGCAAGCTGCTGCTGCTGAGCCACAGTTTCATTTGGTTGCAAATGATCTGTTTCAACACCGAAGTGGAAAGAACTATGGGTAACATTAAGCCACGTATTAACTTCCTTTTGTGTTTTGTGTTTACTTAACATATACGAACCTGTCAGTGCTCTCCCACCGGGATGCTGCCTGTTTGCTAAGCTTAGATGACAAGATGGCTTCTTTTCTCTTTCCATTTGAAGTGTGAAATGTGGGCAGAAACCAAAGTTGTTTTCTCCGAATGTCTTCAGGGTCCAGTCAGAGGTGCTCTGGTTTTGTACAGTGGGGCAGGGTGGGGTTAGGTGCAGGGGAGGAAGGCTGGGGCTCAAACACATGGGAGGTACACGTGGCCAGATTGATTGCCAACCACAACAGGAAGACTGGGGCACAAGCTTAGCACATGTGGAAAATAAAATAATAGCATTGCTGTAGCTTGTAGATCATTCTGTGGAATCATTGTCATTCCGCACATTTTATTGCAACAGCTAAGTAAATCAAACAACAGCTTATTACTATACATTTATCCAGACAAGGTGTAGCTGGGATGTCTGAGCCAAACCGAGCTGTCAAACAAGTGAGTGAAACTGAAACAGCACTGACACTGGAGTATTTAGGGCAAAGTTATTGTTCTGTCTTTTCCCACACCAGGCCTGTTATGACACCCCCGCCGTATCCTCCTAGCAAGACCATAAATAGTCCAATTCACTTACCAACTTTTTATTGTTCATGCTATGCATGAACCACTGGTGTTTTGTAACCAGTTTTCAGAATTTAAGCAGACATGGGGTGCATATTTACTTTAGAATTAATTGATGGCTAATATGGGAACCACCATGTTTCTTCTGGAAGCCAGATGTTGCATTAAATCACTGTTTAGTTATCAGTGGATCTGTGTGTTGTGAAACTGTGGCTGAAATGGCAGGTGGAACTGGGAGAGTTTATACCTGCCTGTTGGAAGTTAAATGATGGTGGCCCTTGGTTGTCAACTGTAAATGGTTAAAGGCAAATTGAAGCTGTCCAAACACTCCCTCCTCGTGGTGGTGGGGAAGGGGTAAAAAGCTGGCCATCCTCTCTCTAACACTGTCAGTCTCAGACTCCCCTCCTTCTGTTTGTCTAATTGACCGAGGGATTTACTGGAAAGCCATTTCCTTCACAAATGGTGATGCCATTCTGCAGAGCTACTGAAAGTAAAACATCTCGTATCTCTGATTTTGTGTTCTGTTAGATAAAAGCAAGCACAGTTGGAAAAAGCGAGCATAACAACTGTGATAGCAGAAAATGTGCATTTAACTGTTTGCCCTCCCCCCTTTCTTTTCCAGTATGGGGAGACAAAGAACTTCTGTGTTGAAGGTGAGATGGCACCAATTGGCGTATTATCTTTTCCCATTTAAATGCTAATGAGCATGCCGACACAGCAGTCAAACTCCGACAAAGAGCCGTGCATTTTTCACATATTGTCACACCGTAGGGTTACCGCTCTCCTATTGAGGCGGAGAGATTAGTGCATGTTCACTCATTAAACCCAACAGGGCCAATGTTCCTGTCCGTCGTGGGCAAGGGCCCGTTGCCGGTACATGGCGTTCACCAGTATGAACGTGCTTAATTACCTCGTGTGCCGGCACCGTGTGGCTCCATGTTGCTTACGCTGACAAGTTGAGCATCATGATCAAGACCGTTCACCTGGTCCCAGCTCACAGTTTGATGTTGCTGGTATGAGGCTTGGTGTCGACAAAATGTGCAGTGGGTGCAATGGAAATGAGTGACAGTGAAGATTAAGATGTCAGATGCCAACCACACATTGCCCTTTGTTCAGTGCTGCTAAACACCTTAAACACTTTAACATCTGCCTGTACTCCATTATCCAAATGCACATTTAGATTTGGTCATTTCAGTACAACTGAATTAGTTAAATTCAGGATTTAGGATTGAAAATTTCAAAAGCTTTGCAAAGTTAAATTTCATGGTCAGGAACAAATGGTGCTTTGTGATTGTTAGAGGAGATTAAGCAGAGTCAATATTTGGCATAAAAGCTTTTTGTTTTTCCTTGGGATGGAAGGTGTTAGGCATTAGGTGAGTGACATGTGCATGGCTAATGCAGCTGTCATAGTGGAAGAAATGTAACAGCTTTAGTTCAGTTGAGCTTCAAAGCTGAAAGTAGAAGAATAGATCTGCTTGTCACTGCTGTGGCCCCTGTGAATACTTTTGCTTGTAGACCCACCACTGAACAAATTTATGTTTTACCAGGAATAGGCAGTGAGTATTTGGAAATTGTTCCAGCATGCCCTAAGTGGCTGTGGTCACCAGAACCAAGGGTGAACTGAGGGTCTGTAATGGAAGGTGGAACATGACAGACACCGTGATGGAGAGGCTCACCTCGAGGTGTTATTGCTGAAATGTTTCCGAGGAGGAGGGGCCCTCATTACATCACAGTGAGAAAGTGGGTGTGTGGCACGAGCAGGCGACTGAAGTGCCATGCGGCACAGATGGACTTTATGAAGGCTTTGTTGAATTCTCCTCCCTGGTTTCTGTGTGGCTGGACAGCATCCTTGGTGGGAGTTTCTCTGAACTTGCCAGCAGCCACCCAGGGAGGAGAACACACAACCTCATTCAGGGGAGCTCTGCTGTGACTGCCAGAGCGAGAAACACGGCAGGAATGTTGCACCAAAGAGACAATGCAGGCCCACCGTTGTCTGCATGGCCCTTCGCATGGGCCTCCAGGGGTCCACGAGAAGGCTAGTGGTGAGAGGGCGACGCTTTTTTGTCGCACCGGTAAAGTACTATGGCCTCCTGCTTCAGAGTGTGCCAGTAATGTAAACATCTGTGCGTCGCTCAGGGCTCTCTTTGTGAAACAAAAATCAGAAATATATGATAGCATTATATGTTGGGGTTATCAAACCGGACAGAAAATATTTTCTGCATGTGTGTTTTCAGTCTGTGCCTGTGCGTTCTCGGCACCCCCACCTTTGACATTTTATCAAATTGAATTTTTTTTTATCGCTGGAGTGTTTCTGAAATAACGAACATTATGAGGAATGTAGCGATAACTCGGTAGAACTTAAAGGTCCATTCATTTACAGCAGCCAGCGCTACCATTCCAGCTTCCTGAATAGATAATATGTCGGATTCTGCCTTAAGCAGGGTGAGCGCAGCTTGCTTTCATTAAAAAAGATGTCTGCCATTTGACCTTTGCCAAGCTTCTCCAAGAGAGGGGCTGTCAGGAGAGCAACTGCTGAATGCTTCAGATTTGCCGGAGTGACAGACAAAAAGGGAGTGCTCTGTTTCTGCCACAGATTGGGCACAGACCCACATTGGCCACTGGCTGCCCGCTTTCTAACTGAAGTGCATCACATTCACCTGGCAGGGATGAAGTCAGAGATGCACAAACAGGGTGGGAAAGTCAAAAATGGTGAAAACTGTGGAAAAACTGAAATGATGGCAATTTCATGACAGCTTTTTCAATCTAATTCCTATAATTATTATTTCCTGAATGCAAATTAATTTTGCTTTAGGCAACTGCAAATTAGATATTAAGACTGTTACACTTTCAGAGTGTGTAAAAGCATACAGTGGGTCCTTGGGCTACAGACGTGCAACCGTGCATACAGTGTTATAAGGAACCGATTATGGCACTCATGAATAAACTCAGCCTCTTTCTTCAGTTTTTGGTTCTTCTTTAGCAGCTCTTCCAGTTCCCTACACGTTCAGCTTTACAGTTCCATTGCTTGTCATTTGAAGGAAACGGTTCATTTGTCGCTCTTGATCGAAGAGCTGTGAAATTGATGTTAGTGTCTTGGTGAACAGCGATGGGGAACGCTTACTGGTCCAGCATGCTTTTGTCAAATATCGACTGGCCTCCGTTGGTGATCTGTCTTCTGCTCATGTGGTTTGAGAATAAACCGCAGCAAGGAAATGGAAATAAATCCCATTTATGACAATAAAATGAAGAAAAGTATCACTCAAGAGTGAACCAGTGGAAATCTAAATATGCGATTTATGATATTCGGAGGGAACTGTAAGACCCAGTGTTTTGGAAAGATTCCCTGTGGTTCTTCTGGGCCTGCTCAGTGTGTGCTTCTTTTTACTCCCCCGTTCAGGATTCACCTGCCCCATCCAGGTACCCCAGCAGACAGCACAGATGAACAGGTGTGCAGGCAGTGTTTAAACAAAGCATGCAGATAGCCGGTGAGCAGTCCCCAACACTGAGTTGCGCTGATTATTTCTTCTTCCCTTTCCTTTAGCGAGTGGCAGATGGTTAGCTGTCTGCTGCTCAGAAGATGGAAATGGCAAAGCCATTTGATTAAAAGCAAACAAACAGGGACAGTGGGGGTGGGGGTGAGGCAGATGGGATTGAGAAAGGGGAGGGGATAACACACTGAAGGTGGAGATGGACAGGGAGATGGTTGGAGGGGCAATGTCCCCTGACCCAGCATTGCACTGCAGCTCCCACAGGGAGGCCAGGTCCACGCGACACAGCTACAATTTGAACATCAGTAATGTGCACGAGAACCTGAGACGAGCTAAGATGCAGACTTCCGGGACCTTTGACCCTGTCTGCCCAGTTACCCTGAAGCCCACAGGCTGCATTCCATTGCACTGGCAGTCTTGTCTGGCTCTCAGCAGGATGTACTTCTCCCGCCTTATAGACGTTTCAGGGCCTGTTGGGGATCATACAGAGTCATGTTGGAGAAGCAGGGCACTCTTGGGCAGCACCGTGTTGTGGACTACGGTTACACTGCTTTGGGCAGCTTTTATCCGTTTCATTCTCCAAACTAGTACAAGCTAGTGTGTGAGAACTGTGTGACGTGTCCTCTCCGAGTGCTGGATGCCCCTCACAGTGCAGTGTTCCTTTGACGGTTGCATAGGCCTGTTGCCTGCTACTCAGTCCTGTGTGAACAGCCCGGTTGGAGACGCTTATGCACAAGTAAGTGGGTCAGGGGAATTGGATCTGACTCCTCTCCAAAAATGTGTCAAAAGATAGATGCATAATTCACTGATGCCATAAAACAAATTGATGTCATTGGGTGGTGTTTGGTCTGTTTTCACATTTCAGTTGAGAAACATTTGATTTTGAGTAGTTAGGGAGCTCGATTTGGTTACGGCTATGATTGGGGAGATCCAGGGAGGCACTTTTCACAAACACGAAAGACCCAAGGCTGCCCGGGTCACAACTGTGCCACAAGGGGCAAATCTCAGATGTGCAAAAGCACAACTGTCGTTGACATTTGTCTGAAAGGACACTTTGAAAATAAGGAATATGGAAAACATGAGCTGTTTCACTGATCCTTCACATCTGATTTATGCTTATTGTTTGCAGGCGAAATAAGGTGATGAACTTTTTGGATGTTTACTCACTCTGACTGCCAGCAGTGTTTATTAGAGGGATTGATTTCAGCTGAGCTTCACCCCTGACCTTCCATGCACTGGAATACAGATTTTGTACTGGAGTGAGGGAACATTGCAATGAAGCGATGAGGTGAAGAAAGAAGATATTCCAGCTCAAGGTCACGGTCGTCTCAGGCAACACCTTCTGTTCAATCCACTGCCTCCCTGTGGCCTGACATGCTGTTGCTGTGTGACTTTCTGTGCCACCAGTCCTCGGTCGTACGATTTATTTATGAATGGTCTGACAAGCATGTACCATAGGACTGCTGACAGGTGTGCCAGGTAGACGTGCGGAGTGGCCTGACTGCAGCCACTGGGGCTGCCTTTGCAGAGTGGAGCTCCTGCATTCCAGCTCCACATAGTAAGGAGAAAAAAAGTATTTGTGAAAGCAATTTTAAATGGGCCTCATCAAGTGGATATACCAGCATAGTGCTAGCGAGGAAAGAAAGTGGTGTGAACCGAGGAGACCTTTGCAAATTTACATGCATGGTGATCCGGGGGGAACCCCGGTGCCTTAGAGGGCCTCATGCTGTGTACAAGAGCGCAGGTTTGAATCTGGCTTGAGGTGTGCGATGTTGTGTGTTCTTCCCATGTTTGCAATCCAGAGACAGACGCGAAAGGAGGCAACAGAGGAGCACTCCTGTACCGATCCTTACCATGAAATCCATGGGAACTGTTGCCTCGGGGCAGATTATATTCTACAGGACTTTCCTGTGCAAACACAAACAGCATTTGTTTTGGACAAATGGGCAGTGTCAGGAATTGCATTTTAATGTTGCTGTTGTGAACATCTTGTTGGCTTTCTCTTTCTTTTAAAATATCTTGATGGTGCCATTAATTGTAGTAACAGGAACTACTAGTTGAGCGTTTCTAGCAAGAGTACTTAAAGGAGTTGTACACAGTAACAGTCCAATAGTGGGGAAACACCAATTAGTTTAAATATTTAAACTATCCACTTTACCAATATTAAATATCCTGATGCAGTGTTGCATACAGTAGCTCCTTGCATCTCCATCACTCTGGTCTTGGTGTAAAAGTATTGCGCAGAACGACAGTATACTGTACTGTACTCTGGTGTGACTGGGCCCCCGCTGGTGGGCGGGGCTGGCGGCGCTGGGCGGGGCATCCACGCCCCTGGGGGTGTGTCTGAGGACCCGGCATCCACCTGCCGGCGCGTCCCTGCCGCACTCAGAGGCGCTGGAGCGGCCGCCCGAGAGCCCGGACGCCGGGGACTACAGCTGGAGCGCAGACACCGTGGCGTCGCTGCACGGGATTGTGTGTATGTATGCGTGTGTGAGAGAGAGACTGTGTGTGTGTAGGTGTGGTGTGAACGTCGCTCGCCGCCCAAGAGCGGAACCACACAGCGCAACTCAGGTGCTGCTCTGTGCGGCTCCACGGAGGAATTCCCCCACATTCACGTCCGGAGCGAAGAGACCCAATTTTAGTGGATTCCCACGCTGCTTCCTAAATGACTCTGACGGGAGGGAAAGTTGTCTGTGGCGGCCAGTAAGAACCGGGTAAGAACCGCCTGGCTGTCGTTTTCCAGCTCTCATTTGTTCTGAATGCGTTAAGTTGTCCATCCTGGTGCTCTTATTAACGGGATACCTGTGCACCTACATAATTGCCGGTACCTGGCGCCTCCTTGCCGAATTAAAAGTGCTTCACGGCGGCGCGCTCTACTGTGGCGTTAAAGCACGCACTGTTGGATCAGAAATAAAGCAAGGAGAAATTTCCCGAGGGGGAGGCGAGACGGTTCCGACTAAGGCGCGGTTCCGTGTTTCTTTCTGTCATCAATTGGAGCAGCTGCTGGTGTCACGTTCACAGCTGCCACTTTGCACCCCGAAGCTTCTGGGTTTCAATCCCACTCCCGCTGCGGTCCCATGAATCGAATAGCGCAAGCAAAATTTCTACCTTGTCAGTCCCCTTCGATAACGACGCCAGCTCATGAAGCTCCATAAATGTGTGTTAAAATGTTTCTGGCCGTCTCACAACTTGGCCATTCGATTTCTAACGGCACTGATTTTGGTGAAGAAATATCACCTTTGTAGTGTGGCATTCATTAAAATGTGCGGCCAGTAAAACTGTCTGTCGGCTTGGTTCGGAATGTGATGTCGTCGCGTCAATATTTGCTGCACAGCAAGAAAAAGACCATAACACGTACTGATGCGGACAAAGTCGGTGGTACCGCCACAAAAGTGGCTCACCTACCGGTTTCCCCGAAGGAGGAGCCCTTGTAGGGCGCTCAGTTTATCCACTAACATTGGGCAGAGGTTCACGCGTGTCTCCTTAAAGCGGATACAGTACGGAAATGCGATAGAATCATTTATTCTGCCTCTCAAGTGCGGAGTCAAGTGTTCCAGTTGCTGAGATTGGGAGCCACACATGTTGAATATTCAGTAGCTCATGCAGAAAAGTACCGAGCGTCTGTGTCGGGATTTTTTATTTAAGAATAAGCGAGACTTGAATATGTCGGACTGTGCGTAGACGTAAGCCAGCGTGTTTGCGCCCATAACTTGAGCAGCGAGACGTGCGCATCGACACGCATTTGCCAAGCGCGATTTAACAGCGACAGAATTAAAGGAGGCCACCTGCGTGGGGGGGTCGGCACGGCCACAAAGGAGCCGTGTTGTCCCAACTTGTGGCTTGTGACTCCCGCTGCTGACAGCTCACTGTAAAGCGCGTTTACTGCCAGATCCGTGCCCGGTCCCACGTTTTGTGAACGCGGACGCGCTCGTAATTGATGGTCCAGGAAACAACGGACAAAACGGCGTCTGTTTTGCTTTGGTTTTGTTTCTCATCCGCTCACCTTGGCCAGCGTCGGTTTATTAAGTTAACGCGCCCGTTAAAACAACTCATAGTAAACAGTCCGCATGTGAGGGAATTAAACGGGTTTCTGTTGAAGTGTCGTTTTCTGAAGATGAACTGCTTGGCCTTGGCGACTTGCGTGAGGCGGCGGGCGGGTGTGCCAGTGCGGTATCCTTGACCCCTAGGATATTGGCGCTGACCTCTAAGGGTCCGCCTCATGGCGTAAGAACCAGGGCCACATGCATCTACGTTTGAACTGAACTGGTGTGATTTTAATGTAAAGCCCCCTCCTTGCCCTGGCTAAGCGCACAGGCTTTGACACACAGGGTCGTTCATAGACCAAGCTTAGCACGGGCTCCGTGTTAAATGAAAAGCCATGTGCCATTCAGTAATAATAATAATTTATTATTATTATTATTATTATTTGCGGGCTTAGTCTGAGTTGAATTCCTTTGCACTGCTGAGGGCATCGGTCAAATGTAATTTTTTGTGTTGAAAATAAATGTGAAATTGCACAGCACTTGTGCCTTGAACAAAATTGTAAAAAGAATTAGCATTACATCTGCTATTAAAAGCCTCTGCTAGTTAATTGTAAAAATATGTTTGACTTAAGTAGTTCTAATTTGTTCTATGTTCAGATTCAGGATCCATGTTAAAAAGCCGCAGATTTAATCATTTCAGCCTCAAAACTTACGGCTGCCGGACCCAGGTGGGTGGAATCGACGTTTATTCCATGCTGAGAAAAAGGCGGTGTTGGTGCAGCGAGACAGTTTGTGGGGAGGGTGCGCCTGTGTATGGACAGCTGGAGCAAACAGCCCAGGTTTGGACAGCTGCCTGGGTCCGAGGGCATCGCATCGCTTCCCTTCCGCTGCTGCCGCCGTGTTTTCGCACGGGCGCCGATGTTCCCAACTTTTCTCTGTGACTCACTTTCCAAAGGGTTACGAAGCCGTCTGTGAATGTGGGCTCTGAATGTGTCCGGTTCGAATCCCACCTTCCGCTCTAGTACTCCGGATCAACATGCTTATTTCCAATTACTCTGCCTGAATAATCCGTTGCATAAATGGGCACATTTATACACTGTGGAATTATAAATTGCCGTGGAAACAGGTGTCAGCTAAACAAAGGACAACAAAAGTTGTTATTATTATTATTATTATTATTATTATTATTATAGTCTGCGGGACTGTCGCAACTCTCCAAAATCTTCACCCCAAGCCGGCCAAGACGGTGCGGGATCCCGGGGGTGCAGGGAAAAAGGCGGCAAAACAAATGGTTGGGTCGAAGGCAAATAAATGAGGAGACCCTCAGATGGGAATGGAAAGGTACCTGCAGGCGGACCACTTGGCATCCGTGGCAAACGTAAAGACCGAGCGCTGATTCGGTTTAAATGGAGCCTGGTCCAGTCCCTCAGTGGTGCTGTTCTAACAAGCGTGCAGTTTTATTGTAAACATGAATGCCACAAATGTAACGCGCAAATAATGGCAAACACGTTTGGGGAGTAAATGTGCTTTGACTTATTGTCTGGACCTGAAAAGGAGCCAGAGTTTGTGAATGGGTCTGAGGGAACAGCCGCTGTTACAGTACGGTTTTACTGGAATGTCTCACTCCTGGTTATTTGCAGGATTACAAGCAAGCGCAACCCTTTGCCTCTCTGTTACAGAAGGAACAGTTTCCACACAGTGTCTGCCCCTTGGTTAATCCCTTTTTGTGTGGTTTATGCTGGATATCTCAGATGCACAAAATATCTAGTGACAATGATATGACAGCACCGGGTTGCTGTGTGAAGCTGCCTTAGAGAAGCCCAGAGATAGGGAGAATGGACCGTAGCCCGCAGAAAACATTCAAGTTCAGAAAATTGAGTCAAGCATAATTTTCATCAAATAGAATTGCTTATGAAGTTGAGGAGGCTGCTTTGTTTTTGCTTGTTCTTTGTGTTTTCTGTTTGGTGTATTTCCTAAAGTTGTGGGCCTGGTTCTGGCACAAAAGCTCTCCAGTGGGGAAGTGTGTGTGTGTGTGTGTGGAATGGCTGGAATTTTGTTGTTGGATGCGACATACAGGTGCTGAATTTCGTGTTCCCACAGCAGTTGTGAGGGCTCACAGCTCTGCCTCATGAACTCACTGGCAATATAGGGACATTTATGCTGTGCACAGGGTGGCAGCTGCAAGCAGGAGGTTTCTCTCACTTTCGTCTCTAGGCTTGTGCACATGAAGATGAAAACAGCTCAACTCAATGTTTGTGGGGTTTTTTTTTTTCCCTCTCCCCCCATGCTCTTGGTTCACAGTGTTGTTCCATTTACGATCTGTACAATCACTTTGCCGCGCCCTGGGTAAATTATTGAACTGACTTCTATGGTCCTGCTTTCGGTGTTGCTGCGATAGAAGTATAACGTGTTCCTCTCTCTGCCATCCTGCCTGAATGTGTTTTTGGACGATCTTGAGGTCCATCTCCCTATATGGGTAAAACAAGTCGATTAGGCATTACATGCATGTAGATGTGGCAGGAAGGCTCCTTTGTGCTCTCCAGGCTCGGCTTATCCATTGTAAAGTACATGATCCATTACAAGGCGGTGGATAAGGCACTTTAGCCCAGTAAATCTAAACACATCTGGTTTGCGCTCTAAGACATGACCACTTTGTATATGAGTTTGATCTTGTGTATATCTTCAGATAATTTTAAATAGCATTTTATTGAGCCAGCCCTACAGTCACTTTTACCACACCTGCTGATTCAGCATTTTTATGGCCCCTATTTTGTTAAGTTATTGTTCTCGCAGCTTTAGAAAGAAGCTTTGGATCAAGAATGTGAATAGAATTCTCACCTCAGTTTGGTATTCAGAACATGCGATTGTCCTGTTTATATCACCAAGTGTCTGCACCCGAACATGTGCAGGTCTTGCAGTGCTGAGCAAGTGTGATTTTTTTTTTTTTTTTTTTTTGTGCCACAGAAAGCAGATGACCATGCTGTTAGACGGTCTGTGGTTGATGTGGACCCTGCTGACCCTCGTGGCGGTGTGGCCACCAGGCTGCCAGAGTGACCCTGCCTCTGCCCCACGAGTCTACCTCTCCTTCAAAGGTAAGGGGAACAATAAGAGTGTGTTTGGGAAGGTGTGTGGGGGGGGTCCTGAGCTGTTTTTTTTTTTTTTTTTTTTTTTTTCTCCCCCTCCTCCCGAATTACTTTCCTGTCTCAGCCGCCTTCAAAAATGACTGCTTCGTTGTTGATTTCTCTGAAATTGTGCCTAATTCTGAAGCCACGGACTGTGACGATAAACTCTGCGACTGATGATTTTATGATTAGCAAACAAGTTCATTTGGTTTCTGACAAGTGTTTTCACTTAATAGACAGGAAGTTAGTGGAGGAGACGGGGGCTCGTGTTTCCCCAGAGCCCTTTCCCAATTAAGAGAAACAAATCTTGCAGGTCTGATTTGCTTTCCTTTAAACATCCTGGCAAGACTTTCAGCAGCTGGTTTTGCTACAGAAAGACGCATGCGTTGTATTCCAAAGAGAACAAAGCAAATTCCAAGCTTGGAAATGGGTTTACTGCATTTGACACCCCGAGAGGAGCGATATTCGCTGAAATGGCTCTTTTCCATTCGGAGTCGTTATTCAAAGGGTTGTGGTCCTCGGATCAGGCCGATGTGTGAGGCGCTGAGCAGAGGGCCGGGTTAACCTTTGCCTCTGCCATAAAGCAGAATAACGTCTGTGACCGCTTGGTGCTGTAGAACATCCTGCAGAACCGCACTTGCTCGGTCTGGATGTGTGTTAGCCACGCAAGGTGTGTGAGCGTGTGTTTTGTGGGGAGCGGCTGGCAGGGTATCACAGGAATGGGGATTAAAGGGAGCAAATTGCCTGGATCATCCGAGCGGAGCACTGTCCCCCAGGCCTGTCCCGCCTAGAGATCAAACCTGCGATTAGGCAGTAGAGCGAGGGGGCTGGAAGCGCTCCTGTTTGCTCTGCTTGCCATTCCCAGGAGTAGAAGTTGACTTAATTAAGTAGACCACTGAGGTTCACTATTAAAGGTTTTTTCTGCCTTTTTTTTTGTTTAATCAAGGCGGATTTTCCACTTCGGTCGGCACAAAGCCAGAGCTGGGCTTTTTTTTCTGCTCCATTTTCCAATATGGCTCAAGAAATTATTTTTCCTTCTCTCTTTCTTTGTCTATCTGCCATTTCTTATATACTCTACAGTGTTCCAAGTCTACCCTAATAGATGTTTGCTGCTTCTTTCTGCATTTGCTCTGCAACTTTACTAAATTGTTGTAATGTTTGAAGGACCTTGTTACCCTGCACTGTAATTCTGAACCTGTTAGATTTGGTCTTACAGTGATTTTAATGTCTGCACAGAAAATGCATTAACATTCCGCCAAAATGTATCCTTGTGCTGGATCTTCTAGCAGTGACGGTCTTCTTCTGTGAAGCTCTGCCAGATACCGCAAGGTCATCTTTCAACTCTGGAATGGGACGAGAAAGCAGCTAAAGTGTTTCTCTTGTATGGGCAAAATTCACCCAAAAAACTTCTTTCCTTCTTGCTTATAGTATTGGTTTTTCTTAGACAAGTGGCATTGAAACATCAGCAAGTTTTCCAACCACAAAGCATCAGTGCAGTCACAAGTCTGTTCTGCATTTTCATTTTTTCCATTTAAAATGGATTTTGTGTTTTATGCTTCTTTTTCAAAGTTCCCCTTCTGATTTACAATGTCTTATCTCATTTTTACTATTGAAATTCACTTGGGCCGAAGATTGTTTGTGCAACAAGATTTCTACACATTTTCGCTGTGTCACTAGCAGTTTGAGTACAAATCTCCTTTTCTTCCATTCCCTGGGCACAGCTGTAAGACTTACAGTGTAGGTGTGGGAAACTTTTTTTTTTTTTTTTTTTTTTTTTTTCTTTCCCTACAGCTGATATTCAAAGCTTGATAATCTGGCATCTTTAATTATGGATCTGTTTTTCCAAGTTGGCACAACTCCTCCAAGGACTTCAGTCATCATCTTCTTGATGCACCAGTGTTGTTAAACTTGTAAATCCATACACTGGGAGCTCATAAAGCTCTAATGAGAAACAGGAAGCTGATATCCCCATGTAATAAGAAGGGTGACAGTACCCAGCCTGCTAGTCTAATCAACCCGAGCTGTCACTCCCTGCCGGGTCAAGACCCTGATCCCTTAAACCAGAAGCACTTGTTTGCTGTTAAACACACTTGGCTCTTTATAATACACAGCCCTGTCCTTGCTGTGAGACCAGATCCTCTGTGTGTGTGTGTGTGTTTTCATTTTCCTGAGGTCCACTGATATTCCTTCCATCCCTTGGTGGCTAGTAAAGAATCGATTTCCCTTGAGAACATTGTTCAGTGATGCAGAGCAGGCATTTTCAACATTTTCCAGACAAATTTAGAATCATTCTGTTTGTTGTGTCCTGATTGCCTGGGTATGAACTTCCTGCCCTATTTTATTAAGAGCAGTAAATCAATGACCCATGGTTTCCTCAACACCAACACATTATTCAGGAAGGATGGGATTAACCTGAATATTATTTTTAGGCATCCTGGTGTATTGGCAAAAAATACAGGAGAATGTTTTTTGTCAAAGTTTTCAGCCAACATGGAAATATGTGGGGTGCTGTTGGTGTACAGTTGCATGACAAATGTGGTCATAATGAAATAATATGTACAATTTAAATTAAACAGTAGTTTTTTTCCTGCTTCTTGTTTCAGCATCTATGGTTAACTGTGAACTAAAAAACAACGTTTGCACAGGTTTGGTTATAGTATTTTATGACAGTCTGTGCTGTCTTTATCTACCAAAAAGTTTCCTTATGCTCACCTTTGTTTGGGCAGGAGGTTGAAATCAGAGGTGCGAATTTTAAGAGCAGATTTTAGTTGTCCTGTCTTACAATTTGTTGTACACCTGACCTGCATTCAGGCTGCCTCTTGAATTATTATCCATGCTCTACTCGACCAAACATTGAAATAACATTTTTGCACCACGTTAGTCAGACTGTGTCGGTCCAAAGCGAGCCATTCTGTCGAACCAAGCAGCTGAAAGTTCTCCAGGAATGAAATCCTCCTTGGGTTGGTTGTTGGCTTGGTAAATGTTGTCAGGAAAGCCTGCAATATATTCAGTACATTTAAAGGTGGCAGCAGGTTTTCGACTACTGCCTAGCAATGTTTAAGTGCAGATGGGCTTTAATTTTACATATGGGCATTAAATGTCCTTGACACAGGTTATGTATTGTGTGCATGTCACTGTTTATAGAAGCCAGCCTTTGGCTGCCAAAGAGACGGAAGTGAATGCCTCTTAAAGCTGAATCTTATCGGCACTGATAAGTACCAGAATAAACATTGTTAAAGAGAAAATAACTGCTTCTGTGAGAGTGAATGGCCTCACACAAAGCACACCTGTGGACCCAAGTGTGACTTGTGTTCCCTTTCTCCCTTATTTCATCGTGTCCTGATGATGCAACCTGGCCTACCTGTACGGTCCAGATGAAGCGCTCTGCTAAGCCTTTATGTTCAGGTCTCTATATCTGCCTCTTACTCTGCTGTGTGGAGGTGCAGCATCCTGGCCTTCTGTCTGTTTCTTCTATAAGTGCCACCGCTCTTCAGCATCTGGATGATGTGTTTTTCTTTTGTTTAACTCTATAGTTCATAGAGTCTGCAGAATGCTTGGCATGAAAAATTGGCCAAGAGCTAAAGTCATTGTAACCAGAACATACGTTGGTTTACGTTGACAGGGGAATGTGGGTCAGTGTGATCGTTTGTGGCCCAGCACAGCTGGAGTTCTGGGTGTTTCCTGCAGTACTTAGAACCCTGCCCCACCTTTCTTACTGTCTCTCTTACACACACACACATACACACACGCACCCATGTTGAGGGCACATCTGTCCTTTCAGTGTACCAAGTGTCACTATTTATATTCTTTTAGGTGCGGAAACCAGAAGCACCATGGGGTTTGCTGCTGCTGCTATGAGGAACATGAGAGCCCTTATAGTGGTAATACCTCAGGGTGCTTATACTTGCACGGAAAACCTGCCATTTCTGGCTAAGGTCTAGAAAGTATCTTTCACCGTAGATCTCTGTGATGGAATGCTGTATGAAAAGAGAAACGCTGAGGAAACTGTAGAAATAACCTGCTTTGCTTGTTCAGGCTCTTGGACAATAATAGCTTTTAAAATGACTCTCTTGTGCTGTAGACCCCCCTGTTGCAGCAGCACCTCATCAGGTCCTCGATGAGGCCTGTGGACCATGAGTCCTTCCACATCTGTGTGGAGTTTGTCCATGAACAGACCGGGTCATGTTGAAGTCATTCTTTTAATGCTTATCACCATTAAAGTGAGTTTAAAGCAGATTTCTGACAGACCTGTTTTCTGTGATCAAAAATTTCTGTTTTTTTGTCTGACCCTTGTAAATTTTTTTTGCATAAACAATAAGAAAAAAAATAAACATACCGTGTGTGATGAAATGGCTTGGGGTGTGAGTGTGCGTGCACGCACAAGTTTAAGTTGTCGCTGTAGCACTGATTCTGTGAAAGCAGTTTGAAAGGAGAGTTTTTCTAGCATTGAATCAATATTTTGGCCACATTGCCATCTCACTTTGTCCTGTCAAAGCTGGAGTGACTGAGAGAGCAAAAGTAATCATCTCTTGGAATTGGCTGGTGAAGAGGGACCCTGTCTGCATTTGCAGCCTCGTGCAAACGGAGAGGGGATTGGGGGAACAGTGTGATCCACCTTACCCCTTCACCAGAGGGGCTTCAGCAGCACTTAGCTGTCAGCAGCACTAACACTGGAGCTTTACTTAAATGCCTTAGAGTGACTTGGTCATGATACTCAGCAGTCAGGAGGAGGGCAGTGGAGAACTGCTGGCAAGAAAGGATCTGGGTTAAGCAGCACATGGCTGGATGAGAAACCTCTTTTGGCTCACAAATGAACTTTGCTGAAGTCCCTGCAAGGGAAAAACTCAAATCAGCCCTTCAGCTTTCTTCAGGTCCCTTTAAATCTTCTGCTCTTTTCTTAACATAAAGGCTTATCAAGAAAAGTAAAGATATAGCAAATGCATGTGTAACTTTCACAAAGCTACTGTGAAGGGCCTGCAGAAAAGGCATTCAAGCATTATAACCAGATGTGTGTTCCTCCTGCTGGGTTTTCAGCTGGGTTGGGGATTTGAGATGTCCATCATTCACTCACCTGAGTATTTACATATCAAAATTCAATCCTTTGCACTGATTTCCTGAGTGAAGGAGATTTGAAAGAAAATATCTTGGAACCTGTTAAAAAGATTTTAAAAATCATGCTATTCTCTTATCTTCAGGGATTTGTTCTCACTGTGAGAGGAAATACAGCCAAACTAAACACATGAACGTGCAACTATAATGAACAGAAAAGCACTGAAATCTTAGCCTGAACTCTGTTGGGATGCTTCTCAGTTGTTCTTCCTTCTCTGGAGATCTGTCTCCTCCTTGTTCAGATGATGAAGTCCTGTCTGGGTGTGGGCTCTCACTTTTGTTGTCCTGGTTGCTGCACATCAAACATGATTTGTGAGGGGACAAAGAAAGTCACTGTGAACATGAACAGAGAAAGCAATGAAATGATTGCTTAAAGAACACCGAAAACGAAATAAAACAATTTCGACAGTTGCGTGTCTACATGCACAACTGTCGAAGCGTTTTGAAAGGCACCGTTGTTTACTCTACTCAGCAGAGACTGCCGTGCCAACACACAGGTCCCCAGACCTGTGGTCACAGCCTCTCTTGTGGAGGCTCACTCCTCTGCCTCAGGAAGGACTGGTCTTTCACATTTAAAATTTGAAAGTATTTCCCACAAGGCATTTTTGTCATTTTAGTTAGGCAAGTGGGTTCAAAAAAGAAGCTAAGGTTCAAATTCATTGCAGCTCTGAGTAATGAGGTACGAGGAAAAAAATCTAGAGCTTGCAGCAAAGGGTTAAGAAATGGTAAGAGAACTTTGGTAAAATGTGGACATAGCAGTGCCTCAGATCTCAGCTTTTCCAGTAGTACAAACAAAAGCCCTCATCCCCACTAATAAGTAAACCACTCTGTGGTGTTCTTTAATGAGGTGGTTAACCAGGGAACAAGGGCAGCCCGTTCTCTATGGCTGGGCCCGACTCGGGTCCCGAGGAAAGCAGGAAACAAGCTAAGGGTTCTGAGGGTGTTGGTGGTGCACCGCTGTCAGACAGCATCTACAGGACTTCTCTTTAGCGGTGTGCTGTGGACTGATTCCAGCCCCTGCAGCAGCTCGCTCGCTCTCTCGGTGCTGCCTGTCCTGCACATCAGGGGTGGCAGTGGAGCATAAGGCTTCACCACAAGACAGTAGAGGGCTAGCAGATGGGTTGACATGGAAGGAAAGTGGTGCATCGTTGTCACATGCACACACATGCACAAGGTGCCTGTATGTAGCTTAGTCATTGAACACGCTCTCCCAAATTCCACACATGATGTTGCATCCATTGGACAATGACGTTTAAAAAATACATGCCCGTCACAGTGTGCCACATCCTATCTGTCTCCTGTGTCACCCCACTAGTCTTGCTGCTGCCGGTCTGGTGTGCATCAGTGCAGCTCGGGGTGGTCAGCATATTTGGATTTTAAACACATGTGCAGCAGTCAGTCCATAGGTGTGGCCTTCATTTGAAGCCCTGCATTAATATTTATTGCGGCGGGGAGACCTGCTTTCGTACATGAAGGCAGTGACTTGTAGGAACCCTACAAATACTTCCTCAGTAGGTCGTTTCTCATGTCAGGAGGAGCCTGCTGGACACGAGGGAATTAAGGCAGAGGTGCCGATTATAGATCTTGCGCTCGTTCAGGTCTCACCTTACCTTTAAGCAGCAGTGACAGCACTGTCTTACTGTGGACATTCCGTAATGTTTCCATCTCTCTCTGCACATAGTGACGGTGGCTAGTTTTTCTTCTCGTAACTTTAAAGTAAGCTGCTTAGCGCTTTCATGTCTCTTTCCGTGGCATTGCAGAAGTCTGCAACACCCAGTGGGGATCATTCAAGGGAAAAGGAATGGAAGGTGGCAGTACATGCGCTAAATATAGCCCTTCAACCATTACCCATGCATGTGCTGCCCAAGGGTCAACATGCTCCTCCTGTGCCCATTGACACAGTCCTGGGCTGCCTGGAATTTCTTGCCAAATTACGTCACCTTGTATTAACATTACAAGAAGCGCTTGCTAATCGTACCCTGAGGTCAATCCCCTTCTGGCCCAGACTGACACCTGTGGATATCCTTGGGCTGCCATTGTAGTCAATACATTGTGTTGGTGCAGTCTGAGGAAGAAATGGCGCATATGTTTGCTGTTGCCTAGACAGGTTTTCCTCTGCAGACCTGCAGATTCTGCTTGAACTTTTGGTAGCAGTCGCCGGTTTCAGGCCCACTAAGATGCGGAATGCATCATAAGGTATCCTTCCAGTCATTTTAGGCTGGGAGGAGCTCTGTTTTTGATTCATAAGTTTCTTTTTACTTGCAAAATAAATACTTGGTTAAATTTCATTACACCTATAGTTTGTACTTCCATTACAATATTTAAGGTGTTTGTGTATTTCTGTCATTCACACAAGGCATTGACAAAAAAAGAGGAGCAGACCCAAGGCCCCATTCCAGAGGACGTCTAATGGTTTAAAATTGTTGACACAGAGACCATCTAGCACTTAGTCACGTCCTCTCCTTTCAGCGGCGCATTATGGCAACGTCACCCTGCTCACAAGCTTTAATCTCGTTTCAGTTCATCCTTCCCCACTTGCCAAGCCTAGTATTCAAGTCAAAGCCTTTCTTTGCTCGTGTGCTTGGGCACTGATGTGTCTTTCTAGAAGCACTAGTAGCAAACAATGTGGCCTTTCATTCTCCAAGTTCTTGCTAGGGGTGTACACCCATCGAAGAAGGTGCGGGGTTGTTTGCTGGGGGCCACACACAGGACAACTCTTTGATGGACTCACTTGTATTTTCCCTTCATTGTTTTGGGAACCATGGTTATTGGTGCTAAGTGAGTTGCACATCTGCGGCGTTGGATTGGGCATGACTGGCTGTTGGAGATTTTAGAATGGTGAGGGGTTTCATGTACCCTTCGCCCCAGTGTAAGACTGTTGGGTGTTGTTTGGCAGGTAAGCCTAAATCCTTAGTACTGTAGACCCTACAACCAGGTTGTCAAGTCAGAGGCTCCTCATCTTAACCTAGGCCCCTGCACCCTGTGTTTGTGTCAAAGCCACACCTGATTCCATGGATAAAGGACTCCTCCTACCTTCACATAGATCTTTTTTTATTATTATTATTCTAATATTCTGCAAACCAAGCCAACCCGGTTCAACTGGAGGAGCAGCTTAGCTGAGTCTAACTGCTTATGTCTGGAGGGTCATTTCCAGCTTTCAGGTGTAGCACCTCAAATGATTCAGTCAAGATCCTGCCAGCTTTTGTGAGGCACAGTTGATTTCTGGTATTCAGACTCTGGGTCTGTTTGGGTGTTTGCAAATGTAGTACCATTTTAGCAGCAGATTAAAATCTGTTCCCTATGGATTAGGGGCATTTATGATGAATGACACAAAAGCCAACTTGTACCGGAACGTAAGCTGTATTTCCCTTGATGAAGACAACATTCTTCTGTCTCAAATACTGGGGAGAGGGGGATTTGTGTCCAGCCAGCAGGAGATCAAGTTGGAGAGAGGTTCACAAGGATGGGTGACCATGGGCCCTAACCCTGAGAGTTTGAGGTCTGGGCCTGATTAATTGCGCTCGGTTGCAAAGAGAAGTCCATGTTTGTGTGAAAACGTGGGGAAAGCGACTTGGTTATGACCCCAAGTTTCCACAGTAAATTCAAGAATGTCTTATTTTATAAAGCTGAGATCGTTGAAATCTTTTGCATAAGGAGGGACACCAGGAAATGGTATTTGGAAATGTGTTCGGTCGGCTTGCCTGTGTTTCATGCTGGGAAACTGCAGAAGCGGAGCAGCTTTAACAGAATTATAGTGCCTGTGCTGGTTATTGCTGAGAGATTTGAGGACCGTTTCTCTGTTTGCCAGTGTTCAGATTAAGCCAGAATAATTTTGCCTGCTTTTCACTTTTGTCTCAGTCTTCCCTGGACGTGCTTGTAGGTGTAGAAGTGAATGCTCTGTGGCAATAGGAATGAAGTTTGTTTGTATGCATGTATGATACAGTTCCAGTAAAGCTCTGCTGTTTACCTTTGGCTTGTGTTTTGCTGACTGAGATTAAAATACAAATATCATTTCTGTGGTGTAAGGGACTGAAACAACTTTTCTTGCACCCTAATTTAAGGGTGTGAAACTGGCAGCAGAATCATATTTTACATTTTCCAGCCAACTGTGGATGGCTTCATGAGAGTTTTTGTGAAGAAACATAACATCTCTTGTAGACAATGTTACTGGCAAGTGTTTGCGTGTCGAATAGGGCAAATAAACAACCTTTTTCTAACTGTGTAAGGGTTGAATGTAAGCTTGAACACATAGCTGTTACAGTTAGCATTCAAATAGGTTCAAAGCCTAATAGTTGTGTCACAAAGACAAATTAAGCTTTTTCCTGCATGCATCCCTATTTGCTTTTATATTACACATACAACGGCACATAATGCTCGCTTGAACCAGATTTCAGAGGACAATCACTTTCAAATAAGAAATGTCTGCTGCTTGGCTGTGGCGTTTGCAGCGGTGTGTGCATGGAGGAGAGCTCCCGTAGCACCACTCCACCTACTCCTCGTGTTGGATTGAAGCCCTTCACAGAGACAGAGAAACTGTGAGAGATTTGGTGAGATGATGCATTGCTCTCAGCTTGGAGCAGTTGTGCGCAATACAACGATCGGCTTTGATGCTTTGTGAGCTTGCAAATGCAGCTTCTCTTCTGTGGCTGACCGTGTGCACAAGGAGTAGGTGTTAATTGTTATGGGTGGAGATGGGCTCTCATCTACAGCCATTGATATGGTGCCCTCCAGCTGAGGCTCTTCAGCCCGTTTTATTTGCAGCCCATCTTTTGAGGTGAGTGGGAGGGCTGTGAAAGGGATCCTGCCGCTCATCACCCCTTCCCCCACCACGGAGGGTCCAGACCCCCTCCTGAGAGATTGGCCGGCCCCTGTGGCTGAGGGATGCCTGCATGGGCTTGCCTCCTCAATCACAAAGTCCATTCACCCTCTGGGAGTTCCGGGGGCGGTTGACAAACGGGCGATGGATGCTTTGTGAAAGGCCGCCCACCTCATCACAGATGTCCCACTGTGGTGTCCCCTTCCCTCTGCCTGGTGACGTGGCTCAAGCCTGTAGGAGCGCTGAGGAGCCGCCGGTGTGGTACGACATGCAAGTGGCCCACCTGCGAGTTTTTGTATTCTTAGAGAGGGCAGGCACTTCGCTGCATTCCAGGAAATGGAGGATTATTGGCGCGACCATTGTTTGTAAGGATTTGGTAGTGTTTTAACTTAACATCTCTAAGTACCGGTTGAGTGAATCCAGTTTAATCAGTTTTTTTAACAGTCTACACAATTTTTAAATAGTCTGGATAAGAGCATCTGCCAGATAATAAGGATAATAGTGTATAGGGATGTATAGAGCAAGCCAGAAAGTTGTGGGCCCTCCTCCTTTTTTGGCTAATACATGGTTGATTTAACCTTCTATTTCCAGTGGTGTGTGTGTGTGTGGGGGGGGGGTCGTATTTTAGGCATATTAGATTCCTTGGTTATAATTCTGGTGCTCATCTCTCTTGCCCCCGTGCCCCAGGGCTATTGAGAAGTCATTGTTTAAGAAAACAGAGGTCACCTATCCTGGGGTGAGAATTCCTGGGGATCACGTTTGGGAATGACAGTGGAAAATCCTCTTAGACTGTGGGCAATGCAGAGCTGGAGCCCCCAAATCATGTGCTAATGAAGACACTGCCACTCTTTCGCTGTGTGTGTGTGTGTGTGTGTGTGTGTGTGTGTGTGTGTGTGTGTGTGCGCATGTTTGGGGGGGACTCGAACAAAGAGTAGCTTTCCGTATTGATCTGCGAGCTTCACCTTTGGTTGGTGGTGGTGGTGGGGTTTAATCTCCAGCAAGTGCACAGTGGAAACCTGTTCGATCAGCAAATTCGGTTAGACGCATTTCTAAATTTGTAAGCACAGGGGTTTCACTCACATGAAGTCCTTAAACCAGCAGCTCACTTTGATGGGCTTTAAATAATATCTTATTGCAAATTTGGTGTGTTTGTCATGGACATGTGGCTTGGTGACTCCCTAGTGATCTCTCATGTGCTTTCCCAGGCAGTCAGCACAGCCCTTTTCCATGTTCCTTCTGTTGGGGGGCAGGCGGGGGCAGAGGGTACAATTTTACGCTCACACTACACAGGCCTGGATCAGATTGAAAGCCCCTCATGAGGCTACTGTGGGTGTCATTTTTCTGGCCAGGTTCAGGTCAAGCCCCAAGTCTTCCTTCTCTGCATTGCCCACACCTGGGAGGCCTGAGGTAGAGGACAGTTGAAGAGGTGGAGAGCAGTAGGAAGCATGGCAGTTACAAAGGAAGAGCGGGAGTAGGCTTGCCAGTTTGAGTTCTAGGGAAAGCTGTCCTCTTGTGACCTTGAGCAAGGCAGCATTCAGCAGAGCTACATAAACACATGAAAGTTTGATAAAGTTCATGCCAAGTTGTTTTCGCCGTGTCCAATGGGTACTTTCAGGGTTATTGTATTTTCCTATGGGCCTCGAACACCAGCACTGACTAAGTAGCTGAAATCCACCTTTGCAAGTAGACAACAAAGGTGCAAAATCACATTTTCAGAGTGGCCTGAGTATTTTCTCATTAGGGTCCTTCAAGTGAAACAACATTTTTGCCAGTAGTGCAGTGTTGTTGTTAAGCAAGAAAGACATTGCTTGTGGTGGTGGGGGGATGAGCTGGGAGTCTTGCTGAATTCCTGTTCGTTCATCCGTCTTTTAGTGCAACCTGGCATAACATACAGCTTCCCGGTGGTTCCCCCTGGAAAGCAACCGTATCAGCAGCCTTTGGGATAATTCAGAATGGCAGAAAAGAAGACAACAATATCCTCCACTGTTGGTTTTGTGCTCATGAAATAAATTAAGCTCATTGCTGCTGATGAAGATGGAACTGACGCTCACGATGGGTTCATGATACATTTGTTAACCCATTAGCACCATCTACCATGGTTTAAGTGTGTATCTCTTGGAAAAGTGTGCCTTTCCTCTGCCTTTATTTCAGTTTTTTAAATGAGTTTATGATGGAATTTCAGTTGTGTAATTGTGTGTTTTATTCACCATTGACAAGCAGTAATAAAATGTAGCATAGCCAATGAAAGCAGCATACACACTGGAATTGTTGTTAACCAAACACAAAGCTATTTCAATTAATGAGTTTAGTGCAGTTTTAAAGCATTTTGGTTTATTGCCTGCTTTGGCTTCATTTCAGACTGAAAGTCACAGTGATGTCTGGCAGTCTTTCGTTGCTGTAGGGCCTCTGTGTGCACCAGGGCACATCTGCATGTTGGACTTTTGGTTTAAAAACCTCCACTGTTCCTTTCTTTCCGCTTCTCAGAGCAGACAGCACTTGGATTCAATATTTTCTGTGTAATTAATAAAGTGCGTGTAAGCCTCTGAGCTCAAACTTTTTACTTTATCTTTTGTATTTAGCTCTGTGCATCCAGTACTGATTGCTGCCTCTTAAGCTCATTGATAGCAGTTCACCTTCACTTATTGCAGGCTGTCTTGATCTGGCACTGCTGTCACATTTAATTTCCAGGGGTGGGTGCATGTGTGCATGGTACACTGTTACATGCTTGGATCTGTTACTAGCTAGAAGTACAATCCTGGATTCCAATGAAACTGAAGAGCAGTCAACAAGTGAGTAAACATGTGAAACGTCCTTATGTGAATGTCAAAACGCAACTGGAGCAACAAAGTTTGGGTACAAAGAGGTACAATATGGTGGTGCCACTGAGGGGAAGGAGGCTTAATGGGGACCACACTTTTAATGCTGAACTTGTTTGTTTCCTGTGTTTCTTGGTATCAGAAAGAGGCAAACAGATGGTTACCGTGTGAAAGGAGCTGTGCTTAAAGACCTTCACTCATGGCCATGACAGCAGAAGTAATGATTTGCTTATTTTTTGCTCAGGAAACATGCATTTTTAGAAATAACTGGTCTTAACAGGTCAGGATAGGATAAGAATGAAGGTTAGGCTGTTGGATCCTCTTTGGACCGCTACTCCCTCATTATTAGCACTTTGTTATGAATCTCGGACAGCAAATCTGCAACTTCCCCACCCTTTATAGGGACATGGTTTGAATACGATCTTATGCTGTTCCAAAATACTTACAATAAAAATTATTTGCAAATACACCAATTGTCATGAAACATTGAAAATGTCTTTTGAAGATTTTGGATCTGGTTTTGGATAAACTTTGGATATCTTTTAGATTCAGCAGATTCTGGTTAAATCAATGACAGAATCCTGCAGTTGTGTCCCTGGCCTTCCACAGTATGTCAGGAGACCTGGCTCTTCAGTCGTAAAATTCTGTGAAAGTCACATCACTGCTGAAAGACATGGTAAATAATTCAGTTTAATGAAACTTTTCAAAATGCTTAATAATATAGCATGAATTGGGGCAATCTCCCCTTAAAGTATTTCTGTGAAGGTTGTCTTGTAGGACCTGAGAGAAGAGGTAACCTTCAAGTGAGCCTGGAGATGTCTTATTTCCTTTCTGTAGCGGTTTGTTTCTGAGCACTTTTGTTGGTGCAAAGCCCTCCAATCCAGCAAATTCTACATTTTTATAGAATGAAGGTGGTCACTTTGTAATTTACACTGCACCACCTGTACCTTAACCTGTTCCATAGTAAATAAACAAACACCATTTACCTTACTGATCCAAATAGCTAGACAGCAACCTAGCAGTCGCAAAGCCTTCAGTGGAGTATTAATTCCGTTTTATTTGATGCTCCTCATAAACAACGGGGCAGAACTCACTGCAAGAAGATGGATGAGTATTTTTCACTCAACGTCACAACAAGGGAGGGTTGTTTAGTTGAAGGATCTGTATCTCTAGGTGGCTGTTGGCTATTCAGTGCACATGATGAGAATGCAGGAATCATAGCGCCTAGAAAGCCAAAGTAAATTGACACCTCTGTGCTGCACTTCATGTGAGCATAGTTGTGACTCACAAAATTGCAAGTGCAATTAAAATAGCTTTCTGAAATGGTGTAAAGCTGACATTACCAAATCATGAGTGTGCACACAGCAACACCAGTATCCTTGCACAGGAGGCACGTAAGATGCCAAAGCAAAAATGCTGGCAGGCAGAAAAACACACAATGTGCAGAAGTTATGTGCCCCGTTCAGATCAGGTGTGTCCATAGCAGATTGCCAAGATGGCAGTGAGCAGTTCAAGATAGGAAAGTAGGAGTCCCTGTGTGGCGCTCAGGAACACAGCTGTCTGTGTTTGGCACAGGAGCCCTGATACAACAAGGGTGTTGGCTTGCAAACAGGTGTGATGTGATGGGAGCCTGCTCACAGGGCTAAGCCTGGCACTGCCTACCAGGCAGGTATGCGGGCTCCATCGTTTGCTCACAGCTTCTTTCTCATGCATCAATGGTAAACCATCACAGGCTGCCGATGACACCACTGCTCCCCAACCCCAAGAAAATATGTAGGACTCATTGTTGTAAAGGAAGTCATGGAGTCAGGGGTGCTGTGGTGTTCTGGTGGTGAGCTTAGAACGTGTCTGAGCACATCCCACGCTGCTCTGCCGATACGTGTGCCATGACTGTAACGTGGAATTCAGCCGCTATGCAGGCATGCAAAGTTGCATCACGCATTCTCCATGCTTCCACTTATCCCCTTTTGCACCCATCTCCTGAAACCCAGTTTCCTTTATTTCATTACAGCATAATTCTTGATTCTCAGCTTCATGGCCATGTTGGCAGATAACAGTCTTATTTTATCTGCAGACTTTTTTAAAAGTACATACGTGTGTGTGTGTGTTTTCAGTGAATTTAGGTAGCACGATAGTTGAGAACAGGGTACATAGATGAATCACGGAAGGAAAAATAAGCAACAGTAAAAAATGACAAAGTTTAAAATTATTTGTGCCAGAGTCTTTGGCAATTGCTAAACAAACGAAATATCTGTATTTAATCTAAGAAATTGTGTATTGTCGTTCCTATGGCATTGATGTCTCATATACATGCACAATACAGTGCTGCTTTGAAATGCCAAGCACATATAAGCTGTTGGATGATCTGAGGGACGAACTTGGTGTGGAAAATGAGATTAGCATCCACTGGGGAGGGGGTGATGGCTTTTCCATGTTCTTATATTAAAGACACTGCTGAGTGAACCTGGCCTGCTCGCCTGTGTAATATTTCCACATGCCTCTGTGAACCCCAAATCGAGAAAGCAGGGGAATAAAAATGTGTGCATGAGGAGGGAAGGCATATGAGAGTGACTGAAGAGAAGAGTTTTGGAAACAGAGTGTGAAGCCTTAACAGAGAGGGATAGTGTGACAGAGTCCAGTTTGAGTCCCAGTTGGTTCCCTTCTGTTGAAACAGTCAGTGGTATCTGGCTCCAGCTGGCAAAAACCCCAATACTATGTTGTGCAGGGAACAAACTATTTGACATGTACTTCCACAGAGAAGTGGTTATAATAGCAGAGCCCAGTAGAAGTTCAGTAGCACTGATGGTTTTTTCTCTTCCTGCCTGCATGCCTCCCTAACAAACTGCACTCTAAAAGCTATTCAATTTGTCCATTTGATAAATATGCGGGACTGTAAATGAAAACTTAACGTTTTATGTTGTGGAATCTGATGTTCATAAAGGTCTGCTAAGCAAATAACATGAGGACATCTGTGGTTGGGTAAAAAAAAAAATGATTTTTTAAAATATTATTATGATGTATAATTTGCATTTAAAATGTTCAGTGCTGAGTTTTTTTTTTTTTTTTTTTTTTTTTTAAACCTTTATGTCACTCCATTGAAGTGGTGTGAGGAAGATGGGCACTGAAGCCAGGAAAGGGTGAGGGAGACAGCTGGTGGCAGCTGTGTGGTCTCCCCTAACTCATCCCCAGCCTGCTGCTGTCACGGTGCAGACACTCTTGAAAACTTGTACAAGAGTGCATGTCCTCTTTCACCTTTTCACCTTCTCCCAACATGTGCATTTTTGCTCCTCAACAGGAGAGATGCCCTTTCCTTCCAGGCTTCTTGTTGTCAGAGGTGCATTGTTAACACTCTAAACGCCTTATGCTATTGTTGCCAAAGGGGCTTATTGGTCAATTTCCCAGAAAAAATGTGGCTGTTGGTCTCATCTGGTGGAGGTCAGTGTGAAAGTGCACCAGGAAAGCAGAAATTCTAGCCAGACTGTCACAACAGTAGTAACTTTATCCAATGTATCCTGATCAGTAGAGGCACTGATTTTAACTTGGCTCAAGCTTGAAGAATTGCTGTGACAGCTCAAACATGTGGACAGTTGTATTAAAAGCCTGCACATTGCTGTCTGTCTGAGCTGTTCCAAGATGGGCTCAGTGTTCCCCTCAGTCCAAACAGTGGAGTCATTTGCAATTGAAGGTGTTAAACCTAGTTAATGGTTAGTGCTGCAACCTGAATAGCACAAAGGAAAGTCAGAAGCTGTGTAAACTTCCGAGAGGGTCACAGTGGGGATGGAGACTTTGGGTTGTGGGCATCAGAGCAGAACATGGCCTCTGAAGCAGATAAAGAAAATGCTCAGTTATATGAAAACAATGAAGTGTGTCCATCTCTAATCGACAGCTTTGCTTGGCACAATCCATCGGGTATTCACACATCAGACACATAAATCAGGTGTGTCTTTTCATCTGTCTGGGACATCAAATCGAGCCGCTTTCTCCATTTAAGCCTTTAGAATTAACTTCTGGCCCAGAATTTATTTTTTCTTTTTTTTTTTTTGGTTTCCTTTCCCAAGTAAGTGTCTATGGTCAGCATTGTATTCTCCTCCCACCTGCTTCCCCCTCTGTATATGACCGTCCCCCACCCTGGTGAGGGGGGGGTGGTGGTGGTGGTCCACAAGGTCATCAGGAAGGATGTCCCACCTGTCCATCAAACATGAAAGGGCTCAACCAAACAGGGCTTTAGCTGTTGTTGGAGATAATACTTTGTCCCAGGGAGGGCCCAGTCAGTTAGTCACAGCGGGGGGAGGAATAAAGGTCCCGGATTTCGTTGACAGACAGTAATCTGTGGGGCTATTGGCCCATCCGTTAGCAGCATGCGAATCTGACCCAGGGCATGTTTCCTAATCGCAGGGGAAGAGGCGAGAGACGGGCCACCTGCCCCAGGACACAGGCACTATTCTCTGCTCTCTAGGCAAGAACAGGTGCTGCAGTGACATCACCAGATCTCATTTTCTCTACATTATTTTTTCCATGTTTAACAGCTGCCCTCATTAAAGATTTTACAGGGCTCACTGGTTCTGTGCATTTTTAACACAGCTGTTTGTTTATTTACTAAAGCATTTCAGCCTCAGCTGTGCCCCTAGTGAGATCACAAGAGGTAGCACTTTTGTTCGTTTCCTAGCCAAGCATGTGGTCCCCTCATATTGGCCAAAGGTGGTGGTGCACAGATCTACTGTGTGTCACTGAGTTTGTGCTGAGCGCATACCTGTGCTTATTTGATAGACTACAATTCAGCAAGTTTGATCGAATTCCATTTGTGTGCTCAGCAAAGAGGAAATTTGAACTGTTTAAGCCTTTATGGACACCAAGTCTTCTTGCAGAATGCTGGGCTGTCTTTGCTCTAGTTTTCTCTGCTAATCCTGCTAACCATCTTTAGAGCTCTGGGGGGCAATGATGCTTTCTTTTGGCCTAAGTGGGCATAGAGAAAGGGGATGGTCTGTGGACTACGGCCCTGTCATGACCCTCGGGGCTCATTTGGGATTATGTTGGGGTCACTAGACAACTGCAGAGATGAGAGTTTCAACTGGATGTGTGTCCACCCATTACCCTCATCCCCAGTAAGAGATTTAGAAGTGGAAGAGCAACCACTGTGTTGGAGTAATCTGGCAAATTTAGTCTTTTACTCATTTCCAGTACTGGGTTCCTCATGCAATGTTCCCTTTCTTTTTTTGCAGACACATGCCCAGCTTTTAGTTTCCATGCCAGCAGTGCAGCACTTTCCCAGGCCTGTGAGCTGTTTAGCTCTGGCTACCTGTGCAGGATTGAATCAGGTTGAAGGCTGCCAGACTCCCATTGGTTTACCTGTACCCTATGCTCTGCAGTCTTTCACATCTCTGTCACGAGGTCAGGACCAGTGGAGAGATGCAGAAATATTTTGCAGGATCACTAAAGTTACAAAATTTTACTCAAGCAATGTGAACAAAATAAACGTATGCACCTGTACTAATTTCAGAAAATGTTCAGCTTTAAGTTTTGCAAATTTCCATGCATTTTTTACATGTGTTTTAGTTTGAATGTCGAATGTAAAAATTGCATGATTACGTTTTGAGGTGCAGCACAGCTCTGGGCTTCTGATTCTGTTGAGCAGGGATGGAGATTACATCTGTGAGGCAGCTGAAATGAAAGCTGTGAAGCATGAGCTGCTATTCCTCTGTGTCACCCTTTTCAGGGGCAAAGCTGTACCGCGTTGCCATATTGATCCCTCGCTTCACTGGTGTGTCCCTGGCTGTAATGGAACAGATTACCAGTGGGTCTGCTTTCCAATGCTCAGGTGCTCCGATCTTCACCCTCGGACAGAAATTGCCTTTTCTGAATCAGGGCGCAAATTTAATTGCAGCGGTACAGGCCCTCCCAGGGGTCTTGAGTAGGGTTTCTGCAGTGGTGTAGTGGCACTAACCTCATAATTTCTTGTCAGATGTTACCTTAAACTTAAGCACCTTCTGCAGAGTTTGTGTGACAGTTTTTCTCCTCATGCTAGGACTTTGTGAACATACCTTGCACTCATGCACCAGTGGGCCCAGTAAGGGCAGTTGTGATGGTGTCTTGTGACAGCACACCCTTTGACATGCATCATTGGCTTTAGATGATACCAAGTCAGAGGGAGCTGTTACATATGCATGATTAAAATCTGCCAATTCTCTCTTGTTTTGTGTTTTTATGCCTGTCAGACACCGTCAGTGTTACGGATGGGGGTGTTAGTTTCTGTGTTGACACATGCCTGCCAGGGATGGACCCTCTTTTATTTGGCCTAGACAGAAAGGTCAAGTGGGCTTGAGCAAGCCGAGGAGGCCAGGGTTAGAGGCTCGGCTCCCTGACATCAACCCTCCTTCTCTGAGGGACTGTTGTCTTGGTTTTGTCTGTGGGGGCTTGTCAGTATAATAACCCATAGACAGCCGTTGCCCCTCCAAAATCCCACTCTGCATTTGAGGAGTTTATACCAATTCCACGGCGACTGACAGACTGTTGTTTACAATACAGTTTTTCCAAAGGTCACCAGACTTTTAAAGAAGTTCTGAGTTACGACCGTTGTTTCATATAATGATCACATATGTTGCCCCATAAGTTTAAGAAAATAGGCATTGCAATGTTTTTCTTCATTTTAGGAATCTACATAAGACAGTAAACAGGGTTGGAAAGAATCTGTAGAAACAACTAAAGGAAATGTGCTCCTTTGTAATGGAGGATGCAGACTGTTTCTCATGTGTCTCTCAGTAATGGTTGACTACAGTTGACTGTAGAAAGTGAAGAACTGTACAACTAATACATTTTGTGTGAAAAGCCTAAGTACATCAGAGTAGCTGTAGAATACACAAGAGGAGGTCGTGACAAACAGAGGGTTATCAATATTGAGCCTTGCCGCCTGACTTGATCGGTTAACCAAGTGAACGGCATGGGAAGGTTGACCTGGGAGTCGTGTTTCAATGGAATGGCCCACACTGCACAGAGGCTCTGTGTCCAATTTGGCTAGAGTGAAGCAGCAGATTCTCTTGACTCTCCATGCAAAATCTCCCTTGAATGCCTAAGCCATAGGAGGTGAGTTTTTTTTTTTTTTTTTTTTTTTCTTTCTTCAGTCATATCCTTTACCGAAACCAGCCCCTTCTTTCTGTCCAGTTTTCTCAATTGGTCTAAGAAGCTCATGGTCTGTGATGCAAAAAATGGAGGAGAGAACATTTGGCTTAAACAGGATGAATATTTTGGGGTCATTACCTTAATCGGGGAGGGAGCTGAACTGGAGGGTGCGCGAAGTTAGCTGTGTTTTCCTCACAGCTTACATCTTGGGTTATCTTTGTGGTTCTGGTGCATGCTGCTCCTCATCCAGGGTGGTTTGTCAGTTTTTAATGTTGTAGTTGATATAGCTGAACATGGACATTGACTGCTGAAACTATAGGACACTATCTTGTGAAGGAAAATTTTGTCTGATGATCAACCACATTTTGTTGGTGGAAGGCTTGTATGCCATGGGCCGTAGGATGAATATTATAGCAGATTTAATGTAGTGAAGTCCTCCAGAGGTAACACCTGGTACAGAAAGTTTCTATACTGCTGCAAATTGGTCACAGATCAGTTTGATTGAATTTGACTTGATCAGTAATCCTGAGGTGACAAATTCAGTTTCTTTTTAACCTCCAGAAATTAGAGTGTCGACCTGTCTGAAATTAAAAATGAAATGCATGAGCAGGTCAGCCTGGATCCCTTTGTTTTTTACTCAGATCGCCCATTTCTTTGGCATCAGCTGGCAGCAGTCTGACAAGCAAAGAGGTGGACTGAAGATGGGCTTGTCTGATCCCAGCCTCCACTGGCATGTGCAGGGATTCCTGCTTAGAAGATGCCTGTCAGGCATTTGGTGTAAAGGGGATGCTATAGTGCACATCAAACACAAGCCATGTGAAGCATAGTTTAAGGTGAACCGTGTGGTTCTGATGCCACGTATGTGCCACAACAGGGACATGTGCTTGCTCTTTCAGATGCTTAGCTTTCTTCCCCACTTGTAGGCTCCATACCCCAGAATTGTCCTCCTTGTTCCTTGATGAGCATTTTGCAACTCTAGAGACACGAGGTTCCTCTTCTCTGAGCATTCAAATGTCTGTGATGAAGGGGTGGACATCTGAAGCATCTGCTGTCATCCTGGAATCCTGAATATGCACACAAGACTACAGGCTAACCCACACCTCTTCAATTTAACAGCTGCATTTTGCAATTATTTTACAGCACCTTCCATAAAAAGTGTTGTTGAGAAAAATGGCTGTCACATAAGCACTTCTGACTGCATACCAGCTGAACCAGTGATCCTGCATCACCGCCTTCTTAGGTGGTTCATGACAACCCCAGATACTCCCTCAATTATACTCGGTTCCTGTTGTACTCACTCTGTTCCAACATAAACTGCACTTTTGCTGTTTTGGGCTTATTCACCCTAAATGGCACTTGTCATCTTTGTTTCATTTGCTAAGCAGTAACATGTCCGTTTCTGCCCGTTCAGTCTGTCCGGAAGCTGAACACAAGCACTCCTCTGGTAGATTTCCTACACCCAGTGGTACCTCTGACCTGTACTGACTAGCCAGAACAGATTGGGCTTGAGGGAGGGAAATGCCTTACCCGCACACTGCAAAATGAGATTTGCAATATTTTATTTCATTTATTTCATTGTGATGAATGCCCAGTAGGTTCCTAACAAGTTAGGGTCAGATAAGAGAGATACAGCATGTCTGATGCTATTTGTTTCATTTTCACGACATGTTTTGTCTTTTGGATCTGTTTGCTCTCTTGGCTCCCTCATAATTCTTTAAGGAATGACTGTAACCAGTTGAGGTTGTTGAATTAGAGAGCAGGACCACGTGGTGGAGTTGCATCACAGCCGGCAGCGATGTGAAGTGCAGGAATATTGCTTCTAGCCATTTTTGTAGCACACATTCATGGCAAACTGCCAAACCATCGTCTTCTTCCAGTTCAGTTGTTTGTAATTTCCAATAACCATAAAACACATTCAAGTTATTGATGAAGGACTTTGGGTTTTTTTTTTTTTTTTTTTTTTTTTTGATCCTTGCTGTGAATTATTTAGTTTGTCTGAGTAAGGAAACCAGTGAGCTCAGTGGCTAATAACACTCAGATGCACTGTGCTGCTGTTATTCTACCTTCTGTACCCAGCGGCTCTGCTCATCCTCTGTCCCATCTGCGGTGAAGCCACCTTGCAAAGGGTTAAGTCCCATGGCCATTCCCATTGGGGGCTTGTGGCAGGCATGTGGGGTGCTTTTGAACTCTGCTTAGTAAGGGGTCCAAAGGGCCGAGCAACACACAAAAACGCTGCGCTGTTTGTTAACTGCTAATCGCTTTTATTTCAGATGAACGCTCCCTCAAAAGGGGAAGAAAATGATGAGGCAAAATGTATGACCCTGTTGACATAAGCGTGGGAAAATTGGGTTTAACTCTTAATCCCGCTTCCTGCCTTCTGGGCCTGGGAAAGGGAACACCTGGGTGCTAATGGTCGCCTGTGGCCAACACAGTGCCCGTGTTGGAAGTTTCCACCCGAGTTGAAATGCTTGTTAAAATGCTGAGTTCCTTTGAGAGCTCCCCGGTTTCTTACTGGACAGGAAGTAGGGGAGCTGGGTGGAAGCTGCAGCAGCGAGCCAACAAACAGTGAAACGTGCCTATGTGGTTCACATACACATGCACTGAAAAAGGAGCAGACAACAGCCGCATCCTGTACCCCTTTGCCCAACCTCTCAGCAGGTCAGGAGTTAAAATGCTGAAACAACCCTAAACAAACCCAACATGAGGTCGGTGCTGATGAATAGCGGCAACAAGCAGAGGTTAATTGTGGCGTCGGTCACATTGAGCAGCTTCTCTTCACCGTCTCCTAGGGAAGTATGGAACCAGCTGTTCAGAGCCCTCGCCTTGTATTGTGGGACATGCACAACAATGAGCTTTACCTTCACTGCTGGAAAGCAGGGGGTCTCGCTTTTGCAGGGCAAAACTTCCGGACAAACGGTGACACAGTGTGTCGCTTCCAGTGACAAATTATGGAATTAGCATTCGGCAGTTCGTGTTTTTCGAGCCTGTTAAATAGCAGTGCATGACTACCCCTGCGGCTGCTGTTCTTCCTCTTGTGCAGCATCTGTATATCTGTAAATATTTGCATTTTTGCAGTACACGGTTTCTCTCAGTGTGTTGCTCTCACCCACCACTGTTCTGTTTTTTAGATACTAAAAAATGAAGCTTTCTGCTGAAAAGCCATTAAACGACTGGGCAAACTGGGATTGTAAGACAAAGTAGCAAATAGCTCAGGTAAACTCTCCACAGCTGTAACTGAGTCCAGCCCTCTGTCCAGCACCTGAATTCACAGTGTTTAACTGGTTTGACTGCCAGAGAAATTGCTTTTGAAATGCAGACAGTTGCGTTACACAGAAATTTGATGACATCTGGATTTCTCCTTTAAAGTGGGATATTGGCCCCTTGAGTAGTGAATCCAAAGGCAGGGGAGGCAAAATTGTCTCATTCTTGCCACTGAAATTAATTTCAGGCCTTCTCAGCCCCTTCGTCCTTTTCTCCTCTTCTCTGGCTTTTCCACTCACTCCAGGGGTGCTCTGTAAATATGATAAGAGCATTTGGGCAAAGTTTCTTCAAAGGCTAAAAGCAGGGTGTTACCTTGGCAGAAGTTCCTACACACTAATATAGTCAACTAAAAATAAGTGTTTTTGGCAGCCTAGATTAACAGATGAGTTGGCTGTTGCACTCCTTAGCACTTATTGACCTAAATCTTTAAGCAGAAACTGGCAACTGCAAAAAATACTGTTTTGTTGCATTACAGCTTTTAACACTCACTTGCCATCAGTAACCACTGAGCTGTGCTGGGGCAGAACCCATCCCACGAGGAGAGGGACTGGATGCCCTGGACCGGACGCCAGCCTATTGCAGGGCAGCTACGCGCATTCACGAGGAGCCATGTTCCCTGCTCAGGTTCACTGCCTCAGTGCTGTGTTTCGGGAGGAGGCTCACTTATCCAAGTCCTGCCGCTTGGCTGATGTGCTAAGGTCATTCAGAGCTCTATTTCATGTCCTTGTTTCACTGTATCAAACTCGACATAATGGCATCTTTTGTTGGTTTTCTACAGATATTTTTTTCTCCTTCCTGTTTTTGTGTCACCTGCAATATAGCATGCAAAGTCCTGAATGAATTTTTGCATGTGTGTTTATGAATGATCCTGTATTCATTTGTATTGTTAAGGAATGTCGGAGGTGCACGCAGGGCCAAGGCTTAGCGGAGTGTGACTGTGTGTTCATTGAAACGGTCTCGCTGTTCGTGGCTGGACGTTCCTCTGCGGTACTTTGTTCATCGGTTGCTCGCACTCCCTTCAGCTTTCTTTGTTCATCTTGTGTGCCCACCAGTGACAGCGTTCTCATTTTGATTCTGTTCAGGCTGCGTGTTATGGCCTTCTGCTCCACTCAATCCCCCTTTTCAGATTCCACTCAGGCCTGCAGAGATAACCCCACCCTGAGGTAATCCCAGATTAAATTGGTGCAGGAGAAGGCAAGGAGAGGTTTTGCATCTGCCTGCTGCCCTTTAACCTCTTCCAAGGCAGCTGCTGGTTCTTCAACCCCTTAAACCCAAGGAGGGGCATTTGTTAAACAGCCCCTCGGCCGTCTGCAATTCACCCCCCCCCCCCACCAAGGCTGCCCTGCAACAGCCCCATCCCAACATGGGGCTGGCCAATAGCTGCAAAAGCTAAGTTGTGATTTAAGATCACAGATAAATCTCTTATTTTTCCCCAAACAGCACTGCAAAAGCCTGCCGTTTATTTGTGGTTTTCAAAGATTTCCTTCCCAGTTGTTTATGCACAGCACTCATGGTTGTGAGACAAAGTAAAGATATTTTTCTCTGGAGAAGTTTCAAAATGTGATTCACAGCTCTGGCCCAGATTGAATAGCATTTGAAATGCGAGCCTCGATGTTTGTAATGGAGTGAAAGGCTAATATTGTAAATCATCCTGTCATAATTAAAAATATGTGATGAGATTTTAACTGTTTAACGCTCTCCCTCTGTGGTGAACCGATTGTCGCATATCGGCTATAAAACCTATAGCAAGTTGTTGTGGTCTGGTTTGACTTCTTTCAGTGATGTCCTCCTCTCCCTGGTGCTCTTCTCTCCACCCCCACGGGTCACAGTGGTCTTTAGTGCCTGTTTTGCAGTGAGAGGGGCCTTGGTTGGGTTCCTTCAAAGTAATGATCATGAATAAAACGCACAGGCAAGGACAGCAAGCTGCATTTATGCATGTCAGTCTTTATTGGCCTTTTCCTTCCCATGGTCCTCCACCCTTACACTCTTCATTCCACTTCCTCTGTCCTTTCTCCAATTTTGCAGCCTGACATTTGATGTCTCCTCACACGTTTCCCATCCAACAGGAATATAACGTGTCAGCCAGGAGAAAAGGCATCTCTCTTGTCAGTTCATTGTAAAATCAACAGGTCTATTCCTGTCGTAATTAACAAACCCCGTCATCCACAAACCAGTTAATTGAAAATGGAAAGGATAAGGATGTCTGCATCTTCCTTATCCTTCGTGCAGCTGTCTGTTCTAATCAATAACATTGCTGCCTTCATCTAATTCTCACCAGAGGCTGCCAGGCCGATAAAGGATTTGAGTTTACAGGGCGGATCAGACAGATCCTTCAGTCCTTTTGGCTCTGGGGTCAATCTCCTGTCTCACTCGACCTGTCCGTCTTCGTGGTGGATGGAGGAAGCTGGTGACAGTAGACAGATGCCCTGTTCAGTTGTAAGAACACCTTCTTGGGCCATTCTCACTGTGAGGCCTGTGCAGCTGAAATGAGATACAAATCAGAGAGGTGAAATAAATACAGGGAAGGTCATGATGGGACACCAAATTGGTGCTAATGGGAATAAACAGAAAGACTGTCAGTGGGGAGTGATAAGGCCATTGCTGCTGAACGGCTGTGATCTCCTGTGGCCTACCACAGTTACTCTGTACCACACACATACACATAAACCAGTGTGTCCTACAACTGTGCAATAAGTGAGGACTCCACGAGCTGTCCCGTCACCAGCAGGACACACGAGGTGAGTGGAGAAAGCAGTGATGATGCGGACTGAAAGTGAGGGAGGCTATAGTCTGGCAGAAACCACCATGCACCCATCTGTTGGCTATAGGCAAGCTCCAGCATGGCAGGATCACACCCTTTCCTTTGGATTCCCAAGGTGTGCCCAGGGCTTGAGAAAGGCAGGGGGCATGGCAAGGATGCCTGCACAGTTAGGGTAGGTTGGCAGGTGAGGGTAGAATGGATGCCTGAATAGTGGTGCTGCGGACAGGCGGCCCATGAAGGGAACAGTGGGCTTGTGTCCCATTGCTTCCCGCTCATCAAAGGTGCACAAAGGCTCTTCCTGAGGGATGAGTGAGCTGAGTGCATGGTTTGAGGGCGTGATCTGCTGCTTTCTTCTCGGGCTGAACCACTAACAGTGATAATATTTTATTCTCATTAAACCTGGTGTCTTTGAGGTCTTGGCAAAGTATTGTCAGGTGTGATTCCTGTAGGGAGATGGGAATGTGCACTGTGGCTGTCATGAGGCCACCTGATTGCATCCAGCTGTTCAACAACAGAGTCTTTGCTGTTGCTTCCCTGTAACTGACATGCAAGTCTGGATTGTTCTGGTTAACTACCAGGATTCCATCTTTGCCATTTCGTCTGGTTTGTGGTTATCCATCTTGCTTTTGTGTTGCCTCAACTCACCATGGACCTGTGTGCTTGGAACCAGCACAAACCACTGATGCCAATAAAGTGTTGACAATGGGTTTTAAAGGGCGTCACTGAAGTGTGGCTCCAGGTTGTGGTCGTGCGGAACTTGTGCGTGTGCATGTGTGCGTTCATGCGTGCACAGCTGTGTACTGCTGTTGTTTGGGACAGCTGGATTCCCTGGACAGCCTTCAGGTTGGCCAGCAGTGCTGTGCTGTTAATGGCCTCATAAGCTCTAATAAGCCACGGAGCGGAGCTTAGCCCTGGCAATGGGCTGCAATGCCATTTACACCTCGGCTGTGCACGATGGAGCTGGCCTCAAGGATACGTGCGTACCTTTAATGTTGCTTACTGTTTCTATTTTTTCTTTCTTTTTTTTTTAATTTTTTAAATGTAGCCTTTTATTGTCATTTGAGTGAGTAGTTTGCTTTCTTGGGTTTCCTGGGTTGCGTTGTGTCCTTTGTTTCTGTATATCTTGTTTAGACAGGAAATGCTGCAAAAAAACTTTTAAAAGAAAGCCATGTTCCTTTTCTGATATCTTAAGAATATTTTCCTTCTCTACCAGGTTTTAGTGCCAGGTTGCTTCCTCCATTCCATCTGATTAGAAGAATAACAGCTGATATGTGTGGATCCTAAGGTGTTATAGATAACAGAGAAGTGGTTCTGGGACATGGATTGGCTTCATAACTGCTGCCAGTTGCTGTCTGTGTCAAACAAGGTGACGTTTTTCTGCCTCCTGTTGTCCTGGCCTTATTATACCTGACATGCTATATGGTGACTGAGGAGCAGGCAGTGTTGGTCTTTAAGCCAAATTACCTTGTTCTCCCTTTCCTTCTCACTTGTTGCCAGGAAAAATCACGATGGCCACGAATGTGTATTTTGAGATGGCAGTCGATTCATTAATCTTTTCACAGCTCAATTACTAGAAGTTCCTATGTTTCTAAACACACCAGTGGTCATAAGTACCACTCATTGTAATTGTAGACTGCACTTGTTTCACTGTGAAATAGTTTTTAGTTCTCTATGTTTTGATATCATTTAGCCCACTTGAAGACCTTAAACCAAAATAATATTTTAAGGAATTAGACACCCGTAGCACTAGCCGAATTTAAAATAAATACTTTTTTATTCTACAGCAAGTGGAATGCACTGAAATATTACCTAAACATTTGTCTGGGCCTCCCTGCGTTTAATCCAGATGGAAGGACGTGCTACAGCATGTATGCTTCCGGCAGCAGGAAAATGAAGAGAAGAATGCAGTTGAAAAGTGAGATGGGGATGAAAATCTCACCGTTCAGGTTGTTGCTTTCATTTGCGTTCTGGCTCCTGCGGTGCTGCACCACGCACACGATCCAGGCAGCTCATGGCATTTCAGGAGAGTGTCTTTGCTCAAGACACTACTGCACTGCACCCATCCAGTAAAACGGCTCCTCTTCAGGACTGTGTTTCATTAAGGGCTCCGTTCAGATAGACCGAGGAGAAACACAATAGCTCGTGCTTCGGTTAGCAAACGGTTTACCGACAGCTCATTTCTACCTTCGATATGTTGGGCCCAGATGTGGCCATTGGCTCATTCATCACACTGACTGCTCGAAGAAATGTTTGCGAAGCAGCTCAGACTCCAGAGCACTGGTCAGCTCGGCACGCTCTTGTTTGCACTTGGGAGCAGGTTCGCATTCTACAAAGAGAACGCATGTCTCCTCTTTTTTTTTTTTTTTTTTTTTTTTTAGCTAATATCAAGCAAAACAATACAAATGGACAAAATGAAAGCAGTTAACCACTATTCTGTGTAGTGACAAATAATTTGATAAGTGGATGAGATGCAGCTGCAGTCTGGATTCGGAGCCAGAAGATCAGCAGGTAGGCCAGGCCATCTGACAGGGCCGGCTTGCGCTGTGTACGCTGTGCGTGCAAGGGACCGGGGAGATTATCCAGAGCCACAGCCCAATTGACTCTCTTTAGTGTTTTTATCGTGACATGCATTCATTCTATTGTGGCCCAAGCGCACATCAAGCAACTCCTCACTGGAGGTGGTGGAATGAGGTTTACTGCTGAAGTGAGAAACCCACGTCTGAAAGCAATCAATCCCACCGGCCTGCCTTTGTGCATGTGCTTTCCACCCTGGGGTCATCATAGGTCGTTTCTCCAGAGCAATGTGCAGTTATTTTTGTTTAGGTGACTCCTTTGTGCATAGTGACAGGCATTGCTGGATAAAAACAGACGTAGGGAATGCATGAAACCTGTGCATGTCCTGAGCTCGACTTGATCCGCACTCCCACTGAGCACCCTGTGAGCTGGGAGGCACCAGATTTACCTGCTGTGTCACTGCGTCCCTCCAGCGTTAGAGATGCTGCACTCACCTGCTCGAGCTCACCTTGACGCACACCGTGGACCAATTGAGAGCTCACCAGAAACAGATCTTTGGACTGTGGCTGAGAACTGGAGCACCCAGAGGAAACCTGTACAAATGCAGGGAGAACTTGCAAACTCGACAGACTGAGCCACATTTGAAACAACAGCCCAGGAGCTGTGAGGCATTAGAACTACAAACATATTGCACGCAAGGGAAAGATCCCTCAGCTCCATGGGACTCTGCCCCATCCCAGCTTACAGGTTTGTGTCTGAGCAGCACTAACTGAAGGGCTCTTTCTGTAGCGACCCAAGTGTTGATATTAAACTCCTCTCCTGAGTGCTGAGAGCCACTCCCTGTGCCCTGGCTCAAGTTTCTTGGGCACAGTGGGTAGCCTGGCTAGCAAGGTAAATGGAGTGCCAGCTTGTGTGTCAGCTCTGTCTGGGAATGGAAGCAGTTAGTGTGGTACCACCCCGAGGACAGCTCTTGTGGTGGCAGTGTGTGGGGCCCGGGGACTCTGGAGGATTCCTCCTTTGTCTAGTGTAAAGGCTGACTGAGAGTGAGCCCCAATGCTGTGCATTGGGAGGGTGGGGCGCTTGTCACAAGTCCCCCAGCTGCTGGTGCCCATCAGTGGAAAGAACAGGAAGGCACTTGGCCAGCAGCTCTGCCTGGTTGCTGCTCTGTGCACATCAACCCCACGAGCCACAGTGCCATGGAAAACTGCTCCATTTCCACAGTCTTCACGCTGGGTTGCCTCAGGCTAAATCGACTCCATTGGTTCTTCTGTGACACAATGAGAAAAATATGTCTGTCATTGCTGCCAGCACAGATCTTGGTGTGGTGTCAAAAAGCATAAATTGCATTCGATTATTTTATAACAAATATTGTGGTTTTAAAGGCACAATCCGCAGTCCACAGAGGGCGGTCCCGGGAATTTTGAGCTAATTTTCTGAATCAAAAAGTACTGAAAGAAACTGGAAGCTGGCACAGCCAGTATAGTGACAGGTGTGATGGGTGCTGCTGATATTTGCTGAAGGGCCATTTTTCTTTTAATTTTGTTCTGTGCATTTGCATAAATGCATCACCGGTTATGCACGGCCGCTTTGCCTGAGGCCAGCATCGTCCAAGATGTATGTAATTTTACGCTGTATTCATGCAGGGAACTAAGTGCTGCGGAGACATTCGGCGTGCAGAATTTAATCTCCAGCCTGTTGGTTTTAAACTTTTGAAAGAAGCAGCCATAGTGGTTAAAAAATATCGTTTGGGATGCTCCTTATATGCTATGTAGAATCTGAGCATGAATGTGCGATGCTTATGCATCCAGACCCAAACTGCCAGTTTATTAGAGCGTGCAGTGGACAGGACCGCCTGTCAGAGGCCCCTCTGGGAGTATCGGCTCCTCTGTCTCGCTCACGATCAGGTTGTCCTTATTAGCAATACCGTGCTTCCCTTTCCTCTCTTTCGGGGGGGGTGGAGGACTGGGGTCACCTCCATACAAAGCCCCCTGCTATGCCCAGCCCTCTAGACCCCCCAGTCAGACAGACAGGCTAAGTGCAACACAGGGTAATGATGTACTTTCAGTGGTTTATTAGCTCCTAATTGGTGTTACTGCTGCCTGAGCTCTAAGACTCTGAAAGCCCCAGGATAAGCAGGGAGGGTGAAAGTGTCGTCTTGCTGGTGCATGACTGGTGAGTGCTGCTCAGACCCGCGTTGTCATACTGGAGAAGCACGCACTGGTCTGCAGCCCTGATCCATGCACAGAGCACATCTCCTTGCTCTTTCTAGATCACTTACTTCCAGGACTTGTCCCAGTGTTTGCTGAGGTCTGCCCAAGCTGCTTGGAGATGTTTCCACAGGTGGCCCAGATACAGGGCCCAGGTTTCCCGTTGCTCTGCTACCAATCCTGGATCAACACTGCCCCATGTCTAAGATAATATGTAGTAGCTGGCATGCCTTTTTCTCCTGCGTTTGCTTCAGGCCAGACACCATCACTCAAATGTAGCAGTCTCTTCTGGCGTCTTGTTTAAAATGTGTTCCATGCACAGCAAGGGGATTGCTAGATCAGGCCTCACAATGGCCTTATAGAAACTTCAGGTTCATCGTCTTAGTAACGCCTCAGTTGCAGCCCTATGAGCGTATTAGTGTTGGCTTAAGAGGCACAGCGGACGTGCATGTCCACTCCTTCAATGACAGCTTGAGTAGGATTTTCTGCACAGCTTAGCACATTTGTATACTTTTTTTGTAAAGTTTTTTCCTTGAAACATCCCAGAAACCAGATAATTATTTACTGTTTGCTATAATTGTCATCACATTTGAGAAATGGAATTGTCCTGTATTGTTCACCCATCTTGGCTCACTAGCAATGCGCTGTCCTGTTGCGGATGGCCTCTGCGGAGCGACTAGTCAGAGGGACCAGCTCCATCCCAGCTCGGACGTGTGCGCACTTTTACTCACAAGTACTCGTCTGACAAGTAGGCCTCCAGTCCAGCTCGCAGAAGGGGCAACGGGGGGTCAGCGTGAAATCCATCCTTCAGCTGCTTTGTGGAAGACAAATAATCAAAGGAAGGCACATGTAACTGCGACCGAGCAGAGATGTGCAAAGCAGGCCGGTGAACCCCAACAGCCTCTCACTTTGAGAAGAACTGCACAGTGCAGGTTGTGTTACTTTGGTGTCTCCTACTTGTGGGTTATGTTGGTACAAGTATGGAAAACTGGTAATGCAAGATTCCTCCTCGAATGAAAGTTCACAAGTGATTTTGACAAAACTCCACTCTTACTTTAAGCTGCCTGTCGATATACAGTACGTGGCACTTTGGTGACCTGTTCAGGCCCATTTGAGGGACTCGTGGAGCAGCACTGTGACTGTCACACAGGAATGTGTTTTTCATTGTCTGGAGCAGAACACAAACACGTCGAAACGGCACAAGTGTTTCTGGTTTAGGAGATATTTTTTATTTTTTTTAAATCACCATCCTTAATCCACAGCACTTACAAATCGCTGCAGTTTTTTTTCTGCTGCTTCCATTTTCAATTACATTTAAGCAACTGATAATCCCATGTATGATATTTTGTGCTTGGTTTACACAAATCCTTACTGAAATAGTCTGTTAATGATTTGAACCTGGAGCCGCTCCTGCTGTGTTTGAATGGTTCTAAGGTGAAACTCGGGGTTTGAGTTTCTTGTCCTCAGGGTAGTAAATCCAGCGTAACTAAACGGCATTCGTATTTGTTGTACTTTTGACTTTGTTTCCATGACTGTGGACTGTTTATTACTACCCTGAGGCTGTGCGAGTGCTGGTGACCTGCACACTCCCCTCCTCCTCAGCCTACCCTGACACTGCTGCCATAACAGGGGTTTATTTCTTGGGTATGGATGTGGTCCACACACCTACCTGTTTGATTCGCGACTTGTGCACTAGACAACTGCAACGTTGTGCTGGGTTACCCCTGACGGGATCTTGGACCAACTGGTGAAAAAAATGAGCCTGGCAGTGGTGCTGCTGAAGCCACCGCTGCTGTATTTTCATTTTTCCATTATGTCACTGTTAAGGCCTTTCGTGGCCTGGCTGTGCACAACACCTGTGCACCTGCTGATCCGTGCATGTATAAGCTTGAGACTGAAAGCACAAATTGAGTTTTACAAGTTACTTGACAGCATTATTTGTCTGAAAGGCTCAACTTAAATGATATGGTGCAAGAAAATGCATGAAAATGAATTGCCGACATAGCAGGACAGACTGTAGCCTTTAAACAATCATTAGCCACAATTTTTGAGCATCTTGTGTGTATTTAGCAGCTCGGTTTGTAAAGCTGAGGTTATGGAATGGCAAACTGTGAGATGTGCAGGTTGCTAACTGGTTTGATTCTCTAATGTAATTTAATGAAAAGGACACTGCTTTGGGTATTTTGAAAAGTACGTGGCCTGGTTTGCTTTCTTGGCATGATCCGCAGAAGCAATTATTTTCATAAAAATAGCGTGAATTGGACTGAGGCGAGCTTTCCCAGCCACGGAAACATGTTGTGTCTCGCAACACAAAAATGTCTTCCCTGTGTCCCCCACCCAGAGCTGAAATCCACCGGCACAGCCCACCATTTCTCCTTCCTACTGAACAGCACTGACTACCGCATCCTGCGCATGGATGAGGACCACGACCGCATGTACGTCGGCAGCAAGGACTACATCCTGTCCCTGGACCTGCATGACATCAACAAGGACCCACTCATCGTAAGGCCCCATGTCCACATCCCACTCTGAACGCTGCGAGCGAATCGAGGTTACAGGTTACAGCCTCCTTTACCTCCCTCTGCCAGTTCCTGTACCCTCCTCTCAATGGGTTTTTTCTGCTTACGTTGGGGTTTGCTCCCATTGAGAACTCCTTTGATGCGACAGGTCATATGGAACTAATTTTAGTCTGGGTGGAGACACCCGCTTAGGCCAACAAGTATGGAACAAAGTGATATGGAATGCAGCCTGCAATAAGTTATGTTACTGCTACAGAATGGCGTTTCTTTTCCCTCAGATCCACTGGCCAGTGTCCCAACAGAGGAAAACCGAATGCATTTTATCTGGGAAAGACACCAATGTGAGTGCTTCCTTTGATTTTTTTGCAGTGTGTGTACATTTACTCCTCGAGATTTGTGGGTTTGGTATTGGCTCTCGGGACAGTCCGTTGACAAAGAAAATGCCAAAGTGCGCAAACATGCCGTGTTGCCAAACACAGAGTTTGTGAAGTGACTGAATTCTGTGTTTTGAGGGCGTCTGCATGGCTCTCTGGAGGAAACTGCCAGGACTGGAAAAAAAATGAGCACAAATGGGATGGGCAGAAATGGACACTTACAAGAAACCCAGGCACATGCTGGTCTAGAATGAGATTAAAGAGGGGGACGGCAGGGTTTAGAATTGTCTGTCTGTCACAAAACACCCAGTGTCTCTTGACCTGGCCAGGTGAAAAATGTCTCTGCGTGGTTCCGTTGTTCAGTTGGGACCGATGCTGAGGATAAATCGGACTCGTCCGCAACAGAGCCAACTCAGCAGATGGATGGGATTGTTGGCATCCCTGTGCTGGAGTCCCATTCACAGCCCCATTGGCAAGCACTTGACTGTGCAGGGCACTGAAGATGCTTTTCCCGCTCAGGAGCCTTGAAAAGCAGCTTAACAGCATGTACCCTAACCTAACAGGTCCATCTGAAACCATGAAACAGTACTTATGCCATAGGGGCGACTAAAGTAGGGGTTCGGGTAGATGAGGGGAGGAATCTGAAAATGGGGGGAAAAAACGCAGTTCAATTTGCCGTGCAGGTTTTTTTTAAAAAAAAAAAAAAAGGGGGGGGGGTATAAACCTGTGTGGACTGAGTCCCAGCTCTTCCCTCGCGCTTCAAAGAGGCACAGCGCTTGGGCCCCAACAAGCAGTCTGGGAGGAGCCTTCAAGGGGAGGATGTGGTCACCATCAGGTTGAACCGTGCCAGCGCTTATACAACAGGCAAGTCCAGCTGAATGCTGACTGTGCTCTTTGGCCTTTTGGCCTGACTTCATTTGTCGCTCAAATCTTTTAGGTTTTTTTGATCTAGGATTTTTAACTTCTCTCCTGCATAGAATTACAAATTCTGTCAACAGCAAACATCACAAATTTCGGATGACGTGAAAAACGAGTGTAAAAACGCATGTGTGCGGCACATGGATTGGCTGCCATAAATTTTTGTTTTACTCAGTGTGGTGTGTTTGTGTCTGCTTGGCCAGAGGTTTTCTGCACCAGTTGTTCTAGGGCTCCAGAGCAGCTGAAAGGTTAAGTCACAAGGGTTGTCGTAACTATGACAACCTCTAACCTTTGCTCCTCAGGGAGTTGCAATAAATCAAAAACGAACATTTCACAAAAGAGCCCACCAGCAGAGACTTAGGTGAGCGAATCTGCATGCAGGTGCACAGGAGGGGGTTGTATCCACTTAATGCTCACTTTTAGGATTTAGTTAAGGTCATCTGATAATTTGCGGCTTTAGTCGGTTGTGCAGAAAATCGGTGAACTTTTTCATGCTTAAAAGCTGCTTAAATGAAAGTTACTGTTTTTTCTCTATTTCAGCTGCCTTGAGCATTAAGAGTTTAAGGAGTCCTTGTTCAACATTCAGGTTTTTAAACAAGTTTGTAGGACTGTAACCACATTTCTTTAAAACGACCATTGCAAATGTTCCCCCAAATAGTCGCTTCATAAAACAAATACATGTTGCATCAAGGCATTTGTCTCAATTTAGAAGAATTTTCCAACTGATGTGTTTTGCTTTAAAGATTTAGTTATTCTCACAATTATGAATATTTTGAGTTCTTCTAATGAAGTATTAAAATATATACATGTATTTTTTTGATTGTCCCTTAAAATCTGCAACGTTTTGCAGCGGCTATGTTTGCAAGATACATGCAGAAACAAACAGTGCGAGGAGAGGATAAAGAAGCCACTTTGGGTAGAGTGAGGAAGATTTTTTGAGAAGAATCCCGAAATGCGTGTTCAGTTGCGTGAGGGGCCACGGGTGAGCCCCCTTCTGCAGAGTGCAGCATAATGAACTGCCTGCCAGCAACTGCAGCTATGGATGTCCTTACACGCAGTCAGGCGCTTTCAAGAAGAGCAGCGTGGTGCACCGATTTTTTTAAAATTATTTTTTTCTCTCTCTGACCTTCTGACATTCCTGGACTTCTAAGTGCTTCGTGATGAATGTTTAGCTACAGATTAGCAGTATTGCTTAACATAAGATGTCGGGTAGAGGTGATGCAACAGTGGACACGCGAATTTGTTCGGCTCTGCTCACATGACTCTTTTTGGATCTCTCTCTCTCATTTTAGGGGGAGTGTGGCAACTTTATTCGCCTGATAGAGCCATGGAACCGGACCCACCTGTACATCTGCGGTACTGGGGCTTACAACCCTGTCTGCACCTATGTCAATCGAGGGCGCAAACCTCAGGTAATAGAAAATATTGCACTCAGCTTCCTGTGGTTTTTCCAGTGCTCCAGTACCTCTGGAGGAGGTACTAGAAAAAGATGTGCTTTCTCCAGCGCATTCTGGGTGAAACATTGCCTTACATTCCAGTACAGGTACGATGGAGAGGTGACTGCTTTCTCATTCAGTACTGCTCACGCTGGATAATCAGAACACAGCATCTAAGCACCCCCTATGGGAGAGGAGGTTTACTACAGTCAGAGTGCCTGCCAGCATTGGCCAGTAACTCGCGGGCTATTCCCCCCCCCCCTTTTTTTCCTGCCATGAGGCCTTTAAGTGCATCAAAGTGTTGCCTTAACCCCCTCCCCACACCCCCAAATGCTTTCTGTATGTCTGTCTGAGTTGCTGCTAGGATTTTCTACTGAAGGACTTTGGTGCATGACCCATGTTTCAGAGGCTGTGAACGACCATCAATAATGAGCAAATCTCTCCTCCATCATCAGCCTTGTTCCCAGTCTACTCCCCCTCCCTCTGGGTGGCATCGGAGCTGCCTCAGCTGGCGTCCGCAGGGCTCTGTTACACCACAGCCTGTTTAGTCTCACACTTTAATCGGAGTGGTTGAATTTCTTCATCTGGGCAGACATTGCCACTTGGGTACATTCCTTTTTTTATTAAAACCCACCCACTCCACTCATCAGACCTGCTTCTGTAAATTCTGCACTTTTTTTCCTTCAATGACAACACAACCAAATGAAAGTAAATAAAATCAAATTTTCAGTACCATATCCATATCTACTGCACTACCAAGAAAATGATATAAGGATCTTTGCATGTGATCCGTCCACTTCCATTATGCCGTTTTTTAAAAAAATTTTTTTTTTAATTCTCCTTCATCTACACTGAACCAGTCAGCCTTCTTCTTCTTGGTTCATCTCTGTGAACCACGTGCCTCCATTTGGACTTTGTGGTGCACCACGTTGGTTAATGCAAGACTGGAACTTCCATTATGGATTCACCTGAGGAACTTGTGACACATTAACAAGGTTTTCTTTTTGCTTTTGTGGTGACCAGAGAAGAAAAACTTCCCGCAGATGTTCTCAGCCCATGCTGAGTGCTCTGAAAGACCATCAGCAATAATGTGAAACTATACACCTTCGGCCCAGTGCTTCCCACCAGACAGGAAATCAAGTCCACAGGCAGACATCTGCTTGCTGCCAAATGTATGGTTGTTTGTGTGTCTGTATATAAACACAGGCAGGTATCTGTCACTGGGTATCAAACCAGCACACACATCTGCATGGATTCTCCCTTGGTCCTCCTGGGATGCAGAATGTGCGATGGAGTCCAAAATCTTCTCACACTGTGCTACTGTTATAGTTCTAACTGATTAGGAGGTTTCTGGCAAAAACCCTTTGTTCATGCTGGAGTCATTTAGGGCAGAGGTGGCCATTTTAGTGTTTACAACGCAAACTTATCCAATGTCCTCCTTGCTGCCCCCAGTGAGATTCAAGGTCAGAATTGCTCTGTATTACTTTTTTGGAGCCCTGTTCCTCCACTGCCTCTGACCCCTGCCGGAGCACCTATGCCATGCCCAACTCGGCGTTCGTTTCTGTTAGGTAAAGACTTTGTGTCCTCAGCTGGTCCCGCTGACCTAGCAGGATGTTTCTTCACACGATAAAAGAAGGGAAGCATGCAGCCACCGCAGTGGTCGCAGTTTGCCAGTTCCTGTTCTAGTGTGGCAGTGTCCCAGCACCAGTAACGTCCCTCCAACAGAGGCCATAACCCCCAGGACGTCTTTATATGTTTTGTTTCAGGGCTCCATGCACCTACAGATGCCACAGTCTGGCGGGAGGGCCAGCCGTGCCGCAGACTTCAGCACCACTGCTGAGCCACCCGGACCGAAGGTGGGATGTGGCTTTTTGGCCCGGTGTCTGTTGCGGCCATAACCTGACGTAGTCATTCCATGCCTTGTCCATTTGGTCAGCAGTCATGATGACATCCCACCCTGGCCCAGAAGCCCTGCTCTTTCCCTGCATGTCCCGGCTACCTAACAACAGTTCCTTCTCTCCATTTCATGTTGACAGAACTCCCGTCTCATCTTGGAATGGACGCTGTATGATCTCCCTCTTTCAGCCAAAGCATGCATCTTGTTTGGTTTCATTCATTTTCCTTCACACATTTGTGCATTATTTTTATTTTAACCTGGCATTTTTATGTTGCTGATTGCATCTACCTTAATTCCAGCACTTAGTTTGGCTTTCTTTGCTCAGTTGTGTCTCTAGTTTGTGCGGCCACTTGCAAATGAGAACTGCTTTGCCTGGCTGGGAAAAAAATGCGTGCGAGTTTGCGCTTTTTCATAAGTCGGGATGCTCAAAGCCCACATGAGAAAGCACTCTGTTGCGTTGTACGCACCCGCTGTCAGGTCTGTGCTGGCTGTACGCTATAGAAACTTTCAGCTTCATTGCTCTTGTCCACCAGGTTTGTCTCTCAGTCTGAACAAGTCCTCCTGTCTTATTAACTACCCAGCTGGACAGGGATCAGCACCTTGCTCAGTTATGTTAAAAACACACCTTTGTTAGCCCTGACCCACAAAATGCTTTTGTTCAGTTTTGCTTTTAAAGATCCCTGCTGTGATCATACTGTGACTCGAGAGGCACGGAAGACCTCCTGTGTCCAGCACATATCAGTAACCCCTTTGTGGCACTAAAAAATAGCTGACTTACAAATGCGAGAGCAGAAAAGCCCCTTCAACCCTGACTCCTGGAGTATCATTTAAATTAATTTGCTGAGCTGGCATTGTTCTTCTAGCAACCTGCAGGCTGCTTACAATCATTTACCCGTTTATAGAGCAGTGTAATTTTTTTTACTGGCACGATTCAGGGCAAGGGCACTCCAGCAGCCGCAGCTCCAACCACTACACCACCAGCGGCCCCCTATGGCATCGGTGTTTGTTCCTTGCACACCCAATCAGTGAGCAGCAGTTACACTCCCCAGCTCTCCACAGGTTGCTTTATATCCTTCCCTCAACCACTCACAAATCGCTGCCTGGGTTGTTCCATGGCAAACTATGCACAGCTTTTACCAGGACGAATCACCTGGCATAGCGCAGCAGGTCCTTGTCCTCCTACGGCTGTTACGGCTGAGGACTTGAGGCCTCCATCACGCCTTTCATATCAGTCCTTGTGGTAATAATGTGAAGCCGTTCGCGGAAAATGAACCGGAAAGCTTTTGTGATGCATGGCATGGTTAGCCAGGCTTCGGCTGGCTGAGCATCAGCATCAGACACCCGAGAGGGATGGATTTGTTCATCCACAGGCTGCTGTAGACTACTACAGCAGCCTGTGGATGAACAAATCCATCCCTCTCGGGTGGTGCTGAAGTCTGCGGCACGGCTGGCCCTTGCTTGCAAGTGAACAACAGGTCCAGAAGCCTTTGGAAAACTTGTTTGAAGAATGATGATGGTGATGGCTCAGAGAATTTCACTGCTCCTCTTCCAGAGGTGCAAAAGAAGGCTGGGATTTCAACAGCTCCTCAGCCATTTCAGTTCACAGGTCTAGCAGGACCATCGCCTGTACTGGCATCCGACTACCTGCCAGTCTCTGTGGCCCACAGCACTGCAGAGGTACAGTGCTGGCCCACCCTTAGGGCTGTCTGTCCTCCGCTGCAGGTGTGTGGGGGCAGGTGCAGAGATTTATGTGCAGGAGACCCATCTGGATGATGTTCATGCGTGTCAAGGACAAAAGCCAAGGTCTGCGCTGGTACTCTGAAGTGAACTCAAAGGGCTCTGGATATTTTAAGTACTGTTTTGCACTGTGGGTGCTCAAGAGAGTAAAGCATGATTCCTAATGCAGGCTTCCAGAAAAGAATCAATATATACAGCTTAATGTACATAATGGAATTATTAATGAGATTTTTTTTTTTATCTGTATGTTTCCTTTCCAGGAATACATATTCCACCTGGAGTCTGACAAAGTCGATTCTGGGAAAGGGAAGTGCTCCTATGACCCTAAACTCAACAGCGTCTCTGCTTTGATCAGTGAGTACTGGCTGTCTGGTCCCATGGTCCATTAAAGCCCCAGAATGGAATAGTTCAGTCAAGTTCATGTCGGTTCCTGGACGCTTGGGTCACTTTTTCGGGAAACTTCTGCACTGCCGCAAGTGCTGCTCTTTCAACCCCTTCGGTCTCAGTGCATCATTTATTGGCCAAGGGGTTAAGATGTTTCATTAAAATCTGGTGGCGGACATTGACTTGAGTCTACGCCCTGGCCATTATGAAGCCCCTTCAAGATTTCTGTCCCTCACTTCTCTGGGAACAGGTTCGCCTGACATTGTTTTTGCACATAAACTATGACAAGAGAAAATGAATTTATGCTCAGGAATTTTTTTTTTATTTTAAATTTTAAATCAAACCTCATTTCACTGGGAGGTAACAATTTACATATATTATAAAGTGGCACATATAAGCTTGAACAAATAAGTTAGTTTTTACTGCAGTATGGAGCTTCAACTGTACTGTAAATCACTGTAAGTGACCTTGAAGACAGCATCAGCCAAGTAAAATCCACAAATGCTGGACTACCTTTTCAAGCTCAAGGTTATTGTTGCCTTGGTGCTTGTATTCTAATTATTTGAAGAGCATTGCCTGCAAGCAGCCTCTCTGTAGTTATTTGCTGTGGCAGATCCAGGTGAATGCTCCTCCCGAAAAGTTCAGCAAATTTCAGCTGAGCTGCATTCTTCATTTAAAGGGTGAGGAGTTAATTTTTCCAGGGCGGTTGTCTTGGCTGCCCACTTGGTGCTGCCCCATGCAGACAGCAGCAGCTTGTGGTCGGGCTGGGGAGGTCACACTCTGCAGTGAAATGGCACTCCCTTCCCAAAATCCGCTTTGTTGCCAGGCCAACTGACATGTGTACTGGGGAGAAGGAATGTAAAGAATCTATGTAGCAGTCCCCCACCCCTTTGCTATATTCCTTCCGTTTTGCCTCTGCACCCCCCACGAACGAGACCAGCCTTCCCATGAGCCCCAGCCTGCTCCACCATGAACCAGTGCACCCCCCCCCTTCTGTGGAGCCAGCCTTCGAACACTAGCTGTGCACCACGGCGTGAACAAGCAGCTGTTCCTGCTCTTGGAGTCAGTTGAGCCGTACATGACGGTGTCCTCCCTTCTAGTCCTTCCTGTCTATATGGTGGTTATGATCTTCAGGATCCTGTGCAGAGGGTTACTTTTTCTCATGGTGCTTCTCCTACATTGGCAGCTGCCTGAGGCCTTGCTGTGTATGTGCGAGTGCTTAAGATGCAGGTGACACAACATGGTGATGACACCCTGAAACTATGTGTGTGAACGTGGGCTGAGAGCCTGTGAGGGACAGGGCTTGTGTTCTGGCACCGGAAACCAGGAGGTGGCTTTGGCTGAGGAAGCTGTAAGGGGATCCTGTGGGTTTAGTGCCAGTAGTGTGGGTGGTTAAGGCTGACCTGAGTGCACTGAGTCGATTCTGGTTCTGTCTCCTTTTTCCTCCTTATGCAGACGGTGAGCTCTATGCGGGCGTCTACATCGATTTCATGGGAACAGATTCTGCCATCTTCCGAACTCTGGGACAGCAGACTGCCATGCGGACAGACCAGTACAACTCCAGATGGTTAAATGGTACTGGTCTGCCGTGCTGCTTCTCTTCTCTTTGTTTTTGAGTGCCTGCTACATAAATGCTCCGAATTCCAAATGAGCAACATGAGTGTTAACGTTTGAGGCTGCATGATCCTACGTTTAAAAATGCTTCCTTTCTCGATCCGCCACTGTGCCCTTTCTAAGCCAGCTGTCCACTTGCTGCTGTTGAGTTTAGAGAAGTTTGTACCCTCCAATTGTCCGTGTCCTCTGCATCCCATCCCGTCCATCCGTCTGTCTGTCCTGTGCCCTACATTGTTTTTCAACCCTGGGGGATTCGTGCTCATTCTTCTGCATTCTAATGTCTCCCAGAGGGTTGTGGGCTGCTGCTCCTTTAGTCTCCCATGTAGGTCACTCACTTGCGGCTATGCGGGATCTACAGCAGCACTTTGACTGCTTTACTGTAACGCAGGAGTCAGGCTGCTACTGTAGGTTTGCCAAAGTGCAGTGTTAACACCAGGCTCCCCTTTGCTTCTTGCCCTTTTTCTCAAGACCCCTCATTCGTCCATGTGCACCTCATCCCTGACAGCGCAGAGCGCAACGATGACAAGCTCTACTTTTTCTTCCGGGAGAAGTCATCTGAGATGGGGCACAGCCCTGTGTCGCAGTCCCGCATTGGCCGCATCTGCCTGGTGAGCCCTGCCTGCTGGATGCGCTGTGCTAGGCTGAGATATGAGATGCAGCCCTTTGTCATGTACCACATTGCTTCAGGTTTCCATTTAAACAACTTCCCTGTTTTAATCCTTTGCTGCTGAGTAACACAAATGTGCTGGAATCCATGCTGAAATGCACTGAACCTTGCTGTAAACAACGCAGTGCCATTGCGGTAGAGGCATTTAGAACCACCACTCCACCTCTTGTCCCGGTAACCTTCTCAGCCCTGGCGGCAGCAGCAGCGTGAGAGCAGCTCTGTAAAGGCAGGCTTGACTGAGCATCCAGGGGGAACCGATCTTTCCTGACCTGCTAATGGACACCAGTCCCAGCACAATGGCTTCGTAAAAACGGTGGCCCACCCCCAGCGCCCCCCGTGCCACAAATGAGCGAATTGGGACAAACAAACAACAGGGGATGTTTTGTCATTCTGGATAAACTGAGAGGTCACAGCTCATCTCCCCGGAGTCTTTGTAGACACAGAGAGCCCAGTGTTTACGCAGTCATGCAGCCCCGGTTTACCGGAGCAGGCCAACCGGCCCCTGACCCCATGAGCGAACCCCCTTCCCTCCACACCCACACAGCAGGCTGTGGATTCGAATCGCGTTTAGGTGCTTGGCTTAATGCAAAAGAAACATTTATAGTAAGAGCAGAAAGAAGCTGATGACATTTTTGCGTACGTAGTGTAGAAACGTCTTGATTTGGACAAAATGAAATGCAGGCTAAAACGATTTATACCTTACATAAGGCACAGGGATATAAAGTTGATGGACTAGGTGCCCATATTTGCTCTTGCCAAAGTTTAAAGATACACGATCCTCCCGTCTGTGAAAATGTGAACGTGCTGGGTGAAAAGAGCAAGTTTGTAACCGATACGAAGGGGACTGTGCTTTCATCTGGTTTGCTCATTTTTTGGCACAGGGAGTCTGGAGTGAAAGGGGGGCGGGGTCTGTTGTTTAAACTATGTGCAGAGCCTGTCCGTGTGTGAATATTATGACAGTGCTGTTCTCCCCCCCCCACCCCCGCAGAATGACGATGGCGGCCACTGCTGTCTGGTCAACAAGTGGAGCACTTTCCTCAAGGCGCGCCTCATCTGCTCTGTGCCAGGCAGCGATGGGATTGAGACCCACTTTGATGAACTCCGTGAGTCCCGCGACCTCACGCTCACTTTCTGCCATTCGACTCAATCATGCTGAGTTCCAAGCCTTGGTTTGTGGATTTTTGGAAGTTCATGGCTGCACTTAAGCCCGTTCGCGCTGTTTTTTTGTGAAGGCTGCCCCTGTCTTGTTTCTGTTGCTTTCACTTGTTAGGGACTTTGCCCCCCTTGCTGCTGTTCTATCGTCTTTTACTTTGTGGCTCAGCTCCGTTCTAGCAGCAGGAAATAGGGAGGCGCTCACCTTTCACTTCCCCACATCCATCCCCTGCTGCTACTGCTATTCTTCTCGCTGTGTTTCTCCTCCTCCCTCTGGGGCTGCGAAACTGAATAGATGCTCAACTGTGGAGGGCCTGGAATTCAAGCGGCTGCTGAGAATGTAGTTGGTTTCTCTGGGATGGCTGCCAGATGGGGTCCAGCTGAAGACCCAGACCACAATGTTGATCATTAATGAACATGCAGGGTTGGAGAAGCTGCCGGATCTCCTCAGAGTGAAGCCCCCCAAAGCTGTGTCCCATTTTGCCCCATGCTCTGGTCTCCAGCTGGTGTCTGCTACTTCTCTGCAGAACTACTACTGCAGGCTGCATTTGTCAGCTTCCTGGTGGGAACATAAGCTTACGCTTGTGTTCGTTCTTGCAGACACAACTTTTTTATTTTCGATGGCCCAATGAATTATGGTGGTACCAACATTCATAAAGAGGTGCGTGTGTGCCAGTGCAGAATTTCTCATTCATTCCCAGCTCAGGGATACGTTTCACCTTCCTGTCCGTCACCAAGCCGTGAAGCGCAGGCTGCTCACTCTTTGTTGCTGTGGTCTGGGCCTAAATTTCCCTCAGCAAGTAGAGCACTTTTGAGCCTGGAATAAAATTTGTAAAATTAACATCCGATCCATTCCTGCAAACTGAGGGATGGCTGCAGTCTGTTCTGAATGAGCAGGGAGGTGAGGGATGGCTGCAGTCTGTTCTGAATGAGCAGGGAGGTGCGCAAGTCTCTGTGTTCCCAGTTGTCTACTGTGTGCAAGAGGCCCTGGGGAGCAACGTTATTCTGATTGCGTGATATAGCAGGATCACACTTGGGGGCTTTACTGCAGTTGAAGTGGCGATAAGTACAGGTGCTGCCCCATTGTCAGGCTCAGGCAGTGTTTGGCATCCAGGTGAACTTAACTTGTGCCTGTGTTTCAGGTGCTGTCTACATACAGCAGACACAAGACACCAAGAACCCAGTCATCTACGGCGTCTTCTCCGTCTCAGGGTGGGTCAGAGCAGAACACAACAGGGTTACTCTCCCACGCTGTGGTGCTGGACTGTAGCAACCCAGAACCATCTGGTTTCTGCCACTCTGCATCTCCATGCACATCTCCAGCTAACACCCTGACTCCTTTTTTTTTTTTTTTTTTTTTACAATCAAGCCATTAAAGCTGTGAATACGACAACAGTTAAAGTCCACATACAGTCTGTGTTTACTGACCTGGTGCCCTCTCCCCAGGTCGGTATTTAAGGGGTCTGCTGTGTGCGTCTACTCAATGGCTGACGTCCGCATGGTGTTTAATGGGCCTTTCGCTCACAAGGAAGGACCCAACTATCAGTGGGTGGCCTACACTGGGAAGATCCCGTACCCCCGGCCTGGAACGGTGAGGCCCACAAGATGCTCCAAGCTCATCTGTCCCTGTGGTGCGCTCAGTACCACAGCAGTGTCCAGCTGAAATGTACAAATGTGCTGTGTGTGGCCTGCAGTGCCCCGGAGGAACGTTCACTCCCAACATGAAGTCCACCAAGGACTACCCTGACGAAGTGATCAACTTCATGCGCAATCATCCCACCATGTACAACGCTGTGTACCCTGTGCACAAGCGCCCCCTGGTGGTGAGGACCAACGTGGACTACGAGTTCACTACCATCGCGGTGGACCAGGTGACAGCTGCAGATGGGAGCTATGAGGTGCTCTTCCTTGGCACAGGTGAGCGCTGTTTGGGCGTCAGCTGTTCAGCTTGCCTTTAGGGTTAAAAACGAACCTGCCCAGCTTCTGTAAAAATCAAAAGGGTAGAAGCTGTGGAAGTCAGTGACATTAGGGTGGCGTCTTTTAGCTCATCCTGAAAGACAGTGATAGCTCCTTAGTAAGTGTTTCTGAGGCAGTGCCCACATCACACACCGCTCTGTCCTGACAGCAGTACTTTGGTATTTAATAGGGCAAAGTACTGCACTGTGCATTTCTTTTGAGCTGCTGTCCCCGTGACTCTACAACAGCCCCCACACAGGTGCCCAACAGTGATGGAGTGGCTCACTTTTTTTCTGGGCATTACAAATTTCAGCACCTTGATGCAGTGAAAGAGCACTGAGAAAGAAATGTGTGCAGTGGGTGGGAGTACAGACAGATGACTAAAGAAAAGGTGTTGTGTTCTCAGACCGTGGAACTGTGCAAAAGGTGATTGTCCTGCCAACAGATGACCTGCAGACAGAGGAGCTGGTCCTGGAGGAGGTGGAGGTATTCCGGGTGGGTTGTCCTCCTCATAAAAATTGTCGGCATACAGCCTCTTCCTCATGCTGCGTGTCTTAACCATTGGCTATGTTTAAACTCTGTTCCAGGTTCCAACTCCAATTACAACAATGAAAATTTCATCCAAGAGAGTAAGTCAGTTCCCCCAACACTCACAAGCGACATCATATCACACAGTGCCTCCAATCCAATGACACATTCAAATTTGCCTTTAAATATCAAAAAATAAAATAATAATACTGGGGAGTTAAAGGTACCAGCTAGTGCTTCAGCCATCACTTTTGAGCTCAGAAGGGCTGTTTTTAAAATCCACAACCTGCTGTGGCTGCCTCGGTCGGGTACTCAGCTTGCAGTGCTGCCATATGTATGAGCTGTGTGGCCACCTGTCCCCCTAGCAACAGCTGTATGCAGCCTCAGCCGAGGGCGTGACGCACCTCACGCTGCACCGCTGTGATGTGTACGGGGAGGCGTGTGCTGACTGCTGCCTGGCCCGCGACCCCTACTGTGCCTGGGATGGTAAATCCTGCTCACGCTACTCTGCCTCACAGAAAAGGTGAGGAGCATAGACCACAGCTTAGCTTCCTAATAAACTCACGTTTTTTTCTATATACTTGACACATTCCTCCTTATTATGCCTCCACATCTGTGCCTGTATTGGAGATATATAGCACTGCTGTTGCAGAGTGGGAAAAGGTGTGAAATCCAGCTACAGTGCTATAGCGCAAGTTACTATTTAGCTAGATTTCAGGACATTTAACTTTGTTTTGTGAGAACAAAAACTAGCATCAATGTCTCCAGGTCACACCCAGTACAGCAGGATGAAAGATAAAAACTACACATAAAATGTTGTGTTAACAGATCTCAACCAGTGTAATGTGTTAAACTGTATTCCGGAACAAATGTGTACAACTTAATATCTTCCACTTGCAAATGCTGATATGTCCCTGTCAGACGCAGTCGAAGACAGGATGTGAAGTACGGAAACCCCATCCGCCAGTGCAGAGGATACAATTCCAACGGTAAAGTGAGTTTGGTTACCACTTTGATTTGCGGGTTACCAGTGCAATTGAGGGTGCCATGATCCTGTGTTCCTTGCAGCCAATAAGAACACACTGGAGATGGTCCAGTATGGAGTGGAGGGCAGCAGCACCTTCCTGGAATGTCAGGCAAGGTCCCCTCATGCTTCCATCAAGTGGCATCTACAGAAGGACAACAGTGACAGGAAGAAGGAGGTGAGGAGCCCCATGTTGCAGTCATGATCACTTGCTGGTTTTTCTTTCTCTGGCATAACTGCTCAGCAGTAACAGTTAGTGGTAGTGTCTGAGACGCAGCTTCACTCCTTACTTGTTGCACTGCAGGTCTTACGTGCATCAGACATCTTTCATGTATGAATTGCAATTTTCTACAGTAAAAGCACAAGCAAGTGAGGTATCATTGGGATTGTTTCTCACCTGAAAACATTTAACAGGCAAAATGAATAAGTCCAATTCTAACAGCCATGCACAACTAATCACCCTAAAACTGTAGCAAGTAGTGAACCCTGATGGAGGGTGGGCTATCAGTAATGCAGAAAAGCTACACATTAACACCCATCTGCTCTTGCGCCAGCATGAAAGGCAACAAAAAGTAGCTTCCATCTTTAGCCCCAAAGGCTTCCTCCAGGACTGTTGCTGTAAGTATGCGGTGTCAAGGTCAAATGACGACACGAGTGACAGACTTATGCCTCCTGTGCAGATGCGGTCTGATGGGCGGCTCCTCAAGACGGAGCAGGGGCTGCTGCTGCGTTCCTTGCAGCCGTCCGATTCTGGCACGTACCACTGCACTGCCACCGAGAAGAACTTCAAGCACACTCTGCTCAAGCTGCAGCTTGTGGTCCTGTCCAGCAGGGCTCTCCATAGTGTGCTAGCTGAGGGCGTTGGGCCAGCAGTTGCAGCAGCACCACTCCAGGCCAGTCCCTGGACACCCAGCGCAGGCCAGTACAAGGACCTTCTGACTATCCTCACGCAGCCCGAGATGGGCCTCATCAATCAGTACTGTCAGGACTACTGGCAGCTGGGCAGCGCTGGCTCCAAGGACCCCATGATGGCTGCCATCAGAGGGAAGGACCTGAAGGAGCTCAAGGAGCAGAAGAAACCGCGTAACCGCCGGAATCATGATGGCCAAATAGAGGCCCAGGAAACATGAGGGACCTTGGCACAGAATAGGGGCAGAGGGGGGAAATCACTGCAAACACAAAACAGAACTGGGAAAAAGATAAACAGAAGTTCCTTTTAACAATTAAAAATATTAAAACACACAGTATTTATTGTAGGTTGTACATAGTATCAGTCTGTGGATTTCTTCACACTTAAGTAGACAAGAAGCTCTTTGTGTATAGATACCTTCTGAACAAATATTAATTTTATTGTTATTGCAAAAAAATCTTCAATTTTCATCATGAAATACTGTCTTAGTTTACCTACTGTTGAAGTTTGCTGATTGTGAACTCACTTATGGGGGGGGGTGATAAGTGGGGAGCACAAATGGTAGGAGGGAGATCAGGGTTTGGACCTTTTTTTTGGACTTCTCAGCACCACACATTACTCAGAAGGCCCTGGAGCTGAAGTGCGGGCACCAGGGCTGTGGATGTCTGCAGATGGCTCACCCAACTGCTGCTGGGGAGACCAGGATGGACACGGTCAGCAAACGACCAAGACGGGACAAGTGATATCACGTCTGAAAGCAGCACAGTAGCAACACTTTACCACGCACGCTTACCAGCATCTACTATTGAACCAAAATCCAACCATGTCCTTGTCTTTGTTATAAATCAGCAGTCTGTATTTCTTCCAAATTCACTGTCTTCATACCATCCATTATTTTATCCTTTCCTCAGTTTGTTCAGTTGTAAAACTACAGTGAAAAAACATGACTATGTTCCTTCTGCCTGTTCATCTCAATGCATTTACAGATGCAATGCACATTCGAAAATACCAACGAGTATGAAATCTGTGAAACACACCATCAACTAGGACTCCAGCAGTAATCTGATTTGTTGTGGCAAAACATTCACATCCTTGGGTCAGGGGAACTGGCTGAAACCGCTTGACTGCCAAGGTGCACAGTTATGACGGAAGGATGCCCCTGTCCCACACCACCACCCAACAAGCCTCGGAGAACCAAGAGTTGGAGCCTACAAGGAAGTGAAGGTTACTGAGCAAAATGAAGCAATGCCTCTAACCAAGCACCACCACTACTCAGAGCCATTTGCATATTTGATGCTTTGACTTGACAAATAAATGTAAATATACACAAAGCAATTTCTTAGTAGTATAAAACATACCAAAACTGGGAAGCTGGCTTTTCATTGTGTGCATGAAATGGATATGTACTGTATTTGTGTATTAAAGCTTTGTTGCTGTTTTTTCCATTTGGTAAAAATGGTACACAATTCTCTCCATACAGTTATCAAGTCAACATTATCTGAGGGTAAACTCAGGTGTTAAACTTAATTTCTTCCTTCCACACTCATTTCCACTTCGCTGTAGGATACCATTAGTTCCCATCTTGTAAAATTGCTTGTTTTGTGTTTGAACAGGAAGCTGTAATGTTTCTTGGTATTTTGAAGATGTGTGTCCTTAAGGGTTATTTTTTTCTTCAACTTGGGTTTAATGACAAAGCCACTATTAAAAAAAATGCTGAAAATAAAGCAAAATACAGAGATGTAATTGTAAGGACTTGTGTACATGACTTTCCCCTTTCATTGTCAATGTTGCTAACTAATAAATTAAAGCTCTATATTTTCTTTAAAAACCGACTTTTTGGCTGCTCCCGTCAGGGGTCGCCACAGCGGATCAGCTCGTCCGCATATTTGGTTTGGTTGATCTATATTTTCTTAGAAAAAAAAAAAAAAAAGTGCTGCTGATCTGGAAAGTTTACTTGAACATTACTGTAGAAAAGTGCTGTGCACCTGGTAATAGGAACATCACACAGATATAAGATGCACAGCCATTTCAAATGCACTCCCACTCACCACCTCCCCTGGGTGGGGAATCCATTCTGCCACATCATGTTGTGAGATGCCAGACTGCCCAGATCACAGGGTAAGACTACAGAATCACTATATTGTGATGTAGATTGTATAAATATTATTTTACTGCATTTTGATGGGTCTTGGTGTTACTTGAGAAAATATGGGAGTGACTCTAGTGGGGAAACAAAAAAAAAAAAAGAAAAGAAAAAAGGGGTAAATACATCTACGACTTAGAAGCCCATGATAAGCAGGTAGATACCTGCACTTGATCTCACGCTGCATTTTACAGCACCATCTGTCCACTTGAGCGAGGGGAATAAACAGCAATTCAGCAATGCTCTGCGCTCAGCGAGGACCAAAGTGGTGCTCATACTGAAGCCATTCCCTGTACAGATAAGGATGCTGTCACTTCTACAAGATGAATATTTAAGAGGAGGAAGAAAAGGAAACTCATGGGAAGAAAGCCAGAAGGTGAGGAACTACCATTACAAATCCTGGCCTCCTCTAGAAATACAACATTTAGTCGATAGCTGTGTAAACAGTTTCATTTAAGCGCAGTACACATTTGGAACTTATTTCCACTAAGAACCACAGGGTACACAAAAAAGACCCAAACATTTTTATCATTACTTCAGAACTGCCTGGAAGTTCTGGGAAAAACTACTTTCCCAAATAAAAGCTTATAATAAGATCCTTAGTTTTGACTGTTTGTTACACTTCCCACTTGTTTTAACAGTTTGTAGAGTGAAAAGTAAGGAGTGCAGAAAAGTCAGCTAGCCAAAATAATTTGACTTCCTTTGTGACCAAAATAACTGATGGGTGTGAGTGATATGTTCTTATTTGCATTCAACACATACACCATTTCTCCTTAGCACACACTTTAAGAATGTCTAATTACTGTATGTTTTCAGTACTTTATTAAAATGTCATATTTTGTGGCATTTATAATGGTCTAATGAAAAGCTTCATGATGATGCTATTGTGTATAACCACTAATGCTAGACTTTGATCAAGCAACACAGATCCCACACATGACCTCTGGATTTCCACACCAACTCGAGAAAGGTCCTCTCCCAACATTTGGATGCCCAATTCAAATCCTCTTTGCAATTCTGATCAAGGACAGTGAAAGCAGGCAAAGATTTCAGTTTGTAACTGACAAACTCTTGGGATTGTTCGTTAGACCTGGTGCCACATACCTAAATCAAAGATCTTAAACCCCTGCTGTGATTTTTTAAATATATATTTTCTCCAATCTACGCAAAGAGGCAAAGTGGCAAAGAGTCAATTTGCACTTAAAAATAAGAATTTAAATGCTCTGCTGTTCACAAATAGACCAGTTCAGAGGCAGCTTTGACATTTTGACTTATTTTGGTCTGCAACCACTGGGAAGAATCAGTGGTGAGCATGACACTGTGCACAGCATGGCTGTTTCTTTGTGACCAGGCCATGGAACCTTTATTGAGAAAGCAGCTGTAAGACACCATTACCGCTGCCCGTACTATCTGTCCTTCCAGCTACCTGATCCCTACTGGAAAGAAAGCTCCCATCACATAGGCAAGTGGGCCAAGGCAGTTCCAGCAAAAAGTTGTTAGTGACCCAAGGTGACGTTTCCTCTCTCTGCCAAAACAAAACTGACTAAATGTGTTCCCACCCTAAAATACTCTGAAGTCCAAGCCATTCATGCTGACTTTGCCTGAGCATCACACAACATACTGTACATTATCTACAAAGATCAAAACAGTAAAAAATGTTCATCTTTCCTTTTCAAAAGCGACCTTTGTGGGAAGTAAGCCATGTGTCTGCTTGAACAGACTGATGTTTTCAGTTGGCAGCCAAACAAGGGAACACATTGAGGGGTTAAGCACAGCATTTTCAAGATCACAACTTCTAAAGGACCCTATCAGTAGTCATAACAGCTGAAAATGGGAAGGAAAATGAATCGGACACAGTCCCTCTTGTCCCATAGAGGTGACATCAGCAGAGGAAGCAGACAGCACAAAGGTTCTGGCTGCTATCGACTTGCCTGATCACCACTGGGCCCAAACCACTTATCTCTCCATCTGCCACCCACCCACGATTTATCAGAGATCCCAGCAGTGGCACAGTAGTGAGGCTAACAAGATGCTTTGACATTAACAGGGATTTTCTATTGTTGAAGAACCAAAGGAGTCCCCAGAGGGCTGTGGCCACAGACTTCCCTCCCCATGAGGCTGCCTTATCTGAGTTCAAGGCAGCCATGAAGGCACTCTGCATTTATAGCTTTATAGATTTATAGACTTTTATAGCTGCAAGTTGGATACTACCAATATCAAAATTCCTCCATTATTTTCTTCACAATGCTCCTCTTTGTGCTTTAAATGATATATTGTGTTATTCATGTTTGCTGAACATTATCAATATAGAATGTGGCTTTTTAACTGCATGCAAAAGATCTAGTTTAGCTAAAAGTAAGAAAGCACATAAGATCCCAGCACGGGAACCTTTACCTTCCCCGTGTAAAAGCAAAAGCATAATACGGCCACCTTCTGAACATCAAAAATACAAAGTGCATGAAACAGGTTTTTAAAATCCAACTGTGCTCAACTACTTATTCTGACAGTAAGCCACAAACACTTTGACTACAAGAGAAGGGATAAATGCAAACACTCACTGCAGTTTCCTTCTGCTTCAGTCCAGCGCCATCACTTTTGGCAACAGAGAGAAAAAAAACCCTAAAATGACGCTCACTCCTCATCTCAGCACTTTGCTTGTAAGCAGATAAAGATCTCTTAATGGGTGACCATTTACAGGAGAAATAACCACTGCCCCCAAAAAACAGCAGGTCTCAGTTTTGTGGTTGCAGACTTATTTGCACCACAATTCAGTCAGATACTTATTAAACCGTGCAGGGGAACTCAACAATTTCATGCGGACCAACTAACTCTAAAATGCACTCCAATATAATTTCTTTCTCCTTTACTTCGTCGCAGCTCGGCATCGACTACAGCCGTAGCGGCGAACCCACACAGGGCACGGACTTGGCGCAAAGGCCAAAGCCTTCCGTCGATTCTCCCCCGTGGAAACGCGGGTGGGAGGCGAGGTGAAACGGCTTCAAAACTGTATTTGTTGCCCGCCATCGACACACACATCCCAACCTGCAAAAACTCAATTCAGGGAGGGGTGATAGGTTAGGGTTAGCAGAAAAAGACCAACCAGGAAGCTCTCTCTGTTACGTTAGTCAGTCACTCGCTCTCCCTTCTCCAAAACTCTGGGATCTGTGCTCTCTCGCTCTAAAAAACAAATGTCCGGGATATTGCATTTAATTTGCGGGCGTCAGGGAGCCGCTATCCATATGCCGGAAATTCCTGGAACTTCCGGGAGAGGTGGGATGTCTGCCTTAACCTGCGTGTTAAGCTTTAGACTTGACCGCCAGGCGCTCCAGCGAGAACAAATTAAATTCGACGACAGTTCACACAAGCGCTTAAAGTTAAAAGCTAAAACCTAGACCAACGTGACAGAAAATGTCCTTACCGTTTCGCTGAATGCTGACTTGGACTGCGGATTACAACTGGAGGAAGGCGGCTTTGAACACCGGGCCGCGGCCTCGTCAACGTACTCTTGACACGAGGCGCCTCCATAGTTTAACTGTGTGTTAGGTTTAGTGCGTCGTGTAACGTTTTTCATTTCCACAGTGCGCCGCCGTCGTGCCTGCGCTAAGCTACATGTCTTTCTGAGGCGGATTTTTTTAAATCTCGGACTTCAACGCGACTTACGCAGTCAAACACACGCACTGCACTGCCCGGTGGCTCCGTGTGAGCAAATATTCCACCATTTTCATCGTCTGCTTGCGCTGTCCTCCTTTCTGTCAGGTCACGTACATTTGAATGCGCAGCAGCGTAAATGTATGGGTTTCACATAACTCGACTTTTAAAATTGTTCAACGTGTCGCTCTCGGTACTGTGGATCAATGTTGGGAAATTAAGTGTGAAAAAGTGAAATACAAAACACTGTCGAAAGAGATACGCGAAGTTCACTCGGATTCCAATTTCGCGCCGGCTGCTTTGTCACGTGACCGCTGCGCATGGATCGACTGTTCAGTGGGTTTGAAGAAGCCAGCTGGCGGAGGAATACAAAGTGTGCAGTATGGCGGCTGCCGTGCAAGGAAAGTAGGTCCTTTGCGGCGCCACGATGATGGCGTCCGGCTTGGATGTTTTTAACATTGAAACTGAACGCCTAGAGACAGAGCCGAACTGGCTCAGGTTGTCCACGTCTGTCTATAAATGACATGGCTGTGGATCTTGGTTCCTTTAAATATTTCTTCTTTGCTCAGCAACGGAAACGTGCTACTATGAGAGACTTTTAACACTTTTCACAAATTTAGCCCATTCACACAATAAGGGTGCAATATTCTCTGAGAGAAGAAAGGTGTTTTTGCACACAAAGCTTGATCAACTGCATTTAATATGGCAAATTTTAAATGTTCATGTCACAGCCACTGACATGTTAATGTCTCATCTCTGCTGAAGGCCTAACCACACATGCATTTTCAGCATCAGTTGTACTGTAGTAGCAAAAAAATGTGTTGACACTTTGAAAATTCCATCTGATTATCCTTCAAGAACTGAGAAAAAAACAGTCCAAAGACATCAGGTGTAAGAACTGAGTGAGAAATGTAGTAGCTGATTTTATGGTAATGAATAAATTAATTACCCTTAAAAACCCAAAATTTATTGAGGGGTCACTAAGAAAGGACATATTCAAGAAACACAGACAAGAGCAGATACCTGAATAAAAATATTTTCCTATTTACAAAGTCTGACAACAAATGTCTCAGCTTTGCACATGCAGTCACATACATACAGAGAAATCTTCCATCGGGTAACAGTGTCAGAATTCCAAACATGGCTGAGAGCAGAAAGTAGATAAGATGCATTGGGTACAAGCTGAGCCCATATAACCCCCATTGCTGCCCAAATGGACCTGGTCCCCGCAGTAAGCATATGACACAACTGTACATCCACGTGGGAGAAAGCCTAGCCAGAGATGGGAATGAGACAGCGATCACAATGTCCCCACATTCAACAAAAGTTGCAGGGAAATTCAAACAAGATTAAACTAATGCTGTAAACATGAATTCGATCCTGTCAGCAAGGCATTAGTACACATGAACATGCATTTCCTTCCATGCTAAAACAACTGAAATAAACTTTCACAGGTTTCCCCAAGGGTCTAAAGAGCACACCCAGAGATTACAGACTTGGGCATCTTGGTTCAGAGGAACAAAAGAATGTCCACCAGTACATACAGCAGTAGCGTCTACATGGCTATGTGATGCAAAGCTTGCGAAGTGTTGGGTGGAGAAATGTCTAAAACCAAAAAGAAGTTACACTTGATCTGTAAAGTGGAAGTTCACATGCTGTAGTACATGTATTTACAAAAAGAAAATGGTTCCAAAAAGTCTTTCAAATGCTAGCAACAACATATGTTCACACGTTGACTACATAAGCCTACTTTATTAAATGCAGTGCATGAATTGAAGGTGAAACCTTTCCAGACCTTCAGGTTCATGACAGGTAGAGTCATATCACCTCAAAACCTCTTTAGAGGCTTGGTTTATGCACTCAGTTTCGTCAATGAGACTTCCTTATGTTGGACAACTTACCCAGAAAAAAACATTACTTCTGAGAAACCTTGAGCCAGTAAATCACCTCATTCTAATGTAAGGCATTCTGATGACGCTCATAAGTTTGAAAAATGACTTGTCCAAAAAAAAAATATATATATATATATTTGTGCATGTTCAATATACAGCACCATATACTGAATGGACAAAGTTTTTAAAATATATTCCACATCCCAAAACTGAACACTCCTTTCACAGTTTTGTACCAATTAGAGAAAAGGGCTTTAAAAGCATCAGGCATGACACTAAACCAATCAATTTTTTCCCCCACGTCAATGAACATTTTAAGAAAAGGCAATTTTCATATTATAGTACCTGGGAGTAAGTCTGATTTTACCACATAAAGAACTGTGTAACAAATGGCACCATTAAACATTCTAAGTGAACTATCTTCTGTCAAAATAAATGCTTCGAGGTAGTTTCACAGGAAATGTAGAAGCTGTGATCTCTACAGATAAAGCTAATGAAGCATGATGAAGAATGTCTGATCAGAACAGGCGATTCTTGACTTTGGCAACTGGCTTCATCCCACCACAGACCTCCCCTGTGCCTGAGGGGGAACGCATAGACATGGTTTTCATTTTAAACACAGGCTCAGAGGAACCTTCTGGAGAAAGAACATCTCAAGTTAAATAATGCAGATGCTGCTGCTCCCATGCACTTTGCGTTGCATACTATTAAATGTAATGTTTCCCAGACGGACATCTAATGCACATTTCTGGATAATTATGGAAACCTGCAGGTTTTAGAATAAGTTAAAACCATTCCAAAGTTACAGAGGGAAAGCAGAAGTGAGTAAAAATTATAATAATGTGATATTACTGCAAAAGAATTTCTGACCCTTGTTCTTCAAAGTTTTGTTATATACACATACACACACGCAGCGTACATATGGAGAGATTCTTCCTTCGTTAAAATTTCTACAGAAGTAGCAAAACATCTTCACACCTAACGCAGTCCATTGCATAATCGGCCATAATAAAAACCCGTAATGAACTACGGACATATGGTCTCTGCAAACTTTATCCCCTATTAGAAGATTAGCACATTCATATTTAAAATGGGTAATTTTTCAAAATTCTTCTACATATTCTGTCTCATGTCACCACACTGAACATCCCGCATGAGCCACTTTTTCTCAGAAAATGATTGTGACACTGAGGTGTCCACTGGCTCCTGCTGAGCTCAAAGGCGACTGAGTGACGCGGAGAAGTAACTTCCTCCGAATGACATTGGAACAACACAACCGATTAAGAAACACAACAAACGTCCTGATTTTCCAAACACACTTTTCTCCCTGCGTTAAAAAATTTCCATCATGCACATAATTGTTGTGAACTACCAGGAAACAGCAAAATGTCTCTAGTCCTACCCAATCAAAACCACAAAGCAAGGACTCATTCATTTCATTCACTCCCTTTTGTGCTTTATACATCAGAGTTTAACAATTTAACACGCTGCTCACACATTTGCCATATTTACACAAGTGTGTCCGGTAAAATGAGGCTAAGGAGCTGTCAAAATGTGTTTTCATAAAGGAGCAGCAACCATGCTCCATTTATGTGTTTTCATGAATAAAACAGTACAATCATGGTAAAAAGCATGCCTTTTATTTCGTGTGTGTTTTCATGTGTCTGTATATCGCTCCTTATCATGTACAGTGTTCCCTTTAAAAGGAATTGCATCCTCCTGCATCATAGCCTTGCCTCAACATTACAAGGTCAAGAAATGTTCAATAAAATGGAAAAAACACAAAAATGTACATGTAATGTGCATGTAAAAGTAACTCCTACTTAAACACATTTTTCAGAATTCTGTCTGCACGTTCAAAAGACACACACACACGCGCACACGCGTACATACACGCAAGGCACACCTGGAACGCTGTTCTTCCTCAGAAGTCACATTTTGCAGAAGGCACTTTGAACTCTGCAGCCCACATCACGACACAAACAGCTCCAAGATGACATCAAGCTTTACAGCTGTAACCTTGATTCTCCAACTGTACATTCATCCAATTACATATAAACATAACCTCATCTCAATAAAATGTAATCTTTTGGTATTTCATGTCTGCACACTAGCTCAATTATATCACTCATAACTTTTCTAAAACACCTTGGGGGGGTACTTCAGCTTATTTATCGCTACACACGTTTAACCACCATAAATCACACTTATGTAAAAGAAGCAATATGGACACAACTTTACATTCATAAACTGAACAAAAGAGTGAGATACAACTTGTGAAGTGCCACATTGCATTCTGGGTCAGATAGACTGGTTGGGCAGACCCTGTGTCGCCACTGAACCAACACACACCTTGCAGTCATTCCTAAAGGCGTTACCCAGTCCTGCAACTGCTGCTGAAGGCACAGCCGTACAGAAGAGATTATCAGAAAAAGGTTCAGAGAGACTTGTGGCGCATGACTCACAAGGGACATGTTGGGTCACGACTCTTAGCTGCATGTCACCCTGCGCGCAGCATTGTGATGACTCTTGGGACTCTAAGCTGTCAGGCTGGTGCTGAGCAACACATTTTAAGCATCACAGGGAATGGGCCAACAACTGGCTTGTGGCTTAGGCTGTATGGGGGCACAACAGGAGAGCACTGTAAAGAGAGGCAGACTACACCACTGAGTGAACAACAAAAAGGAAGATAGGACTGATGTGGCAGACAGGACTGGTTGGCAGAACTGGCAACCGGATCTTCACACTCAGCTTCTCCGAGATTTTGAATGCTGGATGAGCCACTGCAGTGTGATATCTGTGGGGCAGCGAGAGAAAAATGGCGATCAAAAGTCTGAAATTAAAACAAATCATGTCACACCTTCTTTCACAATTCATGTAATAAACAATGTTCAGGCAAAAAAATATATTTATAAAAAAAAAAATAGCAAAAGGATAACCAAAAAAAACTTTCAATGGTTTCAGTGCTAAAAGTGTGCATACCCATTAATTTCTTGAAAGCACTTTTTACTGTGACTACAGTACTAAATCTGTTTAGATACATTTCTCTGAGTTTAGTGCACCTAGATTTTGCAATTTTATTCCATTCTACAGACAAATTCAAGCTCAATCAAGCAGGAAGAGGATCTCCTGTGCATAGCCTTCCTTAGCTCAGTCAAAACATATTAGAGTATGGGTTCTGACTGGAATAGCTTAATTTATTCATCTTCCTTTAAGAACCTTCCCCACTGGTTTGAATATATGCTTTGGATGTCAAGCTTAAAAATTCTTCTTTAACTTTAGATTTATGCACCGGCCAGGATTTATCCCAAATATATGTGTATGTATATATTGGGGGTCTCCATGTTGCCCTCTAACCTGTCCCTACTAGAGATAAGAGGCCCCATATCATGATGCTGCCACCATTATGCTTGACAGAAAGTATTGTGTTCTTTAAGGGATGAAGCTCATAGTTGCAGAAAATATGCAAAAGGCCTGTAACATGTAGGCAGTAGTAAATGACTCCCATAGTTTAATTTTCATTAATACAGATTTTTTATTGCTGACTACAAGATATTCTTAAAGGTGAAAATAATCTGACACGATATGTGGATTTTCAAGAACAAAAGCTTAAATTTCATTAAGGCTGTATAGACTTTTGACATCCACTGTACATCTACACACTAAAAGCAAGCATGTATTGAGGGGTCACAAATTTGGTCTGAAAAACACAATACAATAAGCATTACAGTAAGCTTCATATAATGTAATTCATGAGCAAGGCTACGTGTAACTGCGTGAGAAATAGCAGCACATTTGCACACTAGTATTTACACCTTTACCCCAATTTGCAAGTGCAGTGCCTTACTGGGAATTCCCTACAAATTACATTCTAAAATCTTCTTCTAAATTAGCAAATGAAATTAGGATACTATAATGCAAGTCATACAAAAAAAAAAAAAAAACACTAAATACGCTAAATTAGTCACTGAATATATAAAAAGTATAAACTTACAAGCTAATTATTACAACCAAACCTGCCATAGGTGAGCCTCAGATTTCCTAAAGTATGAAATGCTACTGAAAACTTCACAAAAGAAAATCAAGTACAGAAACAAGATCAGTTTCTGAATTTGGGAGGGTTTGTCTGAATCTGCAAGAACTGAAACAGGAGAATAAGGCTCTTCTTTTAGGATAAGCAGCATGTAAGCTAAACGAACCATACAAATTCTTTGCATCTCTCATACAAGGAATCTCTTCTCTCAAGTCCTGCATAAACTGGGGTAAGGCCGTATTTGACAGAACTACTATAAAAACATCACCATCATGCCCATTTGCACCCACCTATGTTGTCCTTCTCTTTGCAGGAAATGGAGTAGCAGCAGATCTCCCTGTCTTGGATAGCTGACAAATTCCTGCATTAAAAACCCAAACATGACATTTTAAACAGTTTCTTTCAAAATCTGTGCAACTGTTTTGAGTCCAAATTGCTAAAAATCATACTGACAGTTTAGAACGATGTTCTGACCCCAGTACATTCAAAACCGAACCAGTGTTGTTCAAGATATTTCCTGCATCACTCTACTTTTTCCCAAAAAGTAAACTTGTCTCATTCCTGGTGTCAGCCTTGTGAAGGTCCACAGCAAAAGTTAAAACAGCCCTAAGGGTACTGAGCTTTTAGGACGTTTATTACCAGTTCCACACAACCTTGTCCTCATTTCTGACCCCTAACATAAAGCTCTACAAGGAAAAAGCACATGAATGCAACGCAGTTTTAGACATCATTTCAGCTCAGCTAAGGTCCCAGAAGTGACAACAACCGATATCCTGTTACAGCACTTCTTGGAACATTTCTATTAAAATCACATTTGTATCATCTGAATTATATTGTATATTGAACCATAATGTATATTTTTGGGGCCAGTTGCCCTTTCTAGCACATGTAAGCTCAAAGCACAGAAACAAATGTAGAGCTTTGATTAGTCACTTTAGGAAGAAGAACATTTGCTCACATTTTTTCAATGAGCTGCTTCTCATCAAAGGCATTAGGCAGATCTCTCTTGTTTCCAAGCACCAGTACCTGAAAGGGAGGGGAGCGCATTACTGAATCTGGGAGGGACCTGGACTTCGTGGAATTTTCTGTGCCATTTTTCATCAACCTTTGGCTACAGTTTGCATCATGCTCTACAGATAACCAATATCTATGACTGCACTGAAATTAGCTTTGGCTTCCCAGGAGAACTGGTGAATCAGGAAAAACATCTGGCACAAGTTTCTATCTTTTGCTTCAACACTGCGAAAGGGATCAGTCAGTCCCCCCATCTTGTCTGCAGTTACCTTGTTCTTTAAGACCAAATTAATCTGCTATCTCAGATTTGGGTGGACCTGGAAAATAAACAGTTTGGCTAAATCTTAAACAGTCAATTGGAAAACCCAGGCATCCCAGCATGCCACTCCAACATTTACAGAGCACCATTCTGGATTGTGTTTGCCTGCTTCAGTACTGATTGAGGCTCTTCAATCAGATATGAGTTCAATGTCACTTGAAATGAAATCCAATCAATAATATTAGATCAAGGGAAGTTTTATAAGCAAGGAAGAGTCTCAAATTTGTAAAGTATAAAGATGTGCATTCCAGCTCCCAGAAACAATCATATTCCAAATTTCACTTTTGACAAAGTGTAAAGACAAGCACATCATCTGCATTCAAGGAAAAGCAAAACCTTCACTTCACAAAGAGACCTGAACTTACTGGAATTCCTTGCAGCTGAGGCTTATCCAACAAATTATGCAGTTCATTTCTGGAAGCCTCTATCTTCTCACGGTCAGCAGCATCTACCATGTAACTAAAAACAAAAAAGAAAAAATATGCTTTACTTTCCTGTAACTACAATATCCTCCAAATCCCAAACTACCCAACTGTGTAAGCTGTCTAATCAGGAAAAAGCAAAATATCTCTTTTATCAGAATCCTTGCTGTCCTCTCTTATTGTTAGCATACAGCATAGAATCCCTAGAACACCCTAACCACAGGTACACAGATACACACATTGCACTGACAGTCGCTGAAGGATTCAGAGTAATTAATACAGCCTATGAGTTGGTCTTGGGTTCAGCAGTGGGTACAATAAGCAGTACTGTACACAGATGTCATTTGTTGGGACTGTATGATGACACAGAACCTGCAGAACAAGAGTCCTTTGTATTAATGATTTGTAAATAACACTGAGGGATTCACTAAATGTAACTCAGCATCTGGCGAGACTCAGCATTGTGCTACAGCTGCAGAGCTGTGATGCGCAACAGCAGCCAGTTGAACATCATACTCACACTATAGCGTTCACCCCTCGACAGTAGCGTTCCCACATGCTCCTGAACCGAGGCTGCCCGCCTATATCCCAGATCTGCAGGGTTGGTCACAGAAACAGCATTTAGGACATTTAGCCCAAACACATACAGTGGAAAAGGTACAACTTCTCAAAACCTTAAACTTGCCTTGCCTTGTTCTGAAGGCAGCAGTGCTCTCATAAGCAACTCAGAACCTCAGTACTGCAAGAAACTACAGAACTAGCACTTCTGGTAGTTCAAACTATATTACGAGAATAATTCAATTTAAAAGTGTTCCAAGTGTGCAGATTAAAGTCAGTTCCTCATGACCAACGAGAGAGAAGTCATGAGGTACAGGAAGCAACATATGAACAACAAATCCAAAGATCTGGGTGAAATAACAATCCATGTGCTTCCTCCATTCTCCGCTAGATGGTGGCAGATGATAAACACTAAAAATGGACAGCCTGCATCTTATCTGAAGGAAATGATTAATGTTTCAGTCACCCGAACAGGATATCAAAAGAGATGGTGAAATTTTTAACATGGTATTACCAACCAACCAACAGCACTGCCACTGCAGCCTCGCCATTCTGGCCTTGCAGAAGCACTTCTCCGTAAGGGAGAAAAGAAGTATCTGACAAACAGCTGTTTTCTGGACCACTTGTTCTCACCATGTGGCCATAAGGACTGGTGCAGTCTGAGGAGCAGTACCTTTATCGTGACGTTGCCCTTGGTGACCTTGCGCATGTTGAAGCCAACTGTAGGAATCATGTCTTCGCTGAACTGGCCGGACTGAAAGACAGGAGACCCTCTATGAGCACAATGCAGAAATGCAACCTGACAGCTAACTAAAAGTTGTCAAGAAAAAGCTCCACACTTGAGATAATTCAATTTTAAAAGGCAATCTTACAGCATATTATGCAGATATGCAGCTGGAGCTTTCACCTAAACATTATTTAGAAATTCAAACAACAGATCCAAAATCTGCTTCAAACTGAGGTTGTTCTTTGCCTTCCATAGGAAACTCCTGGGAGAATAAAGTATGATTGGTGAGAATTGCAGGCAAAAATCAATTACCGCCTTTAAACAGGACAGAGCACCTCTCCTCAGCTCTCCGTTGGGCTACCCTAAGAGCAACAGTAAAATCAGGGCATGCATTGGGTAAACAGTCCACTGGGTTAATAAATCAGTCTTTCAGCCACATGCAGCTACAGAGGTTGTACATTTTTCAAGTCTCGGCCTGAACCTGTATGTTGACCAAAGGTCTGACTACACAATTGCTTCCATGCTCAGCAATGCCACATGACAGTACAGCAGTCAGGTGCTTTCCCACACGGGGGTCTCCCAGAATCTCTGCAGAGGCTGCTGCTGCTGTCCAGCTCTGCCCTGTTGTCTCCATGGCAACTGCTGGCATCACCCATCACCATCATCTGGCCAGAGCTGGACAAAGTGCAGGCGAGAAACACGGCAGGAAGGAGAGACAAGGAACGGCAGAACACTTGGGCTGCACAGCTGCTTGGCCCTGGTTGGTTTCCACCGAACACAACTAAACTTGGGCTTTACTACCTGACAGGATGTGGCAGTCTTTCTGAAATGAATTCCATTCTTCATTACTGTGGGAGCAAATGCTTTTAAGCCAATGTGTGTCAACATCAAGGGGTACTGAAACTTGTACATAAACAATGAAACTTTAAAATGAACTGCTGTAAAACCTGGCATTTCTTGTCTTGCAGCAACTATAATAATAATAATAATAATAATAATAATAATAATAATAATAACAACAACAACAGTAGTAGTAGCTGTTATTATATTTTGCTGAGAATGTACCTGACATTCTACATCAACAAAAAGATGCATTTCACAGCAGTGCTTATTGACAAAGACATGGCAGACTGCCATATCTTATTTTTACTGAACCAGGCAAATCTCTTTTGCTTTCTAAATGCAGTTTAGTCACATGGCAGTATTTATAGTCCCGGAGGACAGAGCACAGTGCTGCCAAGTAGCCCTGTACCAGACCCCTCAAGCACAGCATTGTGTTTACTACACCCTGGCACTTGTCCTCACTCACAGGTCTCCATGTCTTGGGCAGGACCCAGCATCCATCCACTGGGCCAACAGCCACTTGACCTAATGCACAACTGCCTCTTGAGGTCAGAGCGTCACTAAAAGCAGAATTCACAATGCATGGAGTTCCAAATCAACAAGCATCACCATGTGAAACCAGGTGAGGCCAAAGACTGATCAACTTTCCACCAACTCAGTCTTAAATGATGACTCAAATGCAACCCAGCTGAATAATTTTACTGTACTTTTACAATACAGGTAGTCCTGTACGTACAACATGAGCTACAGCTCAAATTTCAACAAATTTCTGACTAGCAATGCATACAATGAGCACACGGTCCAACCTCAGCTGCCATGTGGCAGTCCAGACGTTTTTGTACTGATCGTCTGGTCGAGTCCAACTCTTTAGTTTCTGGGTCATTTCAATTCATGCTTACACTTATTTTTTCATTGGTCCTTTTCTCCAAACCCAATTACAGTGTTTGTATACCAAGTGTCTAAGTCTTTACCCATTTTATACAGCTTTGTTATTTTGACCAACAAATCAAGGAAAAAACATTGATGAACAGCCAGTTCAAACTCAGCCTCTTTACAAGGCAACCGCTCTGCCTGCCATGTGTACAGCTGTCATTTACCATCCTGATTTAGCACACAGGAACATCCATCTCGGAACATAACCTTGTCATAAGTTGAGGGTTGTCTTTTCTAAAGAAAACATGCAGAATGCACGATAGCCAGTTTATAGATGGCAAAGATGGCCTTGAGGCAGTGACTTTAAAAAGGAACCAAAATGCATTCCTTAACGGCTACCCAGATGCAATTTTAGCCGTTGGTGGATAATGTTTACTTACAAAATACTATTGCCTTCAGGTTGCTGCAATCATTTCTTACCACCAAGTTTCTCACTGGGGTTTGAGACACCCCTTTCCCCAAGTGCCACATTCTAGTCCACAAAACAAAACTGCTGAGACAAGTTCCACAGTCATAGGACAGGGTTATTAGAGCTTTATTTGATATCATAATAGTATTTATACTTTGTGGATGAACCATCAGACACACAAAGACCTGATTGCTCTCTGCATTCTGTGCCACCTCTCTTCATGGTGGCTCCACACACAATGGGTCCAAAATCAAAAATTTGTGAGTTCTCAGTTTTGCCTTCTGACTCTCATGTCTACAGGCAGCCACTTGACTGATGTACATATGTTTGCCAGCAGAACGGTGGTAACAGACAAACAAGCTGTGTGTTGAAAGTCACATGTCTGAATACGAAGCACTCTTTTGTTTACCCTCAACTGAACATCACTTTGGGAAAAAGTGTCAAGTATATAAATGAATGTAAATGCAATACAACTGTAAAATAAGAATATTTAAGTGTTTCTTCCATGACATAATTCCATACAGAAAAAAGAAGCAAGTTCTACACAAATTTTTCCTGCATGATCAGATGCTGTATTTAACAGTTTAAATTTCACAAGAAGTTCCTTCTGACTCTGGTTGTTCTCTACAAACCACAAAGCTCTGCCAGACATACAACTGCTAGTGGCCTGTTTGATGGATGACCAAATGCCAGAATCTGCACTCATATAAAGACCCAGCACAACTTTACCACAGTAAAAAGCAGCAAGCAACCACTTTTGCACAAATTCAAAGTCGTAAGAGGCGAAAAGAACCAGAACAGATGTGCAACAGAGCAGACATTGTAAAAGTTATTAATAAAGGTTGATAAGAAAATTTGCCATTGCTTCGGCTCAGTATGATATCCGAGGGTCATGTGAAGGTTAGGCTCCTACAATCTAATCCCATATCATTCCAGCAGCATGACTCAACCATCATTTAAAAAACAAAAAATCTCTGATCCCTTTCTTGCTTCAGCTGCAGTTTGTATAACTGCAAATGCAGGAGCAAAGTTGTAGACCAACCCAGAGAGTTGTGTACAGATTACACATAAGGTGAAAGCTGACTAACCTCCACGCTCCTGTATGTGCTTTTAGCTTTTACCAGCAACTTAACTGCAGCCCCATGTCACCGCTCTTCTGTCCAAAGTCTTAATGGCGCAAAAAAGGAGACCTCGCTGCACAGCAGGTGTAAGCAACTCGAAGCAACAGACTTAAGACAAGATGGAAGGTGCACTAAGCATTCGCCAAAAGAATCTCTGTTAGAGCTCCATCTACCGCAGCTTCATCCCTGCTTGGAATCAGCAGCAAACAGGCTGCACAGCATGTCTGTATTGTGAACACTTTAAACGTCCTTTCTTATAAATAAACAAAGTGCAAGAAATAAAACACCTACACGACACTTAGTACTCACGGTACTTAATCATAGCTCACACACAGAGCCTCGTAATGAATGCTGGTGACACAAATGACCAACATTTACAGCACTTCTCAACCAGACACAATGCAAACATTAAATGTCCCAAGGAAGTTGTGCATTACAGAAAGTAAGAAGGCAGCCAAGAAGCATTTCCTCAGAGAGCAAACAGATCACACACCATCAGAAAGGTCTTGTGATACCAGGAGCCTTTTTGAGGAGAAAACCAAAAGCAGGAGTGGAGGAGTTCGCTTTCGGCCATGACAAGGATTTTTCACTGCTCTGTGCTCTAACTGAGCAGCTTCCATCTAGAGTGGTGCCTTACAAAAGCAACATTACTTACACATTTGTTAAGCTGAAACTCACCTCTAAATCTTGTAATAATGTGAGTTTTTATACTCTCCTCCTTACACATTGATCCACGAGCCGTTCGTTCATTCATTCATTAGGTACCTGATGACTGTCTTTCTTTTTATTTAAACAAGAAACCAAAACTCTGGAAGGAAATGGCACCAGCAATGGAATCACAGCAAACTGGATCCCAGTTGGATCCCCCAGCTTCCTTCATTCAAGAGAAATAACAAAACTTCCCTTGAGAATGAGCTCCTCCTTTCACACTCTGCCTTGTTTACCATATTAGTTACAGCACACAGCGCATTTACAAAGTAGTTTAATTCCTTACAGTTGTGTACCTAAGGCTGCTGCAGTGTCATGTTGCTCGATATGTAAAAGCAGAACTTAAACACATGCATTTTGGTCACAGTACGAGGCCAAATGAAACAACAAGGAACCGAACTTTAAATCAGTTTGCCCAAGTACCATAGTAGGTTTGCATCACACAGGCCCAGGTGCAGACAACGCAGCTAACAGGCACTGCTGCTGAGCTCACAGAGGGCGCTGTGCTACTACTCGTGCTGCGTCACACGCTCTGCAAAACACACCAGCACCTATGGGACCTATGACTGTGCAGCAGAGTTGCTGGTAACAAAACACAGCCAAGTTAAAGCAAGTGTGTGACCTGGAGCATAGAGGCCGGTCAATGCTCACAGCTTAGCTCTGCTGCACACGAGGAAGGTGGACGCATGGAAGGAGTGCACCTGTGCTAACTTACTGTGAACATTTTAGCTGCAGAGCTTCACACAGCCTGGTGTACTAAACCTCAGTGGTGTTATAAATGCATAAAGAGGGTTACAGGTGAGTCGCTGCACTGCACTGAGAATGGGGGTGGCAGATTGTGAGCCTCCACCTCAGCAGCACCTGGTCAAACACAAGAGCACAGCTGCTCACTTCAGCAGGGAGCCAAATCCTCAAATATTTGTACATCTTTCCCATTCTTTCTTAGATAAATAAAATATCCATGATAATCCACAATAAGGCACTGGGTAGCTCAGGCTTTAGGGCTGTTGTCTTAAAAGTCTCAGCCACTCCTAAGGCACTTGAGCAGAGTATTTAGCCTGAATCAAAACAGTAAGAATACAGAGTTGGATGAACAGTAAATCGCTGCAAAAGTGGTTCTCCAAGTCAGCGTGGACAACGGTGTCAGATTAAAAAAGCCGTTTGGTTGGATGTCCATTTGTTACGACATCCTGCCCCAATTTTTCTTCAACTCCAAACAACAACAACATCAAAAAGAGGATTATATTTTCCTGAAGCTGCATTTCACAAGTCAGCCCTCAGTGGCCATGTGTTCGAAACAGGAATTCGGTTTCAGGCCCGGTGGTGCTGGAGGGAAAACCCTCGAGTCCAAAGTGATGGAAACCAACACACACACACACGCCCTTCAACATGGCTTTCTAAACAGCAAATGAGTCAGGATCTTTATGTTTCATTGCCTCCCAGTCAGTCCAGAAATGTGCATGCACATAAAATACAGTATAGTGGCGGCATTACTCGTCACTTTAATAACAATAAGACGATTATTACTTATTATTATTATTATCATCATCTGATTGGGGAAAAACGGTCATTGAAACGGATTTATCGATTATTATTATTATTATTATTATTACTACTGTTGTTCCCGTTGACTGAGAACTGCTTTCCGTTTTCTACTGGGGGCTCTGCTGACCTTCCTGGCCAAATGAGCACAACACGACCACCAACGTGGGTGGACAGCGGTGGAAAAAGGGCGAAAAGCGGCCAGCAGGCGGCAGGACGCCGAGGTAAACAAACAGCTGCGACGGAGAGCAGCGCAGGCCGAACATGGAGGACCGGCGCCCGGTGAGCCCGCACGTTAAGCTGGGCCCCACGGAGGCAGAGGCCCTTACTTAACTTAACCGCGACAAGGCAGCTTAACGTTTATTAATCCAGTTGCCATGACCATGAGCAGGGCAGCCTGGCTGGTGGTCAGAGCCGGAGGAGGCGTAGACGTGACGAGAACAACAGTTACTATCACATCTCAACAACAACAGCAATAATAATAATAATAATAATAATAATAATAATAATAATAATAATCGTGATGGACGAGCTGCACACGGAGAGGCGCTCACGGCGATGACGTTGACGAAGGTCGTCTTCCCCGAGTACTGCAGCCCCACGAGCGTGAGCTCCATCTCCTCCTTCCAAAAGAGCGACCTGAACCAGTCAAGCAGCCGGTTAATGAGAGCCAGCATCCTGCGCTCGGGCCTCGGGGAGTCGGAGTCGGGCGGGGAACCGAGCAAAGCCGGGCGAACAGACGGGTGTCGGAGCCTCCCGAAAAGGTGCGCCGACCGTCCGCAGGAAGTGCCGCGGTCACGTGACCCCGAAGCTTTGACCTGGAAAAGCTCGAGTCGGGAAATGGCGACCTCTGGCGGCGGCTGTGCGGAATCAGCAACGATGAATGGAGAAGCGGCCTCCTCAGCCGACGTCTGCACTCCTCCTGCAGGACCAGAACCGCCTCAGAAACAAGAGGGACGACTACTGAATCCAGTGACTGTGCCCCCACGAGTAGCGAAAAATACAGCAGCAATGAGTAGAAAAACAGATAAAGCACCATGATTTAACAGTAATAATAACAATGTCAATAATAAAGGTGAGAGCTTCGAGATGGCTGCAGAGCACAGTCAGTGATGCTAAGTTGAGTCCACTGTTACCCAGAGAAGAGTTAATGAAGGGAAGCTGCAAACTACCACAGAGTGAAATAGGCCTTCTGATCCCAGGGAAGAGTGCGCCACTGCTGAGTCAAGCGAGCCCTCAAGAACTGAACCGTCTGTCATGATCACAGAGGACATCTGCTGTAAAGAAGGCAAACCTCAGCTTACCACGACTCCCTTCATGTTCCCCTAAAGCATAGCACTGCAGCAGCAGGGGCCACAAAGACTCCAGACAAGGCAACCAGAAGGACTCCGTCACCTGGCATCATGTCTTGATCCACTGCTTCTGTGGTTCCATTGGCTCGATGTGCAGTAAAGCAGCATGGAGATGTGACCAACAGCGGGAGAGCGAAAGAAAGCTGGACACCAAGCAGGAGGGTTTTCCATCATTGCTGTAGCAGGGCGATCAAGTACAATTGCCATCTGGAGTCAGTGGGGTAACTGAGGCCACCAGAACCTGGTGCAGATGTGCCAAGAGCCTCTACTCAGCCTAGAATACTGTCAGGGGTTGAAGTCTTCCTTTGGAGCCAAAAACAACTGTGGCCAAATACTGAGATGTCTAAGGAAATGTACCTTTGCTATAGCAATTTGATTCTTCCAGTAAAGTGCAATATGTGCAGAAATATGAATTTTATTTGAAAACCTGTTTATTAAAGTTACCTGGGACTGCCCAGGTTACAGAGTGGAAATATAATTAAAAGTACTAACACATTAGGAATCACCAAAATGTATTACCCTTAAAGTCGTGTCTTTCGCACATAAGTATTGCTAGTCCTGCCCACATCCATACCTCAGCGGCCAAAGTGCCCCATTTGTCATCCTGCCGACGACTTAGCTGGGAATTACAGTACCTGCTGGCACACATGAGAGAAGGTCAAACACACTAATGTGTGCAGCAAATAAATGAACTTAGCTATTAAAAAAACCTCACTTGGGACAAGTACCACTGTGCCAGATTTGAAGGCTGTGGCTTGAAAAACAAAGCTGTGTACAGTACAAAGAACAAACAGACTGACAGACAGAGATTAAGCAAATAGAACTGAAATGACATGAGTCATAAAGCATATTTGAACATGAAGACAATATTATTGGTGATCCCCGTATGCTGTTTTTCTTTTTATTAGAAATGAAGGCATGTCAAGCAGAAGAGTGGTAACAATAGAAATACTGTAATAATGAACAAATATAAAATAATACCAACCTGGATTAAACGTTAATGTTTTAATTGTTGCGAATTTAAACTCGTCAGTGAGTGCTAATAACAGCAGATGGCGCTGCAACCCTGCGATTCCGATTCCGTTCGCGTTTCCCCAAAGTGATGCAGCGAGCAGTGAAATCGTCGGAGCCGCTAGAATAACGACAAATAACTTTGACATCATTTTATTGTCTCCTTTTCCTTATGCTGCACTGCACAGCATGTCGCACAGTACGCTTGTTCTGCCGCAGATGCTAAGTAACATTTTGCCGGCATCACATTTTATTTGAAATGTAGACAATGCATGGATTACGCTTAGTGTTCGGTTATTTCAATTATCTGTTTTCTGAAATGGAGCTAAGCTGATTCGTTTTGTCTCAGGAAAATTTATGTTTTCTGCGCAGTCTTGACTCTTTAACTGCATCCTCGGGTGCGGATGTCACAGTTTCGAGACAGGTGAGCCGCACCAACACACGCGCGCTGTCATTGACGCTCTTCACAGCATCAACTCAACATTATAATATATTTTTGACATTTACTTCAAAAATACTTTCCATCCATTTTAATGAAGTTCACATTGTTAAATGTACCCACGAAGTCCCAAAGCACAGCATTTCGGCTTTCGACGTAGACTTTCTATGTCTGTGGGACGCATTCAACTGCTGCGTAGATGAACTGCTGCTGAGTTTCGGTTAAGTGTCATGGCAGCGGGTATCGCACGCTGCTGTCCGACAGAAGAGATGTTTGTTTTCTGCCCAACTTTCCCCAATCCAGCAGCGGGGCTCAAAGTGATGCTCGGCTCTGCAAGCGCACATTGACGTTCAGCACAAAATCGTTCGTGTTCGTCACCCCGAAGCGGACGCTCACGCACAGGAAGGAGCGGCTTCTCCTCCTCCGCTCAGCCCCTTCGGCACACGCAGGGCTAGGAACTGCGCAGTGGCTACACAAGGGCGCACTGTCGTTTCCACGACCGATGTGTTGTCGAGTCTGTATCATAAACCAAGCTAAGAAGCTGTTCGGAGGGGGGAAAAAACTTTATTAATGTGCTTAAGTAACGAATAGCAACATGTATAGACAAAATATGTACATCAGCCAACAATGTAGTAGGTCCCAAAATAAAAAACCCGAGTACCTCTTGCTATACAAAACTAATTTTGTTTATTACATTACATTCACATTTCTCTTCTTGACTTTAAACTCCAGTATTGGTACAAATACACTTAAACATCCGTTTATACATTTATTAGCTTTAATAGGTAAAGGCAACAGCAAGATCAAAGAATGGATTTTAAATGGGCAGAAATTAAATTAGAAAAAGGTGTCAAATCAGGTCTTGCACAACAGTATGTACACGTTCTCTCAGGCGTACAGTGAACAGCTGCTTAGAATCCTACCTGAAACGGAAATACAGGATGTGTATCAAAAACAAAGTGGAATAAACAAATACAAGCCGTTTTCTTGCTGCCGGTTTTGAGAGCACAACAGCTACCTGTACGAATGTTAGTGAACTCCAATGGTGGCGCGAATATGTGTGAGGGGCCGCAGGAGACGCTCACGCTTGCTGCATGGGCAGCAACAAGAATTCCTGGGCAAACAGTCCAACTGTTTGCCCCACAGATGTGAGGAGGATGGATCCCTAATCATGCGATGCAACGTTTGGTTCTTTTTCCATTTCAGCAGCGATGGAAATGGTGGACAAGAAGCCTCCTGAGACGAGATCTACCAAGTGTAGAAATGTCAGACGCAGCATCTGCAGGGTTCTTACAGGGTTTACATTCAACTCAAGTGTGTGTGTGCAAAGGGCTAAGTAATGGGGGGGGTTCCTTACATCACATTCTGGGTTTTACACCAACATTCAGCAAGTGCAGAGAAAACAGGTCCTGTGTCCATATGATGCCCATCTTGGTTGCATCTCTTGCTGAACATCCGCAAGGAAAGAAGCTCCTGCATCAGTCTGTCTGCCAGTCGGGGAGGAGTGGGGCATCGGCCACCAGGCTTCCTCTCGAAGGGACTGTGCAACCGGGCTCCGCAGAAGCTTGTGCTCTCCTTCCACCTCAGCTGCCTGTTGTTCGTACTGAGTTTTTACTACATTCAGGCAAGTCGGCTCTCAGTCTTTGGTTTCCAGATTTAGGGGGGGCACCTGCTTTAAAGCCTGGAGCAGTGCTGGAGAGTCCATAGGGGTGTGAGGGGAGCCCACGCGAGGAGACATCCCCAAAGGCGAGGGGTGCTTCTCCGGAGACAGACCCAAGCTGGGTCCACCCATTCCTGGGTACAAGACAGGCATCCCTCCGGGGTACCAGCATTTCTCCAGCATGGGCAGGTAGGCAGCAGCAGCAGGGGGGATGAGGTAGAAGGGCATGCAAAGCGAGGGCTGGTGGGGGGGGAAGCCCAGGTAGCCGTTGTGGCCGCCAATGAGCTCCGTGCCAGAGAGGGACTCGTCTGCGCAGGGCTCCCCTCGGAGCCGCTTGGCCGGCGGCTCGTCTCCTTCTCGCTTGATGCCCCCCACCATGCGCTCTGCCAGCACGTCCTTGCTGTAGTAGCCTGCGTGCTGTGCTTTAGAGTCCCGCTTGTCGAGCTCCCCCCCGTAGCCACTGTCGGTATCCGTGTCACTGCCGCTCTGTTCACCGCCTCCGCTGCCACTCTGTGCGCAAGTCCTCCGGATGACAGGCACACAGTTCCTCCCGTGGCCCTCAGAACCCTTGGGCTGTGGCCCACACATCTTCTCCCGGTGCTCCAGGGCTTTGTGAGGGGCCTCCTCGGCACGGGGGCTGCGGGCGCCACACAGCACTTCCGACGCCACCTTATGCAGGTGACTGATGACGTGGGAGGGCGTCACGTCTCTGCTGCTCTCCTGGCTCGCCAGGTACTGGAGAACTTCCTTGGCACACAGGTGGAAGCCAGATCTGAACATCTCCTCGCTGCTCTCTGGGCTCGGAGGTGACAGCTCACCTGTGACAAGAGAACAGAGGCATTTTTAGCAATTTGGTGCCATTAAAGCAAGTTCGGCTGCGGCTCATCCTATCCTATGGAGTGCAGCAGCAGCAACCGTCAGCTGACATTTGCATCTGTTATTCCTGATGTGCGAACCTCTCGCGCCGTGCAGGATTTGTGTATGAAAATGAGCACAGGTCAACTGTTGTTTCACATGCGAGCAGAGCAGCTGCTAGTCAGGAAAGCTTGGTTGGGCCATGTGAACAGAACGCTGCTGAACCCAGGACCAGGCAGTAAATCCAGGTTACTCGTCACCCAACCTTGCGAAAGGGTTGCTTCACTCACCGATCTGAATGCCGTTCTGCAGCGCAATGATCTTCTGCTGCTGCTGCTCCAGCAGGCTGGTGAGGGCTTTCACGTGTTTCAGGGTGAGCTCCAGCACCACAGCTTTCTCCAGATGGCCCAGCGTCTGCAAGAGGAAGACCTTCGATAAGCCCGCACACCTTTGTTATGCAACGTGGGGCTGGAGCACCAACGCCACCGACCGGCTCACACGGCCAAATGCTCCTGGGCTCCACAGCCTTCCTTTGCTGCTCAGCAGCACAACGTGTGCGTCGCCGCAGACCCACTCTTGCGCACTGCTTACTATACTAGAGCGCCATTGAGCTGGCATCTCGCACAGCGCCGTCCCGCAGCAGCGGGACTCCGCAACCAGGTGGCGCTTCAGCTCCGCTCATTTCTCTGCCGCGCCGATTCGGTTCCGAAGCCGAACTCACGGTAAGTTTGAGGTGTTCGGGCAGCAGGTCCTTCAGCTGGGCGATGCACTCGTTGATGCGGTCGCGTCTCTTCTTCTCGATCAGTCGGTGCGGCAGCTTGTACGTCTCCTGCGCACAAAATGACACTTAAAGCCGCGGCGTCTGCGTCCCACGGTCGGCGGGGTCAAGTTGGCGAGCGAGCGGCTACTGGGAACCAATTTGAGAGCACAGAAAAGGGGGCGCGCCACAAGCCCCAAAATGCTACGGCTTTCCCATTACACACATGGCGCGGGCAACGCACACTTTTACGAATAAAGGAGCAGCGCACCTTACTGTCATCCCCCCGTTTCAGTCCGCGCCTGGGTTTGTACATGTACACGGGGAAATCCATCCTGAAACACAAACACAGCGCGGACATGAGCGACTGCGGCAGCAGTGCGAGCAGGACTGCCCCCCCGGCGCGCTCGCTCACTCACCCCGGCACGTCGGTCACGTCCAGCGCCGCCGCTTTGGCCGCACAGGGGGGCGGCTGCGCGCTCGGGATCCGCTCCATGCCGGATACTTAGTTCGCTTTCAGCAGCAGCAACAACGACGACGGCAGCAACAAAAGCAAGAGCGACCGCCGCCTCAACACATGAGAAAATCGTCCGCTCTTCTGCTTCGTCCGAGCACCAAACCCCCCAAAAGCGACGGTGACAGTCAGAAGTGTGTGTGTGTGCGCGCGCGCGCTCCTCTGGCGGTGCCGCCGCGGCCGCAGTTAAAAGCGCGCGCGTGGGAGGACGCGGCTCGCGCTAAATAAACCCGGCGACTGCGGACGCGACGCGCGCGCGCGCCCTCCGCCGACCTGCCTGCGTCACGTGAGCCTCACGTGTCGGACGGCGCTGTCCGCCGAGCGCGAGACCCGCCCCCCGTGGACCAACACGCGCCGGCGCGAGCGAGTTCCGGTGCCCAACTTTTTGTAAACATTCAAGTGGACGCCGTTGACAAGAGCGAAAAAGTATTAAAGGAAAAATAAATATATTAAGACGCGACTAAATAACTGCACAGATCGCCGTTGCGGTTGTTGGCATACTGAATAGAACCTTTTTCGTTTCACTCTTGCGTACACTTACAAGATACGTTGACACTCTTAAAAGACGCACATTTTAGTCCAGAAACAGTTTATTCCAATTTGTATAATAGTTTTTTTTTTTACAATTCCCGATTTTCTGTTTATCAGAAGCTGCGAGTATTACTATAAATACACAGGTGGTGCTATTCATTTTACACTTGGTCTACTTTTAGCCGTTTATATCAGGTTATTCCGTAGATCATATCTGTGCCCGCTCTAAGAAACCAGAGAATAAATTTCGCTGAAAGCTGTTTCAACAGAGAAATAACAAGAGGGCTTTGGAGTTATGAGACACGCTTGAATATGTTCATTTGTCGACTGTAACCGCGACCCCGGGGGGTCATTCATACGCGACTGATTTTTAAAATGCAGACACGCACATTTCCCCCTACTTTTGTGGAGATTTCACACCGACTGCTAATTTATGCAGTAAATACTAAGTGCACTTAACGTTCGCGTGAACACGTTTTCAAGACAAAGTGCACATATTTTAGGGAAAGGGCTTTTTGCAGACGTCCCCACTCGCAGGCAGATTTTCCCTAGAAAACACAACCATATCTCTTGTCGCATGAACCACTTCGGCAAGCGACACCGCGAGTTCATCCAAAAACCACAAACGCGCGGATTAAAGGTTTTCGTCCAGCGCGAAGCCGTCCGTTTCCGCCTTTCACGTTAAGAAGGCGTTCCCAGGCGCATTTGTTCCAAGTCTTTCATCTGCACTCGCGTGTGTGTGTGCGTGCGTGTTTCTGCGTTGCGGGGGGGGGGCTGACGTCCGCCTCGCGAGTCACGTTGATCCTTCCGTGGTCTCGAGCTCCGCGCCGCTACGTCACGCCACCCCCGACCCCCCCACCAGAGCGGAGTAGACCGCGCGCTGAGGACCCCCCTTCGCCGGGGAGCGGAAGTGTCACCGTGTCTTAGGAGGCAAAAATATGGCACTAAAATGTGTCGCCAGAATGTGGCCGCTTATTGGACTCCCATGGACCGCAGACATTTTCAAGGGCGCCGCGTCAATGGCGTTCATCTCCGTCCCACATGAATTCAACGCGTTGTTTCCAAATTGCCTTCGTTAAGCGCTTAAGAGCCTTCTGGCGTGAAAAGACAGAGGGGAGAGGAAAGTCCCCGATGCTTAGATAATGAAATTCATGGAAAAATCGTATAAATTTCTGGAATGAATAAATGAGGTAAGTGAATTTATTTCTCAGCAGTGATGGTTACAAAGTGCTTTGGAAATGTAGAACAGCCCTGCATTCACAGGATTTGTAAAACGTTTATCCTACAAAAGAGAAGGATGTGGATGCAAGAGATGGAGAAAACACTTCATGTGGGAACTGCCAGCGTGCATCTGACAAACGCGGCCTGGGCTTCATCTTCTTCGTTTCTACGCGACGCACAGCTCAGGCCGAGGATGTCCCCTCCTCAGACCCCGTGTTTTTTGGTAAAATATAAAAACGTATTACGTGAAAAGTACGCACGACAGCCAACTTGGGCAGACGCAGACCAAACTGCTGTGCCGCTCGAAAGAAAGATTCGTGTGCAGAATCTGGGCCTCGGGTGTTTACATGGAGGAAATAAAGCTGAAAACGAGAACACATTCAGAAACACGAATATGCATGCATGAAAGATGGACACCACCTGCCGCTCCTCACAGCTTCCCCGGTGCCAAGCGCATGCCTGACCCCCGTCTCTGAGGAGCAGACACAATGCAAAGGCCACACTAGCGCTGGAGCGTTCACATTCGTTTATGCCGCACGCATTTTTCTCCAGCTTTAAGCTGCTTACACTGATGCACCCGTACCTGGGTAGCCTTTATTGCAGCAATGCCGGGACGGCTCCTTTTTCAGCAGGCCTACAGCGGCAGGTGGGATTGGAGCCCCAGTCCGTGACGTGAGGGGCAGCAGCGCCAGCCAGTACACCGCCTGCTGCCCAATCAATTGCGTGTAGTTCGTTGCCAGAAAGCATCTAACAAGTAAGATGAAGCAGAATAGAAAGGAAGGGCCTTGGCTGGAGTGGAAAGCCCCTCACATGCATTTTAGAGGCTCGACAAGCAAAGTAGCCAGAAGACATGAATCAGAAGAACATGCATGTGGTTGAGGTTTGACTAATACAGTGAGCTGTGGGTTGTTAGGAGGCCAAATCCGGGTATGAGATGACTGCAGCCCCAGTATGCGATTGTTGATGGAAGGTCAGGGTGTTGCGAAGCTATCAGTGTGTGAAATGACTGCAGCCCCGGTGTGTCGGAAGGTCAGGCTGTCGGGACACGGCATCAGCGTGCAAAATTACTGCAGTTCCTGGGTGTGAATGTTGCTGTAAGTTCAGGCTCAACATCACCGTGGAAGCGGCACCCAAAGGTACTGCGGTGACAGCACAGACGCTGTGATCCTCTGCAATTTGAGTTTTGGGCTGCAATTTTCTGCTTGGGAAACATTGAATGAACAGTGACATCTGAGTGCATTAAAGCTTCAGATAGTTTGTCAGTGAATACTCGCTTATGGCTTTTATTTACGTAGAGGACATACAAAGATCAAACCCTCGTCTTAAAACGGAAATTCTCACGAGGCAAAATTAATTCGCTTTGGCATGGGTGATGAGAATGGCAGCATCCGTGTCTTCTCACAGCGAAGGTCTTACTTTGGCAGCCTCTGTCCTTGTGGTCACACGCTCATTTGAAGGTCTCTGCTCAGTGGACCTTGTTTCTTTCCTACTCAGGCAGAAATGGGCAGGACCGCACGGTGTGTAAAATTCCAAGTGGCTCACAACTCAGCTAGTGGTCATTGGGGACAAGCGTAGATCACCTTGCAGAGCAAACTGCCTCCACGTCCAGTGTGGTGACATCGAGTCCTACATATGGACCCTTCTGCGGAAATACATGTGTGTTCTGCAATTAAGCTCAATATCATTAGCCAAGTATTTGTTTAGTTCTCCAAAAACCGAGAACTAACAGATACTACACGGACCTTCCAGATGTTTCAGCAGACCTCAAGGAAGAAACTAGAATGTCTTGACTGTCAAATATTAAACTTCATCTGAAGCAACTTATGTTGGCAGTTTAACCAGACTCCTTCATGCACGTGATAATCCTGTTAGGCTTATAAAGCAACCGATTAGCTGAAAATTCAATTATTCTGTCAGCAGGGAACCAGTCATAAAAATATCACGTGGCCAAAACTGTAAGCCATATAGAACAAACCATAGGCATGCAGGGGACACACATTTTTTAGTTGTGCAATTCTTTTGGGTGAGAAGCTTAATCCTCCTGTGCTGCTCTCTGCTACAAGCAGGTGAACAGTCTTGACAGATGAAGTGACATTGAGAAAAACTTGTGATTCAGTTTGAGGCATTCACAAAAGTACAGTATACGTGACTGAATGGCTGCCTAGATTAATGTGTTATTGGTCAAAGCATCTTGTAACCGTTGGTAACGGTTAAAACCAACGCATCAAACAGGAATCAGCTAAACTGCGTAGCCAGGAGATTTGGTTTGCATGTAAAATGGGCACTGACTTACTAGCGCATCACCGCTATCTTCATGAATTCATGAACTCAGACGCAGTTGTGCTTTTCTGGTGTCCTGGGTTTGGTGGAGTGGGAGGCTGTGGAAATGAAATCATTTAGGCTTTAGGGAAGTTAGTCTGAGTCCAGCACAAAATCCCCCTTCCCACCCTGCTGGCAAAGTGGGGATGAAATTACACAACTGCGTTTGCCACCGTGCTGCATTGTTTTGTCTGATGTTACTCGAGGCCAAGCACAACGACACAACAACAACAGAAACCATGGCAATACATCAAGGCAAACGAGCCAAACATTTTATTAAACAGCTTTAAGTAGTTTTACTATTAGACAGTCCTCAGGTTTCATACTTGTACTTTTTATGTTCAGTAACACTGCTTTTAAATCCTATGGTGTCTTGGCAAATGGAGGAGATCCCTGTACAAAAAAGTCAGGAGTCTGAGTTAAATGAACAAATCTACTGGAAAAATGCCAGGATGGAGAAGATTTCCCGCAAGCAGTGGGTCTGTGCTTATCTCTTAAAAGGGAAAAATACAGAACACAGGCACACACAACAGGTGTCAACCACAAGAGAAAAGTGCGCTAACTGATAAATGCTCATAATAAATAGTGCATAATTAGAGTCTGCGATTCAGAATAAATTTCAGAGAACAACCATTACAGCCTCACCATTTCAGAACTAATGCGGTAATTTACCTACTGGCCTGAAAGCTGCAGTTCTACAACAGTATTTCCCACCAATGCACAGCAACACAAATGCCAAGGACATGTAATATATGAGTGACTGGGAGTGACAGACATTTGTGAGGCAAGACATTCATGAAGAACTTAAATGTATGCCTGAAAATGTAGTTTATATTAAGCATTTTGTGAATAATTTAGATAATTTTATTTAGAATAAAATAAATAAAACAAAGACTCACACATGCAATATTATTGGTCCAATTTCTATACTAAGTGTAATCAGAAATCCTATTTAAAATGTCTACGAACATACAGTGTATTTGATTTTTTAAAGCAAGAGAAATAAATGACCATCTTTTGGAAACCAACTCCATCCCTTTAAGACATAATTTACAAATCAAACATCATGGTCATTGCATATTAAAGTATTCATATTGCACATCATAGAAAAATAAGACATGAAATACTGCTCGCTCTACTGGTAAATAGAAAAAACAGATGCCATCCTACAGGTGTCGTTCCCTTGCCCGTCTCCCCACAATTCGTTGCACCTCCTTTCCTGGCAGTCAGCTACGGCACCGCTGCTGTGCTTCAAGTTCACCCAGTAAAGGCCAAGAGATAAGAATTCACATTCATTTTAATAGAAAACATTTGGCACCAATCCCAAATTGAGTTAGGGGGAAGGCTGGGGCCTCTGTATCTACGAACATGACCTACCGTATCACATGGACTACAGGTTTGGCTTTACAGGAAAGTCTGCTACACACTGCATCAGCTCTGGGGTTCAAATGCCACTTGTATGCGACACGATGCATCCATTGGTCTCCGGCTCCTTGGCACACGTAAAAGCGGGCGCTGTTGCGGCCCTGTGCCCCACTGTGGAGGTGGGCCTGCCGACGGTGCCCTGCTGCTGCGTCATTCACGCCGGTTGCTGTGGATTCACATTCATGTGAGGGGGGTGTGCCAGGAGTCCGATGCGCTGCTTCTGTTTCCTCTGCTCTGTCATCTGGAATGATGAAACAGGAGCCACTGAGTTCGTTTTTGGTCCAATAGCCACTCGTGACAAGTGGACACACGCACGCAGTTTCCCCTGCCAACGCATCCACAGCGATTGAGCCTATTTCCCATTTCCCACTCTGGACTCACATGGTCTCTCACCTGTGTTGCAAGGAATCTTCTCAGTTCGGGACACAAAAGCCAGACTTGGAAAAAACTGCCTGTGGCAGAAAATTTCAACACATCACACCTCTGGCTTCAGGGCTTCTCACTACCTGAGGGAAACTTCAGAACCTTCAGCTGACTGAAGGCTTTGAATCATCGGTCTCATTCACACAGCTTTTAAAACAGCTGCCGTTTCTCCGATTTACTGTTAGCCCCATGAGGAGGACTCCACAGGCATGCTGAGAGGTGCTCAAGTGTCTGCTTTATGCCACAGCATATTGGCCAGTCTGTACTGTACTGAACTGTGCAGTCTTCTTTCAAAACAGAACAAGCACAACAAACCCTCATTTTCTGACATTTCAGCGCTTTACTGTTGGGATGTGGTCCCAAGCCCAGGCAAAATGGAGGGTTGCGTCAGGAAGGGCATCCGGCGTAAAAATCTGCCAAAACCAAATATGCGGATGAGCCGATCCGCTGTGGCGACCCCTGATGGGAGCGGCCGAAAGTCGGTTTTACTGTTGGGATGTATAAACTAACCTAGCTTGGACAATCATGCATCTCTCTCTAAAGTTCTTTGTCTCTTGTGAAATTTAGTTCTGCTTACCCACAAATTCTATGTCACTTACAAGGAAAGGATCTGCTAAAGGAGTACATGTAAATGTACAAATACCAATATTGCCAGAGCAAATAGTAAAGGAGGCTAAATGCTTGAAGAATTTCAGTAACACCAATTAGTTTGTTGGTGTTTTTAGTAACAGAGAGCAGTTATGGAAGTCAACAGAAAGAAGCTGAACGAGTGATGGAGAGAGACACGGGAGTAGATGGTAACCGAAATCTAGTAAAATTACAAATGGAATTAAATTCATAGAAAACAAGCTGAGGAAGTTAGACAGACTGACTGTCATTTTTGGGAGTCGGCAGCAAATTCATTGGTTTTTTGGCCCTGGATACGAGAAAAAACGTAAACAGCGTCTTCATGCAGCCCGCCTGGCAGAAGCGCGCGCCGGGTGGTCTCTTAGCAGAGAAAAACAAACGTACAGTATGTATTGTTTAATTTAAATAAAAAAGACATTGAAGGTTTACTTGAAGATTAAAAATGAAGCAGTCAATAAGCAGCTGTTTTTTTGGTGAAGTTGGCCCACAAATAAAATGAAAGCTATGGGTGTTAAGTGTGTTGCAGTCTCGTTCCAGACAGCACCTCACCCTCATCCCAGTTTCCATCTGTCTGGGTGAAAGCGTCTCAATTGGACTTCAGTTCCTCACAGACACTTCTCATTTCACCCTCTTTGTATCTTTACTCACAATTCCTCCATATTATTTACCAAAATTCACGTATTGTGTCAAAGAGTCAAAAGAGTTTATTTGTCAAGCACATGGTTGTGTACCATGTGTTGAAATGTGCAGTGTCAGGGCCGGGGGTGTGCACCACCATAGAGCTGCCCAAGCTCAATCTAAACAATGCGGCCATTTCTCCTCAAAGGCACAACTGGCAGTTGGTGTGCACTATGACAACAAGCAGTTAGGGATGCAGTTCATGCAACACCAGAGCAGCAAGACAGAAATGAGATTGAATTTATTTGTTATGCCCAATAAATTTGATATAATTACACATTTACTGAACGCAGACAGTGCTGCACACTTGTTAAACAGCACCAGTTATGCCATCTAGCTAATTTCCATTTGCAGGAAATGGGCAGAACACAATGTACAACATACAAGAGCCATATTTACCAAACAGAGAACCGAGAACCTAGTTAGTGGCTGCAATGCATCTTTGTCAGTTAAAAGGCCTCTTGAGAACCATTAGACCCTGAAACTGACCAGTTTCACAATGAACACAGAAGTCAGTCAAATGAGGGTGAACTGCTGAAGATGCAGTCACAAAACATGCACTTGCTGCTTTGGCCAAGTCACTCTTCACAAGACTCACCTGCTCCTTCAGCTCAGTCAGCTGGCCAGAGAGATTGGACACCAGCTTCATGGTGGACTCGAGCTTCTCTTGAAGGCTGCGGATCTCGTTTTGCTCACCCTCGGCATCACTGCTCACCAGGGACATGGCGCGCATCCGGGGGAACCAGTCCAGGTTGTGCTCCTGGAAAGGGGAGGTCAGTGAGGTAGAGAAAGGTGCAATCTTCTGGGGTGCAGCATGGCTCAGCAAAATGGTGTCCAGAAAACTGGGGCTGTTCATGCTGCCGCAGATGGACACTTGCACAGCAACACCGGGGGCTGATAGCATTCTTTAAAAGGACCACGAACGTCCTCAACACCACTTTCCCTCCACATTACAGAGCCCGCTTGAGGCACTGATGGGATACCAGGCCCTTCTGAGCATTGACACTGTCCCTCACCCCTCGGGTCAGTCCCCCCTCGCAGAAGCCTGCAAGGGTACTAACCACAGCTGCTGCCAAAAAACAACTATTGCTGAGGAAGGGGCTCAGCTGTTTATCCCAATAATTGAGGGCATCAGGGTTCTGTCAAAATGAGACTTGTGACCAAGTGATGGAAAACAACGGAAAACGTCAGGGGAATTTCCTCCTCCAAGGGAGTTTTCCCTTTCTGCCATCACCTCTCGGGTGTTCTGCTCACAAAGAAGCCTCAGGGCTCTGTTTCCAAAGTGCCACTGCAGTGCTGCTTGGTGTGCACCTCGTGCCAATACATGCGGGCTCATGTGACCTTGGACAGCCCGGGGATGCAAGCGAAAGCCGGACAACGGCCCAAAATCCCGCTGTGCCGCTTTACTTTACCTCTGTTGTGTGTCTTCATACAAAAAAGAAGCTTATTTTGCTTCTACCATACCATAGATTTTCTTCAAAAATTATTCCAGCCTATTATTTCATTTACAGAGTAATTTATTTCTTTTTTTCATTTTTCCATTAACATTTAGTCAAACTGTGACTGTACTTGGCACTCTGCAGTACTCTAATACACTAAAAGCCTTTATCGGCATCCAGTATTATAAACTAGATTAAATTATTTTTTGCTAAAATGCTTGTATGGTTTTTAATGGCCAGTCAGACAATACAAGGCGCACTTTCAGCACAACCAATCTTTTATTTGGTAAAAAGGGTTGCATTGAAATGAATGGCCCCTATGAGAAGCTCATAGGCTTTGCAGTCATAAATTTGAAAGTCCAGCTGAACTCAGAATGACATCAAATGTGCTGCTGCCCGACTTGGCAAATCAATGCCCCTTTGACTTGTGCCATTCTTACCAATGAATCTGCTCTTTGTTCCCCTGCCAGCACTGAGGCCAACATGAAAAACATTCTCAGAAAGCAGCAACATTAATCTAGAGGAAGTCCTATATTAGAGTTCAACGAGACAAACACTCAGCACAAATATCCAGCAACTAACAGATGGATAGCTGACTTATCGGAGTCAGCAAGGAAAGCAAGCATCAAATGGTCAAAGTCAGCACCGTGCAGCTCATGTAGACCAGAAGCGTTTGTATGCCAGGCCACAGCCATCTGCAGATTTCTGGCTCCCGACGCAAAGGAAAGTTCCTCGCTTGGCCTGGCCTTGCGTGGGCTCTGTCTTTCCAGCACTCAGGAGCACTTTAACTGCCAGCACCAAGCTGTGCGGAAGGCTGCAAGAAGCAGCACCATCGCAGAGACACGGTACCACACGTTGGACTCATCCAGAGGGCCACGCTGGCGGCACTGGCAAGGCCAAGCTGGTGCATTTACCACTTTGACAGAAGTGTCCCCATTTGTGTGAACCTACAGTTCTGCTTACACACATGCAGCATAGACACTGCATTGTATGTGGCAACTGTGCACACACCTATCAGTATGGCAGCAACAGTCAATAACAGCAGGGGTAAGAAGTACAAATGCACCACACAAAAGCTTAATGAAGGCCTTCCGGCTCGTGAGGTGGCAAAACAAGAGATCAATGTAAAAACACACACACACACACACACACACACACACACGTGCACGCATATATACCCGCATGCACACAGATATACACACGCTTGCACGCACGCACACGCACAGGTGTCATAGCAAAGCCACAGGAGAGGAAGCAACATCAGCCGCAGTGGCGGAACAGCAGTGCTGGCTGGGGAAGGGAGGGGGGACGGGGCTGCGAGGCTGTAAAAGTCCCCGTGGCACAGCTCTCCAATCTCAGACACGGGGGTGGGAGCGCAGCCAGGGAGACAGGGGAACCACACAGATGGTGATGCATCACCCACACTCATTCTGAGAAGAGAGGAGAGCAGAGTAGGTTCCACTTCCTGAACACGGCGAGACAAAGGCTCTGTATTTACCTTCATGTTCAGCATGTCCACACGTCATGCAGCACAGCTGTCTGACCGCAGTCATCCAACTGCGGCACCACTACACACTCACATCGGTGCCCCACACGCAGAAACTCACACACAGGCTGCAGACACGGCTCCTCTGCTCTGATACTGTCCATCCAGCAATACCGCTCCTCTGCAAGCAATGCCGCTCCTCTTATTGCAATTTGGGCTGACAGTTTGAATCAAAAAAGACAAAGACTGACAAGAGAGTAACTGGAATGATAAAGGAAAGGCAACTTGGTCTCCAGTCAAGTTCAAAAAGGTCAGAACCCTTTCAAACAATAGTAAAGGGAGTAAAAAAAGGAAAAAGAAAAAAAATCTGACATTTCATACATTTTCCTCATTGACTCATGTTGAGAGCAATTGGTTAAAACTTGTGTCTAATATCTGTTTTGGCCTAACCTCCTCTTTCCTTCAGCGGTGTTTACAGCTGACAACACTGCCAGTAAGTCTCTGGCCGCTATCGTCTCATCGATTGTAACCTCACTCAACAGCCTTTACTGATTCAATGGAAATGACGGAAATGCAGCTTTCAAGATTAAAGCCACACGGACAGGCGCAGAAAGACAGGATGCAGTGTGGTTTCAGCTACAAAATCTTACCAAAAAAAAAAAAAAACAACACAACACCCAGGGCCTCGTAATTCACTACGACGCTGTTATTTTGCACAGCATGCGCAGCAGCACATTAAGCCAGGAGACTGCTCAAGTAAGACAGGTGGCCAAATTAAACATGCAAGGTCCGATGAGAATAACTCAAATGAAAGCGTGTGTTGAAATAACTGTGAACGTGGTGTCCACAGCAGACGTTCAAGTTGTGTGCTTGTCAAGGTCCAGGGTCCCTTGCTGCAGACCTGGGACAGAAACGCGTGCTTGAGTCATGCTCGCACAGCGTTGTGTGCCACAGCAGTAAAGGGGGACGTGGAGAGGACAGCATCATCCCTCAACCTTTGGTGTCACTTCACCGCAGCTGTGCTACCGCTTTGACGTCAGCGGCAGTACTCTCATCCCAAGAGCTGCTTTGTACGGCTGCTCCAGCTCGCCTCCCTATTTCATGAGTTGTCCGTTTTTCCCCTCCTTGCATTAACACTTTTTTTTAATAGCAGTAAGAATGGAATCTGGAAAACAGGAGTAAATTTGCATCTCTGTGAGGAGGAGGTCAGGGTGGGTAAGATGTGCGTGTGAGGCGGGGGTTTCTGCGATGGGGATGTGTGAGCCATGGGCTACGTGTGATCAGTCTTCACATCTAGCAGTTTAAAAGACTTCCACGGTTATGTGGATGTGGCGAAACGGATTATAAGCGGAAAGGAGCCCATGCAAACTGGGCTGGGCCAGCCATGGTTCACCTCGGCGGACCAAGTGCCCGATGCGCTCTGCTGAGCCATCATGAGGGCTAATGCTCAGAGAGTCAGGAGGTCTTGCACAAAGAGCCTCCCCAAGAACTGGGCCAAACGGCGTCTGACCTCAAAATAGCAATACAAAGTGCAACGGCAATACTTTTACGTTACAAAAACTCCTTTTTTCCCCCCTGTTAAATCACCCCAAAAAGCAGAAAACATTTTTCTTATGCGCTTTCTATCATCAGTTGTGAATTAGTATGACAACAATGAAACTATAACTATAAAATACTGTATGTCAACGCTGGGTAGGATCTCTCATGGCCTTAGCATTTATGCACTCTGGAGTCCAGCTGAGGTCACTGGATACTGGACGGGCCCCAGAGCCTTTCCCACAGTGCTCTGCTGATCCGGCTCCTGACTGCCCGGCTGGGCTGAGGTCGGAGGGTAACCGGGGGTGAGCAGGGACGGCTCACTCAAAGGAGCCAGCACAGCGATTAGAGATTAACACATTCTTCACCAGAATCAAAGGTCCCATCCCCATTCATTCCCATCAGCACTAGCAGCACAACATGTGAGTAAGTGTAACAGGAGCTCAGCATCCAAAGACTCAACTTAGGCAAAGGTCTGCTGCGAATTTGGTGAGAGATAACCAAGGGAACAAGCCAGAAACACTGTGGAAAGCCTCAGATCAGCCCATTCTTAGGACAACCAGGTGCATTCAAAGGTCATTTCTCACATGGAATTTGGAGGAAAGCTTCTCTTATTTCAGTCATTGGTTTAGTGTAGGTTTTAGGTAAAACATAAATTAAACAAAAAGCTGCTGAAGGTGCAGTTGTGCTACAGAGGTTTCAGTTGGTTTCTCTGTGCTTCTGCTGGGAAACCTTCTCATTTTTACTGGCCACTGACCATGATGTTGGGCACTGAAGATGCATTTCAAAATAAACACAGCAACAAGTGCAAAAGGAAACTGTGAAAGGAAAGCAAGAAATAAGATTTCACACCAAATGCTTCTGAACACTGAAGCTCCCAAGCGCAAACTTTGCCACTCAAATTCCCCATCACAAAACACTCAGTGTTCCAAGAGAAGCTCCAGGCTGCCTTTGGCTTTTTCCTGGAGGTGGGGGCACCTACCCGGATCATCTCGGCAACATAGCTCTCAGGTCCTGTGTACTCAGTGGAGTCCTTCACCTTCACCAGCACAATGAAGAATAGGTAGTGCCACATGTTGTGTTCCACCTTGATGTGTTCCTCGAATGTCACCGTCTTATTGTCAAACTTGTCCCGCTCCAGCCCTGAAATGTGACAAAACACACAAGTCCCTGGGGTGTCAGGACCAGTGGCCTAAGGGGGAGAACAGAGCCCAGTGCAAGAGATGCCTTTACTCCAAGGAGACAGGCAGCTTCACAGGAGAATATCTGGCTTATTATGAATACTGCTTCCAAAAACAAAAAACATCTCTGCTATAATGGGTCAGGGAGAGTTCAGACATAATAGCTCCTGGAATAGCAGCCTTCTGATAAGGAGCACATTTCTGATCATGGCAAACAAACCGTCTCTTATGTTGCTCAGCCCAACCGGACTCAGAGTCTTGGAGACTGGCCCGGAGAGCGAACTTCTGAGCTCCTAACATTGACCGTTCTCCACCTTCGTGGGGTGGAGTGAGGAGGAGCTGGTGTGCAAGAGGAATTCTGCCCCCATTTTTTGCGAACCACGCAGTCACCAGACACAAGGCCAATCTTACTGCTGGACCCTTACAAACCATCAACACATTTAGTTGAAAGAGAGGAGCAGGAGGCGCCACGGCGGCGCATGACCGGCTGGGAACACAGCTGAGGATGCTCACAAACACGGCTGAGGACTGGGCAGAACAGGAAGGCCTCCTCCGCCGCAGCCATGACTCAGCATTCCGGGAAGAAGGGGGCGTCTCGGGGCCCTGCCCTGAGGCAGACGCAGCCGTTGTTTACTCTGCCGAGCAAAACATCTCGCTTTCTCTGGCAGGTCAATGATGCTGGCTAGCGTTGGCGGATGTGCTTGTGCTTGTTTTGCAGCACTCAGCGTTCGTGCCCTCCGCCCACCCCAGGACCCCACCAACCCTCCCCTCCCCTCCTCGCTCACCACATTTCTCCTTACCACAAATGAAGCAGGTTGTTTTGAGGACCTCCTCTTTCTTCTGTTTCTCACTCCTGAGGTCAGCAAAGGTATCAATGATGACTCCAAAGATCAGGTTTAGGACAATGATGATGACCATGAAGAAGAAAAGGAGGTCATATATCACCCTGGCAGCAAACAGAGGCTCCTGAAAAGCAAGGTTTCATTTTGGTGCCATGCGGAACCACAATATAACACAACAGCAAAACACATTTTTCTTTCTTAAAGTTAATCTCTACAGTAGTAATGCATTACAGTATAACACATTCAGATCAAATCAGAGAAAACCTGCAACAAGAACCGGAGATAAACTGAAGTGGAAGTGTCAGGTTTGCGCCTGCCGCCACCACCACACACTCAATCAACATTCCTCATGTTATTAGCACCAACTTGGATCCACAAGCAACTGTCATGTTAACATTCACTGCTTTTACACCGAAAGGATGAACACTGTTCTAGCAGCAAAGCTGAAATATTTAGCTAAAAATTATGGCAACAAGTAGCAGACAATGACAGAGCTACAACATGCAAAACTCCAGTGTAATTACGACAGCGCATTGTTGATGTTGTGCGTAATGTCTGCAGTGCAATTGGTGACAGGATGGGATGTTATCGGGTTTAACACAACATTATAGTGCAAATCATTGCAGCAGAGGAAGCCTGCTGTCACACTCTGCCTTGCTACGCGATTCAAAGGGAAGCGATACTCAGGGCTATGCTTTCCTGGGGAGAAGAAGCCCAAGTTTCCATTGCACACTTTCACAACAGGAAATAAACCCAGAAAGTTGATGCAGAGGCCTGCGTGGCATTCACATGACTGGGAGGTGAACAAGAGGTGGACGACCTGCCAGAGAAATATCGAGAATCCCCAAGGCACAAAGGTAAAACGTGGTTATTTTTTAAAAAAATCACCCCAAGTGATTTTGCTGTTTACAGCCCAATACCCTTCCTCCTCGTCCTCAAACCCCCATGCTGAGCCCAGCTGTACCTCCTTGGATGGCTTGCGCAGGACATCGCCAACTCCCCCGCCGCTCCGCAGGCCGTGGCTCAGCACTGTGACGATGCACATGAGCAGGGAGTCGCAGGTGCGTTCCTTGTCCTCGATCACCAAGGCAGGTGGCTGTGCAGGCGCAGCTGGGAAATGGTGCAGGCAGTCACCACACACTACAAATACATACCGTCACTTCCACATAAGCACAAGCTAAACATCCATTCACTGTTACCTTTACTCCTGCCAAACATACATTCACTGTCAGGTTATCACAAAATATACATCCTTCCACAACCTCAAACACAATAAATACATCCTCTTACTAACTTCTACACACATAAAGGACACAGATCCACAAGCAGCATACAGTTGTGGGCACAAAAATGCAAATACGCAGAAAATGTTGGTCCTGAGACCTATTTGCCTTCCACACCCTGACTGGAGCCAATGGCCCAGGAAACATGAGGACCACCAATGGAGCAAGCAAGACTCAATGCTTGGAGCAGCACAAGGCTGAGACACTCACAGGTGTGGCTTGCCTGCATGAACAGCGCTACTGATAAAATGGATGACAAGCCTGGGCACAACAGTACATTTGCAAAGGTGAAAATGTAGAAGCATGTGGGCAGATTCCTATGGTCAAGGACCCCTTAGCTTCGGTAAGCTGTTACAACGGCTGTTGCAAGGAAGACCACATGATAGCCACCAGTGAACCATGCATGAAGGGAAAAGTTTGGTTACGAACAGCTCTTGGATAAGCCACAGCTAGACAGGTTAATCGCTTGACGGCGATTACTTAAAAGTGTCTTACATGTTTAATTAAAGGAGTTAGTCAAACAAAGGCGGTTAGAAAACTGTGCTCAGGGCCCCCGAGAGACTGACCTCACTGTCTTTGAGTTCACTTGGTGGCCCTTGAGTGCAATTAATCTCTGACCTCTTCTTCAAAAAAAACCCAGAACTTGTGATTCTTCACTCAATTGTTATCCCATGACTGCTGTGTTTGAGGATTTATACATAAGCCGAACTGAGGGGTTACTTAAAAATAAATAAATAAATACAAATTTAGTCCTGCTGGACAATGACCGACTCAAAAGTGGTCATCTGACCAACCTTCAAGTGCAGCTTCACTGGAGCAGTTCTCCGCACTCTCCTTCCGGCACACTCCAGCAGACAGGAACTCCCCAGCCATAGTGCCTCCACTCTCTGTTAAAGACAGACAGGGGGTACCGAGAAACATCTGAGCACAGTGTCTGCCCTTCAGAGCTGGACAAGGATGGTTTGAGGTAATTCTAGAAATACATTTTATGCTTTTGTGCCAGTGGTTACCCTTTACACCTGATAGCATAGCTAGATGAGATAAAAAATTAAAAATAAAAAACCAAATTTCTAACTGCAAAGCAGTACAAATTGACCAGGGTTGTTTTGAGGACCTCCCCTTTCTTTATGTTTCTGTTTTGGACCCATGGCAAAATACAGGTAAATTCAGGCATCTGGGACCAGTGAGCAGAATGTGCAGCAGTGGCTGCATCACAAGAAAACGCCTAGCAGAAACACACAGCCGAGTTCTCTGCAGGTGCGCTTCCTTCTGGAGCAAAGTAGCTCGCTGAGAACCCCTACATGGTCTCTCATCAAGTCGTAATCTTCTCAGTCCTCACAGAAGTATTTGGTGCAAATGAGTTACTGGTCAATGGTACTTGTTGGCTTACCCAGGGTTTTATTAGGAATCCTGTCCACAGTCAGAATAAAGTCGTTTTGGAAGAAGATGTAACCAACAATGGAGAACAGGTACACCAGAATGAGTGCCAGCACGGCTGTCAGGACGATTGAGCGACCATTGCGTGTTACACTCTTTATGACGTTCACCAGGGTCTCCTCCCTGTAGACCAGGTCAAAGAGCTGGACAAGAGAGAAGAACATCATCATGAAACTGTAACAGGGTCAAGGACACAAGAAGCTGATCCAGCAGCTGTGTGCTACCAGATTATTCAGTTTTACATTCACTCCTAATGTTTTAAAATAGGTTTGGCATTTGAGAAAATCTGAATAAAAAAAATAAAATGATTCAAAACAGGAATGTCTAGCAACTGCAACAGCTCTCCCAGCACTTCTTGAGAACTTTAAAATCATCCCATGTAGAGTTCGAGAGCCTCTGCAATCATTTACATTAAATACGAATTGAACAGCTAGAAAATAGCATGGACTAGGAAAAAAAACAAGTCAAAAAACACCACTGATAAAAAAACTAATACAAGCATCGGAAGACGGTAATATAGTTCAACAGTTTTTCCCCTGCAATATTTATATCACCCTCTGATTGGTTGTTATTTGTCCTATTTCTTTTTTATTATGTCTTGGCTCTGCGTTCACAATCCTTCCCAGCACGCAGAACAGCCAGCAATGCTGCACTCTGATTACAGACATGGCCACTTCCAAACTTTACGTGGCGCTTGTTGCCAGCTCAAATGGACAGCTTGTTACAGAGGGAAATGACTGGATTGGTCACACCGTCCACGCAGACAACAAGACGGGTGTAATGCAACACAAGTAGATTTAAATCACGTTTTCAAGTTCCTGTTACGTAAAAATCCAAGGATGGCGCAGGCAATGAAGTGTCGGACTGAAAGTATGACAATCGCACCAGGAGTTGAGTTTGTTCCCAGCCAAAGCAACATTAATTTCCATTTCCTTTTAAGTAGAACAAAAAATCTCAGAGACATGAAGCGGGGGGAGCAACAACATCTCACAGTTGTGCTGTCCACTCACCAGCAGGCTGTAGAAGAAGACATGGACGAACACGCCCAGGCTGCAGATGATCAGGTACATCACGTGGTATAGGAACTCCACATCCATGATCATAGCCTTGTAGCCTCTCGTGAAAGTGCCTCGATTTCCCACGAAGCTCATCAGGAAAATGATCTTATTGCAGAACTTTCAAAAGACCAAAAGGTAAACTTATGGATGCTTATCTTTGTAAGATGCCCTTCAAAGACAAATCCTACTTTAGAGACAGCCGTTTCACTGCCAACAGCACTGTTCTGTTTAGAAAGAAGACTTTTTGAATAACTAACCAAGTCAAGAGATTTAAATTTACTTTCTTATCTTTTGCTGGTGCTTTCTTCCAAAGCAGCTTACACTCATTTAAGGATTTGCACGTGAGGGCAACTTTTACCGGAGCCACTTAGACGAGGTCCCTTGCTCAGAGGTGCTACCCGCTGTGCCACCCTGCTACCCCTATTTTAGTGCATATGCATGACATAAGTGAGAAGTGAGTTATTGTCTTTGGCTTTACTGCGGCACATTTGCTGCTACTGTACACCAATAACAGGATAATGGCGCCCATTCTGAAGCTACTGTCAGCATAACGCGCTTGTATGCAGCAACCACTGCTGACAAAGGTCTTTCAGCCAGTCAGCATGGCAGCAATGCAGGCTGCCCTGGACAGGTTAGCCTTCACGACAGCATTGCATCATGAATCCAGGTTGAAAGGGCTAGCAAAAGAGGCCAAGAGTTGGCTTCCAAAGCTGACACACCAACACAATCCAGGGTGAGGCATTACAAACCTAACCTCAATGAGTAAGGCAAGAGGAAACCATGGTTGAAGACAACAAGCTCACACTGTGTGCAATGGGTTTGATGGCTTGGCTTTTTGGGAAATCTGGGCCGGAGCACGGGCTGGCACGCAGACACTCACATTGAAAGCCCCAAGAAGGAAGAGTGTGGGTTCCAGGCCCACAGAAAAGATGAGGCGCAGAATGGTGGAGGCGATGAAGGTCCGAATGCAGTGAGGCTGCGGCAGGGCGATCACAATCGCCAGGGACACCAGCATGGCTGTCCACAGCAGAGCAGACAGATGTGGCTCAAGAGTACCTGTGCCATGAAGAAAGAGGATGATGTCAGTCCAGCAGGCGTGAAGCATCCCTTCCTTTGCAGAAATCACAGAAATTAATTTAATTCACACATGTGCAACATACACAAAGTGCTTTTGTGTCAAGAATCAAAACCATGAGCTAAAATCAGCTTCTGTATATTAATTTGTCTATTAATGATGGTCTGCATTATAAACATTGTGTTTGTTTATATGTACAGGATTTACAATATCTCACAAAAGGGGTGAATGAAAAAGTCAAAACTTTCTTAATGGCTTCAGCAGTCCAGTGTGCAGGAGTGCCCTGTGTGTCTACCACACACGAGTATATTGTTTGAGGGGAGCCTTGGTGTGGGAAACAGCATGGTTACATAACAAGAGGAGCTCTCTCTTCTCTCCTCCCTGCTCTGCAAGTCTGACAGAGGAGCTGTGCAGGGGGCAAGCAGCTGACCTGCTTGTCAGCCCAAGTCCAGTTCAGTTCCAGACAGCAGGAGTGGGACTGCTTATATGGAAAAGGGGGTTCTGCAAAACCTCTTCCCCTGGGTAGGCGACTGTGCTTGTGGCCAGTCGGTCCCTTAAGTTAAAATGGTGTGGAGTCCCCCCCAAACATTCGCTCCTGCCTCCCGTTCGTGTAGAGTTCGCACGACAGGTGCCAGTTATATAACTGCTGTGGCTAAAAATAGCCTCCTTCCTGAAAAATGAATGAAAGGCATTCTGTGAAGGAGCCCGAAACCCAGGGCCAACAGCATGACGCCGCAGCAGGCCTTCAACCCACAGCTGAGCTGGAGAAACCAGAGGAGCACCTGGGGCCACACACTGAATGAGCAGCTCTGAAAGCCAACGATGTGCTTTCCCGGCCCTCACACGCATGACAAGTTGAAGTGAGCCATCGGGAAAGCAATAAGTAGGAGTTTTAGAAGACGGGGTTGTTGGGGCAGCGCCTGCCTAAAGCAGGGGAATATGGGACAGTTGACCAGTATGAAAAAAACCAATTAACCAAAAAGTTTCACTGCTTTACCTCAGCTTGATGTGCACACAGCGCCACTCAATGCCACAAAGCACCACAAAGAACTGCGGGATGACCCACATGGACACCTTTGGTGGCGGCATTTGTCACCAAAGCTGAACCATGGACTGATTTCTACCACATGATTACAAATTTTTATGTAACCTCTGTTTTTAGCAGATAGTGTGAACGAATTGCATCTTTTCATAAACAAATTTGTATGGTTTACCCCCTTTATGATTTTACCCAAAAAGTAGCACAATAAACACATTTACTGCAACATTGTGTATTGCTGTGTAATATTATAGTAGAAAAATGCTGATTCCTAACTAATATCGTCTGTGAATTTAGCCGTGATACAGCTTTAGAACCAATGAGGATACTTGTATAAAGTAATAAAATACATAATATCACATACTGGATATCAGCTTTGACCTCATGAGTAAGGCAGCCAGTGTGAACTGAGCTGAAACAACACCATTTAACTTGACAGCCGGAACGTTAAAAGGTGGGACTTCACGCGACCTTTGAGGGCATCATGAGCAAATCTTTTTTTTCTTTTCTTCTTTTTTTTAAACTCCTACACTGGGGATGTTCAGACAAAAGGGACCGCTCTGCTTGATGCGGGGCAGAACAATTGAAAGTTTATGTGTGTTGAAAATCAGCATCGTTCTTCTCCCTGCATCACTGTACTGAAAACAAAGGCGGGCTTCATGGCTGTGGCCTCACACATCCCAGCAGTCCTGACGGATAAGACAGAAATGTTTTTATTCAGGTGTGGCAAACAGAGTGCTTTGTGTGTTGTGGGACACGCTGGAATTCATTTCAGAACAAATTCCTAGAGGGAGCAGCACAGCCTGCTCAACCAGTCAACATCCGTTCACGTGCAAGTGATCCATTCAGCCAGGAAAGATATGCAGTTACAATATCTACCCTTTGCGGTAGTCGTAAACGTTCACAGCAGAGTGGAGCAAATATAACTCGCAGTCCAATACACGCTACCACAAGCAGCTATGCCAGATCAACAGAGAAATGCACGTCAGACAGCAAGTGTAATGACCGTACGCTGCAAATGGTGATAAATGCATCTGAAAGCTGAATTTTGAGAAAATGCACAGGCAACCGAGTGAGGGGCCAGGCCTGAGATGCATCCTACCTCTTCATTCAGCGCACGGTATAAATACCACCTGCCTAGGATGGGAGCTGGGGCACAGATTTGGACCCGAGCTGCAGTAGTGTATGTGGCAGCTCAGTATGATGTCATCGGCACAAATATGGAAAAGAGAAATTTGAAAAGTCAGGCGGTGCCATTCAGAGATTCAGATTCTCTTTGAATCTTGAATCTTTGAATCAGAGGGGCATCACGGAATGCACAACCCAACGCAGGTCTGAGTTTGCCGAGATTGATCCGGCCATCCAGCCATATCCAAGCGTTTCCCTTCTGAAAACAGCATGAGAGACAGCTGTAGTTGAAAATTCAAAACGAAACTCTTGTCCACAGTCTTTTCTAGCTAAAATGAATACATCAGCACAATACAATTACAAGAAGGCTCAGAATCTGTATAGGACAAAAGTCAAGTGTGTGTGTGTGTGTGTGGGGGGGGACAAAAAAAAAAAAAAAAGAGAGCGACTAAAGGACAAACAAGTTCCAGCAAGGGATAATGTTTAAAAATTAAACTGTTATGTTACTGAACTCATATTAGCAGAGTTTTAATGGCATAGGTTTTTGTACTAAGTGTGTGTAACATGAACTTGTCAGAGGCTAAAGCCCATCTCAACCATATCTAGACAGGTTGAGCACCTCTGTGAAGCACAAGATGCATTTACAGTGACATGTTAGGCATTGCTTCTTGGCAGCAATATCAGTGACTGAGCCGACTTGAGAACCTGAATGACCTTTACATTGGGTGTAGTGCTGATACAGATGGCAGTGGTGTTCACAGCCACTTACCTCCACGGACACCCCCCAGCGGATAAAAGAAAGCCACCAGCAGGTTCATGAGTACAGCCAAGTTGAAGGAGATGCTGCTCCAGAAGGACATGTTGCGGGAGCACCAGTAGAGGACGGGCTGAGCTACAGGGAGAGGTGGAGAATAACAGGCATAGAGGCCTTTACATCCAGAACCAGCACCTTACTGTAATAGGTATAAATAAAGGAAAAAAAAAGCTAGGCAGGAACATAGGTGTCCTGAAATAACATCGTAACGATGGATATTTCTCAAGCACCACAAAACACATTACATGTACATATGAACAACGTGTGTGAGCCATGCTTCTCCAGGTCTGGGCTTCATGAGCTCAGCTGAAGGTGGACCAGTAAACGGCAGGGACTGCCAACTTCTACCACTTGTAGAAGTACAGTCTGGTCACTGTGCTTATTCTCTGTTGCGCCCATGAAATGACTTCCTTTGAGCTAAATTCACCACTGTTACCATGCAATAGCAACCAGGCGTTGATTTATTCAAGCCTCAATGATCTGCAAGAAGCACCCTGTGTTGACTGAGGCGTAATTCCCTCAGCAGCTGGAGGGCAGAACTGCACACTGTAGAGGCCTCCAGCCTGGCAGGTACAGGTCTAAAAACAGAGTAGTCTGCACCGGAGTACCTGTTCACAGGAAAATGGCACACGTGTATCTATAGATCCGTCGAAAAAGGCAAAAACATTGGCAGTCACTTCATGCGGAAGCAATCAACTTCCAGAAACAACCTTTTTGGTAAATATTTTTTGTTTTTAAACATACATTTCTGAGACAAGGGTGACAACATGAACATTAACTCTCATCCCAGAGCAGAGAATGTTTCTGCGTGACATAGACTGTAGACTGGGTATGTCATTCAACATGAAAACAAAAGGAGTTGGCTAAGGACTCACTACATTTTAAACTGTAAATTGGATTATTTGAGCAACATAGCTTCCTTCATTCTAGAAAGACTCAAAATTATGATTTAGTTACTTAATTATTTTTATAACAAAGCAGCTCCCACAATTACTTCAGAAAATGAAGAAACATCTTTTTTCATTATTTCTTTGCTACTACAGAAAACTTAAGTAGTAACCTGTTCAGTTTCAGGAATAATTGAATAAAATAATTATATTTTGACTGTTGCCTTAGTTCAACATGTGGAGGTATGGAGTGAATAAAAAGCATGGAAACACTTGAACCTTTGCAAGAGGCCTGATCTTGGATCGATGCAGGGGACAGCACTGTGCATTATTTGCACCAGACCGGTGGGTCAGGGCTACGTGAGATTCAGTTCAAGTCAGGGATTCCAAACACAGAAAGGGGCTCTGTGAGACTATGCATTTGAAGCATATTTCTTGTTCATGGGTCTAAAGAGAGGAAACTCATGCTTCTCAGCGGAAACATCTGAGTTCTGCAGATGGTGAGATCTGATCGCAACTGATTCTGCTCTTAAAAAATTTACAAATCCAGTGTATACTGCAGGTAAGACTGTTGCATCGCATGGCACTCCTGTCTATGCTCAGTTCTCAAAAATTATTTAGAAGTGGCAAAAGATGTCAAGGTTACAATGCTGACCCCAAACTCACTCAGTTTCATGGAGTGAGTACTCATGTTCTGGTGTCCTAGCAGAGCAGTTACATTTCATGACCTTTCACCAGGCATTCTCAACCCACGAGACTCCTAAGTGTGTATGTGTGGAGGGGGGGGGGGTTAGGTTCTATGGCGGCTATTTTCGTACAGTGGTTTCAGTTTGGTTTTAAGAGAAATGAGGAACTTGAGGAAGGGGATTTTGTGAGTAGAAGATGTTTCTCTTGATATGAAAGCAGATGGAATGGAATGGCAGCTTTTTTCACATTCATTCAGATCAGAGGCATACGTGTCCCCGCCCCCTCATTAAGCGACAGTCATAAGTGTCATTGAGGAAAAACAAAGCATGTATGTGGGTGGGGGTCCACACACTGACCTTCGCTGTGGGAAAACCACAAGGAAAGTTGGGGTTCCGGAGCAAGAGTAACAGCAGCAATAACAGGTAGGAAAATGGCAACGGCAGTGTGCACAGTGCAACATTCTCTTTCCTATCCCCCTGCCCCATGTAAAGGGCATAACAGATTAGAACAGAAATATCTGTAACCGCTTGGAACTCCTCATAAACCGACCAAGATTTCACGATGCCCAGGGACAACTGTGTGTAGTGACAAGAAAACAGAGACATGGGGAACAAACGTAGGGGCTCCATTCATCTGACATTCCTTCTCTTTAACATGGTCATAACCAGCCATAAAGCCAAGTAACAAACTTTTATCTGTGTAGCACTTACATGTCCTTCACCCGTCTGTTGTTGTTGTTATTGTTGATTTTGTGCTGACTGTTTCTGGCCCATGCCTACACCCCCAACCCCAACCCCAACTCACTGCCATGGTCAGGAGCTCAGAGAGGGGACGAGGGCCTGGAAACAGCTGCTGGGAAGAGAGGACACACAGGGACTTTGTTTGGGTTACCGGGGCCCTTGAGTACCTCGCAGTTTCTTCTGCCAATTCATCTCGTTGAAGAGGTCCTCTGCACGCAGGAAGAAGTCATTGATCTTGCTGCCCTGCTCATCGCGCTCTGTGGCGTAGTACACGCGCAGCTTGGACTCAGAGGTCAGGAACTCGCAGATGTTTGGGACGGGATAGACTATCTGCTCCATAGTGCGATCCAGCCGCACAATCTGTGCACAAGAAGAACCCAGTCAGCGGCCATGACTCATAGCCGGAACTTGACTGCTACTGTTGGTAGTGACAAAATAAGAAGTAATACTTACTAAACAATAATAAATGTGAATAAAAACTCTCCTATGCTCTATATCCTCATGATCTTACCATACAGAGAGCTAAACACAAAGTCTCAGGAAGAGGAGAGGGAGTAACAAACTCCAGTGTGCAGAGTGACACATGGACAGCAATTTTCCTGAGCCATATAGCCAAATATTTACAGGAGCTACAAGCTTAGTGTGAAAGTGCTCCTGCTCTTCGGCCCTTAAACTTCTCGGTCTGCCTAGAGAGCCACAGGGGGGCACGGAAAGATGCAGGCTCCTCGACTCCACATCCTGAATGGAAGGTGGCACAAAGCATCTCGTGCTCCACCCATGACAATATTAACCTTCAGCCCTGTCAAACAGTGTTCTAAAGACCAAACGATAACTAAAAAACTTCAGAAGGTTAAGCAGCAGCTCAGCAACACTGCATCCCTTGTATGGAAGATGTAACCTTGCAAGCCAAGCTTTCTGTGCCAGTGCACAAGAGGACGTGGTGTGTGCACCAAGAACACCTCCTTGGCATCTGACAGCAGGTCCTGCTGGCAAGCCCGCAAACTGCTGGCTGCACTCACTGACCTCGATCTGAGCGGTGTGCTTGGCGTAGTACTCCAGGGCCTCGTCGCCTTCTCCATACGTGCCACCGGGTTTCAGCATGGCCTGGAGCTCCTTGTTGTGCCGTGCCAGCTGGAAGTGTGTGCCAGCGTGAAAGGTGAGGGCAGTATTACAATAACAAATGTTGGAGAGACAAGACAGTCAAGCAACTGTTCCAAAGGAAGTCAGAAAAATGATGCTGAGTCATTTACTCAGTGAGTAAAAAAAAAACATTCTGATACATGTACATCCAATATATGTAAACTGTATCAAACAGAACATTCACATCAAATTACGTTAACATAAACACCACAAAGATGTGCAAGCCCATTTACAAACAGAACCATGGATCCCCCTCTTCAGAAATTGCTAGCATACGGGGTTTGCTGTGAACAGGTTGCTTTTTTTGGTCACTGAGTACAAATGTGAAAAAAGAAATGTGCTGGGAAAATAAAGCCATAACATGGCACTTTGCTACTGTGAAGTTCTCCAGATGCGGCAGATGGAGATGGCAGTAAAGCTAATAACACTTTCAGCCAATTCAGTTAGAAACTTAGGAAAATAAAAATCCATTTGCCTAATCCAGAATTACATTAGACTGACTGGAGAAAGCTGCATACGCGCACCCTCGCACGTCGCTGCTTCTGGCAGCACAACAAACTAGGTGGTGCTGGTCCATACTCGGGGCCTTATCAGTACAGGAAGTTTCCAAGATGTGGAGATTTACAGTACTCAGGCGGTACTTTCCACTGCACACTGTAACATACTCCAGGCTGGGTCTGCTGGCCTGTTCTGCACAAGCAGCAGCTGCAGTGCACGAAGAGCCTGGTGGGACCCTGATGGTTTCTCCAACTGAGTGCCGCAGCTGTTTGCAGATTCCATCTGCACAGAGCCCACATCTCCTTTTCTTGGGGTTGTCTCACAGACAGCTTTCTCGGGACAGCATGACTCACACACTAAAAAGTGGCATCTCCACACTCCATTGGAAGAGAAACTTGCTCAACATTTAAGCAAAAACTGAACCTAGCAAAAGGAACCTGACACAGAAAACAGCTTGGGAACCATGACCTTCAAATCTGAAATATTTTCAGCCAGTGGAAGTCTAAAGCATGCGTGACCTTGGTTGCTAAGGAGAGCAAGGAATTATGTATTCCTACCTGATGAGCCAGAATGTAGATGTTGTGACCAACATTCCGAGGTGAGGCCGAGTGCTCCTCCTCACCTTCCCCCTCGCCCTCCCCCTGCTCACTGGGCTCTGTAACCTCCACCTCACCCTGTAGGTAGGCTTTCTTGATTACCTCCACCTACATGCGACAAACTGGGTATCACTGCAAGCATGAAAGAGGAATGGAGGCTAACAAAGTTAATGTCCACATTGAGGGGGAAGACTTTCACAGCCTTTAAACAAAAGTTTACATGAAGATGGCATTTGCCACTTCAGCATACAACCTGCCCCCTGCATGTGACTTTGCTCACCAGCTCCTTGGGTCTCATATTGTAAAGGATTCGTTCAGCATTCTCGCTGTCATGACGGCTCTCCATAATGGCCAGAAGCAGCTTGGAGGCGTTATTCTGGGGAAAGCAGGGCAAATGGGGATAAACTTAAAGGCTCAACAATGACAAGACACTCCGCCTAAGCGTGAGCAGACACACCAGAATGAGAGGAGGGAGCTCAGCAGTGTCGGGAAACTGCTGAGCAATGCAAACTCTTCACCTTCAGCTCTAGCACCAAGTCCATTCGCTTCTTTCCCAAGGGGTTTATGTCATTGAGGATCAGCGCAATGATGATGTCAATCCCATTGCACTCGTGCGTAGCAATGCAGTTCTGGAAGATCATGCAGTGGGAAATCAGAGGGGCAATAAAGGTACAAAAACAGATAAAATGATGCAGAACCCCAAACCAGTGAGAAAACAACACAGCACAACAACATGGTGAAAGCAGCCTAAAATTACACAGGAGAAATGAACTGTTGAAATGTATGGACAAGGTTCTGTACCAGTGCAGTTGTGCAACTGCTGTGGGAGCGAAGTTTCAAACATAAACCCAACTGTCTAATTGCAGAGCAATCAGCATGACAAACCCTGCCATTACAGAAGGAGGAGAAATTTGTTTGTTCAAACAAGAGAAAATTAGCACACTTTGTTTCACTGTCTCTTGTGCATAAACAAAAGCCAGCATGTGCACCTTCAAAAGCAGAAAATTACAGCTAATCATAATCCAGAACAGATCTGTGCATATAGTCGGCATTCTGTGGCCTGCAGTGCACACAGCGGATCTGCCTGCTGGGAAAAGCGGCCATCTCCGTCCTCCGTGTATGCCTGGCTAGGCTGAGCGAGGGATGTCCCCCCACCTGGTTTTCATGGCAGGGGCCCTGGCAGTACTCAGTGAGGCTCTCCACAGTCTGGTTGATGAGTGCCACGTTCTTCTCGTTGATGTAGAGGCCCAGCAGGCCCAAACCACCTGTGGTGCTGCCGCAAATGCAGTCCAGGAACTGCAGGGTCTCACACACCAGGTTGTAGTTGTTCTTGTTGTTCTGGCAGCGCAGGAAGTTCTGGCAGTGAAGGCGTTGGAAGGAGGAAAACAAAGGAGTGATGGAACCGTGAGTTCACGGAAGATCAATCATTCTTAGGCCACCCAACCTTAATTTATTGGAACTAAGTGTGAGAAAGCTGCCTTTTTGATTCATCCGGCCTAATCCTTTATAAAGGCCTTCAGGGGGCTCACTTGGACAACAGGCTGGAGCAGTTCAGCAACACTGAGGCTCTGAGCAAGATGGGGGAGAGCTGTTGTTACTTTCTGAGGAGGCTCCAGTCTTGACCTAGGAGGGGGGTGCTTGGACAGTGGTTTTTCTACTGTTGATGCCAACAGACTGAATGATGAAACATGGAAGGTTGGCCTCTTTCTGGGGGTTACGCTGGCCTCTCTGAAGGAAACACTACAGTGAAGGACTCCGAACAGCGCCTATCCATGACGGACAATGACACTCACCCTCTGCATGACACTATGGCTAAACAGAGAAGCACTTTCAGCAACAGACGGTTGCAGCTGTGCTCCACTGAAGAACGCTACCCTGGTTAATTTCTGCAGCACTACCTTTTTCAACCTGCAGTCCACATAGGACAGAGTTGTCTCTTGCTTTTTGTTTACTTACTCGTACAGTTGCCTCTGTGTGTTATTTTGTTAATTCCAACAAATTATGTCACTACTTTGTTGCATGTATGCAAATTTGTGCAAATTTCCTTCTGGATGAACACAGTTTCTATCTACTTCATTTTTTGCAGAACCCTATTCAATTCAGTTACAATATGTATTGATCCTGGGGATTACTTTTTTCATTACATTTAGAGCAGAGGGAGTAGGCGACAGTTTTCTTAGTGGCTAGCTGACCTGCAGCTCACGGTTGTGGTTCTCACAAAGCAGCTGCATAAGACGGAGGATGGGCTGCATGATGGTGATGATGACGCTCATCTCTCCGTCGTCCTGGCTCTTGTCGCCCGTGCTGGCCTGCCCATCGGGTGGAGCCAGGTGCTCCTCGGGGTCAGCGTCACGCCGGTATGAGCAATAGGCCTTCTTAGTGACAGTGGAGGCTTCTAGCAGCTGCTCCCGCACCTCCTCTGTCACCACAGAGGCCACGTCCTTCACTGCATATGCAAAGAGCCAAGAGTCAGCTGGTGAACAACAAGCAGTGACAAAGGCTTTCTTTTGCTTCCAATAACAATGTGGAAACTGTTGGACTTGCTCTGCATTTGGGGGTCCAGTGCAAGGATAAAGAGGTTTACGCTACTGCCCAGAAGGGCCACAAGCCCTTCAATCAGCCCAGGGATCAAAATACTGCCCAAATTCACATAATTATAATAAAATTGGGAATTCTCTGTAAAACTCTTTTGTTCACAAGGAACAATCACAATAGGGACAGCTTGGAGGGACGCCTGGTCTCTAAAGTCAAAGTCCATGGCCTTAACCTTTCTTTCGTGCTGGTGCATCCTTGTCTGGGGCATCGTCATCCTTCTTCTTGCTGCCCAGGTCACTGGTGTTCACTGTCACCGTGGCCTTGATCTCCTGTTGAGCCAGCTTCATGCGCTCGTAAAACACCTTGAAGAACTTTTCCGATTTATTGTCTTCAGTCAGACGGCAGTAAAATGAGCGCTATGAGGCAAACACAAAGTTCACAAAATTCACGAGCTACTTTATTTCTGTTTGCCCATGTTTTACATTTCAGTGTAAGCATTAAGTATGACTACCATTTCCCTGATTTAAAAAAAAAAAAAAAAAAAAAAAGCACAATTCACAACACAAAGTGTGACGGAAAAGAAAATATAGAAGCTTGGATTCATTCCCCTGTATTAAAGATGCAGTCTTCTGCTCCAGGCTGCAACACTAGCATCAGCGCGGGTTTGTTTACACTTAGTGATGTACTGGGTGAACGGTGGGCACCATAAGGGTGTACCCATCATGTCCCACACCTTTCTGCACATTGCTGTGCTGTGCTGTTCAAGTACCCCACAGCTTCATGAAGGAATCCTGGAAAAAGGCAGGACAGGAAATGTCCCCCCCCCCACATAAGCAACACAAGAAACTGTCACAATGGACAAAAACCTGACAATGGCCAACAGCCAGCGAAAGGTATAAGCCACAGTTTGGAGTAGATGTTGGAAAAAATTGAGGGGGGGGGGGTCCTGCCCTACTTCTGAGCCCTAAATCGACAGAGAGCAAGAGCAAGGGGGAGGGACAGAGGACCTGAGTGGCGTCTGAAGTCTGTTACATAACCAACCTCCTTGTTCAGGTCAGAGCTCGACCAGCAAAGGGGCAGAAAGGCTACCGCTCCCACAGACACAAGAGGGGGCCAGGAGCACAGGAGGCTGTCTGGAAACTGTAATGGTACAGTTTTACTGTGCTGCACCATCCTACAGCTGCACAGTAAAACCACAACAGCTAACTGGTGAGGCTCACAGCAGACCACGCCATGCAAACGCTGGGATGCAAAATAAAAAACCAAGAAAAAATTTCTCCTTTGTAGGATCTGCTGGTGCTGAATATGCATCGCTCTACTCACAACACCTTTATTACACATACAAACACACAGCACATTTGCATGTGGAAAGATCTGGATTACTATACCTTCTTAGGTAGCCTAACAAGCCTCAGCACAGTGCATACTACTTGCCCTGATGCAAATCTGCTTTTATGATACAGTCTGAAGACACTTGAAACCTTGCAGGAGCTGGTAATTTATGCTATCGGGACAGTCACAATATGCAGCATTGGGGATTTTTAGAGCGCACGGCAGAAAACTTTAGATATGTTTAATGTACTATTGCACTTCTAACATTAAAATTCACTAGCAACATGAATAAAAACAAATGTCCAGTCCTAACCTAAGTGCAGGATCCTTCCTTCAACATGCACACTAAATGTGCGCTAGTCACTCGGCACATCAGCCAAGGCTAAGCCACACTGACAATGGAAAGAGGAGACACCAATGTATGTGCTGTTATGTTCCGTGCTCATTGAGTCCAGCAGGAGAAGAATGTGCCGTGTGTGTGTGTGAGTGAGAGAGAGAGAGAGAGAGAGAGGGGGGGGGGGGGGGAGACTCTTCTTCTTCACACCAGCGTGCCCTAAGGTCACGTGAGAAGCTCCTCCTGGCTGGTGAGCCAAGGCAGAGCAGGAGCACAAAGGTTTGGCGGCTGGGCATGGTGGGAGTTGACGGCAGTACTAACGCTGAGCCGCTTGCATAACACACTTTCGCACTCTGCCTAGAGATTCAGGTCAGCCGTCTCCATGCCCGGGAGGGGGGTGCCGTCTACACACTCCCGCCACACACGTACGTGTTCACTGGAACAGCGGGAGGGAGCTGGTGCGGGTGGCAAGGGGCCGTGTGAAAACTTCAGTCATCGCAGAAGGGTGCCTAAGCCCTCCGCTGCTGCACAAGGGTTACAGCAGCTCTGTTTTGGGAGGACCAAGTTTCCCAAATAACACCGGGCCCACTGTGCTCAACAGCAGACAATTATCACCTTGAAGTAAGAACAACTTGAGAAAATGACACGTTTTTGGCACACTTAGCCGACCTCAGGGAAAAGGCTGCCGTATCGGAGCAGCCCGGAGTTCGTCTGCAGGGCGCCTGCTGTCCCAGTTCTACACTCCTCACTTTGTGTTTTTAGGGGAAGTCCCCAGGGCCATGAAAACAAAGTGAAGGAGGAGGAAGAACTTTAGCACAGTTCACCTGTCAGGATGCAAGCAGATGGACAACTCCTAAAATCTAAATCTTAAAATGATGGGAAGGAGATGTCTGATGAAGGTGGCACATTTAGTTGGGTCCTTTCCTAAACAAAGAATTTCCCTCCAGGAGTTTATGTTATACCCCAGCTACCCCATCATACTGAAAGTAGTTTACATTTAATTTCCACAACTGTACCCCTCTTCAATCTTCCACTCCTTTTCCAGATGCTCCTCCCTAGCAGACGGGTATCTAAGAGAAGATGATGAGGTGTCAACATGTCAAAGCTTCACTGCTTCTCCTTCCTCAGAACTGGGCTCTGTCCTTAGCTATACAATACAAACCTGCTCTGCCTGTTTTGAGACCATCCCTAAGTGGTAGAAGAATTTTCTGCAGGCAAAGCGGGGGTGGTCTATTCTGAAAAACAAGGTCATGCCGCATCCCCCCCCCCCCCCTCGACTCGGTCCCGGCGCTTGGCATCAACAAAGGGATGTTATATAACTTCTATTTATAATCAAGCTGCTCCCTGACGGCAGGCAGCTTCGTGCGCAGCGGAAAGGGGGCTGTGATCGGCGGAGGGCTAACTCGCCACTGCTTTGCTCGTCTCGCCTGCCTGCTCCTGAGAGGCACAGTGAGGCGGACAGGCTGCGTGGGAGGACTACTGCAAATGTCACTCACAGCCTTCCTTTCCAATTTTCCCTGCGATTGTCTCCCACTATGCTCACTTCCGCCCAGTGCTCCAGCAAGCTGCATCGACCTTGCCCCAGGCCTCTCTAGCTGCTCCCCCTCAGCTGCAGGCATTTCACGTGACTTATGCCCTATGCTCGCAGGGAACGAGAAGCGAAAGGTGTCTACGGCACCACAGAATTACAAGCTGCAGTGTGAAGATGCAGCTTGTGGGCTGTACTTCGGAGTGCTTCCATCTGCTTCCTGTAGCAGGGAATACAAGGGGAGGAAGTGTGAAAAAAGGTCCTTCCACGGGTCAATCCGAGTGACGTTCCGACAACTAGGGTCCTGCTATGCCTACAACTACAAGATTTTATTCCTTTTTCCTCCCAGACACACAAGCTGGCCTTGTGTCGGACAAGAAAGGACCTTCAGCTGCGGGCCTTTCTGTGCACACAGGGCATTCCTGACACACGAGCATCAAAACAAGACCGTCGACTCTCCCACATTAACAATGGGAGCCGTTAATGGGTGCTGACAAAACTCTATCATTACTGAAAGTTGAACTGCAAACGGGTGCTCAGTTTCCTTCCCACACTTGCAGGCTCATGCCAAGAACCACATATGCTATCGTCATCAGGCCACTGGCAAGCAGAGCCCATTTGCCGCTCTCCTGTCCTCATACACTCGTAACACTGAGGCATTTGAGACCAACCAGAAGTGTAGAAGTGCTTACCAAATGCTAATGCATTGGAGCTTTGGAACTATGTTAGATGTTTTAACATTCATAAGAAGAATCCCATCAGCGGCAAAAAATCGTGTTTATGAGCTTAGTGGCTAAATTCTCATTTTAGCCGCCTGAGACGAACCAGAGTGGATCCTGCCAACTTTGGGCCCCAGCCGGTTCCTATGCTCCTCCTCAATTGCGCTGGAGCCGACAGCATAGCACCTCAATAGGAAGTGAGCACAAGCTACAAGGAATGGATGGGGGTTTCAGAGGGGGGTGGTGTGGTGTGTAGGGGTTCGATCTGGGTAAGTGATATCCCTTCTGTCCCTTAGCCTCCTCTCCAGGACAGGGCCTTCAGCTGAGGTGAAGCCAGGCCACTGTGTTATGTAACCTCGCACATTAGCTGATGAAGTGGCTCCGAGACCAATTTCACCTCCTCACACACCCCCCCATCTTGCTGTCCACTGGCTGGCTGGCCGCCACTGTTGCTGGGGGTGAGCAGGTGGATCTTAGCCAAAAAGGTACAGAGCGCTGCAGGCCTGTCTTATGCAAAGGGCAGCCTACGACCTGAAAGTGCCCCTCTTACCCCAGCGCACCCCACCCCACCATGGCTCCCAGCTGACACCTTGTGCTGTAAAATAACATGGTGTATGTTGTGTCATTGTCACCCGGCTTCGCTACAGTACTTTTGGCAATGGTTAACCACAGTCCAAAGCACGCATGAAGGATAACTGCTCTCAGCAGGTGCACCTCACGAAACAAGAGGAGCAGCCAATAATAAGCAACCTCTGACCTTTTGTCCATGTCCAATTTCAGCCCCCAGGAGGTCCTTCACAAAAAGCCCAACAAACTTGTTTGCGTGATGCTGTGCGCTTACACTTTACTTCACTACAACAGTTACTTTGACATCATTAATCGCTTTGACCACAATAGTAAATATTATATAAAAATATTCAACAGTGAAACAGTCAAGAAGTAAATGCTTAGGATTTTCCACTACATTGTAACCATCTTATAGGCAGCATGCAGGTCAGGGAAGGGGGGGGGGACAAAAAATTCATACGTCAGGATGGTGGTAAACAAAGAGCTGCCATGAAATCAACAAAAGAATATTTTGTGTGTGTGTGTGTGTGTGTGTGTGTGTGTGTGTGTGTGTGTGTGTGGTTTAACACAAAAAATGTCCCTTTTAACTGGAAGTCTTGCATAGTAGCAAACAAAAGAGTACATTAGCCAGCGCCACTTCTGATCTCTGGTTTGCTGGGGATTTTTCTCAACTGACAAAATCTACAGTAGGCAAACCACCGTGACAACCGTGCCAGTCTGCCATAGCTTCTGTTGTCCTTGCTAGTGCCCCAAGGCACAGGCCAGCTGAGGCCATGCCTGCTTGGTGACATGTCACCCCTATTTATAGAGTCCACACCCCTGTGTGGGATTGGTTGATGGTGGAATGGGAGGGGTCCTGTACAGCTGGTACTTCAAGAAGCTCATAATTCACTTTTGATGGTTTCCCAGATCTGTCCCAACATAGGCTGGAGCAGACCATTTGGTGAGAGTGGCTGAGTTCCTCAAGGTAGATATGTTTGGAAAAGAGCTGTAATTGTACTCCTAAGCAAGACAATGGGTCTAAAATTATTTCTGAAGTAATGCAAAATAATGGAGTGAAGTTTTCAAAGAATCTCCCTGACATCAAACGATTGGATTTGATGGGAAGGGAGAAGCGGGGTGGCCCGTGTAAGCCAGCACCTACACACAGACAATGGATGTCCAGCGTGAAGCAGCTCGGGTTGTGCAGGTGCTCGTTTCTGCTAATACCCAGGACAGAAATGGGGAAATGCATAAGTGAGAATAAGACTGACACTAAACCCACATGACTGGTTGTTGTCTAAACTAATTCCAGTCATCCATGTGCCGGTGTCTCAACACTGAGGTCAAAACGAGTGCACAGGGCAAGGAGAGCAGAAACTAGGATGTGATTAGCAGGGAGCCACTGTTATCCAGCACAACAGTGTGGGCGCCTTGTTGTGAAGCACGAGGCGGCCGTCATTCCACAGCTGTCAGATGCCACTTCCTGGACTTGAATTACTCAGCCCTGGCTGCCCTTTTGAGATGCAGGGGCGGAAAAGGCACAGGTTGGGGACTTGACCCGGATGACATATCTTCCTAAATGTTGGGGAGTCTTTGAAATGGGGAAGGCAAGAAAAAGGAAGAAAAATAAAAACATACATGAGTGCCTGATGGCAGTCAGTGAGACTGCTGCAGGAATTGGAGAGTTGGAAGTTCTTCTGCTGGCATAAGGCCTTCAGGAAACAGCGTGGGCAGCTGCATCGGCTTGGGAGCATGCCCCTGTTCCCATCACGAAGCCAGACTGAGACTCATCCCGCCCACGTCATCATCAGCAGCGACGCCGGCAGACATACAAGGCAATGCGTTGCCCTGGGCGACTTACCACCAAGTTTCAGAGAGGAGACTAAGAATTCTGTGCAGACCATGAGCCATGAGCAGCTGCTCCACTGGTGGCCCACAGATGCCCTGTAGAGCTTTGGTTTAGGAAACTGAGGCTGAGATTTTGCATTTTTTGTCCCTTTACACTGAGATTCCAGGAAACAAAAGCAAATCTCCCATTCAGTGCTGAAACTTTTTCCTCTCAATAAATAAGTGCAAAAAAGCTCACCCTCAAAAGATACTGAAAGTCAAAGAAGCAACAGATGGGCACAGCACGTTATCCTCCAAAATGTTTGCTTATGTGTCTCCTTAGGAATACCCCTAACTAATACAGCAGGCTGGTGAAAAGCTGCTCTATACCGGCACCCAGCATGAAACAACGCCAATCTTCTGAAGCATGCAGAAAGGAGATTTGTAGAAGCACATCGGTTTCAGGGACACCACTTAACCTCCTCTGTCCCCAATATGCCAGGGCTACTGCCTCCCCCATCCCCCACACAAAATGACTGAAGTTTATGGAAATTTTTTCATATGATGGCAAAGACTACTGGCCTCACAACAATTCTGGACTGCCTCAAAACAAATAAACAAACAAACAAGCTACACAGAAAATCCATTAGCATCTTTTAGTCACGAATTTCAACAAGAGACCTTTCTGTCCCTGACCCAGGGGCAATAACCCAGCGTTATGTAAAAGTGAAATGTGATGAGCCTGCTGATGTGTTTTACAGTCACTGTGGGCCATATGCGATTCACCAACAAAGGCCACTTGTTCCTGTCAAAAGGTGCTGAGAATGACGATCAGGGCGGCCTGCGTTGCATCTGCCACAGGCGCTCAGGCTGGCGGTGAGGAAAGCACAGGCACAGCTCTGCTTTCTTGAACAATCACAAGCACATAAACCCTAGAGGTTACTTGTCCATATTTCAATGTAATGGTAGCTATAGGATACATTTTAACATGTCACACAGGAGCAGGAATTCAGACACTCTACTTCGTCTTCACTGCAAGTCACAAACTGTGCTTTGTGGCAGTGCACAACTGTGCCAATATTCGGAAAACAACAACAATTTAAAATACGTATTTGACAAGGTAATGCCTTGCGCTGGGCTGGGTTGACTGCCTGACAGTCATGCACTCATGTTCACAATGGATGTCCAGTGTGAAGAGCAAAATCATGGTTCGTGGGAGAGCAAAACTGCTGAGAGTCACCATGAAAATGTGGAAATGTGCACCAAGGATCTACTGATTTAGCCTTGATGTGTGAGCACACGTCAGCCCGTGGAGGAGAGAAAGGCCTGGAAAAGAGCAGGGAAGGCTGGGATGTGACTCATCTCTGTGCACAAGACAAAATGGCAGGTGAAAGGAGGTGGCTGCGGTAGTCTTTTACTCTGCGAACAACTCTAGGGGTGAACACAAGCCTGAGAGGAGCTCAGGTGACTAAACGTGACAGCCCAGCACTGCCTGCTTGAACAATTCCTCCAGGTCCCTCTCTCTCACCCTGGGTAGACAAGTTCCTCATAAAGACCTCTTTCCAGCACAAAACAGAGAGATGCTCAGTAGGAGCCCAAGACCAAATTCCACAGAGAAACAAGAGAAGTTCTGGGTGAAAGCTGAGTGAATTAATGTCATTTAATGTTCCAGTTTGTATCTCACTTTCAACAACAGCATACAGGAGAATCCGCGCCCTGGCCAATGGAGGGTCCTATATTAGGACATCTAAGCAAAGTGGGGCAACGTGGCAGAAGCAGTAATCACAGTAACTGCCTTGTAAACTGCAGGTGCCTCAGGTATTCCCATGTCATGCGCCATGCGCTAATCTCTCACATGCACGACTGCACAGACCAGAGGGCACAGCGGCCTGGCATTTGTGTTTCACGGCCAAGAATGTGGACATATGACAGCATCTAACACCGGTCACTGTTTTGGGGTCAACACCTGCTTTGCAAATGAAGGCACACAAGTTTGATACACTGCTGTACCTTCACACTTAGAGCACAGTGAACCAAATCTCTCTCTCTCTCTTTCTCATGCACACACACGAGCACACATGCTCCTCTCCCTATCTTTACACTTGTCCCACAGTCCACAGATACTGTGCCATTTAGATCACAGGAAACCATTCCATTTACAAGCAGAGCCATAAAAGCTCACTAGCACGACTGCCCTCCAACACGCAGTGACGTCAATCCCTGCTGTCCTTTTTTCATTGCTACCATGGTGTCCTGCTTCGTTTGCTTCATCTAAGGAGGTCAGTAGGAAGTCCCCAGTTAAACATTCTGGAGACCATGAGATCTAACAAAACAGCCAACAAGTGCCCTTTCCTGTGCATACAAGTTCAAGATCACTTGCAGTGACACATCAGCTGCTATCAAATGGAAGAAAACCAGGAATATGCAGCAATAAGCCCCAGGTTATGAGTTGGCCTGGTTCTTTCATCCCAGAAGCATAGGGCAGGACTTGTGTGAACCCTTTGAGTTTGACGCTACGACCCAGTTTGGCCCAAGTTGGACTGCTTTGTGGTCTGATGCACTCTGCATTATTCATCCCGGCAACTCTTATGCAACAGCGTCATGTGAGCATCTTTGTGTGCAGCCGTGGGAAGCCAGGAACCATTAGGTAAGATGGCTATGCAAATATAAGCCCATTATGCAAGCGGCCTGTTTGTGCAGGCACGCACACACTGACAGACAGTCTCACAGGCATCATGCCAAGCTGGAAGCGATGTGCTTGACCTTGATTCAACACCCCCATTCCCATTTCCTGCTGGTCCCCACCGCCTCCCTTTCTTTTCACCTTGCACACAGGTCACTGAAGGGCCCTGTTGCCGTGGCAACCTTGGGCTGGCCACAGAGACGCGACGGCGCTCGCTGAGCCTGGCTCTCTCCCAGTAGACGGCCGGTGCCCGCCTCCGCATGCAGTTCGGCCCTGGGCCCTGTCCCCATCGGGAAGTCGCGGTGGTGAATCACTCTAGGCTGCGTGGGAGCGGCGGACACGCAAGCTGCAGGGAGACCCAACCCCCCCCCCCCCCCCCCCCACCAGGGATCTCTCTCTCTCTTTCTCTCTCTCACACACACACACACACACACACACACACACACACACACACACACACACACACACAAAGCTCAGCTCATCCTGTCATTAGTTTAGACCTCAGTTGGGATGCCTCTGCCTTTCCCAGCCTCCCCAAGTCGCCACAGCCTACAGTCAGGACTTGTTGGGCCTGACTCCATTTTTCCCTTCAATGGGCTGATATATTGCAGCTATGCTGACTGTCCGTGCCAGAACGTGCTTTATAAATTATAGACGACTAAACAAATCCTTGGCAAGGAGGTCAAGCTTACGGTATCAGGGCATCTTATCAGGGCAACTCCCACCACTTCTCCCTGCCTCTCAAGAAGTCTCTCTCACCATCTCAGTCAGCAAGATAAACCTGATACAGAAGGTATGAGGCATGAACTAATAACTGCCTTTTGAAAATTAATAACACAGAAATAAAGAAAGTAAATACGTACATATTGCACTATATATTCTTTCAGCAGCTGCCTTCAGGGTGCCCAGGCCAAATAATAAAGACATTTATACATTTCCGACAATGATTCACACCAGCTTTTAGGTAACGGAAGAGCACAATTAAAGAGCTTTAATAAAGAGGACAACAATGCAGGGTTGTACGTAGGCTGCTGCAGTGCACCAATATCCCATTTCTGCCGTAAGCATGTTATCGTTAAGTGTGGATTGTGCTGGAAAGGCATCAGAAGTGAAAACAAACCAGAGCTGCAAGATTTATGAGAAAAGTGTTTTTATGATGTTTTGTTGAGTTCTGTGGAAATCCTGGACATGCCCACACATGACAGTTTCAAAAGAAAGAGACAGACCACAACTCCCCCCCCACCCCACCCCACCCCACCACACACTCACACACACACATGCACAGACAGAACTGACCTCACTGCCTAGCTTTAAAAAAACAGTCAGGATCATGAGTTGTCCTTAAATGTCACACTGAACACCAAGTAAAGTGTAGATCACAAGGATGCAGCAACACACACTTGATACACCTGTCCAAGCAGAGCTTCGGGGTTTTCTTGTGGATAAGCGTTGTGATTTGTGTGGGGACATTTCAGCTTTGAGCTTAAGACAGGTCAAGAATTGAAAAGGCGGCACTCCTCACACAATCCTCACGGGCAGTTTTCCATCTGCAGCCACCTGGTCAGAGACACTGACCTGTATGGTGGGGTTGCCACCTTCCAGGAGGGCAATGGCCAACAGAATGCTCTCCTGGAAGATGCGGTCGCTGGTAGCATTCATGATGAGGTCAATGACCAGATCAGATGCTCCCTCTCTGTCCAAGTGGCACTGCACCTCCGCCAGGCTTATTTCCCCATGGCCTAAGCAGCCAGACGCAGATCCTGCTGGTAGCAGACAGAGAGATATTTTTGTATGGAAACAATTAAGGTTCGCAATGCTTTGCTTTTAACACACCTTTGTATTTCATTAACTTCCTGCTGAAACAAAGAATGGCAGAATTTCTCATGGGACTTGAACCTGCAGCCTTCCGGTCACCCATAGTTTGTTGATGATGTTTCCTCAACAGTTCAATGTTGGTTCTGATGGTAAACACACAAGCTGCGTAACAGGAAGCTGATGCTCTCAGAAATACTCGAGAGCCACCAACGCCATTCATACCCAGGAATACATGAATGTCTAATGAGTGGCACTCTGTGAAGCTCCTCAGCACGTCAGCCTAAAGCATTCTGCCTTCCTGCTGTATCCCTTCAGTGAATTTCTGGCTGAATTTGAATTCCTACTTGTACTCTTGTTTTCTTGCCACAGCATATACTGTAATGTCTAATACAGTTTAGCTGTCATTCTAGTCAGTTGAATCCAAATGGATGTGCTGCTTGAGCACAACGTTGGGAGCTGCTTGTGACCTGTGCGGCTCGGGTCCACTGTCACTGCTCTGGGCCGTAAGGGGGCCACCTTACACGGCTGCATGGCCACAAGTACAACCATGCTCAGACTTGGGCATCGTGACCAGGTGCAGCAGGAAAATATTCTCAGAGAAAGTGGGCTCTGGCTTCGTTGCCTGGCAACGGTAATGCCCGAATCGAATGTGGGAGGTACTTCCTGCCGTCTGGGACGTGGCCAAATGCATTAATGACGGGAGATAAAGACAAAACAAGGAGCAGGAGAGTATTCTGACATCTGTTTTGTAGGCTTTCATGACAAAAAGGATTGCGTACACATTTCTTGTCCCAAAGAGCCTTTATGGATCAACATCTTAGTTCAATAAAATCAGCAAGGGTGAGTGACACAGTGAACTGTGGACATCTACCTGCTTTAACCTTTTCAAGTTCAGCATTAATGAAATGTTTCACAATGTGTGTATTCGGTGTAGGGCCTTTCAAACAGGCCCCTCATCAGTGCAAGCCCATGCGTGTCCAGGATGGCTATCCCGAAAGTAACACCTCAGCACCCAGGGTGAGGCACAGTGCGAGACAGCTGGTCGCAATTGTAATGAGAAAATAGTGACATGCAAAAATGTAGATTATACAAATGCAAATCATAAGATAAATCACTATTGTACATACAAATTATAAAAATAAAAAACAAATTTAAAAACTGGTGAATGACTTTTGAGCTGCATCCTGCCTGCGCTGTTAAACACGTGCATGGGGCCGAATGTTTACCACCAGAGTAAATTACAGTAATGAACTTGGAAGTTCATTGCAGGGTTAGGAGACCTTGCTTGTGCATTTCTTCTTTGGATTGAAAGAACAAAGTGACATTATCTGTGTTTCACACACACACTAGAGTGACAAGTGAGGAGCTACACAGCATGTGTTTCCTACCAAACTTGGCACACTACTTTATTTGTCCTTTATTTGGCCAAGCCAACGGTGACATACACAAACACCAGGTTTTTTTTGGCTCACCTGTTTGGGCCTTACCCTGCCCACCTGCAGTGAGCGGGCCATTGCTGAAAGTGGTCAGGCTATCCCTCCTCCCGCCAGGCCTGAAGTTTCCATAGTAACGGTTCACCAGTATCTGCCTGAGTGCTTCGCCCTTTGGATGGAGAGAGCAACCAGGGAAGAAGGAAACGTCAAGAGCCTGGCTTTACTCGGCACCCCACCACACTGGGAGGTGCGGGGGTGGGGAGATGGGACACACAGACACACAACACACGCACACACCACTAAGCATTCGCTGGGCCTACACAGAGCTGTTTCATAAGAGTTGCTAGATATTTACCATGAGCTCACTCCAAACCTCTAAAGGATCTTAACACTGAATAAATTAGCATTTATTTCTGCGACATTCTCACACCAAAATGTTGACAGAGGACAAAACATGGTGATGGGGTAATACCTAAACACAGATGATCTAATCTTTGAAACAGCAGGAATCTCAGCAGAGATGTACTTTGAAAAATGCGATAATTTGTCTCAAAGGAAATAAACTAGGGATAAGCCTGCTTTCATGCCTCTTTAAGAGGAAGTGGCATCTGTAGTCTGGAAGCAAGCAGGAACCGAGAACACCGGCCTCAGAGGAAGACATGGAGGGCACGGGGGATGAAGGTCACAGCAAAATAGGGGTGGGAGACTGAGTCAAGTAGGAGGAACAGATGATCCTTGGATCTCGAGTCTGAGAGCTGGTGTTTGGCAGAGCCGGTGAAAGTGGAACTAGTGCCGCAGAACTGGGAATTCATGTCATTGCGACTTTCATAGCACCTCCTACGGGTTGGCCTACGGTCACTGACCACAAGGGCAAAGCCACCTCCTTAGAACAGCATATGGCTATTCAGCAGTAGCAAAGAGTTTGAAAAAAAAAAGTAAAAAAACTGAAATGTGATGAAAATTAGTAGGAAATTAAAAAAAGGGGAAGTGCCATGACACTGCAGAAAATTACTAGGAGCCACAAGGAGAAGTTTAGTGAAGGGTATGCAACTTGGGGTGGTCAAGTAGAAACTTTTTTCCCCCAGAGAAATCATCACAAAAAAAGATGAGGGGGGGGGGACAAAAAAAAAAAAAAAAAAAAACTATGTGGACTTAACAGTCACAGAATTACTGTGACTCTTGCAAAAAAATAATGTTAATATTAATGATACAGGAAGTCTTTGTGACATTATGCTAATGAATCATTTCAAAGTTGTCTTCTACCTGCTCTCATCTTCTTGACCAATAGAAAATGTTACAGTATCACCAAGACCTTCGAAACCTGTGTTCAAAACACAAAGCTACAGAATCCATTTTTCTACAACAGCTCAAAAGTAAAGAACCAGCAGCTGAAAATCCAGCTGCTCCTCGGTGATGCGTTCATTACTGGACCATTATATTTCCAAGTAAAGGTGCAGATTTACAGAGCTTCCGTCCATTGACTTTTCTCTTTTTAGAAGAAATCATCTTGTAAGTAATCATCTAAAATGATCTGGTAACAAAAATTAGATATAAAATGACGGGAAGGAAGCAGTAAAGCAAGAAGTTGCGGGTTTATTTTCAGACATTTGTCTCATTCTTTTGAGGGAAAAGCAGCTTTAAAAGCTTAATAAAGCTGCCGTAAAATCAGTAAACATATATATGTATAAATAACTGGTAAACATTGACAAACAAATCAATAAGGTAAACCAATGAACAGAATTAATCAACTTCGCCAAAGGAGATTACATGGGAAGATGGGTCTGATTTCACAGCAGAAGCACACACAACATCACAGCGCTGCCACAACTCTAGTGCAGCTGCACAACAGTGGAGCACAGACTGCAGGTGGGAGGAGAGCAGCGGGTCTGATCTGTCAGACAAGCAAGCGGGGTGAGGATGCAATTCACGGTTGGTTTATGGTCTACTGTTGTCAAAACTGTTGCCGGTCACAAACAACATGATCACCTACTGTGATTTGTTGCAAAGGCGCTCAGTTCATGGCTCTGACAACAAATTCTGCATTTGTATTTGCTGCATCAGGATGGCTGTGGTCGGGTGGGCTGGCCATGGCTTCAAGGCAGTGCTACATGGATGCAGGCCAGAGCTCGACCCAAAGCACCCAATGAGCCCAGGCTACTTCACTTGTGTGCCCAAATGCACTGATGTGCAGTACAAGTCAAATTACTGAGACACACGATGGACTTTTTGCTCATGCTGGTGTCACTTATTGCAACAAAGCCTACAGTAAAGCTAACAAAGCAGACGAGTCCGTTTACAAATGATTGCAGTCTGAAGGAAAAAAGAGCATAACATAATACTTAATTCTTGAACACTTTTAAACTTGGGAAGCCTTCATTGAAAACCAATAAGAAAGCGAGAGAGCAACAGAGGTGATTGCAGGGGATCTTTTAAAAAGCAGAACACCTTGTCATTCAGTGCCAAAAAGATGAATTTAACTTTAATAAATCACCATTAATAAATACATAGCTTGGCCTGCAAGGCAAATATTGGCTGCAGCAGAAAAAAAAGGCCAAAAAAGCCTCTGGTTCCCTCACATTTGCATTACCAGTACAGGTCTGCCAAAGGTAACTAAAATTATTTTTATTTATAAATGAAATATTTTACTGGACGATACTGAAACTTTTTATACAGATTAGAGCGAACAATATTTAGAGGACAAAGTACAAGCCAGTCTTTGCCATCTGTGAGCAGAGAGTGCTGCTGTCCTGCTGCCATCATCTCTGTCTCAGGGGACTCTCCTTGGGGTGGCAGCGGGTCTAGGGGTCAGTGCCTCTGTAGCCCCTTGTTGTTCATTAGATTTGCAATAAGATGGAAGCGTTCAGCAACAGCTTTTCACAGTTACAGAGAGCCACTGAGTATGGAACAAAATGCATGCACGCGCACACACATGCGCATATACGCACAAATACACACTAAGGCATTGTGTTGTGACAGTCAATGAACGTAAAGAGTTATGGTAGCGGAAAATAAGTCACAGATTGACTAGATGTGATACGAACACACAGCGGAGAGTTGAAGCCAACAATACCCATGCTGCTGGAAAGGTGGGAGGGCGTTTACATACCCTTTTCTGATCCTCCAGTTGCTTCTGAGGCTGGTTTGGATCTAATTCCTGACAGTGAAGGGAGTTAGCAGAAAGCACGCACATCAAAAGAAATGTGGGGAAAAAAGGAACAGACAAAAAGGTGTTAATACGCTGCAAATTAGTCAGTTTATCCACATGCAAGAACTGGGGCAGATCACCTCACTCTCTTAACAGAGTATGAAGGGAGGTGGGTGTGTGCAATGGTGTAACCATGCTGGGGGCACTGACAGAGTCCCTCTAGGCTAAAATAAGTGGCAAAAACATGCAGGGCTAGGAGGATAAGAAGGGGGAAAAACAACAAAAATAAAACATTTTTGGATGTTTTGTTGCAACAGAATATTGTGCACAGGCCTATGAAGTGCATTGGAGGCCTGGGTATCTCATCATGCAGGAACAGTGGACATCATTTTGAATTTCACTGAGTAGCCTGCTTATGGCTCATATGTAATCCATACAGAAAGTAGCAACCCCAGCCACAATCTGAGCACTGCTCCACTGCAGCTGCAGCCAGATTCAAGCCCTGCTCGTTACATAAACTCTCAGCAGGTGCCTTGTAGACAGTGGGTAGGGATAAGCTTGGAACAACATGGGCTTCATACAGGTTACATAATGGGCCACAGCAATACTGACACAGTGCTGCCAGTCCCAGCCAACAGCCCCACCAGCCCAGGATTTCCCTGCAGACACCTGAGATGGATGGAAAGGGTCCCCATGGGAGATGGCTGAAAAAAGTGAAGAATCAAAATTTAAAAAAAAAAAAAAAAAGGGGGCATGTAATAGTAGTGAGAGATTGGGGTTGGGCACACTGGGAAGGAGAAACATGGCAGTGGTCATCCCCTCCTACATGACTTAAATGGTAAACATGAAGTTGATCTCTGACTGGCAACAACCCATACATGCAAAGCAGGAGCAGGTATGGGTGTTGGACACACCTCAGTGGGGGCTTCCGGTTCAGGTGGAGGGGCCAGCTGATTGGGAATAAAAGTCGTGGATTAGTGAAGTTACTACACCCTCTGTCCACAGTTTCCTCACCATTTCCAGACACCTCCATCCCCCACACCACCACCAAGTATGCTTCATTCAAAGCTGAGCACTCTGGCCAGCAACAGCCCTCGGGGGTGTTCTAACAGTGGGGTGGGGCATGGTCTAACCACGGTTCATCTAATAGCTGATGACCATCATGTGGCCAAAAACAGCAAAAACAAGACCCAGCAAAATTAACAACATTAACAACTAACAAGGCCTAAAAGCCAGCCACAGAGATAAACAGGGGACAACAAACATGGCCCAGACTGGCCCTTGCAGCACTCAGGCACTCCTGTTACCAAGGCAACAGTCAGCACTACTAGGCAGGGCATGGCAACCTCTACAGTGACAAAGTATTGCTCCTCAACACCTAAGCTCATAACAACAACAGGGTAAACTGTATTTTTGTATGTTAAAAAGCAGTTTCTCGACATGCTTAACGAAAAAGATACCACTGTCAGGGACGAGATGTGAAAAGAGCGGTCCGTCTACATGTCAGTCTAGTTGACAGTGCCACAAGGATGAGCGACAGTCACTTCAGGTGTTTGCCTGTACTGTGGACAAAAGACAGCTGGACCAGTGATGCTGAAGCTGGGCAGGCACTTGTGCCAAAGCCACGGAGGCAAATGAACCTTGTGAGTCAGCTGTGCTCTCGTGGGCAGCACTGGCAATAATAACCACAGCAAAGCACAGTGGCACATCCAGCTCAGCCTGCAGAGCAACAAGACACAACGCTTAACAGTGCAGAAGGGACAGCTGGGACTCCTGCAGGAGAGATACAAGCAGGACACAAAGACAGTGCAACAACAAAAAACTTCTGACCAGGAAATGAGAGCAGATGCTGCCCATGGCATAGGAAATAAAGAAGTTTTATTTTGTGCAAGCAATATTATGCACATCACAGTCAGTACAGCCTGACCGTTTTACATGAACTAAAAGGTGGTGGATGGTGGGCAAAAACTGAGATTTTTTTTTAAAGTTTGGCTCATACTGCCCCTTTCCGAAGGGCTTTTTCAGTCGCTCAGATCTTCATGGGGAATGGATAGGTCAACATGTTGTGGATTCCCGCAGTTTGGCAAGATGGCGCTGCATACACGCAGTGCCTGGAGCAAGGAAATGTGCCGTGTGGGGGCGTCGATCTTTCAGGCAGCGCTCTGATCAGTAAAGGAGATACGAGGAGCACCAGAGCACAGAGGCTCCTCCTACTCTGCCCCACCATGGCAGTAAATGCGGCTGAGTAATTACGAGACCGACTAGGAATCTCCCTCAGCCTGACTTCTGCTTATTTCAATAATCCATTTGCACGTAACAGCGATGTTCATGCACAAAAACGGGCAGCTGAAAACATCAGCTCTTCTATGGGTCAGCCTACTGAAAGGGAAGAGATGCCTGAGGGCATGGCCAGTTCCTGTATCCAGAACATTCTTGCCATTTTGGGCCTCGAGGAACTGAAAGGACTTTGCGAAAAGCACTTTACAAATTTTTCTTTCAGTGCCAACTTGGTTCAATTTCTCCAATACATTCAAGGGTTTCAAGTGGTTGCTAACATCTTAGACAGAAGAGTAGGAAGTAGTTGTTTACTACAGTGCTGTATTTTTCTGTGTTGCTTAGAATCGGGCAAATCTGAGCTTTTCATTCATTGCTAAGCAAGTGAAACTGGGTCCCTTGCTTTTCAGGAGTCAGTTCATCAATTATTCAGTTGGTTTTATGCCCATAAATCAAACTTTAACTTCTGTAAATGGAATTTTATTTTTGTCAGTGAAAGAAAAATGCTCATCAATAATTAACATAAAATAGTCACTGCTACACAGTCGGGCAGCCACATTATATCCCTTAACACCACACGTGTCAGGCTGGTGATGGCAACACCACTTATGTACAAATTATTCCACTGAACCTTTCTTTTCTCGATAAAACTGACACAGGAGTCCAGTCAGCCACAGTCCGTGCCCATCAAATTGCATCACGTAAAATATTCAATGTTTCTGCAATCAACAGGCTACCGGTATAAGACGAGAACAAAAATGTTTCCCAGTTACTGCTTTTGGCATGACACCGGGACATAGGATCTCTGGGTGAAAAACACATTTGGGATGTGCGGGAGGGCTGACACCATGGTGTCCCAGGAGCCAGTTTGGACACAATGACTGCACACCTGGAAGCCCTGCTGCATTCCTGAACAATGAGGAGAGGCTGACGCAAGGGTGAATGCAGGTTCAGTGAGCTGTGAGAAACTCAGCTCTGTGGTCACCAGCAAAGGCTTCCTATCTCACTCTCAGATGAGTATCTGAGGCGTTGGATACCAAGAGATAACGCAGTGTTGTCTTCAGAAATGAGAACTCAAACAACCCCTCCCCTCCCAACCCCCACATGAACATATTTTGATATGCACTACAGAACATGCGCACAGCAGGAGAAAGCACAAAGCACACTGCTGGTTTAATGAACCTGGAACAAACAAGGCCTTGAGGGTTGCTGGTTCGTGTTTGTTCTGGTCCCATACATTCACAGACTTGTCCATCCGCTTCAGGAGCCAAAAATTCTCCATGTTCTGCAGGTTAATTCTGCTGTTCTGCACTACAACACTCTAATGTCAGCGCAAACATGAGCAAGCATGTCACCACATCCACCAAATAACATCTGAATGCAGCACAACAGTAGACTGAAGCAAGACTGGCTGGCACTGACTTCAAGTAAAGTAAAAGGGCTCCTTGCCTGGGGAGGGTTGGGAACAGGGCCAGAAAGCAAAACGCAGAGCAGAAAAAAACTTGGCATTCCAAGGCGAGATCCACTGGCCGGTTTTCCTCTCCCCTGCCCTACCCTGCCCGTGCGGCTCCTCCCTGTAACCCAGTTTGGTGTGGGCAGAAACTCCCACAGGTGCTGCAACAGTTAACAGGCACTGACTGCCAGGGGCAGCAGATCAAGCCAATCCCCTCCCCGTGTCCCCACCCAGCGCCCCCAGCACCCCACACGAGGCACTGCCAGTATCTCTCGGTAAACAGCCCTGCCGCACTTTTATTGGCAATTACTGCTGAAGGTCACACATCAGCGGTGAGTCTGAATTCCAGGAAAAAACCTAACGGCAGGTCTTATGCAACTCCAGCCTGAGAGTTGGCAGCAGCCCAGCACCCAGCCAGGGAAACTAGGACACTGGTCTGGCATTTGCGGAAATACACACAGTGCCCCCTGCTGGGGATTCCTGGCGACACAGGGGAGGACTTCCTGTTCTGTTAATGTGCTTGAGAGGATACACGAGGACAGAGCAGTCTCAAGCGCTGCGGTCCGAGGCAAGTACTGTTGAGAGTGACGGAGCAAAGTAAGGCAGGATGCAGAAACATGCAAGAAGAACATAACATCTGCCCTCAGAGTGTGGGAACAAGAGCTGAGAAGGAGAGACTGAATGAACTTCGGGTCTGCTTCCTTTACTAATGTACACGACTAAGAAGTGAAAAAGCAAAAGGCAGGATATGAACTGGCACAGCAAGGCACGAAGCAGAAAAAGAAGTGACCAAGGCACAGCAGGAAGTGAAAGAGAGCTGAGATTCACAAACTAAATCTCAAGCTGCCAGAAGGAATATCAAAACAAGTACAATCATCTGGCAGTCACTGAGGAAGATGCACGCACGAATACACGCACGCACAAGACCAATTCCTCTGCCCCTCTCCAGTCAGCTTGTGCTCACACAAGCTCTTCACTGTGTTCCTAAGAGCATAACCTCACCCCAAACTTCTGACCTTTTGTTGGGACAAAAAATTTAATCCCTTCCAAAATGTTCTCTCCCAACTGCAAAACAATGTATCACTGCATGCAATGGCTTATTGTGTGGTGAGGGGTATTGTGTTTGGCAGCACACACTGGCAGGCCAATGGGAATGGGGTTCATGGGGTAAACAGGCTCGATCTTGGGGCAACCTGGAACAACCTTCAGTAGTAAACCAGCATGAAGAAGGCACTTATTTGGCCATGTGGCCTTGGAACGTCATCACAGACAGGATCTCAGCCAAAGCATTCTGCTGGCTTTAACCCTCAAGTTCCTCAAGGTTGAAGCTCCTTCCTTACCATAATATATGTTGATGCACCTGGTGCACAAACTAGCTTGTTGTCATGGCTGTGAAACAACTAGTATCGCCTCTCCCTCATCATCCAGGGAAACCTATTCTTAGCCAGGTACCAACCAGAGCTGCTCATGAACCCAGGAAGGCAGTCATGCCCAAGCATGGCCTGTGATCCCAGAAGGCCTGCTGTTGGCAGAAGGAAAAGCAGGCTGCCTGTGTTTATTGCTCTCATGTTTGAATGGATGTCACACTTCAAGATGGAGGTAAAATACAAAACTGGGTAAATGGTAACGGGCCAGAAGTAAAATGGGAAGAAAAGAAAATTTAAAAAAAACACATCTCGCTCGATATAGGCTTGTATCCCAAAAAGTCAAATCAATCCAGCCAGTCTCACACTGCCATTTACAGACTCTTGCTCTGATTGGCTGCAGCCTATCTACATCAAAACAGATGAAAACAAGGGCAAAAACATGCGGAAAATTCAATGTGCAATGCTGCCTGCTTCTCATTCCAAACTGCTGCTGGTGTCCTTAGAGAAGGTATTAATGCAGTGGTCTGTGTGGTGTTAGATGTAAAGGCATCTTCTCAAAGAATCTTCCACCCACTAGTACATTCTCCCCAACCGTAACTCATGGGCAGCACTGCTGCCCTCTTGGGTTGAGTTGCTGAGATGCTTTCATAAGCTGCATTTACAGCATGGCTTCAGTAGCTATTAATACATGCAGCTGCTTCCCAGGAGGCTTCCAGAGCTGAGGAAGACGAGAACTACAACCCCTCCCTCAGACCAATGCTGCCCCATCCCCAGATCCCTCTCCAGTTCAGCTTTAAATTCTCCTTTCAGCACAGACAGACCACAAGGAAGTGGCTGAAATCTTGCGTCTAACTGATGGGCAAGGTCACCTCCAGATAAGCATTAAGTTCACTTAAGGGAGCGATATGGCTCATCTCCATTTCCACTGTAAGCAATGAGAGCACAACACAGGTCCCATAACCTTTCAGCCCTCAGCATCTTTATTATGTTTCCAAAATGAAGAGAATTTCACCCCATTTATTTACTCTGAGCCATTTAATTATGGTGCTGCTTCTCAAAAACAAAACATTTCATTAAAAGGAATTGCATTAAAGCACAAAGTATCAAACAAAGTTAAGAGGAAGCATGCCAACTTGCATGCAAGTATGCACATACACACGCACACAGCTTCCTCGCGAATACTGTGGTGAGTGCAGTGTGTTGGCCCAGTGGTTTGCCACCTTTTAAGCTGGCCCATCCCACTGATGACATAGTTTCAGCTAAATAGCAACAATGTTGACAAAGAACCAAGTCTCCAGGAAACAAAACGCCATCCGCAAGGCCACAAAAACTTCAAATCCATGGTATTCATGTAAAAATACTACATAGTTTATAGGCTGTACATCATCCTTTGTATTGCTTTACCTTCACATAGGGTCAATAAATTCTATTTTTTCAATGTTTTTTAAAGCAAAATAAAGTTTTGCTTCCTATTGCAGATGACAGCAACTGTACAGCACACCTTATAGCAAGCAAAGCCCTGCTACCTGGTGTTGGGGCAGCAATGCCATCACAGGTAACGTACAACATGCACAGTCAGATTGTCCATCACATGCACAAATGGTGGTGGCTGCTGAATCACACGGGAGCAGGGCAAGGCCACAGGCTACCCTTAAAGTACAGGGACACAACACAAGGAAGCTTAAAGATCTCCTTACTGGTCTTGACAACATGGGTGAATGAGGCCAAGAAATGCAGTGACAAGAGGGTGGATGGACAGACAGTCAGGCAGGCAGGCAGGCTACAAGTTGGCGCTAGAAGACAGAAATACATCACTGGCGAGACAGAGCTGTACACAAAGTGAAGAAACAAGAAAAACGATCACAACCTCAGCCACATCCATTTCATCATCAAAGGCAATCAGCTGGAAGAGAAGAGTATAGAGGGACAGTTAGTATGGGAAGCTGTGACTGGTCAGTTTAAAGCTTAACAAAGCTTGGGGCTCAGTGCAACATCTAAAAAAAAAAAAGTCTTAATTAAAAGCACATACCATGTCTGTTAGTAGAGTACACAGAAACTACACTATTCTAAAGCAGTGGCCAGGATCAGTCAAAGCTTTACAAATTAGTAATGAAGTATCTACACAGCCTGCAGAAAGCATTAGTCTTGAGGTGGTTAATGCATGATGGACCTACTGACAGCATATTCCTCCACACTACAGTTCCACATTCTCCAAACACTGGAAGGTAACTGAGAATGTCCCGGGGACTGGGCTGCTCCTGCCTGATCAAACATGATGCCTTCATCATCCTGTTTGCCATGTACTATATGCAGTTGATCTTCTGGAGCTGTGAGGAACAAAAAGGGCTGGTGTACACATGTTGCCTCAAGACAGCATAGCCTGGATGTGCACCTAATTCCTAGAGTCACAGGTCCTGACAGCCTCATTGAGAAGCTGAAGAGGAAGCTATTACAAATCCTGGAAAAGGCAGCAGGCTTGGGTCACATAAAGATGTACTTTGTAGCCAGCCGTGTGCAAGTCTCACCACTGAGTGCTGACCAGCAGCTGCAGAAACAGAGCTGCCAGAGAGGAGAAAATCAACCAGCCAGGCAGCTGTGAGTTGATGTACGGTGTTTTTTTTGTCAGTGCGATAGCGCATGTGAGGTAGGAAGGAGGAACACGGAAATGGTGCCGGTATTAATGTTTAAGTATCACTTTGAAACATCACAGCAATGACATCTAATGAAGTTCCCTAATAACTAGCCACACGTCTAAGATTTTCCTGCACATTTTATTACCAATTCTGGTGAATGGAATGAGATGTCTAGAGGAAGGAGTTTCATGAGATATTAAACATTTTACACTGTTTTATGAAAGAAAAGGAAAAAAAACTGTTCAACAGGAAAATCAACTGCATGTGCAGCACATGTACTTGGATACTGAAGTTCGGGTAGCTTAGAATCTGGCTGCCTGACCAAAGCAGCGGAAGGGCTAATCCCTTACACACAGAGCTCTTGCACTCTGTGCATCCCCAGATGCCTTGAAAGCAGCTGAATACTTGTACCAGACCGAAAAGCAGCAAAGCAGGGACTCAGTCAGTCTCTCTACAGGTGCTAGCTCACAAGACTTCTGGCTGCTGGGGATCATTTCCATCCCAGATTCTTCCGCCTGCCACCCACCCTGGTCCTGCCTCAGCAGCAACCCCCCTGCTTGGTCGCAGTACCTTTTCTCCATAACCGCGGTCCTTGGTCATCATCTCCCGCAGTGTTTGCAGCACTTTGATGCAAAGCCTTTCTTCATTTTCCTCCAGAAGCTGCTTGGTATGCTTGATGAGCCTGACAGAGGGGGTAAAGGGGCAGAGTAGCCAACTTAATGATAGGACAGGCATAGGGGTTTTCAAATGGAGGTGCTACAAAGCAGAACACACAACAGCTAGCAATCACTTTGATGGGTTATAGGTTCAAACCACAGATGCACCCTTAAAATGGTGTTACTGTGAAACCCATCAGACTAAATGTTCCTTATGGATGCTGTTATGGCTGTATGAAGCACAAGAGAAACAAGGTGAGCAAACCTTTGAAAGGAGTGCGGCCTGCCTGCACATGGGAAGTGGCAGGGTAACCACACTCTTGAGCAAAGCACTTAATCCAAGGGTTTTGGTAAAGAGTACCTGTACAACCTGGTCAAAGGTAAACAGATACTGAAGTAGCACCACAATCATTTCAGTGCTTTGTGATGGTGTAACTGTGTGCCAGGCAGAACAGTAGCTAAGCGGTCGAATCTAGACAAAGCTGTGGACATAAGCAGTGATGCAATCCAAAGCCTCCAACATTTGCTTTCAATCACTCAGACAGCACACAACAACAACACGTGGCAGTTCAGCAAAGCTTAAAGTAAAATAATCCTCTGTGAGACACCTGCTCAGGGAGCCATGGGCTTAATGCAATACCTCCAGCCAGGCTGCTGAGGTGTGCCGGAGGCCTGCTGGCCACAGCACTGGGACGGCCATGTGCAAATAGGCACGGTGCTGCATGGGACTGTGACATAACAGCACAGCCTTTGTAGAGGGTTGCATTTATCAGGCTTATCGAGGACACGTCCTTAAAACAGGGTGACAAACGCAAGCAAACTACAGAAGATGGGACTGGGTTTTGTACTGCAGCGAGGTTCAGCACAAAAAGGTACACAAGCAGTCTCCTGCGATGAGTGACATGGAGCCATTCAGCTGCAACTATAGCACAACAAATGCTGCAAGCATTTTATCTGCCCTTCCCCTCACTTGGTTTAATTCAGAGTAAACCCCTTCCACCAAATCCATTCGGGAAATGACGCGCAAAGCATTCCAAAAAATGAGTTTCATTCTGGAAGGAGGTTGGTTTTGATTTAGCCTCAACAGCTTTCAGAGAGTTAAAATAATACACAAAGATTAATTTGTTCATAATTAAATAATTGAAAAGTATACATGCTTGGCTTGTTAGACAGCATAAAGTGCATTGTCTCAATAAATAATTGAACATGACAAAATAAGAGCTTTGAAAATGTGGCTTAGGGAGAAAACAAGATGTCACAACTTGATTTAATCTATTTTAGCACATGTAAGAGTGCTATCAGAGTGCTTCAGAGCAAACAGAGTCAAAATGGGGGGGGGTGCATTAAACCAGTGAGGAAGAAACAAGGGAGGTGGAGGCCCTATGAGAAGGATGCAGCAGGACAGGGCCTGAGCAGAGGTGATACAACGTGATGGAAGGGCAAAGAGCAGCTGGGGCAACGGGCACCTTACTTGGAGATGAATCCACCACTCTCGCATTTCCTCCGTGCATCTGTATTCTCTGGGAAGAGCAGCTCTGGTCGATGTAGCACATCCACCAGCACTGACAGCTCAGCCTGAACCAGCGGGCGGAGTCGGTCCTCCAGGGCCGAGACAATATCCTGCAGAGGACATCACTGTGTTTGTGCACAGCTTTCCCAGACAGCAGGCCAACAGTGAATACGGGAACACACGCCAGCCCTTTCACCCCTTTTCACTCTTTAAATCCATGACGTACAGCTGCTAGCCCTATAAACAATTATTTTCAGCAACCCTTTGGTAAGAAACAAAAGGAAGTGTATAAGAGATTTGTATCTCTCATCACAGTAATTCTATAAGTGAGAAATATGTTTATAAAGAGAGAGGAACTGGGAAACAAAGTTGGCTGGACACGAGGTGAAGTTTAGCTGCCTGCGGAAAATGAGCCCCGGTTCTGCAATCCCTCTCCTTAGCAACAGTGCAGCTGAGTAAAAGAGAAAGGAATGAACTGTACAACCTCCCAGTCACACTGCCCCCAGGGCAGCAGATCTGTGCCGGAAAAGGGACTTTGGGGCTGCGGTTAACCACCGCATTCACGGGACCACGTTGCAATCCAATCCCATCATGTCAGACATGTTCTCTCATGACGCTTCCCCACCCCAGCTCCCCTACTTGTGGGTATAAACACTTCCCCAACCAGCAACCATTCTTCCCTCGAAATCAGCCATCATCCTTACCACTAAACCATGCTTTCCTCAGCAAGCTGTGCCGCGCCACTGATGCAATAAGAACAGCTTCACATTGCCACAGTCTCTGGGCTCAACCAATAGAATTTGCGTCTCTAACATGCAAGTCCCAGCACTTAGGCAAATTATTCTGATGGTGAGCTGTATACTAACCATGATGTCAACCTAGTCCTTGTCATCAGCATATGGCTAGAAATCCAGGCCTGGAGTCATGCTCTATCTATCCACTGCAGTGTACTGCTCCTTCCCACCCATGTGAAAAAGAAACTGCAGAGCTGCATGGAACAGATCTGAACAGATCTGTGATCTCAGAGTTTGCCTTGTCTCGGTCTGATCTACTATGGTACTACTGGTTTTCTCTGGTAAACCAATTGCGGTCCAAATAAAACGCTGGTCTGACCCACAGTGCCATTCACACTGCTGTACACCCCATTTCCCAGTCAGGCTTCCCCAGTTTCCAACTCAGTGCAGTTTCGTTGTGCTCACCTGAAGGCGTTCAATGATGTTCCTGTAGTCGCGCGAGGCTGTCAGTGTCGAATCCCTTCGAGCAGCATTGCGGGCTGACATCCTCCAGCTCAGCGCTGTCTTCTGCACAATGTTGTTGGACTTGACAAAGAGGTTGTTCACCTGGCTGTCCAAATCTACTGGTATGGCTATTGCTCGACTTTTGGCTGCAGAGGAATCATCATTCCAGTATACAAGTGGTCAGCAGTGAGGTGTAAATTGTAAATTAAAGGGCTGCAAAGATAAGCTTTACTGCTGCTTTCATATCAAACAGGCAAACTTCTAAGGGCATTACATTTAAGAACAAATACGAAAGTAGGAAATGGTATAAAATGGCCCCAGATCATGTTTTAGTTTCGTGAAAAGACAGGGTGATAGCACATAGCATTGTCCTGGCTAATGAAAGAAGAGCTGAGAGTAGAAGGCCCTCTTACCCACATCAGACAGCACCTTGATGCAGCTCTCAACAGAGGCTTTCTGTGTGGGCATGAGCCAGTTGCAGTGGTAAACCCTGAAGACCCCCTGCAGGAGCTGAACAAACACTGGCTGTCGAGTCTACAGGACAGGAGAGAAGATGTAGAGAGGTGTGGAAGAACAGGGCAGAGAAGGAAAGAAACAGAGTGGCAGCAGCAAAGAATGAAAGAAGACAGAGCAGATGTACAAAAAGAGACTCAGATGTGAAAGGAGATGGAATAGAGCACAACAGGTGAGAGACAAAGGTGAAAGGATGTGGTAAAGAAGGAAGAAGAGAATGGAGAATGCAGAGAGGGAAAGAAGAATGAAGAGATCAGGTCAGAGTCAGCACCGCAATATATCCATTTTGCATCTCATTTAGAAGCCTAAGCATAAGTTTAACCTTCGTTCTTACCGCCACATCTCTCTACACGCATGTTTTTTGAAGTGGTCAAAATGAAGGTGTTACAGTGGAACCAAACGCTCAGTAGGAAATCAACAGAATTGGAGCATGAACTTGACATATCAACTTATGAAGTATAGCCTGGCTGCTAAGCACTGCTATAAGACAGACTTTCACACTGAGCTCTGTTTCATTCTGTCAGTGGATAAATGAACACGTTTATTTTTGGTTATGCATATTTTGCAGGAAATCCAGAATTACAAACAAGGTGTACACTTGCTACAAAAAATGTTTTGCTATAAATGAAAGTGTGAAAAACTTCAAAAAGAATTTTGGCTGTTTTAAAAAAAAAAAAAAAAAATCTGTAAGGGTACGTCATGCAATGACAAAATGCCATTGTTCTGGCAGATCCTACCCACAGGTAAAAGGAGCTATGAGTACATGAGGTCTGGAAAGAGGATCACTACAGGGTGAAGCAAAGAGCCAAGTGTGAATGTCCATCCCCACTCCCATCCACACTACACAGTACTACAGCACCATGATAAGTCACTGCACTGGGAAGAGGAGAAAGGAATACCTCAGTTATTTTGCCCAAGATGGAGGCCTGTTGTGAAATAAAGATGAATTAAACAGAGGTAGAAATGCGTGAAACCAACATGGAACATGTAGCCTATGGCCTGCTGTGCCAGGCCCATCAAAGTGAAGGCCGCTGAGGAACAGAGCTCAGTTTTGGATTTGCTTAGCTGAACCACTATAAGACTTCTGTGTTCATTTGAAGCACACGATGCAGCAGGGACTCTGCTTATCCTTAACTGATACAGTAAGAAGACCCTGCTGTACAGAATTGGTAACTTATATAAAAACACTGCAGAGGTAAACAGAGGCATCAACAAAATAAACTTGCATCCTCCATGCTGATTCATCGAGTCTAATGGCCTATAGTCTAATGCCAACACCAAAAGTGGAGGGGGATTTGCTATTTCTTGTTAGTATGGGAGTCTACAGTTGGTTGTCCAGGTCATCATTTACTAACCAGGGAAATAATTTGTTTCAGCAATTACACAAAAACTATCTTACAGCTGTGGCTGATGTATAGGCTAGAGCATTTGGGAAGCAGATGAGAGGCCCAGGGAAAGGAGCTTGGAAGTAGGAGGTTGAAGTGGTTAAGGCTGGTGTAGTGATAATCCACATTTGGAGGAAGAGATCTATTCCAGTAAGGCAGATAGGGCATTCTTCGCTATAGGCAAACAAGCCTCAACTTCATCACAAGAGCCACCTCCAAGCACTCCCTGGAGGGATGTGACTAAGGATTGTAAAAAAGAAAAGGAGTCACATTACATATCCAAGAGCAACGGCCCACTGAAGGAGAAAGGCCATCTTTGTTTATGTCAGCATCCGCCACAGCTGGTTTGTGGTTTCTTATGAAAGGGCCTTGCCAAAATCTGGAAAGGGAGTCAAAGTTTCCTTGCACGATTGCCCCAGAGTACAGTTCCCTTGAACTGTGTACTTCCTCAAACACTTCATGATGCAAGACGTGATGCAAGTGAGGCGATTCTCCATGAAGGAACAAGGAGGAGTGTTGGGGTGGGGTGGGCAGCAAAGCAGTCTAACACCTATTCATATACGTACTGATACTCACATACATGTGATGCGCCACCTATGTGAACGGATTGTCAGTATCAGAAGGAACCATATCTGGCACAACATCTGCACTATCAGTTCAGAAACAACCTCTTCACCCCAACCACACATTACTCTGGAAGCCACATGAATGAAAATAAACCAGGTTGAGTACAACTTCAGTAATACACACATGCATTCAAATAAGTTCTTTATGTTATCACTTACTGACAATCTCTCCAGTTTCAGAGTTTAGAAAGTGTATTTGCCATTTTGAAGGTAATGACAACTTGAATCAATCCTACAAGCTTTAATTTGTGAGCTCCAATGTAATGCCATTAGAAATATCACACTCAGTCCAGTTGTTTCACATTTCATCTGCGCTGTCTGCATGGGATGCTGCCTGTTGTCCTGTACTGAACTGATCGGTGAACTTGAACTGACTCATGGACCTTTGCCACAATCTCCTTTGGAAGGAGATTGTGGCAAAGGTCCAAGCTCCTTGTTCCTTCATGGAGAAGGAAAGATTGTAAGAATCAAGTTAATAGACAAAGGCAGCATGGACAGATTCTAAAACGGAGCAGCTCCGAGAAGGAGTTCTGTAGGCCTGCTCCCCCTTCTCTCAACACATAAGCCCCCTATGTGTGTACCTGGAGGCTGGTGCTCTGGTCAGAAAAAGGGGAGCTGAAGAACGTAGTGACGATGCCCATTACTGTCTCAGTCACGTAGCGCTCCAGGATGGTGTCTGCATGCTTTCTGTCACTAGTGTTGTTGCAGACCTGTGGGTGGGACAAAAAATGGCAGCCTTCTCTGAGTTGGCATGAAATTTGGTGATGGTTTTTCACCTATTTATGCAACATTAAACAATTACAGCAACTATGAAAATAAAAAAAATAAAAAACTTTCGGAATTTGTAAATTGGAAACATAAATGGTAATTTATTGGCGATTATGTTTAAGGGCTCTGGTTACCTATCTATGCTACAAGAGGACTTGGGAGTTGAGAGCACAAAGTTTATTTCTACACAGCATGTTTGACACAGCAACTCCCAAGTAAGCCCCACGACACACCAGGGGGAAGGGCTCTAATCTCGGTTAACCTGCTTCAATAAGACAATACAGTACAACAGGGCTTTGTTATACTTTTTCACTACCTCCACATATTCAAGTAAAATAATAACAGAGAATAATATAAATGCAGAGCAGTTTTTACAAAATAAAATACATTTTCCCTATTTACACTGTGTTATTTTCACTTTTATTTCCAAATCTGTTGTCACCACCATAACACTCACTTCTTCTCAGCAACTTGAAACAAATCAGAAACAAAAAGTGCTGTGAGCACTAACCATTAGATGCTACAACCAATAGCACTTGAGAATAATATATTAAGGTGAATGGGATGACTGCAGTAAGCCCGAGCGGCCACAAGTACCATGTTGTAAGTCTAGGAATTTATGATGAACTTTAAGAGGAGACTATGATCCAGCTGTTAACCCTGGCAGTTTAGAAAACATAATGATCAGAATCGATTGCTTACTCTGCATATGTCCACCAGGAAGTTCTCAAACAGCTTCCACATGTGGTTACTGGTGTAGATTTCCTTCATTTCAACCTCAGTGTCAACGTAGCAGTGGTTCAGGAAGTTGATGTAAGCAATTTTCACCTGGAGGAATGGAGAAATGCTCAGCAGACACATAATTTGATGTTCTTTAAACAATGTTTTCTTCATAAGCCAAAACACTAGAAAAGCTGCAGCTCCAGCTTAGTAGGACCACAGAGAAACACCCATCGATCATGAACCACTTGTCCTGATCAGGGTGCGGGTGGTTTAGTGCCTATCCCTCAGTCAGTGAGCATTATATTATATTTTGATGGCCCTGTACCCAGTGATTCCTGAACTGCCACGACCCTGACTAGGATTAAGTGGTTAAGAATAATGAATTGAATGAACACATGGCTTTAAGAATTCATACGAAGGCCTCTACACTACAGTATGTCAGGACTCCATATTGCAGCAGGACTCAAAACTCCCCAAATGATACTGTGTGGCCTGGTGAACTTGGATCCTCAACCCTGATCTTAGCAACCCACTGTGTATGCTAGCAAAGCAACCAGCTGAGTCAATTATCAGCTTATTTAATTCATAAACTGCACAATTAATATCACACTAATTACTGAACACATTAGATGAGGATTAATCAGCCTGGTGCAGGGCAATACCTATTACAAGGTAATACCTATTACCCTTTGTTAATGGGTTTGTGCTCATGAAATAATATTTCAGAATTTGTGAATCCTGTCACAAATGATCCAAGTGGATCTAAATTAAAGGACTGATTAATAAATATTTTTATGCATCCACTGCAATCCCAACTATAATAAATTTTACATGCTGGTCTTGGCATTGTTTAAACAAACATAAAAAATATCAACTTTTCACCATTCCAAGCATTCTATGACTTAGACATATCCTAGTGAAATGTCTAATAGTGCTTTGAGTTATAATTCCAATAAAAACTGAAATTTGGAGGCAATTTGTTACAGGATGACTTCAAAGGAAACACAGGAGCTGGCATTATCTTCACGCTCACCTCTGGAATGCAGTCTTCATGCGTAACCACACGGACTATGTCATCGAGGGGCAACAGTGAATTACATTTGATCTCAGTGTACACATTCTTGCCCTCCGTACAGATGGCCAGCAGTTCCACCAGGTGGATGTGGTATACGAGTGGGCTGTTCTCATCCATGCGGTCACGCTCTGATCGCATCATCTGCACGAGAGTCTGGAAGGAGGCCCGGTCGTTGTAGAAGACCAGTACGTCCTCACCAGAGTTTACCAGCTGCAAGCACAGGGTCCAGAGACATCAAATTCAAAGGAAGTTGACAAAAAGGACATGGAGACATGTGGTCAGGAGAACGGGGTTGTGTGACCGTGCCTGGAGACAAATGTACTTCAGAATTACACCAGTAAGTTTGTGCAGTGCCCTAAAGGCTGCAGGCTCAAATTTCAAAGACAGCTGTTGTACTCGTCATTGAGAAATTGCTAATCTGAAATACTCATTGTTGGTAATTGCAGAACAAAATTTTCTGGCTAAATGTGTCTAATTTGCAAATAATATTTAACAATACAACAATAATACAAATATAAATAATATAACTATAATGAAAGTAAGGGATTACACTTAAATATAATAATAACAACATTAAGGCTGACAGACTGACCCCTATTCCAGTTCAAAAGCACTGTGAGCGCTTTGTGCCGTCTAACGTTGTAAGGTCATACCTCGGCCATAACGACATCCTGACACTTCTTGATGAACTTGTTCTCTGCTTTGACAATGGTTTGAAGGAACCTGAGATACTGTACGTGGCGGCCGTGAGTCTCAATGCAGTGCACAAAGTGCTGCACCACACGCTCACTGATCTCGCTGCACAGCTGGAAGTTGTTCATGAAGACGTGCTGCATGGTCACTGCCTCCAGGATCTACAGGAACAGCAGTACAGAGGTCTATTCAGGGGACCTACATCCCAAACCCAGGAAGCTGATGATTCTGGGCCAGAAGGTCAACAGTGTTTAAAACACAGGCAAGGTGTTAAGCCTCCCTTTGAAGCAGAGCTTAGCTCTAACACTGCACACAAAGCCATGTAAATGCACATTGACACTCATACCCAAAACCATGACTCTTAAACATTTAAAGGAACAGTGATGCTGTACATTTCAGCTTAGCTCACCCCAGGATTAAGAAAAAGGTTAATATGCTTGTGAAGGAGTGCTTGGTTCTGCTGGTTTCCAGCGCAGAAGTTCTGCAGGAACTCATGGGCCAGCTTCATGATTTCCTGCATCCTGATATCCTCCCCCTGCCACACACACATTCACCATTAACTCCAGGTTTAGCATCCAAATCACGACCAAGTGACCTCACAGTATGGAGGATTAGAAGGTGCTTGTGGATTCTTGTCAGAAGAAGGTCACCCAACAGATTTTCATCAGGAAAGCAACCTGGCAAAGAGCTTCATGTGGTCATAATTTTTGGCTTAAAATACACCCTATATGAGGGCTGCTAATTTTAAGCATGTAAAAGTTGGATCCGATATGTAGGCATGTGAACAGGAGCTACACTAAGCACCTGGTGTTCCAACTCATCTCCCTGCAGCTTACTTTCTCATAGGGGATCTGCAGCAGCTCCAGTACCACAGCATGGGCCCCCATGTTCCTCAGGAGCCTCTGCTGCTGCTTCTTGGTCTTCTTCCCTGAGGATCCCTCCTGCACACATAGCTTGCTGAGCCGCAGCAGGATCTGAACAGCACAGGTGAGATGGCAGCCCCTTTTAACCCTTTCCTCTTAGTCACAATAGCACAGAGGAATGACATAGTGTAAAGAATGATGAGAACAACACTGCTGAAAATAGAAACAAAAATTACCTCCTTTACAACTCTGTAGTTGTAGCTGCTGGTGCTTTCTGTTTTCTTTTTATCTGAGCCACTTGAATTTGAGTCTCCCTGCAATAGAGAAAATGCAATAAACAAACAGCACAAGTTGAAAACACCTACTATATGTACAGGTGTTGCACTGCTGCTGAGTGGTTTTAGACATCAGTCAACCAACCTAACAGAAGGGTACCAGTTGCTGTAACTGTGGTCACCAACAGGAAAACCTGACAATGGAACTTAGCAACATGAAAAAAACAATTGTCTCTTGGATTGGGGGACGGGATTGACAAGGAATAAGAAACGGCTCCATGAGCAGATATATTAGCGATCCCTTTGACAAAGTTGACAAGTTGTCAGCATGCTGGCCTGCCAGCAACGCAGACCCAATACCTTCTTCTGTTCAGAGTCCCCAGACGGGCCATCTCCTGTATCCATGGCCTCGTCCGGGCCCTGCCTTTTGTACACCCACAGCTCTGACTTCTCCACAATGGACCGTAGCAGGTCTAAGTCTGATTTTATCTGCTTGTAGTTGTCAATATCCTGGTTGGTCACCAGAAGCTGAACCTGGAAAGTGGAGAGGGACACATGTTAGTTAGGGTGATTACAGCATGACTACTATACATTGTAAATATACTCATTACTGTGGTGTTGCTGAGGTAATTGAAGAACCTATGCAGTTCTACATGAACTGCTGGTTCTCACATTGTAACTAAAGCTCAGTGAACTGACATTTGAACTGACGCACAGAGGAAAGGTAGCTGTGGGGCAACAGGTAACACTGCAGTTAGAATGGTTGCTTTACAACTGATGGATCTGAGGTAGATTCTTCAATCCCACTGCAGTACCATCAAGCACAGTAATTACTCAGGGTTACTGCAGTAAAAACTATGCAGCTATATAAACGAATAATGGATAAGTAACAGAGTACAAAATTAATATTGCTTAGTTTCCCTGGACAGAAGTGCTAAATAATAAAAATAATGACAAGTCAATGTCCTTCACCAACTAACTTTTGACCCAATACCCACTATTACACTTGTAATTGGATTAAGGCATCATTTTAGCTATTTTACTCACATTATTGTATTGCTCTATTATTAGTTTTTTTTTTTTAGCCAATACTTTTTTGCAAGGCAACTTAAAATTTTTCTGGAGCTGGAGTGTTTTTATGTCACCTGTACAAAAATGTGTCAACCACTAGCCTTAACTATAAATGTAAAGAATGAATCAATTAGCAAAAATAAATATAAGTGATGCAAAGGGAAGCCCAGAAGATCCCCAGGCAGACCCGCGAGTACCTGCTTAAAGGCAAGCAGCACCTCCTGCCTCTGACTGAAGTGCCTGAAGAGCAAGTGCAGAGCACCAGACACTAGGGGTGGGTAGTCGTGCATGGTGAGGTGGAGCAGAACCCTAAGGAACGTCCTTCCTCCATGGTCATCCAGATCTAGGGGAGTGTTCTCTTCACTGTTCAACAAAATATTCAAAATAAGTAAAACTCTAGACTCTCAATCCATCTTGTAGATCCTCCTAAAATGTCAAAACTCAACATATTAAAGTAATATTAACGTAATATTAATCACTACTTAACATGAATTTCTTTCAGCCAAAAAATGAAATCTTTCCAACATTTTAAGTTTCTGCACATTTCAATTCATTTACGTTCCTGCCCCCCATACTACCAAACCAGGAAACTGTCTTTAGAAATAAAAAGTGCAGAAAATAAATGTAAGGATATCACTTTTGGGTGTTTCTCAAGCCTCTGTTTAAAGGTTTCCACCACAGCTGAGTCTTTCTTCAATAAGAAAACCTTTACCTTCCCCCAAAGATCCCCTCAGCTTGTTCCTCAATGTTCTCAAAATTCAAGGACCCTGAGAGATGCAAAGAATAAAGACTGTTGCACTCATTAACTCTAATGTGGTTACAGACACACACACACACACACACACACACACACACACACACACACACACACACACACACACACCAGCCAAAACAAAGTTACACACTCTAATATTTGGTTTGATTTCGCCAAGATCTTGTATTGATAATGGGAGAGTTGGACCACTGCGTAAAGTCTTCTCCAGCACATCCCAAAGATTCTCAATGGGTTAAGGTTTGGACTCTATGGTGGCCAATCCATGTGTGAAAATGATGTCTCATGCTCTCTGAAGCACTCTATCACAATTTGAGCAAGATGAATCCTGCCATTGTCGTCTTGGAAAGAAAAGTCCATTGATGGAAAAATCTGGTCATTCAGTATATTCAGGTAATCAGCTCACCTCACTTTTTGGGCACATAACGTTACTGAACCTAGACCTGACCAACTAAAGCAACCTCACATCATAACATCAAGTTAAATCCAGGTGGTGACTTTTTGTTTTGGCTGGGCAGTGTATATATTCATCATCAAAGGATTACATTGTGCCCAGCAGGGAGAGGGGCAAAGCAGCACTTAACCACAGCAATCACTCACTAATGGGTTGCCAAACTGTTAGTGGGATGCCCACATTTAAATATCTCTATCCCACATAAGGATCATAAATGGAGTGGAATGCGTATTGTGCATCTATACAAAAACCTTAAAGACTGAACTGCTACAAAACATTTAAAAAGTCTAAATGTTTAAAATGTCACATTTTTCAAGTCTCACGGTACTTTGTAGTGAGCCTACTGTAACAGAGCAATACCGAGAATAATGAGAATGTGTGGAGCACTGAATGATGTTTGGGTGCAGTACTTAATCTCCAATGCTACAGACAACAGGTGAACTTGTACTGGGGTTCTGCTGTACCTGGCATGTTGTTGGGTCCATCCTGGTTACTCCCTGAACCTGTATCTGACTGGGAGTTGCTTTCATCAAACTCCCGTTTGAAGATGCATAGCAGGCATGAGATCCGATAGTCCAGCCTTACATTCAGAATGAACTGTGAGAAACAGAAAAAAAAATATGTATTCAATTGGATGTTAAAATAACTGGTGCAGAACAAACATATTGTGTCTTCCAGGTCATAACAGAAAATTAAAGTTATTACCCTTGCATTAAGGAAGAAATCAGCATTAAGAAAGTCAGCATTTAATTCAGAATTAAGTAAGGAATCAAAGAGTCTAATAACTACCTGCAATATTTCTATTATTTTAAGCTTTGTGTCCATCACCAGGATGTCCTCTTTCTCTGGCTCAGTTTGAGTCTTGACCACATCCCCATCTGGGGGGTTGGCAGGAGTTGTGGGTAGGAAACCCCCTCCCCTCAGCACCACCTGAGTCATCAGCTCACCAACACCATGGATTGATCTCATGACGTTACTACCTGAGGAAGCAGAGTATGGCTCAGTCACTCAGCCTTAATCCCACGAATTACAAAGATGAGACCAAACCCGCATAACCTGGGCTAGAATGGATCAAACTGACAGGTCATTCAGACAGGCCAGACTAAGAGTGCAATGCCACTCTTAGTGGTATTACAGCAGTCTGAGTGCAGTGGTTTTACCTTTGGTCTCATCTCCTTTCTCCAGCTTGTTGATAGGGAATATGGTAGTAACATGAACACAGTCCAAAATGGCCAGCAGGATCTTAGTCAGCCTCAAGAGATCATTGAAGTTGTAGAAGCCAAAGTAAATGAGATTCCGAGCCAAATTCACAACCTTAAATCATGATGGCAACAAAAAAAGTAGAAACAATTAAATACTTAAATTAGCATTATATTTATTCATTTAGCAGTCACTTTTCTCTAAAGTGAAGCACAACTCAGAAAACACAGGTGGATTTGACCAACAGAGATACAGATGCAGACATGCAGTTCTCAGCATACAGGCACTTAGTCCAACACCTTGGATAATGCCAGTGTACATTGCACCAGTCACAGGAAACAGAATTGATAGGGACAACATTTTTTTTAAACAAATAATGTAGAGAAACTTCAGGAGATTGGAGATCAACAGGAAAGAGAGGGATACAGCAGCTGTGAGTGACAGAGGAGGAGCTCATTTCCCCACAGTGAAGCCAGAACAGAGAATTTGAAAGTTTTTTATTATGGACCTCTTGTCCACTTCATTCATTCCTTAACTGAGGAACAAGAACTTGCCTCAAAGGTAAGCTTGTTTTTCTCTTTGTCTGAGAAGGGAACATTCTGGCAAACTACATCCCTCAAATAATTTTCAACAAAGTCCATGGTGAGGGCAAAGCGGTCCTTGATTTCATCCTTGGTGGTGCCATTGTTGTCATAGCTGTGGAGCGGAACATAAGACAAAGGAACAAAACATAAGACAAAGGCAGCATAGCTGGAAACACCTGTAACATTTTAGGTAATAAATCAAAGAATATTATTATTTTACAATATAACCTTATGATATTTTAATTCTTCTTTAGTAACATCCAACTTGGTATTTTGTTTCAATTTTACAGTCTTACAGCAACACAATGGAGTACTTGAACATGCTTAACTTAAAACTGCGAATAATACTTAGATAAAAACAATATATTCATTTGTCACAGCTCACTCATCAATGGCGATCTTCGAAGGGATTTCGGACCACAGACGGGCGTACTTGACAGGTGTGACCGGTTCCTGGGGGTCCCGGTCCACATGCATATGCAGCATAAGGCGACAGAAAGAGGCTCTGAGGTCATAGGGCAGGTCCTCATCTGACATACAGCGCAAGATCAGGTCCACGTCGAGTTGCCCCGAGATCTTGTTGATGGCCAGGTACTGGCGATCCAGACACATGCGGGCAAAAAGGTTCAGCTGGTACCTGTTTTTTTTTTTTTTTTTTTTTTAAAAAGAAAAGGAAAAAAAAACAACAACAAACAAAACATGGGAACTCCTGGGCTGAGCACTGCATATCTTTGTTATTGGACATGAGCTGTATTCCACTTCTAGTGACTAGTGATCCTTTAAAGCATCCTAGTGACTGGCCTGCCTTCCACCTGGATTGCATTCTTTTCACTGTACTGCACCTAGCAGCACACCAGTTTACTCACATTTTCTTTTTACATACAGTACACCATTCACTCTTGTGAATTAATTAATTTAAACACTGATGTGGTATTATTTAAACCTCATAAGAGTCGTTACCCAAAGCTCAGAAGCACTAACTAAGCTGTCACAACACCTGTCCTCCAGTACCCCAGAAAGTCCTGATCATGACAAAGCAAGACAAAACTAAACTGATCCCTATCAGACTTCTGACCTGTAGTAGCTGATCACCTCCTGGTCCTCTTTCTGGCCTTCCTTGGCATCCTGGGCAAGCTCCCTGATGCTTTTGCTACGGATCTCCTTGGTACTGTCCTTCCAGAAGAGCCACACCTCCTCTTCATCCTCCTCAGACTCCACAGTGCCTTCCCCAAGTGATGCTCCCTCAATCTCAAACCGGGACAGCACAAGCCTGGTGGACACATGGATGAAATGAGTCTCACGAAACACATGGGAAACACATATACCCCTTAGGCCATAACAGTGGGGCTCTGCAAGCCACCTGAAACAGAGCAATCTATACTGCATGTCTGGAATGTGGGTTTTGGCTTTCCTCAGTGTTTTCCTCCATACCTTATTCTTTCTGGAATAAAATAAGATGGAAAAGAAAAGTAAACTAATTCTTCACAAGAAATTTAAGCAAACAGGACACGACTGTTGAACTAAAGCCCTGGTCAGCTGTTACATATAAAAAATATTACACAACGAGTTCACCTTCAGGTTCAAACAGATTGTTTGAGGCAGTGGTGGGGCATTAGAAGTTTCACCTATGATGGAACTATTAGGAATATTTATGTGAAATGGTGGGTGCTTTGCCGACATCAAATTGATCTTGGAATGCATCAGAAAAATAATTTACAATCTTCTGCAGCAATTATTTTGGGCATCTTTTTATAACTCATTTCCTGTCCTAAATGTGGTTTTTATTGAGATTGCCCAGTTATGTCTTTCAAAAGCGTCATGCAAGCCTAAGAGGATTCATTCAAAAGCACGCTCATGTCTCTGCATCATGTCACCAAAGGTCACTAACTCAGTGGTAACAGAAAACTTGGAAATGGGTAGAAATGTGTCAAATGAGGTGAAAGAGGCCAGGGGTTTAACTATAATTATCAAGCCAAAGATGTTGAGATTACATGCTCACTGGTTTGAAAACTGTTTTTTTTTTTTTAAGAGGGATTATTATTATTATTGAGGGAAAGACAACCCTGACTCTCAAAGGTATGATGAACAGCTCACTTAGTCTCAATCAGTATGTCTGCATTGGCCGGGTCCAACACTGCATTGCAGATCAGTTCTTGTGTCACCGGGATTGACTTATTCATAGAAACGCAAAGGTCCGACAGGTAGTCCAGGAACCTGGAAATAACAGAATGAAAACACAAGACATTCCTTGGGAGTAACAGGGATGGCCGTTGGGTGAAACTTAACTTCAGACTGGCTATTAACATTGGCAGGGCACAGAGTAAAACTGGACTGCAGTGTCTTGCATGTTGAGCTCAACAGCCCAGCACTTGGGTGTTTGGATAATGGCACACACAAGAGCCATAAGTTGGCCCACCTCATGCTTTCACCTGACATACTACTAGGCCACACCTGGCTCAGGAAATAACAGCAGAACCTGAGCAATGAACAGCTGAGTACAAGTTCAGTCTCATCTCCCATGACCGTAATGAAAACCAAAATTATGTGCAGTGGGTACTTCAGATAAAAGTTTTGAGATCAGAGAAAATCTTTTTTACCTAGGTTCTCTGTTCTTCCTCACAAGACTGACAAAAGTGTCAATCTCTGCAGCTGTGATGTGCTTCTCCAGCAGTTTGCGGTTGTTGTGCAACAAGGCCGTGATGGTGTCCTCAGCCAGCACATCGTAACCAATCTGCTTCTGCATGAAGCGGAACTGCTTGGCAATGTACTCCTGTAGAACAGAAAATGGGCAATGGGCAGCTCTTCAGGCTCATCTGGGTCTAATAGGTGTCCTCTTGGACATCATAAAAGCGCTAAACTGTGGTCAGCAGCACAGACAACACCACTTCAGAGCAGCTCTCAAGTTAGATATATTTAAAAAAATGTAGGCCATAAAGACTACATGGATGGTTTACAGGAGGTCAGGAAAAGCTTCCTTATTTGGCATAACTAACTTGTGACTGATTACAACAACAGTCGCTACAAATTAACTTGGACATACAGGTGCACATTGCTGAAGGCGGCGATTGTTTTCGGCATACAATGAGTCCTAGATTACAGCACCTGTCCTTTGACATCTTAATGTATGCTTTATGTGTATCTTTTGACACTGACTAGCAAATTAAGTTCTGGAGCTAAGGAAAGCAAGAGTCAGACTGTTTCTGTAGCAGTACTGTAGTGTTGCAGTTAAAATTTGCACTTCACAGTGCCTGAGTTGTGAGCTGAGATGCAGGTTTGAATCCAGCTCCATCTGTATGGGCTTTACATGTCCTCTCTGTGTTCACATGGGATTCTTCTTTACAGTCCAACCATGTGTGCAGAAGAAAGCAATGGAAACCCACTTCCATTGCCTCCCTTACTATGAAAACTAAACTAGTGCTCACCACGAGTCCAGTCTAACTCAGTGGTACCTACCCTTTTACTGTCTCCTGCCCAGTACACTGTTCTGCTCTCTTATCTGATCTCCTCTTCTAAGCTACATGGGTTTTCACCACGGAACTTTCTGGACCCACCTGGTTCTTTCTGTAGTCCTGCTGGGAATGACGAAGGACCCGGTAACACAGGCGGCAGATATGGCGGAAAGGGGCATGGCGCTGGTCACCTAGTTCCTCCAACCGCAGCATAGGCCCATCACCACTGTCAGTGAATGGTGCCTGCAGCAGCTTGAAAATCTATCATTTGGAGGGGATGAAGAAAATGGTTGAGTTTCAGACTGAGCTGATGTAGGGTGGAGAGCGTTGGAATAAAGGTAACTATTAAGTATAAGAAAAACAGTTTGGACACTGACTGAAAATAAAGCTAATGATACAGTTTCATCACAACAGCAGTGATGATGTACAAAATGTCAGTGGTGGACCAAGTACAATGAGCTTGTGTAAAAAACCTACTTGTTTGAGGATGTTCTGTTCTCTCATTAATTTCTGCCTCTCCCGGTTGGGCTTGTTGACCATGATCTCCAGCACATCTTGTCCACTATTGGGAATGTCCACAACGAAAAACACCAGATCCTCAAGCAGCTTCGTAACGAACCTACAGCACAACATGGTAAAGGCCCAAAAAATGACAGCACATGTAAATATGGTCCTCAAGAACTGGCTTTTGGTGCCAAGACATGAATGTGGCAATTTTGTAAGCAAAGTTTCAAGACAGGCCAGCAGTGTTTGGTGTTCACTACAGGGAAAGTAAAGTAGAAGAATAATATGATTGTGAAAGAAAACCACTTTCACCAAAACCTATAAGTTTGATTCAATAGCTCCTCAAAGAGCGTGATAATTTATCATTTCGCTGAGTCTTTCCACACGGGCTTTCCCCCAGTTGCAAACCATATTTTCTAATGGAGATCAGATTTGCAGATCATATGATAATTCAAAGGCTGTTGTTGAAATAACTCGGGGAGATTCTTACCGCCTTTCATTCTGTGTAATAGTTCCCTTCTCCAGCTTGCCTGCAATGGAGGCCAGAACTTTGCTGGCATCATTGGCAAAGTCCAGATCTCTCACTTCTGCTGGAGGAACTGGCACAATGGCAAATGCCTCCTTGTCCTCTTTGATGGCAGATGTACCAATCTTAGAGAGTGGGAAAAACAGATGGAAGCTGAACTTCACCTTAGCCACAGTCATACATTTAGTTTAAATCCAACAGCTAAATAAGTGCTGTATTGGCACTGGAATTTCACACAAGCCCTAAAATAAAAAGAACGCGTTTTGCCACTTATGGCCCTCAAGGACACCTGGGCTCAGAAAACTAAACTTGTAAATGCATTCGTTGGCTTGATCTGTGCAGTTGTTTGCTTTTGATGCAATGAAATAAAGTAAGAATGAGGCAGAAGGAGTTACTACATTGTGTGCTTTAAGTAAATTCATCTCTGTACCTGTAAAGTGCCATTACTGCTTGTCTATTTGTTCTTTCTACATAGTTTTGGACTTCAGTCCATAGACTTAAAATTTACCACATGAGAACTTCTTGGGCTCAGGGACGTCTTTGCAACATCAAGCTCATTAAACTCCATACGCAGTGCTGCACACTCTAGTCATTTAAGGGTAATAAAGTTTGGCAATAAATATTTTGTTTTTTCCTTTCCACTTCTGGATTCTGCCCAACAGCACTAATACTGAGGCACTAAATACAGTATTTCTATTATAAACCAGTTTGGTGGTTATTAATGTGTGATAACTTCTTACCTTTGCACTGCTGCAACTTTCTGACCTAGGCAGCACCAGGGAGCTCAGCTAGTTAAACATTTGTAAATGTAAATGATATGTCCTCTGGGTTTATTTCACAGTATATTTAAAGCACAAGGTAGATTAAGATGGGGGCATTACTGAGACTGACCAAAGAAAGCTGGGGAAATGCCAATATTTCTGCATTTCACAACTGCTCTCACATGGTCCCTCAAGCATCAGCATGCCTGTCTACTGCATTCATTACAGTCACATGCAATCCAGACCACTTATTTACAGAGCCTTGTGGTCAGACGTTTGACTGTATTAAGTCTATTTTTGTGCACAGGTATGAAGAGAAGTGGAACAGCGGAGGGAGTCAATGTACAGCTGTTTGTTTTGCATTGTTTTACTTACTGCTTTTTCACAGTTTCTGATACGCATCCATATTGGTGTCCAGTGAATATTTGCATACATTCTTGCCCCATAATTTATATATCGTAGACTGAAAACATATTTAATTTTAGTTTAAATGAGATAGGTACATTTGTTAATACTCAAACCTTTACAAACAATTATTTATTTTATTTGCAAGTAATAATATTGCAGCATCTTTACATTCTTTTCTTTTCTAAAAAGGTTCGACTAAATCAAAACTTAAGAAAAAACAAGACATTTTAATTCATTATTATTTCTGACAATAAATTTATTTAGTGTTCTGACTGCTTCACCCTCTGCAAGACCCAGTTATGTCACAAAAACCACTGCATGCAGTTGTGCTCACTCACTCTGAGCATCACTGGCTTTTCTTCCTCTTTGTCGATGGGGTTGTTGGTGCTGTGGACCCAAGTGTTGGTGCACAGGTGTCGAAGTCTCACATAGGAATTCCTGGAGGGACAGAAAAAAGGAAACACCTGAGAGTATGCCAGCACAGGGCACTAAAATGGGCACATTGGGGCATACATTTGTGGCCAGAGTCCAGTGAGCATCTGCATAGAATTACAGTGTTAAGTGGCTGAGTGGGCAGCACAATTCTTAGAGTGACTGTCTAGCAATCCAAAGACCCCTGCTGTAGAAGATCCATACTCTGGTACATAGCTTGCACTGCTCAGAAAAAATACCGTTTCATAAATGGGTAAACAACATTAACTAAGCATTATAAAATACATTAGCAAAAGGTGTCAGACAAACAAATAAAGATATGTAAATTCACCAGGAGCTGTACTGACATCAGTGTGTGCCCATTTGAAGATTGGGGCAAAGTGCACTACAGCTATTTTTCATTTAACATCAGTAACTTATTACACTGGATGGCAAAAATTTTTCAAGTGGTGAAAAAGGCATCAGAGTAAAAGGAAAACAAACACGTGCATAACAGACTACCGACTTTCAGCTGCTCCCATCACGGGTCACCACAGCGGATCGGCTTGTCCGCATAGTTGGTTTGGCAGATTTTTTACACCGGATGCCCTTCCTGACGCAACCCTCCATTTTGCCCGGGCTTGGGACCGGCACAGAGGTGCACCCCCTTGTGGCTGGATTTGCACCAATGCCCAATGTGGGGCTTGAACTCACGACCCTGAGATTACGAGTTGCATGCTCTACCGACTGAGCTAGCCGGGCAGGGCTGAACACGTGCATAACAGAGTGTGCCAAAAAGTTGCACACAGCTAAATGTTATAACAACAAAAATAGACCGAGTTAAAAGAAAAATTTAGGCCACTGAACACAGCTGGTTTTCATGTTTGCATGTGTGTTTTGGTCCAAGTGACTAGAGGTTCAACCACAATGATCAACCCAAATACCTGCCGGGGCCCTGCCCATTCCTGGCTCTTGACTATCCAAGGGCTTAACCCTAACCCTAAGGGTGTTATTTCCTCTGGCTGAATAATTCCCACTCCTTGTAGGAAAAAAATATCAGTTCACATGTAGGTTACAGTTCAAATCCCCAGGACAAATGTTGCTCTGATACATACGGTAAATATATTACTTAAGCAGAATCACTTACATAAACAGCCATCTGTACATGTGAAGGCACTGATTTGCCTTTGTCTCTTTGGAGGAGGGAAAATACAAGACCATTTAAGCAATAAATGAAAATAATACGAAAAGACCACAGGGCTCATTGACTCATTCAATTCTTACTCATTTGACCATTGTTATGACTGGCCCTTTGGCCTCGGGCGAGCTTCAGTGCGGGGATTTCCACCCTCTGACGCACGTCTACTGTATCTGCAAGCTAAAATTGTCTACAGACAAATTGGCAGCTGCTCTGTAGTTGCAGAAAAAAATGGCTGGGGAAAAAAGGGCTACGTGAGGGCCAGGTCCTTACGTAACATCTGGCTTCTGCCTTTGGATGTGGGCTGTGACGGCATCCACTTACACCCTGCATTGCGCCATCATCCTGTGAATCGGCGTGTCAAATGGATACAATGGTTAGCACGGGGTTTGATTTAAAATGGAACCGGTGCTTTCCTGACACAATTAAACAGCGTGGCAAAAGAGGCTTTTGGAGAGTCCCAAGCCTCTGTCCACACCTAACACGCACCGCCCTGCACCTTTGACCATTCCATAGGAAGCTGTCACAGGATGATTCAAGGTCCAGTCTTAAGCAATAAACCCAACACGAGCGGTGGAAACCTTTGAGAAATGCAAGTGACTGTGCACACGACATGGTGGGATAAAGGTGGCTGCTAGCTATGCTGTTCCCTTCCTCAGAACTAAAAATGTACCGTTTTTAGGACTCGCAATAAAAAGAAAAAAAAAAAAAAACTGAGGTTTGAAACAGCCACAGACTTCCTGCATGTAAGCAGGAGCGCGTAACCACTTTTGTTGCCTGACTTGCTAGCACATAAAAGACATTTGAGTGAAAACTTACAGTACTTAAGACACACAAACCCAAATACATGTCAAGCAAATATGAATATACAAATATAAATGGATCATCTACATAATCATAAAAGAGGGATATCATTGTCCTCTCAACATTCCATTTCTTTCTTTTCCTAGCTGTTTCCATGCTGTTTTCTCATGCCGGCCACATAAGCAGCTCTGAACGCTGTCACGTTCTAAACAAACATGGCGTAAAAAGCTTATAATGCTTAAGCTTGTAAAGTTTGATGCAATTTCAGGTGAAAACAAGTCCCAGCCAAGGGGATATCAGGTCAGCCAGTGACATGAAGCAAACTCTGATCAACAGCAGGTTTGAGTTTCAGATTAGTCTGTCAACAACGCGTGACTGTGACTTAGCTGCTAACATCGCTGTTGCACAAGGACTTGCAACCTCTCCCTGAATCATCTGACTCAACCTAACACACTTGCATGCTGTAAACAAAAACAAGAACACAAAGAATTACAATACAGGACTTTTCTTTACTAATATGTGGTGACAAACAGCTCATAAGAAACAGTTAAATATCTCCACTGATACTTATAAAGAAATACACACCTTAGTATAGTGAGTCAGATAAAATGAGGAAAAAAGTTAAATTAAATGTCATTCTGAATGAAGAAAAGGCAAGCTTGGGAGGGGACAGAGCAGTGAGGAAGGGGTTTGCACTTTGTACCTGGGTACCAAGGAGTCTCCTCCTCTCAAGGTGGTAGGGTCTAGCTCAAAAATGGATGAAATGTCATTGCCATCAGGGACGGAGACCAGGGTGTACATGACCTTCTCCTGAGGGGTTCTTAGGCGTGACCTCAAAGCCTCGTGGTCTGAGTCCAGCTGGATGAGGGACAAACAAGCTTCAATACACAAAATACTTTGTCATTCATGTCAACGGAAATGCTTCCATTCACCTCGTTTCAGTCCCCCATCATCGCTTTCATCGGATTTCCACAGAGACTGATGACAAGAGCATGGGGGTAAGCACACTTGAAATGTCAATGGGATTCAAAAGCTCAACAGTGGTGGGAGAGTTACTGCTATCCCAGGCATCTTGAGCCTTCAAAGTTCATCAACATACATGATATGTGAAAAGCAAATATTTTTCCACACTTTGGATTAAAAAACAAAAAAAAAAATCTAATAGACATATTATTCATATATCTTCATGGATTCCAGCAAAACAAACAGACCTTCAAAATTGATGAAGAGAAACTGCAGGGCCAAAAAGTAACAACATTTTCCCATAATATGTTTATTTAACAAAAATTATGATTATAATCCATTTTAATCTGTAATGTAATCAATTGAATGAGTCAAGAGAAAACTGAACAAAGTAGGTCCTTATATTTAGTCTTGTGATTCTGTTTATTGCCACTAAATGCTTTTGTGGTGACTTGCTGCCCTCTGTAGCTCAGTTGTTTATTCCCATCTTACACAGACAGAAACCAGCGACACTTTGTGGTGCTTCTGAAAACTTTGCATCAATGAGTGGGGCCGAAAATACTGTAGATTCATTCAGTATAAATTGACCAAATTGTATTCAGTTTTTGACCTAAGCAAATATATGCACTTTTTAAACTATTTGTGTTTTTTTCTGACCTATGAAAGGATCCCAGTTACCTACACAAACTCCTTTTAAGGCTACAGAGAAAATATAGTCTCACCTTGAGACGTCGCTCACATCCATCAAACAAATTTTTGGCAGGAGGTGAGGCTGGCGACTTAATGGGCGGTATGTCAGCATGGCGAGAGACAGATGACCCACAACTCATACAGCAGTGTACGCAGCTGCACATCAAGAACGCTGCCTACTGAACACCGACTAACAGTCTGGCTGAAGTGCTCACTAAATAGTCGCGTGATTTCTTGCTGCATTTTTGGAGTTATTGCCGTACGCAGACACACACAAACCTCTTGTTTCTGTTCAGTGCTCAAACAAAATAGCTTTGCTTGACTGACATTTTACCGCACTTCACACAGCAGACAGTCAGCGTGACGGAATGAACAGCAGCGTCCCGGGGTGAGCAGCCGGAAGACAGCAGCCATATGAGGACATCAGTGTGGCCTCAGAGGCCACCGTAAGCTACGAGCGACAACACAGCAGCGTAGAACTGCACAGGCAGTCACACATTCCATGCATAGTGGGGGAGGAGCTCAGAGGCTTTAGGGGGAAATAACGTGGCGGGAATTCCGTTTGACGGCACAATGTGGTGACACGTGAGGTTGGTGAGATAAAGGGGTACAACTGTGTTTACATTTCGCAATGACCTAGACACTGCAGGTACTCTGCAACACCTCTTATGGCCTCATGCAAGTTCTTGTCTCAGAGCTAAATGGATGAGGACTGTGCCATGCAAAATGCACCCATATGCATGGGGAGCCATCAAGTACCCAGAATGGAAAAAGCAGTCAATGCAATGCCTGTTCAAAGGAGCTCACTGCTGCGAGTCTGAGTCCAGTTTAGCCTTCCAGCCGCAAATCGACTGCAGATATGAAACAGAATGAATACATGAAAAATGGGAAGACAATCAGACACTTTACCTGGAAATTAAAAGGAATATAATCAGATACCTGAAACAAAAATGAGCGGGAACTGAGATTAGGATACTAAAAGAATCCACTTGCTGACTCAGAGGAGAGGGCAGGAGGTGAAAAGCTATGCTACACTTCCCCCGTCATGGTTCTTATCCACTTACAGAGGAACGAGGCTCCTGGGGCTCCTCCTCATAATCCGGATTCAGCTGAAAAGACAAACAAAGCCACCAGATACTTCCACTCAAAGAAAAGCATCAAACAAAGAGCTCTGTCATGTGCTTAAGACATATGGCCACTCTAAATAAAGATTATACAACCCCAAATCAGAAAAATTTGGAACAGTATGGAAAATGCAAATAAAAAGACAGCGCAGTGATTCTTACATTTACTTTGACTTTATTTCATTGCAGACAGTATGAACACAAGATATTTCATGTTTTGTCTGGTCAACTAACATTTCAGGCCTGCAACACATTCCAAAAAAAGTTGACCAGACAAAACATAAAGTATCTTGGGTTCATACTGTCTGCAATGAAATAAAAGTCAAAGTAAATGCAAGAATCACTGTGGTTTTTTTATTTGCGTTTTCCATACTGTCCCAACTTTTTCTTACTTGGGGTTGTATTTCTCCACAAAAAACATGTATACATTTATAAAAAAGTACAGAGCAAATGTGAACTACACAGGATCAAAAATTCAACACAACTATAGTGACATTTCAAACGTCATACCCCAAAATAAAATGCTTTAAAAAGCAAACAAACAATGGCATATTAACCTGCTCCTGAGGTGGTCCTCAGTTGACACTGGGGCATTTATGCAAGGCATCCATGAGAAAGAGCAGACTTACCTCTGCAGCCAGGTAGTGCCCGGTGGCCAAGTGTTTGAATCGGAAGAGGCTGTTCCAGTAGCCGGCCCCACCTCGACAGGGGTCATGCTGGACAACCTGTCAAAGGATAAACAAAGAACATGGGATGTACAGCAGGGGGAGAAGCTGCACAGATGCTGTGCAGATGTATAAACACTGGGCAACACATAGCACAGTACCTTGGCCACAGAAACAGTAAGGCAAGAAATCCAGCTACGTATTGTGGAATAAATAAACAAATAAATAAATAAATAAAGACAGACTTCCACAATGACCATAATTCCCATCTTTCCACTTCCTGACATCTCAGGACTCACCTCTACTTCCCACAGGGCTTTGCTGCTGGTGGCAGAGGTGGCTGACTGGCGGCCAGTTGTCCTCAGGAAGACATACTGCTTCTTTCGGTGTTCATCGCACGTCAAGAACTTCTCTTGTTCCGCATGGAACAGTCGGACAACATCGCCCTACCAGCACAACAGCGCATAGTAACTTACTAATTAAAGTAAAGCCCACAGCTATGAAAAAGTGGCTGCTTGATTTGTTTGTTTTACCTCTTGGCTTTGGGAACTGAAAGTAAATACAATGGAAAATACAGTATGTAAATCTTACCCCCTTCAGTATGATCTCTTTATTGTCACTCCATTTCATAAACAGAACTATCTTCCAACTAGTGTTGCAGTTGACAGAGTTCACCTAAGACCAAAAAGAAAGAAAGAATTAGTATTCTGAATTTATGGAGGCACTCACCCACGCACCTTTATCAGGGTCACGGCACTCAAGAACCTTTTCCGGAAACAGTGAGTGCTAGGTTAGCAACGGTACCCCTTGGCTAGGAGATCACAGGGTAGCATACATGCACAAATTGAAACCCTCAGACATACTGAAACACATCTTTGGACTGTGGCAGTAGGTACACACAGTCATGGGAAGAAAATATAAATTCCATACAAACTGAGCTGAATTCAAACCTATGCCTGAAATTTCCGGGCACTGTGGGGCAGCAGCACTACCCACCATGTTCCTGTGCCATCTTTAACAGAAAATATTGAAAAACAAATTAAATAAGCAAAGAGCAAGTCAAATGAACTAAACTGGAATGAGGTAATCACACAGCAATGAAAGGAAACAGGAGAAAGTTTTGATTTAATCTGCACTTCTGGTTGCATAATGATTCGGTGTGTTTGGAGATCTGATAGCTAGACTGCCTGAGCCACACATCACTGTGGAAGCCACAGATTCTGTTGGCTGAAAACTGAAAAGTTCTGGCTCAAAAAACAGAAAGCATAAAAAACATAACTGTAGGACAGCTCATGCCTCAAGCTGTTCCTCTCTGGCACATTTCTGTTCAAAATGTGTGTGGTGTCTGACTGTCCTAACAGCAACTGTTCTACCCTAACGGGGCAAATCAGGGTAAGATTTTGGGGAGCTCCTCACATTGTGGCTACAGTGTTTTGCATGGCTGGACCCTGGCACACTCACCTCATTACATCCAGGGTTGTCCACCAGCTGATGGCTGCTGGCATGCAGTGGCTGTCCAGCATTTACAGGGTTCAGAACAACTTTGTCTCCGATCACCACCTGCACACAGCGGACATGATTTCAGCTACATGCACTTATTTAATAGGCACAATTAGCCACTACGTTAAGAAGAAACTTTAATGATAACATCAACGTCATCAATTATGACTGACACGAACCATCAAAAATCACCACAAGGTGGAGACATAAAGTGTTCCCTCTTCAGTGCATAATTGTATACATACTTCTGATTCCAGGGAAATTTTTGCAGTTAAAATGGAGCACTGAGATAAAATTTTAAACAGCCTCCTTTGTTGTGTTTGCATCTGGTGCTGCATTTGACCGCACTGCAGTGAACAATGGAGCCAAGACAGTCTTGTTCCTCTACTGAAGCACAAGGGGAGGAGGGCAGATGGTGCCACACAAATACAGGTGTTCACCAGTTAAACAGTGGATCGTCTCAACAAGGTAAAGTGGGAGAAAGTTGGAGCTCAGGGCCTTGAAACACAAGAGAAAATGCCCTTTGCAATTGGCCAGCTCTTCAAAAGTAACAGATCTGGGCATTGTGGGGTTCATTACAAGATCTTATATTTTTCATACAGATTGGAGAATTCACCTGATGTTCATGTAGCATTCCTACTTTCTGAACAAAGATATTACATTTAATTAACAAGGTACTGAATGCCAAAGTACTTCAACTAAAAAAAAAAAAAAAAAAACAACAATCGAACACTGTTGCGACTAAGCTGCTAAATCAGCAACATCCATTGAACCGCTCAAAATAATGCTAATGCTATGCTCAAGATACAATTAACCCTTTCCGTACTGTACCTGTTATTTCACAATCAAAGAAATTCAGCATTTTTAAATGTAGTTAAACTAGAAGTTACTTAGTATCTTGAAAATAATTTATGATTTGTTAGAAATAATATGAACGACTGTGGTACAGCAGGTTCATAACTGCTTTTGTGAGGATCATCTATATACATAGTTGCCTTGGCCAACATTTTTATTTAAACACAGGCAGAAAGGTTGTATATTGTGACAAAAAAAGTGAACATTTGTTTGCTGCATAGTAGACTGTAAATAATCATGCAGGTTTTTTGAAAGCCATCCTCAAGTACATTATGGTACATTTAAGGTAAAGATGGTGAAAATTACTTCAGTCTAAAACACCTTAGTTCTGAAGTGGACATTAACAATAAAACAATATAATAGAGCAATTAAAATCATGTGTAGCAAGAATGCAAATTGAATGTTCCTAATGGTCAGCCTGGAATAATAACCAATTTGGGGGATTTAACAGCTGCGGCATTAGCCACCCAGAAAAAGCCAGCCATGTTCACCATTGGTGTGGTGTCTGCATAGAAAGCTTCTCTCCTCTATCAGAACAGCCTTAGAACAGCACTAATGCTCTTAACAGCAAAGGCAGCAGTCAGGATCTTTAAAGATCACATGAACTTTAAGAAGTGACCCCAATTCTTAATTTGCATGGCTACGTAACCCCACGATCTCCATACCTGAAACGTCAAGAAGTCCTTGGGAAACTGTTGCATCACAACTCTGACCAAAAGCATAGAGTGGCATTTCTGAACCCGGATAGCATAGACAGTCCAGCCTGTAGCACATGGACATGTCTATACTTGATTTTGGTGCCTTCTGTGAAATATGACTCTGGGCTGCAGAATAATTGTTGGTCATTTTAATGTGTGCATTACCTGCTGCTATTGTAAAGCTGTACAGTACATCTAGACTCCTAATGAGAATGAGATGATAGATTCATAATCCAACAGGTCTGACTGTGACTGAGAGGCCTTCACTTCTGTGTTACTGTAATACAGACAGTTGGACCTTATTTTTTATACAAGCTAATTTGAAATGAACAGATAAATGTGCAGTATGTGTCATAAGGTCATTTTTGCTTTTTAAATTCTGTCATTATGAGCCCCAGAAACAACAAGTTTGCTTTATTAACATTATGCCACTTTAAAACACCAAACTGGATGTAGAATGGACTTACACTGTCCCCAATGGAGCGTAGCTTATAAAATGGCTGAATGTAGAACCAGGAGCCTTCGTTGCCAGCAGAGTCCAGCGTCACTCTCATGGCGTTCTTCTCAAGCAGTGCAGGGAGACGCTTGTTCACCGTCAGGTACTTATTGCTCTTCAGGTGGAGCAGCTGCAAAACCAAGTTGAGTATGTGGTTTATGCACGAGAGGAATGAAGCAAGAGAAGAGGGGTTATACAAAAGGGCAGAATCAAAGTCAATAAACAACAAGGGAGTGGTGGGGGGGGGTCACACATGCATTGAGATGAAAGCCAATGTTCATTCAATGAGTGACGGGGGACACACGAGCTGTCATAATGTCATCTGGTCCTGCATTAAGGGAGAAGCCCACATGAATGGGGAGACCATCACTATGAGGGTTGCATGAATGTCTTCCAGAGGATGATGAGATTATATTCAGTTAATCACAAAATTACAATAAAGTTTTTGTTCTATTCTCATCATCTCAGTCAAGGGCCTCTATGAAAAGAATGAGAGAATTGTTTTTAAAAAATGCAACAGCTAAACCATTTTCCAACATTGTCAAGAAAGGTCATTTCTTAAACAGGAAAACAAAGCAGGCATCTTGGGGCCTCCAGCTTTCGGCCGCTGAATGAATGTACATCTCTACAAAGAAGAGGGATCAAATAACAACTGGTGCCTTAAAGTCAGACCCCAAAAAATGGACTTCGGATAACTTCTGGCATCTAGATGTCATGAAACTGACATCAGGGAGGTCACTGTTGTCAACAGTTGTACTGTGCGGTGGTTATCTTCAGCAGCGTAAATTCCAGGCAGCTTGCACTAATGCATATCTTACCAGTGGTCCAAGAAAAGGATGGCATCCCCTGCACAAGTGGCTCCAGATGTCTAAAAGTGCACTGCCTCATTCATGCCTAGCACTGGAGTGGAAGCTGGACCTCTAATGTAAATAAACTGCTGGCTACTGGCTGATTTTGCCCCATCATATGATGCTGCCTGTTGAGCAGCATGGCTCTTGGCAGGAGGCCAGCCCAGTTATGCGGTGACTACATGCTCAGAGGGAAGTTCATGAATTCTGCACAGTGCAAACAGAAGTCTCGAACAACTATGCTAGCAGTGGTCCAGGATAAGCCCTTTCCTTTCTCCAGCCCTGCTATGTGCATTCAGCACTGCCACATGTCCAACTGAACAATACTGCTATGATCCAGCTGCAGTTTGCATTACAACTGCCAGGCTCTGGTAGAGCCAGGCTGATGTTCTGTTTCTGTGTGGCACGTATACAATCTTTTGTGTTTGGCAGGACTTAATGTAGGTCTTTCATTTACTTCTCATCACCTTGACAACATTATGTTACTGATACTCCAAGTGGAAAATAAGGAACATTTAGTAGTTAACAGGAGGAAAAAGTACTTTAAACTTTGCAAATAAGCAAGACAGATGTTTTTTTGTTTTTTTTTAAACAGTTTTTCTGCCCATGAAAATTTGTTCATTGCCCATGGAGCAATTAAGACCATTCATCACAAGAGGCTTCTCCACAGCGACGAAGGCTTAGTACCTGAATGACGTTGCCATACTGTATGACTGTCCCAAGGAGCTTTCGGTTCTCAGACTCATTCTGCTTCTTCTCCAGATCAGCAGCGTGCTACAGAAACAGAATTCAATTTATTTTTATAGAATGCTTCTTCTCACACAGTGACACCGACTGCTGAACAACAGATTAAAAAATATCAAAGATATAGCAGACATAAAGTAAGTCTACAGGAAAGACACTAGCTATACATTTAATTAAAGGAACTGCATGGGGTAAAAGTACAGTAAAGGCAACACTGCTGGCAACTGAGGTGCAGAAAACAAAACACTCTCAACCAAAAAAAAAAAAAAAAAAAAAAAAAAAGGTGAGGGAGGAAAATAAACTTCTGCAGTCCAAGTGCCAGCAGCTGCCCACCTCCTGGGAAGTCTACAAATAAAAGTAATGCTAGTAGTTGCAGCTAAGAAAGGTTGAACATTGCTCTAGATCAAAGATCAAAAGAATTTGTCACATACATGGTTTCCGAGTATACCATGTAGTGAAATCTGCCCACTAGAAAGTATCAGCTAAAAAAACTGACGTCCAGCCATCACCCAGTCAAAGACTGTATGGTTTTAAGGCAGATCTTTCTGTGATGTTTTAAGTTTAGCCTGGAACAGACCAGCAAACTTGAAGAATCAGTTTTAATGTTGCTGTATCTTCCAGGATAGAGTTTTAGCCTGAAATCTGTTTAACTCAAATGGTTGAAAAGCATTCAGTGTTGACGCGATAAGTCATGGATGGCTGAGGAGATTGCTTATCACTTTATACTACACATGCAGGATTTTAACCTTGATGCATTAATGCTGGAAATATGAGAGTAAAACAAGAGCCACAGAGGCTACTTCCAGGCTATTTTTTCTTTTTTGCTTAGTATAAATTGCCCAAAGATGGCTGAAGAGAGCGGGGCTGAGGTCACTCACATGAAGTTTATTTAAGAGCACAGTGTCTGTTGTGCTGTTCCCCCCAGGTTTCGCAGCCTTCCAGAACTGCTTCTGCGCAGAGTACCGGTTCATGGGACAGAGCTTGAACAGGCAGTCTGTGGAGAGAGCAGAACACATGTTTGGGGAACATTGGCAAAGTGCAGGATTCAGGTAGGAGTCCAAGGAACTGGAAATTCCAACACTAATGTTGTATGCATTGAGTGGATTATTTTGTGCTTCTAAATTCTGCAACAAGTTAACAAATTAACTGCATGAATGACAGCAAACTGCTGCATATCACACTGAGACTGGTAAGATTTCAAAGGCTCAGCAACAACGCATACAAACATTCTTTCTCAGGTGCACAGTAGAGCTTCTTGGGACACCAGGAGAGCTGATTATTAGTGACAGGAGTAAATATAGCCCAATTCGCAGGCCAGAGGAGCAGCAGAATTAGCAGCCAGAAGAGTGGAAGTGTGAGGACAAAGATGGCCAGACTCGGGCCCAGGTCAGTTCTAAGGAGTATGAGAGACACCTATGGCACCCTGGGTGGCTGGAACGGACATAAGGTTGAGGTACAAGGAGGTGAGAACATGAGAAATCCACAGTAGCAGAAGAAAATCACAAGACTTTTCATTTTTGATTAAATAACCCTTTACATTTTTATTATTATTGCAGGCTCATTTTGTGTGACCAAAACAGACATATCAGCCAGAATTGTTCAGTATTTTCAATGCACCACCTGTCATGGTACAGTGACTAAAGCACTCAGCTTGGAGGTAACGACATAATGAGTAGAACCCTCAGTGGAGCCACACGTGGCAACCAGATGAGCTGCAACCAGAACAAAACGTGTGACAGGACATCAAAGTTTTCACAGCATTATTGGATTAAAGGAAAAATGTATTATGCACAGAAAAAAAGATTTGCCCCTTCCTTCTCAATTTCACCTGTTTCTGCATGTTTGTCACGCTGAATGGATTCAGATCTTTAGCCAAAATGTTACATTAGACAAAGGGAACCTGGGTAGACACAAATTTTTCAGTCATTGCTTCATTTATTTAAGGAACAAAGTTATCAAACACCCATATCCCCTGTGTGAGTAAGAAATTAACCCACAAAACATAGCTGGTTACACCACCTTCAGCAGCAAAAACTGCAATCCAGCACTTCCTTTGATGATACCAGTTTTTCAAATTGTTGAGGAATTTTATCCCACTCTCCTTTGCAGAACTGCTTCAATTCAGAAACTTTAGTAGGCTTTGAGCATGAACTGCTCATTTTAGGTCCTGCCACAGTACCTCTGTTGGGTTCCAGTCAGGACTTTGACTGCAACACTTCAAAGCATTAATTTTATTTCTTCTCAGCCATTGAGATACAGGAAGCTTCAGCTCACAGACAGATAACTCAACATTCTCCTTGAGCATTTTCTGGTCCAGTGGAGAATTCCAAGGTTTCTTCAATAATGGCAAGTCGTCCAGGCCCTGTGGGAGCAAAGATCCCCACCATCCCAGCTGTCGGTGTGATTATCTTAGTGTCAAATGCATTTATTTTATACCACACATAGCAGTACTTGTGTCTTTGTTCCACTTTTGATTAATCTGTCCATAGAATATTATTCCCAAAGGCTTGGGGATCATCCAAGTGTTTTTATGCCAATATAAGATAAACATTGATGTTACTCTTGGATGGCAGTGGGTTCTGCCTAGCTACTCTCTGAAAGAGCCTTAGAAGTGGCTTTGTTACTTTTTCAGGCTGAAATTTGAAAAACTTTTTTCTCATTTCATCTGGAATTTCCTTTGATTGAGGCATAATGTTTTTGTAGAAACTTCTCATTTGTGTGGAGTAATAGAGGAAATCAGGAAAATGGCAAATACTTTTTCACACCATTGTTCGTGCATGCAAACATACATTTATACATGCATACAATAAATCCATTAAAGCTTTAAAAAGACAGATAAGATTGAGGAACAAAATTTGCAGGTAATGACAGGTGGTATCTAACAGCATCTATGGATGAACCAGTCAAAGAGCAGGCTCAGGTAGCCAGGTTGGTTGTAGATATACAAATGCTGCATCTCCTGCATGGAAATATTTTTATGTTAAAAGAATTACTTACTAGACAAATGACAACAATTTTTTTCACATTACATAGCATATTTTTCCCCCCTTTGTTTTGTAAAGTTAGGCAAGGACCAAAACTGTCTTTTGAAATAATCACGTGATGTCAGCTATGATGACAGCTCACTGAATACAGTGCTGTGACCAGCTGGCCTTTGCCTGACCCTAGCAGCAGAGCAGAAACATGCAAATGAGGAAGCACTTGTCCTCTTTAATGAGAAATAAAGGGCATCTGTCCCTGGGAAGCTGGGATGACAATGGTATGGTATCTGACCCAGATCAGGAAACCAGCCTTGTCAAGCTCCCTAGAAACCTTTCCTTTCAAATAGCTTTACTGGACTATTAATACCAGAATGGGAGCAGAGGCCTCACCCTGGGGCACTTTCCCAGCTTCACATCAAGGTGCTTGTTTCACATCTTGTTGCTATATCTTCCAGAGATGGAAGACTGAAGGACAGGGCTGCCCAGGCACAACATACAGACCCACCAAGCCTACGCATCCAGCAGAAGTACTTGGAAACCTGGAACAATCTGAACATGCCAGCCACAGAGATCCCATTGGCAGAGAAACAGAAGACATTGCACAGTGCAAATCTCACAACAGACCACAGAATCACTAGGGAAAAAAGCCTGGCCCACACAAAGACAACTGGGGACACTGAGCATATTGTTTCAGACCTGGATGCTTTATTATTGGCCACAGGGCAGGTGAGGGAGATAGGGGACACAAGACAGATGCCTGGAGGAAAAAGCATCTGAAAAGACCTAACTTCATCCCCTAATTGGGAGCCTCTGAGAAACTGGCGCCTCAAGAAAGTTATTATACTGGGTCAGAGCAGAGGGCATCCTGGGTGTGTGTCATGAAAGAGGAGCCAAGGATTACATATGGCTGTACTTCTATTCTTCATTGTGCCTTCACCTGTAGGTTTCACATTCTCCTTTTTGTCTCCCTCTATGCCCACTGCTCAACAAGCGGTCCTGCAGCTGAAGGTTCTTGTGTTGGACGTGCTGGTTGACCCCGAGATGCACTATAGATCCGACTAACATTGTGTCCTGTTCCTTTCCGGACAAGGACAGTTCACAGTGACTGCACTATCTTAGTGCAGCTCATCACCTTCAGCACTTTATTTAATAATTCCTAATTAAAATTTATATTGCTACCTTGTACTCAAGTTCTTACCCTACACAAAACCACACTACTTTCTGTGGAGAAACTATATTAAAAAAAAGCTGACTCTTGTCATATAGTGAGCCTTGCCTTTTGTATACTAGCTAAGCTAATGACTATTCAACCTTTGCATGCGAGGCCTTGCTTACCTGAGTGAACAATCTGGCATTACTGAGCATTCACCTCCGGAGGTCATTCATAATTTACAAACATCAGTTACTGTTCCACATGCCAAACATCCAGTGTCCTACTAACAATGCCAAGAGCAGTGATGTTTCTGTGTATTATACAGCAAAGCATACTGTATATGCAGGCTATTATGTGGCTAGCAGGGTAACTTATTCTGATACAGTGCATTGACATACATGTAACTGAAGCTCTGCTTACATCTGCAGTGCACACTGCCATTTTAAGAGAAGCTCATCAATCTTATTGGTAGGTGTTACACCAGTGTTGCATAAAATAATATAAGCAAGTACAGAGTAAACAAAGCTAAAATGCCCATCAGTTATTTTAATAACTGCAGTGGGGCACAAAAGGAGGGTTTCACCTTTTATTTGCATAACTACACACCTTAATAGAGTTCTGCTTCCTGCTATAAGCGTTGAGAAAAACCACACACGGTACAGTGCACCTGCAACTGTAAATACTACAGCCACAGAGTAGAAGAAAAGAACTGTTAGTGTTCACATCTTCTTCAAGGTGCATTGTAACTCAGGAGCCATCACACTGACACGGAAATGACCAGGAAATGTTTGTATGCTGGACACCAATATGCATGACACAGTTCTCGAAGTGAAAAGGAATGGAGCAAACCACATCATGCTAATGTTTGAAGTATCCAACCACATTCAGACTGCATTCCTGCTTTGCAAAATTCAGTTTTCTGTTGCATCTCAGTTTTGTCACAAATCACACTCCATTTGTAAGTTACACTAACTGATCTACAAGAATCATAACATTCATAGCAAAAAATTATAAGAAAATGTAAGAAAATAAAATAAATTGTTGCTGCATGCACTACATTTACCTATTTACATGTTAAAAAATAAAGTTGTGCTCAGTATTGGGAAAGAAGTAAGATCTTCAGTTTGACCATTATTAAAAAAAAAAATAAATTTAAAAAAAAAAACTTTCCATGTTCCATGATATTATTACTATGAGGCGGCAAGGTTGCACGGCCATATTTCTTGTACTACGTATATAGTCAACAGTTTCAATCCACCTTCTTCTGCACAGAGATTTCAGTGTGTTTTGGCTTCCTGTGGCTGCTCTGCTTTCCTCCCACAGTCCAAAGACCTTCTTCAGCTAAATTGGCAACTACATTTCCTCTGTGTGTAGATGCAAAAGTGACTGTTTGTGTTACACTGCTGCACAGTAGAAATGGTTGAATGATTCCAGGGAGTTGAAAGTAGTGAATCTAAAACTGCAATTTGCCTTGGACAAATAATGGTTACCATTTAATATAAACGTACTGTAAGTTTGCAGTATCTTAGAGAGACGGGAAGCATAGATATTCAATCGTTTCAAACGTACCCCTCCTGTTTTTGTTGTACTCTTCACGTTCACAGCATCTCCAAGAGCATCAGGTCAGTGACCGCTGCACTGGGAACACAACAACATGCATGGTCTTCCCAAAGTGCTCTGAGGACTGTCCAGTGTCAGCATTAAGGCTGTACCTGCTGGTCAGCAATGCTCATGAAGAGGGGAGCCAAACCCCAGGGGAAGAACAAAGGCCCGACAAAGGCTGTGATTTTTTATTATTTTGTCATGGGAAAAAAAAGACACTGGAATAACCATTAAGAAGCACGAAATCCCTGAAGACCTGAGAAACATCCTGCTGTAGGTCAGAGAGCAAAAAAGAAAGGAAATCAAAGCAACAAAAAATAAAATGACTAGTGTTTACATGTCTTTATTTAAAAGAAAGAAAACTTATTCCATAGTTACTTTCCTCCTGTTGAACTTTGCAAGATAAAATGGCTCAGTTTAATCTCCGTGACCTTAATTTAGATAAACGAAGACAACCCATACTTCTATGTGCTGTTTCAAATAAAGTTCATGCGGTAAACATATCACCAGAAGTCTTGCAGGCATTGCACTTATTTTGCTTTTCACACCATTGCAGAAAGTGTGATGAATCCTGCTGCGTATTCATGAATTCTGCACCAGATGCTCAAGTGGCAAGCATCCTTGAGGGACCTGGATTCAGGGAAGATAGCAATAGGAGGAGGGGTGCAGTGTTTGCAACTGCCATGGCGTTTCCCCTCAAGCCAGAACAGCTACTTTAAGGTAATGCTCCACGGCTTATGGCTGAGGCTCTACAGTGGGACAAGGGACACGCTGTCACTGTGAGCACAGCGATCATGCACACACCTACCAACTTCAGTGCTTTAGAGCAGAGACAGGTGCAGGCACTTTACTTGTCTCAGTCTGTGTTGTTTGCATTATTAAACCAAATCTTTGTCTGATTAACTGTTTTCCTAAGTTACAGAATGTAATAAGTGTGGATTATTTGCTGCTTTTACTGTAACAGAACATGAAATTTATGAATATCTCAGACTAACATTTAACAACAATTACCAATAATTCTGATACTGACATGCTGCTCAGCATGAGTTGTGCAGGTATAGTTTCAGATCTTCAAGTAAGATTTACACCATTGTCCTCTGTTGCTTGGGAAACTTACATACCTGCATGACAGTCAAGGTTACACTTCTGCAGAGCTCTGAGAGACCCATGTATGGTATTAGCCGCTGTCAGAATATTTCTTTTAAATGGTGCAAAAAGCTGGCACTCTTTCCACTGAGCAGCTCAGTCAAAAGGTCAGTCTGCAACAGAAACTATGGTAACCGAGCCACTGTAAGCCTTTTGAATCAGCTGTCATCACCCTGACCCCATGACAGAAGGCCCAAAATGAGTGGGGGTGAAGATTAAGTCACTCGTAAATTCAAGTAAAAAAAGCCTTGCTCTTCATTCAAAATAAAACAAAGAGTCTTACACAGCTTTATTAATTTTTTAAAACTTATAAATGTAGAACTAATATGACTCTGTGATTCTCAGTAATGAAAAATGCAGTTCAGAAGCAAAGGCCACATTATGGGGAATATAATAACTATGGAATAAAAATGATCAAGGGAAATATCTACATCATATAGAGAAGATGCAACAGACAAACAAAATAATGGTTTTAGGGTAATACTGAACTCTAAACACACAAGATTGTGTCCGTTTACATAAACAAAAATGTGTTGAGTTTTTGCTGCTACAGCAGGTAGTGGGCTGTGGGTTTAGAAATGAGCTGGAATCCCACATGTGACTTTCCTCGACATGCTCTGGTTTTCTCCCACAATTTAAAGATGCATGCTGTGGGTGAACCAATGACTCCAGACCGCCATTACTGTGCGATATGCTGCTCTGCTCTATAAGCAAATGTTAGCAGTGCAGTTGTTTAGTGTGGAATATCTGGCAAAAGTGCTAGCTAAATACTAATAGCTGTACATTCCTTTAGAGAAAAGGATCTGCTAAATTAATACATTTCTTGGAAAGAGTGTCAGTAGGAGAACCTTCTCTGTGGCAGAAATGCACAGAAAGCAGAATGGCTGGGAGCAGGAAAATCTGCAGCAATATGGCTACATTTAATACACAGGAGAATCTGTTGAAGGTCCAATGGGTCCAAGACATCGTTGAAGGCATTTGCTTATCCTCACAGTACCCAGCGACTGACATAGCTGCTGCTCTATGTTTGCTTGTGGAGGGAAGTCTGAAATGGCCTACAACAGAGCACCCTGAAATTTTCAGAGCAGTAGATTTGAAAATACCCCTCCCAAAATTGCAACCCAAGCGGCCTCTGTAAATACATCAGCAGCAAAGGACGCTTAGGGGTCAGTCGTAGAGGGCAGGCACCAAATCAGAAACCAAAACCATTTGCACGATGACCTAAAAATAGAGCATCAGAGAGGTGCGTGGGCACTTCCTGTTTGTGTCACATATGGAACCTGCAGCATCAGATGCCACTGGAGCGTCACAGTTTCAATCTCTGCAAGAGGCACTATTTTCTCTTCTTCATGTGCATCACTGGGTGAAGCAAGTGTTCAGTGTTATGAGCTTCTCATGAAGTCCATTAAGTTCTTAGTAACAATGGCAACATAAGCCAAGCAGTGAAAATCTGGCTAGACTAAGCTCTGCAAATTTTCAGACTCACCTGCTCTTTCCTGTTGTACAATATTTTGTTATGGATTTGTGTAATTTCACAAATTTCATGTGATCACACTGGAGCGATGGAACTTTCATTGAATAACTTTCAACTCTATGACATAAGGTGATCATTTTTCAGAAATTTCTCATCCCCAGGAAATTACAAAAACGAGAACAATGTGTCGGAGTCCCGAAAATAAACCAGGCACTACAGAAAATGAAAACCAGCTACACACTGGTCCAGATTCAAGACACCTCCTCATACAACATCCTTGAAGAGAAAGCAGTGAACTATACATTAGGCTGGGGTGGGGGTGAGCAAAAGGTCAACAAGCATCAGATAAACCTGTAACTTAAAGTCTGTATAACTGCAAACACAGGAAACCCTTGGTAACTGCAAAAGAGCATCTCATATAAATCTACCCTGAATTTGTTTTTGTTGGGCTAAGATTATTCTGACCTCCAGATGATACTTGATATTCTGTGAGAAGTGAGAATTAAATGAAGGAGATGCAGGTCTGCAGAAGATGCATGTCTCAGTCAATTCCACACAAGCTCTCACACACACACACACACACACACACACACACACACACACACACACACCCTATACATATTACACACAAGAAAATGGCACAAAACAGGGAGGTAGCCACTGACAACAAATGCATCAGTAATTATAAAATTTACGGTAAAAACCCCTCACAATCTGTGCTGACATGGGAATGCTATGTGTACCAATGTACACGTCTACGTAAAGCATCATTGTTTGTAGCCAGCATTTCCTTCAGATGGACACTGGAGAATGAAAGGAGTCAGAAGAAGATTTCAGCAACAGTCTTTGTCCGTCTACAATAACTGAAGTCCATACCTGGCAACAAAGACCCACGTCCCAATGTCTCATTGTTTCACAGCACTGGTAAACATCTCAACACTTTTATGATCACTACACACCACTTCATAAAGAGCAAACTGACAAGCTTTTAATCAACCCAATATTCTTACTATAACCATTAAGTCATCTGAGAGCTTTAACTTTATTGTACACAAACAGAAGGAGTACACGTATGGCAACACTTTTGGAACCCAAAAGGCTATATCATGCATCAAAGCTACAATAACAAAAATCAATGCATAATTATTTAATCTGCTTGGCACTGTAAACTATTATTTGCAGAACCTTTGTATAAACACTTCAACTACTAGGCACATAAACAATAAGACGATAATTCTGAATAACCACACCTTTTAGTACATTCTGTTTGCGTCAACAACCTGGTTCATGGCGAGTGAACACACTAATGTAGGACAGTTACTCGGTGAAGACAATTAGACGGACAAGATGTGTGTCATACAATGATGGCAGAGAAAATGTGGCTCTTACCTCGAAACTTCTTGGGAGGGTTATTGAGGTCCCCAGAGTCTGGCTGTACCACACAGCGGTCATCTACAAGACTGATGGGAGGATGAAGCAGTCAGAAGCATTCATAACACACCAGTAAACCAGTAAAGTCAAGCACATTTGAATTGCGCCACGAGCCCAAGCTCCCTTATTATCCCAGCTGTAAAGAATATACAACACAAATGGCACAGAAAGAACTATACACTCACACAAATAAAATTATTGTGGGACAATGTGAACTGGCTAATATTACATTAACTATACTTTGGAAATATTAATAGTAGTGGGAGCCATATTAAGCCATCTTCACTGGTTTAATTATTTCAGGCCACTGCAAGATAAGCAAAGTTTTTTTTTCCTCAGGTTAAAAAAAAAAAAAAGCACGCTGTCCTGGCTGCTGTGTGGGACAGCATTTCATTTCTTTAAAAACACGTGACTGGCCACTACTCTGTGGTTTTCCACGCACTGCTTCCTGCCTGGAAAACCACCGTGTCACATCTGCTACAGCTCCTGCCTAGAGTGAAGAGGTCATTCACACACCAGCCAGCATATCAGCACACACTTTTGTTTCTTGCCTTTCACCTACAACCTGCATAGTGCAGTAATATTATAACCACCTACCTGTCCATGACAGGTACAGCAGTCTTGGTAACATCAACATTTATTGCAAAGACAGTGGTTCTGAGTAGAAGTTGAGGGTGGGAAAGGTCAAACAGCAGGACATCTGCACCAAACTGTAGAGACCCAACTGAAGGAGAGGTGCAAAGAAGCACAAGCTGCTTTTCTGCAGAGTTGCTGCTCACAGCATTGAACCCTCAGAGATTAATTTACTCTGAAGCAAATCATTAGAAAAACCTGCAGCACAGCAGGAGGTGCTGCTGCCTCATGGTATCTGGGTTTTGCGACTAGATGTAGGGTTGATCACTTAGGCTGTGTGGAGTTTGCCCACAGTTTTGACCATGTACACATGTGTTTTCTCCCATCATGCAAAGATGTTAAGTTTTTAGATAAACCGATAACTGAATTGTCCACAGTTTTTGTGTACACATGTATTTCATTATTCTGGAGTATGGATGTGTATCTATCATTGTAAGTCTTCTTGGTATTTTAGGTGCTAAATAAAACATGAATAATAACTATATGTGAGCAACAGAGGTATTTGTCCTCAGACTGGTCATAAACAAAGACTGATGGTTTGCACATTTGTACTTACCTCAAATAACTCTCATAAAATACACAGCTGTTTAAATGTACAAGAAATTAATAAAGTCCAGTTCTTTAACAGCAAAGAGTAGGGTGGATGGAGGTGCATTTTGTGTTTATACTATGGTAGTCCTGACAGACCTGCTTGTGCTATTAATAGTCCTTCTCAGTACAGCACTGCCATCTTTTCCCCACATTCCTAAGAGCAGTGTAATAAAATGACCAAAGCTCACTTCTGACGGCTAATATTTAGCTGGTTTCGGTAAAAGAAAAGAAGTCGCAGGAGTGGGAGGAACAGAAAGGCCTTTTATGGGTATGCAGTCACGGTGTACAACAGCGCAGACCATGGATCATTACCCACATTAGTGGCAGATTTACACAAACACTCATTAACTTTTCATCAATGCAGCTGAGAGTATACCTGCTACACTGAAGCATGCTTTGTACCATAAAGTAAACCTCCCACTCCTCTCAAATGCTACAGTGGACTGCAGTGACTTTTAACAAGACAGATACTGCAATTAAGTGTTTTTATGCATTGTCACAAAGGACAAATTATGTAAACATATCCTTTTTTAATGGGTGACTAAGCCAGTTTCTTGCATGAAATGAGGAAATTCCCATGTAGGCAAAATTATTCTGTTGCTGCTGAATGCTAAGCTAAGATGACCAACATGATTATTTTCCATAGCTTCCTGGTATAGTAGCACCGGGAAATGGTCCAGCATCAGAAAGAGTAACACCTGAGAGCCACGCTGGTGCTCTACAATATTAGAAGCCGATAAGTTCTATAGAATCGTTCAGTGAGGTACTTCACCCAAACTGCTATAGTAAATATCCAGCTGTTGCAGATTCCATACTAAATAATTATAAATACAGAACTGTGCTGTGTCCTTAAAGAAGTTATGAATATGAGTTACTCTGTAGGACACTGGGCTTGCTTCTCTCTTATCCTCTACTTCTCCAAAGACAGGGTAGACAGATGATTCTACATTGCCTAAACTGCATATGAGTGAATACTTGGACTTGCAGTTACCTGCAATGTCCTGCAGTGGACTATGTCCCATCTACAGTAACTTAATAAGTCCCTCAGTGGATAAGTAATTACCAATAATGGATGAACTGCAATAGCCTATGGGTTATTTCTTTAATTCAGGTCCAACTGCACAAATAGATAGTTATAAAAAAGCTACAAGTTGCCATATCGACAACAACTGTATTTCATACAAATAAATCACTGCAGTTGGTTCACTGTCAACAGTCCTTTTGGCAGGCTAGTGGCACATGTGTACGTCAAAGCAGGGGAGAGGGGTATTACCGCAGTTTAGCACAATTTGTGTACATGATGATGTGCCGAAGCTCACTGGATGGCTCAGTGTATGAATCCTCCCTGCTTGGTGCACTGGCCTCAGTTCCGCTTGTTAAAGAGGCTGAAGGCACAACATACTTCTCCATCAGCACCCATTTATCCACTTAGTGCCATCACTGGCTTAATTAAGTATGCAAATTAATTTAAAGTTTCGGGAACGTCATGTGCGCTGATGTGTTTGCATGCAGTGCCCCATTGTGGTTCTCAAGTCACAGATATTAACCAAATAAATCATGATCCGATCAGGCACAGTGCGGTTGTATAACATGCCTGTCTCTAAAGGAGAGCCACCACATTGGGACATCACTGCAGAAGGTGGCTCAGCATTCAGGGTACTGGCAGCAAGTGTCTCTGGATGTGTATGCGTCAGCTTCGGATGGGAAAGAAAAGCTTACACATCACACACAGCATGTGGCTAAATTTAGGTTTGTTTGCAGGCTCTGGGTGAAAATGTGTGTACTACGTGAAACATACTCCAGGTGCATCTCTGGCTCAGCGATCTGGCTCAGAGTGTGCAGAATGGAACCCAGAAAGTGACAAGACTAATTGTTCTACTGTGGCAATGCTGTGCAGAGGGGCTGCCATGCTGGTGTCATAAAATCAAGTTGCTTTTCTGTGAAAGCAACTCACTTGCACTCACTGTCTAGTACCACTGCGAGGACAAAAGTCGATAACCAGGCAGAAAATCAAAGTACCAAGCAGAAAACGAGGAGAGTGGCATTGTACACTTTTCCTCAGGACAGCACAAGTGCATGGTCACTCATTGCTTCAGTGTAAACCTGAGGCAGACAGGCCCATAGGTTCGCCCCAGACACAACAGAACTGTTGCTTTTCTCTCCCCTGCATGGAGAAATAGGGAGGAGGTGCCATTTGAGCTCTACGAGGACCTGATCAGCCAACGCAGAACTGACTGTTGACAGAGCTTGTTCTCCACGGCCACAAAAGCTGCTGTAGAGACAGGGTGTTCACCTTCTTAGTAATCATGAGGTGCCCACAATTGCTTTTGCTTTTATTCCTCCTTAACAGCCCCATCGCCAGCTTCTCCGCTCTGACACTGATCCCTTTCCTGTTGCCTTTGTTTTGTCATTTTTCCATTTCACTCGTTCCCCATTCTCAATCATTTCACCTATCCATCTTACCCCTCCTCCTACCTCTTTACCTTTCTGCATTTTACTTTGTCTCTAAACATGTCCTTTTATTTCATCCCACCCTCATTGCTTTGTGCAAGTGAACTGCTACCGACAGCATTGTACTACTGGCACACCAACGACAAGTGCCCAGTCTTTATGTCCTGATATAACATACAGCTTATGTCAAAGCAAAAATATATTCACTCAGCAAGTTAAATCAGTAGCACACAAGCAACATTTTTTTGTTTATCATCTTTCACTGTGCAGGGGGATGATTTAGACACTGAGTTTTAGAACAGCTCTATTTGGGGAAAGCCAGACATTACTGAGACATGAAGGGCAGCAGGATGCTACTTCTGCAATAGCCTTATGCACCATCTATATTCTTTAACTCACTGGTGACAAAAAAACTCAGTGACATCAGTGAAAATGCATTACTTCAGTCAGAAGGCAAACAGTAACCCAGCATAAAATGTTTTCAGATCATAAAGTGTAAAGGAAAAAAGCTCACAAAGCTTCTGTGAACCAGACCCGAGTAGAGACAGGGAGCAACTGTGGACTTCGACTTAACTTTGTTTGGGAAAAACTGCATTCCGGCTGGGAAGTGTCCAACAGAACCACCGTTTCTGCGCTCTAGAGCAATACACTCTTGGAGCTGACAAAACTTTGAACCACCCCAGCAGTAGACCAGATGCCACTTTTCCCCCAATCCAGTATGCAGTCCTTGAGGGATATAGGAGGTATTGAGCTACAAAGTAGTGAGTGTGCTGTCAGACTTAAGGGAGACATGAACTAGGCAGCGGTACAGCCAAGTGGTTAAAACACCAAACTATTGGCAAGAAAGTTGGATTTGAATGTCAAGATGGAAGTCACATTTGGTATATCCATTACCAAGTAGTGTAAAACAAATTACTTCAATAAATAAGAACCCTCAAGACTGGGCAAAGTATAAAACTATACTGGGCAACAAATAAAAGAAGCTGAGGCATATAATGCAATAAGAAAAATAATGCACAAACACCAAGCAAAAATAAACTTTTGGAGGTGGGGATGGTAAAAGGTTACAGAAGTATGGGGTGGTAAAAATTCAAACTTACCCCAGTGTGCTTATAAATCCATTGGTGGACCCTTCTGCATAAAGCGAGCAGATGTCCCCAATGTGCAAGAAGCTAGACATCTTGTCCGACATTTTGACACCCTTGCCTCTGCCTGTGAGGGGAAAAAATTAAAAGCACAACTTCAACTTAAAAGACTATTTAGTTCTTATTATAAATTTAAGCACACCCAAGGGGAATTTAAAACTAATGGATGTTCATGCACCTTTTAAAATAAGAAATTCTATCAACACCAGAAACTGTGACACCTCTGCCTCTAAGCCATATCTATTTGTATGACAAATTTGGAATGCAACATGACCGTAAATGAAAGTTTAGAAATAATGCATCTGACAGGAAGAAATTGGAGGGTGGGGGGTGGCAAAGAACACGTTACTCCTGACATGCTCCTTCTTGCAGATGCCACCATCCCAAAGTTCAGAATAAACTTCCAACTTTAATAACCTGACAAGCAATGGCGGGGTCAGTTAGCAGAGGCCACCTGATCCTGTGGACTTACGGTGGTAAGGAGTCTACCCAAAAATCACTAGATGTTGGGCTATGAAACTACAGCCCCAGACAGGGCTCAGTCCATTTCAGGATTTGTTTTTTTTTTAAATCTTTTCTTATTCACTCATCACAAACATTCATTCTAAGGGGCAGGAGGACTAGCACAGTGTATATAGATGGTGGCTTCTAACCTGAAGGTAACCACTTAAAATGTTTGAGCAAAATATTTAACCTGAATTTCTTCAGGAAAGCATGCAGTGGTACAAAGATCTTAAATCAATAAACACTATGCTTCTGCTCATACCCTCTAGATTAATTTCTTCTCCAAAGGAAGCTACGTCTGTCATGTGCCATTGCATGTGGGGCAAAACAACAGAACTTACACTACAATACTAAAATGAAGAATGTTTGCAAGTTGGAGAAAGCAGCCAAGAAAAACCATCTCTCACCCTGTGGGGTGGGCAGTGATAGTTTGAGGGCTACAGAGCAGGTCTGATTACTCTTTTGACAGAAGCCAGCTATTATGCATTCATGTGTGCAACATGAGGCAAACGGTTCAAAGGATTTAGAGTATCTTTTCATACCACAGCAGTAAACAGACTGAACACACAAAACCCCAGAAATACCATCACCTTCTCACCATACCTCGAATAATGTAAGCTTTACTGCAAACTCTGTTCATTTAAAAATTAAAAGGAATTTGATGACCTAGTGCATGGCCATGGTTTTCTTTTGGAAAAAAAGAACCTTTAATTACATTAAATGCAATCAGTGGTGAAAATGATCAGCAGAGCACAATGAAGGCTTTTGGTTTATTTGTTTATTATACAAAACATGACAGTATATTTTTCTAGATATTGCCAATTGTCAAAGCCAGACCAAGAGACAAAGCCCAGGGCCCATCCTGCAACCTTCAATCCAGCTGAAAACCAGAACCTTTTCAAATAAGCAAGTTGATGCATTGGCCAAAATCTGATACAGTTTGAAACAGAAACCGGAGTAGAACGAGCATCACTGTACATAAGGAAGCGCTCAGTTCTAATTTAAGATTTAAAAAACACTCAAATTCCAGTAACCGCTCTTATTATTTAATGTTGCACTTCATAATATCTGATTAAAATGTAAACTGAATGAAAATTTGCTTTTCATGCTAAAAGGTCTGAAGTTGTCTGACATGGAGATAGACAGGGTGGTCACCAGCTGGGAGACGTCAGTGGCAAGCTTAATGAGGAGCAAACAGGCACTTACAGGCACCTTCTACAGAATCCAAGATGTGACTAATATGAGGACTGTGGAATCAATTTTCCACAGGTTTTCTTCTCAGCACACTGACACACCCAGCAAAACACTATGGACTCATCATGCCTCCCAATATATAACAAATTTAAAAGTACTCATCTGCTTGGCCCTCTTACTGTATTGTCACATTTTATTTTGTCATATTTTCACTTTCCTCTATGTAGTGATTACAAGTTATTTCACATTATGTTGCTGGTGATGCACATCAAATGCAGGAAGGAGCTTAAGGTTACAGGTCTGAACCCCACTGCTGCTGCTGTGCCTTGGATCCAGGTACTTTCCCGGAACTGGTACAGTAAAACTGCAGCATAAAAGGGTAAATACTAGTAAGGTTGTTTAGTTAACATTACAAGTCATCATAAAGTTTGACTGGACTAAAATTAGTCAACTAAATATGACTGCAAAATGAAAAAAATAAAATGAACTTTCAACTATAAGCATTCATTCGATCACAGACTTTATTACTCTTAGTTACAAACAGCTTTGACAAATTCTCCGTAAAGATGTATCCACACATCAAAAACGTTTCAGGAGTGTAAAAATTAACAAACTAATCTGAATTCGAAGTGGGTACAAAATATTGACAGCAATCTCGTACATACGGGGAAAAAAAGGTGAAAATAATGTTTAATGGGGCTGAAAAAAATCATGAATAGAGCCAGGAAGCAAAGTCACCTAAGATCAAGACAAATGTCAAATAGTCGCAGTGATGTCGTGCAGAGACAGAGGTCACAGCAGAAGGAGTAGCACGGACAACGACTTCAACACACACGAGCACGCCTGATTCCCATCGTAGTCGAGCGGAGTTATTCGCAACTTTACCTTCACCGCGGGGGCCGTCTGTCTCAGCCGCAGCTGAAGCTGAAGCGCGATCAGCGGGACACAGTTTCCACCAGCTTTTTGTCCCTTAACTCCATGATGCTCTCAGTCCCGTTAGAAAAAGAGGCGGATCTCTGGCGCTTTAGCCCACACCTTCAGCTCCGTTCCGTGCTGCCTCCACATGAGCTCTACTGACCTGTCGCGTTTACGAATCAATTTATAGTCGAACGGGTGTCTGGGAAATGTAGTTTTGCTGGGGGAGCTCGCGTGTGACCGTAATGACGACATGAGCGGTTATTTATAAGCACATTTTTACTACAATTCCCAGTGTTCTGCCCTTGTATACCGGCATTTAAAAAGTGTGTATAAGTTATACTCCAAGACTATATATTAAACTATACTTTAATACCAGAGAACTTCTCACTAAACGTTCAGCTATATTACCTCGTCGATATTTTTATTTGACTACATTTTCGGTTAGGTTGATGAGTACTCGTTATACCACGAACAAATACATTTACAAATGAAACATTCAAAGTTTTGCTGTGTGAATGAATGTCGCTACAATTGGAAAACTGTGGGGAAAGGACTGTCAGCGAAACATTACCGTTATCGGGCGGGTTAAAGGGGTGCCAGCGTCTCCATGACTCGCGTTTTACTTATAAAAGAAAGGAAAAAGACACAGAAGCCGTGACGAGGACAGGGGCAGGACGGTCAGCCGTCGGGTTACGCGACAATCTGCAAGCTCGCCCGGCTGCCTGGCCGAGATGCACGTTGTTGAGCTCTGGATGTCGTTGCTTAAAAAGTCAAATTTAGGGTAAGAGACAGAAGCCGTTTTGCGTTTCGGTGATCCTATCTGCAAAAGCACTATAACTTTGAAATGACTGTTTCGGCACGGGGGGCTTCAGGCAGCCAGGCCCTGAATGTTTGTTGTGTTTGGGTAGCACTTAGCATCTGTGAGCCGTGCAACGAACAGGCAAAGCATTTTTTGATGACATCTGGAGATTTTCCTGCGTGTTTGACTGAGTAAATTGAGGTTAAAATCCACTCGTTTCAGTAGCAGCCCTGGCTTGGGCCCTTTGCCATTTGAGTTTGCTGTCATTTCTGAGGTGTTAAAATCTAAAAATGTAATCTTGTATCAGATTTTTTTCTGAAATTTGTTAATGAACATTTTAAATTCCCAAGAAAGAGACATGAAAAACATGAGCCTTACTGCGGTAAATGTGTCTTTACAAGTCAAAAGAAACCCTATTGAGTGCTGTCTGAAGTGCAACATAAAGTTTCTGTGTGTGTCTGCAGCCCAGGGGTAAATCCAGTTCTGTGTGCTTGATGTATGTGAACTGCTATTTTACTCTTCCTGACATTCCTGTAGGCCTCTCTCGCCTTTTGAGGCTTTAATATTTTCCCCACCCCCTAGTTTATCCAGGTGTATTTCTTCCCCTTTCTTATTCTTTCCCTTATTCTCCCCAGAAAGACAAACATTCCACCTGTTGCCAGTCAGCATATTTTGTCATAGAAACATCTCACATCCCCTTTGTGGCAAATTTCTCCACTGTAATGCCCCATGCACACATTGCACTGACTGAATGAGCAGTGCTGCCCTTCCGGACAGATTTGCACAGTGTGGGTTTTTTCTGCTATAAAGATTAAAAAGCCTGGGGGCAACACCTGCGTTGCCATTTCACTGTTACGCCTAACAGCTCCTCCTCTAGAACATCAATGCTTGTCCCAGCTACCAAATATAAGGGGAATTAATGTATAGCATTTATTTTAGGGTTAGAAATAAGTTTATGGCAGTCCTCTCTTTTTATCACTTTGACTTTTGTAAAGTACTAGTAAAAAAGCCAGGCTGTGAGAGTGTAGTTTTACTCAGATTTCTTTGTATTTGCAACATTTAATTGGAAGAAAACTGATTTAGCTGTGTCATGGCTTAGGCCAAAAAGGGTGGAAATATGAATCAGTGATGCATTTGGCTTCCAGATTCAAGATTCAATTGCATGCTCACAACAAAACCTCATTACACAGCAGATGAATCACATGGCTGCGTTTTCATTTTCAATAAATGCACACATTTTTCTTCAGTTCTCCTGATTTAGCCTGTGATGGCTGCCACCCTTGCTAAGGAATATGTGCTTCTTCTGCAGCCCGCAGCAAGTAGGAAACAGGTGGCATAGTGGTTAAGGACACAGACTTCCCACCTGAGATGTTGCCAGGTATACGACCATCTGTGCTGTAGTGCTTGCAAAAAAGCACGGTCTTAGTTTTGGCTGTAAAATCACCATCTGTGTAAATGGGTAGAGTTTTAGCTTGGATGAAAGTGCTAAGTAAAAGCATTACCGTGTATGTTGACCATAGTGATAACTGAATAAGGAAATAATGTAAATTAGCTTTTGTGCCACCATGTGGGCACCTAAGCTGCCCTTCTGGGAGAAGCTTTCCCAGTTGTGCTACGGCTTGATGTTTTATGTGTGGTCACACAGAGATTTCCGTGCATCTAGACCATAAAGTATAACCAGCAGAGGACTAAGACACATCAGAACTTGCCCACTGGGATGTAGGTCATTTGAAGGAATGGGGACCAAGCCGCACCAATAAATTTTGCTCATCTTTATACATTTTGCATGCCTTGCACCCCAGCTTCAAGTTTTCAAATTGTGGCCAATAAACCAGTTTGAAATGATCCACTTTTACATTTGACCCAGTAAAAGTGCCCCCCCCCATCTCTTGTCATTTTCAAGTCTTCGGAATTGGAACACAGAATTATTGATAAAGTTTGGCAGAGGCGCTGAGGAACATGCAGCGTGGGCTGAGACAGGGGAATTGGACAGACCGTCCCTGGTGAATTTGTTCATCTAATAGAGCCCCAGGTTGGCACCAGACCTTAATAATGCTTGCGCTCATTGATTTACGGAGCAAAAATAACCTGCCAAAGAATAAATAGTCTGGATGAACAGAGTCTGTCTTACATCCTTTGGCGATTTAATGGCCTACTAATCGGATTCTGTGCAAAATAGTTAATCGCTTTCCAAAGAAGGAGCCTGGCTTGTGCGTCTGCTCGGTTCTTTCATTTTTGACCCTTTGTCACATAAAATGCTGGCAGTTGATATAATTATATATTATTTTATTTAACATCATGATGTACCACAACATATAACATTGCATACTACGGTCAACATATGAAAACGTGTCAATGGTTGCATTTCCCATATCTCAGAAACCCTTACCAGTAAATGTTAGCGTCTGTTAACAGTTTTATGCTTCACCATCACTGTTATTACAGTTTGCTATTACATGGCAGTACAGTGGAAACGTGCTGCTGCTTCATAGCACTTGGACAGTGTGACTGGAGGTGGGTTCAGACCCTCTCAGTCTGTCTGGGTGTTCCATGTTCATCCTGCATATTTATGGGTTTTCCCCTCACAGTCCAAAGATGTGTATTTAGGATGGTCTGATTACTCTAACCTGGCCCTAGCATGCATTGTGTTGCTCTGGTGTAAACCGTGTATGTACGACATGTCTTTGTAGGGGGTTTAGTGCGGTTCGTCCAGCACCTTGTTACCTTGGATAAAGGTGTGAGAATACCACACGGCAGTCACTGTACATCACTTTGGAGAAAAGTAAAGCTAAAGAAGCCCTGCAGGGGTTTACGCCCAAAATGTTCTGAGTACAGCTCCAGTTCCGTAATCACTCTTACCTGCTGCATGTTTGTCTCAGGTCATTTCTCTAATCTGCAAAAGGGTTTAAATATTATATGATGGTGTCAGAGCTGGGAGGTAGATAACCTCCATGTTCCACATCTGTGGTCAAACACTGCCGGCTTTGAGATGTAAATACCAGAGGAGCTTTTATTCCCCCCACAGGCTGTGCCTTTGAAGCTCATTCACATGAGAATTGTGCTTTGATTGCCATCTTGTACGCTGGAATCATTTCATCTCCGCTGGCATGGACTGTTGGAGCCACACGCGTCCCTGTTTGTCTGGCAAGCACCCTGAGGCGGACGCAGAGGAGACCAGGAGGGATGTGTGAAGCGTAGACACCAACCTGGTCAGTCAGCCGTGCTGCGATGGAACTGTGGACAATGCGGTGGATGGGAAAGACTTTAGAACTCAGTTTTTTGACTATTGGCTATTAAAGTGATTTATGAATTTAAGCAAGTTTGTAAGTCTCAATTCATCATGTTAATCTTCAGAACTCAACTGTCAAATTCCAAAATAAGTACCAGTTTCAACAGTGCATATGGCATTTTACAAAGGAGAAGAGCACATTCCAAATACAGTGTATGTATGATACAATGCTGTGGTTAAAGACCCTGAAAGAGCTTAAAACAAAATTCTTGAAGAAACCATCCAATAAGGAAAAACACAAAGTCTGCATAACTGAATTTGCTATGCAAACTGAGCAGTAAAATGACAACTAACAAATATTTCTTGTAGTTTGATGTTTGGGTTATTTAATTCTGCTTTAATCTTTGGACAATGCTGCTCCCCACCACATACGGTGGGACTCATGTTTCTGTGACAGCTGCTATGTAAGGAGTTCAACACAGACCTTCTCATCTGCTATGTGTTCCTCGCATGAAGAAACCGTGAAACCCTGCCCTCACACTACAGCATGTTGGTTCTGTTTGTGCTTCCTTCTTGTATCACTGCTGCTAAACATAAACATTTGTAAATGGGTGTTGTGGGTTCAGCAATGTGGCGAGAGCACCCAAGAGGCTACACGTGCAGCAGTTGCCTTGCAGATAACTGGGCCTCCTGACAATCAGCTGCTCCTGACAAGCATTAATCTGCTTAAGATTCCCTCCTCCCAGTTCCTCAACTCTGCATTTATTCTCCTTCGGTTACACAGTCGATTTGTGGTAGCTGACCAGCATGTAGACAGAGACAGAGTTGTCCTTGTTTGTATAACTCGCCGTTCACCGGAGTGCCCAACTGGTAATCCACCGTCCTTGTAACGCCCACCATCGCGCCCGCCAAGGGACTCCGGATGCTGCAGTCCCTACCAGTACAGAAGCCAGCATGAACTGCACTGATTTTGCCATAGATTTTCAGCACTGTCTCGTGGGAAGAACAATAGATGAGATTTTCACTGATTATTTACCTCCGGTGCCTCCTTGGAGATCAAGATATGCAACCTCCAGCATCATCCTCCTCGTCCACCGGGTCGTATGCATACAGGGGACAAGCGGGCAGGTGCTGCAGAGCAGTTGAAAATGACATCTGGGCTCCAGGGCTCTTTCCTGTGGCTGTCATGTGACCCTTCCTTTTCTTTCTTGGCTTTGTGACCCAGTTGCAGTGGTGCAGCAACACCACCCTATGCTTTCTGTGTAAAGGTATGGTTATAAATGTATGCTTTTTGCAAGTTTATATCAGTACTCTGTTACAGAGTACAACACATGCATTTAGTGTGGACAGAAAACAGACAGAACATGGTTGTGCCGCAGAGTAATGCTGATCTTTTATGTTCCAAATTCTGTTAAAAGCCAGGGTAGCCTTGCATAAGGTTGAACATAAAAATGATATGAAGAACATTATATATTATTTTCACAAGGTCTTTATATGAGTCACAAAAACCTTTTTCTTTGGTTGAGTCTTTCCTACATGCAGTATAAGGTCATGTGTGCCAATAAACAGTAAAATATCTATAATCTCATATTTAAGGACTGCAACACAATTCATAGTTTACAGTGTGACAATATACACTTCATCATCTTCATATTCTCATTTGGCAGACATTTTTTTAACATGTACAAGAAATACAAGTCTTACTCCATCATCTCACAAACCTCGCACGTGCTGTGGCAGAACAGATTTCCCACCACATTATTACCCCCTAAAGCCTCCGAGGTCCTGCCCCACTATGCATGGAATGCGTGACCACCTGTGCAGTTCTACCCCGCTGTGCTGCTGCTCACAGCTCACGGTGGCCTGTGAGGCCACGCTAACCATCTGATGTGGCTGCTGTCTTCCCGGTACTCGTCCTCATGCTGCCGCTTATTCCGTCACGCTGACTGCCTGCTGTGCGAACTGCAGTTCACAGCTTCAGCATTCCCCAGCCATGGCTTATAACAAACTGCAGTGGAGGCTGAAAAGCCGCAAATATCGCATATTCCCTTGACCTTCAGACTTGAGCTGAATTCCATTTAACATGATCACGCCATCCTACAAGTTCAGATACATACTGTGACCACACATCTGTCTCCATCATGTGCCTGTCCACTGAAACCAGCTAGCAGGGACTGGACAGAAACAAACGTCTCTCTCTGTCAGGAGGCCAGTCTACATGGATTCACATAGCTATTCTGAGTTTTAATTTGAAACTGAGCATAACTGACTGTTGGTCAGCAGGCCTGATCTGCTAAGATGAGGGCACGGATAGATTTCTACTAACCCAATCCACTGAGTGATACAATTCTTTAATAAGCATCAATAGCCAAAAAGTAAGAAATCTTTGACTGTCCTGATGGTTCTGCATTACCTCTGTACTGAAACCCTCTCACTGGGTCTCCACAGGTTGGTGTGTGCTGTGCACTGAACAGGAAGAAACATAAGGCCCACAGCTGGTGGATGGGTCTCCTGGTCTTAGTTATGAAGCTGTGCAGAGGGAATGGAGGTTCAGGTGGGGCTGCAGAAGGGAGCAGCACACTTCCTGGATTGACCACATAGTGCTCCGCTGCTGCTGCTGCTGCTGCTGCCACTACCCCCCCCCAGAAGTACTTCCAAGCCCATCTGTGCCATTTCTCAGTCAAGCTCTCATACATTTGCCGATGCTATTACAGCGGTAAAAGTGCTCACTTCCATTCGGCATGTTTTTCAGATGAACTTTGATGAAAAATAAGTTCAATGCTCAGAATACAGCCATGGGAAAGTGTGGACAAGTAAAAGTACCACTATGTCGGGAGGCTCTTGCTATCATGAGGCTGAACAGAGCCAACAGGAAGTGGCAGTGGCTGCACTGTGCTTATTTCAGCGCACAAATAAGTGGCTCAGCACGTGCACCTTGCTGGAAACAAGAAAACAGAAACCCTGAAGCAGAAGAGCCTATCGAGAACTCCTTGCGGCTGGGAAGTGTGTATGTGTGTATGTCAGGCAGGGAGGGGCGAGAGAGGCTGCTGAGGAGGCAAGGTGAACGTGAGCTAAGGACTACGGGGATGCTGTGAAGATGCGACCAGACGCTTCTTTCCTGCTGGATTTCCTTCCAGCCCGTCTACCTCTTGGCCCAAAACATAAACAATTCCTGTGCATCGTCGTAGTTCTCTTGGCCCAAATTACACACACTGGCTGACAAGAGGTCAGGACATTTCAAGATAGTTCTGCCCTTTAAGAAATAGGTCTTCAATTGTGACGGTCTCCTCCAGTTGTAACAGTAATAGACATTGTGCTAAAGACCATTGCCCTACAGGGTAAATTTTACTACACTAAAAATAAAATACAATTATGGCGAGATAATAGTCTTTGTGGTCCCCATGGTGATGTACTTATTAAACCTGCTGCTAAGATGCTATAATTAGGCTTGGTTTGTGCCATGACTTCCTCAGCTGCCCTGGCTACTCCTGTGAAGCAGCTGGCACCTTCGCCACTCCTTTGGCAGGCTGTGACCTGGCAGCACGACAAGTCAGCCAAAATGAGCCATCCTGGCACCAGAAGAAGGTACCGTGCACCACGTATGGTAAAGCTAATAAAGAGACCGTGTAAGATGGCGGAGTTGGGGGGCAGGAGTGAGGCACACTTGGATGGGCAAAGGTGGCAACGGATAAATGACAGAGAATTAACAGAATGGGACACCAGTTTGTTCTTGTCTCTGGCTTCCCACAGAATGATAAACCTTTCTCTCTTACTGGAGCACTCACAAGGACACAGCGGATGACCTGCCCAGGTAAATACCTGCAGTGCAGGTTCCCTGCAGTCTTCCAGGCCACCTAGCACACAAATGCCACCTTAAAAAGTCCTTTGAATTCAAACAAACACAAGGAACCACTGTCACATACAGAAACCTTGTGTTGTGAGAGCCGACAAGAAAGGAATTAGACATTGCAGAGAAATTTTGAACAAAAGCCGGTGATACCGAACCAAGGGCACAAAGCTGTGTGGTCCCGGGTGGGGGACATGCGTCCAGCAACAGCAGAACGACAACCCATCCATGAGCGCAGCGGCTTAGTGCACGCTTGTGAAGCTGCGAAGGCTGCGGGAGGCATGGCGCGGGAGTCTGAGGCTCCGGATGTGATAGGCCTTGGTTCCACACAGAGGGCTTAATCGAAATAAGCACAGAGCTCTATGACACGCTGGACGGCTATGAGCAGAGCGCAGGATGTGAGGCCATTGGTGTACAAAGTTCAGCTGGGATCTGTCAGTATTTCCTTGGAAAAGATCGGTTGCGTTCCATAAAAGTTCACCAAAGAGTGGGCACTCTGAAAGCCTCGAATTGGTCACGCTCACACCCTCGTGCCGAAGTCTACTTTGAAAACAGTTGTCTGCTGGGGGTAGCCCTAAATGTAGCTTTGCCTACGTGTACATCTGCCTGGTCCCTCCGTGCCGTGACAGCAAGATCCTCGTTGCGCCGTTGGTCATTAGGCAAATCCGAGCCGAGCCGTGAGACAGTTGCCTGGTGACCACATTAGAACCGTACTCGGCGTCAGGGCTCAGTTCAGTAGGTTCTCATAATGAGGCATGCAATTTAGCGCCTTTAATAACAGAGCAGGCGGACGCAAACTGACTGATGAGCGGAACCCAAATGCAAAAGAGCGGAGACTCCCTTATCTGCCAACGGATGGAGAGACAGGGAGCAAAGCAATGACAGGAGAAACGAGAAGCTTAAGACCATTTTGTCTCATAATTAAAGTGTCTCTTATTACTGACCGAAAAGACTTTTAGTATGCCAGGCTGCTTCATCGCAGGAAACAAGGACAGCCTGCTCTCTAGTCAGAAGGTAACCAGAAAAAATACTGTGTCAACCAGAAATAAGGCTAAACACCTTGGATGGGATGCCAGTTGCAGGGTGGCCTGGTGACCAGGAAACCTGTAATACATCTGCAGACTTGTTTGCCGTCTCTATTTCTTTCATAAAAGCGGCTCAAATCATGGACAAACAGTAGGAAAGCGGATCGGGAGCCGCCTTGCAGTGTAGCTTAGTGCACGCTGGGTAATGAATAAGGCGGTTATGAATAATGGCCGTGTAGTACAGTTACAGTCTTTTACTGGGACAGTCTGGTCAGCGTTTGGGGGTACAGAAAAGAAAAATAGGGGAATTATGGGAAGTACGGGTACTCGAGTAGAAGTCCCGGTTCTCCAAAGAGCAACACAGAGCAGTGCTGGTGCTGAGTATCGACCCACTTCACACATTGTGTTTATTTGGAGGGAGGGCATCATTTGCACCCCAAGTAAACAGACGAGTTTGGATGCCTTTAACAATTAAGGGTGCACGTATGCTTTGTCAATGAGCAGAAGTGCCTCATTGGGGTAAGCGTTGCTCCAACTGCATTTAGAGATCACAGTTTGTGCCGTGAATTGATCGAGTCATAAACTCGGCAGGCTGAGCATAGCCTCGGGAATTCATACTAATACTACAGCGAGGTGACAAATGTTACTCTCTTCCGCCGCAGAGTGACAGCGGCTGCTCACTGACACACCATGATCCCTCGTCTTGGCCCTCAGTAATCGGATCAAGCCGGCCCATGACTGCCATACAGGTCCGGTGCATTAACCGTCCTGGGCTACATCAGCTTTCCCTGGCCCCAGACACCGTGTAGGTGGGCCATAGCCAGTGCTCGGCTCACATTTGGGTTTGCAGAGGCTGCCTGTGTCTCCCACTTCCACCCTGGGATTACACCGGTGCTGAAAAACTGCTGTGATTTTTTTTGCAATGTAGTAATGAGATTAAGGAGCTTAATGCTACAAGCAATTAGCAACAGTTATTTTTGGCTGCAATATAACGGCAAGCACGAAGCACAAAGGTTGCCACCGTTTCCTTTTGTAGGATTTCAACTTTATACACTCAGGGCAGTACAGTGCTGTGTCCCCAATTATGGCACTTTGCACATCCACAAAACCCATGGCTCTTGCTGGCTTTGCTGCTACGTCAGGGAAGTGCTGCAGTACCGGTGTAAATAAACAGTGCTTTTACCACAAATGCAGAGCGGTGCTGTGGATTGCACTGTTCTTTAAAATGTTTATACTCAAATATGAGACCATTGCATGGGCTTTGGCATCCTGGCTTTCTCCCTCCATCACCGTACAGCTCTGGTCACCATGGCATCGATTACCTCATTAGGCCCCATTTCCAGCATTACAAGCTGTGTGATGCCGTTGCTATGCGGGTCGGTCATCCAAAAATAGCAGCTCATGCACAGGCCCCACTGGGGAGCAACAGCCAGAATCCAAAGCTTCCTGTAAGGCATGTCGGCCAAACAAGAGAAGGGTTCAGAGCTGAGCTGCGACTGATCGATGGGCGAGACTGGCATGGCTGCAGGGCCACAAGGTTCATACCGTTTACTTCGTCCAGGCACCTGCCTGCACTCAGCAGGTCTAACCCTCCTCCCTGGGTACTGACTCAACTGCGCTGCCCTCAGCTTTTACCGTCTCCTTTTCCTCACCTGGGGTTTCCTCAGTAGAACAGGTCTGAAATTTTGCTTGATGGCAGTTAGTTATTCCACATGCACATTTTTTACAAGGTGATCCAAATGCCCACAACTTGTCGTACCCCATTGAAATATTTTTCTTAATACTGATGTCAGCGCGAGACCACAGGGAGCCGACCAGCCCTCCCTCCACCCCCTGGACTGTGACGGCCACAGGTACCGCACAGGTGTGGACCCATGTACCCAGAGCAAGATGAGAACAAAATGGCACAGTGGGCAAACAATCCCCCTTTTATGCAGAATCCAGCATCCTAGGAGAAAAACATCTCTACAAACCAGATTGACTCCCTGGGTGGGTAACCTTGAGCTGGGCAGAAATAGCAGCACTTACTGAAATTCACATTAGTATCTGGGACAACGTGATGCCCCCCCAGTCTCCTTCGTGGTGGAAAGGAAATTCTCTTGGTACCCACAAAGCCCAAGAAAATATGAAAATAGAAGGCAATATTCTTTCTAGTTCGACTGCTGCAGCAAAGTGTGGACGTTGACTGCAGGACGCAGCCGCCGCCACAATGCTGTCCTACTTGTTCGCTTGGAAAGACGTGGGCTCAGCGGCTCACCGTGGCGTTCCTGAAGCGTTCACAGGCACAGTAACAAAACACTTTAAAAGTGGGGTTTGGTAATGCTTTGTCCCCACTCCCATGGCCTTGTAGGTTCCCCTCTCATCCCTTATCTACAGGCTGCTTCCTTGGGTCTTGCCTGTCTGTCTCTTCCTCATACTGAAGTGCAGCTCAGACCCCTTAATATGAGAACCTTGAACTCAGTTAAGGTGAGCAAACGTGGTTCTTGGTACTGACATTGGGCCTCACTGCAGAGATGTGCACACACACACACACACACACACACACACACACACACATGTTGCTGCTACTGAAGCGATGGAATCAGTCTGATCCACTGTGCTTGTCGTCATGGCAACTTACAGGACTTTCCTGTGCAGCGGAAACCCAACAACCAGATTCTGCTGATTTTAGGTGTGACAAAGGACATTAATTATGGGTGAAATGTGCCCATTTGCCATTATTTTGTGGGCTGTTAAACTGTAAAAAAAAAAAAAAAAAGCTGTAAAACTCCTGCATGTGAACTTCTTCATTTAGCAGATGCTTTTCTCCACAGCAGCACACAACTTTTTCAACAAAAGTGCAGCTGCCAGATACTCAGCCCAATATAAACGGTTTCTGCTGGTGTTCAGCAGCTGCCCAGGGATTTCTTTTAAGTTAATGAGAGGAGAGTAGAAAGGAAGTGGGACTGAGATGTGTGTATTTGAATGTTGAGAGGGATTCAGCAGCCCTGAATAAAAGAGGGAGGCAGAAGCAAGAAACTTGAGGCTTTTGATTTTGGTCCCATTGTGTGTGTGACCATCCAGTGGCCAGAAGAGGAGGAGCATAGTGAGAGATCAGGTCTTGCAAGTATCAGGGGGCACATCCACACCTCCCTCCATGAGTTACACCCACCCTTCCCGGGCCCGGCACCTCCCAGGTAATTAACCCAGATGTGGAAATGAGCGCAGCTGAATCCAGGTCTGCTTCCGAAATGGGGTGGGAAATTCGAGAATGACAACCAGAAAATGGGACAGGACTAGAGGATGCAGGGGAGCGGGAGCTCTTGCTATAGCAGAACACCCACAGGCTGTGTTTAATTGCGCCAAGCCCCTGAGGTTTGGCTTAAATGAACAAACCTGCAGATATGGCAGAGAACACACATTGTGCAGAGACAAAACAACCACACTGCATTATTTAGCAGAACGGAACAGGTTTACATCTGGAGGGACTTCCTCAGCCCACATCTCCACATTTTTAGCCATTTGCTCCAGTAGATCTCTTGCCAGAGGACAGTGGCCCTATGGCTCCAGGGTTCAACAGCAGGACCCTCATGGAGAGCCAAACTGGCAAATGGTTTAACCAGCTGGTGGCTTATTTACTCCATCAGCACAGATGTACACAACTGTCACTTATGTGCAAGAGGCTTGATGCTCAGTAAGGCTGTAAATTCAAGCCTACAGCAGGTGGTTTATTCACTGCCTGCTGTGCTTTACCCTTTCAATCCATGTGGAGTTCTTACTGTACATACAGTAGTTCTTACTTCCTGCCACATCGACAGTCACAACCAACCTATAGTTTATAATAACCATCTAACAACTGAAGTAGCAGACAAATTCTTTCTTAAAGCTGGTGCTTGCATTAACTTTTAAAATTAAACTCAATCATTCGTACCCTATAAAGAGTGTTCAGAATTTCCCTCATATGAAGGTCTTTTTAGCTGGAACCTGAAGATGACACTGAAGGTCCAAAATGAATCATTTAAGGCACCAAATTCAACAATTTGAATACTAAGTAGTAAACTGTTGCAAATATTACAAAACATTTAAGCTGTTATTGTTCCACAGGAAAAAAGACACCATTTATGTTGAGTCGCTTTTAAAATTAAATTTTTTTTTCCCCCCACCACAAGTTCCTGGTGAGGGTTGCAATGGGGTCACTGGAAATGACGGTAATTCCATTGCCTCAACGGGACCCCCCCAAGCCTCCATCAAGGTGATTTCACAGAACAAATGTAGGAAAGTGATGCTGTGAGGGGACAGATGGCTGCTCCTTACTGCCCAATGACTGAGGGACACCACAGTTTACCTGGCTCTACCCCGTGCCTCCCTTAGACTTCATAAACACTCCCCTGATAGATGACCTACACAGCTCTGACCCCACTAGGGCCATCCGGTAGGGGTGGCCTACATAGAGTGGACAAGTGCAGACTGAAGTTTCTGAACCCCGTCTCTTTGGGGAGAAGGATGGCGGCTGCCCTACATTACTGGTCACATCTCAGGAGGGGTCTGGCATGGGATAAAGGCAGCATCTAGTGGTGAGCACCTTCCAGAAGGACAGACCTGCTTCCTGCACCCTACAGGGAGGCACTGCACAACACAGGTCCTTCGGTGTCCTTCATGAGAGGGCCACAAGGACAGCTTCTTGGAGCAACATGGAGCCAACGTTTGGATGACGTGGGCCAGACCAGGAGAGGCACTTCCTGCCCATGGAGGACTCTGTTGTGCCCCTTCTGTCACCTTCCCAGCCACTGCAAGAGATACCACGTCTTCCCATTCTGCATGCCACTTGACAAAGTCCTACACATTTGCGGACTGATCTGCTTCAGAGCCACCATGTTTAAATCTGTTACGTCGTTCACAGACAACCAGCAGGACAGAAAAGAGCATTCGCCACCTATAGGTATACAGTTCCTGTGAATTGGGGTCAAATCCAGACGGACAAGAGCTCTGACCTCAATGACCATGCTGATACACTGGAATCTAATTGGTACCAATGACAGAGACATCCAAGGGGAGGAACACTCTGCAGTTGGGAGCTCCGCAGTGACAGGGTTTCCTTTTCAGCACATCTGTCCCTCTTGTGTCGGGTGATGATGACGACTCGCCTTGGATAGCGTTCAAGGAAGGTTCTGAGCTGCTGTGAGTCCCTGCGTAGTCGAAAGTGAGCTCCTCGCCAGCGCTAACGTCACACAGGGTGAACAGAGCCAGCCTGGGCACCGGCGAGTCCACACGCACGGGAACCATCATCAGGTTGGGCTGGCAGGAGTGGTTGAGGAAGCGGCCCACGTTTCCCACGACAGCAGGGTCCACAAATGTCTCACAGATCCTTCCCAGACCGGCGTGTTCCCTCAACGCCAGGATGTAGTTCATGTCTCCGGGCCCCTGGGCCCTCTGTCTTCGGCAGGCCTCCTCGTACCCAAGCACCTCCCCGGCATACTCGCACACAAAGCTCCCGCGAGGGATGAACTCCAGTGCGCGGACCCCCCAGCCTTTGCTCCGAGTGGGGAACACAGACAGGCGGAAGCTTAGGCCTCGCTGCACCACTCTGTTGATGCAGGACTCACCACACCTGCAGAGGGCATTGCACTCAAACACAGGCCTGCTGTAGTCTCCCTGCTCATGGCTGTGCTGCCGCAGCCGCCCCTCGCCATCGTACACCTGGCCATGCGTCTGCAGGCAGGAACAGCTCTCCCGCTGGCAGGATGTGGAATGGCATTCGCATCCAGCGAAGGTCACTTGACTAGGGTGACAGTCACAGCCGGGTCCTGGTAGGTTCTCTGGCGTGTACTGAAACCACAAACCGTGTTTCAGAAGAACTGCTCAAGTCCATTCAGAACAACCATTTCAGCTTCAATGCTCACACAACAACACATTACCACCACCAATGTACTGCAATATTCTGTCTGCAGTTGCCCTCATCCAGTGGGGAGTTTAAATCTACAGCCATCAACCTGAAAGCACCTCAGCAGGACCGTTCTAAATCACGGTCCTGACATGTCACCCCCAGGGAGCCAAGTTTCTGTCAAGCACGGCTAATCCGACTCAACAACATTTATTTGTATAGCGCGTTTTCATACAGTTCATTCAGAACTGTAGCTCAAAGTGCTTTACCGGGTGACAGAGAGAAGAAAAACAGTTAAGGGTAGGCTCTTATTAAAAGGCTGAACCTCAAGCTGTTGAGAGCAACAAGAGTTTCAGGGCAAAAGTCCACAGCAGGGGCACAGGACAGAAGCCGCACTGCTGCCACTGCTCTGTGCATTAGGCCACTAAGAAATGTGTCTGGCAGTTTAAGTGCGTACTTGCTAACCACGTCCAAGTACTTAAAAACTTGTATTCGAAAGATTATAACGATGCATTTGTTAAAGTGAAAGGCGTTCAGAGGATTTGCAGATGAAGAGCTTCATGGCCACCCAGATGCCTGACAGGCAGATGCGTGTCAGTGAACGAGGCAGTGCTGCCATCTGCTGTCCGGAATGAAATACTGAGGACGGCGCGCTTTTATTTTCTTCTTTAGGGTGGTATAAAAATAAAGAAAAGGCTTTGTTCGTTATCTGTTAGATTTCGGGTGGCTGTGTTTTATGCTTACAGCTCCGCTCGTTCCCCTCAAAGCCGCAGCACTTGATTTAAGAGCCGAACACGGACGCTGCCACTGCCGCACGGAAAAGAAGGGGACGCGGCAGCAACCGGAGCTCCAGAAAGCAAACAGGGGCTGCACGGGGTCATACGAGCTCAGACACGCCGGCTCCGCGTTGGCTTTACTGTACCTCAAAGTCGGCGACGGGCGATTCGCCGGCGCCGCTTTCAATGACAACAGGGAAATTCTCCGCTCCACCGCACAAGTCCGAACCGGGAGCAACGCTCATGGCTTCTGTCTATGTTGCTGCGCGAAACTTCCTTTTCCGCCCACAAAAAAAAAATCCCAACTGCCCAATCAAATAGTAAGAGCGCGTCACTGGCGCGTATTTCCATTGGCGAGAACTCCTGCTTGTAAGTAAACGTTGGCCAATAAAATTGAACGCTTGTCGCGATTTCTTTTTTTTTGAATGGGTGGGACTTCCTGCTGAAATTATTACTTTGCCCAATCAGAGGTCGATGTCGCGATATACGCTGCTTGATTCGCTTATCGTTCATTGGCGACGTTGCGTTTATTTAAATGTTCGTTTTCATTTCGTTCGGGCACTGTGGCACGAAAGTGCTTTCTTCATGCAGATGGCGCTGAGGCCATTCATGAGAGAGGAGCTGCCAGACAGTCCTTTGAATGCGCCCAGTTTCCTCATGTAAAGTGTGACTTGTATGTAAAATGTGAATGTATTGTAACGAGCGCCGGTCTGGGCTCGGATGGAGGGAATGAGGACACCACGGCGGTGTCCATAACACACAACCTTTTATTGAACACTAGCGTCTCAAGGGAAGGTAACAACCAGGCAAAACGAAGGAAAGGCTGTCCCTCTGCACCCACACTGCAGCTGACCAACAACTTCAACCTCCTTCTCTCTCGCACCCCAACTCTCAATTCCCGCGTTCCACAGTTTCCCGCCACGGCGCACCCCCCGCCCCATTTCCCAGGGTGCACTTCTGCAGCAACGCGCATACAACGAACAAATAAATGGTGCTTAGCTGTAGCGCCCGACGCTACAGTATGATTTCGTAATTGATATTTCATACCAAAGCTTTGTGGTGCCTCTGGGAATGTTGTGGTGGGGATGGCAACAGATGAACGACACTGTCCATCGCTACAGCCTTGAGAGCAAGTAGTAGTAGTAGTAGTAATAATAATAATAATAATAATAATAATAATAATACAGTAAAATATAAACTAGCAACTGTGCAATACTGTAGCGAAGTAATGCAGACACACAGGCGTTTCGAGACTTTAACAGAACGATGGGTTTATTTCACTGTAGGGGGCGATATGAGGCCATGGTCATAAAAAAATAAGCAGGCGGTGAGCCCAGCTCGGCGAAGGGATCCAAACCCACGTTTGTCCACAGTCAAGTGAGGAAACTTTTTTGTGTTTAAGTTTGAAGGATGCGCGATTGTTTTCTGACCATTAGCACTGCTTAGAATGCCCAGGAGGGCTGGGCTTCCGCTGGCACATGGACCCCCAGTGGTTTATTTTTCCCCTGTTCCCTAGCAGAAAGGAGTTCTTTATTTTCCTTTCCTGTGTGGCCAGTTGGCTAACTGTACAAAATTACCTGTTGAACTGCATGTGAATCAAAACCTTTACATGTCTGTTTAGCGCTCTGTCACTGCAGTGAGAAGAGTGCTATATAAAAATAAAATTGAATTGAATAGTATAGGATCAAAACGAACAACTAAAATAACACAAAAGACTATGCAGTGAAACGAGTAGGCTATGAAATCTGTTTTTGTTTAAGCTTCTGCTCTGTCTGTGCATCAGATTCTAGGTAGACAGGTGGGCAGAAGGCTGTCCTGTTGCTCCTCTGGAGGAGCCCATGTGCTTCAGGGAGAGGAAGAGCAGCTAACTGAGATAGACAGGCAGTAAGAATGCAGGCTGGCAGCAATCACAGTGACCGACAGGGATGTCGGTCGCTCGCTGTCAGGGTTGCCACGGCGATGCAGGGCTGCGGCTGATGGCTGAGCTGACCCAGGGTGTTGCGGAAGCCACAGCAGGGAGCTGTGGAGCCACTGAGCCTTACCGCTTCTACTGGGCCACCATGAACTCCAGGTTCTTGTGACACCGGAGCTCCCTCTAGCATCACTATGCTTGGACAGAGCCCCAGCCTGAAGGCTCCCCAGTGCCACATTTCCTGGGCCAGATGGAGTTTACGTTCCTTTTGTTTTAGCCTCTAATAACTTAACTGAATTAAAAGGCATCTTTATTGGATAACGCAGGTGTAGAGCCTCCTGTGAGACATGCAGTTTGCTGGGGAGTTATGGTGGCTACAGATCACGGGCTCACATAGCTGCAGAAAACTTGAAGGGACATTTTTAACTGTCTCTCCCTGTTCGTTTCTGGCTGTCATTCAGATGCCTTTTTTCATTTGTGCATCATTTCTCACTGGCTTCACATTTGCAAGCATTTGCCCATAAAGAGACTACAGAAATCTAATGGCACCACTGATGGAGTCACAGCCCTGGAAAGTGGATATCGCTGATTGTTCAAGAGCAGGGAAATTGGTCTCATTGTTGGATTCTGCAGTTTCCTCTGCAGCAGCAGCAGCAGCAGCACACAGAGACAGACAGTAATTTTGTTTTCTCCCAGCAGAAGGCCATTCCACCTCTGCTTTCCAAAAATAAACATTGTTAAGATGAATCCCTGCAGTACTTCTTACAGAGGGGAAAGAAGATGTTGGAATTCTGAGCTGTCACTGTAAACTTAAAAAAAACAATTCTGCCCCAATTGGAGCTTCATCACTGGCAGCGCCGTCTAAAAATGCCCATTTTCATGTGAACTAAGAACGGTTACACGTCTGCCAAGATCAGTGTAAGAATTTGGTACTTTTGCAAATGCTAGCAGGTGCTGTGGGTCACATTGTGGGCTGGCATTTAGACCGTCGGTCGCAAGTAGCTTCTGTTCATCGCCATCTGTGGCAAATGTTCCTGGCTGCAGGCCCACATGGAATAAACATCCTCTGAGGGGTTTGTGCCCGGAGCTTTCAGAGGAACCTGTGGGAGGGAGGGGCTGCTGATGCCCTTGAAGGAAACTGAAAGGCCTTGTGGCCCGAAGCTGAGCAGGAGGATGTGACACATTTCCATTGGCCTGCACTTGATGGGTGACGCCCGGCAGAATTTAGTGGCGCAGAACTGGCCAGGCGCCACTTAAGCATCAGCATTCAGATGACCCACAGCAGCAGCTGACCAGCGCATGGATGGTCACTCGTTTGCAGGTTTGTTTCTGCTTCTTGCTGGTGGTCCACATTTATCACCTCAAAACCCTGAGCTTTTTGAAATTTTCCCCTAAGCTGAACAAGGTTTACCATCAGCAGCATATCATTCGTTTTGTTCACAAGCAGTTTGCAGGCAGCAGTACATTCATCTTAATGCTTCTCCTTATGGTTGTCTTCCCCTTCACTCAGCTCAGGATCCACCCCATGCTATCATTTGAATGTTTTCCAGCAATTCAACTTGTGTTGCACTTGGTGCCTACTTCTCTGGATCTTTAAATATCATCGTTCCAGGCCACAGTCATGTAAGATATTTAAAGCGCGTCTGTGTGGTGTCTGTGCTCAGGAGGGCTGCCCTGAGCCGCAGCAGCAGCATCTTAACTGCTGTATTAGGTTAGCATTAATAATGTGAATAATTCATTGCTGTTGCTCTCTGTGTGGCTCTGTCTGCAATTGCATTTCTTACTGTGTTTCTTACATTCTCTCACTGACTTTGGGATGTGACTAAAACCAAGAGACCTTTTCTTTCTCTTGCACGTTCTCCCTCTTCCTGTTCACCTCCTTGTCCGCCCCATGCTGCGCTGCGGGTCTTGAAGTTAAGTGCTGCCGAGTTGCTGTCGAACTCGCGATGAATTGTGTGGTGCCATCCGTCTTCTGCTGCTACTGAGTCCATCCATCTGGCTGTGGGTCGTCTTCCTCATCTTTTTCTTCTCACTTCTCCAGGCTTTGCTGTCTTTTCTAGAGAAACCGATCACTTAAATGTGAAGTTTTGTAGACATTTAGAAGGTTTCCTGATGTGTGCAATGCAAAGAGTCAGAGGTAAACAAATTGTGTTTGGTTTTGCTTTTTTGCTTGGACAGCAGGACCACAGAGCTGGAGCATTAGAGCCAGTTTAGTAGAAGCAACTAGGAACTAAAATCTAATCAAAGCAAAGAAGTTAGAATTAAAATTTACAACCAGGAACCCCGGAGAAAAAAGCTTCTCCAGATATGAACATTAATCTTGCATCTGCATTATTCTCATTGGCTCTTCATTAAAATGCACTAGATGCAATACAATCCATAACTCAAAAAGATAGGGGAATAATGTGGCCACTGACCTACATTTATAGACTAAAAATACTGCAGCTATAACTGTCAAAGTTGCCGGGTGCGAGTGAGTTGAGAGCTTCGTGAGGGTCTGCTAAAGGAGGCCGAGATCCCCACCGGGAGACCTTTAGGAGACAGGAGATGATCAGCTGGAGGTGTGAGCAGCACAGCAGGGCTATGCAGACAAGCAGGAGTTTAGAAGGTTTCTTTCCAACAGTCCGCCCGCAGCATGCAGGGGACACCTCAGATTCTCAGCTGAAACCTCATTTATGTTCTTTTTCACACCGTTTAACATACCGACACCGCGGCACAGTGAGTGTCAGGGGACACCGGGACCTGAAGCTTGATCCTCCTGAGCTGCAGTCAAATGCTCTACTACCGAGCGGAACGCCCCTGGCTAAGGTTCTCCGAAATGCTTCTCACCGTAAGAAAGCTCTTCCACAACTCGTCCGCTTGTCTTTGTCTGTAGTGTCATCTTCTTGCAGGGACTTTTTTTCGGTGCAGAGGGGAGACGGCTTCTACGCCACACTGACATCGCTGGCATCAGCACAGAAGAGGACTGAATGGCAGGGGCTAAAGGGGCTGAAGGAGCACTAGGATGTCAACCTGCTGCCTGTTGGTCTACGGGCAAACGCGGTACTGCTGAGCTCCACTCCCCGCACAATAAGCCTCTGTGCAGGTGCTGTGTTTCAGGTGCAGGTCTGCACGGTGGCTCTTCAGTGCTAAACCTCTTAATTCAGCACTGTTGTAATACAAAGGTGGTGAGCACACCCATGGAGACATGGCTTTTTGTCCCAGTGCTGAGTGGCCTGGAATCAAACAGCTTGTGTGGCTGCATGAAAATCCTCCTTAGTCATGGCTTTGAGAAGAGAGACATTGCTGAGAGAAGATCCTTCATGCTCCAGTTGCACGCTTACTTCTCAGGGGCCTCAGCATGCTTTTCTACTCCGTTCTTCAGCAACCTGAAGCTCTTTATAAAAGCAGCACTCATGTATGTGTAGGAGAGCGAGGCAAAAAGCAGCCTGTTCCTTCTCAGCATGGGAAGTTGGAGAAGTGGAGTCTGCAGTCTGCGTGCAGCCCCGTGGGCAGGAAAAGGCTGCTGGGACCCAGGAGGGAGCCGCTTCTGCTGCCAGGCGACATTGAGTCGCTCGTGATCTTTTACATCTCACTCTTTCTCCAGGCACCGGGGACAAATTCAGAGCATTTGCTAGGGCCCAGAGGGAATTCTGTTTGCTTCATTTATTATTTATTTACTTGGCAGGTGTTCTTATAATTAAATCGCATGAATTTTTTCACTCTTTTCACCCATTTTATGCAGCTGGGTATTTCATACAAACCAGTTCAGCTTAAGCAGCTTCTTCAAGGATCGAGAGGAAGCCACGTCCCATCCTGGCATTTGAGGCAGCTAATAAGGACCAAGATTTTAAGGTAAAGCGCCTTTTCTCATGGGTCCAACAGCAGTGGCACTTCTGCCAAATGTCCTCAAATTCATTTTGTTACTGACCCTAGTAAATGCTGCTGGGCTTGGTGGATAGCGTGGACCTCTGAGCTCCGTGGTGCCCCTCGGGGCTGATGTTCTGCATGAGAGACCCCACTGAGAAGCTGCTCCATGTTCACCCACTACGCTCATGCTCATGTTCTCGTGCTGGGCCGCTCAATCTGATGGTTTGCTCAGGCATTCCGCGGGATTTTCAAATGTGACATAAAATTTTCATGCTAGTACAAAAAGCAAGCACAAAAGAAAAATGGAAGAAGATGGTGGAAGAGAAAGGTTATGTGGAAGTGGAAATAAATGTCACCACTTGCAGTTGCCAAACAACAGTCATGAAGGAGTGTCCATCCTCTTCTTTCAGCCCTGGGTTCAGCTGACGCTTCCAATAGCCTCAGCACCTGTGGCTTGGAGTTTTTTGAAGATCTGTGGTCCCAAAAGTACTCACAGCCTTGAGCTCTAACTGTCGGACACTCAAACAGTACAGCACAGAGTCGGTTATTCACAGACCATTTCCAAGGGTTACAAAATGATGCCTTTTAGCCTGCTGGTTAATAGAGTGAGAAACCGTTCATTTGCATGAGCTGACGCTTCTCTCCAATGCAGCTTACAACAATTTACCAAGCTACACAGAGGAGTCATTTTTACTCGACTAGTGCAAGAGGAATACCTCAATCTGGGATGCTGCAGCAATGCATGGGATTCAAACCTGCAACCCCTGAGGCCTGAGACTCAACAGTACAACCTGCTGCCCAGTACAGGAGCGGTGCTGAGTAACCCAGCAGAATTATGGCCTCATTTAGAACAATGGCTTCAATAAACGTAGCCAGCGGTTATAAATGAGTAAACTGTAAAACTGCACTAGCCATTAGATAGCTGAGAGTTGTAATAGTGAAGTGAATTACTTAGCTTTAGGGCATATATTGTAAATGCAGATGTTTCACAAGGCTGTGTATGCAGTTCTGTCCTTGCATTTCCATTGTACAATTTTATATCCAGTTCAGTTCAGTTCAGTTTGTTTTTATAAAGTGTCGAACTGATTGAAACAACAGAACACATCTAACAGCAATGAAGGAAGATGGCAGATTCAAGACTAGAGGAACTACGCTGGCTAGAAAAGCTATAGAATAGTCTTGCCTGCAACTTAGGAGAGGAAAGCAAAGAACTCCCAGTAAGAAAGGAGAGAAATAAACCCCTGGAGTCCAAGTGGCAGCAGCTGTGGTCAGGCCACAGACACATGTTCCTCTGTGAGGTCAGGGTTCGTCCAGTCGCTGGACTTGAACAGCCACAGCCTTGACTGTGGTCACCCAGAGTCTGTGGTCCTACATGGGGCAGAAGCAGGAACCACAGCCCCTGCCTACAGAAGAGATGTGTGGCAGAAAAATGTGACTATTCACTGACATATCGCCACACAGATGAACTTGGCAACATTAAAATTAGCTTTAAAGCTCAAGACAAAATGTACAGATGGCAAAGTGTTCCTAATGCAATACAGGTTTTTCATGATCCTCCGATCAAAAACTTCTGCCATCAAATATTCCTTTAGAAATGACATTCTTTTGTCCTTTGTTTCTCTCTTGAACTATAACCAAATTAGTACTGTATAGCCTCTACATTTACACCATTCTGGTCAGCAAAATGACCTTCTGACCTTCTAACCCTTGACCTGGATGTTGACCCCCAGCTTGAAAGATCTGAGTGTTGACAAGAGGGCGAACGGTACAAAACCCAGCTTAAACCACAGGTCATTTCAAGCATCCCAAAATGGAGGGACAGCAGTGTCTCACGGCTGGCGGCAAAGCTTTGCACAGCAACGGTGGGAAAAGCGCGTTGGCCACAGTATTGGGGGTTTTACCTCTCACACCTTCATTTCCTCTTTTTAAAGCTGTAAATCACGGCCAGCTGCCACTCAGGATAAAGAGGTTTAAGCGCCCCCTGCTCCTCCATGCGCTTTACACCTGGGTCAATATTCTGACAAATGTGGCCATAAAAAAAGACAAATGCTTATATTTTTGCAGAGGCATTTTTCAGGTGCAGGGCAATTGTTCTGGACTGACATTTCAAACATAAGTGTGTGTGTAGGACACATCGATAGGCTGGTAAATGGCTCTGAAGGGCCTCCTGGAGTCCAACTGCTCTGTGCTCTTTGAGTGCTTCCCTCTAATAATCGCGTTGCACTCTGTGTGTGTGTGCGTGTGCGTGTAGGAGTAAACACGACAGCATCAACACCGTAAGTCCTGGTTCCAAAGCACAGGTGGGCTGTGTGTCCATATTTGTGCCTGTCAGTGCTAACACTTTCTGACAGCAGTTTTTGCAGAAAATAAATTAAACAAAAATTGTGCACCGCAGAACAAATAACTTTGCCAAGTGCAATTTTTACAACTTAAGAGGATTGGCAAGATGTTAAAGACAAAGTTCTTCAGTGACATGAAATACAAATGAAATGTAAACATCAAACATGGCTGCAAAGAAGCCGTCTTAGTTGCTACAACCATGAGAGCTTTGGACAGAGTGGACTTGGTGTGACGCAGGCATTCACAGTATTTATGCCTTATTTATGTATTTGTTTCCTCTTCAGAGTTTAGGGTTAGATGCGGACATCCAGATTTGGGCTGCAAGGGTTTTTAGTGCTGTCATCCTTGTACAAAGAGTACAAGTGGCAGTGGTGTGAGGAGGAACGTGCGCAGCCTTCTGCTGGCCTCGTCGCTCATGTCCTCCTGTGGGTGCGGAGGCCACCGTGCAGCAGCCTGGACACCCAGCACGCAGTTGCTGTCGCTCAGTAACTGGCTGACAAATCACTCTCGATACAACACAATTCGAGAGGAGAGCAGGCCTTCTTGCCGGTTCCATCTTTGCAAGCAGCCGCTTGTGCGGAGAAGAACAAACCATCGTGTCTGCCATATTTCACAGCACATTTGCCGCTGGCGTAAGGCTGTAAACAAAGTGCAGTTGCTGCCCACACAGCCGATGTGGGACCCAGCAGGCAGAGGGCGCTTTGGTCCTTGTGACAGCAGTGAGCACAGCGCAAAGGTTTGCGCACCATCACAGCTCACTTCAGTTTGCAGATTTGCACTTGCGTTCATACAGTGTGTGGCCGCAATACTGTGCTCTCCATGTACAGTAACACCACTTTCCTTACAGGAACAAGGTCTCGTGCTCATCACAGCTCTTTTATTCTGCCCTTTATAATTGACAATTGACTGTGTGTAAAAAAAAGTTAAAAAAAAAAAAAAACTAAAGACATTTTTTTCCAGAAGTTATATCTGCTATTAATAAAGCAGACTTCCAGACCAGGAGTAGGCGTTAATAATAATAATAATAATAATAATAATAATAATGAAGGCTATAAAGAAACAAAAGCTCCCCATTGCTGAGGGTGCAACTGCTGCGTTTTGTCTGCTTTTTTGAGTTGAAGCCCCATTCAGGCAGCACAGCATCTTGCTGAGCCCTGACAGCGAAGCTCCGTCCGGCTCCTTTTCTCAGGCTCTAATTCGGCTGTCACCACAGAGCTGTAGCCCCTGCTCAAGGGCAGCAGTTTGGATCTTACCTCCTGCTGAGATGTTTGTCCCCAAATGGTTCTGATAAAAATAACCCAGCTGTATTAGTAAGTAAATGCTCTAGTAGCTTAATGTCGTAATCCAAATAAATAAGCTATAATAAGCCAAATAAATAATCCAAATAATAAACTATAAATGTATGGCGTGGGTTCGAATCCCACCTTGTACTTTAGTGCCCTGCAGCCATGTACAGAATTTAACCTAAATCAATGCAGTAAAAATGACTGAAAATTGACGTGCTGGAGCTGCAGTGTACGTGGCTCTCCAGTCCTGGCTCGCACAGCCTTTCCCTGCCCTTTTGCACATCATTGTGGTGCATTTGGTTCTGTTTCACCTTCACAGGCCAGACTGACCTTTACACACCCCTGGTCTTCGCTCTATTGCTGCATCTTTGGCACTGTTTACAGGAGCCATGGAGTTCTGTGGATGTCCTCGCCTTCTTGTCCTCTCAGACCTCCGCCATGTCTCAGCATCCCTGTGGCCGAAAGCTCTCAAACACAGCCGCGCTGAGCTGAGCCCAACCTGACCGGATTGAGCCAAGTCAGTCTGAGCACAGCCAAATCCGCGGAGCTGAGCCGAGCCGAATACAGCTAGACCCAGATGACCTGGGGCAAAAATCAATAAATACAACAATTCCATTTGCGGGAGGCAGCGGAGCCGAACATCATACGTGCAGTTTTCACGCCTGGCCGAGAGATAATAAATAGAAAATAAACAGAAAGTGGATTGCATTGGGGTTTTCATTCTGTTTTTCACAGCTCCACTGTCCTTGTTTCAGTCTCTCACGTTCACACTTGATCAGTAACCGTCAGCTGCAGATACACAAAAGGGTCGGGTGGCGCTGAGAAAGGGGGCTGGAAAACCAAGGTACGGATTCGGGTACAGGAATCGCAGAGGCATGATCCTGACAAAATAAAACACAGTGTCATTACACTGATTCAAGCTGCAGTGCTGCAGCACTTAAATGTTTTGTCTTGTTTTCCAACAGAAGGCATTTGCCTTGGAAGTTATGTTGTTCAACTTCATATTATTATAACCTGGCCTTGAAACCACTGAGGTGTCAGAGCTCTTCAAAGTGTAAAACTGAGTCGGACAAATTTGAGAAATTTGCTGTTTCATTCCTGGAACAAAACATGGGCTCTTCGGTCTAAGGCAGAAATAAGGGAATTACAGGCTTGGACGGGGATGTTTGATTTAAATTTGAGGAAGATGGGTGTTGCTCATGATGAAGGAGCTGCACGAAGACACACTGGGTTGCCATCTTCTCAGTGTCGTTGTGGAGAAGTAGGGCCTGGAAAACCTAAGGGAGCTTTCAGAGAGCAGATGCAGGGAGCAAAAAAGCAGACGATGACTGAAGTTCCAGTAATCAAGATGGACCAGATGTCTCCTCATGGTTTGTGGAGAAAACTGAGGCGGACCTCCTTTCCTCACTGGCAAAATAAAAAGCAATCAAAATTTCATGTACAAATGTTAAAAGAAAGTAAAGAGTGGGTTTATCGACACACATTTAGGCCCCGGAAGCTGCAGTACAGCAGAGCTCTGATCCAAACCCAAGAGGAGACTCCTTCATGAAACATCGCCTGCATTCTTTCTGAAAAGTGGCTTTTAAAAAGCTGCAGCCAGTGCATGAACACATGGCCACGAAATGTCCTTGTAATGAATAATGCTCTTACAAGCTGCTAAAACTGCTACAGGAGTCCTTCAGTTGCCGCAAATAATTTTCATATTTGTCTCTAGCAGGGAAAAGAAGCGTCTGTGTGTCTTCAGGCTGCTGTAACTGCCAGCTCCTTTGAGGACTTTCACTGAAACTAAAGCCATGAAACTAAATATCAAGCAGACCTAAAACTTTTCATCTTTGAAATGGGCTTCTAGATCTAATAGAGGCTCCGCCTGTTTGGAGAACTGCATTCACTTTTTATTTCTGCAATTTAAATGCCTCCATTTTATTAATGCAGGCTCTGGCTCCGGTCATCCTTGGCTTCAGCCTTATTGATCATATTGTGAGGTTCCTTCATTAGAGCTGCAGGGCTCATTCTGCATTCCATGCACCGTCCCCACCGATGCCCTCCAACTCGTCAGCCCCGCATCCCCTCAATAGGCGAGTTCCTGCAGGCCGAAGCCCTGGCAACTGTGCCGCTTCCATGTTACCGCCAGCCAGAAGGGACGCTTTGCAAAATGGTGGCACAGTCACAGTGGGTGAGGATAATAGGAATCGAAGCATTATGAGGACAAGCGGATGAAGACGACACAGGATCCACATGGGCTGATTTCGGACATCCTGGGAAGACGTGAGCTGCACCACGAGCATCTGGTTTTGTTGCCGTGGCCGTGAACACAATCACTGCATTATTGGTTTCCATTTCCTGTCTGGTCAGGGGGGAAAGATGACAGCAGAAGCAAAAGAAAACTTAACTGTGTGCAAACACACATTGCAGCTTGGGCTCCTCCACTCCTTATTTGGACCAAACTGTAGGGGAGTTTGGCCTTCAAATGGATCATAAACAGGCAGTTTATTTGATCCCAGGTTAAGGTCTCTGTGGAGCCTGAGCCTGAGCCCAACTTCAGGCCAGAAAATTGACAAGAGCAGCTGCCTCTGTGACTGCAACACGGACTCTGTCTCAACCAGAAAGACCAGTTTGGGTCATGTAGACCCAAGTGCTGGTTTTGCCAGCACCACACAGAAGAAAACCACATTAAAATGCTGTGTGCTACACACTTTCTCTCGCTCTGTCTCACTCTTTCCCTCTTTACCATCAATCTCTTGCCCTGGTGTGGCTCACACGTGTCCAGTAACCAGGTTAGTGTGATGAAGCCGAGTGTCTCTGTATGTCACCATCTTGGTGCAGCTCAAACAGTAAAATGCGTCGTCCTGTTGTGTGCTGTTATGGCAGAGGGCTGAGGTCACCAGCAAAGGGTTTGTTAGTGACTTTAGTGTCACTTCCTAATATTTCGCTGTTAAAAGCACCACAACACTTAAAACGGCCCTAATTGGTTAAAGGTGCCTCATGCTTACATGAGGCACCTTTAACATTGCTGTGATTTGTCCATCCATCCATCCATCCATCAGTCACCTTTAGCCGCTTTACCTTGGTCAGGATCCTATCCCAGCATCACTGGGCTTGGAAACGCAGCCTGTATACGAGTCCATCGCAGGTTGACCCATTTCCACAGAAGCAGAAGTTCTTTGCTCAGGTGGTGGGGTCCAAATTTGTAACTGCTGAGTCTACAGGTAGCAGCTTTCACCACTGCAGCACCGGCTGGCACCCAGTACCAGCTAACCAAACTAAAGAAAAGGATGGGGAAATAAATATTGTGTTAGTGTTCAGTATTAGGCACTTTGTTGTAATGGTGTGGCATCAGTTATCCTGTTTGTGTCACACGCGTTACCGGCCCCATGTCACTCAGGAACAGCAACAGCTTCACCAGTAGAGCAAACTCTGCAGCACTCTAGGGTTTTTTAATCAGTCCTGGTGGAAAAAGCAGCAGTTTCTCCCAGCTGGGCAGAGCATCACTTCCTTCAGCTTCACTGAGCCCCTTTTTCCATGTTTCTGACTTGGAATGATGCAAGAAGAATTGCAATAATGAACAGATCGGTCCCTTCTGGACCGTGACTTGAACAGCCCAGCAGTCTCCGGCTCTGTACCCTGGAAAGTCCCTGGATTTGAACCACAACTCACACATAAGGGGAAGGACCTCTGGGGGTCCTGCAGTGGCCTTCATGAAAACCCTTGTGTGGAGTCAAACAGCTCATCTCCTAGAAGCTTTGCTGCTCAGCACATGCGCTGCTGACATCCTCTAGTTGCCCTGTCCTCAGCAAATGGAGCATAAACAAACGACAGAGGACAACGACCCTTAATGGCAGCCTCCTCCCCATAAATATTAAGAAGGACAACAGGATGTTGAGGACATCCAGCAGTCAGTGTTTACACAGAAGAAGACCTGTACAGGTGGTGACGGTGGGGGCTGCTTCCTTGCTTGTACTGTGTTTCCACCAGCTGGCCTCAGCTGGGGGTCCTCAGTGGTCCTCAGTGGTCTGCAGCTTCTCCAGAAGCCATTTGATGTCATGAGTCATGAATCATGCAGCCAAACAAGAGCCGTACACCTGAAACAGGACAAAAACAGGACCGTGGCCTACAGGAAAGCACACAGAGGCCAGCTGTTTTTTAGCTTATCTTTCCGTGTTTGTCTCCTTCCAGCTAACTTTTTTTTGCCCTAAATTCTCTCCTGTGTCACCTGATGTCACATCTGATTCTCTGGATTTTCAAAATAGCACAAAAACTGAACAGAATTCTCTGGGTCTTGCTGTCAGTTTAAATTCCTGCAAGAGACTTCACAGGAATTCTTATTTTATTTGCATCCACAGTGACAACTGTGTAAAAGTAATGATTGTTTTTCCTGGAGAAATGTTAAGTTTAAGGTGTGCGGCTTTGCTCAGGGCTGCATAGTTAGACAGGGATGTGGGATTCGAACCCAAAGGCACAGACCTGTTACCCCTGTAACTTGTTTACATGCAGGAAGTTTGCAGGGGGTTATGCACTGGGGCCCAGGCAGAAAGGGGGAGCTGTGGATCTAGAGAAATGGCTCTTTGCAGGGGGGTTCTTCTACGTGCTGAGTAACTGCTGCCCAGTGCGGGTCGTGCTGCCGGGTGCTGCATGAGTTCAGTTTCATTCTTTAGGCAGGAACATGAATTTCGTTATTATTAGAAATAATTATGCTGCACAGTGTGCTGTGAAGGAGAAGGGGCAAAGAAAGGATTCGCCCTGGGTGCCAAATACCTTAGGTGCCCCCAGCACTCAGTATGTCACTGCAGTAATGAGGCGGCCAGATTAAGGTCCAATACTAATGGCAGCTCTACCTGCGCTAATGAATAAATCAGCACAGCTTGGACTAAGGCTGCTATTTAAGGCGTTTAAACAACCAAAGGCGGAACAACATGAACCGCTCGCGTGCCAGTAAGCGAAGAGCAGTACGTTTCTGCGGACTGCGACTCCACCGTGAAACGCAGGATTAATCAGCTGGTGGACGGTGGAGCATGGCTGACGTAAAACTGCTGCAAACATTTCCTTCGACTGTTACGGTTCTCTTTGCTGGCTATAAATGATTCGTGAACTCACAAAGGCTGTTAAGATGGATAGCTGATGAACGTGTTAGTGCCGCTGCATCCAAGCAGACACGGCAAAGACAAGAGGCCTTTAATTGGGCCCTCTGAGGAATCCTGACACCAGAACATCGGTGCTCTCTGTTCATTACGCGTTTAGGCACTAATGAATAGCGCCGAAATTAATTCTGTTCCCCGGTTTGCGGTGAACGCACTCTACAAACGCATGTTTGCTGTGAACAGATCCCTCATTCAAGTGGCTCTGTCAAAGGATAGAAAAAACATATACCGAACGGAAAGTTTTACTGAGGGATCGAGGCACATGAGGCAACAGGCAAGAGGGGGAATGTGGGGGGAACGGTAGGGCTTCAGCAAATGCCCCTTTGCCGGAACTGATGACAAACACAGCGTGGAGTACAGTAAGTGCACAGGAGCAATAAGGACACAGCGAGACATAATAATAATAATAATAATAATAATAATAATAATAATAATAATAATAATAATAATAATAATAACGACAACTTAAGGACAGACTGTCTCGGATGCCGATTGCATAAACATGTTAAAGAGGACAGGAGCTGCGGTGTGTGACACACTGGGTGTAGAAGAGAGCTGTGTCTCTCATACAGCGTAACTGCAGAGAACCCGCTTATTCCCAGTCCACAGATAGACACTCTACACGTTTACCTGCCAGTCAAACCCACTCACTGGCTCTTTTCAGGGCTGCTCTGAGAAACACGGAGGAAAACTCTACCTGGTGCTCTTTCTTTAAATTGTGTGGTTACGAAATTCCACGGTTTACAAACAAATGGGACGCAGCAACTGACCCACCTGGATCAGTGAGCTCCTCTCACTGTCTTTTTACACAGCTCTGATTTACTGTACATGGACGTGACTGGGGAAGCCTCACATTTCACAAGGAAGCACTCGGCATAACTGGAAATAACAGAAGAAATAAGGCTCGGACGACAGATTCAGTTAAAAGTGCAAATAACCGCATTTATTCACTGTCCAAGAAGGACTGAGGGAAAAGAAGATGCTGCTTGCCAGCTAAGGGCAGCAGAAAGAAGAGGAAGCAGTCCCTGAGTAACCTGCAGCCCAGAGAGCACTAACAAAGCTAAAGCATTTCAGTAGGCTGTGCCTCACCTTCTGCTCTCTGCCTGCTGCACTCGGCAGCTTTAGGTCAGTGGCCACTGAGCTGTGACCCCCTGTGGCCATTCAAGGTGAGAGGCAGCAGCACTGAGAGGGCATCCAGGGCAACAAGGCAGCCAGACAACACTTTGCTTTTGCTGGTGCCAAGGCAGTATTTGACAATATTTGCATATTACAGGTGGAAAATGGACTTGCGACAGGATTCCGTTCCAACAAATTTGTCGCAAGTCACAAAACCCCTTACGCGGCATTATATAACCTGTAAGGATGCATTAACATCAAATGTGTGAATATTAAATTGTATCATAGGACTTTGTTCAGTAATTGCACAAATTATTCATTTTAAAATTATACTGAAGTAGAGTAATAACTGCAGCACAGCATTATGATTATGTTGTCATGCTGAATTACTATTTTCACTTTTATTTATAAATTTATCTTCTTTTGCTATTTCTTTTCAGCACCACCACAGTGCTCACTTTTTCGCCTGCCAGCCTTTGTAAGTAAAAAGTTGAATGGAATTACAAAGAAAGCATTCTGTAAATAAAACAGAGTTTTTTACAAATAAAATGTAATTTGTGATAGACACCCAAACACTGACTGAGACGTTGGAAACAATATGCAGTGTAAATGTTAATAGTGGTAACCTTATTGACCATAAGTATTGTGCCATAGTGGCAGCAGTGGGAAGACAAATGCAGCGGGGCAATATGGCACGGCTGGGTTGCGTGGACTGCAGCTGCACCCCAGACGGCATGGTGTAGCTGTCAACAAAGCAGGTGCTCAGATGGTGAGGAAGGAGCTCTCCTGACCCTGCTAGAATCCCAGCTAAAAGGGCTCCATCTATGGACACGCGTGGGATTTGACTGTAAGACTCGGGCCAAACAGACTAACACATCTGTTTCCTCCAATCATTGGTTTTTCGTGGGAGTGCAAATTAGTTCAACAGCTTCCATCTTTGGCTGCACCCTGCGGCAGAGACTCTTGGGCGGCTGGATGTGTGGAAAAGCTACACTAAAAGCAACTGCAAAAACTTACTTACCTTTGAACTTACTTATTTGCATCTTATTTGTTTCTTCCTTTTGCTAAAGTTACAGGATTTCTCCATAGCTGGAATGTGAAACTGTGGAAGCTGAAGGAGGCCCATACACAGCGCATCTCTGCTCAGGGCATACATGCACTCTTGACAATCGGAGCCTAATGAAGCTGCACTGTGTGAGCTCATTGGCACAGAATATTGTAAAAGGAGCTTGAAAACAGGGCAACGTAATACAAATGCTCCACATTAGTTATACCTTTAACAATAGTGACTAAACACACAAAACAGTACTTCTTGAATGAATATAAAATTCCAAAAAATGTCTCTAAATAATTAAAAATGTTTCCAAACATGGTAAATTGTTATAACACAGCACAGCACTATCGCCCCACAAAAACGGCTGATGGAAAAAATCTGCAAAATGTGGTGACTCCTAGGTCACTTTTTGTGTTATTTTTCAGTTTTGGTGGCTGAACCAAACGGAGGGGCTGAGTTATGGCCCTTAAAAGAATGGAAAAAGCGCATTTAGAACCGAACAACAAGATTATGGATGTATGAGTGCTTAGCAGATGCAGAACTACACACGGCGGCCATTTACACGGACCGATATGCTGACCTGACTAACTGTGATCATGCAGACAGGCCACCTCCAGCGGTGCCGCGCCCTCACCTGCACAACCTGCTGCTCGCTGCTTGCCAGCGACACGCGTCCGTCTCCTCTCAGCATTCGACACGCCTTTGGGAACGCACAAGCCTTAGTGCTTCGCTACTGCGACATTTTCATGCTGAAATATAAAATAAATTGAAATTCAATGAAGGCAGTTTCATATCAGTCACAATTATTTCTCTGCTAACATAAGGAGTTCCTTTGTCAGAGTTGGCAGATTCATTCATAACTTTAAGGCACAAGTGAGGAATAAAAAAGAACTGTCTAAGACTTTAATAAAAACTATTTTGATGTGTGTCAGGCTTCTCGGAGTTTGCATGTTGTTCTCCTCACTGGAAAGCAGTTTGCTCCTGCGTTCTGCAGCTTTTCAAGTTAACCCCCACCCCAGCCCCCCCCGACCTGTTTGATTAATAGCTGTAAATAAAGGCTTTTTTGTGATAATTGCTCATTGACAGAAGTGCTCTGGCAATGAGAGCAGTTTGGTTGGTTGGAAACATGCATCTTCTAACAGAACCACATGATGGAAGGTGGCCAATGACCCGGTGTTCCCTCCGGGATTTTCAATGCTTTTCACAGTTTTTCTGTCCTTGCCAGTGGTCACATATTTAGTTACAGGACTGCCACACACACAGCATATGGTACTGCTGCACACACATGCGCACACGTACGCAGCATACGGTACTGCCACACATGCAGGCATGCACACACACACAGCTTATGGTATTGCAACACACACTACATTGCACCGGTGGTCTTAAGAGCGCCATTGTTTCTGCAGCCAAAGTGCTGATCATTACCCACCAATGTGTGAAACAGCCGCTACAGAATGTGCTGGGGCTGGGTGGGCAGGTGTGTGTGTGTGTGTGTGTGTGTGTGGGGGGGGGGGGTTGCAGATACACCTCATTAACTCATCTGCTTTGAGAGGTGGTGCTCCAGTAATTTCCACCATGGCAACGTTACAGTTGGATCGGCCTCAGCTGGAACCTGCCTCACGACAATGCTGCACGCTTGGGTCCAGAGATGATCTCGAAACACGGCCACCAGCCATGAAAACGCCCCCATTCCATCAGCCGTGACAAATGGCAATTAGAGAGTCATTCTCTGCAGAGAGGCAAGGGCAACTGCCGGGCTTTTATTAGATTCACCCAAACCGTGAACCAGCCTGCGGTCTGCTGCAGCCGAGCGATTCAGTGACGGTCGGCATGGCAGCGGCCAATTGCGAGGTGATGCCTCAGGAAGGCCTAAAGCAGGAGGCCACAAACTGCTTGCTGTTCTCTCTGGCATCTCTCTGGGATACTGGGTATGTTTGTGGCTGCTTGCCCGGGGGACAGAAGACCCTGTTGGTGGTATTTCGGTCTCAGCGCCTGGGGGCTTGTCTCACTATGCGGGATCTGGTAATGTTGCCAGGGAAACGGGCCCCCAAGCAGAGCTGCAGCCTCGCCTCCTCTCTGCAGGTTTACTGCACCGTTCTCTAAATGACAGCAGCAGCCAACCTGAACGTGGTGCCGTGTGACAAACACAAGCCTGGATGCATGGGCAGAACCACAAACACAGCTGTTTCTATAGAAACCACTGACAGGGCATAAACACAGCAATACTTCATTGTTTCCAGCATCACTGCTGAAGAAAATGCTATGGATACTCAACCACCACATGGTCTGAGACACAATACTCAGCTGTTTAGGGTAGAATAAAAGCGACTGCAAGCTTATGTTTGAACTAATGTACGGCAGTATTTATATTAAAAAAGTAAATGCAGTACAGAGGAACTGAGGTATCACAGTCCTGATTTTAAAAGGTCAATAATAATTTATTTGTTTTAGGGTCCATACCCATAAAGGAAAATCTAGCTGCAATGTTAAAAGGTGATATTTGGGATTTGTGTTATGAAGGGCTTAAGACACCACCTAATATTTTAAATGTGGCAACTAAAATATCATCTCCACATCACCTGAAAAACTAAAAATTCTGAGTACAAGCCCCTGCGCCCTATATAAGGCCCAAGTGTGTCTGTTGTGTCCAGCCACATCCTGCCTGATTGTGCCCAGCATTTGTGACATCGTGGGACATCCTTCCCTCTCATCAGCTGCATCTCAGATGACTCACTGGAAGCAAATGTCCACTTTTCTCCTCTGGGTTAACATGCAATTGAGATGTTAGATGGCTGCACCACAAGGGGTGATCATACCACTGTTGATGTAGGTGCTGTCCTGCTCCCCCCCTTCCACTTTCATCAGAACCAGGAGCAGGAACAACAGATTTACCAGTTTAAAGGTAACCTTGCTGATCACACAGGACAGTTTGAGCAAACTGCTGACTCCGTAACTGCGCTTTATGCATAATACATTATTGACAAAATCCTGTGACTTGAAGATGTGTCATCCAAAGACACATTTCAGCTGCATGGATTTTTAGGAGTGGTGCTGTCAGCTTCTTTCAACGCTCTTTCAGACAGGGAGGATGTACTGTGCAATTGACGGATGCAACGGCTGTCAGTTACCGCTGCGCTCTGATTCCCATTCGCTGTGCACGTGTGGCCCCGAGGAAGAGCCATTTGGCTTGGACTCATTTCACCCTCTTAGCAGTTAAAAATTTGGTTCTGTGAAAAATTAGCTGCACTTAACTTTGGGTTTAAACAAAGATTGTAACTGAACATGACAACACCTGACCGCATCACGAGTCGAGGGACAGACTTGGCAGAACAACCCAGTTGTACATTAAGCACTTCCACCTGCAGGAACAGTTTTTAGCTGCACATTGACTCAGGATGCATCAGCACACATGAAGAAAGTAGCTTTCAGCTCGTATTTGTGCTAATGGGGTGCTGAGGAAATGGAGAAAGGGGACAAAAGCAAAGGTCCAACGCCTTGTTGCCCCACTTGTCCACTGACCCACAGCTCCCTTGAGAGCCAATTATCTCTGATCAAGACAGTGACAGAATGAGAGTTCAGTGCTGCCCTGTTAAGCTCTGCTTGGGCCCTGAGTTTTGGCAACTCAGCACTGTTCTATGTGAACAGCCCTTGTGGCTCTTGGCTTTTCATGGCCAGCAAAGGCGCTCAGTGAACACTTCCTCTCAGCAGCCTACACCGCCCACACCAAATGAAACTGAATAGAAAGCCGCTATACTACAGTATACTGCATAAATGGAGCTTGAAAACAGTCCAATAGATAGATTAGTTGTACCTTTAATAATGTTGAATAAGCACAAGGACCAGTCTCTTAAGGGTAACAAATACAAAATTGAAAAAAAAAAGTCAATTTTTTTTTTAAAAGAAATAATGAATTAAAAATAATTAAAAATAATTAAATTATCCAAAAAGCTAAAAGAGAAGAGCACCATGGCAACAGTACTGTAGGAAGCAGTACTAATCAAGGTGAGCAAAGGAACTCAGAAGTTCCTTCCTGAAACACCCACACTGCTTGAGGAAATGAGACAACTTGCTCTTCCCCGCATGCTCCTTTTCCTAATAATTTCAGAACTGTTGCTGGGGTTCGAGGGCACAGTGATTCTACACGCTCCTATTTCCCTGCTGGAGGGTAGGTGGGCACCCACAAGCAGCCCAATAACATGAGCAGGTGTCCCTTTGCAAGCGCCCACGTGGCCTCCTCACCGCATCTTCAGCAGTTCGCCAGCACTTTCATTGAGCTGGAACCAGCTTTGTCTCGCTTGTCAAACTGAGTTGATCTTCTCCACCATGAGGCAAAGTCTACTCACTCTTTCAGAGGCCCAGATTTAAAGTGGTCATAATTTGTACTTTTTAAACATTTGACCTTCTTACAAGATCAGCGGCTCAAGGAGCTTCTCCACCTCAGGTAGCAGTGACAACACTTATGATGATGACTTATTATGAGAGCTGTGCATCCAGATGACAGAAGGAATGATTGGCTATCAGCAGGATCCAGGTGTTGCTGGGGGAAGTGTTTTGAGTTGTGCTGAAGCAGAACTGCAGGATATCAACTGGTGCCATAATCATTCTCTTTCATTATTTTATTTATGAAGTTAGATAACCAGTAATAAGAATAGCATTGCTGTACAGTGTCGCAATCTCTACCGATTTATGTCACAGCGAAAAAAAAGGAAACTTTGGAATATGATCAACAATGTCAGGACATAATTGTGAAGATGTATAGAATAATTTGTGCTATTCAACAGCATTTGTGTTATGTGTTACTTTTCATAAATTCTCAAAGCCTTTAGCACAATTTAGAGACAACGATTCCTTTACATATTTACATCTGTACGGGTGGACATGGCCAAGGTGATGCTCACAGTATACAGGTGATGAATCCTAAAATTAAAGTTGGTCAATTGGCACACAGACTCCACACCTACATGCTTAGTGTGCACATACTCAAGACACAAAGCTCTTTGCAGCCTGTTTGTACTGGGGCAGAGGTGTTTTAAAAACTGTCCAAAAGCTGTTTAAAGCAAAGTCCATACTAAGACACAGCAAACCAAGGTAGTAATGGGTCCAGGACAGAGAACATGCAATCATTATTGTGTAGTGGAACCATGGGGGGGGGGGGGCTTCTCCTGCATTGCAAACAGTGGGCTAAGATGGGGCTCAATCTCCGCAGGTGTCACAGTGCTGGGCTCCACTGCCCTCATCTACTCTGTGCTCTACTACTTCATCTCGCTCCTGCTGAGGACCAACTGCAACTGTGCAGGCACCAACAGGAAATGTTTGTTTGTGAAGGTCAGTCTGCAGGTATCGATGTAAAAACAGCAGAATGAAAGGCACAGCGGCGCAAAATTGACAAAGAAGCTGCCAGTGGGAGGTCAGCACTGCGCTTAATTTAATGTACTGTACATTCATTAGATTCATCCGCGTCGGGCCCCCTCTGCCACTGTTCCCACCGTGTTGTGTTAAACACCTCATTAAAATCATTAAAGATCCAAGTGAGGAGCTTCAAAAGTGCAGTTGCTAAATATAGAAATGTGAGGGCTTACCAGCAAGTGGGGCTGCTTCATTCGCAATCCCTGCTGACAGAAGGTTCCTCCAGCGGCCGGCAGCAACTCGACCTCTGTGGCTTCCGCTGTTGAAGCAGAGCGTGAAGCTCTTGTCTGTCAGCTTTTTAAATCCTTTTGAACACCTCCTTTGGACCCCTCCCTGCTGGATTAGGCATGGGATGCCTATGATGACATCACCAGGCAACCTGAGCGCTAAAGTGCAGTTGTGAGCTTCAAACAAGGGGCATGAAAATATGTCTGTTCCTGAAAAAGGTGAACGTAGTCATATGTATAAGACAAGCATTGGTTTTAACAGTTCCCAGACGTAGGCCAAATCTGGAACCTTGCTACAGGAGCACCAATTATCACTAAAAGTTAGCAGTTAGTCTATAAGCCCAGGGAATAGGTTTGCTTCAGTAAAGACTCTGCAATACTGTAAATCTCTGTACCTATAGCCCTTGTCTCTTCCTGACATCCACACATGGCACTCAGCAAGCCACATCACCTCCTCACCCTGCCTTCCTCTGCTGCTACTTGGAGCTCCAGGAAAAAATGCCATCATGGACAAGATTGGCAACACCCGACTGCACGTGACCGAGCCAAAGTCCTTCTAGAACAGTCCAGAATGTCACCTTATTCTACATTACTCTGTGTTGCATTAAAGCCCCACATTATCTCCAGCCATGCAGTTCAAGTTCCGGTCAGTTGGACGTATACACATTGCACCAGAGCCGCTGCCCAGCATGCACTTCAGCATCTGCATCCATCACTCTGAATGGCTGCTGCAGCACATGTCCATATCCAGGAAAAGCCCCAAAAAAGCACAAATTTTCTAAGGTGAGCGGTGACCAACTGAATGATTGGGAAGCAGTTTGTCTACAGTGCGAATTGGACACTTCTTGCAAAAATTCTGCTTCCATTCAGACACCACTACAGAACTTACTGTAGTTCAGTGAACATGAAATGTAGTAAGTCTTCATTATGTGTTTTCATGCTCATTTTGAACACACGCAGGTATTTGGCCCCTCAGGCAAGTTCCTCTTCCGTTAGCATTTAGTGTTCTTCATGCATGAGGGTGTTCTGAGGAGCATAACACAGAAGCTTGAGGTGAGCTCAACAGACAATGTCTGTACTGCTACTGGCGTTCTGGTTTAATGAATCCAGGGGTTCAATGTGAATCAGTAGAACGTAAATGAAGCGCCAGCAGCTGGACTAGGGAAGAAAGTTGCCTTGCATGGCATAGCTCAATTCAGAAGTTGCAGTCTGTAGAAACTTGGGCTGGAGCTTGCAAGAGAGGTCAAATGCAGTGGGACTGAAAAGCAAATGACCTGCAGATGTGGAGCTCAAGTCATTCATCTTGCTGCATGCAAGAAAATGCTGCTTTGAAGCTGGCATGATATGAATATCTGTACAGTTTTGGGACCAGGCTTGGAGTACAAAGATCTAGTGGAGAGAGAAAAAAACCTGATGATGTTAAGTGTAAATTCCTCTTGCAGTGTTGTGCAAAAATCAAGTAAAATCAAGACTATGCATGCTTAGCTTTTCTCTCAACTCCATAGTTTGCACGTCAAAACACGTCCTCGATTAAAGCCTTCAGAGGAAATAATTAATGGAATTACTGACTTGCACAAGGAAAACTTCCAGCCAGCAAAAAGTCTACATTTGACACTTACAGATTTTAAGTGAAAGCTTGTTTAACTGGGGCAGGACTGTGGCAATTTCAGCAGCTTGGCCAATGGACACTCCTTCATTCAGCTTTTATTGCTTTGCCAAACTTCTCCACTTTTTCATACCTGGGGATCTCCTTCAAACTATGAGAAGTGAGCTGAATATAAGGCATGCTGGCCAAGCTAGACACGCTAGATCACCGTATCATCTCCTGCAGCCCGTGTCCATGCCACAGAGCTGTGGCACATGCCAAGCTGTGCTTTTGATTAACTGTCAGGGAGAAAGTGCCGTGCCTGCTTTCGGACATGCATGATCAGCAGGTCTGGAGAGGCTTTTCATGCCATAATTAGGGCCTAAAGGAGGCGAGTTCTGCAGCCTGGACTCCAGGGTTTTTACTCCTCAGCATCCCTTTTTTCCTGCAGCTGCCTGCAATTAGCAGCTCATATTCAGGACTGAATGGAGAGAGATGAGCGGGAAAAAAGTGGAAAAAACCATACCCTTGACCTCAACATAAAAATGAGCATAACATTCTATAAAATGGCTTTACAAAAAGAACAGAGATGCTCATATGTCATAGATTTAAACAAAACATTACCCATTCCTCATCAAAGGTTTGCCTTTGTAATTTAGCATTTTGATCATTAGCCTTGTAGCCTTGCAGACCCAGGGCATATGGATAATATTTGGTCTCTGTCTGCCACAGTCTACATCAAGCTCAAGAATGTCTTTTTCCTCAGTCAGCAAGCAAGCTTACAAATGCAAAAATGACACTGGTTTCGAAAAGTCTTCTATAAAAAATACTAGAGCAAAGTTGTAATTTATTTCAGTCTGTTCCTTAATATACATAACTTGCGTGTTTAAATCACAAAAAAGTGGTGTTCATTAACAGACTCTAGCAAATTAAAAAATAACAGTAATAAAAAAGCTTCATTTACTACTTACCTAGTTATTGTCTTTAAACATTCACATTTCTATCTGTTGTTTACAGTGCTCATCTGCAAACTATGTTCTAAAGTAAATTTTTTTGTTAAAATTCAAAAAGTTCATATGATAGTTGATACAACATTACAGCACAATTGCTAATGGTATTCAGTAGATGTTATATCAAGTCTAATTTCACTCAGTCATCTTATTCTCAAGTCCATGAACAAATGTATGTCTCAGTGCACAACAGTGGAACTGTTTTACAAAAGAGAAAAAGAAACACCGCAATCTCTATAAATACTGCAAAATAAAGAAATGATAAAGGCATTTGGATCTTGTTGAAGCCTTTGCTGATCCCAGTAGACACCAAGATCATCTGTATGCTGTGCAATTAAAAGAAAGCATCACAAAAGTAAAGCACAGCAACGAAGATATCCGAAGCTTGAAAAGCTGCCATTCTGAGAGTTAAAGTGAAGGCGAAGGGAAAAAAGTAGTACACTATACTATAAAAATTTTCCTCTTCTATAATTCTGAAGTCACCAGAAAAGGAGAAAACAACGTGAGCTTTTGCACAGAAAAACAAAACATGTGTCTTTGTGCTCCAAGAAACAGTTGCCTGACCGTTACCACATGTAGTAGCTTCTCGTTGTGTCCACCTGGGTGGGCTTGGTCTCTGAGGACCCCTCTTTGTCCTTCTCACTATCTGCTTCCCACAAATTAATGAGGGGAGGATAGAGCTCATTCAAGGGTATGGACGAGGTTTTCTGCATGTACTTCTTCAAGGAGTGGTGGTAGTTCTTCCGCTTTAACCTTTTCGCAATGTACACTGCAACGGATGCCAGGCTGATAAGGGCGAACATAGTGCCCATGATGGCAGCTAGGGCCGTGCTGGTACCCTGGTCCGACACCTCCACGGTGAAGGAAGCACTCTTGGTGGTGACGTTGACACAGGACTTCTGTGTTTGCTGGTGGACGCTGGATACAGTGAGACACACCTCGTACTCAGTGGCAGGCTGCAGGTGAGTCAGGTTGTACTCGTGGACATCCACAGGGACCCTGGCTGTGTAGGTGATGTGCGGATTGTCAATCTTCATTGTGGCTGATGACCATTTCAGATTGGAAGTCATGACATTTGAGTTAACTTTCCAGGAGACAAGAATGGAATGAGATTCTGTCTGCTTCACATATATGTTCATGAGCTGTGCCCCATCAACGAGTGTCCCGTTGACACGGACACTGAACACACGTGTGTCAGCTCCTTCTGTGTTCTGAGCCACACAGGTATAATGGCCAGAGTCCTCCACCTGCACGTGGGCAATATGCAGAGTACCTTCACTGCTCAGCTCATACTTGCTAGACAGGGTATCTACTGTGATCTTGCTCCCCAGTGGTGTCACCCAATAAATTTCAGGCTCAGGTTCAGCCATAGCACGGCAGTCCAGGCCGACAGTCATGCCGATGTCCAGGTTGAGGTGGTTTGAAAATGTATCATGAGTGATCATGGGGAGGCATCGATCTGAGCCGTCCTGCAACAGTACCTCCCGAACTTGCTGGCCCCTGAATTCAGGTGGTACGGCACAAAACATGGAAAGAGGCTCCATGAAACGGATGTTGGTCCTATTGGGGTTCATCCACTGGACGATGCAGTCACAGCGCAAGGGGTTGCTGTGAATGCTAATCTCCCGGAGGTTGGGCAGTGACTCAACTGTCGCCTGGTAAACGCCATTCAGGGCATTGTTGTTCAGCATGAGGCTCTCCAAGGAAGGGACATCCCTGAAGGCCCAGCGGTGAACGTATGAGAGCTTAGGGTTGTTAGTAGCCTCTAGTTTGGTGAGTTCTGGGAGATTATCCAGTGCATAACGGCCAATGGAGACGAGTTCAGCCATGTTATTTACACCAAGCTCTTTGAGTCGAAGCATGTTTCTGAAGTCGCCCTCCTGAATCTTGTGCACTGGGTTTTTGTTCAAATCCAAGAATTTTAAATTGGGAAGTTTCTGTAATGCAAGCTGTGGCACTCTGATTAACTTGTTGTCATAAAATGATAGACTTTCCAGGTTGTCTAGTCCTACAAATGCATTACTAGGAATGTCAGTCAAATCCATTCCAGCCAGCACTAAGCTTCTCAGGTTAATCAGAGGCTTGAAGTTGAAGTCTTTAATACCAATGACAGGGTTTTCACCGATCATGAGGATCTCAAGGTTGGGAGTGGACTCAAACCAACGGCTATCAATGACCTTCAGCCTGTTGGAGTTGAGATGCAGCCTCAGCAGATTTCCCAAACCAGCGAAAGCATTGGGAGAGATGCTGCGTATCTGGTTGTGGTTGATATACAGCTCTTGGAGGTTGCAAAGGTCCTGCAGGCAATTATCAGACATGTGAGAAATCTGGTTCTCCTCCAGGTGCAGCGTAGTAAGCTGGGACATGTTGGTGAGGCCCACATCCCTGATGTTACTGAAGTTGTTCTGAGAAAGGTCCAACTCTGTGAGATTAAAGAGCTGCTCCAGCTCATCCTCAGTTCTGGCAATATAGTTACTCTGCAACAACAACACTTGCGTGTCACCCGACAGGTTGCTGGGTATACGGGTGAGTCGCAGATCGTTGCAATCTACTGTGGTGGCTTCTCTGTAGGTGGACTGTGGGGTGAACCAGGGACGTGTCTCGCACACACAAAGCTGGGGACATTCGGAGCTCCATACTGAGGGCAGTCTCACACACAACAGGAGCAGGCCAAAGCACAGCTGGCTCAGGACAATGCCCCTCTCCATGCCTTCTCCTCCCACCTACTTGAACAGGTCACAGACCAGAAAAAGGGGACTGGGAGATTTAAAGAACTGGTGTGAGACCGTCATCAACAAAAGGGAACTAACAATGTAAACTCCTTCCAGCCAGATGAAGAATCTCTAACTGTCTTTGGAGGTGAAGTTTCGAGACCTGGAGTTCTTGTGCTCAAATGAAACACTGGCGAGCCCTGCAGCAACGTCTGGATGTCAGAGTGCACCTGAAAGAAAAAGATCAGATACTGTCTCACAACATTTTACAACTGCATTACATTATGAACAAGAAATTATAACACATTTTGGCACTAGGAATTTTGTACTGAGAATGGAACCAAAAAAAACACATTAGCAGTGTTTCCAGGGAAAATACTTCACTGCTACTATAGCTGTCAGAATGGTTGGCAGAACTACAGAGTAAAACATCTCTCACAGACTTCCCTGGTAGGTAGAGAAATATGCAGAGACCAAAGTCAGCAGAACAATATAGATTCAAAAAACTACAAAACTGTCCAGAAAGCACACTGACTCATGAGGAACCAAGACTACCAAAGTTAGGAGTATGTCTAGATAACATAGGTAAAGTGTAAAATCGCCATTGTTGTGCAAAAGAATGAGTTGAAAATCATTATACAGAGACAATACAGTCTTGGTGACAAGGAATCTTGGACTTGAACCACTTTCATCATCTGGTTTTCATCTTGCCATGCTTGTCCTCATTATGACAGAATTCACTGGTATAGAATTTACAGCTTAAAACACTTCCTGTTCCTTATAATAAATTTTCATATTTATATTCTGAAGTGAGTAATGATATGAAAAAACAGAAACATTTCTTGTACATATATTCTATAAACATCAATTGAAGCCTTAATGGTGCATTATATCTTCTTTAAAAACCTTACATTCTAGAAACTACTGTATTTCCTACATTCTGCTTGCAAAACATCTATAAATTAAGGGGAAAAGTTCCTTTACACTGGGCAATACAAGAACTTGAAAGAATCAAATCCTGAATCTTTCCAAACATTTTTTTATTGCTGTAACTTGACACATTCATCAACTCCTCATAATGCTTTACCATGATAACATTATTATCTTATGCACTGATATAAGAATAAAAATGGCTGCACACTATTTTTTCAGGCATGATATTTTCATCATCGCTACCTTGGTTTGTTACCAGATAGCAGACTAAGTCTTCACCCCTCAATTTATTTTAGTTCAGAGGAGCACACTGCTAAATAGCTCCCTTCCAAAGTTAAAAAAGGCTTAGAGATATGCTTTTGATGTTTCTAGACAATTTCTAATTTTTTAATTAAAGCACTGCAGTGCACAGTTCACTTGTAACTGAATGGGAAAAAGTGGTCATTGGAAGGGAGGTTACAAATTTATTTTAAAAAGTTGAAATATGTATTTGGAAACATACACTGGGGTTACAGGAAAGGGGTGAATTTCATATTCCAAAATTAAACATTACATTGTTAACAGACTGATAACATTTTGGTCAAATTGGTATATTATAACATATTGCATAAATGATTCAAAACAACATTTCATCCACCTTCTAAATCCATGCAAGGCTTTATTTAAACCAGGCGCAGATTTAATTTGTGAAGAAAATAACAGTGCACCTTCTGCTTCATTTGTGTTTCCATGTAAGGGAAGAGAACATTTTAAGCATTGGCAGAACTACTCATCCATGGAGAAGTTATTTTGTTGGATTTGCACCTAAAACAACAATGGAAAAACTTCTGGAAGGTACAGTAAATACTTAATTTGATTCCTTTTGCTCAACTTTTGACTCTCTTCAGAGGAGCTTTATTATCATTTGTAATTCATATATAAGGGCAAATTCTGTAAGGCATTCGGGTATGTCTGCTGGGATATTATTATTGTCATATTAACTTATGTTGAACTTTTTGAATCATGCTGAAGTGTTACTGGCTACTACTGTACTTTACTGGGATACTGTTTACAGCAGTACAACAGTTTTTTTGTCTTGTGCATTTTTATTTTTAATTGTACTGAACGCAGAAATTAGAAGCAAAGATAATTCATGGCTGTTTACTTTATTGGGTCAAATGTGTGAAAAGAGGCCAAAGCAATGAAAAAAAAACAACTACTAAAGTGGAAAAACCCCTCTCAACACTGCACCATGTCAAGAGGCAAAAGAACTTAACTGGTATCTTCACATGGATGAAAATCATCAATTAATGTGAAAAACACAGGGAGTTATTTGATCCTTGAAGTCCTACAGGCTGCATTAGATGGAGAGGCATGGAGTTCCACTGCTGCTGCTATAGGAGTGCAATTTGCTGCAAATATTCAGAAGCAAGCTTAGTCAATGCTTTTGCCACCTTTAAAAACTTTAAAAACTGTCTAAACATGCTTGTTGATCAGCAAACAATTGCAATGTAACTGGAAGCAAAGGCTTGTGCTGTGTAAAAGGCCCTTTGCAGAAAAGTGTGGTGCATGCATGGCTCTGCATGTGCAGTGAAAAACTGGCCTTAAGAAAAAGCCCTTTGTTCCTCCTCAAGCTTTCATGAGTCAGAAGGCAGACAGACCCATGCAAAGCACATGACTCTCCGGAGCGTGGCCAGGGATTACACACCATGGCGCCGGCACAGTCAGGCTGCAGGGCACCTCTTGTTTGCCAGGAGCACTGATACACTTTCCAGGAATATCTAATAATTTAATATCATAAAGGCCATAACAAGAACTGAACTCAGGAAGGGAACATTTACAGGCAAAAAGCTGAGGATTCTGCTAATGGTGCTGGATTGTTCAACCAGATACCCTGTCCAGGGAAAGATACATTATCAAGGCAAGCTGTGAACAAGACATCTGCAATAACAGATGGCCTGGTGCCGATGAAAACATTCAAGATGTATGTTAGCGCTTAAGTCAAGGGGCTTTGAAAGCACAAGTACAAGTTGTGGAACCCTGGAGAGCACCATGCAGCAGTCAGACACTCAGTCAGTCAGTGAGTCAGTGAGTCAGTCAGTGACTCAGTCATTTCCCTTCAGTTTTTCTGATAGCTTGGATTTTGGATTAAGAGTTTTTCACTTCCAAGTTCAGGATGTTAAGGTGTTTTTCCTGTTTTTTTACTTTTTATGTTTTGGAGCCAAATCTATGCTTTATGGGTTGGAGACGGTGGCACTGACCAAAAGACAGGAGGCATAGCTGGAGGTGGCAGAGTTAAAGATGTTAAGGTTTGCATTGGGTGTGACGAGGATGGACAGGATTAGAAATGAGTATATTAGAGGGTCAGCACAGGTTGGATGGTTTGGAGACAAAGTCAGAGAGGCGAGATTGCGTTGGTTTGGACATGTGCAGAGGAGAGATCCTGGATATATCGGGAGAAGAATGCTAGGGATGGAGCTGCCAGGCAAGAGGAAGAGAGGAAGGCCTAAGAGGAGATTTATGGATGTGGTGAAGGAGGACATGCAGGTGGTGGGGGTGACGGAGAGAGATGCAGAGGACAGGAGGAAGTGGAAGCTTTTGATCCGCTGTGGCGACCCCTAACGGGAGCGGCCGGAAAGAAGAAGAAGAAGAAGAAGAAGAAGATGTTTTGGAGCCAAATAGTCATTTGTGTTTGTTCTTTATTTGACTACTGACCCCTTTTGAGTTTTGTAATTACGGGCCAAAAAAATAAATTTCAAACATCACAAAATAAACCATTGACTCCACATGCTTTGTCCCTCCTATACCAGACACACTGCTGTGTCAGATACTGATGATGTGATCAAGCTGTTATAAATGCTCTATTTACAATAAGTATCACTCATTTTGTATACCATTAATTTTCACTGCGGTGACACTTTATAGCCACGACTTTGATTGTGGTGATTCCCCCAGTACAGCAATGAAATGAGATCCTAAATTCTTTTAGATCTATATAATGCTGCACATTTATAGCCTACAATTCAATGCCAGAACCCTCTGTTAGACAGGAGAGAAACACAGCCAACCTCCACAGGCAGTGGTAAAACACAGGATAGCCAAGATCAACACAACACAGTCAGTGTTGCTGGAAATCAATTAGCATGCTGGAGCCCATTGCTGTGATAGTGTGAAGGTGTGGACAGAGCTGTGACAACAGGCCAAATGAAGACTGCCACTTGGAGCTTGGAGACATTTCACACGTGGTTCGTAACAGCCACCACTAAAAGTCAAGCCCAAAAAAACTACCTCTTAGAATTGTATTACACCAGCGCCCCCCCCCCCAACTCATCTTAATTTTGATGTGATTCCTTCACTCTCTCTCAACAAGACTCAGAACAGATTGTGACAGATGACCCTTAAGCATGACCTTTTTTAAACAGGGCGGGAACTGTCAGTATAATGAAGAAGCCAATTTATACCAAATGTGGGCTATCCACAAAATGGGGAGTCAAAAAAGTCAAGGTTGTACAATGCCAATTACATTAACATCTTTGAATCTTAAAAATGGTTGCAAAAGCAAAGCTTCCCTGTGCAACACTGTGCTCAGGCTGTACATATGGTGTTTGAAATTGCCTTAGCTGTGCAAAATAAACAAGGAGACATTTGTGAAACCAGTGGACAGAGGCTTGCCAAAGTTGATTCTACTGGCCCCATTTCTTGGTTTATCTACATATAACTGACAGAATGCTTTTGTTTCCCCTCGGTACCAACATTTTTGGGAGATTTAGACAGTATTGCCTCCCTTTTGCAAATATAACTTGTTAATTTGCTTTTCTAGAACTATTATAGAAGTCTATATTATGGGTCCTATAAGTCATTTCCAAAGATTTGAGAAAGCAGGGAGACATGCACACCTCAGGCTCCTGGTTCTTGACTACTGTTCTCACTGTGATCCTACAATCATCTATAGCTTCACTTCTATGCAGTCACTGCTGGGTGCTCCAAACACAGAAGAGTTGCTTCTGTAAGGAAATTTCACTATTGAACAGTGAAAAATCTATGTTCTTTTTATAACAAGGCAAAGATGAATGAGGGCATGCCTAGGGTTACTTCATTTCACTCTCCTTTCTCACTATTCAGATGGTGGAAATTACACTGATGACACACAATGGAAATTTGCTACATGAGCATGGGATGGAGGAGATTCTACAGTCACACTGAGTTTGCTTCTTTGGCAACCAGAGGGTCAAACAAAATGTATACTATGCACAAGTACTATATGCATTCAATAGCAAGAAAACAGAAAGAAAAAATCTTGGTGATGCATTTTTGAACATGGCCCTGCTTGTCCCGGACAGAACCAACCAGAAGTCTGGGTCATTCCCATGTTTGACACTTGCAGGAGGGTAGTTGGGCAGGTGATGGTCAGCATAGGAAGACGACTTAGAATTCAAGTAACCTCAACAAAGTCTACTCTATGGCCAGAGTGCTTTCTCAAGTTCCTGGCCAATTCCCTTTGTTGGAGCTTATAGCCTTGTGGGAAGAATGCATCAAGGCCAGTACGAAGAAAAAATAAGAAGTACATGGATGTGGTGGGACAGGGCTGTCCAGGAGGCTGGAGAGCAAGATGTGTGTCCAATGACGTAGACTGCAGAGGCTTTGCAAGAAGCATGTGGTATAGGGACCACAGTGTGTTGGGTATAATAGGCAGTCAGACGGGGGAAGACCATCAAAGTTGCTACTGCGGCCGGGAAGAAGATATCTAGAAGACTGTGAATCAGGAGAGGTGAGCCATGGGGTCTAAGAGAGGCCTAATCTAAAATAGGCTGGGGTCTGATCAACAAGGTGTATTAACTTGAGAAACCCAAAACACCTGCTCACCCCGTGTTACATCACTGCTGATGCATCCAGGTGCATCAAGATGTGTGTAACATGAAAAGTCTTTTGCTGGTAACTAAATCCAAACCAAGCAGCATTGCTAAAGTGAATCCAGAATCTATGGCAAATATATTTTAAAAACTGTCTTAACTAATTCTCTTAGTTCATGTTTTTCTTCAACATCATTTACAAAGATTTTCCTGTTTTACTGGAACAAATTTTAGAGAGGGGGTTGGATTTGAATTTTGGTCCTTCAACTGGACAGCAGCAATTTTAGCCACTGTGCTGCTAATTATAATATGCAAGTTTTTTTCTTTTGAAGCATATCTGGCATTGATAATACATAATATTCAGTGTTAATAAGTTAAAAGGTGAGGGTTATGCCCTGGACTGAGACAGTCTGATATATGATGAATATGACACAACTATTATTCACAACAGTATCACAGTAACCCACTATAAGCAATTCAAATCCTGCTTATTATTTTAATACTATCTTTCTTGCACTAAAGCAGCCAGTGATATATCTGTGACATGTTCCATTTTTCAAATATTTAGGTTAATCTCAGATTGAACTGTCCAATTTTTGCTTCACTGTCAGCACCTTTGTTCAGAAAAAAGACAATTCAGAGATCACAAACCAACTGAAAAATGTTATCGAGAGCTATAATGGCAGACTTGTTTGCATTGTCTGAAGCACTCGGCAAATAAAAACCAAAACTCTGGTTAACTCCATTAACACGCAATATTCAGAGCTCTAGTAAAACAGCTGCTACTAGTCTGCATATTTATGTAAACAATAGAACTAGCCCTAGCATAGGACTCAGATTAATATTCGATGCAGTGAACAAAAATTAACCGTTTAGAGGACAGATTCTTTAGTCTGTAGAAAGACCTCTATATATTATGGCATCTTGCAAGTCCATGCTCCATTTTAAAAAAGTGATTTTCATTCCAAACTTGGCATCTTTGTTTATTTGCATCCATTAGTGTTTGACTGATTAGTTTAATAGTGTTCGCATAAACAGGTTTCTTTGTGGCATCTGCAATATATTAATTTACTTTAGTATGACAATGACTGCTGACTGTAGTTTACTGGTTTAAGGGAAGAGGAGCAAAATAAAAAACAACCCCTGAAGAGCTGTTAAACGCATGGTGTACAAATACCACTGAGGGCAATAAGAGTCAAAATGTTAAACTAAAATTTATGTTGTTTTATATATCCATACATGTGCACCTCTACTCTAAATATCACATAGTGATACTTACTGCAATGCATGCAAAGCAACTCTGAAAACAGATTTAGGTGTCAATGTAGTGGTCAATGTTATTTCAGAACAACTGATGTCTCTATGGAGCCGATGTCGTTCCCCCGTTTTTAGTTTGTCTGATGAAACCAGTAATATGAGACTCCCATTACCTGATAACAAAATTTCCCTTAATGTGCGACTGTATGTGTGCATTTAAACGAAAAGTGATGAGGCTTGTTTTTCCCTGGATTGCTCAAGATCGCCAAGACAGAAGTTCAGCTAAAAGGGAGTAAAAACATGAATATGCAACATAGGGAATGAACATAATATTCTGTTCACAATCTGCACAGAATGGTGGGGCTGGAGTTGTAGCCATTTCATCCCACCAGCAGTACTGTGTGTATGATACATGCACGGTCTTCCTGCGATCATACCGAAGACCTGAGCAGGTCTTATACAGCAGTCAGATGTGAGCTCTTTTTTGACACAGTGATTCAGAATAAACCATCCATGCTGATTTACATCATAGTAAAGACAGGAAGCGTTCCTACTCTTTATGTATCCCCTGCAGGCTCCAATTAATGCTGCTGTGGAGCTTCTTGGCTACCGAAAAATACAAATATGCTTCTCTCCATGCTTTCCACAGCAAATAAAAACTGCCACAAGAACTTTATACAAGACGGTCATTTTCATACTGATAAAGACCTGGAGAGATCTAACCCAAAAAAACCCACTATACCAGCCCATAACCATAACCCTGTAAACAAAGGTTTCATAACACTTTGTGATCAGAAAAAAACAGCTGCAACTAATGCAGCTGAATACAGATTTCAAGAGTTTTTCACCTGGTTGGCACCACTCATTTACAGAGAGGTCCTTGAGGTGTCCTGAATAATAATCCTCATCCATCCTACAGGAGGTAGGAAGCCAGTTTTTATTTTTCAATCCAGTTTTCACACCAGGAATAATCTCTGCACACCGCTGACAGCGACAGAAGTAATATATCATACGATTCCCACATTTAAATAAACACGATAAGGGATACTTTGGAGACAAAGAACCAACAAAAATGGACCTAGTCTGATGCTCAAGCCTCCATCAGTATTCGGCTCCAAATGTTGAGCTTTATGCATCGTGCTCCTATGAGGCCTCAACGTCCCCCAGAGACAGTGCACCTCATTATAACTTCAGCCTATTGCAGGAGGTGCATCCATCATTCAGACACAGACACCTGGCTGAAAAGTCCACCTCAATGTGAATCATGCTACATAACCCATATTCCCTTACACACTCCTTTCATACTGACGCTTGGCTGCCAGTACACTTTGCGCTATCATCAAACTCTGCATCACACACCAACACTTTATACACTTTCTCTACTTTCTAAGGCTGACCCCTAAAAAGGAGTTAACAGCAGTCAGGTGTGAACAGTCCCATTTAAAGCAGCCCAGGTTAAGGTGAAATTTGGCTGGAAGATTATGGAGAAAGATCAATGACTGTTGACAGCAAGACCTTCTAGGAAAAACCTGTGCCTCACTAGGACCACGTGAGGCTCCGCAAACACACAGCTGCTGAGCAGCCTAAGCGATGGCGCGTCCTTCTGCAGTTGCTGCAGTGGGAGACACAGCAAGCATACCAACTCTCTGTGGAAGTGTGCTTCTCAAAAGCATGCTGCATTCGTATGCATGCAGGTCCCAGAACCACTTCCCCTTGCTGCCCACCTGTGATCATCTAGGATTGCCTGTCTTTGCCTACAGCATGATGTACCAGCTACAGAGCCCTTTACACATACAGCAAGCAGTTATGACTTGAAGCTTAAATGGACACAGCGTGAAACTCCAAAATCTTGCAAAATGTCCTGAATTGATACTTATTGAAGCTGTACACATGTATTAGAGACAATATGATAGTATGAATATCTAACAAGAAGAAAAGCAAGAGTTTAAAATGACATTTAAAGTATGCTTCGACAAGTGCGGTATGCTTGATGTACAGAACAAACACAGCCCTGTACAACAACCAATGCAAATCACTGCCTAATGGTTGCTATAATTCATTCAGTAAGCTCTTTTCTTCCAGAGCAACTTAAATATTCAGTTTGTACACTAAACTCCTTACATTTATACAACTGGGTTTTTACTGGAGCAATCTGGAGAAAGTGCCTTGATCAAGAGTAAAGCAACATAAGAGGGACTCAAACCCAGGTCTGCACAGCATTACCACTTGCTTCCAATTTCTGTGAGATACTTATGGTCCTCAGTCCATGTACGCCGGCCCTGAAGTAATGTCAAATGTCAAGAAAAGCGAAATAGCAGACATAAGTAAAAACTAAAGTGGCACACAGTAAGAAGAGTGGGCAAGACAAGTAATGGAAAAATTGCTGTAAGTGTATGGAAGGAGTGTGGAAATGAATGACGTGTATAAATGCTACTTGCGCCAGTAAGATACAAATCCCAACACAACTTTTACTGCAGCACTGCTCTCTTCCCCTCTCACTTTGCATTGCTGCTGATTTTTGTTTGCAAAGCTTCTCTCTGGTCACGGACTGCTGCAAACTACTAGTCCTAATTCAGGGTCCTGGTGAGCTAACCCTACCCGAGAAGCACAGGGTACCAGGCTAGGCAGGGTTTACTCCGGACAAGGCGCTGATCCATCAGTAAAGCATAATTGGCTCATTTCGAATACAGGCACAGGCTCTACATACTGTATGAGCGGAGCGCATTCCTGGAAATCGGCTCTTAAGGGGTCTCGAAATCTCATAATTCAGAGATGCAATTACCACTGGTTTCAATGGGAAAATTTTTAATTGTTCCTGGGCTCATGAAGTCACCCCAGTGGACTTGAGTGGAGATTAATAATGACATTTATATTGTAGTGCCTCTGGTAGTACTACTGCACACAGGAATTATGGAAACTGCTGTTTATTAGAGGTGTAAATGCCAACAAATTGTCTCCACAGAGTCCATACATAAACACACTAAATAAGAACCCATAATCCTCTTGCTAGCCACCTTTTGCCCTGTAGCTCCCTTCTCCACTGAAAAGCACTTTAGCAACATGCTTAAAATCCCTGAACAGGTGTGGTGAGCCTAAACGCAAAATTACCCAATCACAACAAAGCACTGACAAAAAAAGTGGAACTATGTACGCCTCAAACCCATTCAACCATTCACAACAATAATTCAGTGTCATTACATTATTGAAAGTTAAAGAGACTTTTCCTTTCATTAATAATATACAGCAACGTAATAATAATACAGATACAGTTGATACATTTAGATGAGATGGTGATATCACACATGAGGATCACAGAACACAAATTGAAACAAAGGTGCAGAGACAATAACTGTGAACAAGAATGGGTGGCCAGTCATGACCAAACTATACTGGTGCCATCAAACCCAAATCCGGCAAACATAACTAATCTATCGTAGATGCACACGCACGTACTCTAACACCAACTTTACAAATCCCCTCACACTCAACTCTTCTTAATCATAAATTTGAAAAATCAGCCTTATATTTAGTCTGGGTATTAAGTAATTTCCCTTGTATACATCAAAACACATAAGTCAAAGACTCATATCTCCAGGGATGCCTGTAATTCAGTTTTGTACCATTCCATGATCTGTTACTTGAAAAAATTTTTCTCTATGTAAATAAATTTGGAGCAGCCATTATTGTCACTGCTTAAAATAAACAACAATAAATCAAATTATATTTATTTTTTCAACAAATTATCTCAAACGCTGACCTCTTTAATTTTTCTCAACCCCACATAAAGGCTACATTCATCAAAAATACTAATAATTTTTTTTGTAAAGGCAAAAAGCTTAATCAAAGCTGAATGTTTTAAGAGCTCAGCAGGAACAAAAATGAAACATAAACCAAAACAAAATTGAAATATCTCCTGCAGAAACTGAAAACCAGCATAGTTTTAATGAAAATGAGAACATAAACCCTTTAATATTTGACAGATTTTAAGCGTATAGCTTTATTCAGTAAACAGCTTAATGATGAAATTATTAATGATAAAGAATGGACACAAAAACACTTTGTATGAGAAGGAGAATGAAGAGCTGTGTGACTAAGTACTTGAGCAAAAAAAAGATATTTTGCAAACTTTATGATTTTCTGTGTTCTGCCAGTTTGTTAACTTTGTTGACATGTGCATCAACAGTAAAAATTACCATTACATTACAAGACGTATGTAGTGCACAAACAAACAAAGCAAACTATTTTAACACTAGCAGGCCCTTATATGTCCCAAAATGGTTTAATATGTCCTTCTTATTTATTAATGTCACCTACTAACAGTTCAGATTATTTTTTTTTCATTTGCTTACCAGAACCTTTATGAAAAGTGGCTTAAACAGAGCTAAACAATTTATAAGCTCAAGCAGTTGGATATTAAAGAAAATCAGGTTCAAGAACTCTAGTGCATGTTCTTTCTTTCGACCCCCCAAAAAAAGAAAACCAAACGATCATATCAGCAATAACTGAACGAGCACAAAGTACAAATGTAAATTGTCTTTTACTAAAACAATAAAGTCTGAGTTTAAAAAGAGACACATTTGCATTTACTATTAAGATAACTGCAATAAACAGTGCTTTTGAGCAACATACAGCACATCTCTCGCACACGCATTTTACCACTTTTGTTTACTGTGGGCTCCACTTCAGGGCTTGCAGGGGTGTAAAATCTGATTACTGGTATATCTGCATGTTGAACGCTGCGGCATCCTCGTACTCTTCCGGTTGTCATGGAGACCAGCTGTAGTGCAGCGTGGACGATGACTTGTTTCAGTAGGTGGAGCGAGCCAAACTGTGAGCAAAGACCTTCAGCAGCTGCTGGGTCCCCTCCCAGTCCACTGAATCCCTTTATTCCATATGGTTCCAGTTTATAGGGCAGTAAAATGAATTTCACAACTGCAAGTGGGGTTTCACTTACATAAATAGTGCCAATCAAAACCACACAAGGTAACAATCTGTTGTGTCAAGTAGATAAAATAAAAAAATATCAAGAAAATAAAAACAGAGGCAATGGTCAAAAACACGAAATTTAACTTAAGGAAACAAATTAATCACAGTTTGGTTTCCTGAATGAATGCAACATTGCTATTTTCCTGCGGAGGTTAAAATGTCACCTATAAATTATTCACAATAATGTTGCAGCAATCCTAGAAGGTTCATTAGGAGTTGGACAAACCTTGGCTTATTAGTTATGCAGTGAAGGCTACTGTGTTCAGGCTGGGAGGCCAGGCTTCAAAAGTATACACAGCAGCCTGACACATACCTCAGCTGGCAAGCCAACAGGACCAAAGGTCCATGACTTAAATTTCAATGTAGAATTGTTGCAGAATATAGGCTGATTGCGCTTTCTTACTTGATGAGGAAATGCGTTTTAGCGCTCTGTTCTACACCTCAAATTCCCTCTGGGAATATGTGGATAACTGGCGAGTAAATGATCTTCTTACGCTTAAAAAACCAACGTTTGATGTGCACGACAATACACAGTGACAATGTCTTATGTCTGGACACCCATTTGCAAAGTATTACACAGGGTAACAGGTGACCCCTTGACCTTCAGTTCTTGTTCTTTGCATACACGAACGTATGTTACATTACCTCTATGGAACATTTCGGCCTGTATACTGTTGTGACCCAGTGCTGTTCACTAAACTAAAAACTAAACTAAAACAAATCCAATGGGAAAATTTAGGTAAATTACACTGCAAAACAGCTAAGCAGAAAAATAACCAAGCAATGCTTGATGCTGTACATCAGTAGATGATGAACAATTTATAATAGTACCATGACTAAAGTGAACGTCAAAAAGAACAGAGTAACAAAAGCATCAGAAAGTGGACATTTTCTAACAGCAACAGTTTACATCTAAACATAATGTTTCAGTGCAAACATGTCAGCTGTGCTTCTACTGTAAATCCCACTGTGCCTCCCACCACCTGCCCACGGGACGTCCAGGAGCTGGGCCATTAAACATGTTATAAACGCGTTTATCGGACCAGCTGCTCCTGTTGTCCTGTTCTCTCATGTTCCTCAAGAGGGAAATGAGGTCCTCAACCAGGAACCTCAGAACCCATGGACCACTCTTACACTCTTGGGACTATACAGCCCCAATAACCCCACTGCATCTGGAACTGCCCTTTATACACTCAGCAACTCCACTGTTCCCATTTCCTCTTGGAACACTGAGTTAAGGAGTTTTGTTGTCTGTCATTGTTTGCAGTTTCTTAGTACATAGTCTTTTCAACCCAAAAATACCTGTACTGAGTTGATCAGTAAAAAGCTAATTAACTATCATTACCAATATATAGAGTATTAATCTGTCTCCAAGATTATATCTAAGCTATGCAGCATAATGAGCTAGCTCCACCACCTTACATTTCAAGGATCAAAGTTTGAAACCCAGCTCCTGTTTAGTGCTACTGATCATAGTACCAGTCCCCTACAAATTGCTCCAACATGAGTTACTAGGTGTATAAAAGGGTAAAAACACAGTAAATAATTCTGAAAAAAAAGTCTCAGTTAAGTACTAATAAAGTAACACAGTACAAACACAGCAGAGTTTCCTTGTGTGTGTGTGTGTGTGTGTGTGTGTGTGTGTGTGTGTGTGTGTGTGTGTGTGTGTGTCATTTTGCCGCAAGTTTATTCTGGGGCAACAGCCTTGACTAAGGTGTTCACCCAGAACAAATACTGTAATACCCAACTGCACAAATAACAATAAAGTTGAAAATCTAATGGTGTTCTAAGTGTTGTTGGACAAAGGTGTTAGATAAGTAAAGGTTAAGAATAAAATGTCCAGAGCTGTCCCTACAGGGGTGAAAATGTAGACCAGACCCCACATTCAACAGCTGCATGACCCCATCCCATAGTGCCTCTGTTCTCACCTCTGAGTCTCCCTGATCTGCTGCCATGCAGCAAAGGGGGCCAGGCGTCTGCCGGAAGAGCCGCACATCAGGATGCAAATGGGAGCCCGGTGGTCCTTGGGGGACCCTGCTGACCCCCAGCAGCTCTGCGCCAACCCATGCGCACATACACACACAACTTGCGTATTCATTTCTCATGCATGACAGTCCTCTCCACTGCACTCTTTGTCTTTCAGAGCCACATTAGAGGGCATCAGCACCTTAAAACATTGATGAACACAGTAAATCCCTACACACTGCTGCTAAATGTCTGTAAACTTCCAGAAAATGTTATGCCACCACATCCTCCTTCCCTTTCTCCACAGCAACTGAAGCCAAGAGATTCTCTCCTGTGCAAAATTCTAAAATTTATCATTTTACTCATTTAATAATCTCATTTAGGAAGCGTCAAGCCTTTTTTACTTCTGCCTTTAGAACTGTCAGATTTTTCACGGTCCACATTTGTTATGTTTACAGAGAGTTTGTGCGGATGAAACCGCTGCAAAGGTGTGTGCGATGACTGTAAGCAGATCGAGTATGAATATGAAATATGGAATAAACTGGGAGAGGTGGGAGGCTGCGTGTCCGCGCACACTGTCCTCCAGCAGCGCGTCCTTCCAGGGACACCAAGGTGACACAACTCGGTGGGTTCCTCAGTTTCAGCGCAAGAGAGAACGCACACACGCATACACAAGCAGACAGACCCGTGCATGCGCGGCCACCCTGCGCACCGACAAGCGAAACATAAACACTCGTGCCTCCGTGGGTGTAGAATGCGCGAGTTTTGCCGTTCCTGTGCCCTCACACCTGCGTGTACGTTCTCAGTGGAGCAGCACACGCGTGTCTGTGCCCACGGGAGTGGTAACTGGCGGTGTTTGTCTCACCTCATGCACCTCGCGCAGCCCGCTCCGCTCCTCTTCACTCCTCAGTACGCAGAGCGCGAAGGATCCAGAGGTAACCGGCCGAGTCAAATCAACATAATAATAATAATAATAATAATAATAATAATAATACTTATTTGGCTACATGCACAGAGGTACCGCGCGCTTCCCCGACGCGGCCCCGCTGAGGACCTGCGCAGCGCGCGCGCGCGAGGACGGCTGCTGGTGGCGGCGGCGGCGCGCGGCACCTGGCGCGGCTCGCGCAGCTCATCCCGCGCCTCCTGCTTCTCACAGCCGATTGGCCGCCGCTGCTGTCCGTCACTCGCGTCGCGTTGCGAGTTCAGCAGCGCAGCTCCTCTGAGGGGAACAAAGACGCGGCGCAGCAGCCCGAGACGCGCGACTCGGTTAAATAAACGGCAAAATAAAAGCAAAAAATGAATGGTTACTTTGCCTGGTTACTGTTGCTAACCCATTTAAACTAGTGCCCCTGAACACGGAGACAGAATCCAAGTTGAACGCCATAATATTCCTGCTTCACTAACTGAAATGTCCCTCGTAACCAAATATTTAAAGAACAATTTTTCACAGAATTTGTACGGTTAGCGGACTTTATTTTATTTCTTCAGCTGGGAGCTTATATACTGTAACTCCATACCGTGGGAAAGAAAGTTTTATAGGAATAAGCGCATTTTTAATGCAGCATCTTGTTTTTAATTTACGTGAAGAAACTTAAATGAAACTCTGTTGAACTTGTAATATTATAGAGCGTTTTCATGAACTATTGTTTATTTGTGTATTATTGTCATTAATTAAATTGTAATTTCCATCAAAAGTTAACTTGTGATGTAAAAGTCAGAATCTGATTCATTTGGACAAGTATGCATCCACATACCGGAAATTTGGCTTTGGTTCTCATTGACTCACAGTATTCATTAGACAAACACAACATACATACATGCATACAGTACATATACACACATACACTGCCCAGCCAAAAAAAGTGACACGCTCTAATATGTGGTTGGACCCCCTTTAGCTTTGATTCCAGCGCTCATTCGCCGTGGCATCATTTCAATAAGCTTATGCAATGTCACAACATTTATTTCTGTCCAGAGTTGCATTCATTTTTTGCCAAGATCTTGTATTCATGATGGGAGAGTTGGACCGCTGCGTAAAGTCTTCTCCAGCACATCCCAAAGATTCTCAATGGGGTTAAGGTCTGGACTCTGTAGTGGCCAATCCATGTGTGAAAATGATGTCTCTCTCATGCTCCCTGAAGCACTCTTTCACAATTTGAGCCCCATGAATCCTGGCATTGTCATCTTCACATTGATGGAAAATCCCAGTCATTCAGTATATTTAGGTAGTCAGCTCACCTCATTTTTTGGGCACATAACATTGCTGAACCTAGACCTGACCAACTGAAGCAACCTCACATCATAACAGCAAGTTAAATCCAGCTGGTGACTTTTTTTGGCTGGGCAGTGTATAAACATACATACATGCATACATACATACATACATACGACAACTGCAAAATACATTGCACAGACTAACAAACAAATCAGCTTTTTATAGACAAAACAGTACAGGGAAATAAACTGTATCTCCTTGTTTCTGTATCTCCTTGTTTTGGTGCACACTGATCTGCAGGCCCTGCTGGATGGAAGAAGTTCAAAAAAGTTGTGGCCCAGGTGACAGGGGTCTGTTATGATCTTCTCTGCCCATTGTCTAATTCAGGAGGAGTACAGATCCTGGAGGCAGGGCAGTCTGGCAGCAGATTTCCTTTGCAATGAGAAGAGGTGTGGATTTTGACTTTTGTTGCATCAAAGGAATGATTGATGCCTATTTTCATATTTCTCAGGCCAATTTCAGTAACTTCATGTAATGAAGAAATTAACAAATAAAGAAGATAATTCTCAGCAGTGTTGTAAGTGTTTTATCTGAGCAAATATAATTGCTGTCTTAATTCTACAGCTGACATCTTGGTTCAAAAAAATCTATTGATAATGAACTTTACAGCGATTTGCCCACTGATACAGCAGTGTTTTGTTACTATAGTCATTCAGGGTGGGTAGGTTGATTCAGGCTACCTAGAGGAGTAGGATTTGAACAAGCAGCCCTAGCCACTGTGCTCCCCACTGGTCCTGCATACAGTGGTATGGCGCTCTCAATGTTAAAAACTGAACTGCCATATATTTGCAGAATTTTCCTTCAAAGAAAATGAAACAACAGCGTTATTGTTCATGCTACATTTTCTGAACAAGGAGGTAGAGGATATGAATTTAGATCCTTCACGTCTCTGAAGTCTGTTGTGTTTGATGGAACATGTCCAGCACTGAAGTATGCATAAAAGCTCCACTAATGGTGCTGTATTGCTACCTGGAAGGAAGTGATGTGCATACAGTATTTTTACCACAAGTGTGACAGGAGGGCATCCCTGAAGGCCCCAGCAGCACAGGATCATAGTGTGAGGGCAAAATTTCCCACTGCATCTGCATAATCACTACTTCCTGTCCACAGCACCCCTCCTGAACAGGATGGCCCTGAGTGCACACCTGTCCTACTGATAGAGAGGAGAGCAAATTCTGACCAGATGAGAAGGCTCAGCACCCACCCTCTTCAACAATGGACAAGGCTGCTTTTCTCCAAAGCAACTCACAATGTCAGATTTGTACAGAAAGCTACTTTAACTTATTTATCCATTTTTAATGCAGGTGTACAGGTAATACTTTGCTCAAGGGTACTGTAGCAAGGGCAGCAATTCAAATCCAGATGCTTTGATCGGAAAGAAAGGACTTAACCACTATATCACCTACTGATTGAGACAGTAATCTTCCCCCCAGATGTTTTGGTTGCAGGTGTGAAAAAACTGAAGAATTGTATACATTGCAAAGATTTTAAATGTATGTATGATCTGGCTTATCTAGGTGTCAGAATTGCTCAGTTAAATTCATAAAGGAGGAACTTTGTAAAAGGAAAGTGGTGCAGATTCCTGAACTTCAGTAAGCAAAGGCATGCAGACCTCAGATGTTTCATTCAGCTCGGTAAAAGATTTATATAGTGTGGTTCTGACAGAAAGCCAGCAATGCATATTCTCCAGCAGGAGTAAACTCCTCGGCTGCAAACCCCAACACGAACCCCTTTTGTCTGTATGGGCAAAAACAGATGCCGAGGTGAAGCTCTACTGAGCCATGAAGGACATTGCATCTTATGTCATTCTTTTTGTTTTCCTTCACACCATTTCTAAATGGCATTAGCACAGTCTTCAGGGTGCTCCTTGCTAAATGTGACTGGCCTGGAAGGCAACAGGCACAAAGGCACAACATTCTCTTTATAGAATAGAATAGAATAGAATAAACCTTTATTATCCCACGAATGAGAAATTTCGGTGTTACAGAGCTCTTATAACAAAGGGAATGTAGGAGAAGAACAAGTAAGTTTGTCAAGTACATAGCAACCGAGTATACCATGCAACGAAATGCATCCTGATTCAACAGGAGACTGTGCATGGTTATACCACAGAATATACTCATACAATGCAGTTTTTTAAAAAGAAAATTTAGAAAAGTGGCCAAGATGGTTGTGCTGGAGCTCCTGGTTTGTGGATATGGATTCAAGTCCAGTTTAGACTGTGTGAGGTTTGAATTTTCTTCCTGTGCTCACTAGTGTTTTCTGTCAGGTCCACAAACATGTTTCCCAAGTGTCTTGCAATGTGTGTGCGTGCTATATGGCTCAGCTGTATAGATAACTGTGAGTAATTGTAGGTAGTTCAGCGTAGTGTATTTAACATCGTGACACCTTGGGTAAAGGTTTCAGCCAAATAGTAACTAATGAATATGGTATGGTATCTCTGTTTGGAGAAAAGTATCTGCTAAATGACTGCATATAAAGATACAATGGGAATGTTGTGTAGGATTCAGTTTAGGTTGTACCCTGCCTCATACCCCGTGATTTCAGGACAGGCTCTGGACCACAGTTACCCTCATTCGATTGCTGGTTGTTAACCACATATTCATACACAATGGGCAACTGAAAGTTCCCACTTAACCTAAGACACAGGTCTTTGGACTGTAAAAGGAGACCAGAGCACCCAGAGGAAACCAATGCCAACTTGGGACAAACATGCATACTTCATGCAAGCAGAAGGTAAACTGAAGCCACACCTGAACTGCTCAGGTGCTGTGAGCCAGTCAGTACTACGTATATGGGAAAGTGCACAAAGAAAATCTGAGAACACAACACAATTTTTTAAGCAGTGCTGAAGGTCACTGAGACTAGAAAGTCAAAGGGCATGAAACAGCAGTTCTGCAGTAAAATTTAATTCAAAAATCACATAGCTTAGATAAATGTTTTCAGTACACAACCTTCGGTCTGTATCGCTATGTGCTTCAGAGCCAGAAAGATGCTCAATGGCCTGAGCAACAAGCACTTGCTGTGATTGTGCTTCTGGTGGTAGACGTACCTTTCCTTCAAACCCCCTGCATCGGTGCCCAGTCATCTGGCTGCACACAGACCTTGGAGAAGCAGAGTACAGTGTTTTCATACCTGTCCTCATAACAGGCTACTCTCTAGTTGCGTCCTTAGAGGAATTGGTTTATCTCCACTTGTCTGCAGACTACAGAGCTGAGTGCTTTCTTCTCCACCTGTTGCCCCTTCACCACTCCAAAGGCAGCTTTGAAGCAACAGCAGTGTGCGGATGGCAGTAGCATTTGTTTAAACACTCTTTCATTAAGAATTCCCAGACACCTTTCTGCATCAGTCATTGCTGTGTAGTCATACACTTTCTCCCTGAACATGAACATTTTGCTTATTCTGAGTAAGTGCCTTACATGTGATCTGTTTACATAGCAGGACTTTTTTTGCTGTGCCAATGCAACATTTTTTCATGTGAAAGTGATCACAATGCAGTGATAATTTTTCATTTGTAAATTGAACGTTTTGCTTATTATGAACAAATCCTTTCTGTATAAAGTGTTAAATAGCAAGGTTGTTTTTCTTTCCACAAAAAACGCATTTAAATCTCTAAGGGAAATCAGCTTTTTTGTGAATTACAAAATTGCAAAAAAATCTAAATCGAAAGTATCTGTCACATTTAAGTCCCTTTGGATAGTAGCGATTCTGTTGACAAACTGCATATTTTTGCCCTGTGGGATATGTGCAGACATGCAAACTGACAGCTGATTTTAAAATGTGTGAGAAAAGTCACTGGAATATTCATATTAATAGCTGTTAGTAGGCAACTTGATAAACTGCATGACTCTTTTTGTTCATGTCCAGAATGTGAAAGAATATGGATTTATTATGTTTGTGCAGTTCATTTTCTAAACTCATGCCTAGTTACAGTATCATGCACTGGCAATAGCAGTGGTTTACAGGAGTGCTGCATTACATATGGATACAACTGTTTTACACCTAGGAAGGGTTAGTGTAGTCTTATGTATTTACCTTTTGAGATGTTGGCTGCTTCAGACCCCACTACTGTCAGGTTCATTAGTGTGGCGGCTGTAAGATTACAGAGAGTGTGGCTGTGCATTGTTAGTATCGTTGGAGAGATGTGTACACCTGCACAACAGAAAGTACCTAAGGGACTGGTTAATACTCTTGTAGAATCCACTAAACTGACCGCTATGATTTTTAGTGTAAACTTCAATGGTAAACAGCTTTATCTTTTGGGCAAAGCTTTGCAGTACATTACCACACTTATATTAGCAAACTGCAAAGTATTCACTTTTGAATTTGCACAGTGAGTAAAGATGCTTTGAGATATTACCGATACTCACTGTATACATTTCTTTACTAAAATGGAAACAGATTTTGAATACATTTTAGAAAAGCAGCATGTGAGCCACCTTGCAGTGTAGCTTAGTGCACGCTGGGTAATGAAGTGCAGCTGTGAGGCTTTTATGAATAATAGTCATGTAGTACAGTTACAGTCTTTTACTGGGATAGTCTGGTCAGCTGAGGGGACAGAAAAGAAAAATAGGGGAACTATGGGAAGTACGGGTACTCGAGTAAAAGTCCCAGTTTTCCAAAGTGCAGAAAAATTGAATGTTGATACTCTGTCCTGCTGACCACTAGCTTACTTTAAGGACTTAATGACAGATAATAGAGACATTACTACATGACTTTGTAGTCGACTTGTATTAAATGCTTTTTAAATAGAAACAATGTATGAGAGTATTTCAAATAGACCTTTTTTTATTATTAAGCTTTTTGCTGTTATCAGTTTTCTGTTTTGCTAGTAAATTGACTAGGGAATTCGAAGCTGGTTAGCCTGGCTCTCACCAAATCAGTCCCACACTCGCACAATTCAGCAGGTGAAACCGCTGCAGGTAACTGATGGAGGTGCAGGAAATTGGGCAGTTATTAGGCAGAGTGAACCATGTGCCTGAAGCATGGCTGCATGTGACACGGTGGGCTGAAATATAGCTGTGTGCCCAGCATTCAGCAAAGCTTGCCACTGTCCACCCATACCTGCTAATCTCTTGGAGAAAAATGCTTGCTGTTGGACCAATGAGGAAATACACTGGCCTGTGAGCAATGCTAAGTATGGGAACAAACACCTAGCTTGAGCTGCAGTCTTTCAGTCTCTTATTATTGTGAGTGTCCTGGCACAATGGCAACTCAATTATTGGCATCTTTCATACTAAACTTTAATTGGGCTCTTTGATGGTTATAACATCAACAGATTGCCATAAATGAAGCATCCTCCTCAAATTGCCTTCTTTCTGATAAAATGCGATACCATCTAAATCTTTTCCTCTCTCATTTGTTTTGCTTGTAAATTATAGGAGGCAGAGGAGAAACAAATTGAGGATCTGGTTTCATGTGGTGCTGTCTTCTGTTTCCATCTGTTGTGTCAGCCCATTGCAGTGGCACATTTGTCTTGACCTTAGGACAAATGTAGATGGCATTACAGTAACACTGTAAGAAGGATGGATCCACCTCTTTCACCTGCAAGTCTGAAGATACTGTAGGACCTCATCCAAAGAGCTTCCAGTCACTTCAGGGATTTAAAACTCAGTATATTTTGATTGGCGCTTAGAAAATTGATCATCTGTACTGCTATCGTGCTCTTTGCGAAACTGTGTTTGGAACTCGTGTTTATTTTTATAGTTTATATTCTCTGATACATTTTTATAGATGTGGTAATTTACTGAAGTCAGTCAGAGAAAGCAGTTTGGTCATAGTAGTAGGCCTCACTGAAAAATCTGTGCAAGCATTTTTTGGCCTTGAAATGGTGGTGGCAGGCAACATAGTGGTTATAGCCATGACCTTAGCACACCTGGGTTTGAATTCCACCTCCTGCTGTAATACCTTTGAGGGAGCTCCTGACCATGAATTGCTCTACCACAAATTACCCTTCAGTATAAAGTGGTAAATCATTGTAAGTCACATTGGAGAAGCGTCCACTAAATGACTACATGTGATGTGCTGTAAATGTTACCTCACACAGCCAACTGAAGAGAAGATAAGCTCTTGTGGTCTAGTTTCTGTCCCACATTGAAGGAGATCCAGAGGGAAGGGACTGTAAATGAGCAGCAGACTGTATTTGCCCAAATAGTTGTGGGAGTGACAGTGGGAGAGCCCAGCCGCAGGAGATGGGGGGCAGACCAGCTGCCTCTATCACTGACCGTCAGCTGGAGCGGGTAGACCTGACGATACTGTGAGTTGGCAGGAGCAGATGGCTGCAGTCACAGCTCAGGCCAATCTTCCCGTTTATATACATGCATACACAGATGGAGACAGAAAACACAGAGAAGCACTGATACGCAGAAGCACATGGGTATATTCACAACCAGACACACATTGCTCATTCATTGCAAACCTCTTCATACAATGCAATGGTTTTGTTTCCTAGGACATCAAGTGGTAAAGTAGTTCAGGTGAGTTTTATTACATACACGTGTCTAGCAGCATGTTGTGCCTCCTGTGTCCTTCAGAACAGCCTGAATTCATCTGGATACAGATTCTACAGGATGCTGGATGTGCTGTGCGGAAATGTTGTACCATGTGGAAATGACTGTTGTGTTGTTGCTGCAAAATAAATGGCCGTACAGTCCTGCTGCAAACTGCCTTTCCACCCCATCCCTAAGGTGCTAGGTAGGGTTGAGACCCGAGGAGCGTGCAGGTGACTGAGGCCGGCGACAATATGCCGTGTGACATGATGCTTTGTTATGCTGGATGTGTCCATTGCAGTGGGAGAAACTGTAGTCATGAAGGGACGAACTTGGTCAGCACAGTTCAGATACACAGTGCCTTTCAGATGTTCTTCAGTGAATATTGGGGCCATAATAGAGGCCAAAAAAACCCTCCCCACACCATAACGCTGCCGCCGCTGACCTGTATTGTTCACACCAATCAGGATGACTCCATGCACTCATGTTGCTTGAGTCAAATTTTGATCCTTCCATCAGCAGGACACAAAAGGAACTTTGCTTGCAAAACCTTGTGAAGTCAACTTTGCCTCTCTTCAAAAAATCTGTGTTAGACAGATGTGGGTGACATAATGAGGAAAGGATATGCAATTTGTATGGGGGGCACCACCTGATTGAACAAGCAGCTCATTGCATAAAAGGAAAGTCGATGGCTTTGGATCTGGAGCAAAGCTGCACTCAATGCCAAATTGTTGTGGATTGATGTGTCAGCAAAACATTTTCATAAAACTGCATTTTCAATTCATTTTTATGTAAACTTTGCTGTGTCTTTCCATCAAAACACTGGTTAACAGGCCTTTCACCTCCCTGTATATTTTCAGCAGCTGAGGAAACACGGAAACTGCAAATGTCAAAGGGTTTCCTCCATTCATCTTCATTAGGCATTCCATCATGGCCAGTAATGGAGGAGAGACTGGGGTTCTTAGAAAATAATAGCTTCTCATCGCTAAAAAATTGAAGGAAAATGTATAAAGTCAAAAATCAACACCTGATATTTCAGCCTCTGGATTTTATGCCTTACATTTATGTCACTGATGTTTCTCTCAGTTCCAGTGTTTTGAGTGTGGATGAGTCCCAGTGGACCTGTCCCAGCTTTCCGATTCCTTACAGATCGCGACGCGCCATCAAAGGGACCAGCTACACACAATGCGCTTTTATAATGGTTCACTTTAAAAGCTTTCGGCTTCATGTGTCCAGAGCAAAATCCAAGTTGGCAGTTTTTCTAAGTCTCTCCGTGTTTGGCTGCTAATAGAAAAATAATAGTGGTTGTGCCCTAATTCAGTCTATTCCAGTTGTTACTACTATTAGTGGCGGCTTAGGTACAGAATGAGAACCCAAGCTAGCTAGATTAGTTTGGGTACTGTGAGATGGTGCGGTGTTCTACTGAGCAACAGAGGTCACATTTTGTCAACACTGAAGAGAAATTTTCCAGCCCTCCTCTGATCCTCTGTCAAGAGATTCATTACACATCATTCCAGCAAATCCTGCACTAGATGATACTGTAAGCAGTACTACAGTAATCCCTGTGATCAGGTTGGCAGTTAGCGTGTGGCTGTGACACATCTTGAGTCCTGAGGGAGTTCTGCGTGTGGTCCCCTAGTCAGTTGCGTGACCGCGCTCAAGGCAGGTGAAGGGCTGGCTCCCGGGCCACCGAGGGCTTAGGGCTTTGCGGGGGATGGGAGCGGGGGGGATTTCGCACACGGCGAGGCTGCTCTTGCGCTCGCACACCATGCCGTTGCTGGGCAGATCTGGAGGTGTGACGTAGTAGATCAGCCTTTTCCCTGACTAGGGGCTTCTGAATTGGGGGGGGGGGGGCTACATTCTCTACACATCCATGGTCCCGTGCTGAGAAGCTTTCTCTCTCTCTCTCTCTCTCTTGCTCTCTCCTCTTTCTGTGCAGGCAGCTGCTAAGTGGGGGGTGATGGGGTGGGGGAAGGGGCAGCCACTGCTGCACTCATCTCATAAGAGGGGAATAAACAAATCCTGCCGCACCCGTGTGCCATAATGGAGCTTCTGTAGCAGTGCACATACTGAACCTGTCAAGTTCAAACACCTGCAGTCGACTTGTGGGCACACTCTGATAACCTCGTTTTTTCCATGAACATTCAAGCAGAAAAGAACAAACAACCAAGTGTGGAAAAAAGCATCTATGTATTTGCATTTATTTTATTTCTCCCAGTCAAGCTACAGTGTCAAGTTACATGCGGTGATTTACGCATTTATACACCAGGGTAAATACTTTGCTCAAGGGTGCTTGGACAGAATGGCTGATTTGACCCCAGGACCTTCAAGCAGAAGACAGCGGCAGTAAGCACTCTTTCCTCTGCTGCCCTCTTTCATTACAGAAATGCACAGATTACCCGAGTGAAACAAGACCGCGAATGAGATCAACCATCAAGTACATCAAGCCATCGTCTGATCTCTGTTACCAACTTTTTTCCAACACACACGCACGCACGTGCAGCTCTTCCACTGATGTGGGGCGATTACTGCACAGACCACATCCAACGCTATCACGTTTATTGTTCTTTATGGAGAAAACAGAAGCAAAGCGCCACACCCTGCAAGTAAAACGAGGGTGGAAAAAGTAAAGATCAGCAAATCTGATCTGTGCTGCTGTCAGGGCCTAAATACACAGCACAAGGAGCTAAAGTGCATTGGCACCTGTGGTCCACATGAGCATCACCCTGTGTTCTTCAAAGCCCGGCAGCCCCATGAGGTGGCAAGCGGATCGCGCTGGAGATCAAATGCACTAAACACACATAGAGCAGCGACATCAGAGATGATGACGCAGAATCACGCAGTGCTGTGAAACTGAGGCCACTCAACCAGTGATGTTTAGCTGGCAGCTACTGTGTGTTTCACGTATGTCCATGAAGGCAAAATATGCTTACTGGATACAGAATGTTCATGAAATTAAAATTAGAGTTTGACCTATAAGAGGTCACGCTGTGAATTGTGGTACAATTTAGCCTTTCCTTGCAGAGTGCAGTGAATAAGCATCAGTGGTGTTGATAAAACATGAGCAGTTAACAGGAGCAGCACATTTTTCAGAGTGAGGGCACTTGGGAAGCCAAAACTACAGCAGGGCAGCTGAGAGACCTCACGTTTCCTCACCAGCGGGTGCTTCGTTCATTACTGGTGGCTGGTAAACTGCCGATGGCACTCGTTCATCATTACCATTCATTTATAATCCAGGCATGACTTTGATTTTAAAAGTGAACCAATTTCTAAAACGTTACAGAGCTGTGCACCCGGCATATTTTTTCCACATTGGTATGTCAGACAAGTGGAAAAGGTGCCAGTCTGTGTTTACGTAACTGTAATGGGACTTCATCGGAAATGCACTCCAGAGTCTCTGAGCAGTTGTTTATTTTCTCTTCTGTATTCGCACACTTCTCTTTTTCGCCTGGAAAGTTTGGTCATTTAATCGTTCCTCTCCAGCAGAATGATGAACAACTCATCAGATGTGTAGAACTGACAAGAAGCTCAAACAATGGGTGGTGTTGGTGGGATCACAGTTTTCCTGCTACAGTGTTGGAGGCTTTTGAGAAGTGCACAAATGCAGGCCGACCTCATAATATGAGCATAATTCGCACCCAGAGAGCTGCTTGAATTCTTATGAAACGCTTTCTTAATTACCATTCATTTGAATGGAGAAATAATGTGATCCTGAGCAAAAAAGTTCCAGTCAACCAATTAAACTTATTACCTATTGAACCTATTAAAAAGATAAAAAGTAATTCAAAACCAACTGTATCTCAAGCAGGCTTCCTGTCGCTTACTTCTGCAGCGTGGTCTGATGGGGGGGGGTCATTTATGGACAGCTGGTGGGCATTGAGATGCCATCTTTTGGGCTGCATTTAATGGCAGGCCCATACAGTATGGACCTAGACAGAGTGGATTGTGGCAAATGGAAACTCTGGACTGTGGGAATGGGGGACGTCACCCCTCAGGTGATAAAGGAATCTGAGCTGTTATAAGAGGTGGAAATGTACTACTATGTAGTACTAGGCATCTTGATCAAGGGGGGTCTCTCCTACCACATGTGCAAGGTCCCCAATGTGTGCAAGGTTAGGAAAATTGATTGTACTTGATGCATTTGCACCACATAGCTGTGCACTTGGGACCTGAACCTAAAATGTGTCCTTTCACTGCATTCATTCATAGTTGTGAGTCAGTTACTCAGTGTTGATTCTGTTCAGTTCACATGCGTCTAAATCTTTTTTGCTCAATAACATGCTGAGCTTGGCAGTTACCAAGGAATCAGCTTGCAGGTGTTGATCCTTCAAATGGTTCTTTAGTGCCAGTGGTTTAGAGTGTTTGTGAGAACACTGTGGGTTTTGGATCACTGTTTAAGCAATGAAGTGTGAGCAAGCCTGTGCTTGTTCTCCTGGGACATACGTGGCTTCTTGTCTGTACACTTTTGCTGGGCTTGTGATATTGGCTGTGCAAAAGTGGCAGCTCAGTGCTCCTCCAGGTAGGAATCACAAATTATTTACCCTCGATTTTCTCTCCTGAGGGTGAAAGTGAGGGCAAGTTGTAGCCTCGTGCTGCAGGAGGGGTAGCCACTGTCACTAGGACAGGTGTAGCAACTGGTGGCATAGCAGCACAGAAAGGCAATAATGCAGGGCTACCCTTTTAGTTGAGTGTTCAAGCACCATGCTGGGGCACGGGGGGCCATAAAACAATCACAGCTACATTCACAGCCGTCAGCTTCAAGAGGAGACTGCAGTAGTAAACGCTGTTTGTCGAATAGCTCAGTAAAATCAGACCATTAATTTGGTTCTTTGCCAACGATTTTATACAGTCACTACACTTGTTTATACAAATGAATATTTTTGTATAAAAATGTTGGGTTTTTCTCAAGTGACTGGATATTGTACTGTGTAGCTGTTGTCAGGTCTGCTGGATGGCTTTGGCTGTTCCTCTTAATAAAGCATTTACACACACAGACACACACACACACACACACACACACAGTATTGAGTGTATCGTAAATGTGGCAGTTTTTGCACCTCTCGTTGACAACTTCATGAATTCTGTTAAGACAGCAGGTATCAGTCATCCGTTTCTGTGGTAGCTTCTCTGCTGAGGAGATGGTCACATGGGCTACTTAATCAGTTAATGGGTTCAGCGCTGCTGTGCCACAGAGAACCTCCCCTGGTCTGTGGACTCCACAGTCTGTTTGGGATCAAACAGGTACAGTGTACGTGTGTACTGTAATGGTGGTGCAGAGTTAAGCTGTAAAATCAAAGTGTCCATTTTTGTGCATCACAGGTTGCATTTCCACTACCAGTCAGTAATTTGCGTGGCCTCCATTCCTGGAAACTGGTGATGGAGAGCTGGAAAGACAGTCGGCTTGCTTCCTGATCAACCTAACAATTTCATAGCCTCTAACGCATTTTAAACCAGCATTCATGCATGTTGTTAACAGTGCCATTTCACGTTTATATACAGACGATATCATTGCAGGGGATGAAATTATGTTCTCATATATTATCATTTCATGTTCGATTACGGTTCATGTATTTCATGCTGGAACCAAATTTCATAAAGTGTATATCACAAGTATATCATACAAGCTTAACTGATACTGTGGAAGTTTGGAAATGGAGTAAAGTGACAGTAGGCACAGTCTTAGACACAAGTTCCCTGTGTATTGAAGGGCACGTTTAACACGAAGAGGTTCATCTATTAAAATAAATCTTATTTGCATTTGCTGGAGGAGTGAGATGAACTGCAGCAAACAGAGCAAAGGCCTGGACTGTAGAACTGTTCTTCTTTCTGGCTTTCATCCCCTCTCCAATGAATGAAGGGTTAATTTTTCAGATGGAAACCTTCCCCAATCCTCTACAGCCTTTTGGGGTTAATGAATACTGTGTAAGACCGAGTGCTAGAAACATGGCAAATAATGTCTCCAGCCTCCTATAAAACCATTATAGTGAAGTAGAAGATTTGTGCGTTCACGCTGATATTTTTTGATGTGACAGGGAATGAAATCCATACATGTACGTACATTTCTTGTCCAAGCTGACTGCTTCAATCTGCACCATCGAGACACTGACAGACGTACAACTGCATTTCAGTAATAGGCTGAGACCTAATGAGAGCTGCCGCTGGCAATAATTCTGGCACTTTGGTTCACAGTGTTTCAGCAAATAACACAGTGAGCTCAGCGAGCCATATCCTGCTAAAATGTCCCTACTTGAAATATGACATTTTAAGGAAGCCCCTAAATACAGATAATAATGGCAAAACATCACAAAAGTAACCTTTGTCCAGGATGTACTTCACTCTTGGAAAAGTATAAAGTAAGTTTGCATTTCATGTTAAAATAGTTGTGGTTGGTCTTCAAATTTGGCCAGAAATGATCTGCATTTGCTTAGATACTGGGGACAATGTGTGACGTGGCTGCTCCAAGGTAGTGAATGAAGCTGGGTTATCATCATCAGAGCCTTAGGCAGTCAAAGAAAAACAGACTTGGAGCCTGAATAGGTGCAGATTGACCACAGATCCAAGCTGAACTTGATCCTTGGATCACAGCAACCATAGCCACAAATAAGGCCAATTCAAAACATATCCAAATAAACCGATTAACCAGGCACAACCCTCATAACCAAAAATGCCAGTTACTCTAACAGTGGAAAACACAGAAAACATAATGACTTGAAATATGGAGATGGATAAATTAGCGTACAAACACAGTCTAAACTAAATTCATCCTCAAGTTGTTCAGGATTCTGGTTTTGGGAAAACAGTCTGTCTTTCAGTCTTTTCCTTCCACTGGGGGCTCAGAGCTGGGAAACGCTGAGAAGCTTTTCTGCTGTTCTTCAGCAATGATGATGCCAGGCCCTTTGATCATGTCAAAAGCAGTGCCCCTGAGGGGTCGTGAGTTTGAAATGCAGTCTGCAGGTGTGCCAGGCTCCATCCCCTGACTCCCCAAAGGCAAATGTTATGGTGGTGAACCTCATGTTGAGGCCATGAGGCTAAACCGAAAAGGATGGTCAAGGGTTGTGTGACACAGAAGCATAGGGGAAGACAACAGATTAGTCAGACTCTGGTGTGCTGATGAGCTCTGGTGGCAGCATCCAGAAGACCATCTGAAAGAGTTTAGCTGTCTACCATCATTGTCGGGAGATTACTACCTTGTACTCATATATTAATTGGACAAATATGTTCCAAACTTTGTAAGTTACTTATGGCAAAAGTGATGGCTAATTAAGGAATAATGAAACACAAAGTAGTGAAAATCTGAGTTAACCCTTAGGTTTTGTCCAAGACTGCTTTCCAAATTTGGTGTTGCCATCTAAAACCGGGCAGGTGGTTTTATTTCTTTATAAAGCAGTCATGAGACTTTGACTACCACTAAAGCTGCGTTACACCTTGTAGCCCATTTCAGTCCATGAGAGAAGAAGTGTAGAACTTCTGAAATTATACCCCTCGTCCGTGAATCCCTAATGCAGCATTAGATACACTTTGCTTTTTACTGCAGTGTCACCCAGTTATTTCCTGTGGGTGGGCAGGTCTCAGCAGATGCGTCACAGATGTATGAAATGTGAGCAAAATGCACAAAATTCAGCAAAACTGTTCATTTTTATGGGTTCAGGTGGTTTGGAAAAAGTGAATATGTTGTAAGGAAAACAGATGAAAGAAAACAAAGTTGTACATGGGTAAAAATTTGACCTGGGTGCACTGGATGTGTGTTCAGCGAAGGGCTACTTTTCTTCATGCTCCTCATTTCGGCTCACACGCTTCCATCTGCCTGGGTGAATCCTCAACAATGGGCATCAGGCTGCAGATTCAGTGCTCACGCTTGGCTTTGTGTGCTCGCCGCATCGCACTCAGCACTCGGAGGCAGCTGATCGCAGGCATCGATGCGTTGGGAGCTACGGTGCAAATTGCTTTCCGGCCCAAAGCTGCCATTCCTGTGATCCTGTGGAGATGTTTGGAAGCAGAGGCTTTCATCCTTGGGCTCCCCGACTTCAGATGTTAGGTTGTATTCCTCTCCCCTATTAGTGCAGCTAAACACTAACTTTCCTCACTCAGCTGCTTGTCTGAACTGTCTTATCTCAGGACATAGTTGACAGCAATAAAACATTTGAAATACAGTACATTTTTTGGGAATGTGATAGTATACAAGTTGAATGGAAAAGTGATTGTTCTTCTGTTGTACAAATCTCTAACAATCCTCACATATAGTTTTTAAAATCACAGCTCAGCAGCTTTTTTGGTACAGATATAAAATGTACGTTTGTACATGGATGACTTTTATATTCCTAGGTATTTTTCTGATACAGCCTACAAAAGAAGCTCCATGCAGAAGTCTGTGTGTGACCCAAATGTCCATGTGATGCCACTACATCTATGTTTATTTATTCAGCTGACAACTTATGATGCTTAGTTGCTCAGAGTGATTTAGTTGTTTAAGGAGCCTGGCAATTTGTTTAACTTCTTTTTCTGCTCTCATTGAAAAGTGTTATTGCTCAGTGACACTGAGCGTCCTCTGTCTAATGAGTTCTTCAGTGCGTGCTCCCTACCTTTTTGGAACCTCCTTCAACAGGTAGAGAGGAGCCCTGCAAAATATTGTTTGGCTTTTGTGCTGTATAAACCTGCGTTGGTGTGCATTTGCATCTTCTTGGTATACTGCTCATGTCATTGTGACCCAGTTCTATTCTGTTGTCAGTTAAAACCTGTAAAAAATATATTTAATTTTTTGTAAAATGCACATTGAAGTTTAGGGCATTGAGACAAAGTACTGTGATCAGAGACAACCGTGATCCAGAGAGCATTGCTTGAGGTAGCTGACTGTGGGTTTCTGAGGAGAATTTGCTGCTGTGGCTGAACCACCTCTCCCGATTGCCTTTTCCGACAGGAGGCCCCGGGCTCAGTCTCGTGAACCCCCTTTCCACAAAGTACATCATAATGGCCAACATTAGCCCCCCGCAGTCAGCAGCTTGAGATGCTTGTCAGGGTTTGCAGGCTGTCACATCCGATTAGCATTTTGTACCCTTTGGAACTGCATCTTCATGCCATTTTCCCTCAAATACTCCCGTCAAGCACCTCTAGTACCAGACCTTGGTGTAGACACACAAAACGCATGATTCTCTGCCTTTCACTTTGCTCTGTGTATTTAACTAATCCCAGGTCTAAAGATGCTTCTGTTGTGTTGTTCAGGAGCTTCAGAGAAGGTTCTGACAATAGATTTGCCATTACTCTTGTTGGTCCCCTAGACCACAGCATTTAAATTAGGGCCCCAGGCAAGAACACTGAGGCAAGCACATACCTGTGTGCAGGAAAGGATGAAAAACCCAGCAAAATGCACAAGCAGGATATCCTTCGCTTACAGGAGTCAGCCACTGTCGAATGTCCATTGGCTCAAAGTGTCTGTAAAACAGTGTCCATATGAAACCGTTGACAAACTGAAGTACTCTGAAGCACATTTTGACTCTTAATGGGAGGTACCGACACGTCGGTCGAAAACTAACAAGGGCCTTCCAGCAAAGGACCCAGGGAATTTTTGTGTTAAATCTTAAATCTATTAAACTGGGGTTCTTTCAATCAGAAATTCATTATACATATAAATATGAAAGTGAATCAGTGTCTACATTTTACAAACACTGTCCAACAAATTAATTTTGGACAATAAAGCATACTGTTTGTCAGTTTAGGGAAAGTCTGCCAAGAAGAATTTTGGGTACAGCACATGGGCAGAATCACCCCAGAGAGGCTAGTGTTCTCTGTGAGGAAGGCTTCTCGGTGTGACACAAAGACCCCTAGGGTTGTTTATCGGCGTAGCCTCGTACATCAAAATCCTGTTCCTGTGCTGTCCCGGTGGGAAACATGAGCCACGTAAGCATGAATAAATGAATGCTTCCGCAGAGACCTGGGTGCTTCGCAATGCAGCCTTAATATAGTCAGCAGGCATTTGTGCTGAGCAGTAATACAACCTGAGGATGTTGGACATGCAATTTTACAAAGTTTTAAAAGAAAAATAAACTAATAACACAGAGGAGTTACCCGGTGGGTTCCGGTCACATTTCGGGGGCAGCTGCTGGAGTGTGTAGAATGGTTGTGGGTCTTGGCAGCAGTCTTGTCAAGCAGGCTTTCCTCTTCACCAGTTTGCTAGCAGCTTCACTCCTTCCAGTACTGCTGGTCCTCTGTGACCCTGACTAAAACAATTCTTATAATAATAAAAACTGTGCTGCATTTGTCCTCATCATGCATCCTGAAGGTTTGCCCTACTGCATTTTACCTTCCAATTTGTGTTTACTGACACTGCAGGGAAGCTGGCAAAGTCTCCCCTTCTACATTCATTAATAACCTCTCATTTAGATAATTCGGTTTTATAAGCAGGCTGCAGCAATTTGCCCAATTTACAGTTTTATGGGCCTGTATACGTAGCCAGTTAATTTCAGGTTAATAAACAGCATGGATTTGAGCTTAAGCTTAGCGACAAAGGGCCAGGTTTTCACCTATAGGCCAATCTTTCTTGTATTTGAGCTCTTTTCTGGAAAACCCCCATTGGCAACAGAGCTGGCCTTTGGTACAGAAAAAGGGGGAAACGTGTATTTTTACTTAAAAGATGTGTACTTGAATCGGAACTGTAACCATTTTCCGTTTGATCTTTGAGAGGTGAAGGGTTTGGTCAGGTTGGACTTTCCACTCCCTTTTATCTGTGGTGACACCTACCTTCCATCACATGAATAATGGACTGCAAACATCTCGCTCCACCCTCCTCAGGCCTGCCTCCCAAGCCCTGCTGGTATCTCTGTGCCCCTACAGAGTGCTTTACTATAACACACATCTCTGCTCCTTGTTTTTGTACTTCCAATGCAGAAGTGCGAGCGCATTGTTCTTCGTGACCCCTCCCCAGAGAGAAGCTGGGAACTGCTGAGTCTTCCCGTTTGCCAGCACCTCCATATAATGAAACAGTAGAACAATGGAAGCTCGTGTGGGATTCTAGCGTCTGCTTGTCAAGCGCGTGACACTGCAGTGGCATCGAGAAGCACCTGCTTGCTTGAGCATTGCTGGTGGGGGTAGATAGAGGTACAATGGCAATGGAAAAAATCTGGTTAAGATGAAGATCCAGCACAGAAAGGGATCAAATTTACATCCAGGCAAGAAAAAAGATTTTCTTCCAGCTACTCCACACAAAATGTGGCAATTAAGCAGAGTGTTGAGACATGGGGCACAGAAAATGCCAGAGAAACTCTGAGCATCTGGGAGAAAATGTAACCAGTAGAGGAGCATGAGCTGCTGGGGGCAACATGATTCCCTCGCAGTCTCGTGCAGCGCTGGTGCTGTTTTATCCTTAAGTGTAGCAGCATCAACAAGAGGTGTTGACTGCTCATTTCATCTGTGCACAATCTGGCCATTTGCCTCCATGTCTGGACAGCTGGGAACACTGAAGTTTGGATGGAGATTTTACTGTCAGTGGAGAATCTTCAAGGGAAATCATGGCAAAAAATACATCTCACTGGATGCCTGATGCTGAGGATTATAAATTAGAGCAGTTTCAGGAGCAGAATATCCTGGCTTCAGAACCCTGGCTCGACATCACCACAGTGATGAGTGCTGAGTCAAAGTTACTTCTTTAAAAACAAGCACAACAAGAATCGAAATGCGTTGGAACCACTGTGTTTACCAGTTACTGGGATGGTGAAGTTTTTGATGGAGCTCTTGGCAAGATTTGATATCCAAGCATACATGGAAATGAAGAGCCTCGCCAATTAATCACAGGGACACAAGGCAGACATTAGCACAGCAACTGCAAATTCACCAGCATGAAAGTGCGCTTGCACCACAGACATTGGCTCCTCAGGACAAATCCTGCTGGTCCAAGGAATGAAAACCTTTTCCCTGCCCCCCCACAAAAGCTGTGATGTTGACAAAAAGCGTCCTGTTCGGACCATGTGACAAACGCGTATTGAGTTCTGTGAGCTTTGTGTTCTACACACTGAAGGAGCATAACCAAGAGTTGCCACTAAGAACCCAGCGATTTCCAGCCAAGATAATCTGAGATGCAGGAAGGAGGTCAGTGTATGTGACAGCTAGCATGGAGAAATTAAGCCAAGGCGGATCATTTTTATGTCATTAAATGGGCTGCAAATAAATACACACTTGGGACGTCAAAGGCATCATATTATCAAGAAGACATAACTGTGGTTCATGGAGAAGCACAGTGGTGGATGTGTCCCACAGCCCAGTCACTGTCTTGGTCCCTGTGCTTTCGGACCCCAAATGTATTCCACAGGTCTGTCCATGAGCTCGGTCTCAAGGGAACAATAATGGCAGAAATGCTGTGTGGTACGAAACAGCACACAACTTGTGCAGAGGTGGATGGAGAGGTCTGACATCCACTGAACCCTGGCTTCATCCGGCACAGTTACCCGCTCTTTGGTGATTTGGTATATCCCCACATAGCCTGGAAGAGTATGGCGAGCCACTCGCTGACTGAGATGTAATATTATGTAACCAGAAGTTCTGCACACCTTGCTCCAGCACACCTGCCCATAAAAACCCCCACGACTGAAAGTTCTGTGTAGCTGTGCATCTGGCTTTGCATTGCCACAGAATGTGGTGACTCCATAGCTCTGAGTGGAGATGTTTTAAGAAAGCTGTGAAACAACAGTGACACGGATTGCCGATTTTGGCTTGTCGTTGTCATGGGAGAAACACAGGACAGTTGTAGCTGTGAAACCCACAGGACTGTATTACCCTGCAGTTCACGCACACCCCTGTGCACCCATCTTCTCAATGCAGTGCATTTATTTCATGAATATTTAGTACAGCATCATATATTTCCTCAGTTGGGAACAAGAAGTTACATTAGAATGCTTAATATGAGTATGAGAAATTGTCATTGGACTGATTTGCATATGAGCACATTCCACTTGGGGTGTCCCTGAAATCAAATGAAATTAAACTGAGGCCTGGACCAGGGCCTTCCTCATCTTAATCTTTATCTGGTATAGAATTGAGGTGCATCTCATGCAACATCACTAACTGGCTGACAATAACAGCATTTTATTCCCATTGTGAAATGAAGCTCTTTGGGTTGTTTTATGGGGCTGTGAGACCACTTCAGTTTTTTTTAAATGCATCCTCACTGTTGTAATGCAGACAAACAGGTTTCTCACCCCAAGTGATGAGTGGTTGAGTTTTCAGACCCTGACTTTTCTTTGACTAGAAAACAAACTTTGGATTTCTTGTATGGTACAAAGCAAAGAACAACTATAAACGGGGTTAATGTAAGTGAAACGCCAAAGCTGTTGCTTGTGTTTTTGAGATGCAGAAGGCTGAGTGGCTGTCTTTGTGAAAGAAAGGGGGACAGCAAAACACTGCTCAGCAAAGTCCCTTCTTTAAAAAATGTCAACTACATCTAGTTTTTGAAAAGACCCATGTGCTTGTATGTAAAAAGCACGCAAAAGGAACAAAGTTTTGGCTGCTGGGTACAAGTGTTGCTTCCTTTTCAGCTTTAGTGTCACAAAATGCCTGAGCCTCCCTCCCTTGGCTTCAGTGGTTAGAAATTAACCCCTTGGTAAAGGTAATACTGTAGACTAAGGAATGATTTTAATTTGATGGAGTCTGAGTGACAACGCTGGTGATGCTGAGCACATCTGAATTTGTTCTGAGCTTTTTTGCATGTTTTTCCAGTGTAGTTCTTAACACGTAAAATATATATTTTAATGCATGGGCTACAAGCTTTTGGCATCCTTTGTTCAGATGACAGGAGGCTGCAATGCAGAAACTTTTTAAATGACAAGTAATGAAAGTCGACAATAATACTGCAGCACTGTGCTTTTATGTTGGCATTTTGTCTCTTAAATAAAGACATCCTGCTTGTTGGCACTTCAGAGGGATTGCAAATGACTGTTGCATGTCCTCAATGAAAAATGAGACATAACGTGTGGCTTATTGTCTTGTGCCGAGACCTATTTTAACCCCACACTTACTGTGCCGGATGTACCAGCCCGGTTACACCCTCTGCCCTTCCCTAACCTCCAGCTTTGTGCTGGGCAGATGAACTAAGTTCTTCAGAGGACTCATTTAACGTTTAATGCACTGTATGGGGCCCCAAACTCAACTGCTGACCCAATCCAGACGCTTGTCTTGTCAGAACCGCTCCAAATAGTGTATTTCGCTGCTTCTCATGAGGCACTCTGAAGGCAGAGCACCTCTGTGCTTCCCAGAGCTAAACTACTCGTCAGCATGAATCCCAGCTATGATGCAGGTTTCCTGGAGCTCTCTGTGTAGAAATATTTGCACTTACTTACACATCTCTGGTGTGGAAAAGCAGCCCAATCAGGACTCTTGTCTGCCCACCACAAGACTGCGGCACCAAGCTGCTGTTGATGGTCATTCCCAGCAACAAGCTGCTACCCAGATGCATTGCTGACCCAGCAATGTAAATGAGGAAATGAAACAGCAGGTGGAGAACCCTAACCGTAAACCTGTGTTCCCATTTGGGCACTTTTCCCGCCCACCGTGATCAGCAGCCGTACAGAAAAGCGATGTTAGCCACCAAATAAATTAGCATCCACATTTCGTGTCTGTTGCAAGTATTTTTGTTTTCTGTGCAAAATGTGACCAAGCACTTGACAAGGACGTTTCTCAGTATTTTCAAAGACAAATGATGCAAAAAACAATTGTCCTCCAGAGACCACTGACTTTCATCCGGCTGAAAGCTATCTTCTGAACCGTGGTCCCCCATGGCCCCCGTCCAGGGTCAGCGAGAGCGAATGAATGCTTCCTACGATAAATGAAACCATGCAATGAAGTTGCAGTTTGGGGAGCAGCGTTCTGTGGGGAGGCATAAGTCCAAGTACAAGGCTCAGTGCACTTCATGTGTCACAGTTTTAGGGGAAGATGTGCAGATGAGAGCCTCTGACTGCCTCCGGTAGATAAAGGTGAAGGTGATTGTGTGCGTCCGGAGGCAACCTGTGTTACTGTGGGAAGGCTGTGTCTTTGCTCCCTTAGCACTGGCATGATGTCTTCTTCCTGCACAGTGGGTAGCCGCTGACTTGGCTACATCCTCATTCTGTCTTCCAGAGGAGGAGTGAGTGGGGGGCAAGAGCACGGCTTTAGGACGCTGATGTTTGGACACAGGTTGCAGTTCGAGAGGTGCTTGGCAATCCTGCCTACTTAGCGCCCATCAGGATGTAGGAGGGAGCCAGGAAGGTGCTAGAAATGTGCGTATATAGTATCTGTTTAGGCGGCCTTTCTACACGTCATCCCTGTGGGCTACGAAAACAAGTTTTCCCTTAAAAGAAGGTGGATTTTGCACAGGGAAAATAGAGCGAAATGACATTGCTCAGAGTTAATTTTAATGCTGAAAGCCAAGAAGTGTTGAGTTTTCAAGTGTCCACCCTCTGTCCTCTTCAGTCAAGCAGAAGGCACTTAACACCTTAGTGATCAGTTTTATTGTGTTAAAATGTCATTTAATTTAACAGCAAATGAGCTTTGAGTAATTCTGTTAGCAGTGGGCCAAATATCTGTTGCTTGGTTACAGCTGGATATCAAAAGCGCAAATTGATTTTCACTCTTTCTAAACAAGGGCATCTCTACGGCTTATCGCAGCCGGCAGGCATGCTTTATTTCTCGAAACTCTCCAGAAATGCCAGGGTCTCCTGGTGCAGAGGTGGGAGTGAGAAAACGCTGATTTTGCTTCTTCCTCTTATCAACACGGAGCTCAAGTGATCTGAACCCTCAGTTGACATGCAAAGTCAAGGGCATAATGACGAGGAAAGGAAGGCATTTTTCATCAATGATGCGGATGTGAGATCAATGCGATACAACACGCACAATTGGTCTGATGCTTATCAATCAGTTCACTAATCAATTGATGGATATTGCATGGGGCAGTCTTCTGGAGAAGATACCCCGAAATGGCTAACTCACATTTGGTGCCAAAAAGCCAGATATCAGCAGCAGAGATAACTGAAGGAGAAAAAGAGCTTTTGCAGGAGATAAACAAGGAGATGAAGGTGCTCCTTCTTGTGGCTCCTCTGAATGCACTGTTGTGACTTGGAGGGATGCAGACAGCGTGGTGGTCTCTGGTGCTCCCGATGCGTGGCTTGCCCTTATTTACCCGTTTACTCAGCAGGTGATAGTTTTGTGCCCATTTATGAGGAATACACGCTTGGGAGCATTTTTAGCGACTGTTTCACCCTTTCCCGACAGGGGCATTTCAATTTGACAGCGTGAGGCAGGATTTAGCAGTTACACTTTATCACCAACCTAAAACAAAGACTAAAATAAAATAGTGGCAGGAGCCTGAAAGCCAAGAACTGTACATGTATTGTCATCTTGGGTCCATTTTCTCCTCGGCTGTTTGATGTTGCAAAGTGGCCTCTGAAGCCTGAATCGCTCTCACCTGCTAAGCTAAAAACTTTAAAATGTCGACTGTGCCATTTAAAGTTACTTTAATCTCAGGTCTTGGCACTGTGAATTTTCATGAGGCATTCATGTCTGCACAGCTTCTGTGCTCTGCCCACCAGGTGCCTGGAGAACCGGGCTGGACGGAGGATCTCATGTTTGGTTCTGCGGCCTCTAAATGAGCAGGGCTGGACCAGTGTAAAGGGCCATAGTGCTCAGCTGGCTGGAGAGTGAATTCAGTGTTTGTGGATGCAAAGGAAAGGGCTCTTCATGAAGTCATGTTTTGTGATGGCCATATTTCAGGGTCCGATTGCTCAGTCTTAATGGACAGCTCCATTTCCGGATGTCGGAGTGCACACGAAAGAGGTTCAGGCACAGGACCCAGCGTGAACAGGGGGCAGGAAGGTGGGGGGTCCTCCAGCCACAGAAAGGGTTGATGCTGGCTGCCTGGCTGTAGCTCTGCTCCTTCAGTTCAACATGCAAGTGGAAGTCAAACTCCACGCTGTTAACTGAGGACCTTGGGTTCAAAGTGACTTTTGGTCTCTAAGGACCACGCTGGAAATAAAGAGTATTGGGTCAGAAAGTGGAAAAATGTGCCTGGGGAATGCAACCCGGACCCAGACTCATCCTGCATTTCTATTCTCCTCTGAAGAGCACCCTGTGCTGCCCCGTTGTGGTCTTGCAGTTACGGCTCAACGCGTTTGTACCCGGATCAGAACTTTCAGCCAAAGCCGCCCGAAAGAATGACTTTCACGCAGGCTGAGTTTAAGAGGAAAGAAATGCCGCACGTGGTCTGAGCAACTCTTACTCTCCTGCTGTTAAACCGACATTTTGAGCCACCGTCGTGCCTCAGTATTGAAGTGCAAATGCATAACAACAAACTGTTAAAAAGACAAATGTTCAGGAATTCTACTTGCAATGATTTTTTTAATATTTGCTGCTGTTACAGCATCTTTTGGCAATGTCTTCCTGGAGCAACACAGTAAAAAAACAATCAGCTTCTTCAGCTTGGAAGCTCAATTATGGTCCTTGCTTGGCGCCTCGCACAAACCACACGAAGCCCTGCGCCAGGGTCAGGAGCACGGAAAATTATAGAAATATTCACAACCGTCATCATTTAAATAAAAATGTGCAATGAAGTCCGCCCAGAGAGGAGCTTTGGATATGCTTGGCGCCATAGATGCCTTGGCCTCACCACACTGGCCAAAATAAGCATGCATTTGTTTATGTCAAAATGGCTGCAAGTTAAATCACAGCACCAATCCCCATGAAATGTGTGGACACCACTTGAATAGGCTAACCTGACCGGGCATGTTAGGAGGAGAACATTTGGGTTTGGATTTGACACCTACACTGGGCTCAGAGAGAATCCCGAAGAGTGAAAGAAAGTGAAAGCAAAGCGGTGGTGGGCAAGGCAAAGGGTCCACGAGAGGCTGGGAAGGCCACTTAAGTGCTGAACTTCCATTTAAGCTGCATTTAATCTCTGTACCTGCAAGAAAAAAAGTCCTCTCGCTTGAGGTCTCTTTTTTCACCACGGTTTGTCCTTCTTGCCCAAATTACACCTGCATTACAGCTGCTTTTCACTCAGAAACCACAGGTAACAACTTGAGCGCCCCCTTGGTATTCGGGCGCTTTTTTGAAGGCAACCAAGCCCAGTTTCCGTGCTTCCTTGCCATCCCGTGTGCTCCTTCAAACTCCATCTTCTTGCGCCTGGAGGCCCTTGCATGATGGACAACAGCTGAGACTGCGAAGACACTGCGATGGCTGAACTTGCCTGCATGGAACGAGGACTCGGATGGTCCTGAGCGTAAAGCCCGTATGACCCAGAGCTGCTCCAGTCAGCAACATTTGCATTTTTATGGGAAGTCTGTCTGAGGAAGAAGGACGCTCATGATGCAGCATCAGCGTTTCTGTTTGAGCTGCAGTGTCTGCCCACCAGCAGTAGCATCTATGATTGATACTCATGATGTGGCCCTCAAACCTTCTCAGTCTCTTCTATTTAAAGCTCTGCTACCATCATGCCTCCATTTACATTCCAGAAGCCTCTGCCCTGCAGACTTTGCAGTCGATCAACATGGGACTGCACTCTCCTTCGCATTTCAGGTTGTTCAGTCCCATGAAAGTCCTGCAAACTAGAGCTCCGACTTAGCGCTGTCAGTGGCTGCTGCCGCACTTCTTGCCCGCTCACATTAACAAGTAAATGATTCAGTAAATAAATGAAAAGTGCCATGCGAGCCATTTGCAGGGAATTTCAGAGGCGTCTCACAACAGGACCAGGCAAGCCACTGGACTGGGCCAAGTGCACAACTTCAGGCCCCTTCCAGGAAAGAGAAACTCACATGATTATGAACTACATATGGTAGCTTTAAACCCCACCTTGCATCAGAAATGGGATGATGAAATGTGGGCAAATGCACTTCCTGGTGCTTAAAGCTTTAATATTTAATGGGGTGAAATATGTCCCCCTCATCTTCATGTCTATGTGTCTGTCTACACTGACAGGAAGCTCCACAACAACTGCTGCTTTATCACAAAATGACTGCAGCCTTCAACGAGCCCCAAGGCTGTGATGTGACAAGACAGACGGGACCCCAGGTGACAGCCGACTGCAGGCCATGCCCCTTTCCTTTCCAGCAACTTCTGTGGAACCACAGGAAGGCGGCCTGAGCAGCACTCAGTAATTCAACATTGAAATCAGGTGCACAGTGTGCTGTTGACCAGACCAGGCCATGCTGTGGTTTGCAGCCCTCCTCACCTTCTACGCTGAGGACGGCAGGACAGAGACGAACGTTCCTCCACTGGCTCCATCATAAGCCTTTGGTGCACCAGCAGTCAGGTGAGGCCTCTGGCTGTAGCCCCAGTACGCGGCTCAGAAAGTCATTTCTACAGAATTGTCCACATGAACTGCTCCTCTGTCAGCCGTGTTGCCAAAAACGCACACTCTTGCGCTGCTAACTAGACACACGTTTACAGAGCCTACAAAAAGTATTCACACCCCAATCACATTTTATTGCATTTACCAGTCAGCAATGCAACGCAAACTAATACACTTATGTATTTTTAACTGTACACGTTCTATATTTTCAGCTTTTTTTATTTAGGAAAACACTTCAATTTTTCCACTTTGACTATTCTCTCAGTTCAGTACATCACACAGTTTTGTACAATAATGCAATAAAATGTGAAAAAGTCCACACAGTAGGGGCTCCAGAATTTATATAGCTTATTTTCATTTATTTTATTTTGTTTATTTTGCAAGTGTCGATGACCACCGGCTACCTACTTTGTTACATAAATTTGAAGACTAGCGAGCAAACAGGGAGCCAAGCCAGCAGCAGCCACAGTGTGAGAAATAAAAATAAAAAAGCACAAGGCCTGTTGAGCTCATTATTCACTTTGCCTCCAAAGGGATCCACTGAAAGCAGGGGCTTAAGCAAGGGCTTCCTGACGTTTTCATGAGCGGACTTCACGCCGACTGGCCTTCATCTGCATTTCCTAAACTTGAGTAAACGTTGTGGCACCTCAAATCCCCGCAGTTTAATCTCGCCTTACTGACAGCCATTCAGTGTGCTGGTAACGCCAAAGCACTACAACAAAGTGCCGGCCACAACCCTAACTGAAGGGGAATTAACAGAACTTCGGCTGACTGTGGAATTCAGGTGAGGAGTGGCTGTGCAGCAGGGAGGCGACACAGCAGCAGAGCATGAGAGAGTGAAGCCGTGACCACTGCAGGCATTTCAGAGGAGCGCCGCTGGGAGCTGTCAGCTGCACAAAGCATGAAGAAGGTAAACGGCTTTTGTCCGCTGTGCAGACTTTGTCCATCCATGCAGCCACTTTTCTTTGTGTGGCACCTTTTTGTAGCTTAAAACTATCAGAAAAATCAGGGCAGTTTCTTATAAAAATAGTTTTACTTGATTCTTATGCAGAAAGCATTTTAAATTGAAACACTTTTGAATCTGGCAGGCAGTTTACTATTGATGGGTTGGTCCACAGATGAAGTTCTCTTACTGTTTTCAGGTGTCTAAGTGACGCCTTCGATGTGCCACTGCAAAAGCTCTCCCACTGTGACTGCAGCTTGGTATTTTTCCCCAGGCCAAGTACAAATGCTGCTACAGGTGGGGTTGTGGCCTGGGTCACACTGCTGGGGCTTGAAGGAAATGGCTCTGAACCCCACGCAAACCTTTTGGCTCAATAAATGTAAACCCTTGAGGTTGTTTTAAGTGGCAGGTGATGTTGTGGTTAGAGCTGCTACCCCACACTTCAAGTCCCAGGCTCAAATCCCGTGCCCAGCTGTAGACCCTCGAGAAGGTCAAACTGCTAGAGGGCAAACTGCCCAGCTGTGCCAATGGGTGAATCACAGTAAACAGCTCTGCAGTGGAAGTGCTTAGACCAAACACACCCCTGTGAATTCAAGGGCTTCCTGACATGGAAAAAACCTACACTGAGGATGAACCGAGAGAGCACGCAGAGGAATTCGCACGACGGACAGGAAAAAGTCTTCCCTTGCTGGACTTGATTTGTTTGCCTACTTGAAGAAAACACATTTTACTGTGATTGTAGGTGACAGTCAAGCCATCGCTTCAACTCCCAACAGCAGAGTGTGAAGAAGCCACACAAGAGTGCCATCAATAATTGAGTGCAATGAAATTCTCACGCCGACTGAAATATTAATAATTCTGTCCATATTTCTCAATAAATGCTGGAGCAGGGAAGCTCCACACATTGTCACCGATTCAGCTGTCAGAAAAAAAATTCCTGCTTTGTAGATTTCTGCCACTTGATTTCCCCACAAAAAATTGCCAGGATTTGCTACAAAATGTGATTGATTTATTGACTGATTATTCACTCATTCAATTTGGTAAGACTTTTCCCCCCATCATACAAACAGAGAGGCCTGAGCACCCATCCACTGTCCCGACATACAAGGTGAAAACACACACACACCCTCGACATCTGTCTAATGCGTTTGATCAGTCCGGGCCCAAACATTCTGAGCAATTTTGCTGGTTTTGCGGCTGTCATGTGCAGTCCAGTCTTTTGAAAGGCACTTCAGTCACTTTGACTTAATCATTATTGAAGGTTTTGATCAAACTACTGTAGTCAGGGCAACATAACCCCACTTGCAAGTTTATTAGGTACACCTGTTCAGCAGCATGTTGTGCTTCCTCTGTCCTTCAGAACAGCCTGAATTCATCTGGACACAGATTCTGCAGGATGCTGGATGTGTTGTGCAGGAATGTTGTACCATGTGGAAATGACTGTTGTTGCTGCAAAATAAACAGCCGTGGAGTCTTTCTGCAAACTGCCTTTCCACCTCATCCCTAAGGTGCTAGGTAGGGTTGAGACCCAGGGAGCGCGCAGCTCACTGAGGCGGGTGACAATACGCCCTGAGACATGATGCTTTGTTATGCTGGACGTGTCCATCGCAGTGAGAGAAACCATAGACATGAAGGGATGAACTTGGTCAGCTGTTATGTTCAGATACACAGTACCTTTCAGATGTTCTTCAGTGGCCCCAGCAAACACGCCTAAGCTATTGTGCCCCTTTCAACACTCAGCTGAGCACTGACAGTGTAAATGCTGCTCTGGCTGCTTTAGACCCCACATCAGTCAGAGGATGTACACTGAGGGAAAGTGGGGGTGTACCTAATAAACTGGCAGTTCAATGTAACAGAACAAACTTGATTGGTGATCATTTGTCATTAAAGCAGAATAATGAGCTGTAAATTCATAGCAGCTTGCGATCCAAATGCACGGCCGCGGAAGGTAAAGGACTGGGGGAACAGGCAACGCATTCACGCTTAGAGTTCCAAAGAGTGGCTGGGGCAGCAGAGGGACAACCGGCAGGTACTGCACCGCTTTCTTTTATGTGCGTGCGGATGCGAGAGCCCCTTTGAAGGAGGCCGTCGGCACAGCGAGGGGACAGGACCACAGAAGCGCTCAAGCAGTTCTGCAGTGGCCTGCAGTTCAACTTCTCTTCCATTAGCGTTCCCTAAGTAGCTGGCTGCTATCCATTTCCGTCGTCCACGGTAACTGCACTCCGCTTCTCAATCCCACCATAATTATGAGAGTTGATTTTAATCACAGACCGCAGCTTTAATTGTACGTCTGATGCCTTGAAGCGCATGGGCTACATGAACATGGGATCCTTAAAGCAGCAGCCCAGAACCAGTGGTAAATGGGTCACTGCTATACAGGAAGTCTGCCTGCGGGACAGGTGTCTGCATTCATCCCAATCCTACAAACAGAGCTGCAGAAAACACAACCGTCAATCAAGTGAAGATCCGAGGGAACCCAGCGAGCCCAAATAGAGGAGCATCCTTTATAAAAACACCCCTGACACCACAGTCTTATCATTCTCCTCCCACACACACACACACACACACACACACACACACACACAAACTCAAGACAGAAGGCAGGACAGCGGCATAGCTCTGATCCCCCCGGTGGACATGGCTATAGGCAAGCAGCCACCTGACTGCATCGGGTTCAGGGCTGCCCCGAGCTGCTGACTGTGTGTATGGCCACTCGTGGCAACGAACGGCAGAGCTGCTAGAGATGGATACGTTTTCAGCCCACACTGGGATTTGTTTCCTGAAGCCCCATCAACTGAGTTTTGTAGCAGATAAACATAACAGTAGAAAGAACAACTAAGACAACTGGCAAAACAAAAAACCTTCCATCCAAGGGTACCAATGCCCCCCCTTACACCCACCAAGATCTTTTAAACTGATTTACAGCTGATACACACATTTTAGGGCAGCATAACAGAGAACAATAAATTGCTACTACGTAAGGGCACTCACAGTCTTGGGGTCAGGCTAAACTCTCAGCACTCAGCCACTTAAAGACCTTAGAGGAAAGAAGATAAAATGCAGTTTCTGCTTTAGACAAGGAAATTGCTTTAATCCACAGGAGGGCAAATGCTGGTGAACGAGGGCCTGGTGGAGATGCTGCTCCCCATTCTCTCTTTCCCCACCTAGGATCATCTCACCTGCTGAGCTCCTCTCCCTCTGTGCAACTGAACTACTGAAAACAGCACAGAACAGATAACTGCACAAATACATCAGAAATGCAGTCAGTGCACTTTATGGTGTTAAACTAAAGATGACTGTCTTATTCTGGACACATCCTGAGGAGATAACAGTCACTGGAAAAGGATATCACGCTCAGCAAAGTGAAAGGTCAATGCAAAAGAAGAAGACCAGCAACACGGTGGATGGACATGGACACCACAGCCATGGATGCCCCTTTGTCAAGTTTTAACCAACCTGCTGAAGACCAGATGCTTTTCAGGACAGCAATCCATAGAGTCGACAGCATTTAAAAATGTCTTAACAATGCAGCCAACTAAAGCAAGAAAACCAAAAGTCTGTAAATAATCTGTACCGTATCAGATCATCTGCTACCCAATCCCTCCTGAAGTCCCTCAGCCCCAAGTTGTACTTCCCTGAGATCTTCTCATCTTCAGAGCAGGTAGACCTGGTCACTTAGGACCAGGCTTGTCCCAGTCCCACCCCAAAAAGTGAAAGGGGTCCCTCCGTGGCCCTTCAGAGCCGAGCCCAAGACGCCTGCCTGCTTTGCGTTCCTATTCATGAGGAAAAACTCAAAAGTTGAGAACATCAAGGAGTTCTCCCAATGACAGTCAAAACAAAAGGAAAGAAGACCAAAGCTGCTGCACTCTCCCTGTCTCCACCATAACATGGCTAGTTGTGGGGCATAGTGAGGCAAGACAGACAGGATTCATCAACAAAAAGGTTCTGATGCCAAAGGGCCCCACCATCCCATACTAAAACCCTCCTAGTTCTCTCAGCCCAACTGCCTTAAATAACATCACCCATTTACTTTAACAGCAGCAGTTGGCCCTCACATGGTTTGATCAAACTACTGTCAAGACAGCAAACAAGACAGCAAACAAGAGCTGTCAATCAAGATGAGCCCTACCCCACCCCACCTCGCTCCACCCATGCCATGACAGGGCCACCCACCAACTCACAGTAGGTTAATATTTCAATGCCTGAATAAATAGCTGCACTTGGAGCGTAAAACAATGAGTGCATCCCGAATAACCAATCCCAAGAGCTCAGTGTATTGATTAAGAAAATGCGTTGTAAACAAAGCCCCCCCGTGTTTGTTACTACATCAAGGACAAGTGATAACGTCACCATATAATGCAGAATTTTTCCTCTGCATAAATTGTGATCCATGTGGAAGTGGTTCTGAACGTCAGGGTTGATAAAAGTGTGATGGGCAGCGAAGAGGACACTACTGCTATCGAACAGAGAGATGAAGGCTGCAGCAGTGCATGTTAAACCTCTGAGCTTGACTTAAGTGAAATCAAATGTTTCTTCTTAGCTGATAAATGCATGTAGCCAAGTACAATGATGTTGCGGAGATAGAAAACACATACATCCGAGGCCGCCTTACAGATGTGGATGTGGGTTCAATTCCCCTCAGTCTGTGCGGAGTTTGTATGTTCACACAGCTTTCCTCCCACAGTCTACAGACTTGTGTTCGAGGCACCTTGTTCTTCGGGACGATGTGTGTTTCAATGCCCTGGTGTATAAATAGTGTCAGTGAGGGACTGGATGGAATTTGCTTGTCACCTGAGACAAAGGCAGCAGCTAAGCACTGCAAAATAATCACTGTTTGTTGGTTTGGAGATAAGAGTCCGCCAATGAATGCATACAAAAAAGTTTTATACATTTACTACCCCATCACAGGTTAGGGTTTTTCATTATCCCAATTTTCGCCACATAAAAGTGTTGAGATTCATACAGCACATGATGTTCTGCTCATATACAAGCAGTTTAAACTCAAGGACTTTGTCAGAAGAGGTTCAGAGACAAATGGCACTAGACCCATAGCACTCAAATGGCTGAAGTGCTGCTCACTCTCATCCCAGCTGCCTTATACCCAGTAATATCTTATTGTTTGGAGAGCAACATGCCTACAGCTGGAGCTCATGAGCTGACAGCGGGCATGAGAGGACTGACTGTCGAAATCAGGCCACCGTGGGTCACGGTTCTGCCTCCTGGATCCACGACGGTTACGTGGACTGGAATAAAGAATATCATTGAAATAATGCCATTTATACTGTAATCTAAAGAGCAGTCAGAGCCCAGATGAACCAACCTTGCTATGAAGAACCCACAGTTCAGAGAGAAAAACAGTGTTCACTTTTTTCAGCTCCACTTCACAGAATTTACTTGTATCTGTACTACATCCATGTTAATGGCCATTTATCACCCCATATTGATGCAAATGTCCCCGCGAAAGGCACTGTTCTCTCAAACCCTTGTCTTTTCAGCACTTCAGAGTCCTATTAAAAGCTATACTTGCGAATTAGCTGTATTGTGACATGCTAATTTCGGGCTCACTAACATAATCCTTCAACGAGGGATTGGTTGGAATGCAGTCCATAGGGCTCTCCGAGGACTGCGACTGGCTAGCATACAAGCAACTGACTACGTGGTCGCTCTTCTCAGGAGCAAATTGCAGACATAAGTATTAACAGTCATTTCCTTCACTGTGATCCTCTTGTAAGAATTGCGAAAAGAAGAGGTTATCTTAGACAACGCATGAATTAACAGGTGAATGCTTGTGGAACCCAAGGTTATGCAACTGTCACAGACTTAAAGGCAACTGCTGGATTCATGCCGAAGAAAAATGCTGGTCCATAGAGGAGATTATACACTTGTTAAAATGGTTTAGAAAAGAGTGCATTTTCTTTAAGTGAAAGACTGTCCTGCTGATGGTTACTGCGTTCTGAACCAAGGGGCTTTGGATTGGGCTCAGTGTGAAGGGGGCCGGGATGCTCAGTCTCCGGGATGTCCGTGTGGATCAGATGCAAGCAGCTTGGTTTCAGGAGAACCGCTGGGTCCAAATTGGCCTTTCAAAGTGGAAGGGTGGCGGTGGACAAACTGTAGCCCACAAACAGTTTTATTAATTACTTACATGAATAAAAGAATGAATCAAAGCAAGCTGGGTTCAGTCTGGTATAACTGTTCACTAGAAAATTATTCAAAACTATTAGTCAACTAAAGCGTGTGCTTATATAACTACATCTTTGTTTTCCTTCATGTTACATAGAATGATAAATACAATAATGCTTAAATGCGTAGCCCATAAAGAAGTAAGTACTAAACAATACTGCCCATTTGCAGCAGTTACTTGTTAAAATCCTGCCATTTAAATAAGACAAAAGCAGTCGTTGCTTCTGTCTCGCTGAGCTTCTGCAGCCACGGGAGCCGAAAGGGGCTCGGCAGCCCTGGTGACCTCGTGCAACAATAGCAACTCCCCGAGCAAACTCAACCACAGTGCCGCAAACAACGCTGAGCCTTTTCACTCCACAGCCTTGCAGCCTTTGTCACCGTAAACCCGAATAAAAACCAATTCTAGTGCCAAACTAATCTAATATTCATGGAACCCAATTAATAAATAATCACATATTCAACTTATAGTTATAATATGCCAAATCATGTAATCAATGGAAACTCGGTGGCCTCGCGATGATTGCTGGGCAAGACTTCTAAATCATTCTGGAAAGAAGATGAGGACGAAGCGGTACGTTCACGCAAATTGCACCGACACAGTAAAAGTGTTTAATGAAAAAAGTATGTTTCTAGCACGAACAAAATTAATTTAAAACCACGACATCACACGTGAAAATGGCAAATATGAACTCTGATTTGGAAAATTACGTGGTAAATTAATTTATATCACATTAGGAATTGCAGTAGTTGTGTGGGGCTGAATTTTCCTACAGGAACTGATTTGTGTTTTTGTAATCTCAGGGTCGTGGGTTCGAGCCCCACATTGGGCGTCGATGCAAATCCAGCCACAAGGGGGTGCACCTCTGTGCCGGTCCCAAGCCCCTGACAAAATGGAGGGCTGCGTCAGGAAGGGCATCCGGCGTAAAAATCTGCCAAACCAAATATGTGGACGAGCTGATCCACTGTGGCGACCCCTAACGGGAGCAGCCAAAAGTCAGTTTTTTATATGTAGTGTATTTTGTGTTAAGTATTGAAACGAGAGAGGAGAAATAAAATAAGTGTTTTAGATTATATTGAGCATGACGGAGGAAAGATAGTGATCATTTGAAGACAGGTTTTAAGAATAGTGAGTTGGGTGTGAGTTATGCACAGGTGTGCTTTCTAACTTTTTATATGAAAGTCATGCTTTACCTTTGACAACCAGCATGACCACTTGTTGAGATGAAAACAAGAGCATAAAGATGAGATAAAAATAAGTTTAGTATTTAGATTTTGTGTACAATACTTTGAGAAGCATAATAGAGACCTTCGAAGCTTTTTGCAATCTGGAGTGGGGGGGAGGTGCAGTCAGGTGACTGAGCTCTGGAAGCACAGCTGAGGTTGAGGGTGACACCGCAGACGTGTCTCATAGAAGAGCTGAGCTCAAAACTCCACTGACTGTTCATTCTGTACGGGATGCTGCTGCAAACCTGTGGCCCCCAAGCAGACAAAGAGATCTGCAGATCTGCAGCTTCGTGCCCCAAGCGCTCTCAACGGCAGTGGCAGGTTTGATTGCGTCCACGTCACGACCCACTGACATGACTGAGCAGCTCCTCTTTGGTCATCTGGTATCGGCTCCTCTTCCACACCTCCCTCAGGCTCTGCAGCTGGGAGCCGATCTCTTTGCCTGAGTTGATGCCCATCTTGCGCAGGTCATGCCCGCTGACAGGGAAGCGTGGGATACACCAGTTTTTCATCTCCTTCAGCAGCGGCCCCTCACCCTGGTACTTCAACAGCTCACACAATTTGGGCTGGGCGTCCGGCTCCCTCGACTGTATGGGGAAAAACACATCATGTAAATTATTTTGATGAAATAAATAAGTTTTTTTTTTTTTTTAATTTGTGCTGTGGGAAGGACTTTCGAAATGTATCTGCGGAGTGCAGTAAGAATCTACAACATATACGTTATGCGGAAGAAACAATGTTTTTGAGTGATGCACAATTTGCTTGTGCATGTAGAAAACCAATAATCTTTGTTCACAAGGTTTATCTTAATGAAAAGTGCTTCCAAAAGATTAGTAAATTACATTTGTATTTTATTCTATATACATTTTTTTCATTAAAACAAAGCCGACCCAGAAACCGCACAGAAATATTATCTTTGCCCTGGGTATTTTATGTACAAGACATAATTATGTAGAGGAAGGTAAACAAACCAACATTTTCCTGTCCACGGCGCTGAATAAATGCCTTTTTAAAGGGCACCAAATTAGCACAGTCCGGTCTGCTTTAGTGGACAGCCTTGTGACTGGATCAGCAGGTGTCCTGCCATGCAGAGTAAGCATTTGGCTGTCGTTGTGTTTTATGTGCTAGAAATTTCCCCAGTTAAAAGAAAGAACAGCAAATGCTGTGCAGTCAAGTGAAGTATTATTTACTAAAGTATTATTTACTATTCATTTTCAGCACAGATTTATGGACATGTACCAGTCCTCAAACAAGCGTGACCCTAACCCTAAAAAGAAACACGATGCTGCAACGATGAGCCACTATGATGCTAACTACACGTGGACACTGGGCTACAGATATCAGATGATGAGGAAGCCATAAACCAGCCACGTGGAGCGGGACCAGCGGCAGCTAACAGACTGTGGGCAGCAGTCTGTCTCTGTGGATAGTGCAGCAGCACACAGGCTCCATCTGCTGGCTGGTGAGTGATGAGCTGTGCTAGAGGTGGTGTCAGTTTAACTCACCAATGGGACAAAAAGTACGTATCCGCTTAAAGGATGTCATGAACACAGGAACATGGGCTACAGAAGTGAACAACTCGAACAGTAAAGTGGTTTATCCATTTATCAGGGACCCACTTATCTGAACTTGTGTTCCTCTGAAGTGAATAGGACCAAAATGGTAGCATAAGGCAGTATCTGCATAAGAGATTCGAGTCCACTTAAGTGAATAGCAGATAAATAGACTCAACTTTGCATTCTGCCAGACTTGTGGTCTAGGTCACTGCTGGAGAAGATTAAATCGTACTAGACTGACTCAATCTTTCCAGTTAACAGCGAAAAGCCCAATAAACATGGTGCTCACATCTATGATGAAGTCTTTGAAGGGCCTGAGGGCATCTGACTCATCCGGAGCCTTGACCAGATCTCGCCTGTGTTTCACCAGGAACAGCCCCATGTTCTTCTCCTCCTTGGAAATTTTCAGCCTTAAGTCCAGCTTCTCCACGTCATCGGAGCCTCTGAAGAGTCCTGACAGGATGGTCATAGGCTTGGGGGACCATGCGTGTGCCAGCTCCCACACACGCTTCACCTCTTCCACGTTGCCGTCCGGCGGCAGTCCTAAACAGCATCAGCACAAGATCTCTACTGCAGTCCACTTCCTACTCAACATCAGGCTAATCTAGCTGAGAGATTAAATTAGGATGAATGGCAGCTCTTGGCTTTAAACAGCACTTAGTATTGTCAGAAGTCATGGGTGTCATGCAGACAAGGGATCATCAATACCAGGATCCCGGTATGAAAAGTAAAATTTTGAATCTAATGCACAAACTAAACTCCACTTGCAGGAAGGGAAGAATGTGAATAATTCACTTAGATGGAAAAAAAAACTGGAAATTAATCTCAAATCTCTATGCCATTATACATTAACCTAGATCAGTATGGCAAATAACCATAAAGGTGTCAAGCAAGAACAAATCCAGTACTAAGTCCCATTTTTATGCAAACGTTTGAAGTTACCCATATACTGCGCCAAGCCCAGCTCGTAAATAAGCTTCACCAAATGGTCAGCGTGGCTGCCCACCAGCATCTTCTTCAGCTCAACCCAGATTCGTTCCCCAGAGATGGCAGCCAGCCCACTAGCATTGTCCCGGATGGCCAGGAGAGTGTCGGGCTCGTGCTCCCCAGGCTGCGCCGCTACACGGGCGTAGAACCTGGGGCAAACAGCGCACCCATCAGTATCTGGGCCTCAGACACAGAACGAGGGACATGGGGACAGCAGGAGGGAATTGTCTGCAACTGCAATACCCAAAATTCACTTGGGTTGCAGGGGCAGCAAATAGAGTTATGAGTAGAGCTGCTACCTAGAAACTGAAGAACCCGAGTCTGAATGCCTACTTATGCTGCTGTGTCCTTGGGTCAAGGTAAAAATTACCGTTGTGTAATCAGGTGGACCACTCCAAGTAGCTCGGTGTGCAAACCCAACGTTTTAAGTTGCTTTGGAGAAAAGCATCAGGAAGACTATTAAATCTGTAATAATATCTAAGTCTCCAATCTAATTTTTAGAGCACTAGGCAGGACAGTGGTGGATGTGGGTTCTAATTCAACTCAGTCTGTGTGGATTTCTTACCACAGACCAAAAGCATGCATTTCACTTTAGCTGCTCACGTTAAATTGCTAATAGTGCTATGTGCCTGTGAATGACCACCCTGCAATGGACTGGCATCCCTTACAGGGTCTGGTCTCCTAGTTCAAGACAAGCTCTAGGCCACTGAGACCCTGAGCTGAACCATTAAAGGTTAACAGTTCGAGACACAAAATCTATGCACCTGAAGTACCGTAGGATTCGTAAATAGTCCTCCTGGATTCTCTTAGCAGCACTGCCGACAAACCGGACTTTGCGGTTCTGGAGGTCCTCATAACCACTGAAGTAATCATACAAGGTGCCATCTAAACCTGATCAGGTAAGAAGAAACCAAAGTCAACATTTGCATTACATAAATGACTTTCCATGCTCAAATAATAAACCATGCACAATAATGATGATGGCAACAAGTGTGACGACGTTAGCTGACCTCTGCTTTTCAGTGTATCAGTATTACAGCATATTTACTGCCACAGCAGTCACAGGACACGGTTACCGAGAAACATGGAGTTGATGGTGAGGTCTCTCCGTTCTGCATCCTTCTGCCAGTCGGTGGTGAACTCCACTTCTGCATGGCGCCCATCCGTCTGCAGGTCCACGCGCAGCGTGGTCACTTCAAAGTTCTCGTTGTGGAGCTGAACATATGGAACCATACACTGAGACACCTCTGCAGCTACAAATAGACATGACCTCACCACGGAAGTTAGAGAATCAGAATTAATGAGTCACTTTTTTCCTCAACGCTAAAAAAAATAACTACCTGAGAACAGCGCTGTAAGAAGCCAGTCATGTAGCAGAGCACTATTTGTGGCTGTAAAATCTACAACATTCAACTGAAAGACATATGATAACCTGTAATGCAAATCTTAAGAAGTGGGGGAAAAAATGAATGTGTCACAGTTGTGTAATAGTGACATTTTTGCCTGACACAGGAACCCACTCTCACCCGAGCAGTGATGGTCCCATGCTTCTCTCCTTTATTGCTAATCATCCTGACCCCTGCAGCTTGAAACATGTTCTTCATCTCATCAGGTGTTGCCGTGGTGGCAAAGTCCACATCTTCCGGCCTCTTCCCCAAGAGGAGGTCCCGCACGGCGCCCCCGGCTATCCTGAGCTCAAACTGGTGCTGTGCGAAGAGCTCTGGTCAAAAGGACAGTGCTGGTGTTTTTACAGGTAACAAAAACGTGTTACATCTATGAGATCGTGCAAGGGAATAATGTAGATGAAGCAGAGCCTGCATGCGTGCGCACAGCGGTTCTCATAAAAGAATCAAATGTCAGATGATGGATGCATTAGCAGTTCGGGATCAGCTTTGGCTGCAGCGCAGAGCACACGTGTACCTGCTATGCCATTAAGTCCATCTGTGAACAATGACTCAAACTCCTTTGTTTTCAGCTGCATGGTAAACAGTTTTCTGTAATTCCAGATTCCACAAAAACCACCAGTTCTTATGGGGCTTAGAAATATGCGTCCCCACATCTGCAGAGGCAAACAACATTGACAGCAAAATTCCATTTACTACAGTTATATACACACACTTCACATTGGTTTGAATAAGCGACAGCTAAAGACTCCGCTGAGCCTTTCTGGTCGGTCAGCTTAGCAGTGTCAACAGACGTGGTAGTAAACCACGTTCCTATCAATAAAAACATGCAACCAGATTGTTCCTCAGCATTAAGTAAAGTCAAGTGGGAGCTTTGCGACGGCTGACCATGACCATGACAGCTGTACTCGTAAAGATTCAGCCCGGCTTGTCCTTCTAACGTGTGCAATGAACGAGCTACCAAATACCTCTGTAAACTTACTAAACAATCTGGCGCTTGATAAGTTTGGTAAATTAAAACTGTCGGCCACAATCGTGAGAACTGGTTAGTCTAGGCACTAACCTGACACTACGGATGAAAATCGCTCACATTTGATGAATCCGAGCGTAACAGCAGGGCATGATGGTCTGAGGAACGAAGGGACATGAAGTCTCAAGCATGTCATCGCGATACTTAGAAAAGAATGGCCAATCATGTCACAGGATTGGATCACGAACGAGCTGGGTTAACGAAATCGTAAGGCGGCGAGGGATGATGGGACATGGAGTTGAAAAAGCAAAGCTTTGCGAGGTTATCTAGCCCACGGCCCAATCAAGTGAGAGGACGAATGAGAGGGGCGGAATCGACGTGCATGGAGTGGCGTTTGGACCAATGACAGGGGCGGAAGTCGGGGCGTAATGACGCAACACAACCAGCAAACGCGTCCACGGTAAATCGCGAGCTGTGGAGGAGCGATTCGGTGCTCCAGCTGAGATCGCAGCGCCCCGTCGTTCCCAGAGCCGCCCTTCGTGTCCGCCCCAAGGCGATGCCGCAGGAGGCCGCCGAGCCGCTTCCTGTCCTGCGGTCCCGGGTGAGCCGCGTCCCGGCCCAGGTGATCTTCTGCAACCGCAGTCCGCGCGTCGTGCGGCCCATCTGGGTGAACTTCAAGGGGGAGCCGCAGCCCTACGACGTCCTGCAGCCGGGAACGGGGCGGCGGATGACCACGTTCGTCTGTAAGAAACCGCTCGCTCCCTCCTTCCTTCTTTCGGGCCTCCTCTCGCTGTACGACGTCGCCAGACCCGCACTTCTCCTCGAGATGGAGCAGCAATGTCCAACGTTTTGATAACATCCGTAACAAATATGCAGAGAAATGACACAACGGTGCATTCTTATTTGATGCGAGTCTTCGTGTGTTTTTAAAGTGTCTTCAAAATAAAAGACACAGGTGCAGTAGTGATGTTTTTGCCAGCATTGACACTGGGTTTACTTGCTGTTCCCGTCATTCGATGCCCACGCCTGTGCTTTGCGCTGGAAAAGAACAGTTTGTGTAAATAAATGCAGCAGAATGTACGAGTTTGCCTGTGTGGTTCAGCTGTACGCTTCGCCGTCCTGGTCCATCCTTACAGTCGGGCTGCGTTCAGTTTCAGCTGCAGCGCTCCTGCTAAGACTGGAAGCAGCAACCCGCCGATGCGGAGTCCTGGCTCTTGTTGACTAGAGGTCGGCTGTGTGTTTGCAGCTCACCCCTGGATGTTCCGGGATGCAGACGAGGACGAGCCCATGATGGTGAACGGAAAGGAACTTTTCTGTCCCTGCGCCACGGCTGACGCCCAGGTGGTACTGGTGAACATCACGCTGCCAGGTGGGTGCAGGAGCAGCACCTGCTCGGGTCTTGCTGTATAAACACTTGTACCTGGAAGATGGTCACCGTGAGGCTCCGTCCCTCTGCAGTGCTCAGCTTGAAGGAGTGCTGCCTGCAGATGGTGCGGCGCCTCGTGCGGCCACAGGACTTCCGCAAACTGGACATTGCCCGCTGCCTTCACGAGGACCTGGAGGACCGGCCCAGCGTTCTGAAAGACCTGCGGCGCCTCTCTGCTATCTCGGAGGCAGAGGCCCACCAGACGTGAAGCTGCGCTGAGCGGCAGATGCCTTTCTCTCCTACGTCTCTGTGCACATTAAACACTAAGTCCCCTTTTCAGCACAGCTTCCCACAGCCTGGCACCGGGGACACTGGGTGGTGTGTCTGGCGGAGCCCTGCAGAGCCGGGACATTTTTTTTCCAGTGTTTTTCTATTTTAAAATATATTTTTCTTTCAATACTAGCAAAGTTTGTACTCTAATGTAGTATGTAGGTCACACACTTTATAGCTGCTTTATGAGTGAAAATCGCTGCATTCTGCTTTTTTCTTTCACATTAGTTTAGCTCTGTTAGCTCTTCTTCAGGAAGAAGTGGGCACTCAGCTGCACGCAGCTCAGTGACTCGGTGCAGTAAACAGGTGCTGAGCATTTGTCCGATTAAGACGAAACCGAGTTACTGTACAAATAGGTTTACGCTTCGTCTTCATATGATGCTGAGTCAGATTAACAATTTAGTGTTCAGTTCTTTTTGAGTCGTTCTGTATGTTTCTCAAAACCAATTGAGATTTTTCTTAAGAATGCAACAAAAAAACATCTGTAACTTGCAAGCCTGTATATACTGTAAATATTATTAAATGTTTCTGCCTTGTGGTATAAATAAGAATTATTTGATTAATGTGTTTTGTAATTTGTGTCTCAAAGGCCACAAAGTTAGACATCAAACATGTATGTCCCCAAGGACAAGATGTGGACTGGTAAAGGGGGCTTTTTACTGCGTCTTACCCTCACCAAGGGAGCGTAGATACGTAAATAAATAAGTACAGTAAGTGAATATGTAGGTATTTGACAGTAGATGAAAGCAATGACACCTTAATATTGCAAGAGTAGACTGAGGTGCTGTTTGAAAACTGTGTGTCACAGAGATGTCGTGGATGTGGAGAGATGGCATTAAATCGGAAGCAATAAATGACCAAAAGCCGTGACTGCCTGCTTAGGGGTCTCAACGGCACCACCTGCCCTGCGGTTGTGTGCATCAACAGTCAGAGCTTGGCCTCCTTTCGAACCCATAACCTGAAGGAAGGAGCTCCCATACAGTTTGGTACTGCGCCGTATCTGTGGTTATCCTGCTGGACTGAAACTTGAAACAAAACAATATTGTGCGGAAAAGTGGATTTGCAGCAGTGAAACATGAGCAATGTTTTTATAAGCACCCCGTGTGTCCGGTGTTTTACAGCATCTGGGCTGTGGGTTCAAATTCTGCTCAGCTTGGGTTAAGTACACTGTTTCCAGCAGGTGTGTGCCTGTTGGGAGAAGAGATACAGCTGGTGAATTTAACTGAGCTCAGCCTTAAACATTTCTTTTTGTCATGACAAATAATTCTCTGGTATGCAGTAACTTTTGTTCAGAATCAGATCTGTTTGATATCCACATTTAAAGCAGTCAATACGGTCCAGTGGAAAGAACACAACGTGCAGAGTCCTAGTTGGCAGCTACATTGTTGGATAAATACATCAAAGATGTTTCAGTGGAGTCCTCTTTTGTAACAGGTCGCAGAGATATTGATGTATATGCAGTTTATTTTTCATTTTCATATTTTTTTGGTAAAATGTAATGCAATGTTGTTTGTTTCATGATTCCTTTTTATTCGAATGAAGTTAAAATGTTAAAACGTTTCAGCAAAGTTCGGTTTGCGTTACGGACTCCACACCGCTGAGCGGCAGTCGCGAGTTTACACGGTACCGCGAGTCTCTTCTTCGCTGTCCTACTTGTGACGTAATGAAAAGTGGCGAAACGTCGCAAGAGTCGTACCGAGGGCTCCCGGTGTCCGGCAAATAAAACGCGTTTCTCCGAGTTCGGCGGTGTCCAGTGCGCGGAGTGAAGTTGACGATGGACAAAAAGAAAAAGCAGTACGACGTGACGGCTGCGTCCGTAAGTTTGTGACTTTATAACGGCCGGTTGGTTTGCACTTCATCCTGCTGCCATGTTGATATTTATTTTCCCCGGGTTATGCTGTTCACAGCTGGTGGACCTGAAAGCGGAGCTGTACCGCAAGCAGGAGGAGTTCCAGCGGGAGAAGGTGCGCCTGGACGCGGGTGACAAGAAACCGAAGTCTAAGATAAAGGTGTGAACCGAACGTCCTGCCGTTTACAACCAAAGTTATAATATGTTTGCATGAACACTGGTTGGCGGTAGGATAGGGGACATGCTGGAAGCCCAATTTGTGACCATCATCAAAGTGACAACTTCAATGTCACTAATCGTTGTCCACGGCATCACTGTCTGCTATTATTATTTACTGTGTCAGATAACCAATTTTTTTACAGTGATTTACCCATTTAGATAGCAGAGTAATTGCATGACATCAGTTCATTGTCAGTACCTTGCGACAGGATACTAGAGCAGGGGGACACTTGAACCAATAACCTTCAGACTCTTAAGAACTCAGTCTTGACCACTCTGCCACCTGCTGCCCAATGATATCACTGCAGTTGGCTTGAGCAGAACGTTAACGCTGGCCATGTGGCTGAAATGTGATTTGTGCAGAAGCCCGGTGTGTGGAACAGGCAGAATGAAGGCGTGTCGCTGCGGGCGCAGAAGGATATACAGGAGAACACCGAAGAGGAAAACAGCCTGGAAAAGTCCAGGTTCGTTGTTCTGTTTTGAAAAGAGAACAAATGATATTTTGAAGTAATGGATTGGGGATCCACTTGTTCTGAGGCTGTGTTTTGTTGTTCCTGGTGTGTGAACAGACGCAAACTGGAGGAGAAGGCCAAGCTGTATGAACAGATGACAAAAGGAGACTTTCCAGGTGCCAACTCTGTACTGTGGGGGGGACCCACTTTGAGTTACTGTGTGGTTGGAAATGATGATGAAACACAAGATTTATTATTATTATTATTATTATTATTATTATTATTATTATAGCATCATCATCATCATCAACTGTTGTTTAGCCGTTGCTTTTACCCAAAATGACATAGACTGACATGTTTATCCAGCTCGATGTCCATCTTAGAGGAAGTACTTTGCTCCAGGAAGAAGTTCTTGTCATCAACGGTTTTCCTACCAAAATACCGATAACACGCATATTTTCCATATTATAAACCCATTGATGTGTGGTTTGTGTGATGTCTGTACCCATTAGATGAGGAGACAGAGAGTCTGTACTTGGTGGACTTCACACAGAAGATCATTGACCAGAAGAAAGTGCAGAGTCGGTATGAGGGGAGGAATGATACAGACAGCAATGGAGAGGAAGATGATGAAGCCACTGGACCCATTCCTTCACCCAAGAACCCAGAAGAAGAATGGTAACGTGTTTTCTACTCCTTTCTCTTTCGTTTACAGTTAGGGCTGACTGACCACAGCGGCGGCCTCCTTCTTCTGCAGGGTGGATTATGTGGATGCCCTGGGGAGATCTCGTAGGTGCATGAAGAAAGATCTGCCTGGCTTCCAGAGGATGGACCAGGACCTACACGGCAAAAAGTAAGGCGACATAAAATGTTGTAATTTGGCTTTTAGTTCCGATCTGTGAACGACAATTGGAGCACATTTGGGTTTTGTTGACGCTACGCACTGATGCAGAGCGTAACAGCACAGTTTTGTTTTATTGGCAAACATCTGAAAGTAGATCCACAGCAAGCAGTGGACACAGGAAATGGACGAGCAGTGCGTTTCGCTCACACTATGTTTCGCTCACAGCAGTGGGTGACGTTGTCCAGTTGTTGAGCGGCAGAATGTGGTGCTCCTGTGCAGATGTGAGCCGGAGGGGAAGACCCTGCTGTCGGAGGACATGCGTCGCGAACTGCAGCGGCAGGAGTGGGAGCGCGAGGAGGAGGCAGCCATGAAAAGACCGGTGGGGCCTCTGCACTATGAGGATGTGCGGGAGCACGGTGAGGCCTGCAGTTATTAAGCCTAAAAATAACACAGCATAACAGCCGCTACATTCTTTCTTCATTATTGTCACCAAAACGCTCTCTACAGAAAAAATAAAGATGTTCTAAATGCCTTTTGTGAGTGTGATGGGCTGGTTTCCCACCCAGGGTCTTCCCTGTCTCATGCTCTATGCTTCTACGATGGGCTCTAGACCTCCACAACCCTGTGCCGCACATGCGGGTGTTGAGGGCAGATGGATTTGTGATTGTCTTTCCAAATGGCTTTCTCATTTTAACACTGCAAGAATAGACTGAGTTGCTGTTTGAAAACTGTGTGTGTGTGTGTGTGTGTGTGTGTGTGTGTGTGTGTGTGTGTGTGTGTGTCACAGAGGCACGAGAGCTTGGTGTGGGCTACTACGCCTTTGCTCGCAGTGAGGATCTGCGCAGGAAGCAGAGGGAGACATTGGACATGTTGAGGGACCAGGTGGGTGTTGGTATGAACATGCTTGCCATGTCGACTGCCGCTGTCACAGTGCTTCTGTCTTTACTGCAGTACACGGCCAGGGTGAGCAGAGTAAAGCCCTTCCTTGGCCTTAGGCCAACAGTAGCTGAGTAAATTTTTCCTGGGAGGCTCTGCGATTGCTGCTGATTGCTCCTTTGCTGTCAGACGACAGATCAACGCATCAAAAGGGAGAAGCTCAAGGAGAAGCGGAAGGCCTTGCTGGAGGCCCGGCTGGCCAAGGTGAGGCAGAGGAAGGTGAAGAAGATGAAGCTGGATGGGGCAGAGGAGGAGGTCGCAGCAGAAAAGAACGAAGGTGAAGTCCCGCCCCAGTATTTCTTCCTGTATGTTGAAAGTGTTGATGGATGCAGGCGAGCAGTTAGGATGAGCTGCTGCCTGGACTCTCTTTTCAGGGGCACCAGAGAAAGAGCTCATAGGGCCTCTGCCAGCAGCAGGGGGAGTAGCTGAGATGCCCGAAGAGCCAGTGGCCTCTGGGTCGAAGAAGGTCGAGGTGGTGATCCAGGAGAGGAGGGACACGAGGCCAGGAGTCCCCCACGTTCGTGAGTGGGACAGGGGCAAAGGTAACCACACATCTGCTCAGATAGTGAAGGTGACACTTGCGTGGTGCAGGAACAGCAAAGCCCCTGCTTTACTCTATTCATGCAGGGTTTTACAGCGGTACTAGCCGGACGCAGGCAGCTGCTGCTTTAATGCTACTTGTACTGCTAGTGGTCATGACAGTGAGTTTATGTAGCATTTATGGTTTTGGAAAGATAGGCTTGGGTTATTTAGTTTCTGTTTTTGCTGCTTGTCAGAGTTCACGTTTGGCCACTGGAGCAGCCGGCGAAGAGAGGAGCGGGAAGCTGAATTTGCCCCTCCCTCGGCATACTTCAGCGATGGCAGGCCGCAGCGGGGCAGCCAGAGAGTGGCATTCGGCTGGACAGGGACCCATGGCGGAGACAGCGGGATAGATCCCAGGAGCGCAGATTCAGCACCAGCCCACAATCCACCTGAGACCCACCCCCAGAATGGTCCTAATGCCCCCAACTCCCAGAACCTGGATGACCTGCTGTCCTATTACAAGCGTTCCACTTGATGTTCCCGCAGACAGGTGGTGCTGTGGGCCGAGTGAGAGCTCCATGCTGCTGCGGGATGACTGTCTGGAGAGCTCTACAAATGGGGACCCCTGTTTTCAAGACTGTCATCCAGAGTTGCTGTACAATATCGGGTGCCTCTTTCTCTTCCTTATGGCTTTTATGTTGCCTATTAAATATGCGGCTGATCTCAGCATCTCCTCCCCTCTTCACTTCACTTAGTGTAGTGCCCCCCTCTCCCCTTTTTGCCCCTTGGCATCCATTTCCCACTTTTATAATTTTTTTTCTCTGTCCGTTTTTTACTTGAGTAATGAATTGACCCTTATAAGGGATGCTTGGTAAATAATTGATAAGGAAACCTCGGCTTCCCAGTCATGAGTTTGCGCATTGGCTCCACATCTAAATGGTTCATTAATACTCAAGCTGTAAAATGCAATTAGATGTGAGGTCCGTTGCCCTTAATGACTGAGTTAATGGAGAGTCCAGTGCAAAAGGCTATTAAGCTGCTATGAATCGTCTCTGTGGTGCGCAGCAGCAGCAGCTCCTCTGGCGAGCAACACTGAGCCGTGGCTGCTGCTGTCTGTCGTGGTTCCTCTGAGTGCCGCTCTACTTGGAGGTCCAAATGACTGCAGGGAGAGGAGCTCCACACCGCCACACCTCATGTGCAGCTCTTCCCTGAGGTTTGGGGTTCGGCTGCAGGTCCGTGGTGTCCAAATGCAGGACCTTCAGCTGCTGTCTGACAGTCAGCCTGTTTTACACATCGTGACTCAGCCCTGAGTGCTCATAGTGACAATCTGCACCCTTTTAGCCTTATTAACAGCGCAGTGTGTATAATGTCACCGTGTCTGCCTGCGGTGCAGAGTTGTGTCTCGGGTGACGGTGCTCCCTTCAGGCTCGCGGCAGTATTTGGGCCCCCAAACATGTTTATTAATGTGAAAAAATAGGGAAATGGGCACAGCTGCAATCTACAGCAATTTATGTACATTCATATATTAAATATTTATTCAACTACATACATGCATATGGTGTACCGTAGTGTGTTGGACTCTGTTAATAAATTTGTAATTTAAATTTATTTGTGTAACAGAGGTTTTCCTCTAAGCAACTTAGTGTCTGTTGTGTAGAATTTAACTGACTTCCAGACAAAGTGCTGGAAAACCACAGTAAACTCTACAGCGTTACACATCTATACAACAGAGCGATTTAATACACGCACACATGCATATGGTATGGGCAATCCCGAGGCACCAACGCACCTGTAGCAGATGGGGAAGGCAGGAACAGCAGTGGTTGTGTTTGGCTTTTATGAAACTGCTCAACTGCTCGGTGTGTTCAGCTGCGGTTTGGTGTCAGAAAGCAGCAACCCGCTAACCTGCTGGAGGCACAGAGTTACTGTTGTACCGACACACCTGTGGCTGCACCTGAACCGCTGAGATGAGGAAGATCCACCTTAGCACTGAAGGACAAACGTCCCTGAATTGCCGTTCCGACGCGTTCTGATCAACTTTGTGCATCGACTGACGTCCTCCCTCCGCCCCGCATCCCCATTAAAGGAAATTTGCAGACATTATTTCCTTAAAGGTCACCAGATCTGAATAAATGCATGCAATTACAGAGCTCCTTGTGGTCCTTTATACCTAATTGTATGCTGATGGGATTCAAGGGATGATTCGCACATCCATTTTGCATGGTGTGTAGGCTTGAGCCTGTGTGTGTGTGTGTGTGTGTGTGTGAGAGAGAACTTGCAAAGAGTGGTTTTGCAGGAGACACAGAAAAGAAATATCTACACCATCTTCCTACACACAGCAGGTGAGTTATCTGCCGCTGCCTGGGCAGAAAGTGCACGGGTAAACAGTAATAAAACTTAAATTTCACTGAACTGTTTTGCTCTCACCCTGGTTGTGTCGAGTGCATAAATATCATCGGTGCTGTCAGATGTGCGGATGCCACGGAGAGCAACGTGCAGCTTGGAGTCCAGGTGAAAAGTAGAAAAATATAAATATCGGCAAACTTCAATACCCTTACTTTAGTAGTGTGTGTGTATATATCTCAATATGCAAAAACCTCGCTTAGGGGGAGAATTACCACTGTGGCAAAAGTAAAGGGATTTGGTTGCTATACGTTTATTTGTGGATGCAGCTACCCGGAGGCCCCGTGACAAAGCACACGCAGTGTAACGCAGCCCGAGGTTGGACCGCAGGTCCTTCAGATATGAACGGTTCCCTGGGTGCCTCATGTAGAAGCAACAGTGCAGCTCGGTTCTGAGCCTAGAACCAACCGACTGCCTGAGCATCCTGAGCTGCGCAGCTGTTTGGGCCGTAAGCCGAGACATCCCTCATCATCCGTCTGCCTGATGTGTGTGTTTATCCCGAGTATCCCATGTGCGTGACCTTTATGCGGTGGGGGGGGTCTCCTCTAATGTAACAACATGTGGGCATCTGTACTGCTGAAATCACAGCCTCTCACTAAGTTCATGTCCTCCTTCACTACAGGAAATCGGTTGAGATTTTCGCCTCGCTTGCTGACTCTGCTCCATGCCCTCTGCCCCCCCACCTCCACCCCATGTGCTGCACACACACTTACACGCCTCTGGCAAAGAACAAATACTGGAGCATTTTGTCCTGCAGGTTGTGGGCTAAAGGCCATGAGCTTCAAGGATGGCAAGAGGGTAGGGAGGAGTGTGTGGGAGGAGGGAGGGGCGGAGCTACCCGGCGGTTCGCCGCCTGCCACTGCACCGCCCGTGTGATGGATGGCGTCTCTGTGCCATCGCGGGATGATTAGGACCCACATGATTTATCTACACTGTTTGGAATATCATTACGCCCCACGTGTTTGTGTGTTTCTGGCTTTGATGAGCATAAGCAGGGTGTTGTTGCGAGTCGGTGCAGGCGGGCATGAGGTGCAATGAAACCCACAGAAAACTTTAGATTTAAAAACCAAACTGCTTAAGCGGTGGAATAAATGACTGTAAATCTGTCTTTTTCATTAATGTTTTCTTTTATTCAAAGAAGGAGAGCTCTGTGGCTGTGCATAAAATCTGTATTCACTTGATGTTTGATGGATGTGTTTACCCAGAGTGCATTAAAATGTACCACCCCCTGGGGGGGGCAGGAGCAGAGCTTTGACTCATTTATTTGCTTTTTAATGCTGGACTCCAGAAGAATCGGCAGCATCCGGAGGCGGCAACACGGCTTACGTTTGTAATTGTCAGTTTCGGCAGTGTCAAAATGAGAGACAAATGCCTGTACAAATTTTCATACTTTTGCCGATGTACTGCCTGCTTCAGTAGAGACATTTTTATGTTATTTTTTATTCTTGCTGTGCTGTGTAAGGATCCCAGGTGTGCAGTACTGCGTCCATTCTGCTATTTGACAGTAAGGCTGTGGGAGGCAACACAGGGTCCATGGCCTCCAGGGTTCCTCTCCGTTTCTCTCATTTCTCATATTATGAGCAAGTTGGCACAAACGCCACAACTCCTTGTGATTAAGTCTCAATGGTTATTTCTCAAGTCCTTCTAAAGCCATGCGAGACTCACTGACTCATCAAGATTTATTTTATTCTTTTTCCTTGCAGTGGGCAATTTTTTTTGTTTTCATCTCCTCAGCTGCCTCCTATTTTGGTAAACGCTAGCTATAATGGTGACAAAGATCAATCTGTGCAAATAAATGTGACTCTCAAACATCTTAAACATCAGAGCAACAGACTCTTTCCACCTTCTTCTCCTGAGCAGAATGCAAATGCAAAGCAGCTGCCGGCTTGTAGTTAAGCAGAATTCTTTTGTGTTCACGTTATCGTTTTTTCATTTGAGAAGAGTTGTGAGGGTCAGGAGCTTCCCCCAAAGCTGCAGTTTCTGCCATAAATACTGTAGTAATTTTTCCCCAAAGCTGCGCTGCAGGGAATCGGTGTCCACCTGGGAGTCCCGCCTGGATCAGTCATCGTGATGCCTCATGCTGTGTTTCTGTTGCTCACCGTAGGGGGCATGACATCGTCCTGAAGGATGTTGGGCAGCATCGTGGGCCAAGAGCATTGCAGGGGGGTTCTCGCATGGTGGCCATGTCTCACCTGCTTTTTCCCTCTGTGTGCCCTGTCTTTTGTCTGGTGTCTCACCAGGGAGGGGACAGCGTCCCTGGAGCACCTGACAGAATCTAAGTGCATCTGAAGCTTTCTCACTACACCCTCCCCCCAGTCAGTGTGTGTTTGGTCTGAAACTGCCGGTGTCTTACAAGCAAACAGACACACAGCTGACAGCTCACGATGAGGACGTTGCGGGCATCACCTAAACCAGGACAGGCGGTTAATGCACCGCATGGGATAGACTGGATTTACAGGGATGAATCAATACACCTTGAAGCTTTTTTTGACAGGGGAGGAGGTGACAGGCGAGTGAGGCCAGAGGTCACGTACCACAGGCGACACAGCCGTGACCCTTCAGTTTCATAACCAGAAGGCATAACCGAGTTTTACCGCGGTCCTCCTGGTGGTGACACCACACCAGCACACAGGCAGGGAGAGGAGACTTTTCAGTTTGTCCGTCACTCAGGAAGGTCGTGGTTTTCAAGGACAGTATGGATGCATTCGTATTGGGTGGGGAACAAAGGCCTTCGAGCCCTCTGCCCCTTTGCCCCTCCCCCCACACCCCCAACCCCCATGCAGCTGAACAATGGAGTTTTGGTCCTGACTGACTGGACCCGCCTTTGCGCCGCAGCTCTTTCCTTTGGACTCAGCCTCCTGGGAAAGGATCACCGCCCGCGGCTTGACTGTCTCCCCTGCTCGTTCACTTCCTGCTCGCCTTGCTCCCTCTGCTGATTTTCTCGCAGCTTTTCCACTCCGTGCTTCATGTTGCCCAGCGCTGTACAACTGAGCTTTTTCCCAAAAATCTCAACCGATTTCAGCAGCTTTGAGATGTGAAGAAGCTCATTGAGATTGGAGTGCACTTTATATTTTATTCATTCAGCTGAAGCTTTTCTCTGGAGCCACGCACAGCGTTTTACCCATGCATGCTGAAACAAATCGGGGTCCATGCTCGAGAACCATGCTCAAGAGGGCTGCAGCGGGAGGTGGGATTTGAAACTCAATCTAAGTCCAGACACAGCAGCTCAAACGTTTTGTGTGCTGTCCACCATTAAACGGTCAGTTTGGGTTCAGTCACTTTCCTGTTTTATTTTGCTGCCCTCACTTGCTGTTCCCTGTCATCATTAAAATGCAGTAAAAATGGAGCGAGCTGTGAGCTGAGTGTCCTCAGACAGGGGTGTCTCCCAGAGAAGTGCAAGTGGAGCAGGGATGGTGTCAAGCGTCGCACCACGAACTGGGCTGCCGCTCCGCCCACCCTCCAGGCTGCAGCCTTTCACTCAGCTCTCCTATTTGTTCCTCTTCCTTTCAGCGAAGTGAGGAGGGTGGAGCAGTGGGCCGGGGGCTGCATCCTTCCTCTGCGCTCTGGGTGTGTTAGGTCGAGTCTCACGTGAGTGGGTGGTGCTGCATCTGCCTCGAAAGTCAAAGACCCATGAGGCAAGAGAGATGCTAGGAATCTCTTTGTTTCTGTATGGCCAGGTTCACTCAATTATAAAAAACGCTGCTGTGGTTGCACATCTGACAGGCATTGCACAAATGCTCTCTACTTTGCTTAGGTGATTGATTTCTTACTGAATTTTGAAGCAGGCCAGGTTGTGAGATGATCGTATTCAAAGCCACGTCATGTTGTACAGCAGCCCTTCCGAAAAGAAACCGTGACGCTTCTGCATCCCATCCCAAGCCCAGATCGAGTTGTTCTGTTGGACTCGTGTGACTTTAAAATTCTCAGGCAGCAACAGGGAAGATTATTGGCTGCCCTTTCAGAAATGGATTAAACCTCGTCTGGTCGATCTCAAGACGGCAGCCCACAGTGATTCTTCCTAAAAGTCAAACACAATATTCAATTGTTGAACAAACTGTTTAAAAGATACCGCTGGATAAAGTTCACCCCAACATGCAAACAACAAGCATCGGTAACTTCCTGTATTGCAGACTCTGTGGAGTGGGCGTGGCCTCAGCCGTCAGCACGGTACTAATGGTGTACAAGCACGGTAATAAAGCACTGCTCATCGTGGCCACCCTACTGTCAGGGTGCAAATGTACATAAATACAAACTCCACCAGCAGCACGTCGACCTCCAGGCAGCATCGGCTGCCCACCTGCTCCTCTGGCTCCCCAGCTGCCCAATCGCCACACCTGTACTCACCTGGTGCCACTCGCTCCTCATTCTGCCCACACACCGCACTGGACGTAACTTCTCCACAGCACAGTTTCGCTCATCGTGCAGAAAGTCGGTTGTTTTTGCAGGTGATTTCTCACCTACTGACACTTAGTTTCACTAATAATTTAGTTTCATTATTTTGTTAGCTGAGTTACTGGGCATAAAAAGTGCACAGGTAATAACACATGTGCAGCATGTGGTGTGTGTGTGTGTGTGTGTGTGTGTGTGTGTGTGTGTGTGTGTGTGTGTGTGTGTAATTTTGCGAAAACCTCACTTAAAGTGCAGGGGTTACGTTTGTCCCAAAGGTCTGTGGCTTGAAACAAAGCTGCGTACAAGACACACAAACAAACAGGCAAACACAGACACCGAGCTTTAGACACAGACTTATTAGGGAACTGCTGCTCCAGATAAAACATCCTTTTCAAAAACAAAAAAGCAAATTGCCTTTTCAGCAACTCCAGGACTCAGTTTCAGCAGCGCGAGGGAAACGTGAACGCTTTTACGTGGGCCGCAGACCCCGAGGGCGTTCATAAGGCCGAACGTTATTGTGAGGTCTGTTAAAATGTAAAAGTTTCATTTAATTTAATGAGCCCAAAACATGACTGAGTGGTGCACAGCAAGAGTCCGATGTGCAGAGCAGCAGCCCTACAAGCGCTATGAAAGCCACTGCACGTTGCCGTACGCTCTGCTGCGGCCTATGCGTCAAACACGTTCTTTCTCCCACAATCCCCTGGGGTGGGGCTGGTGCTCTTTCCGCTTCGGCGGTGTTTTCCACTTTTTTGTATTTTGCCTGCTTTTCCCATGACCCCTGCGCAGATCTGGTGAGTGTTTACTCTGAGTGCAGGCTCTGTAAAAAATACCATTGTGTGTTGTTTGCAAACAGAACCAAGCGGCGTGTGAGCAGCCAGATCGCCGCTGCAAGCGCACATCTGCTGTTTTCTCTTTTCCTCCTGCTTTGCTGTTTTGTTCTGTCGGGCTGCTCAAAAACACCAGGCCTTGTCCTGTTTTCCTCCCCACACCAAGAAAACAGGAGAAAGGAAACAGCCGCTGTTCAGGCCTCCTTTTTTCTCCCCTCCTCCAGAGTACCTGGGCCCGACGTCCGCCTGACCCCCTAAGCTGAGCCCTCAAACCACCGTGCCCCTTGGCTCCCCTGTGACCCTTGTGCGCAGTAAGTTTGTCAACATGTGGCCACCAAAGGACAGCTGACCTCTGGGACTGAGGGTCGTCTTTCCAGCTGCTCGGTGCTGCCTTCACTTACAACTACATGGACGTTGTATTTGTCAGTCCATCCGTCCTCCACAAACACACATAAAATGAAGCAGAGTGCACCATGTAGGCAATAAGCGGTGTGGCAGGAGATGTGTAATACATTTAAACTTTATAGTAAGTTCCTCAAGTGAACCTTGGACAGCCCAGGGTTTACCTTCTTGAGAGTTAAACCAAGTTAAAAGTCAAGCCTTTTTGAAACAGAGCAGAGCCATAAGAGCACAGCGATGCAGGGGTTTGTATGAATGGGGCCTGAACACTGCAGAGGCGCAACAAAATATGGAATAGTGACCCTTTGAATGACAGCAAACAAGCACAGAAAACAGTCCATTTTAGACATAATAATACAAGTAAAAGCGGAAATATTTTTCAAATTTAAAAAAGCTGCTAAGTTATCCAAAATAGCCTGAACTGCAAAACAGCGCTAATCCAGGTGCTGCTGTACGAAGTCTCCTATGAAGCACATCGATGAACAGATGCTGCTCCTCCACTGCAATGGCCTCCAGCGGCTGGCGCTCCCTCCTGTGGCGCAGACCCATTTGCTCAGTCAGCAAGAGCTCCTGCCGCCGGTTCAGGACGTGTGTGCTGGCAGACCTTGCGTCGCCTGCATGAAGTCGGAAGAACCTCGCTGTAAACGTGGTTCTGGACCCAAGAGCGTGTGCCTGTGCAGTGTGGAGGCACTTGCGGGTCTTGCTGCAGTGGCGCTGTGATCCGAACTTCCCCCAAACACAACAGGGCTCGCGGCAGTCGACAACAACAGTCTGGGTTTAATGACATGAGTGGACGAAAGCCACTTGCGGCTCAAATGATGCGTAAAACAGCCACGTTCACGTTGCAGCAGAGGTTCTCCTCACAGCTACCTTGGAAACCACAGTTTGCATTTTTTCCTGCAGCTCATACTTTTCTCCCAAGCAGCTTATAACTTGAAGCTGCTTGCCTTGGCTCACCTTTTCAAAATTTCAAGTAAATTTACTGTACCACAGCAAGGGAAGGATGCTGTTCAAGGATGGGATTCAAGCCCAAGTTAACCCTGCCAGGCAGTAACACTGAGCACTGCACCGCCTGCTGTTGGCTCGCTTGTTTAAAATCTTGCCAAATCTTGCTAAGATGCGACTGGAGGGTAGAAGGCATGGCCATCGGGACCCAGCAGTTCCCCAACAGTTCTGGGACTCAAACTCCTTCAAAGATGCATTTGAATGAGTTGTCAGGAGGTGCACGTGGGGGGTGGTACTGGATCCCGACCCTGCACAGTTGCACTACATCACTCCCTGGGGCCTTGGGTGTGAGGGATTTGTGCTGGTGCTGCCAAGAGCCCACAGTGACCAGCAAATGAAGGCACTGGCACAGATAATAAACAGTGGGACAGGCAGTCAAGGCCCCTTTGTGTGCAGGTGACAAAAAGTGAGCTTTCTAATTGGAGTAAATTGGTGTGGCACCATCCTGGCTTAGTTACCCTTCCACAGCCCTTGGCTTTTCAGAGGAAACCTGAGGATATGAATGCAATGCTGCAATGCTGCTGTGCAGGAGATGAGCTGCGCGAATGGAAGAGGAGCTTTGTGATAGTGACTCCTTGTGTTGACTCTGGGTACTCAGACCGGCAGCCAATAGGTTGCCACTGAGCAACAGAGCAACTGGGCTCCCCTCTGCACTTCTTCTTGGTTCTCTACAGAAGTACGTGGCATCATCTGCACACCTGGACCTTCTCTTGCCGTCTCTTAAGTAGGTTTAAACCAGGCGTGACACTGGGATCCTATGAAGTCGATAATGTAAAGCCTGTGTGACACTGGACCTGCAGGTGGCGTGGTGGTGAAAGTCCTGGCCTGTGTTCATGTTCAGGACCTCCTGCTGGACTTGCAAATATGTTACTTCCATTTGTTTTACATTTTAAACCATTTTTTACATGCCATCTGACTGCCAAAAGAGGATGTTGTGCTGAAAGTGGCCATTGTTTGTTCTGAGTTTTGCTTTTACCTGCTTAGCCAAGGAACATCTTTTTAACTCACTTTCTGTGGTGAAACATCGCCCTAACAGGAATCCTTTTTCTGGAGAAGGTTTGACATTACAGTGAGCTTTAGGTGAAGCAGAAAGCAAGCGCAGGTGTCCCTGGAGCCCGGGATCTTAGGATCTCCTGCTTTTGGCAGGAGCTGCCATCCCCTGGTTTTCACTGGGATTCCCAGGGAAAGTCCAGAGCAGCAGCTCCAGCCAAGAAAACTGAGTGCCGTCTGCGGACCAAGGAAACCACCCGCATCCGAAGCTGCAGCCCGTGAGAAATCTGCATGCTGCCTTGAGCTGAGAGATGCGATGCAGAGCGGCACATGGAATGGCTCCTCGTGCTGTGGAGCCGGCTTTTGAGAGATCAGGTGCCATCCGCCAGCTGCTCTACCTGCTCTCTGTGTGACAGGTGAACACAGTGCAGCGACAAACCAAGCACCGCACCCTCTGCGCTGCCCCCAGTCCAGATGCTGCAGCATTTGCTCGGCATTCACAGGCCTGCATGGAAGAAGCCATGAGCTGAGCTGTGAAGTGGCAGGGTTGCCCAAGCGATGGCTTGTCCTCTGCTGCCCAACCTCTGTGACTTCTCCAGCTACTTTACTGGATGCCATCAGCGCTCTATGGAGGAATGTTGACCAAGTTCGCTAGACACTGAATGGATGCTGTTTGCAGTACCGATTTACCCATAAACATTTTGTACATAACAGACAACAGGTGAGGCCTCAGCCGTAGGCCTTAATGGAGGGTTTTACAGTCAGTGGGTAGGGTGTAAAGTGCTCAAGAGCTCCCATAACCCTCTTCTTCTGCCCATGAGCAAGTCCAGGTGCGAAGTCCACAATCGATTTGCTTTTTTATGATAATGTTGCCTGTTTTTGCTCCAATTGTAAATGGAATTTAATGCTCCTGAGGATGTTTTAAAAGGTAGAAAAGTGTGCTGCGCCAAAGTGGCTTTACTCTCAAACCATTAAATTGTATTAATGCGGCCACTCTGAGACAAGGAATGATGGAAAGGGGACGTGGACAGGAGACCTTTTTGACTGAAACCTTTAATAAGATGCATTCAAAAGACTGTCACGCCTGTGCAGTGCTGCCTATGCAGAAGCATTTTGTTGTTTTATATATTTTGCGAAAATCTCTCTGTTTTGGCTTGGGGGAATTAAAGTGCATCTTTAGAAGGTAATCGGGTGCACGCCCTTCACACATGCGTTTTATGTTCCAGTCATGGCAGTCAGTCAGACAGCAGTGTGCTTGCGCTTGGGGGGGGGTCCACATACACAGATGCCAATTTTGGCTTCGAAGACATAAAAATCCCACGTTACTGCAGGGTCTAAGTGTTGGAGGCTTTACTCCATCACGAGTCCCAGCGCTCAACTCTGTACCTATCAGTGGAATCCTCTTATAAGTAAGAAGGACAGACTGATTTATGCAGGCAAATAGCCTTTCACATGTTCTTTCTTTAATGTGTTTTAAGTATAAGAAAATAAAACTTCACAGACCCAAGACCACGACAACTGTTTGTGATGAGGCCTGCAGCTGAGGCCCTGCCTGCTGTCCATTACTAGTTTATATTTCTGCCGAGACAGAGCAGTCTCTGATGCAGACTGTTTCCTGGCTGCTGGCTGCACATGAACAAAGGCTTGACAGACCCCAAGGTGTCTGGGGGTAAAGGGTGTAACGTTATTTTGTCTCAATATCAGTGATTTGGACGGGGACAAAAAAATGAGCAGGGAATTTTGGGTGCAACAGTGATGTAGTGCAGGTGTGCACAGGTGAGAGGGGAGATGAAAAACTACTAATACTGTATATTTGTTATACATTAAAAATACATGGAGCCACAGAGAAAGGAACAGGTGCGGTGTCAAAGGAAAGAACAAATGAAAAACAAACAAAACTGGCCTTTACGGTAGAGAAGGCTGTTCTAACTAACCAACCAAACACAAACAGAATGCTTCTTCGGCATCTGTTGGCACCCTAACCACCCAACACTAAGTACTACGAACCAAACACCCGCAGCTGACACTCACCTGTTGCCCAGTGTGGCATAGACAACTAAAACAAACCTTTGTGTGCAGGTGAGGCTTGTGTGGCTTGTGTGACAGTCCTGGCTGTTCGCTTGCCCCTTTTCAAGTTTATGTGAATTAGACTGGTGATGGAGATCAGACTGGGACAGGGAACCTCCTGACTTGCAGGCAGAAAAGCGCCAACAAATGAGTCTAAACGCTTTCACAAAGGAGAACATGAGTGTGCTGTGCTGGTCTGGTTTGGTCCTGGCAGTTCTAAAAATACTGTTATTTTTTCATTTACTTAAAGAAACTGAAGAAGTTCCCCTTTAGTCCAGTCAAGCCAAGGAGGAGTTTATTGTCATTTCAACCATGTACATGGTACATAGTGAAATGAAACAGCATTCCTCCAGGTCCAAGGTACAACATAACAACACAGAGTACAAATAAATAAAGGACATAGTGCAGTATAGAGGGGGTGTGAGACACTGGGGATTGGGGGGTACACTAAATACAATAAATACAACAAATATAAGACAGAGACAGTACATAGTGCAAATGAGCAGATATATGAAGTTAACAGAGTTAACTTTATTTGTTACACTCTTAGCATTGAGGGCATTGTCAGGTTATCACAACCCCCTCGCGGCTGTGGAACTCCACCATTGAACCCATGAAATGTGCTGTTTCTGCTTCTGTTCCAATGCTGCTTTCTGACAAGGGCTGCGGAGAATTGAGCCAAGTGTGGCCATTTTATTAAATATGACGGATTTAACAGCGGCTTCGTAATGCTGCCTCTGCAAGGTTGAGCCAGCATGTGAACCTCAGCATTAATAAGAGCACAGATTTACAGCATTTGCTCATTGATTTCCTTTTTTTTTTAACTCCGATCGCTGACCTGCGAGCTGGATGCTAGCAGCTACTTCAGCAGGTAATGAAGTGTGCTGGTGAGCGGTGGTGACTGTGGCGGCGTGGAGGCAACGATGCTGCACACAGCAGGAAGCAAAGAAGCAAGAAATACGGAGGAGCGAGAATGGAGGGAGTGCCTGAGCACAAGACACCAGGGAGCAGCAGCATAGCCGTCCTGCTGAATGCACACGTTTATGATGAAATGTAGGACACACAGCGCTGTTGGGCTGACGCCGTAAAGTGGCACAATAATGAGTGTATGCACACATGCACGTACATGCACTATCATCTGTCTGTGGTCCAGCATTTATTTAATGCCAGAATGTCCATTTTGCGCTCCCCTCTGTCCATGTTATCATCATCATAAATTGCACATGCGATGCTGGAGACTCATGAGGGCACCGGCATGGGCGGGAGGGCATTTGCTGTCCCCTCAAATATATTCTCATTGGGAAACTAATTGTAATAAATGGTCTTGGGTAGACACAGCGTGTGTCCTAAAATCAGGAAAAGAACTAAAAATCAAAGCACTGAACGGACCTTAAGGAATATTAACATATTAATTACTCCATTCATTTCTTTTTCCTGTTTGTTCTACAGTAAGCAGGCCCTTGGGATGCTCGGTTAAATCTGTGCGTGCCGGACCACTGACATGCGCTATCCAGCAGTGGCAGATAGAAGAATATAAGAATGTCTGGTGTAAATTTCCAGCAACATGCAGTGCTGGGCATCTCAGACACAAGGCTTTGAACCAAGTTCTTTCCTTGTGGGTCTCAGAAGGGCTCTGGTTTGGCTGCTGTTGTATCGACTAAGCCGCCTCGGTGTGAAAAAGATGGAGCGAAACAATTAAAAGCGACCAAACTTAATTACAAGCAGTAAACATCAGCTGAAGCTAACAAAAGCAGCACAAATCGGGCAAAAGAAGACTGCAAACCATGCCTTTTCAGGCTGTGATCCAGGTAAACAGAGCAGCCCGGGCTGCTGACGCTGCAGATGCTGCTTGGGTTCGAGACCTTTTCCTGCAGCTGCCAGGTGACCAGCGTCAATGCCACTGGAAACATTAGTGTAGCATCTCTGTTCGGTTCCTTCGTTCCCTTCTTCATCGCTGTTCTACAGCAGCTCTCCAGCAGCAGCATTTGTTTGCTGCTCTTTGTTTGTTGCTCCTGCCGTGATGCTTGCCCACATTCGGCTTTGCTTCCTGCCATGGACTGAGGCGCGATGTCGGAACCCTGAACCAGGTCCTTCACCCTGTACATGTGCCTCTCTTTATGTTAGGGTTAGGGTTGCTGATGAAGGCGCTTAGCCAATTTGCACTACTTAAATTGTTCATTGTGCCGCAAAGTTTGGGAGTGCTGTCCCATCCTTTTGTGTAAGAAAAACAATAATGGTAAAGAATTAAGCACACGCCGCAGGTACACTTGTGACAGGCTTGTATTTGCTGCGCCTCGACTGAGAGTGATGTCAGATGAGCTGTTGTCCTGCCTGCCTGCCACCAAGTCTTGGGAACGCAAGAAACCCACACACCAGCCCTCCGCAGATGCTGCACCTAGGAGCTCATTAAGCTGCCGTATCTCCCTCAGGACATCAGATGTTTCATCACCCCTGCAGCTTTCATTTCCCGTCGTGCTCTTATGAACGGTGACCTCCACAGTCCCTGTGACAGTGCAGAACCACAGCAGCTGCCCAACATGGCCTCTGATGCTCTGTCCCCTCGCAGCCGTCTGCCAACAGTCACAAAAATGCCCCGTCACAGGCGAGGAGGAGCTGGCTGGGGCGAATTTTTATTAAAATGCTGAAATGGTGCTGATAAAACACAAATGCCCGATGTGGAGGAGGGGCCCAGCAGCAGATTTGTCTCCTTTGGTGATGAATCGCAGCCCGTGACCCATTCGTCTTTGTGTTAGATATGAGATTAGATTAAGGCCAGGCCTACACTCCGCTGTAATTGTGTGTATTGCACAAAAACAGCTCATGGTTTATTGGAAATTTGTGTCGGCTTCCATTGTCACGAAGCTCGACCTCCCCCGCTTCGCTTAGTCTGTGCCTCGGCAATTTGCACACTTGTGTGTTTGCTGTCTGACGTGCGAGACATCCGTGGACTGACAGAGGAAGATGAGCATTGGCTTCTGGGAAGAAACCTGGCCCAGGTGACGTCTGTGTTGAGTGCACCTCAGGCACAGAGGTGACCGTGCAAGTGCCAAATTTCATGCTCTGGGTCCTCATTAGTGGGACACAGGGGGTCGACATGAGCCACAGCAGCCGGGCAGAACACGTGAGCGTGCGGCTCAGACGGCCCACTCCTCCAGGCAGACTGTGTGCTCTCCTGAAGAAGAGAAGAACTGCACCGCAGTGCTGCGGGCGTGAGAGCTGGCGAAACACAGATGCGTACACACACATCCTGCACATATCGGAGCTGCTATCACACGGCAGAGCTGTCAGAGAGCAGGGTGCCTCATTAAATGGAGTCCCTATTGTAGAGGAAGCCCAGCTCCCAGTTCTCCTCCGTGTAGCAGAAGGTGTCTTCAGCAGGTGAAAGGCTGTGCTGATCGTCACTATCGCCCATAGTGTCCAAGTCTGCATGTCAGTCATGGAAAGCTTTGCCGCTTGGAAAACATCTTTCAACTGCTTGAAACCAACTTTGTCAGGGCTGTGACATCATGCACAGAGCAGGGAAAGGCGATCATCCTCATCATACAGACAGGATGTAATGGATCCAGGCCCACCTTCTGGAGAAACCAAGAGCCAGAGAAGTTAGCACCTCGATAGCTAAAGCAAACAGAAGCCGCATTGATGGTGGGAGTCTTCTAGCAGCTTCAGCAGGACTTCAGCAGAACCAGAAACAAAGTAGAACAGCAGCAGTACCTCATAGACCAATATATAAAGCAAATAAAGTGAAACAAAAGTAAATAAACAAGCAAACAAACACATAAATAAATAAAAGTTTTTAGAAAATAAAGGGATCTAAACTGCTCCCCCAGTGACTGCTGAGGCAGAGTAGATAAAGAAATAAGAGCTCAGTGTGGTGAGCCAAAATCGATTATTTGTGTGAAGAAGTAATTTTGCAAAGATGGACGACACTGATCCATCGCATCTGACTGTCTCTGCACTGCTGGACACTTAGGAGCTCTCTCTTCTGCCCAGTGTTCGGCTCAATGGTGGATCCGCCCGCTGCAGTAAGTGTGGGGGACAAATAGCTGTCCAGCAATTGGCCTTCACATGAACTGCAGTTTGTGTGCAAGTCACTGCCACAGAGGAGCATTTGCCGCGTCACCTGGATGATGACGGCCTTGGCAAAGCTCCTCCGTTTGCACACTGGACACAAAGCTGCTTAAACTTAAGACACCGTGTTCTGTGCCAAGATGTTCTGGAAAAGAGGAGAAGCTGGTGTGTCCAACATGCTGGAGCTTTGCATCCAACTGCTTCCCTGCATCAAATGGAACGTAAGGTGCGTGCACCACTGTCATCAGTTCAGTCTTCTTTGTTCTCATAAGAAGGATTCATTTCAGCTGCTGTGTAAATGCTTGCATGTCACATTTATAAATAGCAGGGATAGGATGAGGCAGAGTTAAAAGGATAAGTTGACATGAAATAAAATACAGTTTTAGCAGTGATTCGATTTTCTCGGTGACAGCGTCCCAGGCGCCACCTCTGTCATCCTGAACCCAGCTGTGGCCTCAGCTTTCTCTTTCTCTCACCTCTGTAATCTCATTAAAGGAAAATAGGTGCTGGTCCACAAATACACGGCAATGTGAAATCCGAGCAGATAAACCTTTTTACTGTGGCACCAGGGGGATTTTGGCTTTGTTTTTTACAGTTTAAGGGAATGCATTTCCCATTTATTACAAAGGTGCTCATGTGGTGGGAACCATACAATTCAGATGAATGGGACAATATTACAGGACCTAACTTTACTGCCTTTGCTGGCACATTAATGAGATCTGAGGGGGGTGATGGGACAGCAGCAAGGAGGGAGGAGGGATGCAAAAGACGTGGAACAACCAGCCTGACGAAAGGGTGGTTACATGTGGACGCCACCTTAGGTCAGACTCCAGGTATCCAGGATTAGGGTTAAGTCCCATGGGTACCAACTCCTCACTGTGGGTCACCGCAACAGCAGAGCTGCAGAGCAGCACATCCATCACATTCCAGCCCACAGTGTCAGGGGCAGTGGCCGTGGGACCCTCACATGTTAGGGTTTCTACTCCATGTCCCCATCCTCTGCATTGCAGGAAGCCTCCCATGTCATTTTGTTGAAATGTCTTTTGTTTCGTGGGTGTCTAAAATGCACGTTTGGTTCTGGATGAATGATGCCTCCCCAGACAGAAATGTTTTTGGACTCTAATGGTTTCGTGCGTAATGGTTCAGCCTGCGTCTCTGCTCACTTACAGCTCAAAATATCAAACCCTTGTTTGTGTGTGACCACCTTGCGTTCGATCCAAATCCCACTGAGGTTGAGGCCTCCTAGGCCACAAGGTGCAGACCGCCATGTCTCTGACCAGGACAAACAGTGAAGTGTAATGGATGGATGGATGGATGGTCACCTTGAAAAATACTTTTATTAGGGAGAAACACAGACAACACACATAGCTGGATAGATGGACATGTCACAAGCACATTTCTTTTTAAGAGTTTTTAGGGGAATTCCATTCTTGAGTTTCTCAGCTGCTTTCGAGTGGCCCAACATTCTTCACACAGCAGCGTTCAAGTACCTGCATCAAAAGCAGGAATGAGGCTTTCAATCCATCTTTCCAAGAGTGGTCTCTTTCCTCTGCTTGGCCAGTGTGTGTGACCAAAATATGCTTGTATTTGTTCACCTGCACCATTTTATCACTGTCAAAATGGAAATTAAGTCCAGCATTTCTGCTGACACCATGAAACCCACTGGTTCTCTGGTTGGGCTCCCTGCCCTCAGTCTGTGTGACTTGCATCCATGTGAGTTCCAGTGTGTGCGAAGGAGATGGGAAGAAGTGTGTGGTGGCGCCCGAGATGAGCAGGGAACATGGGCATTAAATGGGTCGCCTCGCTTACACGGTGGTGTTTAGATGGACCCCCTGCTCCCCTTTCATGGTGGTGGATATATAGCAGGGAAGCGCCGGTGTTTGTGTGTCGGCGGCACAACAACTCATGCAAAGAAACCAAGTTTTTGCTAACTTCCCTGAGTGGAACTGTGTGTGCGCAGGCTTGCCTGAACTTTGTTACTATCTTGTTTCCACTACATAGTGTTTTATTAAAAAATAGTCAGTCTTAATACTCTTAAAAAAGAATATGGACAGCTGTGACACATCATTATCCACCTCTCCCTGTTATTAGGAAAAGCAAGGAGCAACAACGTGCGAGGAGGGAAGGAGTCCATTAGTGCAGTGGAAGAGTCGCCACCAAGAAGCCAAATCCACGAGCAACAAGATAAATAATGGCCCCCCACACACAGCAGGGTGAGTCCTGCAGTGAGAATTGATATTCCAGCCATCAAGTGAGCCTTACATCTGCTCAGCTAATGGAAGTGTCATGCTGCGCGTTGCCGTTAAACAGGGAGGGGCGTCCATCAGTACGAAGCTTGTGTTATTAGTGTTTACCAAGCAGCCAACATGCTGTTTAGACATTATCTGCTGCTGGAGGACACAAGCCAACCCCCTCACAAGCCACAGGCACGGCTGAGCTTTACACCGGATGTTCATTTTTAAAATTACTCATCAGATGCCCTGGGTTTATGGTGGCCCATGAGTACATTACCTGCGTAAGTTCGCACCGATGATGCTCTAGGTGTCCCAGGTCCCATTTCAAGGATACGGAAAATCCCCGGACTAAACATTTCCTTTGGGTCCCGAACAGAAAATAACGTTCGGTTCACATTTTAAAGGGAGATTGTGAATCTAGCTTGACACCATTTGTTTATAACTAGAGAGGTGACCACAGGGTGTACTTTGGTAGATGTAGAAAAAGGTTCAGTGCTCACCTTATTGTCACTTTTACAGATCTACAGGGATAACAGTGTAGTTTCTCCTGGATCCTGGTGCACACAGCACTAAACAGACAAGCGCAAAAGACGCAGTCTCAGCACAAAAGAGACTGACACCAAAGTATGAAATAAACACATAAATAAATGTGAGTGATGATGTGGGTGGTAGTGACCTTAGTCCCTAAGTGTCCAAAGGGGTAGTTTTGTTAATTTTGCTGTCCCAAACATGTAAATGTATGGGGTATAAAATAAAACTAAACATAGTGGGCATTCAGTCAACCATAATGACTCTGTTCTCAGCTGGTAAACAATTGTGTGGCTGTGACTCTGTGTCAATGCTGTTTTGAGTTATGCTGTCATTTTCAGTCACTTGGTGGATTATTCGGTTCTATTTCATTATTAACGGCTAAAGAAGAATTTCAGGCAGTTTGAACAGGGTGCCACCAAATACGACAGCCCTGTTCTGGTCATCTTAGTTCAGGATCAGGACATGGAGGGATCCTGAGAGTCGGGCAAAGCAATAGATGCCATAGCATTTGTATTCTCCAGCGCAAGGTGCAATATATGACTTAATGTTGCACTTTGGCAGTTGTCATGGAAACAGTGTTGTAAATGTCTGGGACAATTGGGCTGGTGACCAACAGGTTGAAGGGTCAAATTGCACAGGGTTAACTGCTGTTGTAAAACGGCACCGGCTTCATTCATTTCGGTGATGTACGTAGTCATTTACTGTGAGCAAACTGCCTACAAAATAAGTACAATAATAGTTAGGGCAGCGGTGAACATCACAGTAAAAATGGTCAGGTGCACCAGTACTACCTTGCATTTTCCTACATTCCTTTTCTTGGCACATGATGCTACAGCCTTGGTAAAGCCTTTAGCATTTGTGTGTGTGTGTTTATCCTGTCTCCTATCAACAGATAGGAAATTGAAAGCAGAACTGAGCAGAGGGCATTTAAGGAATGAGGACACCTGTGCCAGGGAGGGGGACAGGAATGCAGGTGTGGGCAGTGGGCAGTGGGTGTTTGTGAACTGAAAAGCTATCAGTGTAAGTCATTGAAACCAGGTGTAAATGTGAATATTAAGCACCTGGCAGAAAGGGGTGAGTGCCATTTTTTGTTTTCCCCTGGCTTTTACTGTGGTCAGGGAGCCAGGGCGCAATCTTGTACTGATGTTTGTTTTTGTTTGAGGTAATTTAGCTCACAAAAACTATAGGGGTTTTTTGGCAGTTTTGTTGGCTTCATTCACCCCTGGAGAAGGCGCTCAGTTATTGGGATGATAGAGGAAAGAAAAAACTCATAACCAGGGTTTGGTTTCCTTCCGTATGGGGCAGTTCTCTGCTCATTCCCTGTGGTGCTTCCCAACCCAGGACTGGGCTGTAGCACGAGATTATTTGCATTATTAACTCCTGTTTAACTGAGGTAAGGTAAGAAGGTTACTGGAGTAATTCAGGGTAAGTTTGCTGGTCAAGGGTATGGCAGCAGGAGCAGGGATTTAAACCTCGAAACCTGCTGTTTGCAAGGCAAAGCATTTGACCCCTGCCTTGTTTTCATTCCATAATTTAGCTGGCATCTACGTGCAGCAAATCCTGGCAACAGTGCAGATTCATGCATGACTTGTTTGTGCCAAAATGCAAAAATCTGACAAGTTATCGCCAATATTTCTAGGAGGGAGAGCCAGAAGTGTCTTTGTTCAAAAACACCTTGCATCCTGTTTGTACGCTTAGCAGAAAACTGAAATAAGCTGAAATACATTTCTATCGATGTGCTGCATGTAAAAATGTCAAATACACAAAAACACAACCTTAATTTACACTCGGCTGGAATGCTAATATGTTAAAGTCATTATGATGCATTTGCATTGCCATCTCTAAAGCATGTTTTTCAGCTCATTGCTTGAGCCCTGCAGGGGACCTCCACTTGCCAGCTGCTCAGTTGTGCTCAGCTGACTTGTCTCTGAACTCGACCCCCACAGTATAATCCGATGAGTTGGTGGGTAAGGATGACACTGGGGGGGGGGGTGCAATTCAGGGCACCGCTGCGATTCGTCAGCTTGAAAACAGTACAGCAGTCTTCATGAATCTCACCTTTTTTTTACTGTTACCTGAGACAAATCAATATTTATTCTTTATTCTTTGCCTGCCTCTCCTATTGCCTCAAGCACGAAGTCCAAGTGATGCGTTTTAGTACGTAAACTGCGACATTGGCGCATTAAAATGATCAGTTAAATAATTTCTGTCACTATGAGACAAACTGCGGAATTGCTGTTTACCGTCAATGTGCACCGTACTAACCTATAAGTTCATTGGTACCGTTTTTTGGCATCTCGCTGCAATTCTGAGGTGCAGAAGCCGCTTTCGAGAACATTTGTTATGATTTTAGAAAATGCACATTAAATATCAGTATTACTTTATATATGTACATGAACACATCATTGATTATTTTCAAGATAGCTTAAAATGATAGTTATTGAAAAGGATGTCATATTTCATTTTTCTGATTATAGTACCCTGTACTTTTTATTTTATATGTAGAATAACAAGACTACTGTCATAAACTAGTAAGAAAAATCTGCATATGTATATTTTAATATGTCACTGCATATAGCGCATGTGGAAATACACATTCTGGGCATGGATATAATTTCTGCAATGAAATCAGGTTTCGATCCTCACTTTGGTCACTTCAAGAATTACATAGCATGTAAATTATTTACACAGGTATATAATATTTATAGCAATAATCCTACATGAAGTGAAGCAGTAATATTATTCATATTATGAATAAGCTCTGTAGTCTATGTAATTTTTTTGTACGCACAGCATAGTAAAATGATCGATAGTTACCGCGTTAACGCCAGAGACGCCCATCCATCAGCAACAGCCCTCTGGCTTACATGGACTCAGTCTCACCTGAGACAACTTGACATCCCATAAAAAGCATCCTTGCTGGAATAGCAAGTAGTGAGCCTTGCCAATGTCACCAAAGCCATTAAACCCAAGATGCTGACTATTAGCAGCGCTCTCCTCTGATGTCTCAAGCATTCTTTAAGGATTTTCCTCTGACTGCTTTAAGAAAAGTGGGGGAAAAAAACAGGCAAGTTGCATTGTGGGTCGTTCTCAGTCACCAGTTCGGCTGGAGCTGGACAAGCTGACGGTCACGTCCATTAGGGTGACGAAGCGATCGTTTGAAAGCCTGGAATCCGGATCTTTCCTCCCCCTTTCTTTTGCCTTCAGCTTGAAAGACCCGAAAACAGTCACAGGAAAAAGTAAATCAAGGAGGGGTTCAGTTGTTTCCTCTTGAGCCGCGGCAGAGACAGGCCTGCTTCTCCAGACCGAGACGCCTCCGCGCGCAGAGGTGGAGGATTTTGTTTTTACGCTCAGATGGGCGATGGCTCAGACCCCCATGCTCAGTCATGCTGCCCCAGCCAGCGCTGCAAGTGGGGACGGACACGACAGCCACGTTGCAGCCAAAACACCTAGAGAACTACATGCATCGCATGGGTCCTCTAGGGGGGCTGCTTTTCTCAGCTGCTAGTGAGCAGTGCTAAAAGGCATTTGGGTATTTAATCGTGCTTTGCTGTCAAAAAGCCCCAGGGACTTCTCTGTGCTCCCAAAGTAGCCTTCTTCAGCTTTTAGGAGTGTCTTCTCAGGGGTGTTGCAGAAAAAGAAAGCTATCAAAATCTGAGCTCAGACTGGCACAGGGGTATGTTGGGGAAGAAAACATAAAACATGGAGGCTTATAAAGGCCAAGAGAAGGGCTTTATGCATAGGCTAGAAAAACAAACAACCCTGTTAGCCTGTCTGCCTTATTAGCATGACTGAACCAGGCGCAGGTCCGGCAGCGGTGGGGAAAGCACGGTCCTGCACCCAGAGACAGGACCTGGTGAGGCCACAGGTGATGGCTGCTATTTGTATTTCGCCCTTTTGTGGAGAAGAAATCTGTTTCAGTGAACCCCCCCCTCCACACACTCCCCAGCCCCACCACGAGGAGAGCAGAGAGGCCAGTAATTGCTGGGTGTTTTGTGGAAGCGGAGCGCCGTGTGGGAACAAAAGCGTCGCACCAACATTTTAATAAAGGGCACCGGTATTGATCGGCTGCGGAGACTGGGGTTCCGCCGGGAATAACGCCTTTATTTGCTGTTTTTGATAAAGTGCTGACTTTCGGGCCTACCTGTTTACTGTCGAAAAGGTGGTGAGTGGGTGAGGGTAGAATTACTCCACACTATTGCCAGTCAGATGGCTAACATGGCCACGATACACTGAGTTATCCAGCAAGGTCCTCATCCTTACGGGTCCTACTTTTGCTTTTCTGAAATAACAATCGGAATTTAATCTGTTCATTTCCGTGATGCATTTCTCCACAGCATCTCACCATGATTTTTTTCCATTTATACAGGTAATCCCTTTTTTTAATGAGGGATTTGAGGTAAGCACCTTGCTCAAGAAGGTGGGATTCAAACCTGGAACCTAGAGTCTAAAGCCAATACTTCTCACCACTGCAGTTTTAAATGAACTGCTGAGTCACAAAGCATACAAAAACAATGTTTTTACGTGTCAACAGGTCACCTCAGCCAGTGTCATGCAATGATCTGTCTGCTGCAGTCCACAGTGAATCTTGACCTGTTTGCAAGAATTCACATTGACAGGATTTGATCCAGATACTTTTATTCAGCGATGTGAAATTCAACACTAGAAATGCCCAGGGCGTGAGTTTTTAATCAGTTTACTTGGTCTTACTTGTTCTACTTAGTTTTACTGCACAATTAATAATGGCCAAGATTTTCCAGTTTCCATTTTTTGTCCCTTGATGCCTCCCCTCTGCACAGATGCTGCTCCACAGCAAAATGAGTAACATCCATGCAAACTCACTGTGATGCGCGCCACACAAACATGTTTTCATCCTCTGTGCAACATCTGCGCTGCTGTGTATTTGGTAGTCTCTTATATTTGTCTGACAACACAATTCACAGGGCAGGTGAATTATATGTGACCCTTAAGGGATGGGGGACAAAAACATATTTGTGAAATTTCCAAACATAAGGTCAAACGGAGTAGCACCGAGTGCTTTCCAGAGAGACACAATGGTTACTGGCACGGCCACCTCGGCTAAATTTAGCCACGATTTGTCACTAAAAGAACAGAGGAAATGCGGCCAATGAACACTAGCTGAGGTGACACGTGAGCACGTAAAAACACAATTCTTTTGTGCTTTGTGAATCAGCAGTTCATTTTAAACTCTGTGGACAGTAGTTTTGTTTTGTGAAACGTGCAGTGAGATCATAGCTACACACTTTGAGAAGATGGCTATTTGTCACCGAAGGCAGGAAACGTGCAGCCGTGCACAAGTACATGTGCTGAACATCGTATTTACCTTGTGCCCAAAGCTGCATATCTGTAACGGCGACCACATTTACAGTTATGAATCGCACACCAGAAGATTCAACACTCCAGCACACACAGATATCATTTTGGAATTATTGTAGATCTGAGGCTCAAAGGAAGATCTGTGTCCCCATCTCCTATTACCTTTAGACTTGAAGTGGATATAGAAGGAGTATGCACAGCGTAATTGAAAAGGCAGGTTTCTGTGATTTAAAGCCAGGAATTAAAAACAGTCACCTCAGACCTTTTTCCACCTTTAAAGTGACCTTGCAATCAATAAAACTGAAGAGAAAAACAAAGGGCTGACTCCTATGTGGCATCCATGGCACCTTCGGTTTGCGCTAAGCCAGCAGTGATCGTTCGGCTTGCGTTTCTGTTGTTCTCCTCTGCTGCCTGTCAGGGGCTCTCTCTTAGGGTTGCGGGTGATGATGGGGGTACTTTCATTCAAGATGCTTTTCTCCAAAGTCACATACAAGTCAGAGTACTGAAAAGGTGTATTTAGCAACAGATCTGAACAAGAGCGTTAGGCACAGACTCACAGTTATCAAAGCACAGCTTTTTTTAAAACAACTATTTTGCTTGTTCACATCATTCCTGTGGCTACCTGCAGAAGGGAGAGTCAAATAGCAAATCCTTGGACAACAAAGGCAAACGATGCTGGAAAAATGTGTGTAGCTGTCATTAAGAGATGGAAAAAGTTCTGAAAGAGATGAGTTTTGAGACCCTTCTTCTTTGACACCGAGTGGCAATCCAGCAGTTCAGAGGGAAAGAACACATTCATTTCCAAGCCAAAATGTAATGGACTTGTGATTTTGGAGCCCTTGTGAATGGCAAAGCAAGCATCAAGAGAGCGCTCCCGCTGGGCCCTGGGTCCCTCTGGGGCCATGTTCTCCAGTTACGTCGATCCTTCGACCTTCTTACTGGCCGTAAGCACGGTGTTCAAGTCGATGTGAGCAGTGACAGGATTCCAACCCAGAGAGAAGAGGGAACGGAACACGTGGGAACGCACTGGCACAATAGTATAAATATGGATGTCCACAGCTGCAAACTGCCTCTGGTAAAGGTAACGTCGCTGTTATAAAAAGATTTGTTTTGATTATTTCAGTTCTCATCTTGACTGATTGTTGTTATAATTCTCGGCAAGAGCCGTGACCTCTTTTCTTCCAGTGTGATGAAAAAAATAAATCGCAGAGATTTCCCTAGGCCGGAGGATGTTTGTCCCACCTTGTGAGCTGTCAGGGAGCCCCAGGTGGGACCCAGTCATGGTACCTCTCTTCCAGGACGTCCCTGTGTCCTTGAGCAGCAAATGTTTATTCCCGTTTGATGTTCCTCTGGGACCTGCACCTTGTGCCCTTTATGCGTCGTACTGTTTTCTGCATTTTATTCTTCGCTGTCAATGTCATTGCAGGAGGATACATTCACAGCACTGACAATATGTAAAACATGGCAGGTAAAACGCGATTCAAATTATCCTCTTTGAAACGTGTTGTCGCCAGTGTAAAACATTAAATAGTGCTGCATGATTTAACTTTTAGCAAGCATGTATAAATTATAATGCTTTCATGGAGCTTATGGATTTATTGCTGGCATACAGTGGAGTTGGGTTTATTTTAGGGGCATCGTGATACCAGATGTCACAGATGTTTGTCAGCTTCACCTTATGTATTAGAAAAGTATTTGTCATTGGCACGTACGATGACACCCTAAGGGGTTAAAGGTGTCGGCTTTGTCCATGTGTTGCTAAGGAAGCTCTGCATGCTGTGGAGGAAACGGGGAGAGCAGTTTCCTGTTATGCAGAGGGCTTTTAAAGGGATGCTTTCCTCCAGTCAGGCCTCATACGGCTGGCCAGGAAACCTAGCCATGGCAAAGGCCAGTTGGCATCTTAGGGAAACTCTTTTTAGCCGAACGTGTTGTGGAAATGGCCGAGAAGCGACAATAAGGCACAATAACAAAAGTTTCACGCAGCCTGAACGTAACACCTACACGCAGTTAGACAGAGATCCTGTGTTGTACGGTACCTGTTTATTAGGTAGCGTAAAAGCCAGGTACTGCACATGCTTGCCTTGGAGCAACAGCTGTTCCCTTTATCGCTCATTTCTGCCTCCGTTTGCCATTTATTTCCATGGAGGAGGGCAGCAACCCCATGTGAAGCACGATTGTGAAAACCTTGGCTCATGGAGAAATGTGTCTGCGCTCACACTTCAGCTAATTCGTTGCACGAGTTTCATCCTCAAGTCCCCGAAATGTAACTGACATGCAATAATACATCTATTAATGGAGTATTAAACCACAGCCAGATGACCAAAATGTATTGAGATGAACGGCGTAGGCAGAACGATGAGAAAAACGGCTCAAAATGCAGTGCTCATCAGTATCCGTGATTCTTAAACCTGTTTATGGGACATTAAGGTGCCAAGAACTGCTCGGAGGGAAATTATTTGGCCATAACTTATAGAAGCGACGCAGGAACGTATTGCTGGCCTATTATCAAAAACAAAGCAAAGAAGTGTGTCTTATAGAGCGTTTAAATCGCTACAGCCTGCGTCTCTCTTTTTCCACAGAATGTTTTATTTATACCCATGCGTCTTCATTCGTCTCTTTATTTATTGCTCCATTTATGTCCTTTTTGAGTTGTGCAGTGTCAACGCATAAATACTCGAGTTTGCGCTTGCGCGCCACAGTGGTTTTGCTCCGGTTAGTTAGTTCTATTGCGCTTGTTTTATAGGGGTCCATGCGAATGACGGACCCCAAGTCCGACAAAACAGGTGTGTTTCGCCTCACGGAGGCGACTCGATGCGGGACCGAATGCCCTCGTCTCGCCGCACCTTTATTCGTGTTCAGAAACGTCTTTGAACGCTGGCGACGAGCTCCGAACACCGGTGGGGAACCACTGGATCGCATAGCCCGGCGTATGCGGCGTCGCCGCCGTGAAAGCGGACTGCTTATTGGCATCGGGTTGCTGGCCGTCTGCCATTAGGAGGCAAACGGGCGCCGTTCTGCGGTCAGGAGGCAGCGAGCGCCACAGACACGCAAAGTCCGCTCGCAGGACAGTTCCTGGCGGCGCGCGACAGAGGAAGCACGACCCGCGCGCTCCCGTGTGCGCGCGCAGCAGCGGCAGCCGCGCTCCCGCTCACACGAGACGCTCGCTCGAGAGCCGAGGAGATCTGAGAAGAACCTGAGGAGTTCCGAGGAGAACCGGGAGCGCTCGTGAGGGCCATGGTGTGGCGGCGGACGTCGCTCCGCTCCACGGGAGCCGCCGTTAGGAAGGTGCGCGGGGACTTTGGGAGCTTCTTGTCGTGATGCACGGCTATGAACCCAGGTGAGGAGCTTGTGGGACTTCCAGGGCTCGGGGCTGGGGCAGAAATAACGGATGCGAGACGGATGTGGAACCGCTCGCTGCGGACACTGGAGACAAAGCCGCCGGCGCGTTATTGAAGAAACTGAAGTAAATGAAAACTTTGCAGAAAGATGGCAGCAAGCACGGAGGCTTCGCTGATTCAAGTGGGGAACAAGTTTATTCGCTCTAAATTGCAGACGAATTTTTTTAGAATCACAAATAAGGATCGTACGATATGGGATCGCTGTAACACATAACCATAGCATCATAATACGTTGTTATTATTAAAGCCTCCATTATTAGTTAATAACTTAATTCATTGTCACTGCTCTGGTTTTGATGTCACAGTTAAAAAAGTTTCTGTTTACCATGAATCCACTAAATACTTGCAGTTCTGTGAAGAAAAGTCATTTACTGGCAATCAGTAAAAAATAAATATACATTTTTATATTTTTATACTAGCATAGCAGTAAAATAAACATATGTATATCACAGTAACGTGTAATTGTATTCTAACATCCAATGTTAGGCTTCTTTTTCTTTTTTTCTGCTGTTATTATTATTGTTGTTTTTAATGAGAATCATTGTCTGTAACTGTACTTTCTTCCACTACAAATTGTTTGTTCCCCTGAAAGTCTAGTTCAGATATTAGAAAAGTTTTACAGCACTGTTACAAATCAGATTATTTCACAATTTTCCATCTGGTTTCATACTCAAGCAGCATTCATTTGTCCCTTTCTGTCCCATCCTTCCTTGTGTTTTCAGATTCATTTTCTGGGTCCTTGTGGATATCCTTTACTTTTGAACTGTGCCTTGTTTTTGTTGTTCTTTGACAAACTAGTGGACCAACAATGGAGGGACAGATATCGTAGTGCGTTTCTCCTTTGTGAATCACAGGAAGAGTGATAAGAAGGAAGTGCACTGGTGTGGCAAACAGTGGACTCCAAGAGGTTCACAGAGACAAGCGTGCACAGTCTTAATGTCTTTCCCCTGTGCACTTCCTGTGTCTTTCAATCGCAGTCTGTGGAAATAGTTCATTGGTGTTGTGGAAAACAACTTTTGTGCCCCGAGAAGAACCAAATGAGCACAGTTAAACGGGAGATGCGTTGCGATAGGTGCAGAATAACAGGAAGACGCCAGCTGTATTTAAGGTACTTTGATATTGGGAGGGTCCTTTTCAAGAAAAGCATTAGAAACATGTTTTTAATTCAGGAAAACCTATTCACTGTGTGTCATAAACAATAAATAATCATTTGCACTTTTCTGCCCATCCTAAATGAGGAGAGCAGACAAAGTAAGCATTTTCACACTCTTTGCAAGGTAGACCTCAGATACCTTAAAATTCGGTATTCAGAGCCGTTTATCTCCTGTTTATCAGCACAGTGCATTTCAAAATATTTTATATTTCTCACTGTTGGAAGTGCTCTGTAATTAGGAAAGTGAAAACATTTCAGCCAAGGCAATTCAATGAGTCTGGAAGGGCAGGGGCTGAGTGGACACTGTGGGCTCCAAGAACCAAAGACCCCACTTTAGGCCCTGTGGCGTTACTGTGATGTGCCACTTTCAGTCACTGAGGGGCAGGGGGGTGGCACTCATATTCGTTTTGAAATCTATACTTCATGAATACTTTTGTTATATATTTGACCGTTGAAGAATTACTGTGCCATTGTAAAAATTATACTGTACTTGATACTTTGTATATTATACCTTATTTTTGCCAGTACAGAAACCTATGCCTTTTGCCAAACCTATGTACATTGAAAATGAATGAAAATGAAATGGGTAAGAACTAAGTCTTCCACTAATGAATGCATCTGTTTAATTGTTAATGACAACTTTTTTTTTTCAGATTCAGATTTGGAACAAGCCACATCTTATTCCAAAAACTAATATCCTAAGTCATTTGACCATTAATTTGCCTTCATCACTGATGTCTAGACTTCAGTTCTCCTATAAGAGCTCCAGGCCTGCTTTTGCTCCAAAATCCCAGCTGGTGCAGGACCTAAAGGAGGAGGGCTACCTGTCTGGCCCAAACGGACACCTGGGCTCAGAGGGTGAGTGTGAGCCTGAGGAAGATCACCTCATGGCTCTTCCAGAGAAACATCATGACGAAGACGAACAGCTAGTAGACCGTCACTCTGACACTGAGCCACAGGACTCGGATGATTTCCAAACTGACATTAAAGACTTAGCTGAGACTGAGGAAAAGAGGGTGCTGCATGAAGATGGGCTGACAGATTCTGCTGAAGTTGAGGCCACAAATTCAGTTGACACAGTAGAGGTTAGTGATGGGGAATCTTTCCCTGATTCTGTGAACAGTGTTGAAATCAGTGACCTTGGAGGCACGGATGAAAGTGACTCTGAGAGCAGCTGTACTGGCAACTCACTGCCAGTGACAGATGAACCTCTTGAATGCAGCACAGCACCTGGTAACCAAGAAACCAATGAATTACATAAACAGATTGCAAGCTCACTGGAAGAGCAGTACCCATATAAAGAAGGCGATGCTGCTGAAGAAGATGCAGAGGGCCCGGAGGATGCTGATGAGGCATTGTGCACAGAGGATGAGGTAGACCTAGAAAGTGGGATTCTTCAAGAGGGCAGTATCACTGACACTGGTTACGTGCATTGCAAAGAGTTAGCTGTGGAGGACTTGGGTACCTCTGTAGGTGCAAACCAAACCAAAACCCCTTTGTTGTTTGAAGAATGTCCATATGATGTGATAGGTCCTTCATGTGACCCAGATCCTTCACATTCAGGGATCCCTACCATTCCCTCTAGAAATTCCTGCATCTCAGAGGACACCTGGGAGGGTTTTCAGCCTTATTCAGTCATTGAATCTGTGCCAGCGGATGAAGTCGCTATCAATACCACTGGAGATCATCAATGGACTTCAGAAGAACAAGCTGCTATAGGCATATGCAAGTTGGACCCTTGCTATATCTCATCAAATGATGTGGATGAAAGAGAGGATAGCCAAGTTCACCCCAAGCAATGCACTGTTCCGCAACTGTTCACAATGGAATATCTCAGTGGCCAGTGCTTGGAAACGTGTGAGGACAGACCTCAGTCTAAGGATGACGACTATGCGGATATTGAAGATTCTGGTGATTTAGACCACCTTGAATGCCCTTCCTCAGAGGACTATGTGGAAATAGGGGATGATGATGATGATGCAGGTGATGCAGATCACAAGAGAATGCAAAAGGATTCTAATCAGACAGATAAACCTATTCTAAATCACAGAAACTGCCAGCCCCGTTTTAGGTTGTGTGCCATCACAGTACCAGCCGATATCGACCTTAGTGGTACAGAGCACACCAACAGACTTGTGCTTGCTGACACCTCTGATGCCTTAGAAGATGACATTGACGCTGAAGGCCACATTGTGCCTTACTTTGAAGACTCGGATACAGAGAGGGACAATGTCAGTGATGAGCACGTCTATGAGGAAGCTGGGCTGGACTCAGAGGGGGAGAACTTCCATTCTCTGGAGAGGAAAAGTGTTGTGACTCGGTCACGCTCTCTTTCTGGAAAGGTGCCTGGCTATGTGCCTGAGACTGTTCCTGAGGAGCCCAGCATTGAGTGCCAGAATCATGACTACTACACTGTTGCCCTGGATGAAAGCCACAACCCGAGGAGAGATACTGAGGAGATGGACTTAAACCAAATTGCGCCTTCCTTGAAGACCTGGCGGTTTAATTTGTATCCCCGGTCCTTTTCTGTGGAAGGCCGGGACATGCCAACAAGTGTTTACAAAGACAGTGATTGTTCTTTGGGGGAGGAAGGAAGGATGAAAAGAATGGATGACAACCTCTCTTTGCCATTTGTCATCAGTTCATCAGGTAGCTTTTCTCAGAGAAGTCATCAGGCCTCCAGTGGCATGTCCACACCAACTTCTGTGGTTGACATTCCACCACCTTTTGAGCTTGCTTATATCACCAAGAAGCCCATCACCAAAAGCTCTCCATCACTTTTAATTGAGAATGACCTCCCAGAGAAACAAAAGAAGAAAAAATCCTCCTTTAAGCGTTTTCTAGCTCTGAAGTTTAAAAGGAAGAAGGACAGCAAACTCCACTTAGACTTGAACATTCCTCCCTCTCGATCATCCTCGGAGTCCAGCCACCATGGTCCATTTCGGATTATGGACATGGATGGAAGAAGCGTGGGCAGCTCACCACAGTCTTGTGCTCGTTCAGAGAAGCCAAAGCGCTTATCCGATGATTCCATAACGACCTTCCTGTTCTACAATGATGGGCAAACTAGAAAAAGCATGCCCAAGGCCATTGGCAATCGTGTGTCTAGGGTGGAGTCCTTTGAGGACCGGTCAAGACCTCCTTTCATGCCCCTTCCCCTGACCAAGCCGAGATCAATCTCATTCCCCAGTGCAGATACTTCTGACTATGAGAACATCCCTGCCATAAGCTCCGACTATGAGAACATACAGATCCCACCCAGGCGGCCCATTCGAGTCGGCACCTTCACGGACTTCTTCGATGATCCTAGCAGGATGGCATCCAGTGCCAATGAAAATGATGGCTACGTGGACATGAGCAGTTTCACTGGGTTTGACAGCAAAAGTCAAACACCGGACCAGGAATCAGAAAGGTACTGTAAACAACTTTTGCAAAATTTTGAATTTGAAGCTTAAAATGTGAAACTAGATAGTTGGTCTTTGTATGTATGTCTGAGTTGGTGTGTTGAGCATAATCCAGAGATGAACGAAACAAAGTCATGTAAAAATGCTTTATCCACTGTAATAACAGGTCAGAGCTACTTTGATTAGACTGACAACTTAAATGAACTTATTTAAACAAAGGTGAAATTTATACAAAATGACGCATATTTTAAAAAGGAATTGTAAAAAATACAGATAGTTAACTATCAATCCAGATATAAATAAATATTTATTGTGAGGAAGTTTCATGTGCAGTTTTTACTTATACTATAAACTTGAGATGATGCAATCAGACCCCCGATGCTGAGTTAATGTCTGACTTTGCGAGTGACTGATTATTTTGCTTACTTTGGTTCATTTTTGATCAAGTACCTGACCTACTAATCTGTGCATATGACAAAGTCCCTGCTGGTAAATGTTCCTTGCAGTATATGGTAAATATTCTTTGACACCAGACCGGAAAGTTATTCCTGACCTTCGCCCTACTGTCTGAATTACTGTCCAGCCTCAAAAATGTCTTCCAGTTGTGTATTGGCCATCAGTCTGGTCTGTTGCTTTGTAAGGGTATTATCTGAACAACCTGCATCAGTACATTTCTGTGCATTTCTTCCTGGGGTGATGTTTAGGGTGGCCTTGATGTGAGGGTAAGAAGGAAAAGCAGGTGGTGGTGTCATGGCTGGCTGGTTAAGCCCCTCCTGGTAAGGGGCTCGTCTTGCCCCCCATTGTCCACACTTTTCACACTGTATAGTAGCACTTGCTGATGGGAGGAGAAGGTGATTGAGATGCCTGCTGCGGTTACAGTCAGTGAGACTGCGGGGAAGTTTACGGTTAAAGCAGTTCTGCACTTCCTCCCCATCTCAGCTTATTAAATCGTAAGAGGGAGTGAGGGGCACAGAACGACAGAGAGAGCCCAGATTAGGCAGATGCTCCCTGCTGTTGCGCTACTTGTGCGCCTGCCACCTCCTGTACATGCTCGTGGTCTTTTCATTAAAGCAAATTTGTCAAGCTGTACCACATTTGTTGGACTCCATGGAACTGATAATTCACAGTCACTCCTCAAGTGAAGTTTGCCTGCTACAGTGAAATTGCTCAAGTCTAACTGACCATAATATTACCATGCTTGCATAATGGCCATTTGTCTTTGATGGTTGCTTTGTCCCTCCCATCTCCAAATACCATTCCATTGTTCTGGTGAACCCTCTTCTATCCCAGAAATGCCAGATTTCACTGCGCTACCTGTAACCTATCACTATGTCTGTTTTTTCCTCCCAGTTGCCTTTGCTTTCCTCGCCGCAGTACAGCCGCTTTGACCTTTGCTTTATGAAATTTTATTCACCCTCATTATTCACACACCCTCGGCCCACTTCTGTCTAGTCTCTCCTCAAGTTTATGCATTTTCTTGGTCACCAGACCGATGGATTAAACTACATATACATGTGTAGGTACTGAATGCATTCACATAGAATTCTCTCTCAGCTCTTCTGTGTGGATCTGCTTACTGGGAATTAGTGTTTAAAGTGGCGTCAGTGTAATAAAATTAGATTGAATGTGGCTTTGTGTGTTAGAACTGTGCAACACCCAGGCCATTATTGTGGGCAATAATACTGAATGCCAAATATGTACTTTTGTGTCTCAGCAGGTAACAAAATGAGTGTTTCTTTATGTTCCTAAAACTCCTCCAGTAGATTTTCACATGGAAGGAAATGTGTATGTGGTATATTGTATAGGTTGTGCTGCACATTATGTGAATGTTCCAAAAGTGCTTTGCCTGAGAGGACTAGTCTCGATTTTCTCTAACAAGTAAAATTTTATTTGTATTGTGTTTCTTTTGTGTAAAGGTGATATAGCACAGAAAAGAATGCCTAGACCTTAACCGCCATTTGCTGCATTGTTTTGAGGCCTAATGAGGCCTGACTTCTTGTCCTTTAACTGAGTACACCATCACTTGCAAACCTGTGAACCTGCAAACCTGCGGTGCCACGGTACCCGGGCTCTGAGTGGCCCACAGGGGGCTGCAGCTGAAATCTACTCCCATTGCTGGTGTTTGTTTTCAGAGTACAGCTGACATTGCTGCTGTCCTCTAAGGAGCATTTGATTTATCGCCGGTGCGCTCTGAAACCGTGGCTCTTCTAGTCGGCCAGTCGAATCGGAGTGCTGGCTTCATGTGCTGTCTCAGTGTGCTGTGACAAGACCATCCAACCAAATTCCTAGTGGGCTGGCATGCAGATTTTCTGCTCCGAACTTGTACCCTAATTATTCACTTAGTACAGGTATTTCCATATTTTTGCAGTTATTTTGCTGAGTATTCACAAATTAGCTCATCACATGCTGTATAAACACCTATGCAGTATAAATATTACATACAATTATGTGGTGTCTCCTCGCTGATTAAGTGCCTGTTAAGCAAGCACTGTTTGTTGGACTGAAGACCAGCAGCTGCATGGCCTGTTTGGCCTTCTGCTCTAGGGATGTCCTTTTAGAAGCACTTTGCATAGGATTTTCATTTTTATGCATTGCATATGTAATATATAATCAGAAATAATATCAATTCAGAGTGCACGCAGTGTACCGATTATTTATTAGTTAATGTACAGGTAAAAAAAAAATCATCATTTGCATAGCTAACGCTATGTGCAATATTTTGATAGCACTCCCATTCTTCCGTTGCCACTTTGCTGAAATTGAGTGAAAATATTAGGGAAACATTATTGATTTTATGCACATCAAGGTGTATTAAACCAATAAATGTCTTTTTACACCTCACACAGTTTAAAGGTAAGGTTAATGGAAATAAGCCAAATGGAATTAAAAGGTAATTTAACACTCAGTAATCCAAGCACAAGACAGGTATAAGTCAAACAACATCATCCTATGTTTTGGGTTGTGGTGGCTTGTGAATGTAGAATTCCTCTGGTCTTTACCTCATTTACCATAGGTACCATATAGTGCAAGCACAGTTCAATTTTGTTTTTCAAATGCTGTCAGATAACAGTGAACCATTTATAGTCTTAAAGCTTGACGCAGTTACAGTGTGTATTCTTTCTCTATGGAAATATTGTTTGTTGCTCCTATGATGCTGAACATTTTTTGCTGAACATTCTGCGAATTTTACCTACTTTTTAACATAGCTTCCAGCTTGTCCAGATAGCTTTCTGCTGTATGACATTTCTTGAGACAAAAGCAAAGCAAACATTTCCAGTTTACAAGCCAGGCTTACCATTATTTGTCTTTGTGATTTGTGATTTGCAGGAGATTGGTGCTGCTTTCTCTATTCCATTCTCCATCTGCAAACCTCAGACCCTCTCTATGTTTTGCAAACTTCTCGTGAGCGCTTAACCATGATAGTGGCAATACACTGGTACACTATAGATGTGGTCTCTTGTATAATGGCATCCCATCCAGGGTGGACTTTTATAATCCAGTGCCCAGTCAAAATAGGATAGGCACCAGACCATTGTAACCCTGACCAGGAAACAGCAGTTAATGATAATGGATGGATGGAAGTTAACACTTCCTTTTTCTCCATTATAAAACAGCAATAGTGGGAAATTTAGTAGTGCATAAGATGAAGAGTGGCCATCAGCACAGTAGTTTGGTCAACAGTCCCTTCCTGTAGAGCTGTCAAGGAGGCTGGTCAGCAATGCTGTGACTTTCCTGGGGAGTGGTCTTCATCTTTGCAACTTTGAATATCCATGGAGAACAGTCACCAGCAATGCTATGGCTTTTCCTGGTCGAGTTGCAGTTCTGCGACTCAGACCTTCCTTTGAGAACAATCAGAAATGCTGTGGTTTAATCCTTTCCTGAAGAGTGGTCAACAGCACGGAGACCTCTATGGGGATTGTTCATCAGCAGTTTTTTAACTTGAACTTTCCTTGAGGAAAAGTCAACAGCATTGTGGCCTGAACCTTCCCTGGAAAGGGCTCAACAATGCAGTGATTTATCCTTGCCGTGGAAAGCAGTCAGCAGCACTGTGACTTAGAGCATCCCTCTAAACAACACGCTACAGGAGTGCTACAGGTGTGGGCTTCACTAAGACCAGGTTGAAGGGTGTAGGCCACACAGAGCATCAGTTGCACTGAGGTCATTTCCAGGTCTTCCCCAGGGAGGAAGTGTCCTGCTTGGGAGCTTCCACTTTGCTGTTTACAGGAAATGCTGGACAAGAGCCCTGCTATGGTACCATTGGATTTGGGCGTACAAGGCAGAGTTCCCAGACTCCCCTGCGGCTGGGAAAACAAGGCGAGGTGTGGCCATGCTCCAGCCCAATATACACGCACAGGCACATGGATAACACACACGCAAAAGCATTGTCAACAGTCATCTTCAAAACTGCACAAGCTGTTTTTTTACTTCCAAGATTAGACGTCTCTTTGTTTCAAGAGACCACCAGAAAAATACAGATACGTCATGTCTGGCACACGCCCTCTGCAAAGAGAACAGGCAAGTAGTTATTGTTGCGAAAATCACTGAATACAGAGCGAACTGCTGCAGTTCTCTGTCAAGAAACAGTACAGCACAAGAGCTTTTTATATCAAAACCCATTAGGCTGATGATCACATCAACTCAGTTTTGTACTTTGAAGGGGCACAGGTCCATGTGTGAATTGAAACGAGCATATAATCACAGTGAGCAGAATGCAGGTGAGCTTGACTGGATGTTAGCAGTGGGCAGACGCTTAGACTGCACTGGTGAACATAAATGCAAAAACTGGAACAACTGGAATCACTCCATTGACTCACACGGTCTGCCATATGCAAGGTCCCAGTTTTTGTGTGGGTGTAATACAAAGCTGATGCAGAGCAAGAGAATGTGGATGGGTCATGGGGGTCCAGCACAGAGCTGCCCCAGGCCTGTCTGCAGCAGATTTCCACAGGTGCAGCAAAGCAAAACCCACAGAGAAATTTGAGCACATTCTCTGCAAAATTGTCAAAATTGTCTCAGCATTGTAAGTTAGTTAGTGCCTAACAAAGTAAGCAAAGTTACAATTTTTGGACTCAAGACATCTTTATTGTCAGCCTATCCATATACCAGTATACAGTAACGTTGAAATACCGTTTCTCTGGGGCCCATGGTGCTACATTTGGACGGTAAAACAGAACAACATAAAGTGCAGGAAAGGACATCACAGAATACAAAAATACACAAGGCAAGCTTGAGACAGTGGCTTCATTTTTTAATTGATACATTTTTAATTATTTTAATTGGTGAACTGAGAAGATTTACTAAAAAGGATCCTGGTACATTTTTTTTCTGGTTCTATAATTTATTTTATTATTCGTTCTCCTTCACATTTTTTTGGGGCCAGATTGAACGAAGTTTATATCAGAGTAAACGAACCTGTTTGTACTTTGCTTCCACGTAACGGTATTATACCCTGCAGAATTATCTGCTTGAAAAGAATAGTTTAATGCGCAATATTAAGCTTTATTGGATTGCAGATTATAAGCCTCAACAAAACATTGCCAATAGGAACAAATTGCTTTGTTAAAAAAATCATGTTATGTCCTTTGTAATTTTCCATGGTAAATTTAGCTCAAGGTTTTTATCCAAAGTGATGGTGTCAAATTACAAAATTAGAGAACTTTTGGTGTGAGCATTTTACAATTGCCCTACACCTTATTGTGTTTGTGACTTCCACGATGTTACATCCTGTGGTTTTATCATCGGTTGAAGTTGTATTAGAACTGAAAAGATCCTGGGCCATTATTTTACAAATAAGTTGCAAATTGAACATCTAAACAGGTACTGTAGTTTTATACAGACTAGGTATTTAAAAAAGTAAAAACTTCTGAACTCGAAAAAACAAAAAGAATGTCTTTCTCCTAAAGTTAATGCACTTCTTTCTACCTGCTAATGTCTCCTGCATTTTATGACTCTCCAAGAGCTTCAGGTGACCCTGAGCCTTGGGAGTCATTTGCTGAAGCATTTCCATGTTGAAATCACTGGAAAATTCTGCCATTTTATGGCATGTTAATGACTTACATAAGGCTACGATTCTGCATTTGTCTGCTATACAGGGATTTGAAAATGCAGATCCCAAGGAAACCTGACTGTAAGATGACACAAATTCCAATATTAAGCCAAAACTCTTTGTGCATTTCTTAACTATCGCAGCTGAAGGCTACCAACACATCCGCCAGGCCTTCCTCATCAATAACTGCTTGTTCAATGGGATGGTGTGCAACCCATCCTAGCAACACAGGCTGGGTACATCCTTGACAAGATGCCAGTCAACTGTAGGATATTCACTCACACATACAGTACATGAACTGAGGTTAATTCACATTCCATTTGTTACGACCGCTTTGGATAGGCTTGCTACAGTCTAGGGATCAAATATAGCTGTACATAAAATGGGAAAAGGGGAAAGGAGTTTAAAGGGTTTACTGACCAGGAACCAAACCAAGGAATATTGGTGGAAGGGTTTTATTGTGACAAAGGTTAGTGATTTATAATGAATATTTACATAAAAGAGTGATCTGCTCAAAGGTGTCAAAGTGAAAACAAACTAACTATTCTATGATGTGTGAACCAAGGACCAACTAACTATCTGAAGACTGGGAAGAAAAAGTAGCAAAGCCAAAACAAAATCTTCCATGCCTCACTGACAACGCTGATCTAAGCTACCTACCAAAGCACACAAATACAAAATAGCATACCACACTGCATACAAAAACCATACACATGCACACACCAAAGACAACAAATCACTACCCCAAAAGGTATACACAGGAAACATACTAAGTCACAAATCTACTTACAAACACACCAAGTAACACAAACTAGTCAAACACAAGCCAAAACCACTGTAACTGTAACTCTCAGAAATCAGACAGACAGACTGAAGTCTGGGGACTAAACGAAATGGTGGGTTTTTTAAAGTGGTGAACCCTGGCGCTGATTGGCCCAGATGAAGGAAACGATGGCGGGACTGTTGATGATGGAGGTGGCCCGGAAACAATGCCAGACAGCAGACCTGTATAGGGACACAAAAAGTTATCCACCTGAAACACCTGTCTTTGAACTGTAGAAGGAGACTCGTGCAAACATGGAAAGATCACGCAAACTTCACACAGACTCAGCTGGATTCGTACCCACAGGTCAAAAGCTGTGCCCATATACCGCAGCAATATTATGTAAATGTACAAAAAGAAGCAGAAAACCATATTAAAAAGTTAGTGGGTTTATAATATAACCAAGGTTTTGACAGGCTGTTGTGGAAAAAGCCCAGACATTCAATTCTGAGTTCTTCTTGAGCAAGGTGAAAAGTGTAGGTGATGGAGAGCGGGAGAGGGATGGCTTTCCTGGTTCCTGGTACCATGGTGTACATGAGAAACACTGCAGAGATGCCAGGGAGGATGCCAACTGGAAGTCGCAGGGAGATTTGCCGTGTTGTATCTTGTTGAATTTTCCAGCATGTCTCAGAAAGCCGCATCAAGGCTTTGCGGGAAGAGTTTGGTGTGGGGTCCCCCTGCGGACAGCGGGCCCTGCAAAACATGTTGCCTGACTGGGCGCCCTACCCGCATGTTGCCTGACTGGGCGCCCCTTTGACCTCCAGGGCACCAAGGATGTTGGAAATTAGTGAGGCCGTGTGGTGCTTCCCGTGCTTCTCCTGGGGAAGGATTGCCGCTGAAGTCATTAGAGTGAATGGGATGTCACTCAACAAGTAGCCACCAACAGCTCTTGCTTTCCTCTCAGCATGTACACACATTTGTGTCCCTCTTTTTCCAAAATGATGATAAACATGTTTGAGATAAAGACCTCCATTCTTGTTGTGTAAGCCTCTGCAGTGTGGTGTTGTTCAGTGGAGCAGAGGTACAGCAACAAGGTAAAGCCGTTGCATTACAGTAAGCTCTGTAATAAAACACTTTGGACATTTGAATAATATAAAAACAATATGTAAAAACAATATCATGCTCACATTTCATCCTCCTTTAAATGATTGACCATCTTGGAGCCAGGAATAGAAATTCATGGAGTTTGGGTAGTCTGCATGCATTCTGGCCTTACAGTACATGGTGTGTTTATTTAATATTTGAGAACTGATTTTTGTGTGCATGCATGCGTGTGGTGAATGCATCGCCTGTGTTTGTAATGAGAGGTGTTTTTTAAGCCTTTGACCAGTGCTTCTTGGGCTGATCATGTGCTCTCTCCCCCCTGTGGCTGTAGTGCCTACACGGAGCCTTACAAAGTCTGTCCTGCATCGGGGACAGCAGCAAGGGAGACCACGGCTGAGGAGGACCAGGGGCGCACCTCAGAGGAGGAAGATGGGTGTGCAGACCACAGCTTTGACAGACACGTGAGTCAAACCGAGGGAGGCAATATAAAATGCTTAAAATAAGTTGGAATATATTTGTTGTATTTTATTTAGGTGTAACATCAATATTATGCAAAGGCCTGCTGTCCCTTCCACAGGACTGGCCATGATATTTTCAAAAAACCTTGAAACATATGAGGAGAGTGTACTACTTTATAAAATAGAATGTTGATGCTGTGTATTAAAGTGCAGCCAGATTTAAAGACTTGTATCAAAAACCTTTGGGACCATTTTCAGTTCTCTTTGTTCCCTTGCGCTAGTATAACAAGAAAGAATCAATCTTATTTTGACAAGAGGGAATACATTTTTTCCTCACAAGTTGGAAATGTGTACCACATATTCCCCACTCCCTGCTGTACCATACACAAATTTATGCTCACAATTTAATTTTTTATTGCTCTCATTTATGTGACACAGATTGATGGCCGATCCAGAGCGTATTACATTGCGAAGCAGCTGGTGGATTCGGAGAGACTGTGAGTAGCTGTTAGTGCATGTTTCATTACTAAGTATCACTCATACAGTACATAGTATGTACTATACTGTAGAACTACTGTCCATAGATGTTGAATAATTATTTAATTCCAGTAATATAAATATTTAGCTTTTCCTAAAACACACTTAATTTACATTTTTCATTTCTGCATGTAATTTTCAGTACCTGTCTTTAAATGTTTCCTTCTTATTTTGCAGGCACGTAAGAGGACTTAGATTGTTACATGAGGTATGTTTACCCTAAAATATTTACCTTAGGAAATCAAATGCAGATAAAGTACTCCTTTATTTTTGCCTGGTTTTATTGTATTTGCTTTGTGACGTTCTGGAATTGTGTTTCTGCTGTTTGACCTGTTACACGCAATTGATCATACATGCACCACCTTTGTTGATGGACTGCACTTCAACTCCTTCACCCTTGATCGTTGAGTTGGGTAGAAATAGATGGACCTGCTTTAGACACGGCTTTGTCTAAAGTCCACTCTGCTTTATCCGTTTCTCTGAATTATATTATAGTGTTCAGCTGCGTACAAGCATTTATCCATTTGTGCTCATTTTTACCAGCGCAATTAAGGGTAAGCACAATACACAAAGATTCTACAGCAGGAGATGGGATTCAAACCTGGGTCCTTCCTTTAGAGGGTGGCAGCTCTAACCACCATGCCACCAATAAATCATAAAATGAATTACATAGCAGTGAGTGCATTTTTGTCTCCAATACATCACAGGATAGACCAGACAGGATGCCTTTTTGAAATTTATGGAATGGCGTAAAATATCTGTGCTGTTATTGTTCTGATATGACGTGACCTTTTATGATTCAGAGATCTCTATGTTAACTGAGACTGTAGGAAACCCATTGTGCTGTTCTTTCTTGAGCACACATGGGACTGTCTCGCTCTGTGACTCAAAGCCAAAGGAAGACCTAAAGGAAAAAGACATGATGAATCTCCCCTTAATGAGGAAGGTGGGTATTGCTGTCACTGGCTCCCCAAGATTGAGGTGGGCCCCATAGCATTTAGGGCTAGAGAAGCAAGGGAGAGGGGTCTTCATGCTAGCTGAAGTATTATTTCACACACATGAGAAGAGTGTGGTTTTGAGTATTAGGTGCCTTCCATGTTCCAGGTGAGCATGAGTGTGAATCCCAGCTTAGTGCACATGAGCCATGGATGCTGATTGTTGCAGTATTTTTACTTCTTTACTTCATGTCCAGGGGTATGAACAAGCCTGTCTTTCTCAGCCAGCGCTCCTTTCTTACTGCTTGCACTGGCAACACTTCCCTTTAACTGTGTTGCTAAACTCCTCATTACAACTGCTCATTCCTACCCCTCATGTGGGCCCAAATCCAGCAATCCATCCTCTTACTATCCATACTGGAGCACTAAAGCTCAAGCTGTGTTATTAGCCCCCGTTATTCCTCTTCCTCCTTGCTGTTTCACGTTAACTTTGTCTTTTATCTCCAGTGTTTCGTTCTTTTCTTCATTACCTCTCATATGCTTAGATCTGCATAGATTACCTCTCACTGCCAGATCATCTTTTACATCTCTTCAGTTTGTACACTGTAAAACCTCTGCTAACAGTCCATACTCACCAACAATGCATGTTCCATTATCTGAAAATCTTTTTTTTACCACATTTCTGTTTTTTCTAGTTCTTGTCTTATCATTAGGTTAGCGTTAGTCTCTTTGTACTTCTGTCAGATTTTTTTTTCAGCATTGTAATTAACTTTCTTATTTGCAGACATTTCAGTCTGTATGATCTGTGCTTTATTTAATAATGAAGGGGTTATGAGGATATTACAGCCAGTAGACAGAAATGTAATTTTTGTGTGGAATCCAATCGGTAATGTAATGTGTATTAATTAAGTTTTAGTACGAAGGCCTGTACGTAGTTATTGTTAATGAGAAAGCAGTGATTTCTTTGCCATCTTCTTGTACTCTGCTGAGCAGTTTTACGGCTCTTTATTGGTAGTATCGATCTATATTAGCTATTTGTTTAATGAACCCTCGTGTGAGACAGTCAGTGGTCTCCAGCAGTCAGGATGTGAGATTGCCGTTCTGTGTTCTGTGTCACTGATTAATCCATTTTCACTTTTATCCTCTTCTCCATGATTGCATTTATAGTGGCACATTTATGATTTAGCAAATCCTGACCTACCTGATGGTTATTAAATGTGTGTAGACATGCAGTATAATAGGCTGATCGCTAATGCTTGAAGAGGGCCGGTACCTCAGCCATACACACCACAGGCACTTCTGTGTGTTGCTCTTTGGAGAACCAGGACTTAAGTACCCATGAGGCCCTAGTGTACCTTTCTACCCTTTTAATGACAGATTCTCTAGCTCAGCTGCTCTCCCACTAAAAGACTGTAACTGCAGTACATGAACATCACTCACAACAGCCTTAGGGCTCCATTTCACTCCCCAGCGTGCACTAAGTTACACCATAAATCAGCTTATGCACTCCTTTCCTACAGTTTATTCAAAACTCCCAAATTTCCTCTTTACTAAAGAGATACATGTTGTGAGCCTAAGAAATATCTATTAGTGTCTTTTATTATTTCATTTACAATTTCTGTATAAGGACTGGTATACACATCAAAATGCCAATAAGGGAAGTTTCTTTTTAACTTTCTTACACAATTTCTTTCCACTTCAAGCAGCGTTGACCAAATGTGTTAAATAACCTCATCAGGTTTTTTGCTTTTGTGTGCTGAATTATGGGTGGAGCATGATGACAGCACAAGACATAGGAGTCTGGCAAAAAGGTTTGTGACATCACCTCTTGTGTGTTAGCAGCGTGTCGCCCTGCCAGTTCTTGAGGAGACTCTCCTTGTGATCGGTGGAGGAGTAAGAGGCCCCACCCAACAAAAGCATGGCTCACGTTTATCAGTGTTGTTCCAGTGAATTGCACTTCCTTCGAATGCCAAGGCTGCTCCACAAAGATTTGTCACTCGTTCACATCAAGCACACACGGTAGACCTTTGTTTGGGTAACCTTCCCTGCAGGGCCGGTTTAGCCCAGCGCCAGGGTATTGCCCAAATCCAGGACCTGTACGGGAAAAGGTCAAATAAAGGTCAAAGCACTTATCGGAGGTGATGCAAAACTCTGGTTCTTCATGGCAGCATTGTTCTCTTTAAAAATAAGTGTTTGAAAATTCCATACAGTAACAAAAACTTGGCATGAGCACTTTGCCCTGCCCACTGATGTCTAATATTAGAAGGGTTTGCTCACTCAAACAAGAAAGTTTGAAAGTGGGCTTTGCTCTGCATCAAAGTCTCATGACTGTCATTTTAAATTCTTAAACAAACCTACGCTCAGCAGTGGTTTTTACATCAGAATTTGGGTAAAAATCCTGCAGTAAAACAGCACGGTTGTTTTTACTATCTGTTCAGGAAAGGAAGGCTGGACTTTGCGCTACAGCAGCTGTGTTACGATGGCAAGCAATTACCAACAACAGTAAAACTCCAAGGCAGAAACTTAAATGTAGAGAGTACAGAAAAGAAGAGCATACGGGTTCTATAGAAACATGGGCTGTGGGTAGAAGCTGAAGGGGCTTTTTTGAAAGATAAATGGGATGTGGGACAGAAGAGGAAAATGAAGACAAAATACAGAGTGCACAAATCTATCATTCATCTGCATTTAAGGTAGGAAATCATTGGTTAAACTTATTCAAAAGCCTCCAAGCATATCTTTGGGTTGCATGATGGGGGGTGAGGTACCCATTACCACTGTAAGACTTCAGCAGAAGCACTTCATTCTTAGACATTGTGTACATGTCATTGCTCTTCACATTTCCACTGTGTTTTTACATTTCAGTGCGTTCAGCATACTGATATGAGTGTATGAGTGACAGACCTGGGCATCAACAAAGCTTCTGGTATGCTGTACTGGTGTAGAACACAGCTGTTGGAAATGGCCTAGGCTGCTTCTTTAGGCATCTGGGAGGAACAGGGTGAGCTGCATGTCTCATAGGAAGTGATCAACACAAGTACTCCAACTGTAGTCTGTAAAACCTAAATATAAATATCAGATAAGCTCAGACACAATCTCCATTACAGCCATGTATCTCACATGCAGGGTCTGTGTCAGCTTCTGTTTGTAATGTAAGACCTCTCTACAAGACGTAAAAGTGCATTTTTTCCTACTAATACTTTTGAAGGAGTCCTTCCACATCACCTCAGGAAATTCCAGGGTGTGTCTGTCACAGCAGAATGCCAGAGCCCTTTAATATTAACACAGCATTAATACTAATAGTGCTTCTCTTAATTATAGTGCTGGTTGGCTTCAATGCACTGAGAATGCTGTTCTGTTTAATAATGCACAAAAAATGTTGAGGTGATCGTGGAAAAAACTGAATAACCAAGCAGAGAGCTTTTCCTTCTTTATGATGAGCACCACTGTATTATTCATTTGCGTTACCAGCGCCCTTGTCAAGCATAACTTACACCCTGACTTTGCAGAGTATTCATGTGGACCCCTTCTTCCTTAGCAGGTCCACTTGGGACTTCTGAGTCCAGCTTCAGCAGATAGTGTGCACTGGTGAATGAGAACAGAAGTTTATATTTTTGGTGTGTGTATTTGTGGAATCATCCGAGGATTCCAGGTTGCACACACCCTCCGTCCTGTGCACAGCTGAGCGGGTCAGAGCAAAAACACATGAGCCATTGTTCTATTGTTTAACAAGGGATAGCAAAACACAGAGGCTTCCCAAGCTCTGTCCTGAATAGGAAAGCCGGGGGCACCCGACTCTCTGCAGTACACCAAGCTGCCGGGGCTCCCACAAATCTCAGGCATCCAGGCCCACTGCAGAAAAACAAAACTTACTGACAACCTATCAGTGCAATAGCAGGGGGTCTGCTTTCATGAAGCACAGTTTCACCCTTCAGTTCTCCACTGAGGCTTCAAATTCACCCTTTCATGCCGCCTGTCCTTTCCAGAAATACTTGTGCTGCAATGCTTATGCAAACAGAACATTGATTTTGACCCCAAATCCTCCTTGTCGGACAAATGTCAACGTGAAAAAAAAAATGCAAGCAAGCTTAAGCCCGTGGAGTACCTGGAATGATGTGCTGTTTCGGTGATAAATGGTGACTCAGATTAAATCAGAAGACAATGAGCAATCCAAAGTGTTGTGCCAGAATGTTGTAGGATTATCCCTTAATATGTTTGTGTTTGCTTTAAGCAGCCCAAGATTGATCGGGCTCAGAGTGCTGTTCCTGAAGAGACATCCATGTAGAGCAGCTGCATATCTAGCAGAATCTTCTGTGTCTGTAGCACATTTGTAAAGTGAAATGAAACCTATACACCACAGGTGCCATAGTTTGCACATTTTGCTTTCAAACTCTGCGATTGACACTAAGTCCAGTACTTTTGCCACAGTTTACTGCACCACACTACACTACCCAGGTTGTGTAACTACTGTACTCAGGGGCACAAAGCCGGAATGCAAGAACAACACTCAACTCCCTGAGTTCCTGCACAGATAGATGACTGTGGACTACAAAAGTCATTTGTCCACAAACCCTTCTCCACCATGAGGCCATGAAGGTTTCCTGTGCTTGCTTGAGATCCAAATTTGGAGTACTGTCCTGGTTAGCAAGGACACATGTGGATGGCAAATCAGCCATTCTAAAGTGGGAATAATGGGCAGGTAGGGTGTGGGGACCAGAGATGATGCAGAGTAGATGTTTGCTTCACTGGAAAGAGCTGTTCATGTATATCATACGATGCTCCCTCTTTCCTCCTTCACAGGACTTCAGGGCGGCGGTTGGTGAGGCAGACAAGGATGATGGTCAGCCAGCCCTGGGAGAGGAGCGTCTAAGGGAGATCCTGGGCCAACTGCCCGAGGTGTATGAGCTCCACTGCAGCATGGCTGCTGAGCTGGAAGATCGCATAGCACACTGGTAAGAACACAAACATACACACCAAAGATGCAGGCAAACACACGCGGAATCAAGTACGGCACAGCTATAAACACAAACCAACATGCGAACAGGAGCATGCATATGGACATGAACACACTGATTAAATTGAAAATGTTTAATAAAATTTAAAATTATTTTTTTTTCAACAACTAATGATATTAAGGAATAGTATAGCCCAAGCATGGAATCCTTACAGGATTATCCAGCTTTGTAATTGTAAGCTTTTTGCACAATTACTCCAGGAGAATGAATGTAATTTTTATGGCAGTACGGTGCAGAAAAGGCACATCTGTTGGGCAGTTCCAATACATAGTGTATACAGACACTTAGAACTATACCTTGTTACAGTGAACAATATCGAAAACAACAAAAAAATAGTTTAGAACATTTAAATTATCACTTTGCATAACAATTCTGAGGAAACTGACAACAAATTAAATATCATTACCAATTCTGTCATACACACAGAACATCATTTGAAAACTTTCATTTCATCTAAAAATACATTTGTTGAAACTGAAGGAAGAGATAAAGCAAAATAATCCATACAATGTGGCAATTATTTTATTAGGGAGGACAGTCCAAGAATTGCTGATGTCATTCTGTCACGGCGTGCACAATTTGGCATCTTCACAGCCTACGTGAATCAGTACGACCGCAATATGACCCTCCTGGATGACAGCCGCAAGCGGTTCCCTGCCTTTTCCTCCATCGTCCGCCAGTTTGAGGTACACACAGTGGTTATCTTTCAGCATGTGACATTTTACAGAAATTCTTGCAAGTTTTTGTTTTTTATGGATGAAAAACATTCACACACTGCACTCTAAAGTATTGCATCTTTAATGGTGGCTAATGCTGGGATAAGCAGTGTTTCAGTTTTTACAGATTCAGTTCTCGTTAAGCATCTCTGGGCTGCAGTTGAGGAATCAAATGGCAGCTTTCACTCATAAACTCCATTTGACTCAAATCACTGATTCAACAGGCAGAGAGTACAAGTCGATCCAGTATAGTAAATGAATGGATATTTCCCATGGCCAAAATAACATTGACAAGGGCTAATCTTCAGATTGAGCACAGAGTTTGGCATTTGGCATCTGGTTTTTGAAGACCGCTAAGATCAAAATCTTGCCAAGTATGTGCCCACAGTGCATTGTGGGTGCTAGACAATGGGCATGGCACTGTGTTCCTTTGGTTTGCCTATGCAGTAGCCTGCAGTGGGGTGCAAGGGGACCTGCAGAGATCGACTGTAAAAGGTCAGGCACAGTGGAGGCCAAGCTAGAGAAGAAAAAGCTCACAAAGGCTGCGGCAAATGAGTCAAGGTTCATACACCAACAGAGATGAGGGAAACAGAAAATGTCTTTCTTTTAGCCTATACTGCTGATCTGAGATGGGGACTCATGTTAACATATATCATACTACTTTATTTTGTGCTCTGATTCCCTATTTTTTACACTCAGAATGTATACTTTGTTTCTTATAGCGGATTAGCCACTTTCCTTTTTGCTGCAGCAATTATGGTGAATTCTTCAAGTGTACAACAGAAGCCTTCTGCTGGAGATTTGAAGGGCAACATTTTTCATTTCTCTGTATATGCATGACATGAAAGTAACCTGTGTCTAAAATAAGTCAGACATTTGTATTTGTTTGTTGTCTGTCTCTGAAAACACAGGGCATAATTAAGAACTTAGATGTTGTAAGAGCCATTCAGGTGTCCACCTTAATTTTTTGGCAGGATTTTATAGCCTGCTTTCATTGTGGTGAGGGTACTACACGATGGTGTTTGCAGCCACATTCAGGGCAGTATCTGTGCCACAGCACACAGACTTGTTGCAAACAGTCCTTAACTGAAACTGACAATAAAGATTAATAGCACGAAAAAGATCAGTGGCCAACCTTGATGTAGGACGCGATTTATTTATATGTGTATACATATGAATGGCTAATGAGGGTCTGTAAAGGAAGCGGCTCTCTTTCTGAAGCAGGACTTGAATGTGCTAAAATGTGAGATAAGCGGAGCATTGCACTACTCATCAAAACTTGCACATCACCCAGAACTAGATGCCTTTCTTTAATATTCACTTGCCCTCTTCCCTGTAGGTGAGGTCCAATCATGGTCACTGCCTGCTTGCTTGCCGTTCCTTGGGGGCTCAGTCTGTAATGGCACCTGTCAGTGTACCTCCCTTTTATTTTAGGGTTCATGTCAAAATGCCCTGCTATGTGTTATATGAGATTCCCCCGACCCCCAGTAGAATTTCTCACTGTCTTTGGCAGGCTGTATTGCAAAGTGGACTGCAATGAGTAGTCATGCCTGTTCTCCATATCTGGATGGATCATCTACCAAAGTGGTCTGGGGGAAGGAGAGATGTGTGGCAAATGGAGTAGCCCTGAAGATAGCGTTGTGTTTTTTTCATCTAATCTACTTACTCCACACAATACATGCAAGTTGATAAATCACAAGACTCTGTGGGCCAGTAGGATTATGGTGGTAAAAAACTCAGAGACAGTCTGCAGCTGTTCCTGAAAGATCCTTGTTAGTCAGACACACACTGCTCCATTAACAGGACATTTACACTTGTATATTTTCATTTAGCAGATGCTTTTTTCCAAAATAAGGTGCAGCTTAGACAAAATAAAAAAGCGCATTTCTCCAAAAAATGAAGAGATCCAAATACAGATACAAGATTCTGCTAACCATAACACATTACACCAGATATAGAGTGCAAACAAATAGTTTTTGTAATGTAGTGGAGGTTTAAAGAGTCAGCAGGAAACCAGGAGAGATGTGGGTGAAATGAGACTTGAGTGTTTTGAGACATTTTTGAACATTGAGTGGGATTCAGCAGTTCTGAGTGAGAAAGGCTGCTTCTTCCACTACACTGGGTCCAGAACTAAGGGCCTGAAAGCTTTTGACTTTGGACCCCTTGCATGTGAGACCACCAAGTGGCCAGAGGTGGAGGAGTGTAGCAGTCCGGTTGGGTCATAGTGAGTACTCTGGGTCTGTAGATGCTAGAAAGTGAATCCGTTGACTGACTTGTAGACCTTAGCCAGGGTTGAACTACATCTACAGGGAGTCGATGGAGAGAGACGAGCAGAGGAGGTTTGCGGGAATGCTTGGTTGGCCAAACACAACTCATGCAGCAGCATTCTGGATCAGCTGGAGACAAGTAACTTGATTGTCCTCACATATTCACACAAAGGCAGTCCATTCTCCGTAGCGTAATCTGTGCTGTGGTCCCTTTCGAAGCTGCTGAAGAGATGGTGCCAGAGCTGCTGACAAAGATCTCTCTGCTCATTAATATGCATGAGCAGGAAGACTTGGAACGTATTTTGATTCTGAATGATTGGTTGCTACAAGGATCCTACACATATCAATTTTGATTAGAATCTGAAAGAAACACGCGGCTGACAGGCGCACTGTCTTCATGCTCATGAATATTCATAAGCACCTGCCTTGACTGGAATTCCTTAGGTTTTGATGTGAGACACTTTGAATGGCCCCCAAAAATATAGTCAAAGCCAAGCCTCTCAACTCCTAAAGCAATCTGGAATTTTTTTGGAGCCATTAGTGTCTTCCCATTACTACTATGGCTTTTTGTGATTTTCATGCACGAGACACGAAAGAGAAAATGTTGGTATGAGGTTTACATTCAGAACATGAAACAAAACAAAACATTTCAGCATACTTGGAAACTTCTGGTTTTGTGAAATATGTTGGGCAAGGTCCTTGGCAAAGCAATACTCATGAGTCCATTACAGGATAGTCTCACACACATTCACTCACACAGCAACACACTATGGGCAGTTCAGTCCTAAAATGGCCTGATGCTCCAGCCAGGCTGAACCCTGCTTAACCTGATGCTGTCCCTGTCCTTCCAGACTTAGGCTCCAGACCGCTGCTACCCTGCGGTGAAAAGCGGTCTCACTGAGAGTGAGTAGACAAAAATAAGGACAGAGCTGTCACTTCATTTAGTTGAATAAATTGCAAAGGGGCTGTAGGTCAAGCAGTGCCCAGTCCAAATCTGGGTGCACCTCCAACAAAATCTACTCAGCCAAGCACAGTGTTATTGTATGGGATAGTATAGCAATTGGAGCCATGACCTCACAATGCAAGGACCCATGTTTAAATCTCACAATGCAAGGACCCGTGTTTAATACTGAGTATTCACCTTCACCTGCTCTGGTTTAAAAAACATCCCCAGCTGTATAAATGGGTCCGTCAATCCGAGTTCCTTGGTATAGTCTGCCTAACAAGTTGTCTTCAGGAGAAGGTGCCCGCTAAGTAATGCTTAACAATGACCTATGGATAATGAGTGAAGAATGTAGATACTGTGAGTGTTGCTTATTTTTATGGCCCTGAAATGCAACATGTGGTTTATTTCACAGAGCATGTGCGATTTCTGGTGACCATTTTTTTGTATTATTGATGTGCCAGAATGCTCAGTGTTTAAATACATGCTCTGTGTGAGAAAAGACATGCGTAGTGTTTGTGTGTGTGTGTGTGTGTGTGTGTGTCCGTGTCTATGCACCATGTCATTGTGCGCATCCTAACTATATAATGATGTATAGACTTATTGTCCATGGTGTGGGAACAGAAGGTGCTGTATATGAGGTAGGAAAGCAGCAGCATTACCAGCGCTTATTTCACTCCAGATTCGTTGCTGACAGTGATGAAACGTCTGCTTGGCTTGATCGTATCACTTGATGAGATTAACGCCTCCTCCGCCTTCACTCTGTTTACAGTACAACTCAAGCTGTTCCTCCAGATCGTGAGGAGACTTTGTGCACATGTGACTGCGGGTGTGTGTGTTTGTTCAAAAAGCCCCATCCAGGGGAATTATAGGGGAGCAGAATGTCAGGCACTGATCGCATGGTAATGGCACATCAATAGTTTCCTTCCATCATGCAAAATATTATGTATTATATACTGCCCAGCTAGCATCATATGCAATAAAAAGAACATACTTTTTCTGTTTTTGGACCAAGTTCACTTTGCATTTGAGCTCATTAATTTGGGCGCAGTTCCATTAGAACTGACTTGACTGACAAAAACTTTGCAGCCTATCAAATTTGTCACTGTGAATAAAGAGCAGCCTACACATGCACTGCTTCCACAGGGCATAAAAAATACAAACCAAATAGTGCAATGCATGCATAAAAAAAAGTTGCAACAGGATTTTCTGACAGCAACCACACCAGCATTCATTTAAATTCTGCAGCACAGTGATTCCTGGCCTCTGTTAAATATTGTAGTTGCGCATGCAGGTCATGAATATTATAGATTTTTAATCCATTTTTGAACCTCTGGTGATACTAAATTAATTGCTCTTTACTGGTGAAACAGTATAAGTCTGAGGACCCAGTCGTGTGAGGTGCAGATCCAGGCAAAGCTTTGATCTCTGACCCTGATGGCCACTGCTGCTAGGTGTGACATGGTCGGTCGATTTAAGCTTCTTCCAAAAATAAGCAGTGTTGTAAAGCATCTGAATGCTCTAGGCAGCACAGCAGCATCAACACAGTATGCAGCTGTGAAGGAGACACAAGGAGAATCATTGCTCAGTAGGCTGTGCTGTAAACTCCAGCTTCTTGCCTTCTGGATAAACCACTTGCCAGGCGCACAGAGGAGTGCTGTGTGTAGCCACACACCTGCTGCCACACACTTTGAGCTGAAGGTGAAGAACCCACTTGTGTTGCTTGCTCCTTGTTCAGCCAGTCGTCCTGTGTTTCTCTGATGTGCCATCCTAAAGAACATCATCAGTGCAGAGTGCTTTTCGGGAGTCATCAGGTGCTTTCGTGTTTTTCGGGTGCAGCTTTTTTGAATCCTTCATGAGCTGTTCCCCTGGAATATGCCCACAGCACACTGGCTTTGCTGGAGGAAAGCAATAAGAAAGCCTACGTTTCAAATGTGATGCCTGTCTTCTTCTGGTTTTACACTGTCCTCAAAGAATCCTGTAAGTGTTAATCCTCTCTGCTGTGAGGTCTGCTGAATGTGGATGTGTGCCTTTGGCTGAAGATTTCAAGGCCACGGCCACCTTGCAAGATACCAAAGGCCTTGAAGAAGCAGATCCCATCCTCTGCACAGCACTGTCATTACCTTGAAAGCCCCAGGGTATCCCGCTGGAGACGATAGTGGTGAAGGAAATGTGCCGCACACTCCTCTAGCAGCCTTGATTATGAAGAGCTCTAAACTTGATTGAATTAGGACAGTTACAGTGCAATAGGCCGTTTGCGCTGATCCAATTATGTTGCGGTGCAGAACTGCAGATTGGAGCTCGACTCATAGCTCTGGGCTCTGCTGTGACAATATGAATAAGAGCCTGTCAGAGTCAATTAGTTCGTGATTGATTTTTTTCTGCTCCTCGGTGTTTCCGCTCCACGTCTCCTCTCTGAAGTGTGCGTAGGAGTCGCAGTCAAGCAGTCTGCTTCAGTTCATACCTCCCCTACTTTGTGGTCACGTGTGTTTCACCTCTGTGTTTCTTCCCATTCAGTAAAAACATTGTCTCAAGTTTAAACATGATTTTCTAATCAGTTTTCTGTTTCATTTTTGTGTGCCCTACTGGAATAACAAATTGTACACACTTCTATTTGCAAAGTAGCTGGTTCGACAGTTTTATGAACCATAGATAGATAGATAGATAGATAGATGCTGCACTTTGACTGCAGTATTTTACTGTATTTTCATTGTCTGCTTGGTGGATGCTAAGTGTATCTCTGTGTTGTTGTTTGGACCCCTGCAGCACCAGAGCCCCATGGGAGGGAATGTACCAATGAAACACCAGCTCCTGCAGGTTATTGTGCGTGTTCTGCAGTACCGCATGCTGCTCACAGGTATGGAACACAAATCCGTTGATTTTTGCACGTGAGTAAGTGAGTTTGTGTGTGCACACGTGTGTGTTTGTGTGATTACTGGACGAGGCTTGAGAAACAAGTATTGTCATACTGTATACTGTGCTGTGAGGTTGGGGTGTGACATTTTGCCATGCCAAAGCATCAGGTATGGAGAAAGGCGGGGGGGTTGGTAGGATGATATCCCAGCTGAAATAGATATTAAGCAATTATTGTTTTTTTTAATTAATTAGATACTTTTTAATGTTTTAATCTTTTTTTTCAGATTACCTGAACAACCTCTCCCCTGACTCCCAAGAATATGAAAACACCCAAGGTACTATTGTTTGTGTGTACAGTGTCTGTCTATTGGTCTTGTAAGACTGCCCACCTTCTTGTCTGTGACTGATTCTCCAGTATGATGTTTGACTGCCCTTGCTATGAAGGAAGTCTGCTTTTCTGCTGATTTCTGCTTTCCACGTTGTCTCTCTGTCGGCTTTAGAGCCCATTTTCACTTCCATGTACTGATGCAGTCTCTTTCTGATCGATTGCCAGCTGCTTTGGTGATCGTCTCCGATGTGGCAGATCATGCCAACGACAGCCTGAGGCAGGGGGTAAGTTTTGCATTTGACACCATTTATAGGGATCTGTGGGTCAACCTCTTATCACCAGATGGTCATTCTCTTAATCATGAACTGACTGGCCAGTGTGCTTGTGGAAGTAACTTGGTGTTTGGCCTTTAACTGTTTCTATACTGTACACACACACACACACACACACACACACATACACACACACACACACACACACACAAATACAGTTACAATTAAACAAAAATATTCTCACCACACATAATGAAGCAGAATACGTACTGTGCATCCATTTTTGTCTGTGTGTAACCTGACTCAGAGGGAGACTGCTGCTGTGAGATGGGAGGACTGCATGACAGTTTTTCATTAAAGTGCATGAAAAATATTTTATCAACATTTGTCAGTGTCCTTCGGTATCTGAGTGTGTTTCTGAGGGTGATCACACAATGAACAGAGAAATCCCACCTTTCTGAGCCTCCTTACTATCTCACCTCCCTGGCTGCTGATAAGTGCTGTGAGGTCAACAGACCTCTCCAGGTGCTGAATAACAAAGGGTGCAGTGTGAGAGGGAGTAATGTCTGTCCACGGCAGCCCTCACACTGTCACCAGTCCCCACGCACACAGGCTCCCTCTATCTCCAGCCATGATATTCCATCTCCTGAAAAGACCACAGGCACATTTAAACGCTTCTCTTTTTCACTCTTTATCTCCCTTTGCCTCCATTCATTTCAGCCCAGCATGAGCCCAAAATTCAACATTGCTCTGTATACAAAGTATGGAATCAGGAGCAAATAAAACCACTAAAGTAAGACCTAAACATAGAGCAACTAAGCTAAAAAACTAAGCTAAAACTAAGAACACTGAGATAATGGGCTGCATGAAGCAAACAGAATTTGGGTAACGTGTGGTGTGAGATATGGGTGTTTTGGTGTTTTTGACTTTGGCAATAAACAAAGCAGAACATGTAAACATTTTCGTGCTGTAGGAGAACCTGCTGCGCCTGGTCAACATCGAGTACAGCGTTGGAGGCCAGAGAGACCTGGTTCGCCCAGCCAGGGTGAGTGCTGCCCCACACATGCTGACAGCGAGCAGTACTCACGGTCATGGAGATTCTCAGTTTCTCCTGACACCTAGAGGGCTGTGGAGGGCACTATGCCAAAGTTGAGATGGAATAAAAACTATGTGCCATCCTACTTCATGCTCCATAAATAACTCAGTGATTCCCCCCTCCCCTTTGTGCCCTGCAGGTGTTTGTCAAGGAGGGCACCCTCATGAAAGTCTCCAGGAAGAGCAGGCAGCCCCGACACTTGTTTCTGGTAAAAACAGAGTACCACCTTCATGGTACCACTGGAAATGAAGTCCTCTTGCACAAATAAGCTCGGCTTCATGTTGCTTGTTTTTCTTTGCATCATTCAATGAGTTTCATCCGGAGTGCCTGAACTGGTGTCCTATCCATCTACAAAATAATCGTGCAAATAATTTATAGATGCCAAAGTCAAATGCGGCAGTTGCCAAATGTAATATTAGTTGTAATATTATTATAGTTAGTAATATTATTGTCTCATTTTAAGAAAGTGTTTAAGCAGAATAGCAGTGGCACTGGTAGTGCAGAGAGCATCACCTGGACTGGTTGACTGTTGGTTTGAATCCAGCCCAGTCTATGGAGAGTTTCCTCTCATGGTCCAAAAGTATGTGTTTCAGGTCACTGTAAAATGCCCCTAGTGTGTCCCTTCCTGGATGTATTTCCACAATCTGGTGTCCAGTGATTCTGGATTAGACTCTGGATCGTGACTCTGACTGAGATACAGAGGTTAATGATGATGCCAGCCGCCTTGTGCTGCGGTTTTTGCAACATAAGCTGATACTTACGTTTAACAATAGCCAAGAAATATTTGCAGCATGCCTTTGGGTGTATTTTATCACGATCCGTAAAATGCACTGCTGCCACTTGGTTCCAGTGGCAGAGCAGCATTAGATTCTCTCTCGGGTTATTAACTGAAGTTGTTGCATTAAGGCCGATGTAAGAAGAGTGTTATCTCCTTCTGCCCCCAGGCTTGACGCTGATGTACGGTACATGTGCTCCCATCGCGTTTAGCACAGCAGGCATCAGGATGCTTAATGGTGGCTATGGGGTGTTAATAGCCCTGGCATTGTGCGTACACCTTAATTCTGCAGAGCATGACGTGCTGCCTCTGTAAGCAACAACCTCCAGGAACCTAGTGTCAGTGCAGCCCTTCCGTCCCTGCTGACAGCCCCCTTCTCCCCACTGCAGTAAGGTCTGTTTCCATTTCCTGTTGGATGTGGCTACAAATGTGGCCTCTCTTTGCCCTGATCTACCGTAGTGGCCATTGCCATACGTTTTCCAGCAAGCCCCCTTTGAGGTTGCCCTCATGGGCAAGACTGTGTGGTTTTGCAGGGCACAGCAGCAAGATTTGGATACAGGTGGCCCTGTCCTCTGTGCTGGGAGGCAAAGACACCAGCACTCCCCCACCCAGTGCTGTTATTGAAAGCTGTGCTTCCTGCCAGGATGTTTGGTGTGGGTTACTGGATGCTGGCTTCCTGTCCAGGGACTGTACTCACAGCACTGGCAAGGCCACCTTCTCTAGAATGCCGGTATGAACTGGAAACTTCACTCAGAATTCCAGGCCAGACAGCTGAACGTGCAGAGATATTTTTGGTGGAACTCAGGTTATGTAATGTTTCATTTGTTTGTTATTTAACACTTCACTTTGGTCTTTCTTACAGAGAGGTTCCTCGGTAACTGGAAGAAATACACTGGCCTCATTTAAACACAAAACAAAAGATATAGATATTTACACAAAAGATACCAAATGCATTTTACTTAAATGTTTTATGCACAGATAATGTAAAATAGAAAAGAACTAGAAAGCAGAAATGGGTTCATACAAGGCCGACCAGATTCGAGTCGTTGTGCATGACTACTTTGTTTTACACAAAAAAGACACGTAAATATTGTGAATGCTGCTGCAGTTATTGGCAGTTCCGTGTTATGCCAGCTGAATGCATAACAGTTGCTAAAAATATAGCATTTTTTCTTTGGTCATCCTTGAGTTTGAGTGGTGAACAGTGTGCTGGAGGCAGAGGTGGTGTCTCTTGAGTCAGTGTCTGTACAGAAGCACTGCTCCATAAATCAGAGCAGCGCAGAAACCCTCAGTTGGGCCACAGTGTTGCTCTGGTCTGTTCTCACAAGGTCCCAGAGCAGATAACCTGTACAGCCCCTTCATGCACACCTCCCCCGCTCGTCCATCAGCTCAGCTAGAGAAGCCTCTAGGAGGAGCCCAGCACTGAGCTGGCCTGCTATACTCACCCCGCAGGTCCAGCCTTCAGGCCCTGGCCTGGGTTCTGGCTCTCCCCCCCTGCAGAGGCTTGATGAATGCACATTACACCTGTAGTGATGGAGCACTGGAGCTTAAACATGGACAAAAAGTCTGTGGCGAATGCCAGTATCGATCTCATTCCCTGGGATTTTCTCAGAGAAACTGAAAGGAGCAGAAGAATTCCTGGATGCTGGCTGCTGAAGGATGGCTGTTTAGCTCACGCACAGTTGTGTTTGATTATCTCATTTCTTTTGTTGGGGTCTAAACTGTGTTGCTGAAGCACAATGGACTTAAATGTGTGTTTGGGTATTGAGCACAGTACTCTGTAACACAACAAACTGGGAAAAGGAAAGAGAAACGCACATGCCAAAAGGTGCCTATTGTTACATTGGTTCTGTAAAAATGTCTGATTTGTTTTAGAAGAGCATTTCTTTTTTTAGAGTAGAATTACACATTGTTTTCATAATCAAAAACATTTGGTGTTTGAAAGGAACTGTCATGGAAAAGGTGGCAAAACTGTGAAAGAGAAGTGCATCAAAGCCTGTGCAGAAAATGCCAGGGCACACACAGCCCCAGCTCGGCGGTAAAGCAGCATGCACTACTGCTCTGTGGAGAGCAGGACTTTTTACCCCTGTGCTCTTTTCTGATTGTCCCAGTGAAAGACTGAAACTGTAGTACATGGCCATTGTTCATAGCAGCCACACAACCGTAGCACAGCTGTATTACCCAGGGTGCACTGTAAGTCGCCTCACAGGGTGCTTTAGTGACCATGCACTCCCTGTGCTCCTTATGCCTATTATTCGCTGCAGAAATTCAACATTTCCGGTATACTTGGGGGTTCAGACAGCGTGGTCCAACATGGCTCATTGAGTTCCCAGAGAAAAACAGATCCATGAACAACACAGTAAGCTTCGGTGTGTTTGTTCTACAGCTGAGCTCACTCAGTCTTTCCACATGCATTACCTGAGGACACACGCACTGCTTTCCTTTCGCTTTAAAATAAGCTGAGAAATGAGCTGCTAAGGTGTAGATCTGTGCAATAGATCATATGTAATAGTCACAGATGAGTGTGTAGCATGTACAGTAACTGTCCTTACAACTGGGTAGTGGTAAAACTGTAGTCATGTTGGCCTGAGGACTGTCAGCAGAGCTCTTTTAGTCCAACACTGCCACCTTGTGCTGGGGAGGGCGGGTATCGTTGTACAGTTCTGAGTCAAGAAGCAGTCAAGTAATCCCTCTGTCCAAGTCTCTGCTGGTAAAACGAGCCTTTGTGTTCTGGGTCCCACGTGTAGATGAACGACCTGATGCTCTACACCTACCCTCAGCAGGATGGCAAATACAGGCTGAAGAACACGCTCCCTCTAACTGGAATGAGGGTAAACATCTCAGTTCCCTTCAATACCTCCTTCACATGGAATATTTTAAGTGTAATAAACCTGAAATTAAGTAAAATGCTGCTTTTCATCAGTAGAAGACAGAAGAAAGGATACAGAAAATTTGCTTACCAGTAGCTCATATCTGTGAGTTGAACCGATATGCAGCTTCTTCCGCTGTTTTATTACCTTTATTCTGTCTCACTTCCATCAGGTAAGCAAACCTGTCTTAGAGGACGTGCAAAACGCGCTGAAGATCGAGGTTGCTGACATCTCCATCACCCTGTCAGCCAGGTGTGTGACCCTCTTGCCTTTTGATTTACTCACCCGAGTCTGTGCCAACATGAGAAATGATGTGCAAAATGTTCTCCGTCTTTGCTCTGTCACTTGTAGCTCCTGCGGGGAGAGAGAGGACTGGTTCCACACACTGAGTCGCACCGTGGCAGAGCATGCCAGAGAGATGGGAGCCTTCGGCGGCTCCAGCTGTGAGGTGAGCAACAAGAGGAAGAGGGCAGCAGGGACAACACTTTGATCAGGTTTAGTAATAGCGCAAGACAAGTATGTGTGTAACACCAGAGTAAGAACATGGTTCAGTGTTAAAGGGAACATCTCCCTGTCCAGGCCAGAGAGAAGCTGTGGGTATCCCTGGGGGAGAAGGCACCCACCCTGGTTCCCATGTCAAATGTGACCATGTGCATGAGCTGCGCCACCGAATTCTCCATTACACTCCGGCGCCACCACTGCCAAGCTTGTGGCAAGGTGCGTTGGGCTTCACACTGCACTCTTGTTGGCTGTCCTCTACAGTGCAGCCCTACCTGATGGCCAAAGAGGGCCTCTGTTAAACTATCCGTCCCACATCTCCACAGGCTGTCTGCAGGTCCTGTGCCAGGAACAAGTACCCACTGAAATACCTCAGGGACAGGGTGGGCAAAGTGTGTGACCACTGCTACGCTGAGCTGAAGAAACGAGGTGGGTACTTGTTCAACTCCTTTTCTTCACATCAAAGTCCCACACAGCCCCTCCCTGATACAGGGGATTGTGGGTCAGTCTAAAATGTCTCACTGGTCACCTACAGATGACGGCGCTGATAGAAGAAGTGTCAGTCCTCAGCCCTTTAGGTCCAGCCGCCCCCTGTCTGCCGTCTTTCAGAACATCTACCCACCCAGTCTGTGGAGGACCAGAAGGAGCACCCCCAATCTGAGCCAGGTGATCAAAGGACTCGATCAGGCAGAGGACAGGGGTGACGAATGAACCTCCACAGTGCTTGTGTTTCCTTTAATCCGCTGGCTGTGCGCAGCTTGCCATGTAGTTACTTATTTCTGTTGTTAGTAGCATTCACACCAAAACAGTCCCTCTGTTTTTACTGTGAGGAAAAGCTGCAGCAGGTGGAACAGTGGTTCTAGGCGCAGGGGACACTGGAGGGTTCAAATTCCATCTCTTGCTATTGAATTCTGCATCATAGTGCTTTGCCCTGAACTGCTGCAACAAAAATGAGCCAGGTGTGCAAATGAGTAAATCACCATAAGTCGCAGCTTTGAATACTGTGCCAGTTACACGGATCCTGTAGAGAAGTGGAAATGTGAGTGGGTTATGTGTACAGGAGAAGATTATCCAAAGCACTTTGTTAGCATCACTATGAGAGTACTGTCCAGGGAGGCCCAGCTCCCTGGCATCTCTGAGCGCCACTGATTCATCGGCAGGTGTCGGGGTCGACCGAGGGCTCCACCATGAGTGGCAGTTTGCAGAGACGCAAGCGGAGCAAGAGGAACTGGAAGAAGCTGTGGTTCCTCATCAAAGACAAGGTGCTCTACACCTTCTCAACACGAGAGGTGAGGGGGCATGAGGTCTCCCCCCCAGCAGCGCCCTCTAGCTCACATTCATCCTTCACAGTGCACTTTTTCTGTGGCTCCTGACTCTTGTCATCACACAAAATTTTGTGTTTTGTTGCTTTCAGCATTGAGTTTGTTTAGCAGAGCAGTGACTTTGGCATGAACCAACCAGAACCAACACTTATGTATGACCTGTGTGCACGTATATTTTTTTTACAGGCGTCTCTCTCCTCTGTCCCTGTCTCTCACTTTCTCCCCTTCCTCCAGGACAAGGTGGCCTCAGAGAGCCTTCCCCTAAGGGGCTTTACTGTGAAATTGCCTGAGAAACCAGAGGGCGACGCAACAAACATTTTCCAGCTGTACCATAAGAAGACCCTGTACTACACGTTCAGAGCAGAGGACACCCACACTGCACGCAGGTTGGTCACCCTCACTATGACTACAGAGGGGAGATGGCTGGCATTGTCGGCACTCACACTCATGCCTTCATCTGGAGCTCAGTAGTTCTCTTCTGCTGGCCTGTCACTGGGGACTAACAGTGAAGGTGGACCAGAAGGCAGACCAGAAGAACCTGTTAAATGTTTTTGATTGTCCTGTCCTTGTTTATCTGGTGGCACTGTGGTGCACTGGGCAGTGCTAGAACCCCACAATGCCTGGTCTATGTGGTTTGACGCTGGTTTGATCCCTGTACAATCTGTGTGGAGACTGTACATTCTCCTCGTGTCTGTGTGGTTTCCTCCAGGTGCTCTGGTTTCCTCCCACACTCCAAGCACATGTATTTCAGGTGGTTGAATGACTGCAGGTAGTTTAGCACAGCGTGTGTAGCATGGTGAATCACACTGGCTACTGTACAGGTGTGGGCTGAATGCTAGTTTTCAGTCACTGTACGTTACTTTGGAGAAAATCGTATCTTGGGTAAATAATGTAAATGTTTGGCATTTGCTGCTCTAATGTCCTGCTCTTGTTTGTCCCTGTTGTGCAGGTGGTTCAGTGCCATGGAAGAGGCCACTGTCTTATAGCCTCTGCCAGTGTCCCCGGTCCCTCCCACACTGAGCCTGAAGCCACCCACCATGACTGCATTCCCCTCCCCCAGTCCCTCCAGTCCCACCGGTTAACAAGCAGGCTGCCATTAGGCCTTAGATCTACCCTGACCAGCTGTTTGACACAGATACGACGCCTTTGCGCACGGACACAGGCCATGAAAGGGAAGCTGTGAGGAGCAAAGGAACCCCCTCTGGACTGTAGGAGACCCCTGTGCCTCCTGCCTTCAGTTCAGTGGCTTCAAGGCAGATCAGTGGCACCAAAACATCTTTGAGGCTCACACAGCTGTCTTGTGGGCCTGTGTTTTTCCTTTCATTTTTTTCAGCACTGTTATCTCTGCAGAAGGGCTATGGCGCAAGCAGAATGCTTGCTAAAAACTCACAGATTGTACATATCTCTTGATCAGATTTTGGCTGTAAGCTTGGTATCCCGGGCCACTGTTTGTGGGTCTTCGGCCCAGAATTGGGTCCTTTTCCGCCTGCAGTGTTTGTGCTTTAGTTGTGCTTGGTGTGTTTGGTGTTAAATATGGCGGGGCAAGATGGTGCTTATTTTCATGGAGCTTTGCTGTTTTGGGAAGCACAGCCACGGTGGCTTATTTACTTGTACAGGAGCTGGCAGCTGCTCTCCGTCCATCAGGTCAGCAACATTACCCACCTCACCGGCTTCGACAGTCAGAATGTAATGTGGCTGTAACACACACTGCATAACTGAATAACTACTCCACACATACACACACACACACACACACACAGACACACACACTCTGACTCCATGACTGATAAGCGACCAAAACAACGATTGCCAGCTGTGGGAGAAATGCAACATGTTACCACGGTACTAAAAACGTGGTTGTTTACCTGTTTCCTTAGTCTGTTGCACCCACACAGCCCTCCTTTGTCTACGTTGTCTTACCCTTTGACCCCAGGATTCTACCCTGTCCTCGCATGTCACCGTGGCCAACAGCAGCTCTGGCATCTTCTGTCCCAACTGGACTCCTCACCTGTCTCCTTCTCTTTGTTGTGCTTCTCCTCCTGCTTCTTCCACCCCTTTCACAGTTCTTGGTCCAGCTGTTTTTCTATTGCTTTTCATTACTCAACAATCAGCTTCATCCAAAATCCCCACTTCAGAGAGAAAACTATGCCTCCGGCCCCGGTTGCCACACCGACGTTCATCCCAAGCGGCTGGGGGTTTTACTGTGATCCTGTGGACTTGGCAACATTTATTTACCCCGGAGCAGCCATGTTTACACAGCGACTGTATGGCCCTGCAACCGGAAGGACTGCAGCTGTGAGGCACGAGGCCAAACGCAAGACAAATTAAAAAACCAGATTTTAATGCACTGAAAACTGTCCAAAAGAAGACATTTAATGTCAAAGTATCAATGTATTTCTACAAAGAGGAAGACCTCATTTGCCTGCCTTTTTAATGTAAGATTTCTAAGTGAATGGGGACGAAGACAGTGAACACTTCTCTTTGGCGCTTCTTCAAGGGTGGTGTATGACGCAGTTGGTGGACACTCTAGAAAATGGCCAAGGCTGCGGTTATTTTTCCACATAAAGGAGCCACAGAAACGGAACAACAAAGGAGAAAACTGTGGCCAAGTGAAGCTGCAGTATTTTCCAGCACTGCACAGTCAGAAAGAATTAAGTGAACTAAAGCAAATGTCTTCACCAACAAGGCTGCTGTTTCATTGTTTCTCTGTTGAAGCTCACAGTTTATTTGTCTTATTTAAATGAGTACAGGGCTTGGGCATGGGTGGCTTTGTCTTCAAGTCCGTGAATAAAAGCTAGCAGTTAAAATAATCTCTCTGTGATGTCTTAAAGAACAGCAAATGTTGGATGTAAAAGTGCTGAATGTCGCAGTGAGTGACCGGTGCCAGTAGGCATGCCTTTGTGTATTGAAATCTGCTTCCGCTTTCCCTGCAGGGTTCACACTAAGCTCTTTTCACACTTTTCTACGTGTTTTTACACCCAATATGAGGCCCGGGGGGGCTTCTTACGCTTTGAGCTTCCTGTTGCTGCCCAATGCGTCACTGTGTTCTACAGCTCGGGCAGTCAAAATCATATTTTTGAATCTTGCACAAAGTGCCAAAAGGCTGAGGGGTTCGTATGCACAGTACACAGTGATGGGAAGTGAATGCGACATTGATGTGCAGAATCAGATTCACTGGGAACCTGGCTTGGTCTTTTTAGTTGCATTTTTGCTTTTATTATTATTATTACTTTATTTTTTATTTACTTCTTCAGTTGTGTATCTTGAATTGTAAATATATACATATAAATAAAAAGGATCATTCTTTTGCTTTATTTGCACTCAAAAGAGAATGTAATTTTTAACACTGGAGCCTCAGTCCGTGGTGTCCTTAGCAGCGATTCTCTCGTCATGGAGTTTTTACAAAGAAACAAGTGGTGCCATAAAAGTCTGTAAAATCAGAAATTGTTTTACATTGTATGGGGAAATAAAGTAAAAGAAACTTGTTAAAAAAATTCCTTTGGCTGTATTCTGCTGCCACACAGTTCCAATGTTTGCAAAGTATGGAAGAGACAAAGCGCTGAGCGCTTAATAGTGCTAATGCTGCAGCTACAAAACCTCCTGGTGGCAGCTCTCTAGTAAAAGTGCAATGGCGAGTGGAACGTTCTGGCTTTGGGAGATCAATGTTCAACACAATTCGGTCCGATAAAAAATAGCTTGTATTAATGTGAGCAGAACTGAATTCCATTCCGTGCAACAGCGTGGCCGCAAGCAACACGATCCGTGCCTTGCTTACAAACCGATCAAAGTGCCGTTGCGTAGTTACTGAGTTTCTCAGCAAATCAGCAGCTAAAATTTGCCAAATATGCTGAGAACTGAGTTTGTTCCTTTACGTTACTTCATGCAAAATACAACAGGCAACTGTAAAGTATAAAACACTTTTGCTCATCTCAGCAAACCCTGAAAACTACAGCCATAACAGCAGCACACGCTCATATTACAGCAAAGCCGGATAAATATTGAAAACTTTGTGCTTCTCCCTTTCAGGCGTTACCTCCCGGTCTCCTGCTGTCTACCTAGCAGTCGGTGCTTCTTTCAGTCCCGCAGGCAGTGTGGCTGCTTGAAGCTGCTGATGGTTGCGTGTTCGCATCCCACCTTGGGCTGTGGTCCCCAGATCAGGACGTTTACTCTGTGGTCATGTCGCTCAATGTTGATCATTGTGAGTTGCCTTTGGGGAAAACCATGAATGTATTAGTGCAACAGTTTAAGGCTTCTCGCTTTAAAATGCATCAAACAGGGTGCAGACCTTCTTTTGGGGCATTCAGCTTTTTGTCCACCTTCCTTCCGGCCTGCTCTGCCCACACCCTTCAGGAATGCCTGTCATCGTGTTCCCATCTTAATGTTGCACCTGGAGAAGTAAGACATGGTGCCTGGACTGCATGTCCACAACAGTTTGCAGTTGGTGTGAATCTTGGCAGAACCCAGGCAACGTGACTACAATGTAAAGTATGAAATATGGCTGTTTGCACCAACCCATAGACACTCCAGTTTCGTATTGAAGTACCAGGGCTGGCCTGTTTATCTCAACCCCTTGGTGTTTACGAGAAAGAGTTCAACAGTTAAACAAGGGAATCCAAGCCCAAAATCAAAGGCCTTGAGGAACTGCAATGGCACCAGAGTTTGGCGCTGGCTGTACGCTGAGGAGGACGTCTTATCCAGGTCAGTCATAGAAAGAGAGAGAGAGGATTGGGTAGGTGGAGCTGCTCCATTTCCCGACATCCCCAGGGTTTTATTGACCCAGTCTGCAGAGTGATCCAATGGCAGAAGCATGACTAAAAGTTTGTTTTCTTCCAAAGTACCTGAAGGTTACAAACACCTTGTTCCTTTTATAAGCCGGGCACCTTTCCCTCTCCCGCTGCTGGGAGACACGAGGGCTCTTGATCGGATTGACCCGCGGTGCTGTGGAAGAGTGGGCTGGAGGACAGAAGGCAGGTTCACACGTGCAGCCTCATGCAGGCAGGTAAACTGACACAGGTGCGGACTGAAAAATTACACAAGCTATTAATGTGGCTGAGCAGCTCAACACCTGAGGAATTAAAGGTAATGCGAGGGGGTGTTCACCCCTTGAAAGAGAGTCATCGCTTTACATCGCACCCTGGTTCTGCTCAAGAACTGGAGCCCACACACAGCAGTCGACACAGGAGCTACATTACAGCAAATATGAGAGCCCCATGCTCGTAGCCCCGGGTGGGGGCACAGCTGCTCAAGCAACTAAAGGTTAAAATTGTCACTAACATTGAAAGAAGCTGAACGGCAGAAAAATGACCACTGTCCTGGGTTTATGAAAATGTACGGGTTGTAGCGGCCGTGTTACACTCGGAGGACCTGGGTTCGAATTTCTCCTCTTGCCCTCGTTCCCTGAATTGGACCAGAAAAAGTGAGCTGGCTGCATTACACCAAGTGGCCTGACTGCCAGCCGCTGTGCAGAACAGCACCAGCAAATGGAATTGCAGCCCTTTCCTCAGCTTAAAAGCAGAAGGATGGCCACATTAATACTGCATACGTAAGGGGACAAAGTTCTCCACTTTGCTACGTCTTCTTGCTTTCCTTTGAAAGATGTTTTGTAGAGTCATTCTTGAGAAGAACAAGGCATCTGCTGGAAACAACTTTTGGGGGAACTGAACGGCAAACAAACTCTGCACAGGTTGAGCGGCACCATTGTGCTGTACCTACTGTATAACAGGGTGACGTTGACAACCCTTTCTACTGTGCCTTTGCTATGAAGTGGCCAGTGACACACCATGTAGGTGCCAAGATGTTCACTGCGGGCTCCTCTACTTGCTGCCTGCTTGTCTCATTCTCATTGCCCTGTGCTCTCGTCCATTATCTTAAGCTAAATTTCCCCAAGACCAGAGGCCCCAACCTGCCCTGCACAATTTAAAAGCACTAAAAGAATAGAACATAAGCACATCTGATGGCCTCCTATTACAGTTTCCAGCTCTGTCATTTTGGGCTTTGTGCTCACCGCTCCTTCTTCTTTTCACAGATCCACCTACAGCATCTTCTCTGCCTTCAAGGGTGAGGTTTCTGCTTCATGCACGAACTGGATGGCAATGGTAAGCAGCGCTCACGAGCAAGAGAATGCAGGAAAGGCTGTGGCCGAGGCTGCAGCGGGAGCCCAGGTGAACAGGAGCACTTCCCGCCACACCGCATGTGCCTGTGCGTCCTCAAAGTGCTGCCGACCCTCACTTGCACGCCAGTGTAAGCTGGTGCCCTGGGACTCAAGTTCCAGTGCAACTTCTCTCTCTCCAAGTTCTCCTGCTTAGATCAGTCCGCTACCTTATTCATTTTATGCTGTCATGCCGGTGCAGCGTGCTGTGCAGTGGACAGGAAATTAATGGAAAAATTTTCCCCTTTTGAATAAGTCCCTTCATGCATCTTTAAACGCATTGGGCATTCATACAAAGCACCAGCTGAGGGGCAACAGGTGCTGGAGTGGTTAGAGCAGCAGCCTTTGGATCCAAGCCCACCTCCTGGTATAGTACCCTTACGCAAAGCACTTGATACAGTAATAGTGATACAGTAAAAGTTACCCTGGCTGTGTAGATGACGCTTTGGAGAGAGGACCAACTGAATGAGTAAATGTACACTTCAAAATCTGCTGTAGCTCGATGGGAAGCAGATGAACATGGAAATGGAGACAGCAGTGAAGCACAGGAGTGGAGTGCGAAACTGCAGGGGGCTGCTGGGAGATCAGGGACATAGCCACAGAGAACGTTTGTGTCCTTCTTGGGCTCTGTTTCGCTTCCTTCTCCCCCACACTTCCCATCATTCATCGTACCATGTGGGTGTGACACGTCCTCGGCGCCTCAGAGCTGCAGAGCCGCAGACACGGAATCACACAAGCGGTCAATCACACCGCAACCCAGATTGCCTATGATCGGCACATTGCAGCCTTTTGGCTTTGGCTGTGCTGCCTGTGTCGAGTGGAAAATTCGAGACTGTTGGTGCAAACAAACCAAAGTCCTCAGCTGGAACAAAGTGACTTGATGTCTGCGAGCTGCATGTGTTTCCATCTCTTCTCACCTTTCCATGAGACTTGAGCACTGATATTCAGGCGTGGATCTAAAACTCATGGATGTTAGGAAATGCTGACCACTCATTTCCATGATCCTGCCAGCTGCTGCTATGCGTGTTATTCTGCATGTGTGCAGACCGCCACACCCCACAGGAAGCCGAGAACCCCTTGCGCAGTCTCGAGCAGCACGATTTCACATGGGGTTCAGTGGAGAAAGTGAAGCTTCTGCCTCATTTCCACTGTCAGAGCAGACCTTTAACCCATAATTTCTCTATTCGTGTCCAAGTCAACTGGAGGCCATTAGCCTAAGAAAGCAAAGCATTGACTGGGTTTGCTGGCCTCTGCCTGTGTAGAAGCTCGTGCCTCAGCCTGCTGGTTAACAACCTGCACTTCTTGGCTCATGCTCACGTGAAGATCTGCACTGTGGTGAAGGGTCCATCAGCTCCGTCAGACTCGTTCTCAGTAGGCCTTCCGCTACAGGAGCTCCTTCTGCTTCTAGTCACTGAAAATAATGTCCATCCCACCCCAGCACATGAAACCAAGGGCAGTCTACCGCACCAAAAGTCCAAACTGTAGCAAAAGAGCGGAGAATATTTACAGGCCTTAGATATTCTCTTTAATCCAGGAATGGAACTGGGACATCAAATGTGAGTTAAAAAGGGTGCTGAATGAATCACATCGCAGCAGCACTTCCAGGCTTGTGTATGTGTGTGTATGTGTGTGTGTGTGTGTGTGTGTGTGTGTGTGTGTGTGTGTGTGTGTGGATAGAAGGAGTGGCAAGGAAAAGAAAAACAAAGAGACTGTCAGAGGGAGGAGGGGAAATGATGGCAGCGACTTGGTGGAAAAAGACGGTGACGGAGAGACGTGAGAAGTAAAGGGGGAGGGGGGACGCGAGGGAAGTGATAACATGCACCATTTTTTACTTTTTTACTACATTCATGAAAAGGACTGGGTCACAGCAACATGGCAACAGCAGCAGCACAGACAAACTGCAAACATGTTCACAGTGATAAAACAAGGCCAAAAGTGAGGGCTGCAGCATTTCACGGGTTTGTTGAAGGAACAAGTGACAAGTTCTAGAAAAAGTCCGGACCATCCAGAACCTCTCTGAATTGCCATGGAAAACAAATGTAAATGTGATTCAAGTGGGAGAAAATTAAACAAACACATGTACGCACACAAGTTTATTCCTGTGGCCCAGTGAGGAAGAATCTAAGTGTTTGACCTTCCACAGCATCCTGTCCATCCTGGTCAAGGCTTAGGAGTTATATACGTCCTCAGAACTGGACTTGCGCTATTCGGATTCAAAACCAAACACAGACCATAAGTGGCTCCCTAACTATAGTAAAAAGTAGGGTTAAGTTCCCACTGGCCAGCCACAGGCTTGGGCTTCCACTCCAGCATCCCTTCACTCCGCTAATGTTTACACAGCAGTTGAGGCAACCATGTTGGAAAGCATTAGATAAAAATAAACTGAAATGGCCCAGATGAGACCAGAAACTACCAGCAACCAAGACCTCACACCTACATTTATCTGTCCTGCCAGCCTTACAGAGAGAGAGGTGGAGCCACCCGTGAGTCACCATTGCCGTCACACAACCATGTTGCCTGATGCGCCCCACTGCTGGGGATTTTGGGAGCAGAGCATTGATGGCATCCCAGAAGCAGTTTGGATCGGGGCCTCAGCAGCTGCAGTGCTCTGGTTGGGCTCCATGAGAAGGAGGATGAAGAGAAAGAGGAGGGGGCATTCAGACTGTCGTCACAGTTTCCCACTCTCCTCAGCCTGGGCCAAGCGCCACCACTTTTCCTGGCAGAGCAGTTCCATGCCAGGTTTTAAATTTTCTCATTTGGTTGCCTAAAACCATTAACTGGCATCGTGGTTAACAAGACAGAGGAAAAACAAGTATTAAAGTAAATTGCTGATTGAAATTATTTTAAGCCCTGCTTTCTAACCAAAACAAAACAAATTAATTTTGAGCACAACTCATGTTGAGCTGTGCGTATTTGGCCTTTGGTAAATTTAAAGACAGAGGTTTTAAGCCCTCGCCCTTCTTTATTTAGGAGATACCATTTTCATGCTGTGAATCAGAAGGAAAGGTGCGAGAATTAAGAGTAGAGAACTTCCTACAGAAGTGAACTATAAAGGCAGAGAAATGCATAAATTTGGGGAAAGAAGACGCAAACCTGTGAGGGAGCCCACAGAGGTCGGTGGCTCAAAGTGGAAGAGAGGCGCACCAATCAACAGTATCAGGAGCCCCACATAAAAGTGGCCTGTAAGGCAGTTATTTGGCCAAAATTCAGTATTGTGTGTGAAGGGAACATAAGACTGCTCACACCTCTAGGAACACCATCCCTACAGCGAAGCATGGTGGTGGCAGCATACTGCTGTGGGGAAGCTTTTCATCAGCAGGAACTGAACAGCTTTTAAAATCTAAAGAGGAAGAATGGATGCAGCAGAGCCTGCTTCAGGTTTCCCAATATGGCATCTGCAGAGGGGGCATAAGAAAGTCCCTGTCTGGTTAGCTCAGTTGGTAGAACATGTGATTCATAATCTCAGGGTTGTAGGTTCAAGCCCCACATTGGGTGTTAATGCAAATCCAGCCACAAGGGAGTGCACCTCTATGCTGGTCCCAAGCCTGGACAAAATGGAGGGTTGCATCTGGTGTTTTAAAAAAAAAAAAAAAAAAAAAAAAGAAGTTCTGCCAAAACCAAATATATATATGCCGATCTGCTGTGGCAGCTGAAAGTTGGTTTAGAAGTGGAGCAGAGAAGAATGCAGCAGTCACACCTTTCAGGTGTTGCAGCATTTTTTCCATACTCCACGCATTCCCGCACCATCTTCTCACGCAACACCACGTTCCCCATCATGCAGCATGGGCTTGAATGTGGAAACTGTCCCGGCGGGGACACGTCTGTGTCACAGGACCTTTGTGATTATGCCATTGCGAGGTCACATGAGGGAGAGGTGACAGCAGGGCTGAAGATAGGCAGCATCACTAAACCGTCCCCAGTGTAGTGACCCTGAGCAAATGCCCCCAGTCCACCTCTTCTGACGCAAAACCAGTCAGACATCACTGCTTGACCCTCCATACAATGTTTTACCTTCAAAGTTTTACCTCATTTTCTGTCTCATTGACACAGAATGTTTAAACAGCCCAGAGCTGCTGTCAATCGGCAATGGAGAATCAGCGCTCAGGAGACCGGGGAACAGCAGCTCTGCGTGTGTATGAGTCCGTCTGTCTGTCTGTCCTGCATTTTGACGAGCTTCATGACGTCACAAATCATAATAATCATGCAAATCTCCACATTTAAAAGAGACTCTAAACGACTTTAAACGACAAAGTGACACAAAGCGGCACCAAACAGTGCGCTGGGGTCGGAGTCCGAAAGTAAAATACTAGCGATATCTTAAAAAGAAGAACGGACAAACTATCATTTTGACAGCACAAGCGGAGCAGGAACGAAACGTGAGGGCTTTTTTTCCATTTGAGGGGAGGGGACAGGTCCTGGGAGCTGCTCGTCAGTGTCATAAGCTGGTACGGTGCGCAAGTGTAAAACAAGGTAAAATCAGTTACTGCGTCTAGAAGCGTGCCAGCTGAATGAAGTCTACTGACCCACGTCCACGGCTGTCCAAAACTGGACTGGAGAAACCCCCGAAGACCCCGAAGGCGTCTCGCGCCTCCACATTCACGGCGGCCAGCCGCGGGTCTGCGTGTGCGCGCGCGCGGCGCCCGCACCTGGGTGACGTCACGGTTGTCGCGAGCGGCAAAAAGCGGCGACTTGGCGACACTTGGGCAGACACGCGAGCGGTGACAGGAGCGCAGAGGACAGCGGGCGTCGCCTTCTGAGCGGTGAGTTTGGACGCAATAAAAACGAACGAACGTCTCCGAAAGGGACGGACAGAGCGAGCGGGGTTCTGGAGCTGCGACGGGACTGAAGTGACCCTGAGGCGGAGTTGTGTCACGCTGCGAGAGGGGGTAAAAAGGAGGAATTATTTCCCTTCTTCGCCGCATCTGCTCGACAAGCACAAATTACAGATGAATTCAAGGGAAACTGAAGGGTGCAGTCCGGTTGTATTCGTACTTTCTGGGAAGGGCAAGTTTGTGATGGGGACACACGGAGCGGAGCAGAAGTTGCGCTGTTACCGTTGTTCTGGTCCATATTTGCACATTTACTTTACACACCGGTGGGCATCCGGCGTGCCACGGGATCTGTTGCTGCTTCACCGAGGGGCAGATGTGCTCCGCGGTATCTAAACTTTACGCAGCGGGGGAGGGGTCCTTTCATTTTACATTTTTCACGCTGGATTTTGTATGAAGTCCACTTTTTAATGTCATTTAAGCAGCCCGAGCTGCCTGCTAGCTGTGCGGGTGTCGTTTTTGTATGAGTTGGAGCGGCTCCGTCTCTGTCTCTCTCCATCTCTTTGACTGTCTCTCCGTTTCTTTTCTCACTTGCGACCCCCGTCTTCCTGCTCGGTGCCACAGTCTGCGATGTTGCATTATTACCAGACAAAAAAGAACGTATTTAAATTTTTCAGAGTCTCCTTTTGATTTAGAAAAGGGAACAAAGCTGTAAAAGTAAGGAGTGAGCAGATAAATGCAGAAGTGAGTCACAGTGGACCCTTTGAAGAGAAGCTCAGGAGGCCCAGCGCCGAGTGCTGTGTTGAGCTGCAGCTGCATCTTAGCCCCTAGGCAGGGTTTATGTGGGGTCCATGAGCCGCCCTGGGTCCGTGAGCTACACCTGCCAGTCTACAGGCTCACATGGTCCATCTTTATTCATTTTTTAATTGTCGTATTGATTATTGTTCACTATTATTGCCACTGTTAATTCCCGACCCCTTACAGTTACGTAACGCCCACTGAACCAGGAACAAAGAAGAGAAACCAACTGAACGCAGAGCCTGACTTGAGACCAAAGTTTTCCAGCTTGTAGGCATCGTTCCTCTGATTTCTCACCAGTAGCAGCTTGATTCTTCCAATGAACCTTTTTAGTAATGAACAAAATAGGTAATTCTGCTGATAAAATTGAATTACGTATTAGCTGCTTTTGTACATTAATAGGGTTAGTTTTGAGTGTAGACATAGGTGTGATCCATGGCAGCTGTGTCTCCTCACAACTTTGAGGACAGCTGCAAAGTTATGGTTCCGGTGAATTGCAGGTACAAAGAATGGTGCAGCTGTATGCCTGTGATGCCAAGGGTGTCCTTAGGTAGCACTCCTCATGAAATGTGCAGAAACCAGGAACATTATGGGTCCGGTCTTAGTGAGGACAGAGACACACTGGGGGAAGAGGGGCATCTTACTGAGATAAAGATGCCTCCTGTTTACACTGCACAGAAAATCCAACTTTTGGCTGCACTGCATCACTTTGCAAAGCACTGCATAAACAGAGGGGTCAGGAAGTTTGTCTTGAGCTTCCGGCATTAGTTGCCAGCAGAACTCAGCGAACCATCACTGTTTTTCCTTAGGCTTAAACTGAACGGGCTTGTGAAAATGTTAATGCTTTTCCAAAAATCAGTTTGTCTTTTCACTGGACATTCGGTGTAGAAGCTACAGTTGCCCAGAGTCTGCAGTCTCTGTCAGACGCTGCTGAAGCATACAAGATCTAAGTGACCAAGTACTCTCCTGAGATGCCTAAAGGTGGACTCATAAGAAAAGCTGCTCTTTCTTTTGCGCAAACTACTATAGCAAGAATTTTTCTGGCTCATTAAATAGCCCTGTGGACTTGTGAGTGAGCTTCAGGTGGCACAGATTACACTGTTTAAATGTTCACCTGAGCATTTGCAGTGGTAAATGGTGGTGGATAAACAGCTGTCCCCAGAGGTTAGCTCAGCCATAGTTCATAGTTTCCAGCCGGATTGCTTGAGGATTCGACACACAGTTTCCCCAAGTTCTCTTTGGTGTGAGATGATAGTTCAGATGCTGGGAGCGTGTGTTTTACCGTGTGTCTTTGTTGGGCTCTGTCTTGCGCAGTTTTCACCAAGTTGCTGTGAGTGTGTGGACTGACAGGAGAGTTTCTCAGCAACTGGCGGGACGTGTAACTGCAGCAGAGACTGGGGCTCAGCCCACAAGGAGGGAACCACAGCTACTCGCAGTCCTTCTGAAGGGCACCCTTAAGCAAGGCCAGTGGAGGTTGAGACCAAGTGCAGAGGCCAGCTGGTGTGATGTGATCCATCATAAATCACTTAAATATTACAAAAACGCCTTTGGTCATTCAGCCAGGTCTGGTCAATGGGAGTCATTCATTTCTCAGCGTTTTTGTATTGTGACAGATGGGAGTTTTGGTAAAGTTCTTTATGCCCAGTGTTTCACTAACACGGGCACAGCTACACAGGGGTGAGAGGCTGCATACGTGCAGTACGCACACATGAAGGACACTGTATGCAAACTTAACTTTTCCTGCTGACCTGCTTTCTGTTTATGCTGGACATGTTGGGTGACAAGAGGACAAGCAAAATGGGCAGAGCACAATTTGAATATCTTTTTACTTCCAGGCACCATTCTGTTTTCTTATCTAACTATGGCATTCACTCCATAAATCAGCATAATTGTTCTCTTTTGTGCTTTTATTCTGCAACGTCCTTCCAGCAATGAGTAAGGAATGGACCATTAAAAGCTCTTCAGTTGCTAGAATGTAATGCACAGCATGCAGGGCGGTAAGGAATACTGGCAACTGCACAGTCGAAAGGCATTTATTGTGCTTTTGTTGGTGCATCAGTATCACTCGCTTCACACTAAAACACATCCACATCCACCCAGAAAAACTGTCCAAATGATTGGCTTTTATTACACACATCCACCAGAAGGACAGGTTGCCTCTCACCAAACGTGCCTTAGCTGCTGTTTTTTTGTATGCTAATTCAGAAAAGTCAACGCAGACATATGTGCAAAAAACAAAACTGAATTATCACACATGGTGAAGGAGAAAATGAATGCTGAAAGAGGAGGCGGCGAAAACTGCAGCTTTACTTGTTTTCTCTTGAGTGGAGCTTAGGACTGAGGGGTGACGCCTTGCATGCAGTAATGATTTATACAGCCGAGGAGGTAACTCAGTTCCCAGTTCCTCTGTGCTTGCTGGAACCTAATGTCCTCAGGAATTGCCTTCCCTATAGAAAAATGGTCAAGATTTTGGAAATGCGCCATATGGTTACATAAAATCAACACCCTTTCGCCCTATCAGAATAAAACACTTGACTGCGACTTTGCATGACACACAGTCTGGCTCAGATGGAAGAACTGAGACTGTAAATGTTTAAACAGCCTAAACAGAAGGCTTATATGCAGATGTAGATGTAGTATCTTAGTTTAAAAAAGTATGAGGCGTAAATGACAGCGAGCCCTCAACACATATTGTTATATTTAAGTGGTGGTTGGCCTGCGTGAACAAAGCTTTTTTGTGTTGTGTAGAAGTGAATGTGAAAGTCTTGTTGCTTGTGTTGTTCATGAAGGAGGAGGCATTTGCTGCTTTTGGGGCCACATATGCTCCTACCTGTTGTTGCAGTTTGGGCCAAAGGACACCCTTAGCCCCGCATGCTCTCGGTCTCAGTTTTTCACATAAAACACTTTGGGGTCACTGGGTGGCCTCCAGGCTATTTTCTCACATTTGTCACATACTTTGCATGCGCTGTCACACACCATCCTTAATCGACTGTTTGCTCCTCTGTCGGGCTGGGTGGCTCATGCTCACTATGCCTCTTCTGTTCTGTTGATGCGGCAGAAATGGATCCTTCCTCCCCCGTGTGCGGAAAGCAGAAGGCAGAGCCGGGCTGCGTTCCCTGGTGGAGACCATTGTGGTGCCTCAGCAAAGGGCAGCCAGGAAATCTTTCTGTCCACCTCAGTGGGTTTAGAGGTCAAATTTGGATTGAGTGACAGCTGAGTTTGAGCACACATTCAGCTTTGGGAGCTGTTCCTCCCAGTGGTTATGCCAGCCTCCCTGGTTGGTCCAGGCCATGTTTCCACACATCTACCCCGTGTACCCCAATGTAAGTGTTAGGCAGGGAGAGATCTGCTGAGTCGAAAATAAGACTTAGACACAACTTAAATGTACCTTCTTTCTGCCTCTTTCTGCTTTCTTTTGCCTATTCAGAAGATGCCAACTTTGCACCCCCTCAACTCAGTGTTAACCTGCACAGTAACGTTAGGCACTGTGGGGCACCAGCTTTGCTACTGTGCCCCTATGAGTTACAGAAGTGGAAAAGACAGAAATGTCAGCATGAGGCCAGTTGAGGGAATGGAAGGATGATGAAGAATGCAGATTTGTTGAGGAACAGGTGAAGCACAGGTTGGCCAAGACCTTCTCAGAATGATGCTGTGTATGTGTTAAGTGGAGCTATGGGATGGCAGATAGGCATCCTTCTGATACACACATCGTATGACTATCTTGCTTTCGCACTTGTGTGTGTTCTTCCTTCCACCGCCAGTGCTCAGCAACAGTTACTGAACTGAGCTGTTTCTGTCAGGTTTCCAGTTTCTCCTTGTTAAATGTGCAAATGGTGAATTTGTGCCACTTCAGGACCATGTTCTGGATGGACGTTCTGTAACTCCCCTTTCCTCCCTGTGTGTCCGCACATCACCTAGGGAGAGTTCTTTGACGTGAATGTTGGGATGCCATCAAATTCATAGAAATTAACCTTTATAAATAATAAGCACACCACATAAAAAATTATCAAGCCATTCTGTAAGTTGTTGTCAGGGTTTCAGATTGTAGAACAAGCGAAAGAGAGAGAAGATGATGGTGTTAACTTTCTGTTTTCTGGCACTTGGGGTCTGAAGAACGTATGAGGGACGTATGCTGCCGAGTCTCGCACTTGGACACTTTTTACACAGAGGAAGAAGCACCGGCAGACCCACGGGCCGCCTTGCTCTGTGAAAGGTTTCATCCTTGTCCATCTCTGAGGACGAATTGCCCGATGCTCTCCTACACAGCAAAGCTGGGTGGCCTCCTGCCAGGAACGTTTATCTCCTGTGGGATTCGTGGCATTAGAAGGGGAACCAGCGTCTGTCTGATGACCCCTACAGCAGATAGCTAGAAGCTGTGAGCGTAACAGGGGTTACAGTGAAGAGGGTGATGGACTGCTGTCGTAGATCCCAGAGCAGAGGTGGTGTAAGCAGGTTCACTCCGCATGGCACACAGGTGATGAATTTTTGTTTCGTCCCATTTCTGCCGCATAACACATAATGATGGGCGCAGAAATTCCAGAAGCAAACAAACCTGCTCATCTGGCTGTTTTCCGTACAAATGGCAGATGTAATGCAGCAGATTCACCGTACCTGTGTGTCATGGTGTTTTTACCAGAATTATGTCTGGGTTCTGCTTCCCTCCTGACTTCCTTGTCTGTTGTATAACAGCTGTTTGTGTGTCTGGTCCAAATCAGTGTGGGTGTGTGTGCATGTAGAGGCATGCAGAGCAAGGAAGGGGCTAATTTTTCAACCTCAAGCTGCCATCTATCTAACAATGCAGATGAACTGCTGTGCATGTGCATGTAAATGTATGTGAGCCCTATCACTAGTGTGTTTTGCCATGTTTTGGCCTCCCGTGTCTTCCTTTGGGGTTTGAAAGCCTAATGGCCCTCCCACACCATCTTACCTTACTCCACCTTCTGTGGCTCTGCTCCATTTTGTCCAGAGGGGCTGCTTTTGGGCTGCCTGGCACCTACCGTGTATGTGTATGTGTCACTGTGATGTCCACTGCGATCATTGAGATCATTCTCAGTAAGACTTTGAAGATGTGGGCAGCATGGGCGGTTGCCTACTTCAAAGAGGGCCTTTCAGACCTTTTGAATCCAGAAGGGCTAGATCTGTCACCAGTACTCTTTGGTCCTCAGCAGGGTCAGCTGCAGGGGGCAGAATCAGTGAGGTGTCAGTGGTCTCAGAACAGATTTCCAGAGCTCCAGTGGGCCAGTTGACTTCAGAGTCCCAGCATCAGTATCCCTCCTGCCCGGCGGCACCACATTCAGTGCTGTCAGGGAGTAACAAGGATTTCTGGGGCTTTTCATGGAAAATGGTGCTTCGGGGCTCATTGCTTATATTTGTGCGTGCATTCATGCATGCGTGTCTCCTGATCCATTCTCTTGACCTGTTCAGTCAGTTAGGAGTTTCACTTCTTTTTCACATTGTGTCCCAGGCACAGTTCACCTTCTGATCCAGAGCTCTTAGAACGAGGAAATAGATCAGTGTGGCTTCATAGTGCTGTATGTTTATACACAAAAGTGTGTAAGAATGGGAGTGCTGATGAAGAAGCCCACAGTTTTGGCACCACTTCTCCTCCCAATCTAGACCGATTGAGGTCACCTCTATCAAAAAGAAGCGTTCTGGTTCCTAATGTTGTCCTACTTGCTGACCGGAGCTGTGCTGGTCGGTGAGTAGAAGCAGATTGGCAGTCCGAGTCGTTCTGTACCTCCCTAACTGTGCCTATGTGCCCACATCTCTACAAGCATGGCAGAGCAGTCTATCTCCATGGAAACACAGTCACGTGCAAGGCACCACACGCAGATCCCTCCTACCTGCCCCAAATTTAATGTGATTTGATTTACGTTCTTGTGAAACACAGAGCAATTTCCAGCAAAACTATCACCTTGTTTTTAGAAGAACAGCTACTGTATGTTGCTCCTAAAAGCACTTGTTTCTAGATGGCACATTAGAGGTCATTCCAAACTGACCTTCATCACTTATTTTTAAAGAAGTTCTTGCCTGTAGGATAAATCTGAACCCATATCTAAAGCACCTCTTCAGAGAATACAGGCAAAATATTAAAAAGACAAAGTTGCTGCAGTCCCAGAATCCCTTGCGAGTACTAGCCAACCCACTTAGGTACGGATATCAAACAGCAAAGCTGCTTTCATGCAGCCTTAGAGATGGGAGTAGGAGTTGAGGAGGAGTGGGTTTGGTACTCTGTCTCATTTAGTCATTTCAGGAATTGTCGTGATGCTCGAAATAGGAGCTCACAGATACCCACAGGCAGCCTTTAGTATGAAATGCATTCAGCTGGGTTTGGTCACCTTAAGTTTTTCTGCAGTTTTATCCTACATTAAAATCTGCCATCAGCTCTTGGGTATGATTTTCTTTTTTTAATAAATGAAAAGAAAATCCTGTCAGCACTGTATAATGCACTGAATATATAAGTTAAGTACAGCTGGAAGCACGCACAGAATTACATAAAGAACATTTTAAAATGCAGCACGAAAATAAGTAAAAACATAGAAATTAGCATATGAACATCCTATTAATAAATAGTCTGTGAGATTTAAAAGTGCTAACTTGTTAATGTTAATACTGTTGCCCAAGGCAATTTTTCTGCTTTTTCACAAGGGTGATGTTGGTTTTGTACAACTTTGTTCCTTAATTAAGTCAGATAATTTAAAAAGTGTACATTTTGTCTGAAGATCAGAAATCATTTGATGTGACAAATGTGCCAAAACAGGGGAAATACTTTTCCCCAACACTAAATAAACAGCAGAGTCCAGCAACCCGTACGTATGTGTGGCTTCTACAGGCGAATGTTTGTTGTGCAAACTGGAGGAGCGCTTTGATCCACACACACCACACCGCTTGCATGTTGAAACCCAGTTCCTCTGCATCATTCTTCTATGAGATACATTATTATTGTTGCTGCTTTTACAAAACTAAGAAACAGCTGTACTGCCACATCCAGCTTTTGTTTTAGCTATCAGCAGAGATGTGCACAAATGGGGGGGTTTAATGTAATGCAAACTCAACTTTTCTACCTTGACCTCAGAGCCATCAGCATTGTCCTTTGCTGGCTGTTCAAATACAACGAGTATGTGGCACATTTTGAAGTTTTATTTCCATGTTCAGTGTGCCGGTGTGTTAAAGTACAGCCAATGACCCTGCACTGTTAGCACTCAAAGGTGTGCACGTATTTCTTTGTACTGCACCCTCACAGCTGCTCTTGGCTTCCTGCGACAAGCAAAACAGGTTTGGTCAGTGTTTCTGAGAAAGGAGCAGGTATGGCTTGTGCTCGAAATGTAGTCAGGAAAGAAGTTGCTCACCGTGGTCAGGATCTTACAGAGTTGCAATACTTTGTAGGATTTCTGTACGTTGAAGTTCCATAAGACCAAAAGTTGAAGTTTGTAACAACCGAAAACAATAAAATAGCAGCTCAAACTTTTTTACTTACAAAAAGCTGGTTTTACCCCATGTAACCACCACAATTTCTGACTTAAGGACAGGAGGCACAAAAGAGAAGGCTATTATATACAAAAGTACGGCTGAATATGAACCAGTATGATGTTGGAGTTTAAATACAATACAGCAGCCTATCTCAAAATCGTTGACTGCTCGACGAGGGCACAGTACCTTGGATAAAATGCCAGTCTATTGCAGGGCAGCCTCACACAATGAGCAATTTTAGGGTGACTAGTTAACATGAAACACATCTCTTTGGACTATGAGAAGAAATGTATGCACTCTGAGGAAACCTGTCAAGACATTGGGAAGACATACTAACATCACACAGATTGAGCTGGATTTGAACCCACAACCAACCCACATAGCCTAGACACTTGAGGCAGCAGAATTGCTCACTTCTCTACTAAGCAAGCTTTAGAAAAATGTTTTAAAGTGTATTTGTAGAAATTTGCTATACTGCAGGTGTAGCAAATACTTCCACAAATCCTAACCACTGACTGAGTGGTAAAGGGGACTTTGAATTTACAAACATACAAAGTTAGGAGAGGACTTCCAGTGCCATTTGTGTTAAATTTTGCCCTGTTTGTGACTAAACAGCTCAGTATTCCGTGCTGTTAGCTACTTATACTGTGGCTATATTGAGGAGTGGGGCAGCTGCTGCTGTGGTTTTGGTCTGAAAAACCTGCATTTACTGAGGAAACAAAAGATGTGGAAGCTGGATTGCCTCAGGTCGGTTGACTGGGGACATGGATTCCTCCTCCTTCCCCCCATGTACATCTGCTGGCATATGAAATGCCTCTACACAGACAGCTCGGCTCAAACCCACGGACACATACTTAGAGGTATTCACTTTAGAACTGTTGTGCTTAATTCCCAACTTAAACAGTAGCAAGCCTGAAGAAAAAACAGCTTCTTCAGAAGTCTGCAAGTGAATGAGTTTTTCAGAAAAAGTTGAACTGAAATTCTGGCTGCTGTGTCACAAGTATAACTTCTCCAGTTTTTCTAGTCTTGATTGCCTTCAGGTGTCTGGCTTGTATCAGCTCACAGTGTCGCATCCAGAGAGTGACGGATGAGAATGTTTTCTGCTTGTAGATGAAAAACAAAACAATGAATTGGAATGCTTCTTTCATTTCCTCTTTGAGAAGATCTCTTCTGGGCAGAGTGGGGTTTACACTGCCTCACCTCATCGCACCAGAAGGAATGGGAGAAGCTTGTGCTGTGTAACTTGTCTTGTCTGTATTCATATGGTATCTGCTCTCTGAACCCTGTGACACTGTAGGATTTAGCTGCTTGCTGCAGAAACGCCTCCAGCTGCCGATTGTTGTCAAGTGCCAGGCCCTGTTGGTGCTGCTGAAAAGGGCTCAGGTTGTTCATTAGCTGAAAATGTACTGACACCATCACCTTATTGTTTGTGCAGCAGCAGGGAAGCTCCTTTAAACATGTTTTTTTAAGCAGTTACAGAACTTCAGTCAGACCCCTTCCATTAGCTCTGTGTGACCTGCTGACATGCACGTGTATGTAGTAATGAAGACAATGGCCTAGTGGAAATGCCTGTGTGTGTGTGTGTGTGTGTGTGTGTGTGTGTGTGTGTGTGTGTGTGTGTGTGTGTGTGTGTGTGAGACGTGCGAAAGTAACCTCGTGTGTGTTTGTTGCAGGAGGCTGCCTGCGGGATCACCATGGCTCCGTTCCTGCGAATCGCCTTCATTGACTTCGACTTGGGTTCTTTGCCCCCTCAGACTGAAAGCCCCTTCTGTGCCATCAAGATGAAGGAGTCACTGAGCACAGGTTAGAGACCACTGCGTTGTACAGTCAGGGTTACGCAGTCACTGTCACATGGTCTTGTATTCAGTTATATTGACACCCAGCGTGAACCTGAGTAGGTGTATATGGTGTGCATGGGACTGTCAAGTTCTGCATGTCTGTTTGCCTAACTGTGCATTACTGTCTTGCTGCTGTGGCCTCAACTGGCAGAGCGAGGAAAGACCCTGGTGCAAAAGAAGCCCACCATGTACCCAGCCTGGAAGTCCAGTTTCGACGCCCACATCTATGAGGGCCGTGTTCTGCAGGTGATGCTCATGAAGACGGCCGAGGAGCCGCTGTCTGAAGTCACCATGGGCGTCTCTGTGCTGGCGGAGCGCTGCAAGAAGGGCAGTGGACGCGCAGAGTTCTGGGTGAGGGGTGTAGTGTGGGTACAAGCCCACCAATATGCACATCAGACTGACACACGTACATCATAACAGATGTAAAGTTTTTTGCATATTATACATAGCTGCCACTTCTCTGTTTCTGGGGATCATTGTGCTGTACGGAATGTCGATGTCATAGTCAGAATGTCATATTTCACCGTGTATCACACAGTCTTAACGGAGTTCAGCTGAGAAAGTTGCGTGACACCTGCTGATCCCTTTTACATTAAAGGGAGTTTTCAGATGGGCTCACACTGTGTGGCCATTCTATTTCTAGCTTGCTATATGGATCTTTTCTATGGGTTGGAAATCCCTTTCTGATGAGGGCACATGACAGCATCATCAGTTTGTCTCGCTATCTGCCATAAACCCACATACCCTCTGCGACTCTGTTTGCTTTGTGCGGAAAACAGCTTGCCCAAGAACTAAGCACAAAGCCCACATTTGAGAATCTGATGCACTTCTCATTCATCATTGTCTTCTGTACTGCCTTTACATGCAGATTGACCTGCAGCCATCTGGGAAGGTGATGATGGCAGTGCAGTATTTCCTGGAAGACTCGGACTTAGGTAAGAATATCCTTCAGCAGTCTGAACCAGTGTTTGTGAGAGTACAGGGAAGCCCCGATTCACTGTGTAGTCCTATTTGAAAGGGCACCTTGGGTTTCACTGTAGCCGCACAAAGAAAGGAAACCAGATTTGGTTAGGAGAAGGGGCATAAACTTACCGCTGTGCAGTGCATGATGGGAGCCCTTGCATCGGTCCTCATGTCACTTTTGAAAGCGCTTTTGCACGTCTCCCTCTTTTCCCTTGCACATAAGGATGAACGAGGAGTCATTTATCTAAAGCAACATCTCCAGAATGCACTGTAGCTCAGTTTGTTTGACCTCCATTTGCCCCTTAGGAGCAATTTCAGTGGTAAAACCTGAACCCTTATAGCTACTGCAGTTTTCAGCAGGAGGGTTAACATGATTTGGAACTGAAGATTAAAAGCTGCAAAGGTGTCTCCAGCTCGGTCTTTGCATGTGTATGACTGTATGCAATTTGACTCGGTAGCCTGGACGGGCACCACTCCGGTTATCGCTGTACGGTTCTGTAACACATTTGATTTTAAACACGTCATCTGTTGTCTGAAAAATTCTTCTTCTCTTTTTTACTCCTAATGCTCATATGTAACCCTCTTCTGCTTAAACTGAAGCCGGATTAACGCTGGTTTACTCTGCACAAATCAGCCTCAAGCTGCGTTGTGAGCCTAAATGGCTATGTCTTGATCGTAAAATGTGTTCCGACATCTTTTAATGTCAGTTGTCCACTGCTCTGCCATTTCTTGATCATATTCTAGAAAGTTGTTTTGGTCCTTGACTCTGCTTCTAACATTTCCAACCACAGAGTTGCCCAGCAAAAGGCTTTAAGTCCAGGAGTTTGCAGCAGAGGAAACTGTCAAAGTGCAGAGTGCCACAGGCCCTGTGGCTTGTGAGAAGACAGTGTCTTAAAGGGGAGCAGAAAGGCCACGGCATTTCCCAAATGACCCCCATCCCTCTCCCTGGATTTGGATGGGTGTAAATTCTGCTGTCTTTGGTAGGGGGCCAAGATCCACACCTCAGCCACTTCCTCATGGGAAGACTCTGAGAAGAGGTCTAGTAGAAATCAGCCCCCATTTGGATGTTTATAGTGAAGCATGTCTGGATAGCCCTGGGCAGCCCCCTTCAGTTTGTACTCGAGCCTGTGAAGATGCTGCATTCTACAGGCGGGGGAATCTTGTTTCAAAACATTTACGTAAAGACTTAGTTGGAAGCCAGAGTCTGAGTAAACAGTCTCCTGACAGACAAACAGACATTTTCTGCCAATCCTTTTCTGTTCTTACCACAGACCCTGCTACTTACCCACGACCTGGTCAATAGCACTGACTTTCTTGCTTTCTGTTTCTGCTGATGGATGATTCAGGTGTTCAGCATCAGTCTTTGATAGGCATTATGGCTGTGAATAGAGTGCAAGCCCTGAAATGTCCTGCTTGAGGGGTGTCATGATATTCTTTAGAGGTTGCTGACTGACCCAGCTGCCTTTGTACATTCGGGAGCAATGTAGTTAGAACTTCATGCAGACAGTGGAAATCAATAACAATAAATGCTCTTGTTAAGTAAGCAATATGAATAGTGTCATAAATGTACAGATAACAATAAGTAGCCAGTGCCAGGCAATAAAACTGAACGTGCGTATGATCTATCCTCAGAAAAAAAGCCACCGGTAAATCAAGAGGATGGAGCAATGACCCTGAACCATCGGCGAGGGGCCATCAAGCAGGCGAAAATTCACAATATTAAGAACCATGAGTTCATTGCCACCTTCTTCAAGCAGCCAACATTCTGCTCTGTGTGCCGGGATTTTGTGTGGTAAGAGGCCCTGTGGGACACTTGGTGAAGCAGAAGCATCAGGTGCAGCCTCAACAGTTTGGTGAAAAGGCCTCAGTACACAGCCCTTAAACATTGAACACAGTTTGTTCTCAGGGTTGTGACTGAACAGGTTGTTGCATAGTGTGAGCTCGTAGGCGGCAGCCTGGATTTGGTGCAAGCTCAGCAACAAGCCTGTTTTCCTTAGTCCACGGTAACTCTAGGGAGCAGAGGCTGCACCTTGGAGCCACTGCCAAATTTGCGAGCGCAGGCGAGGGAATTTTGTTGCCCTTATCTTTGGCCAGTAGTGTCATAAAATGTGTTTTTTTCCAACCTGCCAGTAGGGTCTCACCACTAACTCCCCCTAAAAGCAGCTTCTTGTTATTAGCAGTTCTTGAGGGAGACACAATGAACTTTGCTGACATTTCTTCCTTATCAACATGTTTTACAGGGGGCTCAATAAGCAAGGCTACAAGTGCAGAAGTAAGTACAAATCATGACATTGCACAGTACGGTAAGTGCAAATAAACATCAGACAAAAGGCTCATTTTATAAAGTAGTTTCACACGTCTCTTCTATTCTATTTGTTCTGTTCTAGTTGTATTGATAGCTGCCTTACTGTAACAACTCAAATTTTTGCATGCTGACAGAGATCAAAAGATCTTGACATCTGTACACATCGTTCACGCTAGCAACATTTGTGGAAAAATTGGCCATAATTCATGTAATTACTTTTTTGTCGAAAGAAGTGTTAAGGCTTTTTGAGCAATCCCGAGTGGATCTTTAGATGTTAAAAATCATTGTGTATAATGTATTCATGCTTTTTTTTTACAAGATTTAAATAAAACAAATCAAATTTCTTAACTGTGGTTATTCTTGACTGAGCAATGATCTAATTAGTTACTCATGGCTTATAATGAAATGTTAAGGCCTGATTCATCGGCTTCAGAAATGAACTTGGGTCTTATAACTTTTTGTTTCCTGTCTCAATGTAATGCTGGATCTCTGTTCCCAGAATGCAATGCTGCAATCCACAAGAAGTGCATTGATAAAATTATTGCCCACTGTACAGAAACAGCTGCCAACAGCCGAGACACTGTGGTAAGTAAAGCATAAAGACTCAGTCGGGTGCAAAATGTAAGGTGGGAGAACCTGGTTTTTGTGCAGTCCAAACAAAAAGTGGGTTTGTCTGCTGTAGTGCACACTGTAATTCTGGGAGCGGAGATTTCAGAAATCACAGATTTCAGGAGGAAATCTAACGTGGCTAGGAGTGCCGACTCTGGGTTAGCCAACGAACGCAACACATTCTATGCCCATTTTGAGCCCAATTGTGCTAAAGACACCCACAACAGCAGTGAGAGCCGCAGCTGGTCGATGGAGTGTGGTGACGTCATCGCCGTCGCCAAATCTGACGTGCGCAGGGTGCTGAAGCGGGTTAACATTGGAAAAGTGCCAGGGCTGGATCGCATTTCCAGGCGCCTGCTGCACTGCTGCGCCAATCAGCTGACCGGAGTTCTCACTACCATCTTCAACGAGTCTCTGGCTCAGTCCACAGTCCGTATGTGCTTTAAAAGATCCACCATTGTCCCGGTACTCAAGAACAATAAGCCCTCATTCCCAAATGACTACCGACCTGTTGCACTGACCTTGGTAGTCTTGAAGGTTTTTGAAAGACTCATAAAAGCCATCATCACTGCATCCATTTCCAACTTTGTAGACCCATTTTAGTTTGCTTACCGCCCAATAGATCCACAGATGATGCCATATCCCACGTCTTGCACACAACCTTCAGTCATGTGGACAGGAAACAGGGGAACTATGTGAGATTGCTGTTCACTGACTACAGTTCAACTTTCAACACCATTGTCCCCCACAGACTGTTCACTAAACTGAGAGACTTGGGACTGAACAGCCACCTGTGGTGCCTGAGTTCTCAGTTAGATCACAGGTGGTGAGAGCTGGCAGTTGCACTTCCAGCATCATCAGTCTGAACACAGGAGCTCCACAAGGTTGTGTACTTAGCCCTCTGCTCTATGCCCTCTACACTCACGATTGTGTGGCCACGCACGCTTCCAACTCCATCATCAAGTTTGCTGACAATATGATGGTGCTGGGCCTCATCTCCGACAATGATGCATACATGGAGGAGGTGGAGAACTTGGCGTCATGGTGTCAGAAAAACTGCCTCCAACTGAATGTCAGCAAAACTAAAGAGATGATGGTGGACTTTGGTAGGCGACAGCAGCGGTCCTACACCCCCCTTAAAATCAACAATACTGCAGTGGAGAGGGTGAGCAGCTTCAAATATCTGGCCATTCCTGTCACTGAGGACTTGACATGGACTGTACACATCCAAGCTTAAGCCAGTAAAGCAAAGCAGCGTCTTTACCACCTCAGACAGCTGAGGAAGCTTTGGGTCTCTCCGGCAATCCTCAAAACTTTCTACTCTGGTGCTGTACAAACCATTCAGAACATCACCTCCTGGTTTGGGAATAGCTGTGCTCATGACATCAAAGCACTGCAGAGAGTGATCTGGGCAGCGAACGCTGCACCAGATTTGATCTGCCATCCCTACAGGACATTTACACTAGGAAATGCAGGACCAGAGCAACTAGGATCATCGGTGACCTGTCTCATCCCAGCAATCACCTGTTCGACCTACTGAAATCAGGCAAACATTTCAGAAGTATTATGGCCAAAACAGAGAGGCTCCGCAGGCTATAAGACTTCTGAACCCAGACATGCCATCACAATCCTCGCAAACCAGAATCCACAATATCCATCTGCTCCCTTCATTGTCACTGTCACTGTCCTCATAATGCAACTTACGGTTTTATTTATTCTTTTTATTTATTTATTTACTTATTTTTATTTATCCATTTGTTGTTTGTTTGTTGTGCTTCTCAATGTTTGGTTGTTTATTTACTCATTTTAGAATGGAACCACACACAGTCTCCTGCTGAATTAGGACACATTTCATTACATGGTATACTTTGTAACCATGTATGTGACAAATAAATTCTTTTGATCTTTGATCTTCGCGATGCTGTGCGATGCCAGTCAGAAACTGTAAGTGCTCAGTCCTGGAATACAAGAAACAAATAGTGCAGTTTGTTTGAACTGGTCAAGAATGAACCTTTTCAAAAGAGACCGAGCTCCAGAGCAGAAGTGTTACAAGGTACAGTGGTTTGTAGTCCACAAAGAACATCTGTGCTGGCAAAGCGTTTCAGGGTTTCAGACAACTGTTGCAAGGGCTGCTTGCCATGATGTGGGGGGTGCTGAAAGCCCTGTTTCTTGTCTGCAGTTCCAGAAGGAGCGCTTCAAGATTGACATGCCCCATCGCTTCAAGACCTACAACTACATGAGCCCCACCTTCTGTGACCACTGTGGCAGCCTGCTGTGGGGTCTGGTCAAACAGGGCCTCAAGTGTGAAGGTAGGCCAGAGCGTGAGGACAGCGGGTGTTTGCATTATGGTCAATCTACCTGTCATGACATCTCTGCCCGTGTTTCCTTTCAGCATCTTCTGCTTCTTTCACAGACTTCCTCTTATTATTGTGGAGCCACTCATTGTTGGTTGTGACTTGTGTATAACAGCTCACTGTCACTTTTGCTCTTTGCGTCTCTACTTGGCTGTTCAGTTGGTCCTGCTGCTCACATAGCCATGATCATCCGGTGTGTTCCTGCCTTCCATGTAGCTCCTGACAGTGTCACCACCGTCTTTTCTCGTATTTGTGTCACAGCTAACAAATCATATTTTTTCTCCTTTTATCGCACCTTCCTGTGTTAAAGCTTATTGCTCTCAACACACTGTTCGGTGAGAAGCTGCATTTCTTTGACTAACAGGTCTCTGCTCATGGATATGATTTTCTTTCCCTGTACCTTGTAAGTGTTTCACCAGCAGTCTTCTCAGATGTGCCCTTGTATTTAGCAGTGAACCCTGTGTCTCCTGTTTCATACAGACTGTGCGATGAACATCCATCATAAGTGCCAGAGTAAAGTAGCCAACCTGTGTGGAATCAACCAGAAACTGTTGGCCGAGGCCCTGACCCAAGTTGGCCAAGTGAGTGACAGAGCAGTGGACACGCATGTTAAGGGCAGAGCAGGTCCTCGCTTCACTGACAACATTATCTTCTAAAGCCACCCTTTAACACCGCTGCTGTGCAGTGTTCATTATAGCCTTTTAGACGTGCTGAAGCCCCCAGGAGGTGCCCGTTTAGTTGAAAGGGTGCTAACCAAGCATGCTTGGTTAAAAGGCAGTTCTTCATCCCGAGTCTGATACGCACTATTGAGTCCACAGAATACATTGCAGTAACTGTATTCATTTGAGCAAAAAGATGGTGAAACTCGGTGTCTAATACTGCAGCAGTATTCTTGATTATTGAAAATCTGCACTAACTGTGTCTCTCCTGGTCAAAAGCAGGACAACGAGCGCAAATAGAACAGCACAGGGACTAAAAATGTCAGTGATCATACTGACAGCTAAATCTGTCTGACGCGTATGCCAGACCTACATGCACATTGCTAATGCGGGGCTAATTAATAGAAAGAACAAGATGGCTGATCCCTGTGTGTAACACCTGACATTGTGAATGTGCCAGTTCAGCAAAACCTGACCCACCTGCACAGGTGTGTTCAAAAGCAGCTCTCTGGTGGTCTGTATACTGAGGTGTCCCAGAAGCCTTGCTTTTCTCACCTGTGCCCGCTACCTCACAGCCTCTGACCCGCTGTTTGCACAGAAATCAACCAAGAAACCCGACTCCAGCGTGACAGACACTGGAATCTACCAGGACTTAAGCAAGGCCCTGAGACCAGACGGTGATGGTGAGACTAAATACAGTCTGTATGACCGTGTGAAATGAATTGGCTCATCATCATTTTGTTTTCAGCTGTAGCTTCACCCATGCTTTTCCCTAAATTCCTGAAGATGTGATTAGTGATTGTTGTGATGCCACCTCTGTGTCCATGTTGAATCTAAGGCCTTCCATGTGGGAAAATTTTTGAGGACCCCAGTCCAGTTCCTTCCCCAGCCTCAATGACTGTCCCAGCCCCGGCCTCCATTCCGACCCTGAATCCGATCCCGACCATAACCCCAACCCCAGCCTCAGTTTTCAGCACTCACCGCATCGATTTAAACAACTTCATCCTCCATAAAGTGCTGGGCAAGGGCAGCTTTGGCAAGGTAGGCCAAGGCCGCCAGGAACCTAACCAGCATTCTGTTAAAATGTCCATCTCTCTTGTCTTCTTGTTATGTCTCCTGCACGCTGTTATTCGGTCCTGTCCTTATTTCTTCCTCCTGGCCCAAAATGTTTACCACAGGTATTTTTGGCTGAGATGAAAGGATCTGGGAAGTACTTTGCCATCAAGACCCTGAAAAAAGAGGTAGTGCTAATGGACGATGATGTGGAATGCACCATGGTGGAGAAACGGGTGCTGTCGCTGGCCTGGGAACATCCCTTCCTCACACATCTGTACTGCACATTCCAGACCAAGGTGCCATCGCCCTCCTGTTTGTGCACACAGTAGTTCCTATGCCCCAGACTGAGGCTTGTCTCCTTTCAGTGTACATGAGCATAAGCCTTAAAACTACCATAAAGGTGCTTTGTCTCCCATTCATGCCAAATCACGCACAACTGCTTACATTCTGGCTCAAATTCATCCCCGAGCCACACGGACCACAGTGATGAGCCTGTTCATGTGTGTCCTCAGGAACACCTGTTCTTTGTGATGGAGTACCTCAACGGAGGAGACTTGATGTTCCACATACAGGCGAAAGGCCGCTTTGACCTCTACAGAGCCACGTGAGTCCTACCTTCCTGTGCAGCTCGGCTGTTGTGTCACAGGGTGACAGCGGAGGGGATCTCAGCCACCAGCGTTCCTGTGATGCACCAATTATGCTGAAGCGATGCATTTTCTGCTTCGTCACCATGCTGTTTGGCCTTAGCTTTTCTAATTTCACTTCTGTGTATCCGTACAGCAGAGTCTTTTTGTTAAACTTTCCACAAAGTGCATACCTGTTTTTCTCTTCAAATCACCACATTTTAGCCCCCAGACATAGAATTGTGTTCTTTCCAGTCCCACAAGGATGACAGTCTGACCTTTAAGCAGGTGAAATCTCTATGATGTGCACCTTCTCTCCTGTACCACCCCCCCACCCAAACTCCATGCCCCCCAGTAATAGAGAACCAAGATGCTACAGAGGCAGGGTGACACAGACAAAACACCAAACTCAGGGTCCCAGTACATTTCCACCAAGTCTTGTCAGCCAAACGTGACTCTCCACAGCTTTGGCCAAAGCTCTGGCAGCTCCAGTCTGCCATACTGTACATCTACTCTACATAGTGAGAAGCTTGGTGGAGAAAAGCTGCAACACAGCAGCCTGGGTGATGTGGCTGCTGAGCTGAGGTGCCTTCTTTTTCTCAAGTGAAATGTGGAGCCACTGCCCTTTCAGCATGTTACAATACCTAAAAGATTGCAACATTTCCCGTGCTGCCCACCCATTTCCCCTTTTGGCTGTGAATAGCAAACTGTTATAATTATACATCTGTTTACCGTTACCCAACAGTCCAGCATGATGCTGTACATACAAATGTGTAATAAGGAAAAGGTGCAGTCCACCTGTGATCACAAGTGGAGTCCCAGCTCAGGCCCAAACATACCATTGTGGATAAATTCAAAAGTGGGCAACCTGCCACAGTCAGACCAGAGTGAGGAGGATCCTGCAGTATGACTGCAGAGGGCCAGCACCAGGCAGGGATTCAAACAGCAAATACAGCAGCCATCAGTACACAGTGGAGGGAAGCACCATTAGGCTGAGCAAAGCAGAAACCTGGCAGCTAAACGCTGTTTGCTTTCTGTTCCCAGGTTCTATGCTGCTGAGATAATCTGTGGGCTGCAGTTTTTACACTCCAAAGGAATTGTGTACAGGTAATGCCGTCAGTGCTGTTGTGAGGGACCACAAACCCCACGTGTTCACCTGTTACAGCAACACACCATGAGGGACTCCGCTCACTGGGTTGGAAAACGCTGCAACAGGCTCCCTCTCTCCATACACACTTTGGGAAATTATTTGAGTCTGTCCTGCTTTCCAGGGACCTCAAGTTGGACAATGTGATGCTGGACCGGGAAGGACACATCAAGATTGCCGACTTTGGGATGTGCAAGGAGAACATGTTTGGGCAGAACCGTACCACCACCTTCTGTGGGACACCAGACTATATTGCACCTGAGGTATTTGTTGCCTTCTTTGTGAAGAGCAGCCCACTTGCTGTCTGTCTGCTCCTTATCAAACCTTGTTTATTGCCTCTGTTCAGTGCCGGCACATCATCTCCGCTGACCAATTCTTTGCTATTGCTCTCAAAGTTCCTACAGTCTTCTGGCTTTCTGTATGACTTATGAAAAACAAACAAGTTCACCCCCATGAAACTGAATGGGATCAGATCGCATCCCAGACTCCTGGTCCACCAGACTCCTAATGAGACCCTTGTTGTGTCCCTAGATCTTGGTGGGACAGAGATACTCCTTCTCCGTGGACTGGTGGTCCTTTGCAGTCATGCTGTATGAGATGCTGATTGGCCAGTCTCCCTTCCATGGGGACAATGAGGAAGAGCTCTTTGAGTCCATCCGCATGGACACACCCCACTACCCCCGCTGGATCACAAAGGAGTCCAAAGACCTGCTGGAGAAGGTGTGTCCAGCAGATCGTGAGTCTCTCGTCACTCAGGGTGACAGCAGGCAGTTGCTCTGCCTGAGCCGATGAGGCACAGTGCTGAATGCCGTTGTCTAACTCAGTCTTCCCTCTGCACTGCAGCTCTTTGACCGGGAACCCAGTTCTCGGTTGGGTGTTGCTGGAAACATCCGTTCACACACCTTCTTCAAGACCATCAACTGGATTGCCTTGGAGAACAGGGAAGTGGACCCCCCCTTCAAGCCCACAGTGGTAGGACACACTGCTTCCCCGGCTTGTTAGTGTGTTTGTGTAAATTCAGCAGAGAGCTTGTGATGCGACTGGGATGGATGCGTGGATGGGTGGTTTAAGTCTAGTTACTGTAAGACCTGTAATATAACAAAGAAATGTGCGTCTTCTTCTCAGCAGTTCCGTGTATGATGTGTTCCTCACACTGATTTTTGGGACTGTTACAGAAAGCGGAAAACGACTACAGCAACTTTGACCGGGAGTTTCTGAACGAGAAGCCCCGCCTCTCCCAAAATGACAAAAATCTTATTGACTCTATGGATCAAACGGGATTTTGTGGTTTCTCCTTCGTCAATCCCAATATGGAACGGATCCTGGAGAAGTGAACCAAGCCATGCCAGCACTCTGTAGAATAGGTGCTCAAGCATTAACTTTTCGGCTCTTAAGGGTCTCTTCTCTCTTGTGGTCAAACTTAAAATCAATTCATTATTCAATGTACTGTTTTGTGGTTGTGTTGAACTGTGTGCAGATAAATATGTGCTCAGACACACACACACACATACACACACACACACACACACACACACACACACACACACACAGGCTCTTTTGCAGCTTAGTTTCATGGAGCGGTGGCACTGAAAGGAGCTGATGCTCTGGGTGGTGCTCATGATCTTGAGGAGCTCAAGCTCCTGAAAGCTGAAGGCCACAGTAAGAGTCACCTGGCCCAGGACCCAGACAGGAATTCCACTTCTGTCCTCCCCCTCCATCATCCAGTTTTCTCCCCTCTCTTGACCGCTGCATCCAAACTGTGAACAACATTTGGTATTTGTCTACTGTGTTTCTTACTGATGTTTTGCAAGGCTTTAATATCCCCACACCGATCCAGTGAGGATGAAGGTGACAACTGCCTCTCTCCAATGGTACAGCAGTTCTGTTCTGCTCTGTGCACCACTAACCCTGCAACCTATCCTCTAAAAACAAATAACATTGTTGATTCTCTTTTACTTTATAAAAACACTATGTGGTGCTCATCGGTGTTTCACTCTCAGGCAGGGGCGGCAACTCTGCAAAATATGTGAATCGACCCAAAACACGTGGCTCATGTGTAAAATCGAGTGGAAAAATGCTGGCAGAAGGGAAGGAATGACACTGCAGCTGCAGTTTCCATTACTGATCTCACGCATTCTTCCAATGGTTCCTATAAACCATTCTGTTTCCGTTTCAAAATATTAGTTGCGTTAAAGTGCGTCTAGGCTAATTTAAACAGTAATTTTCGGGCTGTGGGGTTATAAATTTTAGTGGAGGCGATAAGCATCATCATATTTTGGTTTATGCTGTAAACCATTGACTTCTGATTTTCATTTTTAGGTACATAACAAACCTCATCCGCACATCCTTGTTCATCTGCATATAAAAAGCCTCCCGGGGCTGATCACAGCGCTTTGCCAGCAGGGTATTTAGCAGGTTGCTAGGCTGACCCACGAGCCTGGGGAAAGGCAGGAATACTGCACTGTTACTGTGGTACAAAGTGCTGCAGGGGGTCCTGCATGCATGAGGTCCTCACGCCGTCACTGTAAACAGCATGTGGATGAGAGTAAATGTCTCTATGGTTACTTGAACCTAGTTATTTTATCAAGAAATATTATGGTGTATATGTACATTTATAAATAATCATACATAAATATATATTGCAGTAACTGATAAACCATTGGTGAGGTAAGGATATGTTTTTTTTACTGTTGTCAACCTTTAAATCAAACAATAAATCCAAAAATATTAATAAATCAACAGTTTCCTGTCATTTAAATCACCAGCCATTTTCTCAGCAACATCAAATTATTTATGCAGCTGTGTTGTGAGAAAAGTTATTTTATAAGTTGTCAGAAATCTTTGTTGGATTTTTATGAATGGATCATTATTATTAAATTGTTTTTGCTGATTTCTATGCCTAAAATGACAGTAGTAGATAGAATTACACTCAGCTAACACACACACACACACACACACACACACCATTTGCAAATCAGATTCAGACATTCACCTGAAACACACATCTTTGGACTGTGGAATGAATCCAGAGTTCTCAGACAAAGAACTTGCCAACTGAAACCCACACAGACTGAGCTGGATTCCAAGCCTAGTGTGAACCTACAGTCCAGGAATGGCGAGGACCTGCTGGCCCCTGCTGTGCCTCCGTATTACCATGGTAAGATCATGCCTGGTTTGGACACACCAGTGACTGAGCTGAGCACCACATGATATTGAGCTCAGCCAGTGAGGTGCTTCATGGAAAGGCTGGTGGGAAGTGCCTTGGGGCCATCAGGACATTTGTCACCACAGCCTGTTGTCACTGCACTTCAGTCCTGCAGTAGCCAAAGACAAAACAAAGCGGCTCTTAATGAGAGACCAAAAGGCTTTCAGCTGAACTTTAAAGGGCAAAGTGTAAAAGGGGGCTGAGCATGCAGCATGACAAGCTCGCTCGCTCTCTCTCTCTCGCTCTCTCTCTCTCTCTCTCTCTCTCTGTAGCCCCTGGATCAGACCAAAGGACCCCCCGACCCCACATGGTATGATATTAAAACCACCAGCACCAGGTGCAGCAGTGCACAACTTAAATAGGATAGAATAAACCTTTATTATCCCACAAATAAGAAATTTAGGGAGAAAATTAAATGTGCTGCCTTTTGACTTGAAGGACATGGGTTCAAATCCCACCTCCTGTGCCAGTACCTTTGAGGAAAGAACTCAGCCTGCACTCCTCTATACATGGGAGAAAAGTGAATAGAACAGTGTGTCACTTTGAAGAAACGTGTTTTAACTTCAGTTGTTCCCGATCTGTTGGAACATCAAAGCAAAAGGCCTGCCTTTAATGTTAAAATGGGTTAGAGGGTGATGGAGATGGGATGTGGGGGATCCAAACGTGTAGTGCCCGTAAGTCTTCAGTAATCCCTCAGCACCACCAACGGAGACTGGAGTTACCCATGCCAGCAAAGCAAGAAAATGTGGCTCACGTGGGCCGCTAAAACTTGGTTTAGGAAATTGGACTAATTTTTAAAACTTGAATATGGAGACTAGCAATTTTCAAACTTGCTCAGCCAGAATACTGCGGTAAATTCGAAGGTACAGTGGTCGTCATAAAAATCTTTTTTTTTTATTTCGCCACACCGGCCAAGGCCCGGCAGAAGCTTCCGACGACCCGTGGGTCTCCAGCGGCTCCTAACGGCCTTGCAGGGGAGCGCGTCTGCTTGTGACGTCATTGCTGCGCGACGCTGCTGAAGCGTCAGCTCGTGTGCACCTGAGCGCCTCAAGTCGCACTGAACTCTGAATGGAGCAAGTGCTGCGGCTTACTGTGCCGTTTCCGAAGTGACTGACACGTTTTTCATGTGTCATACTTGTTGCGCAGCCTTCCTTTGCGTGGTTGGGTGTTAACCTGTCGGCGGCGCCATGAACTGTGAAGACGCGCTGACAAATGCCACAAGGCTGGCGTCTTACAACGTCTTCCTTCAGGTACGGTCTGTGTGCATCGACCGCTTAGGTGTGAGGCGGCGGTTTTGTGCATTTTTCTGTTTGTCAACGTCGAGGTGACCGATGTTTGAGTTTGTGCCATGTCCGTCTTGAAGGTGCTGTTCCGCGCACTCACCTTCTTCCTGAACGCCTTCACGCTCCGCTTCGTCTCCAAGGAACTCGTCGGGGTCGTGAACGTGAGGTGCGTCTCGCCGCGGCGACCCTGCAGCTCGGCAGACGAGCAGTAAACGTTTCCCCAGCGGGCAAGGGCTCCTTCGGCTGTCACCCCTGCTGCTGCCCTCGATGTAGCTGACGCCTTTGTGTCGGTGCTGCACTTTTTTGCAGTGTTTAAGCAAAGAAGCATCGCACTGTTTTGCTCGTGTCTGCATTCTTGCTGCAAATCGATCGGTGTCAGTTTGGAAGATGGGATGGTCGGCAGCTACACCGAATCAGAACTACAGTGGACACCGGCGGGAGACAACATTGTGGAGCGCTGTGTTTCTTGGTGGGAAGCAGTCGATGATAAGCAGACAGCACCTGCAGCAGGAGGGGGATCGGGGATTTAACCCTAAAAGCAGCAGCCATGAGCGCCTGCCCCCCCTGGACGCCAACATTGAGAGTGAGTTTGCTGAATGCTGCCATTTGTTTTCCTCTGTGCAGGCTGACGCTGCTCTACACCACAGTGCTGTTCCTGTCCAGGGAGGCGTTTCGCAGGGCCTGTCTGAGCAGTGGAGCTGAACACAACTGGAGGCAGAACATCAATCTGCTCTGGCTGACGTGAGTGGAGAGGGACACCACCTCCACTGCTCTGCCCTCTGCTGGTTGGGGGCAGACCTACACTCCTTTCAGTCCACTATAGCTGCCAGGCACAGCAGCTTTGCTTGCTCCTTCTTGTGCACTGCTATGTATCCATCTGTGCTTGGCTGTAGTGCTCTTCTGTCCTGCCATCTGAAACATTTCCTGGAATTGTGGCAACTGTTTTTGTTCTGTCCTCTTAACACCCCCCAATTTCCAAGCACCTCAGCAATGTGGCAGTAAAATGTCTTTGATATGATGAACGCTCAGCGCTCACTCACCCAAGCGACAATTTAGGGTCACCGAGTCAAGCAAAATACGTTTTTGGACTGTGGGAGGAAACCACAACACAAGCAGAAGGAAATGTGCGCAAACATGAGAAGAACATGCAAGCCCCACAGAGTCTGCACCGGGTTTGATAGGTGCCGCTGTCACCAGCTTTTCTTTCCTCTTTGTTTTGGCTAGGTTTCCGCTTGGTGTGGTGTGGACGTGTACGCTAGGCTGCGTGTGGTTGTGGTTCCTGGAGGCCCCTGACCCTCGCAGCATCCCTCACTATGCCCCAGCCGTGTGGCTTTTTGGCCTGTCGGCACTGCAAGAGCTGCTGGGAGAGCCACTCTGGATTTTGGCTCAGGCTCACATGTTTGTACGACTCAAGGTGATGCAGCATGAGTGACCCAATCAAATGACCCCATTTTTACACAACTTGCTGGTTTTTTGCTCATGTCTGCAATATGCTTGCCTTGTCATATAAACCTTTTTCATCTGCATATTTTTCAGTGTTGAGTGGCATCTACTTGTGTTTTGCTCAAGTTGTATCTTTCGTTGTTAGTCTGTCTCTTGAGTTTTTATCTGTAGGTTTGTGCCAGTGCTGCCTGTCTTTTTGCAGTGGTATGCGTCTCTGCGTGGCTTTATGCCTGCGTCTCAAACTCTGTCACTTGGCTGTCCCTCCAGGTGGTAGCAGAGAGTGTGGCCATGGTGGTCAGGTGTGTGCTTACTGTTATACTGGTGGTCACTGCTCCACAGCTCGGCCTCTACATTTTCTGCACAGCTCAGGTATGGAGTGGAGGGGTCTGGACAGAGAGACAAGTTGACTGGGTTTTTCATGTCAACTCCATGACTTCATTTCTCATCTAAATATTGTGTTATGTAAGCAGTTGTTATGTTGGCACACACAGTAACAGTATAAGATAAAGATGTACATGTAAAATATAATATACTCTTGCATGTCTCCATATATGGTCATTTATGTTGAGTGTTTGGGATATTTGTGTATTTTGAATATGCTTCTATATGAGTTATTTTGTGCAGCTGGTGTATACCGGCTCAATGGTGCTCTGTTATGCCGTCTACTTTCTGCACTTCCTGGGCTCTGTGGAGGCAAAGAGGATGTCCTTCCCCCTGCAGGGGGCTAGGGAATTGCTGCCCTTCACATGCGATGGACAGGTATGAGAGCATGGCACCATACTACTGCACTTGCTCACCTTTCCAAACACATGTTTCTCCCAAATCTGTACATGTACAGTTGTACCCCTTTATCTCACCAACCTCACGTGTCACCACATTGTGCCGCCAAACAGATTTCCCACCATGTTATTCCCCCCTAAAGCCTCCAAGCTCCTCCCCCACTATGCATGGAATGTGTGGCCGACCTGTGCAATTCTACCCCACTGTGCTGCCGCTCGCAGCTCACGGTGGCTTCTGAGGCCACGCTGACATCCTCATATGGCTGTTGTCTTCCAGCTACTCACCCCTGCACACTTCTACTCATTCCATCACTCTTGACTGTCTGCTGTGTGAAGTGTAGTAAAATGTCAGTCAAGCAAAGCTGTTTTGTTTGAGCACTGAACAGAAGCGAGAGGTCTGTGTGTACCTGCGTACGGCAATAACTCCAAAAATGGCGCAAGAAATCACACGACTATTTAGTGAGCGCTTTATCCGGACTGTTAGTCTGTGTTCAGTAGGCAGTGCTCTTGATGTGCAGCTGCGTACACTGCTGTATGAGTTGTGGGTCGTTTGTCTCTCGCCATGCTGACATACTGCCCCATTAAGTCGCCATCCCCGCCTCTTGCCAAAAATATGTTCGATAGATGTGAGTGACGTCTCATGGTGAGACTCTAGTATCAATCATAATGTCGTGGTAGTTGTTTTGCAGTGCAGGTCTAAACATCTTACTCTCTTGGGTCCAATTCCATAGCTATTGAAGAAACTGATGTGTCCTCTTCCTACTTATGCCTAATAAAATGCTGTCCTGTGCATTCATTGCCCGGCGCCCTGACTGCAACTGATTTACAGTGGTCATTTTGTTTTAGAAAACTTGTCAGGTTCACGCATTACAGTCTGTTTGCTGGAGCCCCCGAGGTCATGCCCGCAGTCCATAGCGCGGCTTCTATCGCAGTTAAATGTCTGTGTACCTGAAACAACCTTTGACAGCGCTGGGTGCGCCACTGCTCACGTTTGTCTCCCCACAGCCAGCAGTAAATCACAAAATGGCCAGACTCACCTGGAGCTTCTTCAAGCAGTCCTTCCTGAAGCAGATCCTTACAGAGGGTAATGATCTTGGCGACTCCTATACCTTTGCTGCTGGGTCTGCATGGATTTGATCTGTCATGAAGCAGGCATAACATGCAAGTTGTGTTTTTCTGGATTTTAAATGGCTCTAACTTCTTCATGCTCAGATGATGCCTTCTTTTCTACTTGGGCAAAGCACAGAAGTTGCAGTAGCACTTGTTTCTGAATGCACGTCTTGTGTTTTTTTTAGTCACGCCTGAGTTTACAGGTTCTGAAAAATCCTTCAGCTTTTCATGATCAAGGTCCAGTAATGAAAAAAAATCAGGCCCAGACCAGTTGATACTTATTTTTCGGACGTCCTGATGAAGGCTGTTGAGCACTGACCAGTTTCCAGCTACTCATGGTTTGGCTTTTAATTTTGTGCTAATTTAATTCTACGATGATTTCAGGTGAGCGCTATGTGATGACCTTCTTAAACGTGCTGAACTTTGGAGACCAAGGTAAGTTGTAAGTCCTGAAAAACTCTGAACTGGTCATTGTCTCGGGCACCGAAAATCACGGTCAGTGCTGCTGTCTCCATTTGACCCCCCCTCCCCTTCAGGGGTTTACGACATTGTGAACAACTTGGGCTCCATGGTGGCCCGTTTTGTCTTTCTGCCCATCGAGGAGAGCTTCTACATCTTCTTCGCCAAGGTGCTGAAGCGTGGCCAGGATGTCAGGAAGCAGAGGGAGGTCAGTGTGCGGGCGCCCTCGCTACTTTCTTTGTTTCTGCTGGCCGTCACTCCACCCTGGATTGGGGGGGGGGGGCAACACCTCACCCTGATGCTTTCAAATTGCATTTCTGTTTTCCCAAATCCCAAGTTTCACAATTCGTCCAGTCAAATGGTTTGATTTTTGGCAGCAAGGCTACTCTGCATAGAAGTCACTGGAAACAGGTTAATTTGGGAATTAATGAACATTTGTTGATTCAGCTCAAGCTTTTTCCCAAAGTGATTTACAGTGTTAAGCTAATTTACCCATTTGTACAGCTGGGTAATTTTTATCAGAGCAAATTGGAGTAAGTACCTCGCTCAGGGGTACTAGAACATGAGGTGTAATTTGAACCTCAGTCTTTTGAGACCAAAAGTAGAAACTCTGCCAGTTTACATGCTGCCACCTATTAATATTGTAATATTAATTATAATAGTAAGTGATAATATAAATAATATTGCAATAATAGTGATTAATGTCATTACTGACTTACTGATGATACTTCTAAAATTGCTTGTTCCTCCTTTCATGTGTGATACATTTTTTGATGTATAGAGCAGTTTTGATAGGTAATTTTTCGGGTTAAGGTGGTCATGCAGCGTTCTCACTGGACTGCAGGATGATGTTGCCATGGCAGCGGAGGTGTTGGAGTGCCTGCTGAAACTGGTGCTGGTCATCGGCCTCATCATCACCGTGTTTGGCTACAGCTACTCTCACCTGGCTCTGGACATCTATGGCGGCTCTCTCCTGAGCAGCGGGACAGGTTTGAGGGTGGGCTTGACCATCGGGGGGGGGGCTGCAGTGCCAAAGGGGACTGTTGAGAATGGGTCCATTAGGATGAGAGACAGTAGTGCTACTCAGATGGGAAAAAAAGAGAAACGTGGGGAGAAAGTAAATGAAAAGGTGCATAAGGCTTGAGTGTGTCTGTGTCTCTGAGCACCAACAGCACCATTCGGGGACCCTGGGCTCTACAAACTGCCATGTTCTTTGCAGGTCCAGGTTTGCTACGCTGCTACAGCTTTTATGTTCTTCTCTTGGCTGTAAATGGAATCACAGAGAGCTTCACCTTCGCTGTCATGAGCAAAGAACAGGTGGACCGGTTAGTACCTACAGAGCAGCTTGTGGAAACATATTTTGTATCCTCCCAATTTGGGATTTTGGATTTTATGGACCAAAATATTTCAGAAAAAAATAGAAAAATCATAAATATAAAAAAACATTTTAAATAAAAAATGTAAATATATGAATATGTAACTAACTAAGCTTTTTTTCCCCTAAAACCAGCTTCATTAGCGCATAAAATAATGTTTTAAACAATGCTGATTTTGTTTCTCAGTACAGAACCATCCCACCGTCACTAGCATCAGTGTGATGAAGGCAGCACAGCACCCCCCAGCCCCCCCGTAGCGCTACCCTAATTTAGTACCGTCGGCTCCTAATTCACTGTACTGTACGCATGCGTGCATGTGTGTTTCAGATCACATGGACACACTTTAAATTGTTTTGTTAGCCACATTACATAAGATTATGAAAGTACACACTACAGTAGTGTACAGCACTGTACTTAAAAAAAAAAAAAATACAGTTGTGCTTTCAAATGTCCACGTAAGTGCCACTGAACACCACCTGCCCCCATGTATGTGGGGAAAATTGACGATAGACTATATTGCTTTTTCCTAAAACGAGATAATTGCGGGAGCATTTCCCCTGATATTGTATTCTGTTCAGCACCTACAGTATGGTCAGCTAAACCAAATACTGTCTGTAAGTCCCAGTTCCTGTCAGCCAGTCACAGCACTGATCATGGCAGTGTGAACTATGCTAAACTAACTGAGACAGCACGTGCAATACTAACTTGTAAATACATCAGTATTAAGAAAATTTTTTAAGTCATTCACACTGTGGTCAGTGAGGTGTTTGTGATTTACAGGTTGGAGTATAAAAATCATTTACTCTCCTGCACAGCTCATGGTGCCACTTTTTAATATAATGCAGTCATTCTCTCACAAATATTGTAAAATGTTTGCATTACTGTTACACAAAAAACCTTTCTTTCCTTTAATTTTTAGATGACGTTTTTTGTCCAAGATAAGAAAAAGTGGTAATTGAGCCCCCTGATAACAGAAATTTGCCCAGTGGCTGAAACCCCATCAGACCCCAAACTGCACGTGTTTATCGCATCCATTGAGGGTCATCTCGCCACTCCTTACCGTGCTGCGTGTTTGCAGGTTCAACGCGGTGATGCTGGTGCTGTCCATGTCCTTCCTTGTCTTGTCCTACGTGCTGACATCGGTGCTGGGCAGCGTGGGCTTCATCCTGGCCAACTGCCTCAACATGGCGCTGCGCATCCTCCACAGTCTGCTCTACATCCACCGCTACTTCCAGGGGAGCCCTTGGGCGCCACTGACTGGGCTGCTGCCCTCACCGCTCCTGCTGCTTGCCCTGGGACTCAGTGGTGCTGTCACCTGCCTCTCAGAGGTAAGTGCGGCTCAGCCACGAGGGGGTTGCCTGTGTCACGCGCCCGGTGGATGTCCCTCAGCACCCGTCTTTTCTAGGGGATGTTCTGCTGTAACAGCGGCTGGCTGCTCAGGCTCCTGCACATGGCTGTTGGTGCAGGGTGTCTGCTAGGGGTCGTGGGCTCCGTCCTCCTCGCCGAGACACGGCTTGTGCGCTTCGTCTGCACCCAGCTGCTGCCCCGCTATGGCAAGAAGACTGCATAGGGGAGACTGCAGGCCGAAGGGCTTCCCCACTGGCCACCCGCTGCAGGCTTGGTGACCCGTCTCCGGCCTGTTTATAAATACATGACGGCACTTTATTGCCACTAATATATGTAAATCAGTGTGTTAAATATTTTGTGGTCTTTGTGTACTGTTTTCTGCAGGAAACTTTATATAAAGTTTTTTTTTTTTAACCATGGTTTAATGTTGGGTCATGTCTTTTCAGGAATGCTATCCATGTGCAAAGACAGCTGTGTCACTCATGTTCGATCACATAGTTGATGCTTTCCTGCAAAGCAACTCAGTGATTTTCCACTTTATTCAACCAGGTAGTTTTTTGTGGAGCAGTTCAGAGTAAGGATGCTGCTTAGTGGTACTGCAGGAGGAACAGGGATTTGAACCCATGTCCCCCACCTCCAGAGGCAGTAGCACCGATCACTGCCCCAGCACCCAATGATACTTTGCCCTGCATGAGGTGATTTGGGCAGTACAGTGACAACTGCACACTGCAGTGCTGAGTATCCAGTGGGGCACTGGGATTTGAACCTGTGTCCATTTGAGCTGCTGTTAGATGCTGTGCCCGTGAGCTACTCCCCCTTTTCTGGCAGCCACATGCACGGTATGGATGCGTTACACATGCATACGTACCTACAAGGCGCGCAGTGATGTCGTGGGTGGCGCTGCTGCCTCACTGCGTCTGGGATGTGGGTTCAAACCCGGTTCGGTCTGTATGGGGTCTCCATGTTCTCTCCAGGTTCCGTCTCGGGTTAATAGGTCACCCCAAATTGCTGTGTGTGTGGCAGCGGCTTCAGAGGCTGGGCCAGAAGCCGTCGGTGTGTAAAATACGTTTGGCTCCTACGGTGGTTGCCTTTGCTTAAAAGGTGGCTTTTTAAAGGGAGTCCTTGTGCACATTTTCATGCGTTCACATAGCAAAAAGTCCACTGTGTCCAAAACAATGGCCGTTTCCATCCAACAGCTGAGCGCCCACAGCGGTTTGCATGAGCGCAGTGGGACACTGGGTCACCAGGAGCGCACCTGAAAGGACACCCATGACCAAATGCCATTATTATGGCAAAAATGTCTTTAGCAGTCATTCATAATCTGCCAGGTGAAATAAAAACTGAATCCCTGCACCCGTTTGTCGCCAGGCGAAGGGAGAGTTTGATGGAAAATGCTCGTATTTTTCGAATATGCTTGAACTGAGCTGCAGAAAACAATTGGCAAATTTAAAGCTCGCATCGTGCAAAAACGCTCACAAATTCAAACGAATGCCGGGTCAATACGGTACACAAAATAAAGTAGCTTTTTCAAACGTGCGTTTTTATTCTTGTTGCAATACGTAGACGTATAAGTCACACACTGGTGCATTTTATTTGTGGGGCGCAAACCGGCTTTCTCCTCGGCTGCACGTCGAGTTCCGAGCACGGCCTCTGTGACCCGGGCAAAATGCGAAAGAGAACGAATGAGCAAAAAGCGAGGCTGCGTTTAGCTCCTGAGCTACGGGCAAACATTCCCACCCAACTTCTCGGGCAGAAAACAGTGTTTAGTCACACAACAACAGTGGCACAAGTAGTATGTGAAATATTTCAATTGTTAATAATTATCTAGACTCTGGGCGAACGTTTGTCGTTGTCCACGAAATTCATTCAGTCAAAATATGTTTTCCGATGAGTAGGAAGACACTGCATCGCCAGCAGCCTCCTTACGTCCTTCGCCGTCACGCCTCGGAAATGCGCAACCAAGTCGACATTGCTTCACCATCTAAGTGAAGAATATTTGATGGAATCGCTCTAGTTCTAAGAATAAATTGTGGAAAACGGAGCTGTGGCGCCCAGCGCCGCGAATTTTTTTTTTTAAACCGGGTATGAAAGTGTCTGTGTCGAGGCGGCGACGCATGCGCACAGGCCACTTGTGCCATATTGGAATTAGGTTCTGACCGCCGAGCAGGACGGAGCTGAGGCGTTTAAAATCAACTTTATTCTACTCGGGTCCGGTGAGATTCAGACTGGCGACACATTTCTCATGTCAGCTAGCAGCTGAAGTGACTGATGAACATTTTTCTTTGTATTTTGGTACTGTATGCGTCTTTTTTCCCGGTACTAAAGAAGCTGCGGTTTGGACTCGTTCATGTCTCATTGCCGTGGAGTAGAAGCTCTGACGTTTCGCCAACTTGCTCAGGAACACATATTGCAAACTATATTTTTATTCAGACTCTCCTCTTGTACCTTTGTCAGAATTGACCTGCAGGAAAATGTGTTTGAATGTGTCTTTTCTCTCTTTTGCCTCTGTTTGGATGCTGTGGAGGGTCCACGTTTCTCTTAAAGTTGGCTCTTAACACGGCGCTTCCACGTAAATGCCGTTCCATGGAAGCGTCTCTAACTAAATATGTGCCGCGTTACGTCTCGAAGTGTTTCTGACAAAAAGTGGACAGAAATACGACGCTCGGTGTGTTAAACAACTCGTCAACAAAATTTCGTGTTGTGTACAAATATATGTAGAAAAAGATTTGCTAGATCCTTGTGTATTTTCTTCATTTATACGAAAATCCTGCAGTAAGTCGACAGTATTGGTAAATTGTTAGTGAGTCGCTTCTGCTTTTACTTGCCAGCACTTTTAACTGTTCAGTATTGATGCTGGAGTTAAAAGCTGGATAAAATGTCACTTTTTCAGCAGTGGTTTCAAAATGGCACCAAAAAATGTTTATCTAGAGTTTATTTGGGCTGGATGTATGCGGGGATGGGGGGGGCAGACCCCGCCGTCACCACGGTGTCGCGCGCCGCCGCTCATCATGCGGTCGGTCGGCCGGTAAACAAGTGCGGGCGGGCGGGCTGCCTTGAGCCTAACGGTCGCGACGGCTGAGAAAGTGGCTTGGCGGTGGAGTGCGGAGGGCGACCGAGCGGCAGTTTATGACCAAGCGGTTGCTTTGGTTCACAATAATTAATTCGTTTCTAAATTTAAAGACATGCCAGTGCATTCGCTGTTGTTCGTCTCCGGCGCTCCGCCGAATAAACGGCACGGTTTAGGCACAATGTCAGTAGAATGCAAGGAATGTTAGATGAGCTTCAAAACAAACTGCTATAGTTTGAACTGCGTTGTCGAGCCAATTTTCGTTTATTTTTTTGTTTTTGTCTTTAAATCCCGTCGGCGTTTTGTTTTCGTGCAGAAAAGTCACCACCGTTGGGCTCGTGCGGGTACACCCGCCAGTGACGTAGAGCGGCGAGCGCGTGCTGGCGACACCTGTCCTTAGGGCCGCCCGGGAGCGCGCGCTGCGGGCACGTGAGCGTGCTTGGCGGTTGGCGCGCGCTTGTCGAGGGGGTGAGGTGGGGGATCCTGTACCTCGGCTGCGCTGAAAGTGCCAGAAGCTTTTTTTTTTTTTTTTTTTTTTTAAATCTCCTAAAGTCGTTCAGCTCGCACACACGCTGCTCCGGCAGGGCTAACGTGTTCAAACAATTTTATTTGTCTGTGTCGTCACAAATGTTTTCGATCCCCTCCTTAATGGATAAATTGTTGCCACTGTGACAAAATGTTTAACTTCCCCCATCAGAAGGAAGCGTGGTTGCTTAGGGATGGAGGGGCTCTCAGGGAATCCTGTCTTGTGTCCAATATTTTCAGATTATTGAGGGCGACTGTTAGATATTAAAATGCACGGTCTGATTTCTGACAGATGTGAATTGCTTATTGTTAGTTTTACAGCATTTACATTTATTCGTTTAGCAGACACTCCCCCAAGACAACATATGACTTATTTGCTGAGTTTCTGAGTAGGAAAGCAGACTGATGCTACGTTTGTCATCTTCTTGGACAGGACTCGTCTATTCGGCTGACCTGGTGTTTGTGTGTGCGCTCATGTGTTAAAGATGAAAGTTAAAACCATGGCTGCTGGTTTGTATGTAGGGTTTTTGTGTATCTCAGCAGTGTGGCTGGCCTCAGTCAGTTCCACTTCCTGTTCCTGTACAGTATGTGCACTGCAGGTGATGGTGGTGCTTGGTGCTGTACTGTCTGTCAAGGAATACACTGGAGTTCATAATGAATTACAAAACAATTATAGAAGAATCCTCATCTATAGCATTTGTAGGAGAAGGCCATTTGATATCCATCACATGAATTTTCCATGTTCTCCTTTGGAAGAAGCATCCATTTTTGTCACCACCTTCAACATGTTTGCCTATGATTTCAATTCCCGTGAACCATAAAGCTATTGGAGGTATGTGACATAGTATGTTCCTTATATATTTACATGCTTAGCCAATGTTCACGCATGCTGAACTAGGCTTCAGATGAAAACCTGTCCATTGGAATCTCATGTAAATAAATATGTCTACAGCTGTGAATTCTGTCCTGCTTGTAGTCATTCAATTGCCTTGGGAGGGTCCAGAACCTGCTGCAGTTTTTTTTTTTTTTTGCACTGAGTATGTATTAAGTTCTAGCGATGAACATAATTCACCAGTGCATTGTTTTTCTGACATTTTAGGGATCAGAGAAAGATATAGCAGAGTTGACACTAAGGGTGTTGCTTATTGTTTGTGGAGTGGCTGGATTTGGCTCTTCAGGCCCTTCAGGAGTGTAGCTGTGCACACAATGAAACCCTGCAGAGGTAACTGAGCCCCTGGCACGCTGTGTGTGTGCAAGGCAGAATGGCTAATGGGCTGCCAGTGGAGAGCTGCCCGAGACTCATCTTTGCATTGATGAAAATATCAGTGCTCACAAAGACAACCTGACAGCTTGCCTCAATGGAGACTTGGTGTATTTTGAATTTTTTTGACTGACGTAAAGCAATGAGCAATGGCTGCACAGATTGTCATATCCTATGTTAGGGTTGTTCTCTCTGTGTGTGTGTGTGTGTGTGTGTGTGTGTGTGTGCGTGCGTGCGTGCGTGTGTGTAAGAAGCTGAGTGAGTGAGTGAGAAATGTGTGAAAAGAGACTTGCTTTCACAAACTGTCCTGTTGCTCAGCAGGTGAGCCACCATTATTTGGGTGTCATGCTGTACAATTGCCTGCCATTGGGCATTACATTTCTGTCCACTAGTGAGGAACTTTAGTGGGCTCCTCTGTAGCAGAGCCTCCTCCACATTGCATTGGGGTTCACCACATGGCCCTTGTGTGTTTTTATCTGTACTGAATCACAGTTTAAAACTGATTCTCAGGAAGATTCTTTTTTTTACCTAGTTTTAACCAGTACACTGAGAATCTACCTAAGAATTAGAATTTCAGTTTGACAAATGGTAAGTGTTTCTTTCTTTTTTTTTTTTTTTTTAAATTTTATTTTCATGAGTAAAGAACAGTACGTCTGGCTAACAGGATAATGGGGATTGGTTAACTGAAAGACTGTCCTTGTTAATCCTTGTTCAGGTTTGCTGAGTTTTGCCATCATCCCCCTACCAGTGGTTGTTTAACAAGTATCTGCCAGGAGGCACCATCATGGATCATGATCTGTTGGAGACAGGTGAGATGGTTTTGTATTTGAAGTACAGTAAGTGTTACTGTGCTGTTTTGTAGATAATGTTGATGTGAGGTTTTGTACAGCATATTCATTGCATTTGTCATTTATGGGATGGGTTTTTAATGATTACTATGCATTGGGATTGCAATCTGATAATTTGTGGGTAGTATACACTCCAGATGGGGCTTCTGAACAAGATGACTCTGACTTCAACTGGGAGGAATACCTGGAGGAAAATGGTGCATCAGCCGTGCCCCACCACGCCTTCAAGCATGTGAGTCTGAAGTTCTTTGCATATACTTTCAGTCTTCTATATTTACAACACTGGCCGTATGTTTTTGGGGATCTTAGGTGAAGTGTTGCTTCCTGGGCTCTTCTCTCAGTAGAATTCAAAGTACAGGTACCCCTTGATTTCCGAATGTTATCCATTCCTGAAAACATGTCTGATAGAAAATTTTTGAATAGCGGAAGCCGATTTTATGTTATTTTCAATGCGGAAATACAATAATGTATTTCCTAGCGCATCCCAAATCCCATAACCAGTTTCCTCCAACTATCACGAAACATTCTTAAAAACCTAATGCACCTTTGCACAGTAAAAAGCATTTTGAATGGCAAATACCTAATTATTTAACAATTAATTATAAATTTGTGTGTATGTGTACAGTGTGCAACTATACTGTACACTATTATATTTCAGTATTGGTAACTAACCCACTTTTCCTTTAATGTATGACCTTTTTTTAGGTCTCTTTGGCACTCCTCACACCAAAAAAAAATTGAAGGGGCTTTAACAGTAAACTTAATTACAGTTTACCTCTAGCTCTGCACTGCTGTTCTTTGGAGAAGAGCTATGATGATTTTAGGCAACGTTGACCACATTGTCGTCTGTAGGTGGACCAGAGCCTGCAGACTGGCCTCATCCCTGGAATGAAGTTAGAGGTGCCTCTGCGGGATCAGCCAGACACTTATTGGGTGGCCAGTATCATCACCACTTGTGGCCAGCTGCTGCTCTTGCGTTATGAGGGCTTCCAAGAGGATCGCCACGCAGATTTCTGGTGCGACATAATGACTGCTGGCCTTCATCCCATTGGGTGGAGCCGGCAGCAGGGGAAGACAATGAGACCCCCAGAAGGTGAACTTCCTCAGATGTATTTGGATTGCAGTGAGATCACATTTCTTACCCCTTTTGGCTGTAGCAATTCAGATGCAGGCTTCCCTTGAGAATAATGTATTATTACAAATAATAATATTCTGAAAATCTGGATGCATAAGAATATATAACTAGTTAGCTGGTGAGTAGCGGTTGGTAAGCGTGCGGGGGGGGGGTTAGATAGGTGTCAGGATCCCCTTTATAAATCAAGCTCCTGGTATTTAGCACTGTGTGTGTTATATGAACCTGGTAACTAGCCTGGCTAGTGACTGCTGTGAAAAGTACAGCTGACAACTAGGGAAAGACCTGGTGACGGCATGGAAAGACAGCTGACAGGGGGAACAGACCCCACCGGGGCTGGCATGGGTTGGCACCCCATGGCAGCAGCAGCACAGTCTGCAAGCAGCTGCACTGCACCCAAACTAAAGCTACAAGTGTGATTAATGCATTGATACCCTGTGAGTCTGCGAGAGCAAGGGTGGAAGATGACTCAGAGGCAGATGATATGGTTAAAGACCCTGGAATGGAAACGACAACGAGTGGGGCTGGTGCAGTAAGGGGGGTTAGAGGGGTGCAGGAGGATAAAAAGTTACAGGTGTGTTGTTGTGGGTGGCAGAGAATAACTACAGCTCGGGGCCTTAGGGTACACCAAGGAAGGAAGAAATGCCTGCGCGAAGGAGCGCAGGGGGGTCGCATTGATCAGTACTTCTTGAGAAGTCAGGCAAATAAGTCGAATGAAGTCCAGCGACCGGTAGAAAACCACAGCTCGCAGGATATCAACAGAACCTCTGGCGCAGAGGAGGAAGGGGCAGGCATGAGAGATGGCGGTGTAGACGGGGTCCGAAGGAGTAAGGAGAAGAGCTGTGAGTTGAAGCCTAGAGTTAGGTGGCCTAAGGCAGGTGAAAAGGTAGTATGGCAGACTATAAATGCAGATCTGGTAGGAGTGCTAGAGGGCATGAAAGGGAGTGCACAGGTTAAATTGGAAAAGTTGGGTGATGTGATTTACCAATATGGGATGGACAGGTTTGGGATAGAGCAGATTAGAAGAGAGCAGTGCCAGCAGGGGGGAAAGTCAAGGAGACAAAAGGAAATTGACAAGTTAGTAAGGGAGAGGCGGCAGCTGAAAAAGCAATGGAAAAAGGCTACGGAAGAGGAAAGACAGGGGATAGAGGTGTTGCAGGAGGAGGTTAAAAGTAGGTTGGTCACACTTAGGAGGGCAGAATATCTAAGAAGGAAGAGGAGGAAGAAAGAGAGGGCAAGGGCTGGTTTCTACAGAGATCCATTTAAGTTTGTGAAGGGATTGTTCAGTCAAGAGAGGAAGGGAAAGTTAGAGGTGTCCAGGCAGGAACTGGAGAGGTATTTAGAGTGTACTTATTCAAGTGCAGGGGAGGTTGGGGAGAGGGGCCTCCCAGTAGATATGCCACCATTGGGAAACATAACTGCTGAAGTAGATGTTAGTCCACCAAAGTGGAGTGAGGTGCAGGAGGTGGTAAGGCGTGCAAAGGCCTCATCCGCCCCAGGGCTGAATGGGGTCCCCTACCGGGTTTATAAAAGTGCGCCAGATGTACTCAGGTTTCTGTGGAGGTTGTTCAGGATAGTGTGGAAGAAGCAGGTAATTCCAAAGGCCTGGCGTAGGGCAGGGGGATTATTTCTTCCGAAGGAGAAGGTATCTAGAGAGATAGGGCAGTTTAGGCCAATATGTCTGTTAAATGTCGAAGGTAAGATTTTCTTTAGCGTGGTGACACAGAGGTTGTCAGATTACTTATTGAAAAATAAGCTAATCGATACATCAATTCAGAAGGCAGGGGTTCCAGGTTTCTCGGGATGTTTAGAACACACTAGTGTGATCTGGCATCAGATTCAGGAAGCCAAGCAGGAGAGAAGGAATTTGCATGTGGTGTTTTTGGACCTAGCAAATGCCTTTGGCTCTGTGCCACATAGTCTTATCTGGGGTGCGTTTGACTTTTTTAGAGTACCAAGCCAGATAACTGGCTTGGTGAAGGAGTACTTTCGGGACATTAGGATGTGTTTCACCACGGCAGGTTACACAACAGCCTGGCAGAGGCTGGGAATGGGGATTATGGCAGGCTGCACCATTTCCCCGCTAGCATTCACTATGGCGCTAGAGTTGGTGATTAGGGCATCCGGTTGGGTGGTGGGTGGAGAAAGACGGCCAGATGGGCTTCGTCTTCCCCCAATTAGGGCGTACATGGATGACATGACGCTGGTGACAACAACAGCGGCCTGTGCAAGGCGGCTGTTGGGAAAGCTGGACGAGAACCTGAAGTGGGCTGGTTTGAGGATTAAACCAGCAAAGTCCCGGAGCATCTCGCTAGTTAAAGGGAAGATAGAGAAAGTTAGCTTTTTGGTGGAGGGTGAGGAGATCCCGTCAGTATTAGAGAAACCGGTAAAGAGTTTAGGGAGGTGGTACACTAGGGAGTTGACTGATGTGGGGCAGGTGGAGCAGCTTAAGGAAAGTGTTGCAGATGGGTTACAGAGGATAGAGAACTCAGGGCTGCCGGGTAAACTGAAGCTCTGGTGCTTGCAGTTTGGCCTATTCCCAAGGGTAATGTGGCCACTGACTATGTACGAGATATCAGTCACAAAGGTGGAGAAGCTGGAGAGGCTGATAAGCTCCTATATCAGAAAGTGGCTGGGGGTTCCTCGGTGTCTAAGCAATGTGGCGCTGTATGGGCAAGGAGTCCTGCAGTTGCCGCTATCAAGCTTAACAGAGGAATATAAATGTGCGAAGGTGCGGTTAGAGTTGCAGCTGTCAGGTAGTAAGGATGACGTTGTAAGAGGCTTGGTTCCTAGGATAGGTACAGGCAGGAAATGGGTTGCGAGGCAGGCGGTAAAGGAAGCGAAAGCGGACTTGAGGCAGCTGGAATTGGTCGGGAAGGTACAGCAGGGACGGGAAGGTCTCGGGTACCGGATAGGAGACCCTATGTGGAGCAAGGCAGGCCCGATAGAGAGAAGGAGGTTGGTGATAGGGCAGGTGCGTCGGCAGGAAGAGAGAAATAGGTGTGTCAGGGCGGTCTCACAGGGGAAGCAGGGACAGTGGGTAAATTGGGATGGGGTGGAGAGAAGGAGGCTGAGCTGGAGGGAACTGTGGAAGATGGATGCATATCAAATAAGGTTCCTATTAGGAGCGGTTTATGATGTGCTGCCATCACCTCAGAACCTGAAGCAGTGGGGGGGGTGAGGACTCCGCTTGTACTCTGTGCTCAGAGGTTGGGACGCTGAAACACATTTTAGTGGGGTGCAAGATTAGTCTGGCGCTGGGCAGATTTACATGGCGGCATAATCAGGTGCTACAGTGCCTGGCGGCAACCATTGAAGATTGGAGGAGGCAGGTATGTTTAGAGCAGGAGGTTGAAGGTACAGTGGTACAGTTTGTTAGAGAAGGGGGTAGGAGTAGATATAGAGGTAGGAAGGAGTTAGGTGTAGTAGGGGGGGCTAGAGATTGGGAGATGCAGGTGGACCTGGGAGGAAGATTAGTGGTGCCCCAGGAAATAGTCAATACAAGCTTGAGACCAGACATGGTGCTGTGGTCAGCAAGCCAACGGGTGGTGTACTTCATAGAACTCACGGTTCCGTGGGAAGGATCGGTGGACGACGCTCATGAGAGGAAGAAGCTTAGATATAGCGAATTAGCGGCGGAAGTAGGGGGGCGTGGCTGGAATGCGAAGGTGAGGCCAATTGAAGTCGGTTGCCGTGGGTTTATAGCCCGATCGACGCTTGATTTGCTGCGCGAACTCGGGATTCGGGGGCGGAAGTTGCAACGAGCGGTGAAGGAATTGTCACAGGCTGCGGAGCAAGGAAGTCTCTGGATCTGGAATAAGAGGACCAGTGCGGATGGTAGCGGGGCGGCGAAGCGATGAGCAGGTGGGTGCCGGCGAAGCATTAGCGCGTAGGTGTCATGGCGGCTAGTGTATTGGCGTATAGTTGTTAGCGAATAGGTGTGATGGCGGTTAGCTGTTAGCAGGCGGTATAGTCGAAGTAAAGTAGGTGGCGAGGGGCTTCTTCCTTTTAGTCGGCGGGTAGAAAGAGCGGTGAGGGTGAGGACGCTGAGGTAAAGAGTCCGTAATGTGAGAAGCGGCGGGGTGGCGTAGTGGTGCGTGCGGTAATGGAGGGGAGCAGCTCCGGGACGCCTGAGCCGCGGTTGAGCCTTCTGGAGGTGTCGTGGGCCTAACTCGACGAAACGCCGACGAAGGAAGGTGCCCACTTGATAACCCCGATGAGATGACGCGCCACACCATGGTGGGCACTATGGTTGGTGGACGCTAGTTAGCTGGTGAGTAGCGGTTGGTAAGCGTGCGGGGGGGGGGTTAGATAGGTGTCAGGATCCCCTTTATAAATCAAGCTCCTGGTATTTAGCACTGTGTGTGTTATATGAACTCACAACCTTAAAATTAAAATACCAAACTACCAAGAAACATCTTATGAGAACAGAAATTTCCATTCTAAATTCGTGCCTTGCAAATGTGTCTTGCAGTCATGTTTCACTTACAGGAATCTCTTAGAAATTTGTTAATCATGGTCTGTTATCTGTCATAATAACGAGGCCTAAAATGATAAAAGTTTTGAAGAAAATGCTAAAAGAAGTTGGAAAGGCAAATGGATAAATCCATACCTATTTAAATTTTGAAGGCACAGAAAAATCTCTTCCAAAGGCAGTATCGTTGCAAATGACTTTGTTACAAATGAAACTTTACGACTTACTCAGCAGAGAAGTGTTGCAAGTGATTAGTGTTACATTAGGACCATTCCTGTTTGCTGGTGTTGCAATGCTAATAATAATCTTTACAGGGTCTTTAAAAGCAACTTCCTAAAAGTGCATTGCAACGAAGCAGAAAGACATGGGTTACAACTCTAAAGGAAAGAAATATAAGGAAAATATCAGCGTCAAATTTTCAGGAACAAATAATTCTAGTTCTTGATGGTTAGGGATTTCCAAGTGACCATAAATTTTCACTACATTATTTACTTAAAAATAGTGCTTCCTATCAGTTCTGTATGCAACTGCTTGTGTAATTTTCACTGACAAAAACAGTGACATTCAGCAATCTTGCTTTCTGTTGGTGATGCAGTTTACTATAAGTTGTATTTACAACTTTGGAGAAAAGCATCTATTAAATGAATAAAACTAAATGTAGAATGGACCTCTTCTTAAAAAGTTAGATTCAGCCAGATATGTAACAGATCAAGAAAGGATGTGAAATGTGTTCAACATGCCCTCACTTGACTCTTTTGGTCTCAGGCGTTCGTGAGAAGCATGAGGACTGGGAAGTTCTCCTAGAGAAAACCCTGTCAGAGTCTTGTAGTGCACCCGCCAATCTGCTGGAGGGGGTGAGTGACCGGATGGATTCTTTCTACAGTCGGTGTATGATGCAAGACAGAAGGTATACTGTATGGCAGCTGTTCAGACATCAGAGGAACTGAAATTGTAGGACTTGTAGGCGTAACCCAGCTCTGTTCCCACTGACTGATTCTTTTAGCCCCACCGAGGAAAGAACCCTCTGGATCTCCTGGCACCAGGGACCAGAGTGGAGCTGCAGGACCAACAAGATGCACATGCTGCCTGGGTGGCAGAAATTGAGGAAAACATAGGGGGGCGCCTACACCTTCGCTATACTGGCACTGAGGGTCTGGCCTTGGCACACTGCAGCCTATGGCTTTTCTACCTCCACCCACTGGTGCACCCATTGGGCTGGGCAAAGGAGCATGGCTGCACACTTACACCTCCCACTGGTCAGTATTACTGCTGAAATGGTATTCTATGATGGTGTGCAATAATAATTAATTATTGTTGTTATATGATTCCATTGCATGTCACATTAATTTTATTAGCTATTAGTTATAACCCTTTAAATCTGTTCTCTCTTACATTTGTAATATTGCATTTCAGTGGTCCGTGGGTTACACGCTGAGGCTGAGTGGGATGAGATACGGCACAGAATCAGCGCCTCGATCCTTGATGGAGCAGTGACTGAGGAGTTCAAGTTCAAGGTTAATTTAGCTGATTGATTTGCCTGTATGGTCATGTGCTCAGAGCTGAAATGGATGATATTCTTATTAATTATTTTAGCTACTAGGCTCCAGACTACTGGATCCATACAGTGACTGAGTGATTAGTCATAGTGGGTTTAAAATTGATTTTAGTTGAATGTGAATTACTCATAAACTCATATCATTCTCACTTTAACTGTCTCTTTGTGACTTTCTGTTGCATAAAATGAAATCAATTCTTTTAAGGTTTGAGACAAAACTGAAATAAAGGCTGAAGTAGTTTCAGAGAATGATGGGGACAAAATAATGTTTTTCCTCTCCTCAGTTGCTATTTGGCTTCCTTATACTATCTAAATGTACTGCCAAACATTTATCTATAAGCATATTGCATGTTTCTGCCATGTCTGTCAATCTTTTGTTCAGCACTCTGTGTCACTATGTGTCAAGAGCAGTCTGTAAAAATAAATTGAATTGATTGTGTGTTGAGCTGTGTAACCCTGACGCAGTAGCATGGTGTCTTTCTCCAGGACAAGATGGCCATCTCAGCCCACTGTTTCACCGAAGGGATGAAGCTTGAAGCAGTGGACCCAGCTTCCCCTTTCAGCATTAGCCCTGCCACTGTCACCAAGGTAACGTCCTCAGTGTTCATCCCCACAGTGGTTGTGTCAACCCACTGCTATGATTAGAATTGCTGGACAGGAGCATGTAGCTCACAGTGTTAGAGTTCTGTCACCTACGGGAGTGGCACTGTTGGTGCTCATAGACCTCTGGATTACAGTTAAGTCAGATTTGAGAAGCAGATAACATTTTGGTGACAAGATGCATGTCAACTTTATCAAAAGTGTTATGTTACATACCACATAGAAGCCACATAAAATGCTGATAGGAAGTGGTTTAGAGTCAGTCCAATAGACGAAAAAATTACTGGAGTACTAAGAGTTCTGTTCTGTCTTTGTTCAGGTGTTCAGTGAGATGGAGTTTCTGGTGGAGATTGATGACTTGAGGACAGATAGGGGGTGTTGGTCCTCTTTCCTTTGTAACCATGACAGCCCAGGCATCCTGCCAGTACAGTGGAGCCTCAAGAATGGGGTGCAGCTTAGCCCTCCTCCAGGTCAGTGCTTTGGCAAGGGGCAGCACAGATCCCATAATATGTGTGATAATTTGGTGGTAGTTTTTTCCGCTGTCTAAGAACCCACTGTGTTGATGTGTTTCTAGGATATCAAGGGCAAGACTTTGACTGGGCTGAATACTTAAAACATTGTGGGGCGGAAGCAGCACCTCAGCACTGCTTTCCAGAGGTGACTGACTGACTATTTGATGCCAGTACCGTGCTCTTACTTACCCTACATAGAGACTGTCTAATTAGTACTAGTACACAATACATTTAAAGTGCCGTACAGTGATTACTGTGTAGTATTTCTCTGACACCTTTAGTCCCAATTGGCCTAAGAGGTTGACGGTACAGTACAAACTCCCTGCAAATAATACACCAGTGCATCTAACACATTGCATGCATACATGTATACATATACACACTACAGGCAATTTTTCATTGACCACTAGGCGTATTTCTACATGTTTCATGTCCATATATTTAACTTGAATTTTCTTCAAATTTGTCTTGTACTTCTAATTATGCAGGTAAATCTTTTTTTCCTTTGTGGTTTTTCAGGAGCAGGCAGATCACAGCTTCAAAGAGTCCATGAAGTTGGAGGCAGTGAACCCCTTGTCACCTGAGGACATTCATGTTGCAACCATCACCAAGGTCAGAGGCCAGTACATGTGGCTGCGCCTAGAAGGTGAGAAGGTAGTATGGGATTTCAGCAGTTAGAAGGAGCCCTGTAATAGCCACTTTAGAAAGTTGTCTAGTAAATATTGTTCTGGTCCCACTTGCAGCAGTAAGTGTGCAGTCATTTTTATTAACAGCTTTTTAACTTTTTTTTTTTTTTTTTTTTACACACAATTATTGCTATATTCTTAATACAATAGTATTATAACCTCAGTTAACATTCATTTTTGCTGTTGGTGACGTTCAGGGGGGTGTAGGTAATTTTGAGCCAAATTTGACTCGTGATGATGATTTGCATGATTTTTATGAACGGGAAGGAAGTGGTTTACTATCACCTTCTTCTGTGCATGTCTTTGGATTACAAACATGGAAAGAACATGGAAACTTCTCACACCTTGAACCAAATTCAAACCAATACCTGAATATAAAGGTCAGGCACTGGGGGGCAAGAACATTACCTGTTGGGCCACCGTGCAGCATAGGACATGTATACAGTGCTATAACGTGGACAAACTCACAGTTGTTGCTATGCAGAATGATCTCGCTGTCTTACAGCTATTCCTTTTCTTTCTCCGCACTGCCTTGTGTTTACCAACTCTGCATCCAGGGCTGAAGCAGGCAGTGCCAGAGCTCATTCTCCATGTTGACTCCACTGAAATCTTCCCAGTCAGTTGGTGTGAAACTAACGGTTACCCTCTTCAGCACAACCACAAACCAAAAGGTATGGGGCGGAGACTACATACTGTAAATTCATCCCTCCTTTGCCTGTCTCTCCTGTACAACACAGTTGAGTTCTGCAGTGTCTCTCTTTCCAGTTGATGACATGTCCGTAGATTTACAAAGAATAAACCTGGTGTTCATGAGTAGTAAGCCTGGAAGTATCTGACAACCTGCGGTGTTTCAACTTTGAGTATGCTTTTAGTAGGCTGGAGGAAGTGCACATCTTTAGCAAGAGGTATGGTTTGCTTGTACTACAAGGCATCATAGTTAATGAATGTAGTCTGCATTGCAGGTCAGCAGCAGAGGAATGTTGCCGTGGTTCAACCAGAGAAACAGTGAGTATTACCGAGAGAGAGAGTTTGTCCCTCGCTGTCCAGGCCAAGCTGCTGTAGTCCGTGACTTGTTTCTATCTCATCCTGCAGGAAGGTCCTGCCCAAGGCCATGCCTTCAAATACACTGAAGCAGCAGGTTAACAGCCAGTTGGAGAATGGTAAGAATACCCTCTCTGCCTCTGAAACTCATTCGTGTATTTGCAGTCATGTGGCAGTTGGCTTCTTTTTACCACATTTTTATGGCAACAGGACAGTGCAATGGAAAGTACTCATGCCCCAAGATCTACTTCAACCACCGCTGCTTCTCTGGGCCCTACCTGAACAAAGGCCGCATTGCAGAGCTGCCGCAGTGTGTTGGACCAGGAAGCTGTGCCTTGGTGCTGAAGGAGGTGAGTGAAGTCTTGGAAAAGGAGATTTCCATCTAGAGTTTCCATTCGTGCTATCTAGTGCATTCCCAAGTTCCCCCTTTCTCTGCTCCCCAGGTCCTCACACTCCTGATCAATGCAGCCTACAAGCCCAGCCGTGTACTCAGGGAGCTGCAGGTGGATGAGGAGACACGCTGGCAAGCCCACAAGGAGATCCTCAAGGCCAAGTGAGAGGACTTTTGTGGACACCACTGCTCTGTATGAATAGGGATTGAGGGCTGTGGAGCGTGAACATTTCTGCATAGTTGCACATTTTTTATTTCTACATTTCAGAATAGTTATAATGGGTAAGTTAAAAAGTATTTGCAATACAGAGTTGTCACCTTGTAGAGTTTTTGGGTTCTCAAGTTAACCAAAATGTTTCTTTTATTTATTTACTTATTTTATTTATACATCCCTGCTCCTTGCATATTTCATTTTGTGCAGGTTTTTTGTGACATCTAAACTCTAAATATTTTAGTCTTTACCCACTTTCACTACCAGTTGCAGAAGTGTGCCTTTTTTGTCATTGATGTGTTTACTTGTAATTTAGCTGATGCTTCTCTACTATTACCCTGTATACAGCTGGGTCATTTTTAATGTGCAATTAGACAAGAACTTTGCTCAAGGGTATTGTAGCAAGAAGTGGGATTCAAACTTAGAGCCTCTTCTTACAGAAGCAGCAGCTCTAGCCACTACACCATCTCCATTCACATGAGATATCATACCTTATATTTATGTTGCACTACACAAGCGTATTTCCTGGTGTTTATACTTGGTAGATGTGAAGCTTTGGGTCTCAGGCACCCTCTGCTGTGCTGTATTGTTGTGTTTACCTGAGCCTCTGTGGTGTCACAGGTACAAGGGCAAAAGCTACCGAGCCACAGTAGGAGTTGCACGCACAGCCAATCAGGTGGCCGAGTTCTGCAGGAGGACCTGCGTGAAGCTGGAATGCTGCCCCAACCTTTTTGGGCCACGCATGGTGCTGGAACACTGCTCTGAGAACTGCGCCGTGCTCACAAAGACCAAATACAGTCAGTGCCTCTGACCTCATCCTCCATCTTTCTCTTGGCCCAAGAGAAATTGGGAAGAAGGCTTCTGTAACTGGCTTTCTCCCGCCATTTTTGCTCATTGATGTTGAATGTGTTTTGCCTGGAGGTGCAACAGACTCATGTTCTCTGTCTGATCATCTGCCTTTGGCATCATAATGTATTCTGCCACATTTTCTTGATCCTTTCTGTCTTGCTTTGTTTCTGACTCCCTTCAGTATTGTGATGTTTGTGTCTGTATGTACTGTATGTGTGCCCTCTGTAGCTCATTATTACGGTAGGAAGAAGAGCAAGAGGGTGGGACGCCCTCCAGGGGGGCACACTAATCTAGAGGGTGGTACAAAGAGACCAGGGAGAAGGAGGAAGAAGAGGAAGCATTTCTTTGTGCACAAGAAGAAACGGTCATCCAACTCGCTGGATAATACTCCTGCGGGGTCACCACGGGTTTGTAGATACATTTATTAAAAATGCAAATATTTACAGTCCCAAACTGAAATTGTCCTGTAAGTATCCTTAAATGTTTTGAGCATCCATCACTTTGGAGAAAAGTGTTTGCTAAGTAAATAAATGTAAATGATAAAATTCTGAACTTCCTCCTGCGGCACATTTGACAGGGAAGTGGTGAGGAAGAGAACCTGGATGAGGACTCCCTGAGTGAGGATTATGGCTCTGAATTACACGAGGACCTGATGGAGGACTTGGAGGTCTCTGAGAGGAAGTCCCAGCCATCGTCTCCCTCTTTCACAGAAAGCCTTCCTTCTCGCCACTGCCACCGCAAGGCTGAATCGCCCTCCTATTCTGACGATGAGAACCGTCCCCCTTTGGTAAAGGTAATGCTTGTGTACCCATGCTGCTACTTCTGGACAAGTAACTTCACTAAATGTTCTTCCAGTGGGTGGCATAAGGGTTACAACTGCTTTGAACTCAAAAGCCCTGGGGTTGAATCCCAATTCCTGCTGTATATATCTCAAGTACATGCCCTGAATTACTCAGTATGAATTTCCCAACTGTAAAAATGGTGAAATTAGCTTAAGGTTCAAGTTGGAGGGAAGTATCAGCTGAATGAATAAAAGATTACATTTGTATGTAGCAAATGCATATTTGAGTTAAGCTGTGTCACGTGCCTCTGAGCTACCAAAGTATGTGCTTAACTGTATGTGGAGCTGTTTGCAGGCTTTCTTTGAGATGGTGCTCTAGTTTTGCTCTGCTAGTTATGACTGACTGGCTGCCCCTACCACAGGGCCCCCGGTTGGAGGTTCCACAGAAGCTCTGCCTGGACAGCAGTCCTCTGGAGTGGTCTGTGGCGGATGTGGTGCGTTTTATCCGGAGCACCGACTGCGCTCCACTGGCACGCATCTTCCTGGACCAGGTAGCAAAATAGACACTTTGTAGACCTCAGTAAGTGTGACTAAAAGTGACCTTAGCTCTGAACCTGTGCTGTCTTCTACTGTTTGTGAGGTCCCTGAGGTGCTGTGTGAAGCGGTCATGGCCATGCCATTCATTGTAACCGCAGTTTGTGTTACCAGGAGATTGACGGCCAGGCACTGCTACTGCTGACGCTGCCCACTGTACAGGAGTGTATGGAGCTCAAGCTGGGCCCAGCAGTCAAGTTGTGCAGCCACATCGAGAGGGTGAAACTGGCCTTCTACCAGCAGTTTTCCAGCTGAGGGAGCCATGGAAATCGGGTGGGACTTAATGCTGCCGTATGGGACCACCAGCATGGTTCTCACCTCACCGTACACTAAAGTCACCAAATCGTGCCATTTGTGTTTAACATGGATCTGAGGCCAAGCTGTTTGTGGTGGCCTGTGAGTCCATGTGGCTGACACTTGTGCATGAGTGCACCAGTGCCCCAGGGATAAAGTGGCTTTTAATTTATTTTTCCCTCATCAGCTTTGAGCTGACAGATGCAATAAGCAAAGCACAAATGTATTCAAAGTGAAGAGGACCACTGTCAATGAACCTCTTTGCTGTGTGCAGTGTGTGTTCAGCACGGTCTTTGTGTGTATGTCTGTGTGTGTGTGTTTGGCTCATGGACATGCTGTATGTACTGTATATAAGGAGTGTGCAGCCATGGAAACGGGTTTTACAGTTAATTTGGGCCATGATTGTGGAAGCAGCCTAGTGGCTTGGCAGGGAACTCTGCAACTCAACTTCTGACCAGAAGGTTGCAGATTCAGGTCCCTGGAAGAGCTTTTTTGTTTTTTTTTCTGGACAGAATGTATGTTTCCTGAATTGCTGAAGTGCAAATAATGTCTGTAAAAAATGTGTGAAACTAATTAATGAATTGCTTTGCATTAAGGAATCTAAGAAAACTGAACACGTTTATCTTGAAGTAGAATGTAGTTATAGTGCTTTCAGTTAATTTGATAAGTTAAATTAGTAATAAAGGTGTGTTTGTTCCTTCGAAATCAAATTAAAAGCAAATAAAGTATTTATATGTCTTACTTTATCCCCAGTAGTGGAAAGAGACCATGTCAGGGTGAATTTTAGTGGCTATACACAAGTAAACAAAAAATATATTAATGAAATATATAAATAGACTGGCACTGCTGACAACTAACTGTGTGGGAACAGGGCAACAGGGTCTTTATTCTGTGCAGATCTTAGTAATAATCCATCAGTAACGCTGGTACGACATTTGATTTTGTATTAAATCTGATTGTACAGCGTTTGTAAATTGAATAATTTTACAAGTTGGAGATGGGCTTTTTACAAGAGGAGCAGATTCTTCCACCTTAATGTAGAAATGTTAGAAGGGAGATTTAGCCTTAATGAATGTTGATTGTTTATAACCTTTACCTGGGAAAGTGTCACGTCTCCTCTGCCTGTGTCATATTCATTGCTTCTAGAACATACAGTATTATTATATCTACATAAGCTCAAGTTACTTTTGCTAACAGGAAACCCCTTTGAGTGTCCGGTCATAAATTCAGCTTAATATTAGGTAGTCTTTTTTTCCCTTGTGATAAAATGCAACACAACCTGAACCACTTCTGACATAAAACCTGGTAGCAGACAGGAAACAGGGAAACTTTGTCTGTAACCTGTATATGTATGCTGGCACATTTCATCTCATTTTAGAGTAAAACATAATCCTTGTAAAGTTGCTGTGTCCCGTAACTATGAACAAGCAATACAAACCAATTAAAATTATATTTGGAGAAGAAAGTAGCCTAAATGTTTTAATGTTGGTATGTTTAGAAATGCAATCCAGAAGCTCGCAGCACCTTTAACTATGTCCAGAATCAGCATGTTTGGTGCAAAGTATTATAGTTACGATAGTGATTGGGTTGTGACCCCTGCGACCGGAGGGCATGTGGTAAATTCCCAGTTCCTCTTTACGTAGCTTTTAAAAAAACTGGCAAAAAGCAAAACGCAAGTTTGCAAGTATTCGTGGTTTATTGTTCTGAACCTGTGCTTGCGCTAAAGAGAAATGACCGTGGAATGAACCCTCAGGTTCTTGTGTGTTGCCACGATTGACCACTTAATTGTGGCCTTCGGTTCTGACCTTGCTGTGCACTGCCACTACCTGCCATGTAACACTGACTGCTTTCAACAGGAGTTGGGGAGCAGAGTGCTTGCGAGTATTTTTGCTGTGCGCTGGTGTGTACGTGTGCTCCTACACAGCACGCCTGGAGTTGCTACACACCCGCTTGGCCCCTGGCAGATTGAAGACGGCGCTGTATTTGCCCCCCCGCCCAGCTGTGTGCTCTGCCAACATCGGCCTTTCCCTGCAACCCATCCTTTCTTTGCAGCCCTGGCACCACTTCCACGAGAGGTGGGTGTTTAACTAACTCGTTTAACTTAAAATTTTGAAACTTGTGCTTTTAATAATCATGAGTTGTCAAAGACGTTAATTTACTGTAGACTTCGTTTTGCTTACATTTTGCTCACTTTTCTACCGTATTTTTGAACGTCGGAAAGAAAGCAGCTTGCACTTCCACGTTCGGCCAGTAGATGTCAGAAAAACGCTCAAAGGGAAGCTGCCTCGTTTCCACTTTCCTGTACTAACGGGGAACACCGAAGAGCAGTTTGTGGGCTGCGTGTTATTTCCAGCATTCCAGCATTTTTTTCAGTCCATCTGAACTGAACTATTGTGAAAAACCTTGAGTTTAGTGTGAGTCTATCTGGTATTTTTCCATTTTTTTGAAGAAACATTGAATCTCACTACAGATTGCATGAGCCGAAATGCAAATGCAATACAGTACAGTAGTGTAGTGCCTGATGATGAGGCCCTGAGCTGCAGAATGGGGCTAAAATAAAGAGTTTTGTAGATGACTTCTTGGAAACTGACTTTTACAGCCCTTATCACCACTTGTGCAAAGTTTCTTCACATTGTGTGGTTTATCAACATGAACCCCACAGACTGTTTGCTGCCTTCAGCTGCTGGCCAAAGTTTAGATGATAAGGACTTAAAAGCTGTTTTGCTAGCTTCTAAAATACAAATACGCCCTTTGCTCATCTAACTGTGTTTCTTCTTTCTGTGAAATGTGTGTTTGTGTGTGTGTGTGTGTTGAATTAGTGTTACTGCCAAAAAAAACAACAGGCAGCAGGGGAGGTGCTGGGTGATGGTGTTGCTCTCTGCATATTAGTTACTTCACACTGAAGTTTTTAGGAGGCATTGAACACAGTCATGCCCACCATTCAGGCAAATCGGAGGTCATGTACAGAGGATGAAATCTTCTAGATATGTGAATCACAGCTTTCATGTACAAGACTGTTTGGGAGATGTCTGAATAAACTGATTGGTTTTGCCAAGCTTTGGGTGGTGTTCAGTTTACAGAAGGAGATCCCTTTTCTGGCCTTGACCCCTTAGTGGAGAGGGTGAGGGTGGTTGGGGCTGGTGAAGCGATGTGTGATGCAACACAAATTTTAGTAGATGACAAACATGCACAGTTATTCTGTTTGGCTATAGCAATGCCTACAGGGAACACATTTTATTTTTTAATGCTCACTGGCATCTTCTGTGCAGTTTGTATTCTATGTATGTGTGCCTTTCATTTGTTTGCCAACATTTTTCATGAAAAATAATTTCCCCTGTACATGAGTGAAATAAAAATGAAAAAATCAATCCAAAAATGCAGCCAACATGGCATGTGTGAATAAGCACAAAAAGTGAGCTGTGTTAAGATGAGAAAGATTCCTCTATCAGTGCCAAGTAGAAGAATTTTTATTGTCCTCTGATTCCTAAGAAACTGGAAACAGATGCAGGGTAAGGGTGAAACTGCCATTTCCAGACAGGATGTACATCTTCCCTAAAAGTGCTTGTTGAAACATAATAAAGGTTTGTAAATCTTCTGAGCTAAAGTATAGAACTAAACACAGCTGTGGATTTAATTGAAGAATTCAGCCAAAACAAAGATTTTTCAATTGTGTGTAAATGTTTAGCAGGAATCTTGCATGCAACCTAAATCTGCTGAGGAATCCTTGTTGAGCTGTTGCTGCTCTGAACAAATATTTAAAAGGGCATTCAAATGTTTTAGACATTTAAGCAAAAAAAAATGTTATTTGCTTCTATTTGCAGCAACTGCGCAGCACAATGAGGTAGTCACAGCGCAACATTCCTGCACAACATGTCCAGCATCCTGGAGGTCCATGGCCAGATGGACTGGTGCTGCTCTAATGGCCAAAGGAGGCACAGCCAGCATGCTGCTTGGCAGGAGTATCTAATAAACTGGCCACTCTGTCTGTATGCTGAGGGACATTTTTGGTATTGGGGACAACATCAGGGGATGCTCTGTGTTGTGTAACCTGGTATTGGTGGGGGTAGATGGTGCCCTGCGTTTGAAGGTGGCCATGGGCTGTGGCCTGGACTGCTCCTGGACTGATGGGTGAGCGGAAGCTCAGCTGAGCCACTATTCTGTCTACCACAGAGCTTCTTCTGACCAACAGTAGTGGGAAGAAGAAGAAAAAGGAGCAACAGCAGCAGGAGGATGGCCATTTTCCACTAAGTAAGACAGGGATTGTGGGAAAATTGGCAAGAAACTAAAGCACGCCTGCTTGATCCCAGGAAACACCCACAGAATTAGGGGGATTCTTGCTGAGGAAGGAGGCCCTGTGGAATTTGGCTGTGGGTTCAGCAGTGATGTGCTTTAAAGTGGCCTTGCACACCAGTCACTCAGCCACCGACCGCTGAGTGCGTGTGGACGGCTCACGCCTCAAACGGGGTGGCAGTTTGACTCTGTGGGTATTATTAGCCTCTTACATACACACGGCTCACTGTTAAACTCGGTGTCTGTTGCACTCATGCTCACAGACACAAGGATGGCAGCAGTGTGGTTTTATTGCCGTAAAGGAGAAGCAAGCTTAAGATGCTGGATCAACGGTTGAAATCTGACCATTTTATGGCCCCCAAACTATCGAGGCCTTCAGGATTTATAGTCCTCTGCTCATTTGAACAGAGATAGCACTCATTTAAGGACTAAAGTGAATAACCACATATATTTGTGTAAATGGAATTTGCCTGAAGAGAAGACCACGCACTTCTCACTCGGCAGACCATGAAGAATTATATTTGTGCAGTGAATGAATGATGTCAGGAGATATTGCTGATGTTCACAAGGAATAAAGCACAAATTCTAAATGTACTGCTTAATAACCAAGTATATGAACATGTAATGGACTTCTGGAGCACCAAAATTTGGAAAAAAATTAAGGGTAGCTGTACAATTTGGCACATAATTTGTACGTCTTATTTGTCGTCATAGGATTCATTTAATCACCTGTAAACATTTATTTAATAAAAGGGGCTCAAATCATGGACAAACAGTAGGAAAGCGGAGCGGGAGCTGCCCTGCAGTGTAGCTTAGTGCACGCTGGGTAATGAATAAGGCGGTTATGAATAATGGCCGTGTAGTACAGTTACAGTCTTTTACTGGGACAGTCTGGTCAGCGTTTGGGGGGACAGAAAAGAAAAATAGGGGAATTATGGGAAGTACGGGTACTCGAGTAGAAGTCCCGGTTCTCCAAAGAGCAAAATGGCGATGCAGGTACTGAGTACCAACTATTTTGAGTAGTGTAATCAAAAATCTGGTTTTTGGTTGAGCACCATGAGGGTCCAGGCCAAACCCCAACACCACTCCCTCCCCAACATGAAGATCACTAGAACATCTTTGCAGGAACGCACAAGCACACTTTCCATTGACAGAGAAGTTTAAAGTATAGGTTTCGGTCCTTTCCCAGTTCCTGAGAAGACAGTCCACTTGCTGGTTTGTTCTGGAAGTTCTGGCTACTTGTGGAAGTGTTCCCGCTGCCAGCCCACCCCACTTTGAGCTGTGCTGAAGATGGGAGTAGCTGCTGGTTGTTTTTGTCCCTCAGCTGTTCATGTGGAGGTTGCTGAACACAAGGCTGCACCATCTGTCACGTCACACCTAATAATAAACAGTGACACTGCGGGGGAGACCATGACAGAGATCATCCCCATCTGAGGATACAAATAGCACAGAAACACGGGAGAAAGACCTACGCAGCAGCACCAGTTACTCCAGGAGCTTCTCCGCACTACAACTTCACTTGTGCGACCGCGGAAGCACACACACCATGTCCCAGGTAAGACTTTCCATACTGGCTGCATTCTATGCCCTTACTCTGTCTGTGGGAACATTTGCGAGGATTCCAGTCTGCAGAATGGCTGATAGACACTGCTGGTTTGGAAGCGGCAGGACAACCCCTCTGCTTTAGTAAGTGTGATGAGCTGTTTTGCTCTTGTTGAAGTGGTGAGTGAAGCTGTAATGAAACGATGGCACATGGTTGTTCTTTGCTCAGGATCTTCTCAACTGGCTCAAGTCTGTGGCTCATGGTCACCAAGTCACTGCTCATTGGCTTCCTCTTCTTTTATCCCAGCCAGGTGAAGTTAAGAAGAAGAAGCGGCCTGTGATGAAGGAGGAAGACCTTAAAGGGGCCAGGAGCAAGTTGGGCATCAAGGGGGAGGTGAAGAGCAAGACCTATGAGGTCATGGTGGAATGCGGTGAGCTCACACCGCCACGATCTCCATGAGGGCCAATGACAGCCACAGGAGTGGTTGGGTACAGAGCCCATGAGTCACTGGAAATAAGTCTTGCAGCCTCTGTCCTTGAGTCTCAATGCTACTGATGCTGAATACTTGTTCACTAAGCCCATTAGAAAGCCTCTGAGGAAGGACATAATGAGGGAGGACATCAGAGGCTGGAGGTACCCGCTGGCCATTTCTTTGAGCTGAGCTGAACTCTTTCTCCAAAGGCCGGTGCTGTGATTTAACTTGCGTTCTTTGTCTGGGTCTTGGGGTGCGACCATGGCAGTCTAGGGGCTCTAGAGGTAAGCATTTGGTCCAAGCATCTTCTGACTTTGCCTCGAGAGTAGGAAAAGGGGCAGAAGTGCCTGTGTGAGGGAGGGCTGAAGCAGAGAGCACGCTGTAGCATAACAGAGCAACACAGCAGTGACAGCACAGTGGCTCCTGGAGGTGGGCTTGTGAAGAGAGGCTGATGAACTGCTGGTCTCATGACTGCTTGGTCCCCCAACAACCTTCTCCTCCACTGTTTGTAGAGCGCATGGGCAAAGTGGCTCCGTCCGTGTTCAGCGGGCTGCGGTCTGGCGGAGAGACGGCCCTCAGCAAGGCCGACGACTCCTCAGCTGGCAGTGTGTTTGGGAAGTAAGACCACGGAGAAGGAAGAGCCTCCCTGCTGATGGCTGCCAGGGTACGGAAATGGACAGACAGACAGACGGGGACACCTGAGGACAATGCATCTCGTGCCTGCTGGAATAGCAATGCAGAATATGTATGTGTGTGTGTGTGTGTGTGTGTGTGTGTGTGTGTGTGGACCCAAATATCCATACACAGTATGCATGTGTGTCTACTTGCTAGGCTTTGCTCATTTGTGTCAGGACTAAAGTCCTTGTTTGTCTCAGTGCAGGGTGGGCACTGCTGCAGCACACGCCCGCTTCCTTTTTATTTGAAATTTTTCTGTGTCGACTACTTTTTGCCCTCCACGTTGAGTTGGTTTCCTCAGTCCCTCCCAGCTGAGTGGAGCTGGGAGAACAATTTTGCCTTTGAGAAGCGGGCAGTGTGCATTGAGGTTGTCAGTGGTGTGGGTCCAGGTCCACCCTGCATGAGGTGTGTGCCTGTGCTGTAATGTTGACATCACTGAGCAGACAGGACTTGCGTCAGCGCGTGTGGAAGCGGCGCTGCAGCTGGAAACACCAACCCTCGTCCTGGCCGCCTCGCTGCTGAGCCACAGCCGCACGCTCATTTTGCTTAAAATCTGTTTGTATCCTTTTGTCCACTTCATTAATAAAAACTTTTACCTGCCAATGCATCTGTGTTGAGTCCATTTGCTGCATTTGTCCCAGTGGCTGAGGGTTGGCACACACAGGAGCTTTTCAAGCACAACATTTCCATCGACAGCAACAACAACAACATTTATTTGTATAGCACATTTTCATACAGGACTGTAGCTCACAGTGCTTTACAAAGTCAAAAAGAGACAAGGACAATGAAGGGTAGGCCAGTCAGTGAAAGAGTGTTTACAAATGAACAGTAAGGTCAGATGACTGGGAGGATGGAAAAAACAAAAAAAAAAAAATTTTTCTGGGGTTTCAAGGTCAGAGGACTGTCCAGCCCCCTCTGGGCATTCTATGCAACAGAGAGATTTGCAAAACAGTCTTCTCTTTTGTTCTGCTGTACACGATGAAAATGGTGTCATGCAGAGCCGAGACATTTGGCTTCGTACCATCAATCCAAGGGGCTTCTTGGTGCTTTGATTGGGGGGTGGTGGCATAGGTTGGCACCACAGAAGAACCAGAAAAAAAAAGACAGCATAGAGTAGTGAAGTATAGTACAGGCATGGCTCCCTGACAAATATGACAGAAACTACACCATGTGATCTATTAGGAGAGCAATAGAAATGTAACTACCGTCAGCTTTACCGTCATTTACCATGAATACCGTACACTAGAACTGTTGCTATTGGCTGAGCTTTGTGTGTGTGCGTGTGTGCGTGTACGCAGTTAAAGTGAAGTCACTCACCCCTCCTCTGCCCCCAAGGTCTGACTTCTCCATTTCCCAACAGGCTTGCTGGCAGTGGGTCCAGGTCAATGCACTTTTTACCCCACTTGCTGGCTAGCTGCTCTCAGTTGCTCCTGTGGCTGCGTCTCCTCATGGCTCAATGCAAAGTGCTGCTGCTGCTGCTGCTGTGTGTGTGTGTGTCGGCGGTGACACATGGCACGTTGGTCCTCTCTCGTGATACCACCATGAAGGTAAGCTGCTCCTGTCGCTTCCCTCACGGTCCAGCTCATCTCCTCTGCCTCTGTGTCTCTTGCTGAATATCTGCCTCCCTCAACTTTCTGAGCACAGATGGCTGAATCTCAAAGCCCTTTTGTGTGCTTTCATGTGGGATGTGAATATACTGGTCAGGAACTGTGCATGTGTGTGTTTGTGTGTCTGTGCGCGTGCAGTCTTTGTCCGGTCTCTTCACTTTGGTCCTGATGTCCTGTGATGTCGAAATGCAAAACCGTTCAGCAGAGCTGCATGAATGCAGGGTGGTACGCAGCCACTCTGGTGGGAACAGCGCTGCCTGCGAATCCTGCCAGATCAAATTGATAACAGCCTGCAGGGTCCTGCCAGCCCAGTCCAAGTGGAGTTTGCATGTTCTGCCCATGTCTGTGTGGGTTTCCTCTGGGTGCCTTCAAGGTTGTCCAGCAGAAATGTTGTGGAAAAGCATCAAAATCATCAAAAGCAGAAATGAAGCCTGATTTTAGGTCCTTGCTTTTGGTTGGTCCTTCAAAAGCTGCTCTCTCTTCCAGGACTCTGGGATCAGGATCCATGGGCTCAAGGTGACGTAAATATTGATTGTAATAAAAAATTAAGAACATTTTTTTTCCTTCACAAAAACAACTGCAGATGCTACAGAAGCGCAGAGTTTTCAGGAGATTTCCAGGTATTTGCAGGTCTTAGTTGTGGAGGAGGCTCTGTAGCTCACTGGACTTTTTCATGCCACATTCTTGTAGAATTTATAGCCTCTTATTCCTCTGCAATGTCTGCTTCCTTATAATTCTTCATAATTTCTCAACAGAAGCGAAGCCTAGGAGATGCAAAGGTGGGTATTTTTCAGCCATAGTTTGGTTTTATTGACTTCATATTTGTGGCCCTTAACTTGTTTTGCCAATTTGCTTGTTTTAACCAAAAACTATAACTTACTGCTTATCTCCAGCTTGGGCTTACATGTACCTGTGTCCTTGCAAATAAAATCACATTTTAGACTTGAGGCAGAATCTTCACAGATTACCTAAAACTGTGGCATCAGTTAACCCAAATGGACCAGTCAAATGCGCCATACTACCATTTCCCAGCGACAACGAGGTTCATGCTCAGTCCTCATTGACTTTTCCACGTCCTCCATCTTCCTCCTCCACCTGAACACATGGACAGGTGGAAATTCAGAGTGTAACAGTGAACTGCAAGGTGGCGTCTCGCTTCGCTCACACTGTAATGACCTCCAAGGCCATCAACAGTGCCAACACATCTCAGGAGGTCTTGTTTGATGTGGAGCTGCCCAAGACTGCCTTCATCACCAACTTCAGCATGTAAGCGTTCTCCTGTAGATCTGCGGTCTTTTCTTTGCTCAGCATAAGTGTGGAAACATCAGCGGGTCTGGTTCCCCACAAGGCATCAGCTGCTAAACTCATCAGGTGGTGGAGATGGAAATGGAGATGCAGCCATCTGAATATTTACTCTGGTTCACCTGTGGCTGTGTCTCAGGGAGATTGAGGGAGTGACCTACGTAGGTGTGGTCAAGGAGAAGGAAAAGGCCAAGAAGCAGTACCAAGAGGCTGTGTCTCGGGGCCAGACTGCAGGACTCGTCAGGTGAGGGTGGCCCCCCTGGAGCAGAATGTTACTCATGCAGAATGCAATGGAGTGTGGTGTTTGCTTCTCTTTGATATATTTATACAGATTATGTTGGCTTATTTTTTGTTTTTGGTTTGTTTTAATTATCACCATCACTGTTACTGGGCCCTGCCTGATGTTTCCTGAGCAGAACATCCATCTGCTGACACTTCTTTCTCCAACAAGGGCGTCAGGCAGGAAGATGGAGAAATTTTCCATGTCAGTGAATGTTGCAGCCCAAAGTGAGGTCACATTTGTGCTGACCTACGAGGAGCTGCTCCAGCGACGCCTGGGAGAGTATGAGCTCATGATTCGCATCAAACCAAAGCAGCTGGTGGAGAAGTTTGAGGTCTGGGACAAAAGTGCATGTTACAGTGCTGAAAGGTCCTTCAGTAGCTCATGTGAACATGTTGCTGTCAGCCGGGCAGATGCCATTTCTCACATTTCTTCAACAGATTGTGGCAGATATCTACGAGCCGCAGGGAATCGCCTTCTTAGATGCCCATGGCACCTTCATCACCAATGATCTGCTCCCTCTGCTGGAGAAAACCATTGACAGCCATAAGGTGCACTGTGTTTAAATCAAATGACTATTGAGATGCAATAAGTCTCTGGGATTTATCTATAGGAGACAAAGAGAAGACTTATTGCTTTCGGGCTGTCTCATGCTGCCTGTTGTCCTCTGGTCCAGGCACACGTGTCCTTCAGTCCAAGCGTGGACCAACAGCGCACGTGTCCTAACTGTGAAGGCACCCTCATTGATGGCGATTTCTTTGTCAAGTACGATGTGAAGCGAGAAAAGAACATTGGCGACATACAGGTCCGTGTATGGTCGATGCGGTGAGGTTCTCACCCGTTTTTAAGGAAACTCATTATAAATACTATGTTTGAATACATATCACATTTCAGGGAATGTGGTTTGCACATAAGCTGAGTTCTGCTTAGATGTCGTGTGGGATCAATGCTGCTGAGCCACACAGAGGCTGAAGGACATTTGTGTGACAGCGACTTCCTTTTTGCAGATTGTGAACGGGTATTTCGTGCACTTTTTCGCCCCGTTGGACTTGCCTAGAGTGCCAAAGAATGTTGTGTTTGTGATTGACATAAGCTCCTCCATGGCGGGTCAGAAGATAAAGCAGGTGAGGAAGCAACATCTTGGAAGAAGTTCTGCTTTCATCATTTATTTGTTGCTTACATTTAGCTTCTTTTTAAATATGATGCTTAGAGAACAGCATTTTCTAAACCTGCGCCTTACATGTCTACCAGTCAGGTGTAGCACCTTCATGAGTTTCGTACTACCGTTTCATTTATTCTCCTCCTCTGCTGCTCTGGATGTTAAACGTGTACTGAACAGTGGGGTAGGGGTTGGAAAACACAAGTTGCTCCTTGATGATGCCAGATAGGTTTAACAAAAGCTTCTTTTTGCTACAGACACGCGAAGCTCTGCTAACCATCCTGAATGATATTCACAACAATGACTTCTTCAACCTCATCCTGTTTGACCACAATGTCCAGCTATGGAAGCCGTCTCTGACCCCAGCCACTGTGGAGAACATAGCAGAAGCGCAGAACTTTGTTTCTCAGCTCTCTGAAAGAGGTGGTGAGTTTGTGGGAGGACAGGTGAACAGGATGGTTGTTCTCAGATGAGTATCTCCACTTGTGTGTCTCTGGCTTCTGGCTGACCTTCCTGTGTTTAAGGTGCCACGCTACTTTTCGACATCTAACCTGACATCTAATTGTGGTGACGGTGTCTTGTATTATGAACCTTTTTCCATCCTCAATCCCCTTCACACTACTTGTTCTCCCACCCCTTGGGGGTCCACTAATCCCACTTCTACTCATTCCACAGCACACTTGACTCTCCCATCACATCCTCAATTCCACTTTCTGCCCTTAACTTTCTCCTCTTTCCTCAGCCACAGACATCAACCAAGCTGTTCTGAAGGCAGCTGAGCTGCTGTCTGAAGACACAAAGAACAAGAAGCTGCCTGAGAACAGCGTCTCCATGATCATCCTGCTGACAGATGGAGATCCCACTTCAGGTGCCTCCGCAGTGGTGAAGCAGAGCCATCTGCAGACAAACATGCTGACGTTGTTAAAAGCACCAAGGATAAGGATACCGTTTGTGGAATATTTATATGTAAGATACATAAGTGAAAATAGCTGTCAGGAAGCTGCTCTCTCATCCAGACCACATGTGGGGGTGAAGTGGCTAAATCTGCCATACTTTCTTCTCCAGGAGTGAACTGAGGAACAACAGCAGGAAACCATATTTGTGTGCAAATGAACAGCAAGATTCTCTGAAAAGGATTTGCTTGGCTAAGGTTCCAAAGACTCCATTGGACGTTTGTATTTGTGTGTGTTTAACAGGAGTAACTCATCGACAGCATATCCAGGAGAATGTGCGCAGTGCCATCCATGGGAACATCACCTTGTTCTGCCTGGGCTTTGGCTACAGTCTCGACTACAACTTTCTAGATGTGATGGCCCAGGAGAACGATGGACTCTCCAGAAGGATCTATGAGGATTCAGATGCTGCACTTCAACTTAAAGTTCAGTCCTTTAATGTGATCTTGATACATAAAAGAAAAATTGCAGTCCAGTTTTTAACAAAACAAACATCACCAAACATGCAGCTGACTGTGGTTTGCGGTAGCTGCAATGAAAGTAACTGGAATGTGAGCCTCACAGAGAGGCAGGGAGGGAATTGGGAGCAGAACATGAAGCAAAGCTGATGCCAACTGTACATGGCACTGGCTGTGGTGTGAGAAGCTGGGAAAAGGGTGCCTGAAGCACCCTGAAGCGCATGTGGCCCCGTGTGTGCGTGTGTGTGTGTGTGTGTGTGTGTGTGTGTTTGTGTGTGTGAGAGAGAGAGAGAGACAGAGAGAGAGCTGTACCTATGCACATGTCTGTATTACAGGGATTCTACAACGAGGTTGCCAGCCCACTGCTGTCCGAGGTGCACATGCAGTATCTGGACAATGCTGTTGACTCACTCACCCAAAGCCACTTCAAGCAGCTCTTCAATGGCTCAGAGATCGTGGTGGCTGGGCGCCTCACTGATAAAGACCTGGACAACTTCCTCCTGGAGATCACTGCACAGGGGGTGAGAGGACCCTACACTTTGCTTTGTGCTCAGCAGGAAGGCATTCAAAGAAATGCAAAGGCATTGAGCTGCTACTTTTCTTTTCCTCTTCCTCCAACCCTCCGTGGGTGATTTTCCAGCTCGATGACATCACGATCCAGGGTCAGGCTAGTGTGCAGGAGTGGAGCGTCTTGTTCCCCAATGAGGAGTACATCTTTGGGGACTTCATGGAGCGCCTCTGGGCTTATCTGACCATCCAGCAACTGCTGAGCAAAAGGTCGGTCTTCACCAGGTCCTCCATACATATGTGAATGGAAATGTGCATAACAATATTGTTCGGCTAAGTAGACTTGACCTCTGCTTAATGGGTGCTGTTTAACAAAAGTTGTGTTTGAAGTGAGTCTCTATGTGCACATGCTGTATTTCACTTCGTTCCAAAGGGAAAAACTACGCTGCATTCAGAATCCAACAAGCACGGAAAAATAAGCCTGACAGCACGACGGCTGTTGTTATGCACAGATGCTGATCGCTATCAACAACGCTATCGCGGCTGCAAAACAAATGATTTCTTTTTGCCTTTTAAACATGGGCAAATTTTGCTGAAGCTTCACTGAGCCATGGCCTGTTGAGACTGCATGACAGCGATGGTGACAAACCGGCCCTTTGTTCCTCAATCTGGACAAGTGCAGTAAATAAGGTGATACGTGGTCTTTCTACAGTAAACTGCCTGGGCTGCCGAATTTCTGCCAAGTGAATGCTGGGAGCACTTCATTGATTCCTCAGGAAAAGAATGTCTTTCAACATCATCTGTTTTGGTTTATTTTTTCCATAACCTTATGAAAAACTCATTCCCTTTGTTCTTTCCAAGTTTACTCCTTCACAGGTCCAAAATATGGAGCAGTAACCAGAAAGAAGGCGGTGTTTTGTTACAAAGCACAGCATCATCATTGGTAGCTGAATCACAGCATCACTGAGGAAGCACAGCTGCTCTCTGTCTTCACAGGGGAAGTGGCACAGCAGCGGAGAAGGCCAATGTGACTGCTGAGGCTCTGGCTTTATCCCTCAAGTACAACTTTGTGACACCACTCACTTCCATGGTGGTGACCAAACCCCAGAAGGACCAGGAACCAGATGACACCCTCATAGCAGACAAGTTCACCGAAGGTGGGGGCAGAGTGTTAGCCCGCTTGGGGGTGTGACTTGTACTGGACCTGATGATGGAGAAGAGCACCACAAGGTTCTGATAGATACCTGGTGCCTTTCCAGTTCTACTATTATTATTTACCAGACACGTTTTTTATGACACTGTCATATGTTAGCTTTGCACAACAAGAAGCTACTCATAGCTATGGACTATTTATGCAGCAAAGTGCCTTTATACAGTGTGTAAACTGGTGGGGTTGCAGGTTTGTTGAAATGAAGGACACATGCCGCATGCACAGTGTTCATTATAGTAACTGAATTTTTTGATGCTGGGTTTTCACTACCAAACAGAAGAGAGCCAAGCCTGATGCGAGTTAGTCCCAGCACTTTGCTGAGTGATGCCTCACAAGCCAACAAGTTTAACCCTTGCTCTGTTGTGTTGCTCTGCAGCTCAGCGTGCCATGCCGAGTTACATTGGTAAGGAATGGCCACATTTTGCAGGAGAAGATTTTAAAGTAAGGCAACTTAATCAAAGCTCTTTCGACACTTGGAACCCAGTGAGAAGCTCATCTTTATGGCTTTTAGGGTTAATCCTAGCATGGAATTAATGTTCAGCATGGAAAGTTTCTAAAATTGTCTTAGGTCATACATTCAGCCAATCATATTCAGTGAAATGAATGTATTTGTTCTTGTTGACATCACTTTCACAAATAGCACATTAAAATTAAAATGCCAAATTGGGAACAAATGTGATATTCTGAGCCAACATGTACATTGTGTCTCCAATGCAGGATATTCCCACAGACCCATGTCTGCTCCTGTCACGAGCGGTAGGTCACCCAGTCTTTGTCACCGGACAACTTTCCAGTGGTTCTTGGAGTTTGTGCTTTCTGAGCATTATTTCAGTAGATGATCCCTCTCTCATTTTACGACTGATGGACTCACGCTTGGTTTTTGTCCTTAGTGGATGGAGACCCCCATTTCATTATTGAGGTACCCCACCTAAACGACACCCTGTGTTTTAACATCGATGAGACTCCAGGCACCACCTTTAACTTGGTGAGAGACCCTGTGACAGGTGAGATGCATTTTGATGCCATTAGCTTCGATTAGGTGATCAACAAAGTGTGCTGATATTCTTCTTTGATTTTACTGTACAAGAAACTTTGGGAACATGTAAATGAGGCGGTAGACAAGATGTTAACAAGATGTAAAGGTTTTTGTTAAGGTTGACAAGATGTTAAGGTTTCTGATGAAAAACCTGCTACAAAAGACTGTGGCTTGACAACAGCCTAGTACCTTTAATGCTGTCAATTCTACTTGTTTCCTCACCTGTGCTCTGGAGAGAGTGAAAGTGCCTTCATGTACCTCTTCATTGGTGGAACTGGGACCTGTTGTTGGGCAGCAAGAATCCAAGGAATCAGTGGACTGCAGTGAAGCAGACTTCCTTGTGTCTTTTGGTTTAGGGTCTTTATATATAAGCAGGAGCAACTGATCCCAGTTCATACTGTCTTCCTCCAGTGTTTGTTTCAGAATTACGTGAAAAGGCTTGAATAATCTGCTCATCTGTGGATGAAAAAAGGAGGCGTGTACCTTTCTACCTGCAGTAGATTGTAGGGATGTATGAGACATGAAGGACGTGAAGCTCTTCCTTGCTATCCCCGTACAGGTGCTCAATGAGAGAAGTTTCACGGCCTGGCTGTGGCTGTACCCTGGTGTAGTGCAATAGCCTCCCAATATCTGGTACAATCTAGCAAGATTTATACATATCTAGCAAGACACATTGATGGTTCTGTGCAGACTTTGCAAGGGGTCACCAGCTGGCACTTTAACTGACAGAATCAGTTGAGCACAGCGACTGGCATTTTGCTGGTTTGGGCCAGATTTTGGCAAGTTGGAGGAGACAATTTATCATAACCCCTCTTCATAAGTCAAGTTTGATGTGCTTTCCCGGTCGGGTAGGGAACCAGGGTCTCTACCCATAAAGTAGAGTCCATGTCCTCCCTCTCTAAGATTTGTTCATAAAAATACAGGAAACACTTGGAATCTCTGAAGTCATTCGAATAAAAACTTTCTTGCTCTGGGTCTTGGGGCCTGGCAGAGGAACCTGAGCAGCACCAAATCCTAGCTGCCAGCAATTGCTGCTGGACCAAAAATGTGCCACTCTGTGGTTTCACAGTTTCTGACACAACCGTATTGTCATTGTTCATCTCCCTTTTTCACCGGGTAATGACAAAACCTGTGGCAAGTATGTTGGGGCAGCTCCTGGTGAAATATTTTCTTTTCACCTGGTACCAAGAGTTGAACGTCCGTCGTATAGCCTTATAAAATGAATACCTTTCTCAAATTATTTCCCTCAGGAATTGTGGTCAATGGCCAGACTATTGGAGACAAGAAAGTGCAGCCTGGGAGCAAAGTCCACACCTATTTTGGACGATTTGGAATTATCCACGAAAAGCTGGGGATCCGGGTGGAAGTGACCACTCAAAATATAGTGGTCTTTGAGGGAGGAAGGAAGGTAGCACTCTCCTGGTCAGAAACCAGGACTTTCAGGAGTCTTGGGTGAGTCTTGGCTGAACAGTGCACAGCATGGATGAGTCCCGATGATCAAGCTAAAATCAAGCTAAAAGCTTTTATTTAAAACACAAAGTTTCCTAAGGATAGGATCTTTCTTCCAGGCAAAGGTCCATCATTCTTCTGTCACACTCAGAACATCATGAGCTCACCCCCTTCTTCTCATAACTAAAGTGCATTGCTGTTCTTTGTGTTTCTCCTGTGAAGTGTGGAACTCCAGGTTACCAAGGAGCGCAGTCTCACCATCGGCATCAAGGAGTCTGCCAAGTTCGTGATCATTTTGCACAGGGTCTGGAAGAAGCACCCATACCTCCAAGACTTCCTAGGGTTCTACACCCTGGACAGCCACCTTCTCTCTCACAAAGTTCATGGTTTACTTGGTAAGATGAAGGACTTTGCTTGCACTGCCACAGGAACATTTGCCACCAGATTGTAGCACCATGAGCCAACAGTGTGCACTGTATTGGGCTGTAATTTCAGCAAAAATCTGATGCTCTTCTGAGACTTGGTTTTCTATCGCTATCACCAGGCCAGTTCTATCATGGTCTCCAGTTTATGGTTGGTGACCTGCATGAAGGGCAGGACCCAGACAAACCAGATGCCCTCATGAAAATTAAAGGAATGGAAGTGAATGTGACCAGGTAAACATTTGCAAGAATGACTGTTTCCTCTCTTATTCTACTCTGAGTTGTGAGAAGCTTCCCAGTCAAAATGAAGTCTTTTGTGGCAGATGCCTTCTTAAGTGTCTTTAGGACTTTCCTAGCAATCAACTTGTCATTGACAATCTTACCATTCATCAACAGGCTGCATACTATTCACACTCCCCCAAGTGGCACTATGAGGTGGAACCTTGTCACACAGATGCTTAACAGAGGCAGTCTTGTCACATGATTACTGGGCAATGCGATGCTTGGCCCATGGGTGCTTAGTTTGTCACATTAATACTTGTTACGTGAACACAAGAATAGGTCACATAGATTCTCCACACACACACACACACACACACACACACACACACACACACACACACACACACACACACATCCCAAGTTCCCTGGAATTATACTCAACCCAGCTGTTTCACTTGGCCACAGGGGCTGGCAGAGAGACTACCGCCAGGATGTAAAGCACGGTGAGGGTGTGCCATGCTGGTTCATCCACAACAACGGCACTGGGCTCATCGATGGCACCCATCACGACTACATAGTATCCGGGATATTCAAAACCACCTGAGTGGCACCGCTGCTTGAACAGTTGAAGGCCCACTGTGGCAAAATTGTTCAGGTCCTTGACATTCTACAGAAGCACATTATCTGCATTCACCACAAAGTTTTGCTCATGCAAGCCTGATGAGGTGTTCCTAAGCTATGCTGGGCATGATAATTTGCAAACTGTCAGTCTGCTTTCAGTCAAAGTTGTTCATTAAGAAAAGGAGCCACACATTTCTTTCAATAAAAGAAACCTGAAATGATTGGTTACACTGACATTTCCAGGGCTCACCCATTAATTTTACCGGCAGAAACAATTACATTTTAAAATGCAAGTGTTGGTGTGGGATGTTTAAAGGTACAGGGAGTGGTTATGAATGATGGACTCTTCCTTGGACTGGTTGGATTGAAAAATGGACTTGATTTTCCAGCACACAAACTGGCTTCACATGGATATGTTTCCCAGCCTGTTAAAGAGGGTGCAGTGCTGTCCAGCTGTCTGTGTGTTGAAGAATGTGTAGCCACTGTATAAAGGGGCCTTCATTCCTCTTGGTCCTGAATCATTGCCCCTCTGAGACACACACATGGCTGAGCTGGAAGGCAAAGGCAGGGGGGGAGTGAGGGAAACATAGGGCATGTGCCAGAGACAGAAAAGCACCTGATGGAATGCGCTGATAGGCTGACAACAGGATCCCTTCAGTTCTCTCCTGACCCACTGAATGGCAAGGAGTGCTGGTGGCAGCACAAGGCCCTTTTCTCTACCTTGACAGAAAACCTCAACGCCCACACAAGCCCTCTTATTCTTCACCATCATCCAGCTACCAGCAAACCCCCAACACTTATTATTGTTTTCGTTTTATACTTTACCATAATTTTGCTGTTCTAAAAACAACCTGATCGCTACAGTACACACAAACCTGCCAATAGCACTCTTTAGGATTCCTTTGTGATTACCCTTGAGACATTCTTTATCAGCACCTCAGCTCATTTTATTCCTGAAAAACGGATTTTGATGCCAACCAAGAGGCACAAGGGCGCCATGTTGCGTTGCACAGCCACAGCTCGGCCGATGTGGCCTCTGCTGTTTGCCATGAAGTGTCATAAATATTTAGTGAGGCACAGTCAAAGCCATTCTCACTGTTAGGAAAGCAAAAACACTTCACTTTCCTGTTTCTGGGAGTCCCTCTAACAATACTGTGTGACACAGTACTATGCATTTCTGGAAAGGAAAATTACCTAATATTCAAGAAGCAGAGCTTCATTTATTGAACCAGTTCTGCCAAAACTGTAACCTCAACACAAATACAAGGGTGGTATAATGTCTAAAATCTAGCTTTAAATTTATTTACTGATGCTTTTCTGCAAACCAACGTACAATATTTACACTTATTTAACCGTTCATATATAGTTGTAGCCTTGAAATTTTAAACGGAAAAAATGAGGAAGAGTGTCTTGCTCAAGGTTCTACAGCAGGAGCCAGGGCTTGAGTACAGGGGCAGCAGCTCCAACTACGGCATCCCCTGTTGTCCCAACAAGCTCTTCCACATGTGTTTGGCTGCAGTATCTCTTCTGCCTCTTCCACTACTAACAACATACAGTATTGCGGGACTTAAATACAGTTCATATGAGGCAGTGTCAATACCACATGAATACCCAAGAAGCCTGAATGGCTTATGGAAAGGAGGCAGTCCAAATCTTCTAGCGCTGGCTCACATTCAGTAACCATATGCAGCCTCACGTTCACATTTATTTACGGAGCCCGCGTGATTCGGGGGTCTGTTCCTGACCAAAATACTTTGAGAAAGGTTAATGGCCATGGATTTTCATTTGCCATACTTGTACTTAACATACAAGTGCAGAAGTTGGCAAGCCAGTTTTCACATCTGCTGCCAGGAGATGTAGGCCAGCTCTAGAAGATTTGGGCACAGGTCAGGTTTGAATCCTGCTGCAGACTTTGTTTTTTTCTCCAGTCTACCTGGAGTTTTTTTTGTTGTTGTTGTTTTTTTCTGTCCTCCCAGCCTTTAGACCGTATTTGATCTGTACATCCTTCTTGTTTTATATCCACCATTGCCTCTTTCGCATTCTTTTTTTGTACCGTCTCTTTCTTACTGTTGTCTCTCTATCCTTGTAAAGCACTTTGAGCTACTGACCACTGTTTGAAAGATGCTATACAAATAAATGTTGTTGTTGAAGTGTAGGAACTTTTTCTCGCCCGTCTTTCGGGGCCGGGGACCGCTTTCCTGGTCGCACAGGAAGTGTGTTCCTTGCTCGCAGCTGCGTTGTGACAGTTCCGATGTCGCCTGCAGGAGTGCAGAGAAATGGCGCTGCAGTAGCTAAACTGCTTTAAGGGCTTTATAACGTATTTGTCCGGTTGGTTAAATAAAACGCCCACGTCTTGAGTATCGTTATTTGCCGCCATGACGGACCCCCGCGGGACCCTAAACTTTAACGTCGGCGTGCTCGGCCATGTGGACAGCGGCAAGACGTCTCTGGCCAGAGCGCTAAGCAGCACTGCGTCCACGGCGGCCTTCGACAAGAACCCGCAGTCACGGGAGCGCGGCATCACACTGGACCTGGGCTTCTCCAGCTTCAGCGTGGCGCTGCCCGGGCACCTGCGGGAGCAGTGCGGGGACCCGGCCTACGACAGCCTGCAGTTCACCCTGGTTGACTGCCCGGGACACGCGTCGCTTATCCGCACCATCATCGGAGGTATGCGCGCACCACGAACGCTTAGAGTTACAATGGTGGTCACGGTTGTCAGCATCACCAACACCTCTGTTTGCCAGCAGTGTTACTCCTTTTTTGCTTTCACTCGTTTAACTGAGGATCCACACGCTCCAAGCGAGCTGTCCCTTTAAGCTACCCGGTGATTTATTGCCAGGTGTCCTCATCGACCCGACGGGATTCAACAGCAACAACAACAAAGCTACTGTCAGCAGGGGGTAGTGGGGTTGTAACCAACAACCTTCCGCACACAAGGAAATGGCTGGATACAAGTGGAACCTGAGCTGTCTCCCCACCAATGTCAGGTGCCATGATGGTACCCCACAGCACCTGGGCTGTTTAGGTGTGGGTTCAAATCTGAGTGGATTTCCTTTCACAGTGCACACACTTGTGCTCCAGGTTAACTGCTCACAGTAAATAATGTAAATGGTCTGCACTGTGTGTGGCCTCCCTCTCATATACTGTGTGCCTTCCCAGCCTGACGCCCAGTGGTTCCAGGAGAGGCTCGGGACTGCATAGACCCTGACTATTATAAATAGGTGTGAAAAGTCACCAGATTTAATGATCAAACAGTAGTCTGTGTTTTGCATAAAGCAGGATGTTACCAAGTCTTTGAATTTGACATTAATTTTCAAGCTCTGTGTTTTCTGTCTGTGTGTCACCTGCGTGGTGGGTGGAAACCCTAAATGGGGGAATAACAGACTGCAGAATAGTGTGACTCAGCTTTTTGCTGTTCTGTAGCTTTTCTAGTCACTCGCCAAGATGAACTTGACTTTGTTTTCTGTCAATTGGCAATTTCACAGGCAACAAATGGTCTTGTGGTATCTGGTTGATCTCCGTTGAAAACCTTTGAGAAGTTCTTTCCATGAATCAGTTTGTGTGAAAAATGTCCCATTTGTTGGAAATGGAAAGCTGTTGCTACATCTTGGACAACATTGCAGAGAAGCACTGTTGATAGGAAGGGTCCTGGAACATACGTGAACTAAACCATGTCTCACTGCCATTGCAACTCCAGCCAGAGTGAAGATTAATGCAACAGGCTCTTGACCTGAAGCCGTGCAATTGGTTGCGGGTCACTGATTTTTTTACAGGAGTTGTTGTGAATGAACAGAAAAGATTGTGGATAATGTACACTACTATCTCTTTAATATCATCTTACAGGAGTTGTTAGAAGACATGATGCTGCAGTATTCATCTTTCTGGGCTTACAGTATCAGTGTTTTGCCCAATAGATTCCAAACGTTTATTCTCAGTTAATTCATTGCCAAAGACCCTGTAATGTAATGAATAAATATGTGCATTGGTCATTATTATGTGTTCAAGTCTGTGTCCAGCCATGATACAGTAGGGTTATCCATGTGTGCAGGTGCTCAGATCATTGACCTGATGCTGCTTGTGGTGGACGTGGTTAAGGGTATGCAGACACAGACAGCAGAGTGCCTGCTCATCGGGGAGCTGACCTGTCCTCGCATGATCGTTGTCCTCAATAAGATTGACCTCCTGGCCCCAGAGAAGAGGCAGGCTGCCATTGAGAAGATGACAAAGAGAATGCTTAAGACCTTGGAGAGCACCCGGTATGTACATGCATGTAGTTTTGCACATGTCTCACTGTGGGATGTATTGTTCTTAAACACTGTAACTAAAGATTTGTTGTTATGGGCAGCAGGTGGCGTAGTGGTCAGAGTTACTGCCTTGTACTCAAAAAACCTAGCTTGGAACCTGCTGTAGTATCCTTGAGCACAGTGCTTACCCTGAATTTCTCCAGTAAAAATTATTCTACTGTGTAAATGGATAGATTTTCGTAAGCATCGTAATAGTTTAAGATTACATCACTTTTATTCATTCCTTGATTCCCTTGTGTAGATTTAAGGAGTGCCCAGTGATAGCAGTGGCAGCAAAGCCAGGAGGTCCTGATGCACCGGATACTGAGCAGCCCCAGGGTGTGTCAGAGCTGATTGAAGTAAGAGGATGAGGTGCTGTTGCCTGGTTGTCTATATATTTGCACAGACGTGTTAATGTATGTATGTAGATGATTATATTATAGCACTGTTGCATTGTCTCTGGTGACTCTGGCCTCTCTCCCATCAACAGCTACTGAAATCGCAGACGTACCTCCCTCAGAGAGACCCCTCAGGACCCCTACTGATGGCTGTCGACCACTGTTTCTCCATCCGTGGCCAGGGAACAGTCATGACCGGCACGGTGCTGCAGGGTGCGCTGTCTCTCAACGACACAGTGGAGATCCCAGCCTTGAAGGTGCTGTCAGAGCACAAGGAATAACCTGGCTAGCTACTTATTTTCATTGGGTGTAGACACGGATACTCTTAGGGTTACAAAAGGAGTGAAGCAACAGGTTCTCCTGGGAGGGCATGGTGGGAGTGAGGGTAGTATGGGAGCAGTTTTATTCCTGTGGCTTTCTGGAAGTTTGGGAGTAGAGGGCATCCTACAGTGTTGTGAAAAAGTATTTGCCCTGCTCCTGATTTCCCCTACTGCATATTTGTTGCACGGAATTGTTTCAGATCTTCAGACACAAGGCAATATTAGAGACAGGGAACCTGAGTAAACACATAACCCAGTTTGTAAATTGTTACTTTAATATTTATTATTTATTTTATTTTTTATTTAAGGAACATGGTTATCTAACACCCATATCCCTCGTGTAAGCAGTTTGTCCTTTAAACTTAGTACCACTGGTCGCTTCACCTTTAGCATCATTCAATGTGACAATTCAGGCCCCAGGGCAAATACTTTTTCACACCCCTGTGAATAAATGTGTTTATTTGACAGTAGATGGCAGTGAAGTTTTAAAAAATGCATGCAACACAAGCACAAAGCTCTGATTTTTTTTTTTCTTTTTTTCCCCACACGTGGTTAAACCGTCACCCACAAGGGTGAAAATGCTTTTCAATAGTTTACACCTCCTCAAACTGTATTAAATGAAAGGACTGTAAAGCACAGAGACTGATGTACAGGATTTTAAATCTCCAAAAATGTCATCAGTAACTGTATTCACTTAGAGGCATATTGTCCATTTGTACATTTTCAAATACAAGCCCCCCTTTCTAACATAGAGAGTTTCGTTACTGGGGAGAGAGTCACTATGTGTTTATTGTGGTGGTCTTTTGTCATAGGTGGTGGCTTTTGAACCTGCTTCGGTCTTGTGTCTCCCATTTGTATGTCTAGCATGGTCTGGAGCTCTAGAGTTCTTGTCTGATTTATTTTTATTTAAATTTGCAGTAGCAACTTGCATGCCTGAAGGACATTTTTTGTCAACCAGCAGGAAGCGGTTTATTTTGCACCAGAATTTGTGACATGGCTGAAAATATACATGGGTGTGGGTGTGTGATTGTGTGTGTCTTGTCCTCAGGTGACCCGGAAGGTGAAGTCTGTGCAGATGTTTCGTCGACCAGTCAACGGAGCAATACAGGGCGATCGAGTGGGGGTCTGCGTGACTCAGTTTGATCCCAAGCTGTTAGAGAGGGGTCTGGTGTGCACCCCAGGGTCTCTGCACACTCTCCACGCTGGTGTTATATCCGTCCGCAAGATCAGCTACTACCGGGGCACACTGGCCACACGCAGCAAGTTCCACATCTCTGTAGGTCATGAGACGGTCATGGCCAAGGTCACCTTTTTTGGTCTGCCGCCTCCTGCCTCCTCAGCCACTGCAAACATTTTCCAGGCACTGTCACATCCCAGCGACCCACAGTCGGCTTCTTTTCTCACCAACTCCACCCCTTCAGAGACTTCTTTCAATTTTGACGGGGAGTACTTCTTCCAGGAAGAGTATGTGGCTGGTCAGGGACTGCCAGGGAAGGCATCTGATCCAGAGCAGTGGGCCTTGGTGGAATTTGAGAAGCCAGTCACGTGCCCCTCCCTGTGCCTGGTCATCGGCTCGAAGCTGGACACAGACATCCACTCCAACACCTGTCGACTGGCTTTTCAGGGACGCTTGCTTGAGGGGTTTGAGGACAAGGGGTACGCAGAGAGTGCCCTGCCACGCCTCAAACTGTACAAGACCAAGCAGCGGGAGGGACAGGTGGAGCGGGTGAGTGTTTCAGTGCACCTTGAGGGAAGTGGCCTCACTTCTCATGGAAATTTTGCTCTTTGCACTTGGTGGTGAGGCCACAAACCACACGAGACCAGAGGTTCCTTTAGTGTTTTCAGTCAGATGTTGGGTCCCTTCTTGGTTCTCTTAACAGCAGAACATGAAAGATACCTAATTTGACAGTAAATTCCTGTACACTCATCTAGTGTCACCACTTGACAGTTGAATTCATGTTGTACCTGCTCAAAATAACTTCTGCAACTGGATATAAATAAAGGTTTTCTTGGGCAAAACCAAGGTTAAAAAGGGGGAGAGTAGGGGGGTGATGGTGTTGTTGACTCAAAAAAGGCTTTACCACCCAGATGACAACATCCTCTATAGGCACAGAGCAAGTCCCACTGAAGAGATTATTATGAAATGAACATGCATTAAAAACCAACCAGTTCCAATGATGTCTGGCAAGCCTCTCTTGAGACCCTGTGCTGGAAACGCTGCTGTTAGAGGACACACTTTGATTTTACACATGTAACGCATGTTGGTGGTGGGACTTGCACAGCGCCCTAGAAATCCTAATAGTATCCAGAAAGCTCTTTTGAATATTAATATAACCTTTTAAATGAGTATTTTGAATAGTAAAGTCTTCAGAAATTGACCATCTTTGGTCTGGTGATGACACCGTTGTACATTTTTTCAAAGCGGCACCATAGATCTTCAGGAGCTTAAGTCTTTGTAGATGTTCTCCCTTGTATCCTTCGAGAAGGCGTGTTTTGCAGTGGTTAAATATCCATCTGTAAAAACGTGGAAACCTTAAGCTATGGTAGGCTTTAAAGCATCTGTAATATTGATAATCTTTCTACTTTTGTCAGTTGATACTGGCAGGAATCTTAAGGTGAGCGCTACAACAGTGTACTGGGGATGCTTTTGTTGGCCAAAATATGCTGAATCGAGTGTGACGATAATGGTTTGTGGAAGTGCTGTGCCAGATGAAAAGATCCGGATTTTTCAAATGTCTTGACTACTCTGTGGTCACTGCATTGTTAACATGCATAAAACTGCATTTTCTATTTCTGTGTGGCAGATTTATTTATTTTACACCTAACAATGGGCTTCAAGTTCATTTGAAGGAACTGCTAAGGAAGCGGCAGCTCCATCAGTGTTAACAAGCTGTAGAGATACCAAAAACCTTCCTGGATGTGACAAGTAATCCCTCTGCGGCGGTCCCGTACGTCATTCTGATGTCGCTTCCGGATTTTGTGGTTCAGGTCAGGTCGCTACAGCGTGCAGCTGGTCAAGCGCCAGGCCACACTGCAGCACTGGTTGAGCCTCACGGTGCTATCAGTGTGGATGACCAGACAATGAGGCAGATAGCAAAGGTATCTTTTTATACCATTTTTTCATACAGATGCCTCAGATTTTGCACTGCAGATTCTTCACATTTGTTTTGTTTTCCAGATTTTAGATTTTGTCCTTATTTTTTCCTCTGGTTCATTTTTTGTCTTGCCAAAGCTATGCAGAAATTAGTGTGTAGGTACCATTGCCCTGTTTCCCAGGGTGACACCAGAGACGGAGACAGTGATGGTGAGAACAGGGAAGCGAGGGAGGAGTGAGAGGAGTGGAGACTGAGCGGTGCCGCGTGTCCACTGTAACGGAGAATTCCAGATGCTGTGATAAAAAGCAAGAAAACAAAAGAATAGAAAGACCAAAAGTAAGCTGTAGATGGCAGACAGCCAGACGATGAGGGAGTGGGGGCTGCTAATGGTGGCATGGGGGTTATCATCCACTGGGACTGGGTTTGTTTCACTCCCTGCTTTTATTTATTTATCAGTAGCTTATAGTTTTACACTGCCATCCATTCATTCACACAGCTGAATTCTTTATGGAGACAATTCAGGGTTAAGTACGTTGGTCGAGGGTACAATAGCAAAACTGCTGTGGGACTCAACCCTTGGGTCACGTGATCAGTAAATGCGACTGTTCACTTGGGTACCATGCAGCTGGGCCTACATCATGACACGCTGAGAATGAAACAATTTTTTAAGAAATACTTCAGCGTTCATAATGAGAATCTTGGAGTGCCTTGTGTCCATTTATCTACATATTTACCTCAATTTTCTTATCCATTTACCCATCCTGCTAAGAACCCTGGTTTGTTTGTCTTCTCCAAAGTTGTGATTCTGTCTGTTTAGTGTACTCTGCACCACGAGGAGCTACATTCTCTCTTGTACGTCTGTACAAAGCAGAATAACAAAGTTAAACCACGAACTCTGGACTTTGCGCGCAGGTCACCGATGACTATACTGTGATCGGCAGAAACTTGTTCAAGAAGGAGACGAACCTGCAGCTGTTTGTTGGGCTGAAGGTCACCTTGTCGACAGGAGAAGCAGGGATCATTGAAGGAGGGTTTGGACAGAGCGGCAAGTTCAAGATTCGAGTTCCAGGTGGGTGTTGGGACATTGCCGTTTCTCATTTCACCATGACCATCTCTTGTCTTTTTTCCACCGGTTGTCTTCTCACTGTGCTTCACCTGCCTCTGTCCCTTTGTGTGGATCAGAGATGTATGACTGCAGTTGTTGGGTAACTGTGTTCAGAATCCTGTCATTCAGCATCTGAGGACTTAAGCACACGTGTGTGGGATGTGATTTTTAAATTTTTTTTCCCTCATCTGTCACACCATGTGTGTTCATCAGAGGTCCATGTTGTACTTGATCACCATTTCCTTCGTGTGGGTCCTGGTCCTTCTGAGGTCTGTCATCAGTTTGTTCACGCAGTGATGGAGAAATGTTACAAATGCAGAAAGAAAACAGACCAGCAGTGTAGCACAAACTGTAATGCAGATGTTCAGTGTTCCTTAGCTGAAACTTCACAGAAGCTCAGTGTTTCTCTGGATGTTTTGCACCCACGCTCATCATCAAGATTCCTCCTGCTGAGCAGGTCTTTCTTGCTTTTCTTCTCTTATTGCTGCTGAGTGTCTCTGACCTCCTAGGGCTTCTTGCTCTGTCCTGCTCAGTGATGACCGATACTGTTGCTGTTTTCCATATTTCTTTTTCCCTTGGAGCTGTTTTGTTCTTTTTTGGGTCTGCTGCCATTGCTGTCACAAGATCAGGATCAGGTGTAACTGGAAAGGAAAGCGAGGGAGAGCGTCCAGAGGAACTCTCTCTTCTTGCTGAGTCTTTGAAGCCCTGACTCTGCACATGTTCTCCACACAGACCCCACCCTTCCCTCCCTCTGTCTCCTACCACAGACTCATCCCCCCACAAGCCCTCAGGCCCAGCAGCCTGGCACCAGACAGTTATTCTAGTCCCCAGGCGTCTTTACTTCTATAGGTCACCAGGATGGGAGGGAGTGAGTTAGAAGCCCAGCTTTATAAAAAGGTCATCTGTATTTTATCAATAAAGATAACACTTAGAGAGTGGGGAGGGGGGCACTGAGAGGAGAAGGGGAGGAGCCAAGATCCCCTGCATTGACTAACAGCAACCGACGGCGAGTTGGAGCCTTGGGTCATCGCTGTAGGAGAATGTTTTTGTGTGTGTGTGTGTGGCGTGGTATGTTAGCAAATCTCTGAGTCTTCATGACTGTCAGGGAAGTATGACACAGGAGGGTTATATGTGTGTGATGTAATTAAAATGACAGGTTTGGGTGCTTTTTATTTTGTTTAGCCCCTTAATTCCTGTTTGTTATTGTTTAATTCAATAAAACCGCTTCTAATTAAATTGAAGATCGTGTAAGAGAAGAGAAGTCTCACTAATTCGTACTGCTCAGCTCCTGTGAGCTTCTACAAAGACTGCTTCTCTTGGTGCGGATATCTCCACTGCCCAACACGGTGCGCCACTCTTTAAAAACATCAGCTAGGGGAAAATATTCCTCCAAATTAATTAGCTTTATTTTATTTGTGTTTTGAAGCAGATGAAAGGGACAGCACGGTGCTGTTATTGAATAAAATTTTCCTCTTTGTAAGCGATGACCCAGGCTTTTTAACAGGCTTCTCAGCTGTGTTTTAATTAAAGTGTCCGGGGGTGGGGGGAGCGAAAAGGAAGGTGACTTGGCAGAATTGGGGGGTGCCTTCGCATGCTCGTGTCCTTTGCTGTGTGCATTTCATTAATCGCCGTTCTCTCGACTGATGTTTGTTTTTACAGCTTTAACGGATTAGCGCGTGGCGTTCGGAGCCCGGGGGTGGGTTTCCAGTCTGCAGGTTGCAAATGTGCATTGCAAAGTTGTCCTTTTCGAAGTCTCTGCTTTCCAGCTCATACAGTGGTTAAGGCACCAAGGGGCATAATGATGAAGGCCCTGGACTTACGCTAAATTTTGTGAGATTCGATGACAAGCCGGGGTCTTCTGCAGCGTTCTTGAGCAAGATATGCAGCTGCTATTTCTTGACCTGGTGTCTAAAAGTGTGAAGATCATAACCTGCTATAGGTAAAAATGTTCCATGACTAAAACGGTGTAAAAGTTCAGTGTCAAGTCTCTCTGACCTGTTTACACACACAGCGGTGGAAGTTTAACTGGGCAAAGAAACTAGCGTTGCTGCGATAGCCGTGACTGTGAGCACGTGACTGCAGCCAGCGCCACTCGCTCAAGGCTGCAGACGCAGGCTGCAGGAGCCCAGCAGGGCGGCACTGAGCTCCGCTCAAAGAACATAGCTGGCTTTCACCCTCACACAGCCGTAGAAAACAACAGGCAGGAAGCTGCCAGAGCACTGGGCCGCGTGGCATGTGATGTGGAGAACCCAGGCAGGCAGCATCTCGTGTCTGCTGCCATATCTCCCCGCTCCATCAGATGGGGGCCACGGGGGTTAGTCAGCTGTGTGCACAGAATTGGGCTTATTGTCATGAGTCATAAGGCAATGGCAAGTGCACCACGTTGACCTAAACCGGCAGCAGTCCTGTGGAGAATCTAACTCGGGGTGTCGACTGAGCGGATCTTCACTCCTTGTGATTGTCTCCACAGATGGGTTGAGTGCAGAGACCAAGCAGCTGCTCTCCTCTGCCTCCAAGAAGAAAGCCAAAGCTGGAGCCAAGGGTGAGTCTGCCAAAGAGGAGGAGGCCAAGATGCTCTCTCAACCAGTCAACATCAACCTGAGCTTCAAGAGATATGTGTTCGACCCGCAGAAGAAGATGGTGCAGTCCTGAAAAAAATGTATTGATAAGTCACAAAAGGTTGTGTGATGTGGAAGCAGGTAACACAGAAAAATGATGGAACAGGAGAAGAGGCCAAATTAAGAAACAATTAGGAAATGGCCAAAAATATGAGGAACCAAAGTTGCTGTCTTAAGTAAATCACTGCCTGGGGGATTAAAATGCACTGTGTCTGCAAATTTCTCTTATGTACCTTGATTTTGAAAATCTCATAATTCAAATGTTGTTTTTATACTTTTAGTGACATGTTTTTATTTGACTGCTCATTAAAATCTATGGATTTTGACCATGACTGGAATGAAGTGAAAGAGGTTTACAGGTGCAGTGTCCTGTATCTCACCTGGATTTCATGCCTGGCTTTGAGAGTAGAAGTTGAGCATCGTTGGACACTAAATGGCCTAGGACTGGTGAGTGGCAAGAGACAAATGAAGTTGGGCTGCAACCCTGATGGTTGTGAGGGGGTGACCGAGGACACTGCTGGAACTGATACACAAATGCTGTAGAGTGAGTTGCCTTAGAGTAACAAGTGTGGCACCACAGAGCACAATCTTGGCATGTGGATGTTGCCTGTTAATAAAAAAATGCTTGAAGAAGGGTTTTCCTGCCTTGTTTTGTTTATTCATTCTCTGTGTTTTTGTGTTACCAGTATGAGAAAGGACACAAGGAGTGTATTTTTTTGCATGCTCTCCCCACTCTTCAACATATTGTAGGTCATACATGCACCAGCCCAGTCCCATGTCCCTGCCGTATCTCCCCTGGGCTCTACATCTTGCTGGATTTAAGAGACATCAGGTAGGGTACTTAAGGTAGTTAAATGCAGAGTTTCAGTTAAAAGTTGACCAACACTCACTTAGCTCACTTAGTGTAATGTGGTATTTACTCCTAGTGTGTACACTGCACAAACAAAAAAAATCTTGTTTTTTTTTTTTTATTTTTTATAAACTTATTTTACTCAGGTGATGACTGATACGGTGATGTCTTCTGATTTAAACTGAAAGTGATATTAAAACATCTGCTTTTCAGCTGTTTTGAGGTCAATCTAAAACAGTCATAAACTATTGTGTATATTGTGCTCTGGTAATGCAGCCTTGTGTTGACCCCTCCTGTTTTTACTTGCCACGTTTTGCCCTGCTGTGACAGAGACACACACACATTAGATGTTAAAGGCTGCCCAGCTCTGTGCTGCTGCTTCTGCATCCACCTGATTACTTTGTTTTCCCATCAGTGCTGATAGGAGCATGACAGGTGAAGCGGAGCCCTGCCGCCCCAGTGTGTCCTACCCACACTGCCACTGTGACTCCATCTTCGCTGTGTGCCCTCTGCCCACACAGTGCAATTCCAGGTATCTGGCCCAAGGTCACACCACCAGGTGTGTAGCTAATCCACGTAAACTATTGAAAACATGCTGAAACCCACTGTACCAAAGTCTTTGACTATCAGAGAATCTGCTCTTATGTGCAGAGCTGCTCACCTACATGGGGTCCAGAAATGGGTATTTTTCACCAAGCTAGAACGTGCATGTTTCAACATGCTGTGTACTCATGAAACACAGATGTGCTCAAGCATGTGTAGAGGTTTTGCCCTTTTATGTGGGTGTTGATCTAAGGTGTAATGACTGCATGGATATTTGCAGTGTTTGCTTTACAGTGATGGGTGTCGGAGGTTGCATGGAGGCAGCAGGTGCCGCAGTGGTTAGAGCTACCATGTCTAGTCCACCACATGTTCAATTTCAGCTTCTTGCTGTGGTACCATGCACCATGGTACTTACCCAGAGCTCCTCCTTTCAAAGCGACCCATGTGTATTAATGGGTCGGTCTTTGTACACTTGAGCCTGCAAGTTCCTTTGAAGAAATGTGTCAACTGGATGTAATGGGAGGTTGCCATGTTGAATGTGACTGTCAGCTGGGATGAGACGAATAGCCGCTGAATTGGCAGATGTCCGGCCACACATGGGGCAGATCAGCAAGTGGGCGCGAGAGCTGGTGTTTATGGGGGCGAAGCAGGGGTCTGGCACAGCAGCGGACACCAATGACGTGTCCCCACAAAGATCCGGTGTATCGGTGCAGCCATCGGTGGGGAAATCTGAGTGGCGGCGGTTGCCAGAAAGACGCTAGCAGATGGAGGCTGAGAGAATTGAGACGGGGGAGGGTTGTGGGTCTCGCTTATGCTGGGGGGGGTACAGTGCGAGGATTGTTCCTCCAGACTGACGGGCCTTTTAGCCTTATCTTCCTGGGTTACTCGAAGAGAAACCAAAAGGAGAACTGGGGGAAAAAAAACGCTCTGTCTTTCTCTCCCTTCCTTGTCCCTTTCTCCAATTTCTCCTGCTCTCCCCCCGGCTCCGTCTGCGTTCACTTCATTTCTGCCCCTCTCTCCATCCATCACTCCACCAAGCCCTTATTCCTTTCACCGCTTCGCCAGCGCTCACCCCATTTCACTCGTTCTAATCTGCCATCTTAATGTGGCTGTCCTCACTGTGGCTTCGTCTCCTGGCCGTCCTTCCACACCTAATTGTGTCCTCCATTTGCCCAGTGTTATTAGGAGAACAATGGTAGTTTAGCTCAACTGCGCCTTGCAGCACAGAGCCTTGCAGAGGAGAAGCCACCGCCCATATACATTGTTCTCGTTCTATGCAGGGTGTGTGTGTGTGTGTGTGTGTGTGTGTGTGTGTGTGTGTGTGTGTGTGTGTGTGTGTTTCTGAGCATTTGCATCCTCGTACTTCACATGTTTCTGTGCTCCTCTGTACATTGCGCAAGGTGTGTGGGGCATCATCTGCCTTTGGCAACACATGGAAAAGGGTGGCTGGAATACATGAACAAATAAGTGGATTTTAAAGGAGGAGAGCCAGGTTGAGGCATTTATTAATGAGACAGGGCTTATCAGGCCCTTGTCTGCGGAACTGTAGCTATGATGGGTTCTGAGTTTCCATTTAATATATTTTTGATTGATAAGCTAAAATGAAGCGGGAGAGCAGACAGACGTGAAGCGGAAGAGAGCGCTGGCAGGGGAAACGGCAGGGTTGTATCATGGAAGAATAAAATCCCACGTGTAATAGAATAGCATCAGATACATTCCCCGGACCCGGAGAAATTCCACCTGATACACAGACAGAAACACGGCTGTGCAGATTTAAGGCAAAAACCCATCAGAAATCTCGGTGTGGGTAGGCGATAAGACACAAGCCAAAGATGGGTTGCGGCGCGTGAGTTATGGCCAAGCGGAGAGGGATGTGCTCTTCAGCATCCTCTCCATACTTGTCTGCAACGCTGTGGGCGGGAGTCGCTCTTATCACATAAAAAGATGGGGAGATAGGACAGCTGTGCTCAATAAAACCAAGAAGGTATCTGCACAAAGATCCAGCACTGCGTCTGGCAGTGGCTCTTGGTTTGGAAAGCATAGCTGTCTCTTAGTCTGAACCACAGTATGATCAAGATTTTGGCTCAGTTGGAAAGTCAGGCACAGCCAAATGCGAGTGGCCTCTGCTAGGTGTAGAAATTGCTAGAAAAATGCTTTAGCGTTGGTAAAGGAGTTATATCATCCAACTTGTGAGAATGTGTCAGACATCATTAAATGCTAAAGGTGTAAAAAGTGGGCTAACAGTAAGGAAAACAGAGAGGTTTGGAGGGAAGAAGGTGAATAGGGTGTCTCCTCTTCCCACCTGTCATTGGTCTCTCTGTTAATGGCCACTTGTTTAAAGCAGCTAAGACTGCAGGCCATTCTCTGCCGATCACCGTCTGCCCCCCTGTGCTGGAGACACCACCCGTCTGTCTGCATTAGATGGGGCGGCCACAGGGTCATAATCCTGGCTTAACTCCTGCAGTTCATTATGGGAGAGGGAACTGGATGACACAGCGATCCCTTAGCTCTGACCTTTGACCCTACTGCAAATGAGGGGTGGGATCCTTTGCATAAAAGTCTTGTAGAAGAAAGCAACACTTTACCAGTTGGTTATGAAACGGGCTGGAGCCACGAGAGACAGCCGTCTACACCTGGAGGATAAGAACACGGAACCACCACACTGCGGACTGTGAAGACCGTAAACTGAGCAAATTCCATAATTATAAACATAAAAAGTAAAAGTTACACAGATTTTATTCCAAACAAGTCTCTCTGTTTTAACACATCTCTAGGTTCATTTTTTGGATAATTATTTTATCATCTGTACTTACATAATAGTCCAAAAATGCTACATTGAAATAATTTAGTGTATTTTAAGGTAACTCCTATTTAATACTAATTTTAATAGCATAATTTAATAAGTACATCACATGGTTACAGCAAAAACATGCCAGTCATCCAGGAGATGAAAGTGCATGCAAGTAGCGACACTCTGCTCATAACGGAGCATTAAAAGGCCTGCAAGGAGGTTCCTGGGACTGGAGAAACGTTTTGAGTCGCGGCTCAACAATGAGGGCTCCTTTTTCACAGAAATGTGCACAGCACAAGAAAGGGAAGGGATCACAGAGTGGGTGGATTCATGGGAAATAAGAGGCAGAAAGTGAGGCTGTGGGTAGAGAAACATAAAAACTCTGAGGGTCCAAACAATGTAAGTGGCTGTGGGGAGAAAAGTAAAAGCCAGAGAAAGTGATTAAAAAGAGAAATGTTTGGCTGAATGAGTGATGTGCGAGGGAACCGCAAATTGCAGCCATTTGTTGTGTGGAAAGAGGTGGTGTGAGCAAGTAAGTTCTACAAATACTGGGTGCTGTAGTCATGGCGTGTGTTGTATTCTATGTGCAGCAGTCGAGCCAAAATTGAGCTTTGCAATTTAACCAAAACTCATTGGGACATCAAAGCATCACAGTTTTACAACTTTTACACTCCACAGTACATATTTTCAGGCCTATATATACTGTATGTACAGTTGAGGCCCTGAGTTTACATAAACTTTGGCTAAACACTTTCCTCCATTGAAAGTCTGGCATAGTGAATAAAAGCTGAATTAAATCTGTCTCTTAATCATTATTTTGGGGAAAAATGCCCTAGACCATTAAGCCAATACTCTGATTGAACACATTAATTTTTTTTGGTAAAGTGTGAAACTGGGAAATTTTGAATTTGAACGTTTTTGGCCAACGCACTAAAACATTGTTAAAAACCCAATGCATCCTGAAAAGCAGTTACAATGGCAAATACCTAATTATTTAACAATAACTAATTTGTGTGCACTGTACAGTAATGGATAAGGAAGTTATAGGTTTTTCGTCTGCAGTCGTGGCCGAAAATTTTGGCAGTGACACAAATGTTATGTTTTGCAAACTTTGCTTTAGCATTTTTAGATTATTTTTTTCTATGGTATACTGAAGAACAATTATGAAGATTTCATAAGTTTCAAAGGCTTTTATTGGCAAATACATGAGATTTTTGAGAACTGACCACAGGTTCCCAATGGGATTAAGATCTGGGGAGTTTCCTGGCCACAGGTCCAAAATTTCAATGTTATGATCGCTGAGCCACTTTATCACTTTTGCCTTGTGACGTGGTGCTCCATCCTGGTGGAAAATAAACGGATCATCACCAAATTGCGCCTGGATTGTTGGGAGAAGTTGCTCTCGGAGGACGTTTTGATACCATTCTTTATTCATGGCAGTGTTCTTGGGCAGAATTGTGAGTGAGCCCATTCCCTTGGATGAGAAGCAACCCCACACGTGGATTGTCTCAGGATGCTTCACTGTTCGCACAACACAGGACCCATGGTAGCGTTCACCTTTTCTTTTCCGGACAATCGATTTTCCAGATGTCCCGAACAGTCGGAAGGAGGATTCATCCGAGAAAATAACTTTGCACCAGTCTTCTGCTGTCTGTCCTTGATGTTTTTTTTGGAAAGAAGTGGCTTCTTTGTTGCCCTTCTTGACATCAGGCCATTGTCCAAAAGTCTTGCATTCACACCCACCTGCTGCCAATATTGAGCAAGCTCTGCACCGGTGGCAACACGATTCTGTAGCTAACTCCTCAGGAGGAGATGGTCCTGGCGCTTGCTGGACACTCTTGGATGTCCTGAAGCCTTCTTCAATTGAACCTCTCGCCTTGAAGTTGTTGATACAGTAAATGGTTCTTTCAGGTGCAATATACATCTGATCACTCTGCACAATAATTTAAAAACAATGTGAATTGCCACCACAAAAACTGAAGCCGCAAATTTAGCAAAATACAACATTTGTGTCACTGCCAAAACTTTTGGCCACAACTGTACACTGGAATGATCCTGTAAAATAAACCAGAGTCAGTGTATAAAAATCTTAGCAAGAAGGCAAGCTTTTATTTTGTCACGCACACAGAAAATGCTCCATGGGGATATTTACACACACAGGCTTGAAGGCTTTATACGTTCTACTTTCTCATGGGCTTCTCTAGGTCTTTGGTGCACCTGCCTTTTTCATGCTATTCCCCACGTTCTTTGCCGATGTTTTCATTTAACAATGGCAAAAATAAGGGCAAAAAAGCAAAAGTGCAACCCTAAACCACGAGAGCCCTGGACTCTCAGGTGCACTGTGCATCCTCTGGTGTAGGCTTGCAGGCAACTCAAATGCCTTCGAGGGTTTTCCAGTCACGGAAGTGAATCTGGGGTTCAAATGTTTGAAAAGATGGATTGCAGGTAGCAGGGGACAGCAGGACATGCGGGGAAATGAAAGCGGCACAAAACAAGTAAAAAAAAAAAAAAGGTAACTGAGGAGAAAGTTGTAGTTAGACATTAATGCCCTGAATGGGCTGAAGTTCTGAAGTTGAAAGGTGATGTTTTGTGATTTTATTTATTTATTTTTTTTGTAAGATAATGAGGCCATGAATTGTAGCTGGATGGCACTTTGATGGGTGGGAGCTGAAGCAGGAAGGCAGGCTTGAGGGGGCAGGGGTAATAACATTGAGGCTCTGAGCGGTGCACATCATCGGGGCCGTAACGCACTGACAGCCCACTTGTCACCGTGGACGCGGCCGCCTGCTGCTGCTGATAAAGCTGCAGAAAAAGAGCAAAATTGCAGATGGACTTTGCGCTGCACCCGGATCGCTGCTATCTGTCTCTTTGGCTGCTCTATCACTCCCTTTCCTAGTGCATGCTGGGTACGGGCACAGCCTTTGGCCCTCCGTGTAACTGTGTATTTTTGCATTCTTTAGCCCGTTTCTTTGGACAGCCCCTTGCTGTGCTTATTTTAAAGGTGATTCGTTTTGTGTGGTGTGTACAAGTAAATGGAAAAAATTGAGCCACTATTAACAGATATAACATCAACCGAAATGGCACAAAAAGAAAAAAAAATGAGATGGAATTAAAATTTCACTTTTATGAGCAGTAACTGAAAGGGAAACGTTTGCTCTTTGCAGCAATTGTTTCTAACTGTGGGCACAGTTGTATTTACCACTGTATTCACTGGAACAATGGACCAAGTGCCATTGATCAAATGTTTTTTAACCCTTATTAATTTTCATAAAGAACCTCGCCGCCTGAAGCATGTTGGCTTTGTGCAGTGCCAGCCCAAAACTTTGTACGCCTGTTTTCAGGGAAATTGTTGAAAAATCCCTTTTGAGAAGAGAAGGCAAATGACCCTTCAAGGCCGCCATTGTCCGCTCATCACTGCCGATTTGTTTGCGTATCTCTGGCTGCCTGCTTATTCACAAAAGGGGGAACATTAATGCAAATTAGAACTGGCACACTAGTCAAGCCAAATATTGATATCGTGCCCCCCTCCCCATTGCCTTTCTGCCACCCGGTATTGTGTTCATGCTTGTCAACACCCCCAGCCCTCAGCCGACGGAAGCAGACAGCCGAAGAGAACGGAAGAACGGAGTAAGGATGAAGGGTAAAGAATTACTGTCAATCAGCGGCCAATAGAGGCAGACAGCTGGTGGGCGGGTCGCTGGTGTTGAGCCCCTTAAAAGGGGGCCACGGTGCGCTGGTTCACCCACCTTTCCGTGACAGGTAATCGAGAGCTCCGTGAGGGCGAAGGTGTGCTTGGGCGGAGGGGGGCACGTGGACGAAGAGAGTGAAATGTTGGCATTTGCTGTGTCTGTGCGGCAGAGATTGGGATGTGTAGTGACGGCACGTCTCACACGCACAAGTGGTGGAATGGCAGAGGGGCGCTGGGGGCCGAGGAGGGTGAGCGAGGGGAGCTCCATCAGCCTCTTTATTCGCCACCCCCATTATTCCCACATCTGCACAGAAAAGAATAGCTGACATCCTGGCAGGAGAGCCGCACAAAAGTTAAGGTGCAGCCTAGAAAGGCATTCTGGGCTTTCTAATGCTAACCCTAACCCTAAGGAGATGCCATGTGATACGAGTTTACTGCAGAACGGTCTGGTGTGAGGAAGCTGTTCTGTAAGCACAACCAGCAGGACCACTGCTGTGAGCTGTGAAGGGTTCAGCTCTTGGGCTGCTTTGTGGGTCTGCTTTCAGATCAAGCAGCAGCCCTGCAGCGTTCCACTGTGCTCAGGCTCACAGTCGGTGTCAGTGCTGTGGAAAGGAGTCAAGTATCGGTACAGGGAGGGTTATGGTGGTGGCCAAGGGCACTGACAGGTGGCGATTTGGTCCGCTCCTCAAGTCTGTGGTGTGACAGCAACGCTGTGGACCGAGGGAGAGTGTCAGTGCACAACAAGAGCTGAGGGCTTCTACAAAACTGTGATAATCCTGTTTTTTTCAGTTTTAAAATCTCTTTCTAATGTCTGTGTTTCATGCCAGGTTCAGGGAGCGAGATGGACTGAGGTGAACCGAAAGAATAAGAGTTACGGTGACAAGGCCACAAAGTCAAACACGTGAAAGAAGAGCCAGCAGATTTTATTGTAAAGAGGAAAGGGAAACAAAACTGGTAACAAAAAAAAAAAAAAAACCAACAGCCACTGACCAGGCAGCAACAGAACGGACCTTTATAGCCAGAGGACAATAAGCGCGGAGCATCTTCCATTCGTTAGGAGTCCAAACTCTCCCCTGCTTCTGTACCCAAAGTTTCTCCCAAGCCCCTGAGTCCCTGGCGCTTAAACGTCTGCAGTGTCGTGCTTTTAAATGTCTGCATCAGACAACCATTACAGTCAAGTGGCCGCCACTGGGCAGTGCTTACCTTTTCCATCTCTGGCCTCAGGCTGTTGAATGCTTTAAGTAAATTCCTTTACCTGAACACGAAATAAAGCTTATGAAGCTGAAGACAGCTGAATTTAGCTGCATTTCTCCCCGTGGGTCGTGTCTCCACGGTCAGAGGGGGCTGGAGGCAACAGAAGGGCTCAGCTGGGATGATAACCAGTTAATGCAGCAGTCTTTTCTCACAAATCCCCTGTTCACAGGAGAGGAGGAATGGACACGCACCCACTACTGTCCTGTCTGCGCTGCTCCACTTCCTGCAGGTTTTTACACACACACACACACACACACACACCGGACCCCTGACCTCAAATTAGCCCCCGCCTTCCCCACTACAGCACATAATTGCTCCAGACACAATAACCCCTTAAGCATCCGGCAAAGGGCTGAGAGCCTGGCAGGTTCACGGTGAGGTCGGCCCATATGGGGGGGCACAGTTGTCCAGAACCGGTCTGGTGGTGGACCTTGGTAGCTCCGGAAGTGGCAGTGAGAGCCTTGCCATAACTCGGGCTGAACCAGTGTGATGTGAGGGTGCAAAAAGGATGCCTCACAGGAGGGTTGGGGGCCAAAGTCCTCACAAGCAATACAGAGAGCCAAGTCCTTAGTTTGTCGGGCTGGTCGGAGGGGTACAAATGAAAAGCCCAGTCGAACGCAAGGACTTCCTCCTGCCTTGTGACCTGGAAGTCATCTAAGGGGTCCTGGAGAAAGGGGCACCTTTTTCATTGGCCACCTTTTGCCTTCTTGCCTCCATTTTTTCTTTTTTGCCTCTCATCTAGGTTTTTATCAGGCACAAAATATATTTTATGGCAGAGTGATTGGCGTGGAAGGAACCAAAAGAACAAAACCCGTCACAGATCACTTTAAAATTCCCCCTGGTCTGAGATGCCTTTTCCATACCAATGCTGCTATAAGCGGGAGCAGGCTGAGGTGTGAAGGAAATCAGAGCCACACAAAAAATATTAACCATCACATCACATCAGCACATTTTGTCCATGTTTGCCCCATCACCGACCAAACCAAAATGTTTGCAGGACAGCCCCCATCCCCTGCAAAAAAAAAAAAAAAAACGCTAAAGATTGATTCCCTGCAGCTTTACAGAGCTTTCTTTAGATGTTTGATAAAGCCTTCCCAGTTAATAATTTGAAATGCTGAAATGTCACCCTCAAGTACTTTAGTACAAAATTCAGTCCAGAATGTAAACAATTTATTGATGTAATTTCTGAGATCTCCTGAGAACGTGACCTCTGGGTTCTCGGTTCCAGGGACGGCTGTGCTTGTTACGGAGTTTGTTCCCTAAACTGCCCACCAGTGAGCAGGAGGTCCGGAGTGAAGCATAGCAGGGGGCTGGGGGGATGCCGATAAGCTTGGATTACATGTTAAGTAAACAGTTGGAATCTGAATGCTGAGCAACAGGGTTCATGGGAGTTAAATAAATTAGTGTAAATTTGCACAAGTAACTTAATTTCACAGAAAAAACAAGCGCAGGAATGTTAAATGGAGCAGTGATGTGGGGTGGGGGCGGTGCGGAGCGCTGAAATGAAGCGGGACTAATGGCACCGTTAATGGTTTGTGTAGGACACTGCCGCTTTGGACAAAGACGAGCAGGAAAAGGATGGAAGCGGCCCAGCCCCTGCACCGCTGCCAACGTGCAAAGTGGGTTGGAATTTGAATGCGTTTGGGAAACCAAAGCTGAGGCACAAATGGCACAATGAATGTGATGTAAAGGAAAGTGTGGCACGTCCCACCACCCAACCGTTGCCGTCCTGTACATGGCTGTTCCACACAGGGCCACAGGACAGCATGGCCTTTTCATAAGGAGTGCAGTAGCTTTGCTCTTTGTGTGAAACTCGCTTCTGACTTGTGACTGCACTGTGCCCGTGTATCAGGCTGCACTGCACGTTGGGTTGGGTCTCCTGCTCAAACACAAGGGGCTCCACCTCTCTCCAGCGTTTATTTTACACCGTGTTTCTTCCAGATGCGTGCAGTTGAGTGAAGAAAGCAGTTTAACTGCCTGCCTGCCAGCCAGCCATCAGGCACCCATCGACTATAAGCTGCGCAGCAGTGGCACTTCTGCATGGGGAAGTGAGGCCTTTTTCTGGGTGCTGGAGCTGCTCATAAACTCCCAGTGCTCTTTTCTGAGCCTCTCCCAAAGCAAAGGACTGCTGTATTACCTGGCGATCACTCATAATTGGAGAGGAAAGAACCGTATTCATCCCTCCAGCAGCATTCGTCCTCATGACAGCCTCACAGTGACATCTCACTACCCAGGGTGCTACAAGTTGGGTTGCCAGTTGCTGCTTTCCCACTGATGGTTCAGAATTTGTTAAGGAATTGGAGAACATCAACAATTTCTTCTAGTAGTTAAAATTTTTATGTCAAATAGTTTGATACCAACTGATATGCTTGGTAACGTGCTAGTAGGGGCAGCACCGGAACCTTCTTTCCCCCTTCATGCACTGCTTTGTGTAGTAAGTAGAGCTCAGAACATCTGTGTCCTGCACCTCTATTCTCTGCTGCTCTGAACCCAGAAGGTGGACTACTGTAAGGAGTGCTGCTCACCAGGGTCTCGGTCCCTCTTTCCCTTCCGCACCTCCACTTTGCTGCCTTTGCCCAACACAAAAGGGCCCGAATAATAGGACAAATTTGTAATGCTGTGCTGGACTTCCCTAACGCACGTGGGCTGCCTTGTGCCCTTGCATTCCCCCTGCTGTGCTGACTGCTGCCCTCAGACAGCCACTGTCATTGTACATCTGAGCAGTGGCAGTGTTGACGGATAAAATCCTCAGAAAAGGTTCCTTCCTGCTGCACTGTTGCCTGAAATCGCTGCTGTCAGTCCTCAGGGTGGGCAGGCGTGGTGTCTTCACCGCCTGAGGAGCCCACTAGGTACCATCACCTTGCTGTAGCTCACACCTGTATATCTGCAGCATTTCTTTGTTTCACCTCCATCTGTTCGCTGCTGCAAAGTTGCACACTTGTGTATGGGCTGACGTGGGGCAAAAGTGCCCTGGATTTTTTGTCATGGGTGTTAGAGGAGTGCTAGCTGCATGATTCTTTAAAGTGCAATACCTTCCTCCCAGCTCCTTTGTCTTAGTCTACACTACTGCTAATGCTGCATGTCTACCTAATAAAGCAACTTGCATGTTTTCAAGCCGCCTCTGAGTTGAAATGATTTATTTTTCTCTGCGTTAATCTCCTTCTCCCTCCTCCTCAGTGTTTCCCCAGCGATTTGATTTTCACTGCTGCCCAAGACTGGAAAGCTCTGGAGCGGTCTAGCAGAGGGCAGAGGCTCGGATCAGCTCCATCTACCCAAGGTGCTCCACCCCAGTGCTGTCCCTTTGGGGAGACAAATGTGTCGCAGCCCCGGTTCCACCCGGTGCCTCCAGCTCCGCTCGGTCCTCCCTCTTTGAAGTGCTGCATGCAGAATGAAGAGCCTTTGCATGTTAAGCCCGCCGCCGCCTGCAGCACATCCATTACACAAGTCGAAGGAATGCTGAGGAGCAGTTGGGCGGACCTTGTCCTTCACAACTGGCCTCTTTGTGTTTTGAACTTGGGCAGCCATGAGGCGTGTAATCCATAAATTGGGCCTTTCTTCTGGATGTTGCTCTCAAAGCTGGAGTGTTTGATGTGCCATTATTTTGCTCATTACAAGTTAATTTTATTGTTATGGTTTACAAATGTTTCCCGCAGTCATGATGTTTAAAGTTTTAAGTGTGAAGAGGGGATGGAGGACGATCAAAAGGGTCCACATCTGACAGTTCATTAATGAGACTTTGCCTTTGGCTGCCGCACTCGTGATCCCGCCAGAAATGGAGCTGCGTCAGCATCGGGCGGCCTGTTAGCTGGCTTCTTAGGATGAGCGCGTGCCGCCCGCCTATTGGACCGCACAAGCGGCGTGAGCGTGTGCTGGTTCCTGGGGATGGGTGGGTGCACCACGTGAGCATTTGTGCACGGAGGGAGGTGTCCCTGTCAAGAAATGTTCAACACCACCGCCAAGCCAGCTATCTGACATAAGCCTGTACAATGGCAAAAGCCAGCTAACAGTGCAAACATTTTTGTTTGCGGAGCTGACACGGTTACAAAAGTTTTGTTCACTAATGAGTGCAAACACTCGACTCTACCGTATCCGTACACCTTGCACCTTATGGGCATCAGCGGACACGGCATTTTGCCCGTTGCACTAAGCACTCAATTTTGTTTTTGTTCACAGCAGGTCCCACAGCTCCTTTCTGTCCCTTTGCGCTCTCCCTGCGCTGCTAGCGAAGCTGAACGCCATCACGGGACACCGAAAGGCCCTCTTCTGGCTGCCTTCTGGATTGTTCTTCATGATGAAAGTGGTGGAGCGGTCTCACTGCGATCTCTGTGTCAGTAACAGACATGCTTCAGCTTATGTATATTATATTTACCTTTTTTGTCTGTAGAGTTACTTAAGAATGTACCGTTATGTCAATATTTTACCTGAACGATTGTCTCGTACTTCAGGTGCTGAGCAGCCGCACACCAGTGGCAAATTTCCACGAGATCGATCAGTTAATGTGAACCACAACCGATTAGACTGTGGGGGGAAACCCGCCCCGACGTGCTGTGAACATGCAAGCCTGCCAGTCACAGACTGCTGGGTTTGCATCCAAAACAGCCCAGGTGCCTGGAGGCAGCAGAGCTACTCGCCCAGAGCTACCACAGCGCTGCCATTCATATAAAGAAATAGTGAATATATTGCAGATAAATACCTAGATCCACTTTGGGGGCAGGACAATGGGACGTTAAGCTGCTATCACGTGGCAGGAAAAGCGTGCAACTGCTCTGCACTACTTCTTGGTGAGTTGATTTTACCTGTTTGTTTCTGGCTTCTGCCGTTACTGACCCCTCGGTGAGGACTGGGTGAAGCTCTGCTTTTGGTTGCGTTGCCTTTGGTCTTCCCCACCCCCTTCCTTCTTTACCCGCGGCTGCTGTTGCCTGACCACTTCGGTTCCGTCAGTACTGACGCTTCTGCCATCGTAATAGTTTTGCTCTAAGCGCCCGCAAGAACAAGGCCCAACAGGTTCAGAAGCTCTTTGTTCCGACAACGGCTCTGTCTCTGTAGCTCCTGCTGTCTCCCGGGAGTCTCTTGCTTCTCTCGTCTCACGCGTGGCCTTTTGTCCAGTGAAATGTGACTTGGTTTCGATAGAAGCTCTCATTAGCGCCTTGGTTTAATTAAAAAAGAAGCATTCATATTTAAATGTGCACCTGATAATGGTTTTTTGTCCCCCCAGCAACCGTCACCCAGCTCTTACAGCAATTTCTAACTAGATGCTTGTTTGACTGACGTCCAGCTCTGGCGGTGAGCAGCGCATGTGGCCTCGCTCACCGATAAATAACACGCACGCGCGCACAAATGCGGCTGGTGCAGCCAAGGCTACAGTGTGTTACCACAGCCGGTCTAATGCCCATGAGGATGGCACTTTGATCCATAAGAACGTCTGGTTTAACCCGAGACACTAGATACACCTCGGTGGTCCAAGTAATGCAAGCGCCTTCAATGCCATGTCAGAGACCCAGCAGGAGTCTGCTTTTAGTGTCTGCTGCCTCTCGCTGTGAGCTGGAGCTCCATTTTGCTCTCCTTTTTACTTATTTATATCCACTTACTGCCGTAACATGGATATAAATGCATTGTGCATTGTCGGCACTGCAAATGGACTTGGTGGTGTCTGCATGGCTACGTGAGACTGAGCATTGGGAGGCGAGCATAGAACAAGGGCATCTCTGGAGCCTGAATAATTCTGCTCCTCGTGTCCTTCGACTTGCTCTCTCACTACCCTGGGATGGGCTGCCAGGCTCCCTTAGCGTTCAACTCACGCAGGAAGCAGCTGCTCACTTCATTATCCTGTCACCGTGTCCTTCACAGAGCCGAACGATTTATCACCCTCCTGTTTACTGTAAATGAACCCGTTTCTTGGTTTGCCCCGTTACTTCTTCCGTTTGCCTTTCTGAAGTATCAGCGTGTCGATCATCATCTGTAGGCGGTTGAAGGTGATGGACGCTGAAGAGCAATGCACTGCAATGTAATGAAGTGCCGGGAGCTTGGGCGCAATGTTTCCTGGCTCCCTTTCCCCAGCGTCCTACTTCATTCCAGGCTTCTTTATATTAGGATTGGATAAGAAATGATGTATTTCAGTGTCACCTTCAACTCATTCATTCCTTCATTCCCATAAATTCACTCACAGCGTTTCTGTTATTTCCTGTTTTCTCACGCTTCTTTCCAGAGCCCCACATTCTGCCTGGACTGTCAAAAGTCAAAGTCAAAAGACTTCTGCCTGGACTGCAGCCCTTTGTGGTGGTACAGCTCCGTGTTTAGACCTCTTCACCTGTCCAAGTTTCCTGGAAGCATAAAAACTGCACAAACTGCGTTTCAGTGGATATTATCAGATTCTCCTGCAACATTGCTGTCCTTCGGCGCTTTTGTCAGAAGGACGGTGGAAGTGTGCACTTTAAATGTGCACCCTGTGGGGCTTCCATTTGGGAACAGTTTGGCAGAGCCCCTGAAATATCAGCTGTGTTCTTACGGCTACATCTGCTGTGACAAAAGAGAGGATTATGGGGTGCCAGTTGAATTGTTTGCTACAGCCTATGGAGACCATGCACTATGTTTCTTATTGTTTACTTATTTCTTCCGCATTGATCGGTTTATTGTGGAATCCCCCTAATGCTGTCTCTATGGGCAGTTGCTCCCTCTGAACAAAGCAACTGAAGTTTCGTCAAAGCAAAACATTCGGCCAACTATTACAGCAGTACCTGTACTGAAAGTTAAATGCCATACTGTTTCCCTGTTTTGGGCTGAGTCCAGTTTCTCTCTCTCAAAAATGTTCATGTTGACATAATAAAATCCCAAGAAGATAAACGCTGTGCCACCATGGGTCAAGTCACATCCAGAGCTGCTCAATTTTCAAAGCCCGTACAAGCGAAGCAGCAGGACGAATGGTTTGACGCCAGTGTGACACGCGGTGCCCTGCTGGCCTGATGGGCCCGTTGTTTGGCTGCCACCGTTTACACTCATATGAATCACAGCTTCATCCTGAGTCCTTTCGCAGCGCAGGGAAGCAACTCAGAGTTATGGGGGAGATGGCCTCTTATCGCTGTGCTGCAGAGCTTCCACTTTGTGCCGAGTTGGACGTGCCGGACGAGTTGTGATGGAGAGTGGTCCTCACTCTAGCGCTCACGTATGATGGCAGGTGGGCCCTGCACTGGGTCCCGCATCCACCGCCCGATGGCTTAGGTCGCTCTAAGGACGTCAGAGCTCGAGGAAATGAGACAATGATGGGGTGTGTATATGAGTGTGTGTGTGCCAGGGAGTGTGTGCACTTCTTCTGCTTTGTTTGTTTATGTGTCACAAAGCAGGAGCTGCAGAGGAGAGCTGCATAAGCCCTGCAGATAGGAGGTGATTTATGGCTGCCACAAGTGAGTCAAGGATTTTGGTCACAATTCCTCTGGCCTCTGCATGAGTTGTCTTCATTTTTCTCCCTTTTTTCCTTCTTGCAATCTAAATATTTTTCTAACAAAATAAATGTATCCAAGAAACCCTACGTAGGCAAAGGAGGAAAACTTGGGCTGCAGCGGAGGAACTCATTCATCTGGAAGTTGTTACTTGCTGGGGTTGCTCATCTGGAGGTCATTTTGTTTATTAGTCCAAAATAAGTAATTTTATTAATTTTTTCACTTTTGCTTTAACTGCTTGGACTTGTCAGCAAACTTGTTCAGATGTTTCTTAGTGTGTTTTGTAGCTCATCTTCTCCTACGTTCGCTCTTGATGGTCTCCTGCTCCTTCCACCTTCCATACTTCTTAGCCTCACGTATGTTTCAGCAGGAAGTAATTAAAGTGAACAGCTGCCCTCCTTGGCCTGCATTGGGAGGACAGCTGAACGATTAGTAGACAAAGAGAAAGCGGAAAAGCTCAGCGTGCACCTGTCCCAGAGGTCAGCCTGCTCTGCTGTGGCTCTGACTCGAGCACAAACACACCTGGTGAAATGACTCAGCCGGCGCAACGCATGCTGGTAAATGCAGAGCTGCAGGACCGGTTTACGGCCACAGGACAGAAATGGGCTTTTCATGGCAGTAGAACAGTGAGCAGGGATCCAGATGGTGTGGGAAAAGGTGCTTTTTATTGTTGGATCCAGGCAAATGTCCTTGGCCTGGCAGCAGTGATGGTTCATGAAGGCTGAGCACCATTTAGTAAAACTCGTGGCAACTGTTCATCTAGTGTTCATGGAAGAAACCTACATGAACATGGGTAGAGCATGCAGACTCTGTGCAGTGCAGGAGCTGTGGGCTGTGGGTCGGACCTTCTGCAACCCCTGCAGCAGAGCAGCCTCACTTTGCTCCAACAAGTGAGGAAGTGCTGTTATCCTGCATTTGTTAATGGAGTATTGTCTCTGATAAAAATGTATTAACAGACAAATGTTTTCTGTTCATTTACAGGCAAACAGGCTCTGTGTCAGTCTCTGGGCTATAAAATGAATACGATTGGATGCTAAGCAGAAAATCTGATTTAATTCTGATGAAAATGGAGTGCTTTTTGCTGAGACCACAGGGAAACTCTGCCACGTTGCACCACATCTGTAGGTCTTGCAGGCCAGGCTCACCTCTACGTGTTGTGGGAGGAACAAACGAAAGCAAATGGATTTGTTTGTTTGTACTTTTTTGTTTCTCAGGCTACAAAGTAACTGAGTCCCTAAGGCTCTAGCTAATCGCACATGGCTATTATTTATTTTACATTTGCACATTTTTTGAATTATAATCTGTAAAGTATTTTTACATTGCTGTGTTTTTATGTTATCATTGTGAGAAACTGTAAAATAAACATTGCTTTCCAAGAATTTCTTTACTAGACTCCCAGTTCTTCTTGTTTGCTTTTGTTTGCTTTTTCCAGCCATTTTAAAATCTCACTCGTGGACTTGGTTGTTTCTCTCTGTTCCTCACATCTGCGTTGCCCTTTTCTGGCCAGGCGGCCTGCTTCTCCCTTCCTCTGCGGGATGTTTTGTGAGGCCCGGTTTGCCCCGAGCCGTGGAGCAGGAATCCCCCCGGTCCCCCTGGTTCCTGTATGGCGGGGCCCCCATCGCAGACTCCCTGCAGGGTCCTGGTTTTCCTGCCAATCAGCCGCCAGTAAGAATGGCGTTCCATGGCCCTCAGACGTGGGCTTTCATTACCGCAACGCTGCTGAGCACAGAGAGCCGCTCTCCCCCTCATGTAAATGCCGGAGGGGGTCTAGACGGGGAGTCACACATGCATGTTCTCACCGATAGACACTTCCTCCCAGTCCACTGCAGACTCAGAGCCGAGGAAAATGGTGGATTTCCTCTGAAAATGTATGAAAGTGATGGAAGTTGGTGGCAGGTTTATCCTGCTCTGTTTGCCCCAGTTCTGATCATTTGCACTCTTGCAAATGAAGGTCATTGCACAGCTATGGGCCCGATGTTTGCCATGGTCGCCGGGGTGCTCAGGCAAGATCGTAAGGGTGTGTGTTTTCCTGTGAACGTCTTAAAGTGTGCTGGCAGTGAGTTACTGTTATCACAGAGAATCACATGGCTCTTGCCCAGGTGTGGTGAGGGAGGGTGGGGTCCCTCCACTGCTGCTTGTTGTGATAATGAAGCAATGAAGAGCCAGAGTACAACCCAGAGGTGCCTTTCAGGCAGACATGCAGGTACACACACTCAGTCATTAGCAACTGTATGGTCGCTGGCACTTTTCCTACTGTCTCACACACCTGGAGGACTTGGCTTTCAACGGTGAGGCTGACTGTGATGTGTGGAGAGGAGATAAGGGCTCCATTAGCTGGGCGTGATCATAGCTACTTTGCTTTCCAATTCATCTCTGGAGCTGCTCAACTGATGTGTGTGCACGTGTGTTTGTGTGGAAGACAGAGACACAGGGAGCTGGAGAGGGAGAGATGAGGTGCTGGGTGTCCGCCTCGTGTTAATAAATAATTTTTCTCCACACAAGATTTCCACCTAAATATGAATCACATCTCATGTGTTTGTTGGCTTCCGGAAACTGTGGTGAACTGCTTTATAAATACAAAAAACTTCTGTGTGCATCCTCCTGTGCACCAAAAGTAAAAAATTGGAAGAAAAAAGTAAGGTTTATTTATTTATTTATTTATTTATTTATTTATTGGTGGCTCAGTTCTGCTCCTGGGAGGTGGGCAGCCTTGAGAGCAAGCAGACTTAAGCCAGGGGATGGAGTGACCAAACTGCTGGCCTGCTGCTCTCAGGTGTCACTGGCAGGATTAATGTGGCTGCTCCATACCGCCTGCCTCAGCCTCCTCTCTGCTTCACTGCATAAACACTACAATTTTTACAGAGCTGAAGGCTTCCACATTTGCAGGCTTTCTAGCAATAATTACCAACCAGTTTGCTCTTTTACTAATGTGGCTCATAAATGTGCATGCACACATGCAGTGTCTGCGTTTGCTGTTGTGCGTCCGTGTGCTTTAGCTGCTGTTTGCAGGGAAATCCTGCAGCCTCCCCTTCACATTTCAGCTCTTTCCATCAGGCATGAAAAGTGTGCACTTGGGGTGGTCTGCTTCTGTTTAACTCAGAGAAACACCCCGAGAGCTAAATACACAGTCTGCATCTGATATCTTTCAATCTGCATCTTTTTTTTCTCCCACAATCCCATTTTGGAAGTAACATTTTATGATAAAAGCCAGTTAAGTTTAACTAATGACAACAGTCATTTTATTGTAATTTCTAACACTCAGAAAATCCTTTATGTAAATGTTTTTTATTAAAATACAGTGTAAACCCAAAAAAATATATAGAATATATGCAACTGTTAAGGAAATCTTGAAATTATGAAAAGCAAAGAGCCGCATGTTCATTTATATACTAAAAAGGCAAAAGTATGAGGACATCTGAGCATCACCCCCATATGTGCTTGTTGAACTTCCCATTCCAAACCCATGGGCATTAATTTGGAGTTGTTCCCCCTTTGCCTTTGCTGCTATAACAACCCCACTCTCCTGGGAAGGCTTTCAACCACGTTTTGGAGCGCGGTCGTGGGAATTTGCGTGCGTTTGACCACAAGGGCATTAGTGAGGTTGGGCAAGAAGGCCTGGCTCGCAGTCGGCGTTCCGGTTCATCCCAAAGATGTTTGGTTGGGTTGAGATCAGGGCTCTTTGCAGCTACTCAAGTTCTTCCACATTAACTTGGGCAAACCATGGATTTAGGGAGCTCACTTTGTGCATGGGGGGGGGGCACAGTCTTGCTGGAGCAGGAAAGGAGCTTCCTCCCCAAACTGTGGCCACAAAGCTGGAAGCACACAGTTGTCTAGAATGTGTTTTATATGCTTTGTGGGTGCTACTTACACGGCTGAGCTTGGGTATTAAAAGGGGGGGTGCACACACTTTTGGGCTTATGGTGTAACTCTGGATCTGTATAATCACTTCATTAGACCATGTGCCACGTGGTAAAGACTGTCATATGGCATCATTTCTCATGGTTCTGTAGCCATCATGTATTCTTCATATAGTCATGTAGCTCTGCTTGTGCAATGTAACTTGTTATTAAATGTAAAAATATGTCATGGATCAGTTAGGGCTTTATCTATCTATCCAAAGCTGTGCCAGACTGCTGTGTTAATGGTCTTGTCAACATCATCTTGCCCTTTTCATCCTCTCCCCTTGTGTAGGTACCTAAAAGGCATCCCTGTCTGCATTTACCCTCTCAGTGAAGCTTCTAACTGCTGCATAGGGGACAGTTATTCATTTTAGGGATTACATAAAAACACGAGAGGTCCTTTCAATGTCATTAGAGTTACAACTAATGTTACTGACAGTCCAGATCCAAATCTGACAAAATTGATGCTCTGTATTATACCTTTACATTTGTTTATTCTTTTCTATACATTTATTTGTTATTTGGATAACAGATACACTTGATGAAAGCCCAATTCCACAGCAGTGTAGGCGTTCCAGGGCACCTATAGTGTTTTAAAGCTCGGCTTGACAGCCAGTGTGTGACACATCATTGTGGCCCAACCACTGAACACGGATTCCACAATAAAGGCAGTTAGTGATGCTCTTTCTTCAGCTGCACCCAGGATCCCTGGGGCGTCGTGATGCTGGCAATTCCTGCCTGATGTCTGATGGACAGCCAAGTCTAAGCTGCGGCTGGTAAATGAACAGCACTTCCAGCGGAATTCCTCTTTGTAATTAATCCTTTTCGGATGCTGCCTTGCAGCAGAGCCGATGGGCCCACAACCCTCTCCGCATGCAGCCATTTTAAATTAGATTAATACATTTGGAACTTAATTATTTTTGCACCTCACAGCTATTGTTTCCCGTTTGGAAGTTTAGGAAGGGGCAAAGCAGCCGTGGGCCCTGGCAAACGCACACAAACAGGCCCATCTTTGTATCTTGTCCTCGCCACACACGCTGCCGAATTAACTTTGTTTAGCTTCCGCGTAATCCAGGCCCCATCTGCACCCCCCAGCACATGATAGAGCTCAGTAAACAATTTCAACTTTATTTCTTTTTTTACCCATTTGAATGGCGGAACAGGAAATTGGTGGCCACCACAGAGGGTTGTGCAACGGAAGAGGGAAGCGGTGGGGGGGGTCCTGGGATCAGCACGTGATGCTGCTCCATTTCTCTGCTTCCTGTTCCACAAGTCTTAACCTGAGCCCCTACCCATATTTATATGGAGTTTACCATCCCTGTACCTCTTTGCTTCTATGTGACAATGGAAGCAAAGGGTGCAATGAAAAATTTGTAATGGCATTAGAATCCAGACTCTGCTTCTAACCTTAGGCAAAGGTGTGTTCTGGAGCTTTCACCTTGGGTCTCAAGTCAAAGCATCTTTCACAAACGAATTGAGGCAACGTCAAACTTGCAACATTCAGATGCACCCAGCCCTCTTCAGAGTCTGATGCTCTCATATTATCTAGTTAAATGCTCACAGAGGCTGAAGATGTAGAGATCTCTGGACCCACCCTCTCCAACCCCACGCGCTACCACTTTGAAGTCAGCATCATGGAGACAGATTTAGTTCCGTCTGTCTGCTGCCCTGGAAAAGCACCTCCTTGCCTCCGAGTGTGGGCACGCAACAGGGATTCTACATTTCAGGGCAGCTCCTTAGCTGCCGATTAAACGTGTACAACACTAATTTACAGCGCAGACACACTGGACTCACTGTCACATCTTGCTGTATGTTTGGTATGAGATGCACCTGAACACGAAGGTGATGAACGTTTCAGCCATTTTCGTGAAACACCAACACAAAACAAACCAGTTTTTGCCTACTTTCCGAGTAAGAGTACCTGCATACTGGGGGAATCTGAGAGCCGCCTGCTGCTGTTCTTGTGGGAACACACAGAGGCACACACGGGCTGTGCAGTCTCCACACTCCATCTTCTAAGAGGACTTTTTTGCGCTCCTGTTCCTAAGAAGTGGGTACTCAAGAAAGCAATGCATTGAGATAACAGGGGAATAATTACTGCCCTCTGTCCCCCACTGCTCCCTCAGCGAATGCTGTCGATTCCTCAAGCAATAAAACCTTCCATTTATTTATGTATTCCAGAGAAGGAAATGGAGTCCCAGATGAGTGGTTGGCCCAGATGGTAGAGCAGCCTCTTCCTCTACTCTATGCAATAATGATTATTTGAAATTATGTTTATGTATATTTTTAACAATGCAAGAGGTTTAACTATGTGCATGCTAACATTTTTGTATATGTAATCCTTACATTTAATTTTCTTACTTAATTGATGCTTAATTTCAAAGCAATTTACAGCATTAAGCTACTTAGAGCAATTTACCCATTTATGAAGCTGAGTACTTTTTATAGATGTGGATACTCCAACTCCAACACTTTTGCACTGCTCATAAACTTTCAGTATTGCCCCTATTATCCTAGCAAGAGTGCTGCACCTCTCTGCCTCTGACTGTCCAAAACGGACCCCCTAAGGTGGAAAGAGACCCATCTCGCTCAGAAATGCGGAAACATTTAAGAAAGTGGCAGCTACCTCAATGTATGTTTCACCATCTGCCATCATCTCCGTGCTTTGTGTTTGAACATCAGTTCCACAAGCAAGTGTAGCTAAATAAAGCATTCCAGCTTTGTTTCCATAATCACGTATTTGTATTTAAATCTGAAACATAAACTTAAAATTCAGTTTTCCTCCAAAACGCTACTGTTGTTAAATGCTGTCAAGTCGGTGTCGACATCCCGGCGACTCTTCAGATAGCTGGCCTAAAAAACGCTACTATAAAACGTTAAGGTGCACTCCAGCCCAGTGAGATATATGAAAACAAACAAGTACGTACATTTCAGTATTTTTTACTTTTTTATTAGTCTCCTTTTCTTAATAATTCCTGACTTCACGAGGCTCAGTTAATGTTTAAATAAAGTCCACAAATCATGTAAAAACCAGGTAAAAGTGCAGGAGACTCATTGTCACATGCCAGTGCATTAAGTGTTTTAATTTGTTATACGTCTGTCTTAGTTCTGTATGTCAACTGGTTTAACCTTCTGTCAGTAGGCAGGCTAAAAACTGTGACGTCAATTGGTAGCAAGAGGAGGGCGGAAATTTTGAAAAGAACAATGGCGACTGGGAGCAGGAATTCATTCCTATTACTTTATGTTTTAAATGTATTTTAGCTACTCACTCTGCACGTGTGTGCACTTATTCACTTGTTCCTGCTCTCGCTTGTGACTGCTCACAATAGTGAAAATAAATAAAAGTGACAGAAGGAAAACTACTGGAGCTGCCGAATAAGTTATGGCCACTTTATAACTGAGAGGTAAAAGCAGGTAAAACACTCTGTGTGTCTGTATGCCCCCCCCCAATTGTATAAAACTATCAGTGGTGTGTTGTTGTAGGTTTGGTTGCTGTTTTTTTTCCCCCTCTCTTCCCCATGTATATTTTCATACCCTATTCTTATTTATTTACTCTTCTTATCTATTTATTTATTTTCCTTTTCTTAATTCAAGTATTTATTTAACTTTTATTATACCTTATTTATAAAATTACATATTTATGTACATATTTATATTACTGAGGATGCCCGGAAACAAAACTTTTCATGGTGACAACACTGCTATGCTATGTTGTTCACCCATGACAAATAAACCTTGACCCTTGACCCCTTGCAGGTATGCGATTCTCTCTCCCACATTTCCTGTTGATGGAGCATCATGGCACTAAATAGCTGTGGACTGTGGAGTGCAGGACAAACAGAGCGTTTTGTACGGTCATCTTCTCATTTGACTCTTCAGCTGTGTTCATTTGGCGAAGATAACCGGCAGCTCCCGTTACCGTATGGCACCCTTCAGTGCCAGACCACTGCTGACCGGTAAGATAAATGGGTTATTATTATTATTATTATTATTATTATTATTATTATTATTATTATTATTATATTTTATTTTTTTTATTAGGCTGTGCTGTGGTTACAGGCTGCTGTGCCCTGTTCAGCTGTGTAGATGGGCTATTGTTTATTGACTCATAAAGAATGGCAGCCTATTCAGTATGGTAAAAATTGCCTGTAAGATAAACAGTTCCACACAAATATATATTAATCACTTGCTTGTTGGTGTGTTGGCTCATGCTGTGGTGTGGAAAATGGGTAAAACCAGTTAAAACCTCCACACATATTCACTTTGGTTATAGCTACATCTTTTTTAAGTAGACCTGTTGTAGTTGTCAGTTGGTTACCACACTTTTAAAAGTGTTGCACATGTATAAAATATCAGCTTTTCTGTCTGTTTTGTTGGTGTCTCTTTATATTGCACACACAGTGTACTGTACTTTGGTTTGCTGCTAAGCTTTGTCACTGCATGAAGTTTCTGCTGAGGGGCCACTTGCTGTCATTGCGTTGTGCTGCAGTTTTTATGAACAATAATTTTAAGCTTTGACTTTGCAGACGCTTTTTTTTATGTTGTGGTCACTACTGATGTAGAGCAAATGTATGCAAACATGTACATGGTGTTAAGGTGGATATTATCTGATGTTGGTGTTTTGAGGTTGGAGCAGCTGTAGTTCAGCATATTACGGGGCAGGTAGGACCCCAACAATAACAGTAAGGAGTGCCCTTATGTATCCTGGGGCACTACAACATGTTGCTCTCTATGACAAATTAAATACTTCTTTAGCCAAATTGTTTTATATTGCCATGTCAGCCACTCATTGTGGTATGAAAACAATTGCAGAAATGATGGGGTTTTTCTCACCTTGATCCTCAACAACAAAGCTCGGGGGGGTTGTTTTGGCCTTAACTCCATGTGTATGCAACACCCCATTTTTTGTCAGCCCTTTACACCAGAAAGAAATGTACATGCACAATGAGCAGAGGTGTCACTGATGCACCGGTGAGATGTACTGGTTCAGCGTTTCTCCCTCCTGGTCCAGTCTGTCTCTTGCTCTAGTAGGTCTTTATGTGTACGCATTCATATTTCTGTCCATGTCCATGTCTTTTTCTGTGTGTGTGTGTGTGTGTATAGGTATGTAGGTGTGCCTTTGCTGGCTGGCTGGCTAGCTTGCTGCCTGGTCTGGCCATAATGCTGTTTGAAGGCCCACCAGTGGGCATGTGGTGGTGCGGTTGTGAGAAAACAGATCCAGCAGGTCTTTGTAACGGCTTTTGAGTTGGGGGGGGGGGGGTCTCCATCGCTCCTTCCCAGAGTTCTTTGGGGCCGCAGCCCACTGCTGATAGGCATCTCTGTTGGAGTCTGCCAGTCTTTGTGCAGACAAACTGCCTTCATCCAAGGCACTGTGTGTGTGTGTGTGTGTGTGAGAGAGAGAGAGTGTGTGAGTACTCGTGAGTGAGAGAGAGAGTTTGAGGAGCAGTTGCATTGCACCTTTTTGTTTGAATGCCATGTATGTATGAGAAATACCTGAATGCGATGTACTGCAGAACTGTGTAGTGTGGTACTATGGTAATTTTAGCTGTTAGAGCAAAGACATCCGTGTTCCTTCAGTATTACCTTGTTAATCCAAATTTAATTGTGAGCCTGGATACCTTGGCACCGCCAAAGAATCATGCTTTCAACCCTGTGCTCCCACTGGCGATGAGTAAAGCTGGACCTGCTTCTTGCCTGTGGGTCAGAGGAGACTGCAGGACCATCGGAGTGCCATGTGGGTTCTGCAGAAACAGAGACAGAAATCAATTGTGTTGCCGCATCTACATGCTCACTCAACCGTGTGCCAGCTGTAGCCTCTCATACCCAGAAAGGATGGCGTCACACCCTGGAGAGTGGAGGTACTGTAGGCATCCTTCTCCTCTGTGTACACTCCCACATGCATCAGTGTTGGTTTCACTGGTCTTGCCAGTGGTAGTGATGGACATGAATCACTCATCTTATGTTCAAACTTGGGGCCAAACATCATTCTCACAAGGAATTGCCAGATGTAGTGGCAGCACCAGCAGTTGCCCTCAAGACTCCTGTAGGCCTGACAGCCTGGCTTTATTTGGCTGCAAATGTGGAGCAGGCGGACATCAGTGAGGAGCAGACTGACGTTAATGTGCGCCTTGTCTGAACGAGGAATGGAAGAAAGGGGATCCTATGAAGAGAACTGGCGACTGGGCCCTAGACTCCACCACTGCTTCCTGTAGCCGACCCGTGCATGACCTCCAGAGTGAAGAAACCCCTGCAAGGAGTCAGGGGCTGCATTGGGCTGGGGGCCCCCAGCACAGCGCATTCCTCTCAGGCTATCGCCACCATCACTGCAAGGGAATTATATAATTGCAGCTTGTGATCTCTCTTCGGGCCAAATGCACTCATTTTCCTCAAAGACCATTTTGAAGTTGTTTTTTCCCGTTATTTATTTTTGGTTTCTTTCTTAATGTCGAGTTGAGTACAGCCATGGAATAACTCCTTCGTTTCCTGTGCTCAGCCACACCTCTTTCTGCCTCATTCTCTCCATCTGTTTCAGTCACTTGAATCGAATGGAATTGGAATTGTCAGTGAGTGTGTAGATGTTGTTACCTTGTCTCTATTATGATATTACCTTGAATTTTGTGGGGTATCAAACAAGTTAAATTTTCACATTTCCCATTACTTCACCCCCCCAGTACCTGAGTAGAATCACCAGTAGTTTGGTTCCCCAGTAAAATATCTCCATTGTCAACCTTCTGTGTTGTCATTATAGCTCTTAGTAAATTTGGACATTGCTCAAAATGAACCTGGAGTCATTTGTTTTATTTATTGAAACTAACATGTATGCAAAATAGTTCACCAGAGTAAAAAGACTTAAGTGTGAAAAGATTAAGCCGACCATGTTAAATAGTTGGAGTGTGTTCACCATGCAGATAATGTAGGTATGACACTTTACAAAAGTAATGGGTTGCTGTACTATTACTTTTTATAATAAATAACACAATTTGTTATGTGTGAAATGTATGTGAAACAAAAATTTGAGCCATTTTTTCAATATAAATTTGTAACATACTATTTGCCAACTATATGTGAACAAACAGGGTTTGGCCAGTTTCTAAAGATAACCTGGACAGTTCTACCAGTCTGGTCATTTAGTGTCATGTCTATTGTTCACAAAACAATTTATTAAAAAACCCAAAAGGCTTTATTTGCCTAAATAAACATTAAACATCTACTTAATTAGTATTTTATTATCCATAAAATTTTTCAGTTTTTTGCACACGGTGGTGTGGTGGATCAGTTAAATTTAGCTTTAATAAATTAAACAGATTCACATGTTATATCTGTTGTATACAAAAATATATTAACGTATACAGTAATTATTAATAATAGTAATATTGCGGTTTTTATATGACATTTCTTTTAGTTTTATTTGATCCGTTTTATATATAAAATAAATTCTCAACAAATTTTCTGTTTTATTTTCTTATTTTTTTTAAGAATGTGAAACTTATAATGATTCCAAGCTCTGGTAGTCACATTTATTCTTGAAAAAACATTTCACTCAACTTGGTTTGTCTGATTTTCCCCTTAAAATATGTTTAAAATTTTCCATTAAACATCTCATGAAACTGTTTAGAATATAAAAACATGTCACATCAGTGTGTCAGAACCTAGGCAATGTGTGAAGTTTCTTTAAAATCTCAGCTGAAATAATAAAGGCTGAAACTTTAGGGTCTGAGTTTACAACAATTAGTTTCCATTTATTATGAGGTGCTATCACTGTGCTACTGTTAAAATTAATGGTTGCTCAGTATTTCATGATGTAGAAGAGTACTGTGTAATAAGTGCACGAAATACCGTTTTATCTACTTGCTGTCTGATGGTGTGGACAGGCCAGGTTGATGACCCTGGGTCAGAAGAAAGGCTGGTGATGGACCGCATGGCCTATGTCTGTCATGTTGGGTAGGGGCACCGCCTTCCTGCACTGCAAATCGGGATGATTTTAGCTCACGCTACTGTGTTTGGGTAGGCAAATACTGGTGGTTTTCCTCAGGGTAATCCCAGCTGTTACACATTTACAAGACTGTCCTCATACACAGCTATTAGTAAAACAGCTGCCTGCCTGCCACTGGGATGTAGGCTGGCCCTCGGTCGGCCACAGGAGCCTTTCTATGGTCGGGACAAAGTGACGATTAACAGCTTTGATAAAATAATTTTGAATGTTAATCAAGTTTATACTTTTGCCAGTTGCTTTTCAATTCCATCATTCCCCTGTGACCCTTGTGTCATTTTGTGGATCCTCTTGTCTGCTGTGAAGTGGAGTTCTGGAGCAGTCGGCATTGTTTGTTTACACACACACACACACACACACACACACACACACACACACACACACACACACTGCAATAGCTTTAGAAACTTGAAGCAAAATCTGGCACCCTCAGTTGGTAGCATAAAATGTACAGAATGAGGGAGAGCAAGAAGTTCCCAACATGGACCAAAAAACAAAAACAGGTGTTGCTTTCCTCAGGCTTTCTGCAAGTTTATTGCTGTTACTTGCCATTTATCTAATGTGGTGTAAGCCCCTTACTGCAACCCACCCTGCTTACACACACACACACACACACACACACACACACACGCACACGCAGAGAGCCCTGCAAGGGATGGTTATAGGAGGCCAAAAAAACCTGTCACTTCATACTGTGGGGGACCGCTGCAGTGTGTCTGAAGGTCCAATCAGGACCTTTTTCATCTGTGTCATCAGTACAAATTCTCATATTAATAACACAATACCTCTATTAACATCACCTTCTATAGCACTTTTTTATTTGAGCCCTTTTAATAACTAATTCTAATAGTTTACCATATTTTAAATACTATAAAAAAGTTTTTATATTATTTTCCAATATTTGGCTGCCCCAATGAGGGAGCTTTGCAGCACATGTGGTTCGTGTCCCACTCCTTCTTCCGTTCCTTCTCTTTTCTGCGATCTCCACAGGCTCCCGACACTTCCTCTCTGTAGAAACTCCACACTGGCTGCAAGTGCAAGTCACTGAGTCTCTGTCCTGATTCTCCACCTCCTCTGTTCTTGCTTCTCCACCCTGTGCCAGGTTCCCCTGCTTGAGTGGTTGGTGGCCAGTGTTAGCGTGTCACTTGTTCCACTTGTGGCCTCTTTATACTCCCTTTGCTGACATCCATCAGGAATGAAAGGGAAATGTTGAAGACTTTATGATGCACCAAACAAAAAGAAAATGGTTGGAGTAACACTGCCTTCATGTAACTGCTCAGCAGCTGCCGTCGGATCACACTGATCCCTCTCAATTGGTGGCACAAGGGTTTGTCCATCTCCAGGATTTTCAGGCTCGACGTGTTTCCAGCTGCTCCGTCGCCCCCATTGTTGTTACAGGTATGACCATGGGGGGGCAGTAGCGATCTGCAAAGTCAGCTTAGGTGGGAAATGGAAAGAGGGCCGCAAAATACATCCTGTGTTCTCATATATATAAGACAATACCTCCCCCAGTGAGTGATATTTTCATGCATTTATAACGGGGTGGGGGCTGTTTCTACATCTTTATTTTCTCTTTTGCTGTGAGGAAAAACAAGGTTAAAAATGCCTTTTTGTGCTGCTCTCTCTTTCAATTTCAGGGATGTAGAGAGCATCTTCATTGTTTTCTCTTGCACTTTTCCTGTTGAAGATGCATGGTCTCCCCTGGTCTGTCATGAAACCCTTGTAAGAAACTGGCTTTGCTAGTGCTTTCATTCTGCTGTCCTTGTTGTCAGTAAATTCTGTTCTGCTTTGTCCTGTAAATGATGTCCTTGGGGCAGGACAGCTATTTGTAGGTCCGTTCACTTTGCTGCTTGAAGTACCACGTTACCCCCTCCCCCCTTGGTATGGAATAATTATACCCTGATTCTCTGCATTTGTATCCCCCCCCCCCCCCACACACACACACACACACAATTTTTATATTTTATATCATTTGTGGCAAAGATGGGGGAGGAATGCCCTCCAGTGTCACCACACTATTTAATATTTTGGTAAGAAAAACACTGAAAGCAGTTTAAGAACAAACAGTTCATGATGAGTCAGTGGTGCATATTCCAGTGAAGATGCTTTCTGGTGCATCCTGGTACATGGAGAAAGGCCTCTCCATGAGTGCTGCTTCAGCATTTCTACCTAAGGACACTTTCAGGATATGTGTGGTTCATCTTCTGGGAGAAGTTTGGTTGAATCTGAATGTTGCAGCACAGAATGGTATCATGTCAGTCATCACCAGGAGAAGAAAATGATGATCATTACACCTTCAAAGAACCTGCAGCATTTAGGGCCAAAATGCATCATCCAATATGGAGGGAAGTTGTGAGGTTCATGAGTGAGGGGGTACCATAAGACCCAAACCCCCCCCCAACATGCAGTCACACATACACACATAGGGGTTAGTATGACCAAATAAGGTGAGGTCCCTCATATCCTGTTGAACTCCAAGTAGCTTTGCTGCCTTTCCCTGCTTTATTCCTACCTTTAGCTGCTGGGCACCTCACCAGGATTTATGGCTTTGTAACTGCTGCTCATTCCAGGATGTTTTTGGCAAATACAGACCATGTTTATCACTGCATGGAAACTCCTGGTGCAGGGTTATACCTAATGTATTTGGCACCTGGGGTGCATGCTTTCTTTGCCTCCCCCAGTTCACTATGTGGCAAAATTCTTTACAGCCACACACACTGACCTAATGTGAGAAATTCAATCCATGAACAAATGACATAAAACTTTCTGTTGTTGCACTTGTTATGTAGACACATGTACACACAGAAACACGTGCAGCCCAACCCCCCTCTGCTAAGTCTCACACCCTGCTGGCACCTGGGTAGCAGCTCTGAGAATCTGTTCGTGCTGTTAAATCCTAAACCCAGGATGAAGGAAAACAAACTAATGAAGTATCACAATACATTGGTGACCCATGGACACACACACACACCCGTCCACCCAGCATGAACACTGGCAGCCTTGCAGCCTCATTCAGCGATGACTTGGTGCCTAAAAACAGAAACATTAAAACGTGTGTGATGCCTTGCATACGTCGCCGACGTTAGAGAGAAGTGTCACACCCCCCGCATTGGCACCTCTGTCCATCTCTTTATGTAAGAAGATTATTGTAAGGGGAGGGGGTGGGGGAGAAGATGAAAAACCTGCAAGCAGAGATAGAAGAACCCCTCTGTGTCCCATTTCACCCCAGATATTAATAGTTAATTAAAAGTGCAGCATGTGCTAAATATTATTCTATCTCAGATGTTATCAGCCTTCTATGTAATAAGATCTTTGGAAGCTTACAGCTATATTTCAAGCAAATTTCCTTTCTTTTCCAGCTTTTATTCCACTGACTGTGTTTGAGTACGTTTTCTCAGTGGGTCCTCTGTGTTGTGTCTATTCCAGCCAGTGAGTGATAAGTGTCCTGGATTCGGGTCACTCCTCAAATTAAGGGTGGACGTCGTATCATACAAATATGTGTGTATTTAAATCTGTGTGAGTGCACAACTATGGCAGTGGGCCTGCATGTCCTCCCTAGACTTTTTTTGTCATTTATCAGCTGATTCTCTTATACAGAGTGCGACAAACAGACAACAAACAAACAATACGAAGCTGTGAATAACAAGAGGTGATGAGGAACTCAACAAAACATACCCTTCAGTTTATAAGAGTCGTAACAAACATTTGAACTGCAAAATATCAGTACCGATTACCCCAACTGTCTGCCCACTGTGCCATCCATCTCTCTGCCTACTCAGCTGGGCACAGAGGTCCACTGCTTTCAGCTGCAAAAGCAAACAGTCATGAGGCCTGACCCCTAACTGGGGTCATTCTGGGAGGCCCTCATACTCGCTCCTTTGGTGGTGAAAAGAATTTAGCAAGACACCTTTTTACTGCCGTGTTGGGTCAAACTAAGCTTCCTTCAAACTGGGATTAACCCCCTTTTTACAATTAAACTGCAAACCACCCCATATAAACCCTAAATGCAGACATTAACACACACACACACAGAGCTAAACTGAAGCATTTTCTCCAACTCTTTGTTGACTCTCCTTTATCAGCTAAGCTGAAGAACTGGGCAATGTCACGATACTTTTAAGCCACTTGATCTACGTCACTCTTTTTATTGACAAAAGTCTTCAACCTTGTTTTAATCTTTATGTTTCAGCTCTGAGACTGTAGACAAAAGCAGCGACGGCCTGTTTCCTCCTTCTCAATTTGATTTCCTTTAATATCACTCAGCTGTTCCCATCCAGCATAAACTTTCCTGATGTGTTTGGGGGGCCAGATCTCTTGCTCAGCTCCACTTGAATGCAGTTCTGAGATGCAGACATGAGATTGGGGTAATTTACAGAAAATAAACAACATAAAAGATTTGCAAGAAAATCACTGTGGCAAAGCCAGGACAAACAAACAAAACACATTCTCTGTGTTTTCAGATCAATACCCCAGTGAAAATGGAACTTTTTAGCACTAATTGAATTTCCAGACCTGGCATCCAAACAGTGCTATGACCACGATCAAATGTTGTGTTTTACAAAGCACACTGTACAAGTGCAAACCCCCCCATACTTTTGTGCTGAACACAGAAACTAAGGCAAACGTGTGCTCCAATACACGCAAACACCCCCACTGAGCCCTGCGTTAGGGGGCAGAAAACCCACAGTAACCCTCATCTCCATGCGCACACAGAGAAACCGGGGAACTGCGAAAAGGGGACATGAAAATGGGGCGAAAGTTAAACACGCAGAAAAAACATAGTGGGGCTCCATTAATTTGTCTAATTCCATTGATGCAGAAGAAAAAGAAGAAGAAGAAGAAGAAGAAACAGTGCAGAAAGAACTGCAGCCGCACCACGCCGACACCCACATAAAAACGTCCGGCACCTGCTGCCAAGGGGCCATTGTTCCCCGCCAGCCCCCCCCGTCCCACCACTCTCTCTGGAGAACTGCTTTGTGAGCTGTCCTTTTCTTGCGGAGGAGCCCTTTTCTTTGCTGCCTGCGCTCCTCTGGCTGCGACCCCCAGCTTTCAGTGTGCAAACACAGCTGACGGGGGGCCGCCTGGTCCGGCTCGCGTGCCACCCTGCTGAAGGCCTCCGTTCGGCAGCCATTGTACGTGTGTGGTGACCCGGTGTGTCACTGTACGCATCCCTCTGTGTATTTGTGTCTGTGTACAGTTGTCCCTTTGTGGCAGCTTACGCTGATGCTTCTATTGCACGGCGTCTGCTTGTTTATGTAGGGGACAAGAATTACATTTCCTTTATCGAAAAGAAACCTTGTTAGTGTTTTTTCTATTTGCCTCGTGATGAAGATAATCAGATGCCTCTGAACCGTGTAGAGCTTATGTTTAGAAGTGGGAGTGACATTGCTTTCATGCAGCTGGTTATGTTTGTAAAAGCTAATAGAGCTCCCTGCCATGTTGGCTTAATCAATAAATAACTTTTCAAAGAAGATCCTGTTTGCCAGACTCTCCACAGAGTGAAAGACATGGGAACATGATGTTGCAATGAATAAATGCGCATCTGATGCTCAGACCTTTTCCTGCTTGTATCTTTGATCTGTACTATGGCTATACAGCGTGTGTCTGGATTCACTCTGCTTCTTCCCACCCAGTGAGCAACAGCACTGTTGTGCATTCGTACCTATGCAGTGGCTCCAGTGGAGTCCAAACAGTCATTCAGTCCCACAGTTCAAGGACTGTTGTCAGCGATTGTGCTTTTGCTCCACCAAACAGCTGGCCTTCAGTTTATGTTTTGCTTGTAGGAGTTGTGCTGTATATTTGTGTATCTCTTGTGATGCTGTACGTACTCATGCTGTATGGTTCTTGCCCTGAAATTAATGAATGATAAATTTGTCTCCCTCAGAAATATAGGCTGGTAAACTCACTGTGGCCTCCTTACCATCTTTTTTTGTGGTACAATAGTTTCTCCTCAAATGGTAGGTGGCCGGTCCAAAGATGGCAAGGGAATCTGGAGCCAGTTCACAGGAGGCGTTGACCATATGTTTAAATTTTGGCTCTCTTACTTAATGGCTATTGTTAAAATGTGTAGGTGAATAATGATACATCAGATGTTTCGCCAAAGTCATCAGCATCTCTTTCCACAAACTAAAAAACTAAATTGTATTGGCTCCTAAAGAGGAAGGGAAGTGATTCAACCTTAACAGCTGTAACAACTACCCAAAGCCTCTAAAGCAGTTTATAATGTTAATCTACCTGCGCTGATTTAACCATTTATACAGCTGGGCAATTGTGGTTAAGTACCTTAGCAAAGGGTTCAGCTGCAGGACTTCAGGGGTTCACACCTGTGATCTTCTCGTGGAAGCAGCTTGAAGCACTGTGCTCCCTGTTGACCTGCTTGTGCAACTGCGGTTTTTGTTTATTTGCACATCTATCGCTGAATGACGCAAAACCACTTTGACTTACAGGTATGTGTTCACCTTTGATGAATCTGTCTTTCCAACTGCCCCCCCCACAAATCACTGCAACACTGAGCATTACCATCCCCAATGGCCGCACTTGTGCCAAACTGCCTGGGGTTCAGAGGGAGACTTGGTCTGATAGATTGACCCAGGGCTGGTGGTCACCAGTATTCTAACCATGCTGCTTTTTTACAGCCCCCGTGTTGCTTTACGAAAGGGCTGCAGCTGCCTTGCAGGCCTCCTGGCCACAGGTTAACGCAAACGTCAGCAACCCCCTCGGCTCCCTCGCTGGCTCGCCCTGCTCCTGCAGCCCATCCAGGGGGCAATAAACTCATTATCTGCCCCATTCAGATCCTAATCTGACAGTGGCAGCGCATGTTGCCAGGGGACCTTGGGGGCTCATTCTCTATTCAAATCTTCCACCCACCTTGCCTTGGTCTACCCTGGTTCCACCCAGCTACTCCCCATCTACCCCCTCCTGAGCCTTAGGGGGAGAACAAGCTCCTTTTCATGCACTGATCCACCTATTGATCAGTGGGTGAGGTTGGGCAGGCCTTAAGCAGGCAGGGCTAGTTCTTTTTTCCTGTGCAGCCAGTGGCTCTCCATTCTTGACCCTGGCTCAACTTTCTTTAGAAAAGGGCCTGTCTATGTGCTTGCAGGCCAGACCTGTGTGTTGTGGACATGAAGAGGACCCTCTGGGTCACAGGAGCCCCTCAGTCAGAATGTCAAGGAGCCAAGGAGGCTTTGCTGGTGCGCTTGCAGGGACACAGTCTATTAATGGGGCCCATTCTAGGTCTGTAACAGTTTACTTCCTAGAAGAACGCATGGAGTCTATGAATTCAGAACTGGAAATACTCAGTGCAAAAATTCATTCTGATAAAATTTACCCAAGATTCATGCTCCCTGATCGGACATCACAAAAGTTTCAAAGCAAATGCTGATAGATGCTACTCAGCCACAAAGAATGATGTGGCAGTGGTTGAAGCAGAGCACCAAAATTGAAAGTAACTACCAGGTATAAGAGAAGTGAACAGAGGAGCTATGGTGTGTTGTCAAATGGGCACTGGACTCTGAACCCAATGATCAGAGCACTGGATCCCAAGTGAGACACTTCAGAGACCGCTGACATGTTTTACATCTGCTGCTTCAGTGAATGTATTCTTTTACACGACTCGCACAAACCAGGGAGATGTGAAGCCTTCCCCTTTAATAAGGGTGTGTGCCTGATGAACTAATAGATAATGTTGGGGCAGGACGCTGTCTCCACCTTTGAACTTGAACAGGGCTCTTATGCGAGCGTTCAGCATGGCTGACCAGGGAGGGTGAGATGGACAGATACACTGTGGAGTTATGTGAATGCCCCTCTCAACTTGGCTGAATAGGCAATTATGATGCATGTCAGAGAGGGATATCCTGAGCACTGACTGCTGGTCACAGGTCAAAGAGGTAGGGGAAAACGAAAAAGAAAATTGTATGGAAAACAGAAATCTCCCACCACATTATTAGCATTGCACATGTTTGTGCCTTTACTTCTCAAGAAAGGAGGACTGGGTTTTATCACAGTAGGTACTGTGCCACACACATAGCGGCCTTCCTGGATTTGAGGAGACCTCCTTGTTATCTGATGATGTAAAGGCCCCGTGAGAACTGGAAGAGGGCAAAATCAGGAAAAGTCCCAGTTTTGTGATGTGACTACAACTTGCCTCTATTTATCTTAGCCTTTTTAACCCTACTTTACCTTTCTGAAATCTCTTTGAGGGCCAACAGGATATGTAGCGATCACAAACATCGACCTGCAGGCTGAAGGTTGCTACTTGGAGTCCTGCTCTCTAATGCTCTTAGGCTATGCTTTAGCTAAGATGCAACTTCTTATTAATAAGAAGTCTGCCACACAGTGAGTGAGTGGCCTGCAGGTCTATGTTACATTCTGATTGGTCATGACCCCCGGAAATTTATTTTCTCCACTTGATGTTTGACTGAAGCTTTTGTTTTGCTCACTGCTATTGCCATCCACTTCGTCAACAGTTAGTTATCACTCTGCCAACAGAACATACATTGAGGATGCATGTATTTCATATATTTATTGATACATCTCTTCCACAGAATTTTTAGTTCTGTGTGTCTGTTTATCTGTCGTCTGTGCAAAAGATCTGTTTACCTTTGCCACTGAGCACTATGTAACCGTAAATTGTATTGTATTTTCTTATATTGCAGTAGATGGCAAGGAGCAAAGTGGTTAAAAGAAAGTCTAAATGTTGTTGGGTTGAGTAATACCTGCTGCAGTACCCTTGAGGAAGGCATTTATTGTGAAATGGCCTTATAACAATACAGAGCTGTTTGGGTAGAAGTGTCCAACAATTTCATGTACAATTTTCAAGTCATGCAGTATCGATGAGACTGTTTTTCCTTTTGTTACTGTGTTTCACTGAACCTTTCGGTATCCCTCTGTGTGCTGTTGACAAAGATGATTTTGTTGTTAGTTCAGCATTCATGCTTCTCCTTGTAATGTGACATTTTGAAAAATGAAGGTCAGCGTTCCTCACAGAGATCATTAGCACAGCAGACTCTCGAAACGCAGCCAACCGATGGCGCGTGGCAAGGGGACTCGGCATGTGGAAAGCGATGTTGCACACAGGGATGCGACCTGCATGAGACAAGCAAAGGAGTGCCCTGAGATTCACGATTCTGTAATGATAGGGTGACATCTGCCACTTGCTGAAATCCTGCTGCATCTTGGCCGTTCCTACTGTCTGCCTCAAGTCAGATGCCAGTGGACTGGCCTGGCCAAGTGACCCGTTCTCCTGTATTTATGCATCACCACACTCTTGTGGTTCATGCCAAGGATCTGAAGTCAACCTTGTGGTCCTGTGGTCAAGTTACAACTGATTCTGTAAATGTATGTAAATGTGAGCGGGTTTTGAGTGCCTGACTTTGGTGTCATTAAGTTGAGTACAAGCACTTAATGGAAACATTTTATAGTCTTTCTACAGTAATGAATTAAACTGAAAAACTTCAGATGAGTCTTCAAAATGTGCCATTGTCTAGTCTTAATGTCTTTAGCAGATGCCTATGATTGGCACCTAATAGCATCTAGAACAACTGATGCCCAATTCATAAATTAGTTTACCATTGAATTATTCAAATTAAGTTTAGCTGAAGTAATAAGGATTCTGTTATCTTTTTCATGTCTTCCTACGCTTATTCTTTTATTTTAGTGTTTAAGAAGTTTTTTGAGGTGTCTGACAATAGCCACACACTAGGGTGTGAAACTCAAGACATCCAGTCTTGCTGTGGTGGTCCTTGAGCTCCACTTGGATTTTGTGCTTTGGGCAGCTATTTGGAGTGTGAAACAGTCTTCCTTTTTCTCTCTCTTTATGTGGCCTGTCTGGTGGTTGAGACCTTTCTTTTGTTTGGTGTTTGGCAGACTGTTTTTTAGCTATTATTTGATATGCTTTTTAAGAACTATTATTTTTTTAATTTAATGTTGAGATTCCTTTTATTCCCTGCCAAGGAAAGGTGTATGTGTGGGTAAGAGGGCTTTGCAGTGTCCTTGCTGGATTGGAATTTCCCCTCTTATTCATTTTATCTGCAGCACAAGAGAACAGATATGGATCTAGGCCTGCTTATCTGTAGGAGCTGTGGAGCTCCGTCAGCAGGGAGAGAAGTGAGGCTAGGAGCAGCCAAGATGTGATGGGAAGGTCTGCTGCAGACCAGGAGCATGTGCTGGAAGTGTAGTGCAGCCCAGGGCACATGTGGTAAGCAAGGTTGATTTACGTGAAATGGGCAAGTGCTCTGCTGTGGGTAATGACCGAGGTTCAGGGGTGAGGGAGGATGACAGCAGGTGCCCAGAAGAGGCGGTGTGGGGCAGCAGCTTTAAAGTGTGTTGTCCTATCCCCGAATATTGCCTGAATTCTACCACTCCTTCTTGCCCTTTTATAGGAATAACTGCAGGCCCATCTTCTCAGTCATCCGATTGGGTTTGGAAGGTTTAGGATCCATTGCTCCACACTAGGACTTTGGGCAGATGTAATCATAAGGCATTTCATTAGCATGTGTCCTGGGGAATTGGGGGCTTGGGCGTATCTTTAGATGTTAGAATTCATGGACTGACTCACAAGGAGAAAAGTTCAGCAGTGCCCCTTTTCAACTCTCAACTAAAGGGAATATTGTCTGCAGAGCAATAAGACAAGAGCTTCATCTAATGGCTTTATTAAGACTGGAGATTTACGAAGGCGGCTGCTTTCAAGTCTTCTATCGAAGTCATAAACTGGGGCGCTTGGGAGACTTCAGTGAAATACCGTGCATGTTTTTTTTAATGAAAGCGTACCAAAACAGGAAAAGCAAACTTGTTAACGTCCGACAAAAGGGAGGTCTGCGTAGGCTGTCTCCCCACAGCTGTGGCCTGGAGGGGAATGCTCCTTCGTCTCTCCTGTCAGCCTCAGACATGCTTTACGGCGGGTGTCCTCCTTGCAGAATGAGAGTATCTTCAGGACACTCCTGCTTGGGGGACTTGAGCTAATTTATAGCTTTTGGAGGTTATGGCTGCAAAAGCAGTGATCTTTGCTCAGGTTCCATGGAACAGTAATGTACACGCACACATGAATACATGCATAAGTGAAGTGTCATTGATACATTCCTTCTGGAAGGAAGGCCTTCTTGAAAATGTAATTTTCTATGGGTGATTTGTTAAATACGCAAATGAAATTTAAGGTAGATATTTTTTTTTTTTTTTTTATCAACATTGTGGACCAAAAGCAGCCCTGCATGTCTGAGTGAGCATGGCATCAAATGAGCTTGGTAAAACTTGCCTGGCCATCAAATGAATAAGTGATCTGCACCCAACAATAGCTTAGGAAATGAGCCAAAAATAGTTTATTCTTGTCTGTTTTGCTGAAATGCTTCCATTTAGAGTTGCTCAACCTCTACTGAAGCAAAGACGGCGAAAAAGCTAAAGAAGGAAGGAATCTTAAGTTGGATTTCACAACATTCTTAGAGAACAAAGACCCCTCTCCTCAACCTATCCAAACAGAGGCCAGCAACAGAAGTGTCAGGTGAAACAAAGGAAGAAACCCACTGTGTAAATGAAGTGAATCACCTGGTGACAGAAGACGTGCACACTGAGGGAAACACACTGGGTCCTGTTTTATTTTCAAGCTCCTGTTTCACAGACCTGGGGCACCTGGAGAGAGTGAGCTGCTCTCTGCAGCCAGCAGTTCCATCTCTGTGATAATGAGACCAAAGTTTGGCTTCCACTACCAGACGAGTGCGACCATCCGCTGGCGTATCTAAACCAAATTTCAGAGGTGTGACTGCTTGGTTCACAAACTATAGCATGTTTGGTGTATGGATTCTTGTATGAACTCGCAGCAATGGTTTGTTCCATCGAGTTTCACTTACTATTATAATTATTTCTTAAACTGATCCATCTCTTTCTAAAGATTCTTGCAGTATTTGTCATATTTAAAATGTACTGTTTTACTGGAGTAATACCAGTTAAGTACCTTTCATGAAAGTTATTCACCAGTAGAGGGGACTGATATTCAATACATCATAATGAATGTATTGCTGTACGTGTCCTTATCCACTTCACGGTACTTTAATTCCTCCAACACAGTGACTATATTTGCATTACATTTGTTTATTCAGCTAATGTTTTCCTCAAATCAGTTTTGTAAGTTGCTTGACTTATAATAATTTACCATTGGCACACCTGGGTAATTTTTTTACATAGAAACCTCCACTAAGCATCTTGATTAAGGGTACCAAGGCAGTAACTGGGATGTGAACCGGGGTCCGTTGAGTGCAAGGTGATGGTTGTAACTGCTGAGTCTCACCAGCTGACCACAATGATGTACTAAATGGCCTCCTTTTGCTGTGCTGTGCAAAAAATGGAAAGCAAATTCAGGTGGATGTGAGGAAAGGTTAGAGAGTGGAAAGGCAGAAGTCTGAGGGATGGAAAGTAAGTACTGGTTTCTTTTGGGTTAAGGATTTGAGCAATGAATCTGTCCATCTGCCTGCCTCCAACTTCCTGCTTCACCTGTGATGCATTCCTGCAGTGTGGCTCTGCTCACAAGGGCTTCTGAGGGCTCCCCTGTCAGTGTAAGACTGTCATTAGATGACAGTGAAAAACCTCCACTTGGGTGGCACCCTTGTGGACCAAGGAATCCCACTGGCCCCTCATTCACATGCATTCAGTAGCACCTGATTTGGTGGGCAGACACCTGCTTTGCTCTGCAAGTGAAAGGCACATCAGGTGAAATGCATAAAGCCAAAGCCTTCTACACTAAATGCAGCAGCAGAGCAAAAGTTGCACAAACTTATGCAAATGCCCATTGGTTATGTTCCAGTTCTATACAAATATGCAAATTGCCATACCCCTAAAATATAGAATGACTGTTTTGTGTTTCTGTGCTTTCTATTTAAATGCCGACACAGTTTAAACCTTTTTCCAAACAATTGGCCATTACAATTACACATTTAAAAGGTTTGGTGGACTCTAAAACAACAAAAACCATTTATTGTATGCTGAGGACACAGAAGTTAGTGAATTAAACACAACTTTAGCAGCAAGAAGAAAGAGAGGGGTGACTATTATACAATTTATGAAATAATATGTATTTTACTAGCCATAAATGATCAATATTTATTCAGTACTTAATGCATAATAACTGACTTGGTTCACAAGCCTTCTCTTCAGTGCAGGGAGCTAAATCTCATGGGCACCAGGTGTGCTTAGCTTGTTTCTCTAGGCTGCACCCCTAGTTACAACTTGAGAATTTAGATCATTTGAACAATGCAATTGATAAAATACATTAGAAAATTAAGATGTGAAACTGTTTTGTATTGAACACCAGGACTGAAGGGGATTGTGACACTAATGTTAGCTAACTGTCAGAAACATTGACTGAGCTGTACTACTGTCTCCCTCAGCTCTGTCCCTTGTGTTCACCCAGTAGACCAAGAGGAAGGAACAGGTCCTCATGTACTGTGGCACAAGCAGCCCATAACAAAATTCTTGTGCAAGGGGATGGTACCTTCCACTTTACACTTTTCCTGTTTCTATGCTAAGCCACGAAAAGCTGGCTGGGGAGGCGGGTTGCCCACCTTTCCAACACTTGCAGGGATGTGAAACCGTAGGACAAGGAATATGGCTCTTTATTTGAACTTGATAAATGCGACATGCAAGTTCTTACAGAAAACCACAAATTAGAGTTGTGTGCTCACATGGACAGAAGTAAACTATTAACCGCTTGCCTTTGTAAATCTCCATGATGATAGCATCAGATGATAGAACTCCCAGATAAAATATTTAGTCTAAGGTACTGTATTTTAAAAATGAGCTCATTCAGGATTCCATTAATATGGAAACAAAATCTACCAGATGTTTAAGTGTTTGAGATAAGATGCATATCTTCTGGGCCTCAGTGCATATATTAGTATATGCAGTTACTTTTGTTAGAAAGATATGTTGTCTTTCTCGTGCTAATAATTTTGAACTGCATTCGAGGTGGTGTGAGATCAACTTTGCTAAAGGGGTAAATTTATATGAAAAAGCAATAAGGCTCAGCTCCCCTCCCCTTCCCGGGGGGTTCCATCAATACCCCTGGCCCTAAATCACACTGTTTTTGGTGGGACTGATATGTTGCTGTCGTAAGTGTACAGGAGGTGAAGACCATCCATGCAGCTCCCATGTCTTTAGGAGCACAATCCCCCCATCTGTGTGGCCCATGTGCAATGCTTCACTGCTCTGGATCTGGTGTGACAATTCCAGAAGAACTTATCCCCTGAAGTCCTGAATATGACCAGGTTCTTACAAAATATGTTCATTTTTTGTAGCAGAGTAAACTTGGTTATCACAGATAATGTGAAAGTGACAAAATGAGTCATTAAAATGGCTGCTAAAGCTGTTCCCTTCACACACCCATAATAAAAACACAGCTTTTTATTTCTCCTGTTTTTCACAGATAATGATCTTTCAACACATTGTGCTTCATGTTCTTGCAAAGATAACTGGTTGTTTCCTGTTTATGGCTGGGCACACAATGTTAATTTTTTTCTTGTTTATTCAAAAGGTGTCCAGGTCATAGAGAAACTTTTGCAGCTCACACCCTTCACTACATTTCACTGTCCAGATCAGTGCAATTCTGCACTTGCTGGTCATTTGGAAGTCCCCAAATTTGACAAGGGCAGTGCATTCATGCAGCTGTTGCTGTGAGAAAGCTAAATTTCCTGCTGACTATTCATGGGAAACTTGTGCAATAACGCACGGCTATTCTGAGAAGGCAGATGAGATGAGAAAGATAGGTAGGATCTAGCAGTGCAGTGCCGCATGCTGCCTAAAAGGTCACTGTGCATAGAGTAGCAGTCGAAATGATAAGGTCAGCAGGGAAACACCACAAAGCAAGAGTTGAAACAAGCCCTTCTCCCTCTTGATGTTCCATGGTGTCTTTGGTCTCATATGCCTTTATGCTTCAATAGAAGGTTTCACGATGAACAAGACCATGTTGAAAACAAGGTGTCATTTCTGATGTCTTCCATGAAGGCAGCTGCACAAAGCAGGGGGTGACTTGACGGTGTCATTACAAGTTTTCCACTTGGATGAGCATTCAGTGAAACTTAACAAAGGTCTCCACATACTGTAATATTCCTCAAGGGTAATGCAGCTGCCCCTATACGGCCAGCAGGACCAGGCTGACGTGTACATGTGCAGGAGAAGATTGGATGCAGATGGCAAGAAGCTGCAGGGACGCATGATACTGCTCTTCTGTTTTAGCCTTTTGAGTAACTTACCACAAAACCTACATAATTTTAAAAAGAAAAAATATTTGTAACCCATGAAGTGATACTTCATGTTGTGTTTTCAAGCTTCATTTATGCAACTTAATCACTTCTTATAACATTATAAAACTTATAGTTTTGTATAACTCCTTTTCTCAACAGAAAAGGAGTTAATTTCTTTTCATTTTCTTTTCTCTAGAGAGCATATAGTGTTAACTGGCCTATTACAGTCTGTTTAAAGGTAACTGACATGGAGAACAACTGCATATTAAATATAGAGCACGTGTATGGTAAAAAGTGCACCGAATAATAAAAATACAGTGAGCTTCGTGGGTTTTCTCGCTTCAAGTGTCTGCATGTGACAGCTGTTCTCATGTTGTGCCAAAGAGTCCAAAACATATTTTTGGGTAGGGAATATGTACCAACTCTCCTGATGGTCACCAGCTGCAGGTTCCTGGCAAGGGTTAGCAGTCCATCTCATTGCCTTGCAGATAGGCAAAGACCACCTATAACAACTTAACACATCAGTGGCACAGCCTGAGATTATGTGGGGTGGTGCAGATGTGAAGAGAAGGCTCGATATGTGCCTTGTACCTGTATGCCTATGCAATGAGAGTGCTGAGGAATGCGCATATTCTGAGGACAGGTGGACAATGTTTATGTGTGGATCTGAGTCATGGCCAACCCCAGCAGTCCCAGTGCACAGACTGCCAGTTAAAGGCCAACACTCTTACAGTGGAACATGTTGGACTGAATAACAATGTCCGAGTCGATCGGTAGGGAACATCTACAGCCTTAAGGTTAAAGACCCATATATGCTGCATGCATTACACAGAATCCAACTCCACAGTTGTATGACTTTTGCTTGTTTCAGCAGCACACACTACCAGCCTTGTAGCTGAGACTTACACCAAGGCCACTCTAATGGATTTTTAGAAGCACATGAAAAAGCCTTGGCATACATACATTCTTGTCCATAAATATTGCTCCAGAATGGCTCTGCAGACAGCAGAGGGGTGCAAACGGTTGGGCTAAAGGCGGGGAAGCTTACGGTCCTGCAGACCAGCAGTGCTGCCTGATAACCGGTCATGGTTCTGCTATCTGTCATGCTCTGGGTCCCACTGGATACTGGAGGATTTGGGTGTTTCCGCCGCGATAGGTAACCAGAGATATGGCAGCTGCTTAGTTAAACTCCTTCCCATCTCCTACGGATGTATAGCTGGTACAGGTGCCATGATTAGATTTGAATTCCCAGCCGCATCTCCCTGCTCCTGTAATCTGAGGTGTTTGTGTTCCTAATGCACTTCCTCATTTTCTGCCAAGTTTCTCCAAGAACCTTGTGTATGTTAGGAAGTTCACTTGAAATCCCAAAGTTTGGACAAGTTGCCAGATTAATGACGCCACAGAGAAGTCCCCACCAGATCTTCTTTCCTGAAGCCCTAGAAGTTGCTCCCGGCCGGTTCCCCATCCCAGATAGCGGCTCTGCTGCACCCTCTCTGAAACACTTCACTGCAGTGTCACATACAGCACAGCATGGACACACACAAACACACACACCATCAGGCAGATACACACAGGCATGCACAGACACCAAAATCACGCTAAGTGTCCTGTTTACGGTGACCTCTGCTCCAAACAAAAGCTGCTAATATGCACAAATTACTGCCGACAACTTGGAAACATCCAGTGCCTGACTGCTTAACAATAATGACATCTGCTGCTGGCCAATCCAATTAGTGTCCCGAAGCAGCAGTAAGTGGCCCTGGTGGGTGGTGGTGGGGGGTGTACCGGGCCTGTGGGGGGGCTGGGTACCTGCTTCTTTGGCTGGCGACTGTCACTGTCTCAGGCTAATTGGATTGGGAGCACGCAGGCAGCTAATGGGGACCCCGCTGCCGTCGAGCCCCCAATTTAAACTGGCAATGATCTGATTGCCAGGGCCTATTGCTAAATGGAATGGCCGCCGTTTCTCTCTCTCTCCCCATCTCTCACCGAGTGCTAGGGCAAGTGGCCGATCTTTACTAGGTTAGCTCTTATCAGTTTGGGTGGTTGAACCGTGGTGGTGGTGGGGTAGGAGAATAATACTCTGCTTCAGAGGGGTGTCGGCTCACAACCAGAAGCTCATTCTCACTTTTATCGAGAACAAATGTACAGAGGGGTGATGGAGTGTAGTCAGTTTATTTTTGTAATTTTAATTTATTATTTACTCTTATTTGCTTTGAAGTTTTCAGTACATGAATCATTTATCCGTTTGGCATTCTTTTTATTGGTACATGTATTACCATGAAACTGCATACAGGCATACAGTGATTCTGTATCTGAGGAATTTTCCCCATCATGACATATGGACTTAACTGGCTTCTGTTTAAAGAACAAACTGATGAGTAAGTTTGAGTCTGCATTGAAAGTGGGAACAGGGAGCAGTACGCCAGGGGTTCATCAGCACTTTACCATCAGCAAGCTAATATATCCTTTGGGAAGTGTGTACTTCAGCACTGAGACTCCAAAGAACCTCAAACTGCATAAAAGATGATTTCCAGCAGTGGATGTCATGAATAGGATCACTAAGAGGAGACACAATTTGGACCTATAGGCAAACACAGTAAAGAGCAGAGCCACATCCAAGACTTCCATTTTCTAATGGTGTTGTAAGGAGGTCACGTAGCTGAACGACCAGGTAGTGTGCAGTGTATTGCTGGTTAGCATAGGTGCTAAGGGGTAGCGTAGGTGGTGTGTGCAGTTGTCGAGGGGAGCAGTTCTGGGATTCTAGAGCTGCGGTTGAGCCTTCCACAGGTATTATGAGCCTAACTCAATGAAACGCCTGTGAAGGTAGGTACTGGCTAGAGAACCCCAATGAAATACTGCACCATTACTTTGTTATATCATGGGTGGGTTTGTGTATGTAGTTGGGTAACTTTGATGCCATTGATTCTGTACACTAGGGAGCTGCAGACCAACTTTGATGCCAGTGGCTGTGGTGTTAACAGGTCAGGATTGGATAGGCTAGGAATGAAGGTCAGGGTATTGCATCCCCATTTGAAGCACTGGTCCCTTATTATTAGCACTTTGTGTTTATGAAATGGAGATGGAGGCAAAGTCTCATTGGCTATTTGAGAAGATCTGCAGGCTGTTCTTTCAAAGCTATACACACAAGAGGAGATATAAATGTTGAAGAGCAGCTGTGAGGAAAAGATCTAGTTGTAGGGAAATCTGAAAATATTTGATCATTTTATTATCACAAGCTGTGCAATCTACTCGATGAACTGTGAAGTGTGTTGAGTCTGGATAGAGATTGGATAAAGATGTTGCTGGAGGAGTTGGGCTATGAGGTGCTGGGCTAAAGTGGCTGTGCCCAGAGATCAAGCCCTTAGCAGGAGCTAAGTGACACAATGTGGGAGGTGGTCCGGTTAGTGCAGTACTGGCTGGAGCAGCAGCTCAAGCAGCAGTACAGTGAGCTAGAGGTGGTCAACAACAGCATGTGCCAGTAGCTCAAACAGCTCAGAGACACCTTCAGGCAAGTTCACTCCAACCTCGAGAAGATGCCCATTGATGGCAAGAGCTGTGAAGAGTCCCTGCTTTTAGATTTGACTTCCCAAGAGCTGCACCATGAGCAAAAATTCCTGGAGCTGCAGCTGAACCTGTAGCAGCTGCGCTGTTTGCTGACCAGCACCCAGTTGGAGAACAAACACTTCACTGCCATTGCACAGGAGATGTGGTAGAACCACAAAACTACAGTGCAGCCTCCTATGTGATGACACTGAGAAGTACAAGTTTGCTTGAAGATTGCTTCAAGCTTGCAGTGGTGAACATCTTGGAGAAGAAGCAAGTGTTTGTGCTGAAGCAGAATCTGGTTGAACTGAGGGGGTGAAACAAAAGATCTTAAGACTGGAGAAAGACAATGAGTTACTGAACATCCAGCTGAGGGAAGCCATCCATTTGTTCCTGTAGGTTTGTACTGGAGTAAAGGGTTTTTATTTTAAATAACCTGGTTAAACATATTTGCACATCCTTAAATATATCATTAATAAAATAGGGATGTGACTGAAAGTTAAAAGCCATGGAATTAAACTGTACTATGTTTACAGCATTTTGCCCGTATCCTTATGGCACCATGGAAAAGAGGAAAAAAATGACTGAATGAGTAAAAATGTGCATGGTTTCCTGTGGAAGTGTGTGTGTGTGTATGTGTGTGCGTGTGCATGCGCACATGTCAAGGCCCCAGGCTACTTTTTCTGTCCACTAGACCCTATGCTCCGGCCCCTTGATCTTATCACTGCGTCGATTTCATTAGGGCACTGCCAGCTAATCAAAAGTGAACTTTAGAGCAGTTTCCATGGGAACTACCACATCCAAATAATGCAGAACCCTGTGGCAACAAAGAAGTGGGAATATGACAATGGGTTTGTGTGGTAGCGGGAAACTGGAGTCAGGCAGGCAGCCTTCTTCTCCCTGAAGGAGACGGGCAAAGACGAGCGTAGTGTTTATAAATGGACGTGGGCTCTGTAAGTCCACTCTGTCTATACTGACCATACCTGCATGAGCCACAGCCAGTGGAACTGGGGCTGTTTGTGGTGACAGTTGGGGACAACGCACCTCTGGACCCCTGACTTGTCGTTTTTGTCTTGGTGACGCATAGAACGAAATTGCGCTCTGTTCTGTTGGAACCAAGGAACTGTGAACCTCTGTCATGTTGACAGCACCTGTCGTCCTACTGTGACTAGAAGGTCTGTACGATGAAACTCCCAGTCATACCGATCTACTGATTTTATGGCCATGTAGCTTAACTCAAGTAAAATTAAATTGTAATCCACTCTAAGCACAATAGCCTACTGCGTACATAAATGATGCAATGATCGTAGACACAGCCGATATGAACTGATGATGGCCAAGTAAAAGCCACAGCACTGGATTTGCTCTGTTACCCAATTCGATGGGTCCAGTTATGCTTTAACCACGTTTGTTGGTCCCCCTATACTCTTTACCGTAACTTTATTACTCTTTACCTGCACACTGCTTGGGTAATTTTAGCCAGTTCTCTACCTCCATGCCTGTTCATAACCTCACCTCTCATCCTCTTTCCTTTGCCCTCTCAACAGACATTTGTTTCTTTATTCATTTTAGACATTCACTTGCTTCACACAGGCACACAAAAGGGTTACAGCACCCAGCATGTTTATTCTCTCTTTCCTTATTTCACCCACTTAACCTCTGTTCCCAGAATAACTCCACTGTAAATACATTTGCAAAAAAATTTTCAATTCAAGATATTCAATTATTTAAAGGTGTTGCTTCAAAGAGCCCAGTGTGACAGCAGCCATTTCTGTTCTTGTAATTACAGTTGCCCACATCTGTCCTGTGTGTGTGTGTGTGTGTGTGTGTAGGCTTTGGGTGGTGGGAGGGGGGTTATTTTGTACCAAATAATGGGTTCCACAGAGTCGACAGCACACATAATCAGCAGTGGCATCTCTTGTGGTTAAATTTGAAATAAGCAGTTGCCTTCTTTTTCATTCATTCTGCTTTTTTATTGTAGTCTTGTACTTGGACAGACGTAAAAAGAACAGACTGAAGAGTTCTTTGCTTTGTACCAAGTGATAAAAAGGGACTTGTGTGTTCTGCAGCTGAAAGGAGCCAAACCTGCACATCTGTTCCCTCTTCGTGCTCTTCTTGTAAACTGACAAGGTCTACTACACACACACACACACACACACACACACATATCCTCACCGTAATGTAGGAGGTTACAGCTTACAGCTCCTCTGTCACCAGGGATAGCAAAGCAATCTCAAAATATCACCTTTATGCTGGAAGACGAAAATGTGTGGGCTTGACTGTCAAGCATTATGAGCACAGCAAAATAAAAATTTATAGTCAGCATACTTTCTTCTTTAAGTGCATTTCGGATCATTCATTCACTTTGGGCCTAAAATACATTGCTTGGCAGCTGTTAGGGTTACCAAGCTGTCAGTGATTTGTCCTTGCATTTAACAAAATAGTCGTCCTTAACGTCAAGTTGGAAAACACATTAACCTGACTTCCCCTTCATTGTAATTATTTAATCATGGTGCTTTGTATCCCACCTGTCTCACCTGTTGTTGTGAATTCTGATTAGATGTGACCTTGGGGAGTCATAACTGAGTCTTAAACTGACACTTGGTCCAGGTGAAAGCCCATCTACCCACCCATTACAATGAACTGCTTCATCCCAAGCAGGGCTGCAGCGGTTCAGGACCTATCCTGGAGTCATTGGAAGCTGGATGTGGGCACTATATCTTGCCTGGGTCACCAGTTCATGGCAGGGTGGCTACACATAGTCACACATTACAGGCAGGTTAGACTGACCAACTAACCTGAAACATATTTTTGGACTGTGGGAGGAGAGCGGAGCACCTGCAGGAAACTCGCAAAGACACTGGGAGATCAGCAAACGATGCGCAGACTGAGCCAAACTGTAAGCCACACCCAACCAGAACACTACTCGCTCTGCCACCCTCAGATGAAAACATTGTCTCAGAATCTATGGAGAGATAAATTCCCAGATCCATGGACTGATGCAGAAAGTGTAAACATTTTCTGAGACTTTGCAAGAATTATTTGCATTTTGGAAAACTTGTATTAATTTAATTTCTTGGTTGACTTGCCATGGGTAACAGCAAACACAGCTTAATCTCAGTCCTTATTTACCAAGGATCAGCATATGGCAAACTCTGCAGTCTTGTTGGTCCAAAAACTACATTATATCTTCATTGGACAATGGCCAAATGAAGCAAATTTTACTGAAGATGCTACACGGCGACTAAAGTCCTTTAAATGCATAGAGACAAATGTAAAAGTATTTATAAATGCACGTGTTTTTGAGTCACACCTTACAGCTTTGTTGGATTCTATAGCCCTTGTTCTGTGGACCGAATCACAGCGGTAGAGGTAATGAAAACAAGTTTGTACTGAGCTCGTGTGGTCCTTCATCAAGGGCAAAGAAGATCTCCTCAAGATAAATCAGCTGTGAGCTCTGCTACAGTTCTCAAAGGGAGTGTGAAGCAGAGCAGAAGTAGGCTAAGCACATTTTTATGTGTCCAGCAGAATCCAAAATTAATTTTGGTACAATGCATTTTTATATTTCTTTTAAAAAAATGCAATTTTAAGTTTATTTTAATGTCTTCTAGTAATGCAGCGCATAGAGGCGCAGAATCCACAATGAGAATTAGTTTAAATGGGGAAAGTGAGGCTACATGGCAGAATTGGTACAGTTAGTGCGTATTCATTTTTCATGTTGTTTCCATCAAATAATGAAGCCTCAGGGGTATTGGGGAATGCTTCAGATTTCAAAAAGTATTTATTTTTAGTCCAAATCAACTCATACTAATTTTTGTGTTTATTTATGCATTTATTTTCATTCATTTTTGTTGCTGCATCAGTGATCCAGCTTATATTGATTTAAACTGCATGGCCAAAAGTATGTGGGGAACCACCCACCCATCACCGAGCTGAGGTGTTTGTTGCACCCACAAAGCATATAAAACACATTCTAGACAACTGTGTGCTTCCAGCTTTGTGGCCACAGTTTGGGGAGAAAGCTCCTTTCCTGCTCCAGCAAGACTGTGCCCCCCCCCCATGCACAAAGTGAGCTCCCTAAATCCATGGTTTGCCCAAGTTAATGTGGAAGAACTTGAGTAGCTGCAAAGAGCCCTGATCTCAACCCAACCAAACATCTTTGGGATGAACCGGAACGCAGACTGCGAGCCAGGCCTTCTTGTCCAACCTCACTAATGCCCTTGTGGTCAAACGCATGCAAATTCCCACGACCACGCTCCAAAACGTGGTTGAAAGCCTTCCCAGGAGAGTGGGGTTGTTATAGCAGCAAAGGCAAAGGGGGAACAACTCCAAATTAATGCCCATGGGTTTGGAATTGGAAGTTCAACAAGCACATGTGGGGGTGATGCTCAGATGTCCTCATACTTTTGACCATGTAGTGCTTTTTGTTTTCATCTAAGTATTGTAATGGCAGCTGTGATATGCTTTGGGATGTCTAGCTGTGATTCCATGCATGCTTCTTCAAGGAGCAGAGGATCAGCTGCTGATTCCAGGCCTTTTGGTGCATCATGTTGCACAGGGACAGCTAAGGCATCATTGTTAAGAAAACAGATGTGCTGAGAAGTAGGCATGACATTAAAGTACAGCCCCACCAATGACAGTGACTGGTGTGACTGTGCAAGAATTTAGTTCTACGTGTACAGCCACATAGTTTTGTTGCTGTTTTTACACAAACGCTTCCTCAACTGCTGCACATGGGCTTGACTCATGAAAATTTCCCCCATTTAATTCCATTCACTTCAGTTTGCTCTATTACACAAATACACAGATCAGCCACAGCATTAAAACCCCATCAGGTGAAGTGAATGACATTGATTTTCTCCTTACTGTGGCACCTGTCAAGGCTGGCATATATTAGGCAGCAAGTGAACAGTCAGGTTTTTAAGTCGATGTGTTGGAAGCAGGAAAAATGGACAAGCATAAGGATCTGAACGACTTTGACCAGAGCCAAGTCATGATGGTTGGATGACTAAGTCAGAGCTGTTTTGGTGGCATGAGGGAGATCTACACAATATAAGGCAGGTGGTTTTAATGTAGTGGCTGATCGGTGCGTGTGCTGTATTCAAGTTGCCAAAGGCTGATACAGAAATTAATTCACTTAATTTATTCTGTTTAATTATCACAGCTCACCATCATTTCCTGTTACAACTGTATTTGGAATGAGCCTAAACATGAAAATGACTTTTTTGAACAGATGAAGAACAGCACTGCAATTTCTTTAGTCCGAGGATAAATAGCAGCTGTACCTGCCTGGAGTACTTGCACCGGTCCAAATTAGAAAGAAATCTGTGAATAAAATACATATTGTAGGAATGTGATGCATTAATTCATAATCTTTTTCACTGATCCTTCAGTTGTTTATTTCTGTTTCCTCCTCGCTTCTGCATTTTTGGCTCTGGTAACGCAGCCACCCAGCTTACGTAAGAGTGGCGGCATGAATGTGGTCCACAAAGGGTGCAGTCATGTTGCACACCCTTGTGCCTCTATCTCTGCTTTGTTTGCGTCCCCCCTCCCAACTTCCCCTCAGGTCGTGTCCCTGTTGCCACCATCAACATACTTTGCCAAGCTCATGTTAAATAGCCGTGTTTTTTGGGTGTATTTATCATTTTAATGAGACGAGGTGGCTTGCGTGGTAGCAGTGGGTTAATGCTTTTATTGGGGATGTGATGGTGCCTTACAGCTCCTGGGCTGCTTGCCTGATGATGAGTGTGAAGCTTGCATGTTCTTCTCTGTGTCTGCATCCCTCTGAGGACACAAATACACTGGAAGAAGGCAATGGCAAACCACTTCTCTTCCCCCTTGCCTTTAAAATCATATCAGTGGTTGCCCAGGAGTTAGTAATGACTCAATGGCACTTTCCAGTTCCAAGGCTCTTATTAGCACTGTTAACTGTACTTACATGTTGCCTGTATGCTGGGTGTAAGAACTGTGGCAGTACTGTGTTTTGCACCAGCTCTTATACTCAGCAGCCTTTGGCATTTACATCGCATCAAAACCAGATCAAAGTGCTCCTTAGTGTCTCCGTCTGAATCTGGGTTCTGACAAATATGGCATGCAAAGTGTTCCTCTGCTGCACATACGCTTTGTCACCACAATATGATGTGTTTCTGTGGATATTGTGAACTGCATAGGTGTGGAAGACACTGCTGGCACCGAAAGCAGCGGCTTTTGCTTTTCTCAGGTGTTCTGTGTCCACTGGAGATCAGCAAATACCTTAGATACTATGCATACAATTATTCAGCCATAATCTTCGTAACTTAGCTGATTCACTGTTTGAGCCGCTTTCAGGCCAGCTAGCCACACATTGGGTACATTTTAACTGTTATGGAGAAGGATGGAAGCTTATAAATACACAAAGTGTCAAATTACTTGAATATAAGAAACTGCATAACCAATTTCAGTAAAAGTCAAAAAGCCTAAAAGTGTTTACAGGTGCATAGTGGCCTGTCAGTCAATGACGGACCGTATATACAACAGTGGTTTGTAGCCTAGGAGCAATAGGCTATACTGTATACAAGTTAAAACGGATGTGATGTGACGCACGTACACTCCATGATGCTCGAGCAATGGTGAAATCGCCTAAGGGCGCGTTTCTCAGAATGCGTCCCTGTCGTTAAGCAACGCATACCTGGACTATTATTCAGCTGACAGCTTTATCCAAGGTAATGTGCAGTCCTAGCACACTACGCTTCCTGCAGTCATTCAATCACCTGTGCACAGCAGTGTAACACGCTCATTCGCACATACTCCAGGCAGTGTCAGAGTCATCGATTCATCTGAAACACATCTTTGGACTGTGGAAGGGAAGCCAGATTAAGACGGGAAAAACAGGCAAACAGTACATAGATTGCGGGAGATTCAACCCAATTCTGAACACAGGTGAAAGGGTGTGAAGCACCACCATTGCCCACTGCACCACTGAGCCACCCAGTGAGTTAAGAAATAGTCATGTTTGCTCACCCACTTCACAGGGAAGGTCTCCTCAACATACAAAGCTTATATGTGTATTTCTGCTGTGGGCTGAAGTACTGCAGGGTGCTTCAGGGTTAATGCAGGCCGGTGTGTGACAGCTGGCAGGTGTGACACTCTGTGCAACTGCCTGGATTTTGTGTTGCCTTATTTGTAAAGCTGCTCATGAGCTTGTGTGCAGCTCATTGGCAGTTTTGAATGTACACAGTCCAACATCCTGGGGGGAGGGGGGGGGGGGGTCACAGTCCCTGGACAGATACCCCCAAGCGCTGATATTACCAAATCCCCTGAGAGTGAAGCAGCGTTTAGGGTGGGACTAGAGGGGAAAACAGACAGATGCAGCAAAGAATAGTCCCAGGGGGGCATGTCTGTCTATTATGAGGCCTAATGGGTGACATTTGTTTGTTAGTGATGGCGTTGTGGGAGTGTCTGCAGTGATGGGGATGGGGGTGTAGAGTGGCGTCTAGGACATCTCTGCTGGTTATTGTGGATGCCAGAGGAGCATGAAGCACTGAGAGAAAATTATGGATTGTATAGCGTTGTCCCAAATGGCCGACTCGGGCATTAAAACAGATGAGGACATCTTAAAGAATCACATTAGTATGAGGTTTTTTGCCAATAAGGATCAATACAGCTCAATTCAAATTACTTCCACGGGTAAAGCAGGTCAATGAGTTGTGCTGCTGCTTCAATATCCAATGCCCTATAGGCTTCTTCCTCACTTAAATGGGCTGATCTTTCTGATGAAGGTTCAGGTTAGAACCGATTTTAAAAAACCGCTAGCAGTCAGTGCACTGCTCAGTCAAAGATGCGCTTTGCAGTGAATAGGTCTGGCGTTATAACTAGTGAGCACGAGCTGAGCTTCAGTAACTACTGGGGGGAGTGGATAATAGAAGTAAGATAAAATGAAGTTTTTTAATTTGACAAAGAGTTCAACCTGGTGCTGTGTGCTGAAGAACTTGTGGAATGAAGAAGTAAGCATGTCTGGGAAGGGAATGAGCTCCTATCAGCATTAAATAATGGGGAGAGACCAGGATCTGATAACCTGGAACCCTAAAAGCTTCCCCGGTCAGTCAGGTTCCAACACAATGAAACTGCCGTGCACCCTATTCTCCACCATCCTCTGCCATCTGATCTCTTGCTGATAAACATATTTATTAAAGAGCACAATTAAATTTGCCACTGATGGATTTGCCTGACTTTACTGTGGGAATTTGTGTCTGACTACACTATGGCTTGGAAGGATATATTGCTGGAGGAGGGGAGGTGCCGGGCTCCTCAGGGGGAAGTTAGGCAAATTTCAGAAATGAGCTAGCTTTTATTAATAGGTGTTCACTGTTCACTGGATTTGAACCTTTTTAGCAAGGGGCACCGCTGTGCAGCCTGCTAGCATTATGCAGCTGTGAGAAGATGTACAAAAATAAAATGTTAACACGTGAAAGGAAAATGTGGACTGAAATGGTTTTTCCTGTAATTCATTTTGCCACAGTGCAGTTGCTGAACAAGACCTACAGGTCCTCATACCACCAAATCTAAGGTGCTGTCAGCAGACAGTAAACACAGTTCTGTCTTCTAGGCTGATGGAGGTTAGAGGGGTTCTTTAGTTGGGGTCGTTTCTTATTCCTTACAGTTGTAGAAGTTCAGCTCCAGCATAACACAGTCAGGCTCCCATTTACCTACGGTGTATAAATTTGTTGTACTTGTACAACAAATCACAAAAACAACACAATTTCACTATTTCAGTTTACAAAATAAAAACCATTCAAATGAGTGTTAATTGTAAAATAAGACTCCATGTTGTTAAACACATAAAATCCTGTGTAATTAGGGTATTTCTTGTATTTACTGTAACTGATGGTGTTAGCAAGGTAGAATTGAGTTTGTGCAAAGCATCGGCCACCAACAGAACAATAAGCACAGACGTGTGGCCGAGCCACTGCCATGTTGTGAGCAAGTGATTGAAGCAAACAGTCTGGATGTGAGCTGTAACCCTGACAATGGGGACAATTTGCATAAATATTTCTGGGAACCACAACATTTCTGCATCCCAAAGGGACAAAGTCTAGGTTTCTTCAAAGATCTTCACCAGTAGGGGAATTTTGGAATTGTCATGAGGGACGTTAGTGCTTGGCTTGGCTTGGGTTGGCTGAAGGAGATCAGATAAGAGACCCTTCCCAGTCCTGGTGGTACTGATAGCTACTGGGCTTGAGCTGGACTGATGAGCTTGGGTGCAGAGGCCAGGGCTGCGCTGACCTAGGATAATGCCTGCAGTGTTGCATGCAGTGATCATAGCGGAGTCTATTCCCATTGTCAGCACAGCCGATCACCGTGTTTAGTATGGAGGCTTAGGTGGGTTGATGTCGTGCAGTTTATAGCGCCCAAAATGATGGCTGCTGCACTGCAACGATTTTTTCCTGAGGCCAAAGACTGTGATCATTTCCCTGAACCCAGTGGTGACCTTTTGCATTTCACTTTGTTTCTGAATCACAGACATCCTTTATGTTGCTCACAAGACAAACTCCTTAAATCATACACACGCACCTCAGACATTGTCCCCCTGTCCAGACCCCACACAACCCCATGTAATCACTGTCACACAGAGGCACGCACTCACTCACCAAAAAACACACACCCGTGTGTTTGACATCGCAAGTTAGGCAGTCCTTTGCCACCAATCAGCCATTGACGATCTTTTTGAGACCTTCCTTCTGGCCACACACACACACACACACACACACACACACACACACAGACAGACACACACAGACAGACGCCTGCCAGCCAGCCTGGCTCCCCCTTTCACTCTCAGGCTAATTGAGTTGAGTGCATGGCCTGTGTGCCCGTAGCCTGACCCCTGAAGAGCCCAGGCTGCCATGGAGCCCCGGCTTTGATACATTCGATATGGTTTAAGTGTGGAATGAAGACCTAAGCCTGTTTACATTTGAACTGGATTAGTGTGAGGATGACAGTGCCGTTGTGCGAGAGACAGACAAGCGGAGACCCATGGGATGAAGAGACAGAGACACAGAAAGAGTGGTTGTTTGATTGTGACCCTGTTCTGCAGTAAGTGTGTGTATGCGTGTGTGTTCCTGTGCTTGGTGTCACTTTATCTCGAACTGCTTTTCCTAATGTCTCCATCAGCTCAGCCATATTAATTCACCCTCCTATGTTTCCTTTTGCTGCAGCATGCATATTCGCAGATTTCATCTTACATTTACTGTCAGACTACATGTATGAACATGTCCATATGTAACATTTTAGGTCCCTGCTTACATGTGTATTCCAGCATGAAAAACACAGTTGCAAATGTGAACATCCATCCATCCATTCCACTGTGAAAGTGAATATTAGAGCTGTGCAGCAAATGACCAATAAGAAGCTTCAGCTGCTGAGTAAGTGGTGCTGAGGTTGGGGAGGAGGTGCTGCTGAAGATGAAAAGCTTTTAATTCAAACTGTTGTTGTAATTGAGTTAAAGTTCTGCTCATTTGCAGAAGAATGCAGGAGCCGGCAGGGACAGGCATGTTTGGGTGTTTATTTGTGGCTACAATGCTGTTTATTCTAGGCATGGAGGTGCTTTTATTCATTGGCTAAATGGGCTACTGTGCATTACTGCCATGGAGCAAGCAACTCAGTGAAACCCAACCCAGCTGCTTCCTCAGCTTCCTCTCCACCTTCTGTGCTTTGCTTGTGCTAATGATTTGAAGTTGATGCTAATGGATTCCTAAATTTTGTAGAAAAGGCAAAATGAGCAACGTGTCAGGTTGCACCCACTGGAAGCCAGAGTTTCTGAAAGGACGACGGGCAGAAGGGGAAGGAAAAGGATGGAAGTGCTTTCTTCTTCCTCCTTGATTTTGTCCCAGCTTCATGGCCCTTCCTCCTCCTCTGGTGACATGGGGGGGGGGGGGGGCAGAGGGCTGGATTGGGCACTGGATGGTTTGTGGTGGGACAAGGGAAACCCAGCACTGATTTACCGACCCAAATTCCAGTGATGTGTCCAGAGTTGTGTTACGATTTAGTGACCAAATGAAAAATTTAAACCTGCTCTGTCTGGCTAAATGAAAGGTTTCACTCAAACTGAAGCTTTTTAACCCACACTTTTTCTACAGAAGCCAAGGGGTTGCCTCACAAAAAAATCACACATTAGCTCTTTTATGATAAAAACCACATTGTTTAACAAAACACAGTTGAAGCTACATTCCTCAAACCTTAACACTAATGGAATGAATGATTTGTAATATTTGGCAATGTCAAAATGAGACCGGCTGAGCACACGAGGCTCCCAAAAATAGTAAGTAGAAATGTAAAACCTGCAGCCGCGCCAAAACAAGAAGGGGTTCCTGTACAAAGTTGCCACAAGAGGTCTGTATTTGAGCTTAAACTCTGCTACACTTGAGTGAGATGTTTGGGCTCCTTAAATTTTATCAGTATAATGCATTTTGCTCTTGTAATTCCATCAAACCTTTCAGCTTGTTCAAAAAAAAAAAAAGCTCTGAATGAATCAACTTCATGATGGAGCTGGAAACCTATGCATGTATATGCATGGGTTTCTGTGTGTGCATGGGTGTGGGTTTGTGGCTGTGTGTGTGGATGTTTGCTTGTATGTGCTTGGCAGTAGGCTCCCCAATCACATGATGCCCCCTGGCGACCCCTAACAAACCGTGCAGGCGCCGGCGGGGGGGGGGAGTTAGCAGCATGTGGAATGGCAGGCAGGGGGGTGCTGACTCTGATCACATAACTGGTTGCTGCTGCCTTTGAGCTCACCCATTCGTACACACAATGGAGTATTAATGGCTACATGTGATGTGCAGGGAACACGCTGGGGCTGAACTGGCCAACATTAACACATGGACAGGTCTTTGCACGTAGCTGTAGGTGCCAACACCCATAGATTGAGTGCACTGGACAACTCTCTATGTGGTTCACACTTTGATAACCCCTTGTAGCCCAACTGGCCTTGGCCACACCATCAAGCTACATCTTCTGCTACAGAGTTATATTTATTCATTCTCCTGGGGCTTTGCTCCAAGGCAACGCACAAAGTTGAGCTTCTCATAATGATTTCCCTATTTGTACAGCAGCAAAACTAGAGGATAGGAACCTTGTTCAAAGCATCTACTTCATCTGAACCTGCAACATCCAAGTCCAGAGTTAGAGTCACTAACCACTACAGTGGCCCCCCATGTTGTTCAAAGTGAAGAAAGAGAATAGAGAATAGAGGGTATGGTGAAGCTGAGGAAAGGAGGACACCTTTGCAGTAGAAGGATCAACTGTTTCGGAGACCTTGGACCCCTGACAGGGTTTCAGGAGCTCCCTTGCACCTCCCTTTACCTTTGTGGCCTGTTTTTTGACTCTTGTTCTCTTTTACTTATTACTCTGCTTCTCTTCCAGCTCTCCTCTGAAATCACATAGAAACAAAAGATCCTTGTTGGGCCTTGAGCACACACACGCGGTCTGGCACAAAGTTTTTCAGTGCATGGAAACTTAATACTGCACTGGCTAACATGGTTATAGGACAGATTTAACTGATATGTTAATTTAACAATGTTAACAGATGCAGCAAGAATGTGAGTGATAAAAAGTTGCTGAAATAAAGGAAATTAGTAATACAGCCATAAAGCATATATAACCCAGGATGAAATTATTCATTATGGAAAATTTCCATATGCCATCATTATGGAATATTGATAGAGTGTACTATTACTGTTACTGTACTCTTTTTTGATGGTGCCTCTTCTTGGTCCCAGAGTAAATATGCATCACTTTTAGTTTTCCCAGCCATTTGCATTCATATTTTTTCATTTGGCAGAGGTTGTGCTGGAAAAGAAAGGTACAAGTCAGAATAAGCAAAAGAAATACAGGCACAGATGCATGACCCTCAGCACACAGTCAGGATGTCTAACAGCCACCTTTTAGGTGGAAGGCACACAACTGATCCTGCCAGATGGTGTAATGCATTTCTGTGGAGCCATCAGGAACTCAGGCAAGAAGTATGGCCAAAAGTGGTTATTTTGAAAGGCTTAGGGTTTGGGGTTACGTTAGGATTAGGCTTAAGGTTTGGGTTAGATTTAGAGTTGGAGTCTTTTCCAGGTTGAACAGGCAACAGCAGCAGCCATGTGTTACATCCTGTTAAACCCTCACGCTGGAGGACGGTCAGTGGGACAGATACTATATTTCAAGCAGCCCTAGTTGTTGCTTGAGGAACGTTAGCTTTGCATGGGGACTGCCCTACACTTTCTAGCCGAAAATGCAGCTGAAAACATTACTGTATGAAAACATTGCTGGTTGTGTTATATGTTTGCATCAGTAATGGTTATTATTTTATTACTGAACTACTTGGTTGAAGGTTCCCTCCAAAACAGCTTGCATTGTAATCCATTTACACAGTTATATAATTTATTAGAACAATTCAGCCTGTTAAAGTTCTCAGTGGTGATGGAGTAGGAACTTGTCATCATCAGGTGACAACTCAGGGTCATTGCCACCAGCCAGCTGCAATGTAAAGTGACACAGGCAACAACTGACCAGTCTTTTACCCAAAATGTCCAATTGTTGTCAATTTTTTCAGCATTTTTTGACATTCTCTCTCTCTCCCCCCATCTTCATCCATCTTCTGTCTTTCCTTCAGCTTCCTGGCTGTCTCTACTTTTGCTTCTGGTCATGTAAATGGCAGAAGTCCAGATTGTTGAGTGTTAGAGCCATTTTGGCCCCAGAGTATACAAGAAGGTCAGGGTCTGTGTGTGAGCAGGGTCTTGGCTGGATTAATTGATCCACTAGAGGGAATGGATAAATAAATGCCAAAAACAAGAACAAACTGTGGAATGAGTGGGTCAAACCACCAACACTACTGCAATCTAAGTGTAATGACAAGAATCTGTGGTAGAAGTCTATAAAATGTTACTCATTATTTTACCATGGCCTGTGTTGTGTGCTGCTTGGAAAGTCACTTTCGCCACCTCCTAGTGTCACACAGGATGCAACATCCCTGTCATACTTTTTGGTTCTATTCTTAAATCAGACTGGATTGTTTGACTATACGTACTGCGTATTAACCAGTTAGTATAGCTTACAGCCAACACCTACTTTACACCGGGTTACACTTGTTAGATTTTGGTAATCTATCCACTCTGTCCCAACAACAGTAACACTGGAGTTGATCCTGCCCATATTTCCTGAATCCACGTCTCCTCATGCCTTTGTCTTGTTTCACTGCAGTGTCTACATGCCTGGTGCCAGGGCCCAAGTGTGGGCTTCTCTTCTGGCTGTGCAGAAGTGGGCAGTTCTGCCTCATGATCAAATGACAGCCTTGCTGTCTTTTGCAGGGTAAAAGCAACTGTGCAGTGATGAAGTATGAAGTGCATGGTGCAAATACAGTGGGATAGGCTTATGCGCCAGACTACAGTCCGATGGCTTCATGCTGGGCCCACAGCATCTCGTAGTCAAGCCCAGGGAGCACATTTGTTTGTCAAGCTGCCTTGCGCCTGTCCTGTTCAATCCCTTTGTCTCATTAATCATGCAGCTGGAGCACAAGTCCATGTCATCTTATTTACACAACTTGGGAGTAATGAGTGGCCTGAGGCCTGGGGCACAGGGGGCATAGAAGGCTGAGGTGGCACTGTGAAAATGGGCCTGACAGTGTTATTGGGACAGCAAGTGTTCTGCTAAGAACAGGGTTGGAGAAGGCACTACGTGTGGACAATATGAGCAGCATTTGCTGTGGGAGGGATCTGGGTGGCTACGCCAGCATGGACAATGCAGGCACTGTGTGTGAGCTGAGACAGGGGTGCTTGCCGGCTGCCCGGCTGAGAATCTGGCGCCACTGTCAGTGTCCCAGCTTGCACCCCTGCCCTTGCTGATCATGAGGACATGTGGAGTCACACACACGGTCAGTGACACACAGGCATATAGGCAATTCCCAAGCAAAAAGCTAAAAATTTTAAAGCTGAAATCCAACAGGTGACAACAAGGACAGGAAGGGTTTTCAGTGTCTTATCTTGTCTGCATTTACATTTATTTAGCTTACACTTTTCTCCAAAACAGCTTGCAGTGTTAAGCTACTTATCATGCTTTACCCATCACCCAGCTGGGCAATTTTTACTGGAGGAATTCAGGGTAAGTACGCTAGCAGGAGATGGGATTCAAACCTGGGTTGTGGGCCAGCCCTGGCTTGCATGACGCTGTGTGTAACTGCAGAAACTGGTCGTGGGTGTGTGACAGGCCTGTGGCTAGATTGCACTGCGTTTTCTACCTGACCTCTTGCACAGTGATGTGTGGGGAGAGCTTGGTCTCTGCCCGGTGCATTTTGCTGTTTCTCCACCTCTGGTTTGGACTGGTGCAATGCTGGTGGTGAATAAAATGAAGGTCTCAAAGGGCTAGCAGGGACTAATGGGAGAAACACCTCCTCTTCCTCAAGTGTATGCATTTGGATCCCTGGCTCCTGTTTTTCTGCATTCTTCCTCATGCTCCTCACCTGCATTCCCCACCACATTCCCACCAGGCCTCCTCACAGCTTTGCCTTCCTGCCAAGGCAGTCAGTTGAGTAGCCCGCACACTTCTCATGTCATTCTCAGCACCCTCCCCAGTTCATTTCACCACGTAAACCTCAGCGGTTTCAGCTTCTCCTGCTGCTGCACGCTCCCCTTTAACCCGCATAGCCCGGGGCAGCGATGGCTGCAGAATAGGCTGCTAGGATGCAAACTCAGGACTGTGGAGCCACGTGTCTGATGCGTATCAGGCATGTGGTAGCTATCTCTGAATATCTGATTTTTTTTTTTTTGCTCTTGAAATGTTGTAGCTTAATGTTTGGGACAATTGTCTTTGCAAAAGTCAGGTTATAGTTTGATGGAATGATAGGCAGAAGTTAAACTTTTTACAGACTTTGAATGAATTTGATCAGTTTGGTTTGATCCCCTTCAGAGCCAGTGATGCTGGTCAGAATTTGGATGTTAAGAAAAAGTTGTCTTGACAGTGCTGTGCAGTGATATTGCAGCTTTTACCAGGTTGTAACAACAGAACAGAAAATTAATACAACTCAGTTGTATTAATTTTCCCATCGGGGCAACAATTCATGGCACAGCAATACATGAAAACCATGATGCACTGCTAATAGTTCTGCAGACCTGGAAACCCCCACTTTTATGCAGAAAATCATGTTTAAGGAAATGTCCATTGTTCATGCTGCGTTTGTCACGTTCAGCAGTTGCTAACTCATAATGAAGCTAGCAATTTTATGACACCGTCAAATACTGTAAATATGTAACAGATATATGTAGATATGATGTGCAAATTTGTACTAACGTGCACATGAACAGTGTAGAAGCAGTGAGTTTTTTTTAGCTAGGGATTACACTTTTGAAAATAACCAGCATTGCAAAGGAGAACATTGTTGTACTTACCAAAAAATATGAGTAATGAATTGTTCCTCTCCTGTTGTCAGTGACACCCTGGTAATGAAATTAGTGTGGCACAAGTCACTGCTGACAGCAGAAAAACTGGAATACTTCGCTTGCCTTAAAGGATTTAGAATCACTTTCAAAGTCCATTTCATAAGAAGCCCTTCAAACCTCAGTTCCAGTTTTGCAGACCTCTGCCCATTATTTGTTAGCACAGCATTTGGTCTGTAGCAGCTTTACAAAATAGTAAACAAAGTAGTTTCCCATAATGAAAAATAGTTGTATTAATTTTATCAAAATAAATCATGGACTTTCAACAGATGAAAAGTACCCTTATTTTGTTTTAATAAAACCTGATAAACACACTTGTGACATACCGACTTTTGGCTGCTCCCGTTAGGGGTCGCCACAGTGGATCGGCTCACCCGCATATTTGGTTTGGCAGATTTTTACACCGGATGCCCTTCCTGGCGCAACCCTCCATTTTGTCCAGGCTTGGGACTGGCCCAGAGGTGCACCCCCTTGTAGCTGGATTTGCATCAACACCCAATGTGGGGCTCAAACCCACAACCCTGAGATTACAAGTCACATGCGCTACCGACTGAGCTAGCCAGGCAGGGATGTTAAACACACTTGTGATGTGCTAAAATATTTTTTAATGGTGTAATTGTTATGTTTTTTTAAACCATCCGTTTTTATTCCTTGTAAACATGTATGCGGTCGACATGTAATTGGTGGTACAACAAAAAAAGTGCTCCAAGGGAGTGTCAGTGTGTGTTAGGCTTAAACCTGCCATATTTTCTGAGTTACAGGATTTACTTTGGTACGTCCATGATCCACATGAACAGAGATGTAAAATAAAGCCCGTAAATATGTTGGCCTCTCTCAGTTGTTTCAGAGTACATGCCTCCCTCTTTTACTCTCTGCTCTACTGCGAGTCCTAGATTTCTGCTGGCCTGCTATCCCATTCCTGACTGGGCTGGAGAACAAGAAGGTTGGCTGGTGAAGAAACAACAGTAGGCTTCCGAGGTTTGGCACAAATACTCACACTGTGCTGTCTGGTCACTTGCATCTCTCAGTGGGTTGAAGTGCCCTCCAGCAGGGCCAGAACCCTCCCAACACTCCTGGCAGAGCTGCAGGGACAAAACGCCTGAGGTATGGGACTTCTGAGCACGTTCCTGTTACGCTGCCATGCTGCGACTCTGAAAACCACCTGTTGTTGTGGACTGGACCTGAGAGTCAGTGAGGGCCATGTGTTTCTCTGAGCCTTCAAGCAGCAAATGAGCGAGACGAGAGAATAAGCGATTTAAGCAATGACCATCAATGACCAGCGATGCTAAATCAGAGTCCAAGAGCTTGGATGGTCATTGTGTGTGCTGAAGGAGGGACCCAGAGACACTGCTGAGGATTGGGAGGAGACATCTGGGACCACAAAACTGCATGGTTCACACAGCACAAAAGGAACGCTTGGAAAATGTCCATGGAGGGACAAAATGGTTGTCTTCTTACACTGAGTCCAATATGCTCTCCTCTGGCAGCAATGGTCCGGGTCCCACAAACATTTGCACAGACACCCTATGATGTTGCTCATCATCTGTCCATGGACCTGATGGAGGTGTAGCAATTGAGCATGTTGACTTGCGCAAAGACTTCAAGTAAGCAGCGAAATAGACAAATGGCACTAAATGGCATACAGGACCCCAAAAAAACCTAGAATTAGCAGTTAAGAACTGCTTAAACCAGGAGGTTGGCAGCTAAAGAGTCTGAGATGCTACTGTTGTACCCTGTTGAGGTGCTGTTTAAGTTGAATTATTGCAGTAAAACTACACTGCTGCCATAGTGGAAAACTGTAGCTATGCTGTACTGAGAAAGGACACCTGCTATGAAACAAAGATGACAGCCATTGTATGGTCAGCACCATACACTGCAGTGAGAAAGTTAAACCTTTTATGTGTTTTGACACATGGCACATGGTTGGTCCACGAGTGACTACACATGAGGTGATAAATGGTGCACTTTGTTTTATTATATCTGAAACCAGTGAAACATGTGCATGTTAATGAAACACAAAAAAGCAACTTTCATCTGCATGAGCATCAACAACTCATCTACTTGCAGTTCCACCTTTCATTTTTCCCTTTCCTCCATCTGTCCACGTGAGTACTGTGGCCACACCTGGTCCTTGTCTTCCAATCTGCTTTAGCCAATCGTCCGTGAACTGCGTGTGGCTCAAGTGTACCACATATTTGTGTTGTCAAGTAAGAAACTGTGCTCATAAGGTGGTGCTTCGATTTTTCTGTATCCGCAGATTGGGGAGGAGAAGTCTCTGTTTTGGTTTGTTCTTGGGTTCTTGTTGTTCTTTTCTAAGGAGAGTAGTGCCCCAGCTCTGGTGTCTGAACACCACTGTACACTCACAGCTCGAGGTGCTATCAGGACAGCACGTGATGAGATGTTTTGCTGACAAGGACCTGCTCTTATCAGCATACATGCTCCTGGGGAGAGGTGGGACAGCAGAGATGGCATTGCCACAAGATACCACATTCAGGTGAGTGATGCCAATCTGCTGACTGAAACACACAGGCTGCTTGTCACCTGTGGCAGTGCAAGGTAAGGCAGAGGTCTGGAAAAGCTCCTGAGGATGTAACTCTTTGCTTGGCCCCATGTTTGGAACAAGGAAGCTTTTAGCCACTGAAGATGTTACTGGTGCAGTGATGTTAAGCATTTGGTAAAGTGGGGTCATCTGCCTTTTTCATTTGGTATTAATTGTCTGTGGTGAGAGTGAAAAAAGCTGTGACAGCAAAGGACAGCCAATGGCAGAATGCAGTCCTGCCTGAAGCAAAGCAGCCCAGATGAGTGCAGATGCACATGTAAGATGCCATCAAGTCCTAAGCGCTTGGTCTTGGTGAAGGTGGAGGGGGGAACAGTCTAAATTTACAAAGTTAACTAAATAAGTCACGGTACAAGTCAAGGCTGCATCTGTATGTGGAAAAGAGGACAAGCAGACTGATGTGAGAAGCAAGGATCGGATAAGAGTTCATGGTAATAGCCAACTTGTAAGTGACCGTGGATGTGGCCGGATGTCACCAAGAGGAGTAATGTCCGCTGTGAATTTTGGTTCATGACATAGAAAAGCCCAGTGAAACACATGTGCAAAAGTGGGGTTTTCTGTTTCAGTCATTTCACATTTTGCTAGGTGTCATTTCCACCGTTCTTAGATTCATATCACCACTCTGTTAGCTGCGTGTGTAGATAGGAGCCACAAGATGCTGGGGTTGCAACATCTCACCAAACAGGCCAGTTGGCGTTCATACCGATCCCCCTGTCGATAGGGACGCCGTGCTGCCACACCCTGTATCTAACACAGCAAAGTCTATCCTATGGCCTGAGCATTTCCATCCTAAGCAGGATAGCTCAGCCTCATCTACCTGGCCTAAGCTGGTGAAATGGAGTGAGATGTTTAAGAAGCTGCATCAAGCTCATGATCACCGCTAGTGTCAAGTTTATCAGGGGATGGTGCTCTGCGTGAACTTCCCTTTGAAATGTAGTACGTAGTTTCCGCCTGAAAACATAGAAAGCTCACTTTCGGTTGTTTTTCTTCAGACAGCAGCTTTGAAGCCGCAAAGTGCATCACAGCCTGGTCCACCACACCAAACAAATCATGGACAGATCACACGCATCAAGAACCAAGGCAGACTGAGACTGGCTCACAGAAATAGCTGAGAGATCCCATATTGTCCCTTTCTGTGTTGGCAGGGGGGTTGGCCAGGCTTTGAAGTACAATAGGTGCAACTCTGCAGTTCCCAATATGCACTGCAGTGACACTTGTGTTGTAATCCTGTTCATCTTTTCACAGGTGTAGCAGTAGGATTGTTCTGGAAAGTGAGATGTTGCTGGCTGAGGAATATGAACTGCACTGTGTTTGACACGGGTGTCTTCCACTCAGAGACACATGACCCCCCCCCTATTCACACCCCTGTCCAGTTCGATAGGGAAGAGAGCATTGAGAGCGAGCAGCCAAACATAACAACAACTGGTAGATGCATGCAGAACGGATCAGGCCTCTGGGGGCATCACTCGGTTTGGCGAAAGGGATGACAGTGATGAGGCCTAGCTAACAGTCTGGCTCCTGACCCGCGTGCCTGATCAGACCCAAAACACAGTGTCAGTCAGTTTTGCCAAAGCTCATTCAGTCATTTCCTTATTCACATTTTATTAGTGAAGCACACTGAATGCTCATCTTAAAATGCTTCATTAAAACATTAATATTTTCAAGAAAAAAATGCAACTATAATTGAAATCAAGTCCAAGCTTACATGGTTATGGCTGTTTATCAAAATGTCTTCCTTTCTGTTTCTGAGTCGTTCTCAAATGGGTGTGTCTGGGCTCCTAAGTTTGTCAAAGGTTATAAGTGGTTAATACAACTTGTAAAGATTCTCAGTAAAGTTTATTTTGATTTTATGAGAAAATTAACTTTTTAAGACCTTGGAGTGGAAGCACTGAAAGACAGGAAAGAAATCAAATGTCAAGTTGGCACCAAGGTGATTAAAAATATGAAACAGGTAGCCTGAAATGTACCTGCTGGAGCCCAAGTTTTACACGGGTTTCATGTGCTGTTTTTCCATTGTTTCATCTTCTGTCTGTTTCATCAAACTGAACAAGCGACAAATTTATTTTTGAAAAGCTGCTCTTAGTATACAGACAGTTTTAGCTGAAAAGGGAAACCTTAGAGACCGTGTAGTGTGTTTGTGGAAGTGAAAGAAGCAAAGCTTGAGTGTAACTGAGTGACTTTCCATCGCAGTCTCACAGCTGCAGTGTGAAGATGCTCGAGACGGACGGGTGGAGATAATGGGCCGTTTCTTGCACGCTTCCACTGGAGAACAGAGCAGCAGGCGGCACAGTGGTTAGAGTTTCACTCAAAAGATTCAAATCTCAAATTTGCTGCTGTCGCACCTGTGGTCACAGTACTTTAACCCTGGCTGATGGCAGTAAAAATTACCCACTAGTGCAAGTAAATAAATCACTGCAGTTAGCTTAACAGTACAGCGTGCTTTGGAGGAAATCATCTTCTAAAGTAGTAGCAGTAGTAATAATAATAATAATAATAATAATAATAATAATAGAACTTTTATGTACAGTTTAATCAATAATACATAAAAGTTTATGGAATTCATAAAAGAAATAAATTGAACAAAGGTCTAAACTGGCTAAATACAAATATTTTGGTGTAGGCTTATTTTTTTCTTTTATTTTCAAATTCATTTAGTTGTAGTAACTATAAAATACTCAAAAATTCCTATTCCTTATGATTGCTGTTTGTATTCAAAAGTCTTTTCACTCTGGGTCCTTAAAAATGCTCTACAGGCTCCATGGTCCCTTGCAGGACACGGGCTGCTGGAGCTTTGTGGATCAATCCAGCAACGTATACCTACGTGGGCAGGTCCCCGCTTCCTGGCACTGTCTCTGGCCTAGATTCCCCTTCTTGGGTTACATGGCAGGCAAGGCAGCAGGCCATTGTGAGATGGGGGAAGAGGATCCAGGAGCCACATTACAGCTGCCCCCGTTTTATTTAACTGCAGAGTAAAAAGGCTATAATTTTCCACGGACAGAGAGATGCGTTTTTCTGTTTCACTCAGGGGTGGGAGCTGGTTTGCGCCACCTTTCGTCAGAAGAGATCTGCCTGCTTTCTGAGTCCTGTCTGAGCTCGTGTGGCGGTGGGTGAACTCTGTCATGTCATGAACTCGAAAAAGGACAGACAGCGGCATCACCGATGCCTTTTGTTCATTTTCTGCTCTCATGTTTGAAGGACCTTCAGCACAACCAGCATCACCTGTCATTCTCACTGCTCAGCTGGTTTACTAAACCAACCCAGGTTCTGTATCTCATCCAAGGCAACTATAGCAGATCTTGCAATCTGGACCTGCATGCTCAGATGACAAGACCTTGCCCTCAACCAGTGTGTCACATGCTGCCGAACAGTAAATTATTGTTTATGACCCAATAATTGTCTTGTAATTGCTTTAAAACAGTTTTAAAACCACCACATACAGTAGCAGTAATTACTTTTGAAGAAAATATGTTTCTGCATTTTTTATTTTATTCAATGTTTTATTTAAAAAAAGGAAAAGAACAAAAATTTGAAGAGTGGTGCTTAGTTTAATGAACAAAAAGTAACGTCCACTGAGATGAGCTCCTTCGCTCCTGTCTGAAATCCCTCAATGCTGGACAGAGCACTTCCTTCTAAGTAGCTTCACCTCTTTTCTCAAGGCTTCTCTCGCAAGCTTTTCAGTTCTGTTTTCATAACTGCTCACTGCACAATATGTAACCACAAGAAAAAGTTATAGTTGTGACCTTTAACCACCAATAATGATATGAAACCCCTGTCCTCTCAGCATCTCTGCTTCAGCTTTACCCATTTCTGTGATCTCAGCCCTCAGCTGTAAGGTGACTGAGTTTTTTCTTTATTTCTGTGTTCCTTATTTTTCCATAGTTTTCCCAATATCTTTATCTTTGTCATTTCTCTTGGTTTGACTGTCATTTTTTGTCTGGTCTTAACAATACTTTGTAAGTATTTCCTGTTTAACTTTTTCACTTCCTGTTTTTTGGTACTTGGAAAAATATAGGGTCAGCGAAGCTAAAATGCAGCTGTGTTGAGGTGGGCCTGGCCTGGCAGAGGGTGGGCGTTGGGACTTCATTTTGGTAGGCAAGGGTGGGGGCACTGAGCTGAGCTGCAGTAGGGAGCAGCACTTGAGCTATGGCACACAATAAAAGGCCATGTTTGCACTGAGTGGCTCAGGTAGGGGAACCTCTGATTTAAGAACATCTGCATATGGGGGGTCATCTGCAGGGCTGCATGGGGATGTGACCCCAATCTTTCTGAAGCAGTGCTCTTACAATCAGGTCGCACAGGGTCAAGTGTATGTTTTGAATACAGAGCTTTGCTTGCACATGTGCTTCCAAAGCCAGGATTATTGTACAAGTACACCATATTGTCCCAGAAGGGACCCTGCTGTTGTATCCTTGAAGGGTACGCTTAAAATTCCCTCGATAAATACCAAGTTGTGTAAAAAAGCATAATTATCAATGGTGTAAAAATCATCTGTAAAGCACCACTACTACTACTATGACTAATAATATCAACAACATCACTAATAATAATGTTTGTGTATAAGGAAAATACTGGGTGAGGCCGGTGGTCTATGGGATGTGGCGCATTATTATTATTATTATTATTATTATTATTATTATTATTATTATTATCATCATCATCACCCTTTAATTTTTCTAGTGCTGCATCTGCTTACTGTAAGTATCAATTATTTATCTAATGAATTATTTATCTTTAACTTTTTATCTATCCTCATTCTACCACCTACTTCATTTCATCTATCTTGTTCCTTGTTGTCATGCCGTCTGTTTAGTGCACTTTGTTTTCTCTACTCCGACTGTACAAAGCAGAATGACAGTAAAATTAACTTTGAAGTGTGATAGCTTTAACTTTTCTGTTCTTCAAAGTACAACAACAGCCATTATTGTATATTAATGGAAGATAGCACATTCGAATTTATTAAACTGGAAATATGTTGGGTTCTCCCCCTTGGTGGCCTTTTCTTCGAAATGCTGCCTTGGAAAGTGAGCAGGGGTTCCCCAGCCAACAGACAGAATTAGTAGGAAACCCTTGAGCACAACAGGCTAAAATGACTGGATGCCAGATGGCCTGGTAGCCTTTCCTTCCCACCATTCCGTATGTCTCACATCGCGCTTTCTTTGTCCTATTGGACTGAGGCTATGGTTTCCGTTGTGTTTCCACAACATTCCTACATTAATTAGATTAGATGAGGGAGGAAGAGGGTGTTGGTAGTTGTGCACGTCGTGGACTTAATTCTGAAATTGAAATGGAGGATTGGCCTGGTGTCCAGTTACGCAAAAGTAATTTAATAGTCACAGCAGTACTTGTGGTAGCTTGGAACTATGGCGGACACGTGGGTAGGTATGTGCGTGCGCGTGTCTGAGTGCAGAGAACAAGAACCGGCCCCTTGCTATCAGAATATTGTCAAGGGAGTGCGTTTCGATGAACTGTTTTGCAGACAGCGGAAAAGGGAAATTAAGCCTCGGCTTACCATAGACTTGGGTGGGCTGTGAGTGACTGGATGCCTCTGTATGCAATAACTTGTTGGAGTTACAGGTGTGCTCGTAATTGGTTCCCTTGAACGATTCTGTCACGTTGAACTGCTTTTCTTGTTTTAAACCAGCAACAGTTAAGCATTATTAAATGGCTCATAACATTTGCACTGCTGCCCACATTTTGCAAAGTTTATAGTAAAACACACTGAACTCACATTTATGGCTTTAATTTCTATACTATTGACATGAACAGAGGATGAACGCTCACTGCACCATGCCCCTTGGCTGCTTACCTGCCCTCAACAGTTCAACGTTTGCACCGCCGCACCTTTGGGCCACGCATTCTCAACCCTCTTGATGCCTGCCACTGGTGGCACTTGTGTTGCATTTTAAAGATGTGTTCATTGCAGTGTCACAGTGCAAACCTGAATGACTAACTACTGATTTCTAGAAACCAAACTTGAATCCTTTAACAAGTAGGAAGAAAGGAGGTGAAATCCACTCCTGTTTCAGAGTGGAGCCTGTATCTCACTTGGTCATCTGTAGGTAAGGGGCTGATATGGGTACTGTTGCTTGGGGTGCCTGTGAGCTCAGTCACACAGCAGCGCTGAGACTGTGAAAAGACTCCTCTCAGCGTTTCCTGAAGATGCCCCTCTGACAACCTCCCTGCTCAAGAGAGCTAGTGCTGAACTGCTCTCTTTCTACTTTTATCTTCTGTCTTCATCTCCCCCCAAACTCTTTCTCTGTGTGGCGAACGCTTTTGCTCCGTTTGATTCTGTTAATTACATTTGGTAGAATAACAAGTATGCGAGGAGAAGAGAGAGGTGGTTTGCTGTGCCCAGACCCATAAACCTCTTGGGAAGCTGATACGAGGCCCCCACAGGCCCCTCTGAAGCCCTGCCCTCTGAGTCTTCTCTTCTCTATATATTTTCCTGCTTCCGTTATTAACTGTAAGTCTGTATACATGTTTGTTTAACCTTGTGGGGACAAATCCTCACAAAGGTAGTAACCCCCCCCCCCAAAAAAAAAAAATCGACTTATCAGTGATTTTCCAAAGATAAAATAGCTTTTTGAGAGGCTGTTTTAATAACTTCAGCTTTTATGTATTTTCTACTCTTTCTGGTGTGGAGATTGGAATCATTTGTTTAATGTGAAGACTCCATAATAAGATATAAATGCGTGTTTCTTTGTGCGTGCTTGTGTGGGCGTTGTAAGAAAGAAGACGTCTCATACAGAGAAAGAAGATTCCAGAGAGATTGCGGACAGACTTTGCTCGTTCTCGCCAGTCCTTCTCACAAGGTGCCCAGGGATTTCTTGGACTGTTACGCTATGAGCGGTGTGAACAGACAATTCATTCATATGTATATGATGTATTGCCATTGCAATCTGATTTGCTACGAGGGAGAATTTTACATCTTGGATAGCTATCGGCATCTGAGTGACCCAAGATGCTCTGAAATATTAGTGCTAGTGTGGTTAGTGTGAGCAACACCAATACCCACTTTTATGTGATGTGCTCTCCGCAGCGTCTTTTTCTCTCTCTCTCATCTCACTGAGTCACCAGTTATTAAAATTTGCCGTATGTCTTCTCGCGAGGTTGTGTAAGTCACCAGGTGTTGTCCTCTCACTCCACACGATTCATTACATTCAAGGCTCCTCCTTACATACTGTAGGTGGTTCTGGTCTCCAAGTATCACTAGCATTTCTAACCATGACTACGGTATACCATACTATATCCCACCATACTCTGCAGTAACAGGCTGGAGTAGAGCAGAGTATAATCCAGTCAACAAATAATGATTGGAAAAATAATCTTACAGTTAGGTGCTACCTGGAATTTATCTTCTGTGATGAGAAAGTGCCCGTTTTAACAGCTTTAATGGCCTATGTGCCCTGATATATGAAGGAAAAATAATAGTAATAATTATAAATAGTAATGATTAATTAATTATCATGATAAATATTGCTGTTTTTCATAATAACCACTTTTCAGAATTATTACTTTCTTCATTCATATAGCTGATGCTTTGCTCCAAAGCGCCTGAACCCAAGTTTTCTGAATTTCAAGGTGACGACTTGAACCACAACACTACCTGTTACCCCCATTTTGTACAGTGGTAACATAATGTCTAATTTATATTACCCTTCTAATAATATTATGCAGTACATGAATATTTTGAAGCATATTTCACAACTTGACAGATGACAAAAAAGAGAAAAATGTACTTTGGTGTCAAACACATAAGAGTGCACCACAGTCAATGCCTCACCGCCAGACTCCTGGATGAGTGCTGTTCCCACAGAAGAGAGCAGCCCATTTGCTGCCTCCCTGCTTCTGACGTTGGCCAACTGCTTGTTTTTTTTGGGAAGGTGGCTTAAATGAAGTTGACTACCACTTCATGCTGTTGGATCAAGGCCAGGAAAAAAGCTTCAGAATTTCAACACGAAGGCAACAATGTTCACTGGTGAGGCTTTTTTTTTCTTCCATGAAACCGCAGGCTGATACTGGATAGCAAAGGGTCTGTGGGTTATCTCCAGTGGATGATGATGGAGGGGTAAGAGCTACCTGCTGCCGGACCTTTTTAGCTCCTTAAACTGCCTCTGAGTTAAAAGTGAACAATTTAACGGCTGTTTCCTTGAGGCCTCAGCTGTGTGCGCATCTGTGCAAAGGTTCACCCCCAACCCTCCGCCACACATTTTGCTGAGGGGTCGCCTGATTGCCTTTCCTTCCTCTTCCTTCCCTACTAAAGACCTGGCTGTCCTTCCGCTCACTCCCCGCACTACCTCTGAGCAGGGGCAGGAAAAGTGTACAGTGTCTCCGAGTGTAACTCCTACCTTTGTGTGTGTGTGTGTGTGTTTGCATTCAACGGTGTGGCTGTTTTTGTTTCTTTACATGTGACTGTACAGCAAACCCTTGCACAGTGTTTTCAGCTTGCCATGTGGGTCACTGCAGCACAGCCCCGGGTGCAAGTCCCACAAAGGAATTTATTCAGAGCCTTGTAATGGGGGAAGGGCTGTGTTTTGCCTTGGCCGTTACACACACCCAAACGGCAGGGGTGGACTGCATCTTGGATGCTCATTTTGGAGATGTTGGCCCTGCTAGAAGGTGCTGAGGCTGCCCAAAACTCCTGGAAGGACACAGGCAGCAGCACGACAGATGCACACCCTAAAGTCCGTAATTAAATGGCAAAACCTCACAGATTACTAAGTCCTGACTTAAATGAAAATTAAATTAAAAACTGATTTAATTTGCTGCTCTGTAGCAACATTTTCTCGGATCCTCCATTAGGCCCTGTACATTCAACATGTACTGTGTATTGCATGTGCTGCAGTACGAATACTCACTGTATTCACTCACTGTATGACATATTCTTCATACTGTTCATTCAAGACGACTCATGACTGGCAAAAGTCCTTGTTTTCTCAACCAGCTTCCTTTTGGGCTCTTGTGTTAGAACCCCCAAAATTCCTCAGCCAAAGTGGGCTTCAGAACTAGTAGTAATGTAACGTTTTTGTAATCTTTTATGTATTTCTAGATTCTCAGACTCACTTTCTGTAAGACAGAAACAAATAAAGGAGAAAGTGTTTGAAATGTAACGTGTTACTAATTCAATATCTCGTTCAATATATAACGTCACAGCAGCCTCAAGGTGTTGGTAAGAACTTTGTTCATACTGAAAACATGTAAGTAAAATCAGAGGCTCAGCTCGCCACAAAGGTCCTTTTGGCCATTAATTTCATGCAAAAAAAAAAAAAAAAAATCACTTTCATATCAGCTTACTTTCCAGTCAATTCCAGTTTAAGAATATATACAGACTGAGCAGGATTCTTTGTATTAAAATTGAATTTATTGTGTTAAAGTGGAAAACAATCACACCTTAGTTATGCAGCACAAGAGCAAGGTCTTGACTGATGTAAGTCAGTGTTCGCTTTTCTTAATAGAAATAAAATAACAATATCCATGTGTTCTGAAAAAAGAAAGAGCAAAAATAAATTATCAATTTAACAATATTAAAAATAATAAATTTCTGAAATTAAGATTTATAGTTTTTTTTTGTTTCCTTGCTCCTCATCTTTACAGTCCTTTAAAAATAGATGAAGTCCAGCGTTTACGTATTCGTATGCGTGCCTGCATTTCTCCTGTCCGAGCCACCTTTCTCACCTACATTTACAATCATTTTCACAGTTTATACAGAGGTGCGATGGCCGAGCTGCAGGCAGGGAGAGGAGTGTGCGCCCAAACAGGGCTGTGGGGGTGAGTGCAGGGGCTCAGTAAGTGACATTACAGAAAAACAAAGCAACAGCAGTCTGTTGAGTTGGTACCAAGTTTAAAAAAAAAAAAAAAAAAAAAAAGAAAAGAAAAAAAAAAATTATCAGCATTGCATTGTGAATTCTCTGAATTGTCCTTGCAGTAAGTGGTACAAAAAGATGTTTTTAGAAAATCAAAAGTTCCTTTTGACCATTGTGTAATTCTTGCAAGACCAGAAGAAAGCAATCCTTCTGCCTGAGCCAGGTATGGTGGCACCCATTAGTCCACAGAAGAAAAAACAAAACTCATGCACCTGCTGCCCATCCTCATCCCAGTGGTGGCAAGGGAGCAAAAACAGGTGAGCGCCAGCCAAATGGTGGTGCTTCAAGGCCGTGGGTGCGTGTCAGTGGTGTGAAAAGGAGGGGTGAATTGGCGTTGGGGTGGGCAGCATGTGTGTAGAGTGGCTGAAGGGCGGCAGGTGACCCATGTGGGACATGTGGCTGGCGAGGGCGGCAGCACTGAAGGGAGAGGCCTTGTCATGCATGCCTTTGGACAGCTCCTCAAAGCATTCGGAACCACGCTTGTTCTTCTTGGATTTGTTGGACATTTTGCGGTTCCGTGTCTGGATACCTTCTTTCTTCATGGTCAGAGGTCGATTCACCTGCAAAAAGATGAGATTTGATCAAAAAGTGCTCCAGCTTTTGGTCACTCTGTATCAATTACCTGTATTTATTAAAAATATGCAAGATTAACAGCAAATGCTCCCCCCAAATATGGGGCCGACTAAAAAAGCAGAAGATGATTTCTGGAAGCACTGGCCACTCGTTTGGAGCTTCTCTATTGTGCTACATCACCACCATCAATCCTTGGTTAATACTGCAGCATTTTGCACTTTTTCCTCTTAAATGTCTGAATGATTTTTGTTTTTGTGCAACAGCCCTTATAACTCTGTTGCACGGACCCAGTTCTGCTAATAAAAAGAAAAAAACAAATTAACACAAAAATGAAGTATGACCTGAACATTTAAAGACTAAGCTCAAATTATTTCTTCTTTTTACTATTCCAAAGCAATTATCTCAGCTTGACAAAGAGAACTGGAAGGAGCCAAGCGCAGGAGTGAATGAATGCCCCAGTGAAGCAGCACAGAGCTGGCAAAGCGGCCTCGGCCTCGCGTCCGTCTGGCTGGCTGCAGGAGACTGGGCATCCACTTGGCCTGCAGAAGGTTGGAAGCGACGCTCCTCATGAAAAGAGGATGTGTGAATGACGGCCCCACCCTCCAGCCTCTCTCGGGGGTTCCGCCCTCCATTGAAAAGAAAGTGACGTAAAAAGAGGACAAACGGCCGCAGCGTTGAGCTTGACCGCCTAAGCAGCCTTTCGGCTGAATAAGGCGGGGGCAAGCCGTCCACCCCCTCCCACCGGGGGGGCCCCCTGGTCTTACGTTGTGCAGTTTGTAGTAGAGGCCGCAGGCGTTGCACACGGGGTCCCCGTTCCCATTGCGCCGCCACAGGGTCGTCGTGGTCGTCTGACAGTTGGCGCAGCAAGTGCCCGCTCTTCTGGCCGCAGACTGGCAAAGGAAGGGAAGAAATACAAAGCACATTTGAAACAGCGCTTTTCACACTTTTCACCATTCTGGATTTTTCTCATCATGAACTCTAATGTAACCGACACTTTTATTCGAAGCCATTTGTGGTGGCCCCGTGACGGAAACCCATTGACAGAGCCGGGTTCTGTGACGGTCTGGGATTCGAATCTGTGCTGTAGTGCTGCGCAGCGTGGGTGTTTATGATGTCTGAGAGGGAAAAATGCTCAAATACGCTAATAAAAATATATATTTTTAATAAGGTTATTGACTTCATATGGTGCACAGTGCACATTTATTCATACATTAGAGATATATTTCTGTTTGGCTCGGCTCTGGATGGGACGATGAGCCATTAACTCCATGATGCTGTCCTGGTCCACACTCCTCCTCATCCTCCCCCTTCCCATATCAGCAGGATCTTTATTGCTGGAGCCTTTTGCTTCCCTTCTGCTTTCCTTTTCCCTCAGAATCGGCATCAGCGACGGCTTTGGGCCGGAACCGGGTGTCCCTGACTTTGCACTTCAGTCACTGGCACTTGGGAAGAAACCCGTACAGCCGGACGGCACGCTGCCCCCTGGCTGAGTTGACTGCTGTGCTTCGGTAAAACTGAAACGCGGCGCTCGTGTAACGGCTGCTGAATGAAGAGAGTTTCCAGCGAGGGCACCGCTCGGGTTGGGATAAAAACAGAAGGCGGACAACAATAAAATTCGCACGGTCCGCTGCACTACACATCGACCTTGACAAATAAAGGAGCCTGAGCATAAATCCTATTATTTTCCAATTCCCTCGACCCCCGTTTTATTCCCTCCGCGTTCTTTCTTGCCGCAGAATTGGCTCCTTCGGTGTTGTGATAATCGCTTTAAAGTGTGTGTCAAAGTGCGGGCAGCCGAGGCTACGGAAAAACGAGCCGGTTTGCTGGGGACGGAAACACGCGTGGGCCCACATCCTTATCGGTCCAGCGCAGATTTCCGGATAGGAAACGAGTGGACGGACGGCCTTTGAAGGAGCCCTCAAAACAGCGGGGCTCCAGCGGCAAAGTTGCGCCCGGCGGCTCCATGCACAACAGCACGGGGCCAAATCAGAGCAGCAGAAAATAAGGCGACCCGTGTGGGGCTCCAGAGCCCCAGGACACGAGGCTTGGGCGTTCTTTCGAGCTAATAAAAATTGAGAGAATAAACACTTGTGGCGCTAAGAAGTGCACGGAGCCTTCGGCAGCACAAAGTACGCGGAGCACAAATGCTGCGTGGCCGCAAAAGTGCTTAAACTCGCTCGTTTGTCTTATTTTACGTTTTTACCGTCCGAATGCAAATTTTACAACTGAATTTCACGAAGCCCTGAGAGGCCAAGTGCACAGTACGGGTGGCTGGGGGGAGGAAAAAAAACCCTGGAAAATTTGGATTTAGAAATATTGCGCTTTACAGTGGATAAATGTTGCACATATTGGCAAGACGTTTGTCAATGTGCTCTTTATCCTACGAATCGATTTAAATATTTTACTTTTGCAAGTGGGGTTTAGTCTGTCTTTCTTTTTGAGAAATGTGCTGCAGAGCCCGGGTTCAAGTCTCACTCACCACACACCAGCGGTCCCTTTATAAAAATGTGCGTGTGCGCATTTACCTAAAAAGTGAAAGCAGGCGTCCCAAAAGATTTAACGTAGCGCCGATTACGCTCATAAAAGACCTTCACATTTTTAAGGTCACCGCTTTACTGGTGATGCCGAAAAGACATGAAAGCATCGAAGATGTCCCTTTCTCCGGGTTTAACGTGAATGTCTCACATTAAGCACAACATCGATGGACTGCATTTAAACGGAGGTTTCAGCTAAAAGCCCTGCCGGCTGGCCTCCACTTTATAACAAGGCAACAAAAATAATTTCGTTCTGTTAAAACGTCACGTTACGCCGTTCACTATCAACGTCCAGCTTTGTGGATGCACAAGTTTGTGCGACTTTCTTAAAACATTCGTTCCTTTTGCAGCAGAATGAGCTTAAATTAACTGGCAAACTTGGCTTTACGGCAGAGCCATAGAGGACCAGACTAATTTTCATGCCGTCTTTTGTGGAGCCACTGCACTCATCTTTACTGACTGAACATCTTGTTTGTTTAAGAAGCCGCCTGAAAGCACAGTTAATTCCTTTGCAGTCAGGGGATGTGGACGCCATTTAGGGTCAACGCACCCCCAGCACTGTGGCTCAATCACTTCAAGAAGCAGTGCAAAAGGGCACTTAAAAAGCTCAACTAAAACTAAAGCTCCAAAATGATGGGACAGATTGTGTGGCTCCGACGGGGCAGCGGTGTAGTGATAATAAAGCGGGCACTGGTTCTGGTATCAGTGACAGTATCAGGAGAAGCAGCAATAATGATAGCAGCAACAAGCCTAAAAGCAGCAGTTCTGTACCCGGCGTGCAGGAGATCACCGAGGGTGAGTGTGAAACACAATTCCAGGAAGCTGATAGGGAAAATATAACTTTCCTGGAATTGTGCTCACAGTCTCTACTTGCGTTCTTACTTGCACCCTTCTAGCAGAGGCTGAAGGATTTTGTTTCAAGTCAAGAGTTTTTATTTGCTAGCCCGACCACATACAGGCATATGTCGGGGTCAAAATTTTGTTTCTCTGGGGGTGCAGAAGAGAAGAAAAAAAAAAAAAAAAAAAAAAAAGTGCAAATACGTACAATAAATAAATAATAAATTTTGTGCTCACCAGCCTGCGTTTGGGCTTGATGAGGGGTCGGTTCTGGCCGTTCATCTTATGGTAGAGGCCGCAGGCATTGCAGAGGTAGTGTCCGGTGCCGTCGCGTCGCCACAGGGGCGTCGAGGTGGCCCCGCAGTTGACGCACTCTCGCCCCTCTGAGCGTTCACGAAACAGAGGTGCAAAAACGGGAAAAGTGGTGTCACTGACAAGTTAGAGTCCAATGAGCACATCTTCATATATAGCAATAACATATGGAAAAAATTACAGCATGACTATGAGGAAATATGTAGCCCTGTGTGCACATAAAAATAAATGCAGAGGGTGAAGGTGTGATAAATGCTAAAGCACCATTTACACCATGTCCACCTTGAACAAAAAACATGTAGTCAAAGGCTTCAGAAAGAAAACCATCATGAGTGCAATGTTAGCAACAGGGCCTAGCAGTTTTTGGAGACCTAAATGAAGGATGGAATTTCAGAAATGGCTCTATTGTTACATGTGAAGCAGGACTCATGGTGCCCCCCCCAGCGCCCAAGGCTGCTCCTGCTAATAATTATGACATCTGTCTGCGTTGACAGTGTTGAGTAGTTTTAGTGGGACTCAGAAAATGAGTGCGGGCATTGCAGAGCGTGTTGATACCATCAGTTCTCATGGAAATCAACAAAAGATGGGTTGAAAGAAAAGGGCTGTTGCTCTCAGCATTGTATTCTGACTCTCATGTTTATTTTTTATTTCAGCTTTAGTCAATGTGTAACAGCAAAAAGTTTACAATTTGCTTATAACCCAATGCTAGACTGTGTTTAACCCGTTGGGGCTTTGCAGGAGAAACTGTCACTATGTGCTTTGCTTTAGTTGTTGCAGTCATTCATGTACAAGTGTACAACATAAACCTTGCTTTGTTTCTTCGTGTCCCCTACAGATTGGAGTGACAGTTGGCTCCCTGGTTTCAGCCCTCAGTGTTTCAGTACAGAGGTTTAAAGTGACTGAGGTTTAAATCAGCCTAACACAAGCTTGAAACAGGAGATGATGCTTTGCCACAGTGCATAGCTTGTTGAATAAAAGGAAAACTGAATAATTTACTCAAATTAATGCAGTAATGAATTCTAAAATAATCAAATGTAGTGAATATAAGCAGGGGTTAAAAATACAGATGTGCAATAAAAATGAGTAAATATCAGTTTTGAATCCCCATGAGTTTAACCTTACTGATTTTACTACAAAACAATAAACACGATATCCTTAAGGTATAACACAAAAAAAATACAAGGTTGGTCCACTTTATCTCAACTAACCTGAATTCCAAAGATTTACTTTATTATTTGCAGCCTGCTGTGGTTTTGGATTTTGTTTTCTGTGATTATTATGAGAAACGACAGAGTTCAGTGCTCCTGCCTCCTCTTCTCTACATGCAGTAAATGTGGCCAAAGCTGCTGTACTGTCAATCTCCTGTTATTTTACCTTCAGGAATCCCCCCCCCTACGTGGGACAATGACAGCGTGCACTTCTTTACATGCGACTGTCACAGCACTTTTGGAAATTAACATTTATCGCAGCCTACAGGCATTTTTGCAGTCTGTAGGAAGTACATTGTGAGGGGTTGTGGGGCGCCAGGTGAGGTTCTCCGCTCACCGTCACTGAAACCTGCAGCACATTGGCCTTCACACAGGCACTACTGCACCAAATGAGGTGGAGTCACAGCAGCTTTTCCACTCATGAGCCTGCCAAAGTCGAAGCCACTGGTCATTAAGTGCTGAAGAACTTATTTACCTCACAGTGATGATGTAATGAGGGCCTACAGGTAAACTTCCGCTGGTTCCATGTTTCACTTTTTTTTTGCCATTTAAACAAGGAAACTCAGACACAGAACAAACCGGTACTAACAGGACCTGTGCACAGATACAGCTATAATTATAATTTACCAATCTGTACATGAGATATTGAAAGGCATTTGTTTAAAAATTCCACCTTGTTGGAAGATGTACCAAAAAACTAAATTCAAATCTGATGGGCATCTGTTCTTTGCGGAGCTATTAAGTGTTAAAGGGAAGGGAAAGGCTGGATTTTACGTTTAAAGAAAAGTGATGAAGCAAAGAATTGACGATTCCAGTGGAAAAACCTCACGTTGATCATTTTCTTCTCTGCAAGTTTTTCTTTCTGTCAGCTCCCCCCGTGTGTCACACGGTGCTGTGAAGGCCAGACTTCGTGACCGGGGCGGAGGGCAGCACGGCCCGGGAGGTGGACAGGATGCGGCGGGCGACGGAGCGTCGTGACTCAGACTTTTTGCTACGAGCACGCAATGAGGGTCGAGCGCCATGGGGGTCAAGTTCCCCTTCACTGCATTTCAGCTCATTTGATTTCCCCAAGCTGTACAACATAAACACCAGCAGCGCACAAAAGTAATGGTTTGCGGCGCTGAATTAAAAAGCTAACGCGTTAAAATGTGGCTCAATAAGCAAGCCTGTCGCATCCCAGCATATTTTCACAAAGCAACCACAGAGCTCAGGATAAGTTTAAAAATGCGCGATATGATTTATGTGCAGTCTTCGTTTTATTTTTGCGCACTTCTAAGAATAATTCCGAGGGCTGCTTACAAGTTGTTTTACTCATGAATCTGGCAAGAAATTCCAAACAAATCGAGCAAGTGAAAACGAGGGCTACATGAACTGTTGTGCTAAAGTTAAGAAACTTGACAATTAAACCTTGTGAAATCACGACAATTACATACCTGAAGTTTCCACAAAACCATTCGCTTTATGTCCACGACGGTCGCGCGCCAGTTTCTGAGTTTCCTTGGGTGAATTTGTGTTTTTTGACTTTCACTTTTTGCATTCATACGAGTCGTAAACGTGTCACTTAGACAGTCAAGAGCTAACATAAAAAGGAAAGAAGGCTGGGACACGTTTAAAGCCCTGAAAATATTGTCGCGCGTGTGCGTGTTTTGGAGTCATGCAAGACTAAACTGGAGCTCGGGATTAAAGCGCAAAGGGTGGCGTCTCACCTGAACAAGAGCGGCTTTTGTTTTTACACCTTGGCGTGAAGCTGGAGGATCCACTCAGCAGGCTGCCAGGGTGGAAGATGCTGCTGCCGTAGTCGTGCGGGGTCGGCAGTGGGTACGTCGGGTACGTGGGGATCGGGTGATGCGTCGAGGGAGTCTGGGCGCCCATCGACGTGAGGCTGCTGCGGAGCGGACTACAGCCCTCCATTTTCATGCTGTCCGCCAGCGACACTTGGTACTTGATCGAGTCCTTCTCGTCCATCCTGGTGGAGGAGGAGGAGGACGGCGAGGCGGCTCCTGGGTCTGGGGACACGTCCTTTGGAGGGGTCGGGGGGAAGCTGTAGAGGTGGTGCGGGCTTGAGTGGGACGCCGGCGTGAGGGAGGACACGGGGGCCGTGCTGGAGCCACTGCTACAGGAAAAGCCCGAGCTGGCCGGATGCAGGCCGGGTTTGCTGAAGTGGCCGACGGCCCAGGCGTTCGGGTGGTGCGCGGCGGACAGGGTCGCCTTGCCGCTGTCCAGCCACGAAATGCCGGCATTGTGGATGAGATGCGGCCGGCACACTTGGCTGCCTGTAAGGCGAGCTGAAAAACGGGCAACAACAATTCCTTTCACAGTCGTTTTACTAATAATACTAATACTATTAATAGTTTAAATCGTACCGTTCATTAAAAATTCGCAATCCACAAACATTCTTGGTCATTTTACGCGTTCTTTGACGATCACTTTCTCACCTGTTGCTGCAGACCTGCGAAAGCGCAAAGCCGACATTTCTTCCAGAATGCAGAAATAACCGCGCTAAAACAATGAAAAAAGCTTCACCCTAAAGAAGGAGCGCGCTTGGCATCTTTGAAAACGTCACTATTTAATATATATAAATAAAAAGAATAAGTAAACTGGATAAATAGCGAATTGCCCAGGACAAAAGTGCTAGCTCCCGCTTCTCAGTGTTGTAACACAAATGCCGAAAACTTTATTAGGGATTTTCGTTTTGATTTCATATCCGGGAAGTGCCTCTCTCTTTTATTTTTTTCAAGGAATTTCAAGAGACAATGTGTTTAAATGGATTGTAGCACACTTCCTTTCTCTTGCTGACAGGAGGTAGAAACATTTTATTTTTGCTGTTTGGCTTGAAACATTTTCCCTTAATGAGTAGTGCTTAGTCATTTAAATCCAAGACACGAATACTGAGCAACAAGTCAGTTTTTATGAAACTCCCAAAAGTTGCCTTTAATCCCGTAGGACTTACTCGTAGAATCTTTAGTATTTTTCTTTCATTTCGACTAAACACTTGTAAATGTACTGTTTTCTACGCTTACACAACAGAATGGGCTTGCAGAACAGCACATTGCTGCGATAACCGCGATTTCACAGACGATAAAAAGAGAGCAGCTTGAACGTGACGGAGAGCCAGTGGAACAAGGTAGCTGTTTGGAGCAACAGCTGGAGGTCAGACGGTTTTAACCGCAATCCAGTTCAGGAAAACGTGGGCAAGATTTTATTTTAAAACCTTGAGGAGTCTTTGGCGCATCGTGAAAGTCAACTGACGCAACGACACGAGTGCACACGGCGGCCTCTTGTGAACACGTTTTTTTTTTTTTTTTAACATGGACAAAAAGTAAAATATAAAACAGATTCCCTGTGGAGCTGTTCAGTACTTTTGAAGTGAGTGACTTACCGTGGGCTTGGCTGTACGACACCCTGGCCCGGGACGTGGGGTAGTAAGGGTTTCCTTGAGAATCCAGGTGGTTCAGAAACACATCAACCTCCTCCGCCGGCAGTAACTGAGCCATGGGCTCCATGTAGTTGTGTGTGAGCCCGGGGTGGTGTGTGTCCGGGTGTTGGCCGTTCAGAATTGGATGGTGATGCATCCACCGAGACTGGTCAGCAGCTACTTCCATCTCCGAGTTTCCTTCTCCCCCTCCTTAAATAATGATGATGATTTTCACAGTCCCCAGAAGTTGCGCGCTATCTTTGTCTTTATTTTTTTTTAAAAAAGACCGTTGTGTCGTTTCACGGTTCTCTTTTTCTCGATGAACATGCACCTCTGCAGTGGAGAAATAATAACGATAATCAGAAAAATATTGTTTCCTTGCGTCTCAATACGGAAATCCGCAATCGTCTGTTTTCCTGAGCCTCAACTGACACCTGTAATGAGAGCAGAACGAGAGTTACTTTTCTATCTCGGGGTTTAAGAAAAAAACATGGCTGTCCCTCCAAATGCAACAACGGGGAGTCGTCTTGTACGTGTTTGGTAAACAGTACGGGCAAAAAAAACACTTTAGCGTATAAATACAGACCCACAATACTCCCACCCCCTTCGGCGAAACCTAGATCAGACACCCTGTAATTCTACGAAGATCAAAATGCACGGAGAATTTGCTACACAAATGCAATAAATTGGCAAATGAATAAACAACGCATGCAAATTTTAATGCCATCACTGGAAATAAAACGTCTGGTACTCACTGAAAGCCAAGCCCAAGGTAATTAATTACACTTTCTCTTTCTTTCTTTCTTAACTTAATGCCTGCTTTAAAAAAAGACTCCGTGTGAGAATAATAGTCCAGTGTCACGACTTCACACCTACAAGTTTTTCTCATGTCAAACTCAATGCTACTTGATGAAACGGAGCATGCAGGCCGCCCTTCTGCCGCTTATAAGAGTCACTCATCTGAGGGCTCCGCCGGCGCTGGCGCCACTAAATTCCACAACACGTAAGAAGGGGCGGGGCGCACGCCAGGCAGTGACCTCATTCTAGCCAATAGGGACGCTTGCTTCCTGTGATTGGCTGCTTCATTTGCGCGATCAAACACGCCGTTCGCCCCTCGGCCGAAACGCGAGCTTTAAAAAAAAAAAATTTCTTAAAAATGGCCAAGCTAATATTTTTGGTAATTTTACGCGCCACACACATATGCGCATGCAGCTAAGGCACGGGCTGCGGTCAAACAATTTCATTCGTTGCAATCAAGCATTTACCTGGGTTACCTGGTTAAACACACATGCAGGTGTACCACTGCTCACGTTGTGATTACCTGTTATTTATACGACCAGTACAAACAATACATTTTCCTGATGTTATCGGGCTATTGCAAAAGGGAGCAATATTTCACATAGTTACATAATAAACGAGGATACGTGAGATGAATCCGTTGGTTCCCAGGAGCTTTCCACCCTCTGAAAGAGAGAACCCATTGTTTTGCGCACTTAATTGTTTGGAATTGGTGGCGGACGCATTCCACGTACAAAACGTTTTTCCCCCACCATTCACAGCCATCAGACACTGTTTTACATCTTAATGGCCAATATCTCACTGGGCGCGCGGGCCTGTGGGCTAAAGCCGATTGTAGGCTGTTGAGGTGGCGTTTGTTCCCTCTTGTTCTCAAGTTATCTGATGAGAAAACAAGAGGAGCAGAAAGACAGAGTGTCGCCTCTAAACCTTATTACAGCGCGCATTAAACCCCCTTCGTGCTGGTGCTTCCATTTAGAATGAACGAGTTTGGCTGGAAAAGGGTATGGACGAATTTTGATTCCACACCGTCAGTACAAATGGAAATACTTTAAAGAGGTGCGTGCTGGAGCGCCGGCACTGAGCTCGTCCTCATGCTTAGTTTTCCTCCTTTTCAGCACGGTTTTATTTACAGCCAGCGACACTTGTCACCTTGTGTCACCTTGCATCGGATTGCTTCTACATTTCGCCTCTTCATAAGCCATTTCAGCCGAGTTGTTTAACTGCATCCGTTTTCCAATATGACCGTTTCACAAATTGCGCAGTTTTCAGTATTTATGCAATTGTTTTATTTATTTACTTTTAAAAAATTTTCCATCGGCTTTCGTGTTAACATTTTAAACGCAGGCAGCTGGAAGCTGCAGTAACACCTAAGCGGTGTAAATTATTGAGAGAACCTGCTTGTCCGGCCCCTTACCGCCGTGTATTTCGTGTCGCTGTAGAGTGAGACGTTTCTGTGGGTCCGCCCAGATGAGCGAAACTCCGTTACCCCCAGTCACTTTCCCTTACAGGCTTTAAGGTGCAAATTACACCGGCATTCAGGTTAGCGCTAACCCCTTGTAAGTGCAGTACTAACAAGTATTTTAGGAACACAGCGTGCTAAGCAAGAATTATTTGTTTAAGTGCTTATATTATTACAATATGTATATTATACGTATGAACATACATGGACTACATAATTTGCATTGTTACTCACAGGTAAGAACGAATGATTGCTTTAAAAGTTTAAACATTATATATGGTATCATTTATGGGTTTATTTACTGTTTATTACACTATTTAAAGGTGTTGCTTTGCAGGACCCAGGGTCAAATCCCACTGCTGCATCAGTATGTCTGCTCAAAATACTCATTCTGAATTGATAGCATGACAATACCAGGACGGATAAAGGGATAAATCGCGGCAAAGCTGTTAATGTAACACTCGATTAGCACTCAAGATTCCACTATTTATTTTAATAAACAAAAGGTATCGCTGTCAATGTTGATTTTGAAATTCCGCCTGCAAGAATTGAATAGATCTGAATAGCTTAGAGGGTGTGAAAAATTGTACATTCATCCGCGCTCATCGTCTCTGCTGCTCGTGTTTAGAAGGAACCGGGACCCCGAAGTAAAAGGAGCCGCTTCAAGTGTCATAACTGGCGGGAACTTGGGTCCCGGACGGGCCGCCGCTCTAACGCCGAGTTCTGACATCATCACGTCTCACAAGGGCGCGAACTCCTTAAGCCAAAACGACGTTTATATTAGATACAGGGTCGGACTTATCGTTGGGTTGACCTGAGCTGCAACCCAGGGTCCCGGGGCTGCAGGACCCCTGTAATGTATCTAAGTCAATAAAAAAATTACTTTACTATTACTGTTATCTTTATCTTATTACTGTTGCTCAGACTGAGGATAAGAAGAAAAGAACGAAAATTGATGAATTTTATAGTGACTATTGTTTTTAATAATTTCTGATTCATTTAAACCTAAATCAGTTTCACAGATTACGTTCAAATTCGAAAAAGTGCTGCAAACACGTTGTCATATGCCAATGAAGGAAGTGTTTTAATTTGTTTAGTTTCACGTCCGTCACACTTAGCTCTGTGTGTTGATTGGCTTCCGCTTATGTTAGTGGGAGGGCTAATAATTACGATGCCATTCAGGCGGCGGAAGTGTTGGCGGGTTAGAAAAGACCGGTGGTAAATGTTTGTGTAAGCACGGATTAATTAATATTACCTTAGTTTTGCATGTATGATATATTCAGGGTTAGGGTTATAAACAGAAATTAAGAAGAAATTATTTGCTGATTCTACAGTAATCTGACAAAAGGGAAAACTACTGGGAACGCCAAATAAGTTTTGGCGACTTTATAACTGAGTGGTAAAAGCAGGTAAAAAGCTCGCTGGCCACATGCAGGTATGCGATTCTCTCTCCCACATTTCCTGTTGATGGAGCATCATGGCACTAAATAGCTGTGGACTGTGGAGTGCAGGACAAACAGAGCGTTTTGTACGGTCATCTTCTCATTTGACTCTTCAGCTGTGTTCATTTGGCGAAGATAACCGGCAGCTCCCGTTACCGTATGGCACCCTTCAGTGCCAGACCACTGCTGACCGGTAAGATAAATGGGTTATTATTATTATTATTATTATTATATTTTATTTTTTTTTATTAGGCTGTGCTGTGGTTACAGGCTGCTGTGCCCTGTTCAGCTGTGTAGATGGGCTATTGTTTATTGACTCATAAAGAATGGCAGCCTATTCAGTATGGTAAAAATTGCCTGTAAGATAAACAGTTCCACACAAATATATATTAATCACTTGCTTGTTGGTGTGTTGGCTCATGCTGTGGTGTGGAAAATGGGTAAAACCAGTTAAAACCTCCACACATATTCACTTTGGTTATAGCTACATCTTTTTTAAGTGGACCTGTTGTAGTTGTCAGTTGGTTACCACACTTTTAAAAGTGTTGCACATGTATAAAATATCAGCTTTTCTGAGCTCATGGCATTTTCTGTCTGTTTTGACTCAAAAGAGAGTCAAAAGAGTTTATTTGTCACTTACATGGTTACTGAGTATACCATGTAGTGAAATGTGCTTTGATTCGACAGGAGACTGTGCGTGATTACATTTTAAAAAATTTAAGACGAGTAAGACAAACAACCAAACCCAAGAAAACAAGGACACACAGCAAATAGATAAGTAAATAAATAAATAAATAGATAAATAAATAAAACAGTAAATAAAATAAAACAAAATGAAACCTTAAGGTGCACTGTGAGGACAGTAACAGTGACAGTAAGGAGTGGGGCGGTTAGAGGATATTGTATTTTGTTGGTGTCTCTTTATATTGCACACACAGTGTACTGTACTTTGGTTTGCTGCTAAGCTTTGTCACTGCATGAAGTTTCTGCTGAGGGGCCACTTGCTGTCATTGCATTGTGCTGCAGTTTTTATGAACAATAATTTTAAGCTTTGACTTTGCAGACTCTTTTTTTATGTTGTGGTTGCTACTGATGTAGAGCAAATGTGTGCAAACATGTACATGGTGTTAAGGTGGATATTATCTGATATTGGTGTTTTGAGGTTGGAGCAGCTGTAGTTCAACATATTACAGGGCAGGCAGGACCCCAACAGGGACGCAAGCCCCGGACCCCCCCTTTTCTTTTAAGTCCACCCTGGTTAGATATGAGTGGATAGTCTTGTAGAATCAGTTAGTTTGTTGTAACTTCATTAACACTGTTCATGAACAACATAAAGAATCTGTTTTACCCTTTTACATTGAATTTTGTGTAACAAAGGGGGTAAAGTAATTTCTTTTTTTTTATTGGGAAAAAAAATTTCAAATAGCATAATGTGCCTGAAGGGGCATGTTCTTGACTTAAGACATAACATAACAATTGGACTTTGTGCCTAAAGTTAACTTAGCTATTTGCACAGTTTTTGGATAAAATATAAATGGTGAAATAATATTTAAAATCACTGTTATATGTAAAAAGAAATCAGCACATACCTGGTTTGGCCTGCTCTCTGTTTCAAATTTGTTTTACACCCGGGCAACAAAAGCTCTACAGCACAGTAGTCTGATGGTTCACAAGCCCTTGTTAAGTGATCAGCTTTGTCCTCTTGATTCTCAAGACACCGACTGATAATGCGCCAAATTGTTTGCGCCATTGTTGTCCTGAAGGGTGTCTTTGTCACTGGGGAAAACCTGCTGTATTTTGCTATTCAAAGGATTGCTTAACATGGTCACATCATGTTGCATTTAACTTTGCAGGCTGATGAGTTTTCCAGTAGAAATGCAGCCTACACCAGTGTAGTACTTGTGCTTTGTTTTAATTATGAGAGCAGGTCATCGGGGGCATTAAAGTCCAAAGCATTTGTCAGTAACATAGTTAACCTTCAAATAACATCTCACTCTCCTGTTGCCAGAGGTCTGCACCTCTGAACCAGTTAACTGGCATTTTGTCTTGACAGAGTGGAGCATCTCTGCTGTGGTTTCCAGTCTGTCCACTTTTGTCTAATTATTTTGCTGCAGACAGTCCATCTGATGTCCCTTAAATTTCACCTCCTAAAAATCTTTCAGAAAAGGATGCTTAGACACTCAAAATCAGTGCAACTGGTCTGATCACATTCTTCTATTTTGCCCTTTTTTGCACTATGTGTTTTCTATTGACTTGTTGTTTGCTGATGTTTTAATTTATGTTAAGTTGATCTTTTTACTCAAAGCATATTTACATGTGTTTACATCTGAATATTCACTGCGGCCAATTGAGGCCAATTCACCCAGCATCCATTTGTTAATAATTGCTACAAATGTCATTTTTCTGTCTTTTTAAGTTTTGTGCCCTGAGGTACTTCGAGCATGCCGTACTATTAAGCACTCATTTTGATAAAGGTGTCTGCTAAATTTAAGTGTCTGTGTACTTAAGCCACTACACCATCGGCTGACCAGGTAACATATTTTCTGTACGTGAGGCTGAAACCATTCATTGTGAACATGATAGTTTATCGTGTCCTCAGAAGGGGTTTATGTGATACATACCGTACAGAATGTCCTACAGTGACTGCACAATTCTAGGCATCCAGCATCTATTGCCTATGGCTTTGACCTTTCCTTACAAAATGTTAGAAATTGTCAAGGCCTCTGCTACTGAAGAGGCTGCTAGACACATGCCAACAATTACAACCACTTCAAAGTCATAGAGATGGCTTTTGCGGCCTTGCTAACTCATGGCACTTCTCTCCAGCAGCGCACATAAATAGCATTGCAACAAACAGTTGTGCACACCATTCTGGTATGAATGAAGACAAAACCCTGCATCCGTGCTGTTTGGCCACTTTCTTTACATTAACTGGGGAGTGTGTGTAACAGAGATGCAGAAAGCCCAGGATAGCAGCAAATGAAGGTATACACCAGCTAACAAGAGGTCCCACACTGATGGCGCCTCAGCATGGTGCATGATAGCCTTCTTTTATAAGCGGTTAAAAGGCAAAAGAGGCCAGAGGGCTGGGGCAGCCTGTGCTTAGATAAACAGGCCGTTTTGGTCTCCAGGAAGAGAAAGTGACACAGCCCAGCTGCGGTATTATTGTTCTATACTTGCGGATAATTAGATTGTGTCGGGGCAAAAGGCCCAAAACCAGCAGCAGCACACAGTCGCACGTTCCTCCCAGGGAGCTGGATGCAGGGACAAGACAGACATGTGGCCCTTTTTCTTTGTCTTGGGCCTGAAACCGGATTATCTGGGAAGTACGGTTCCTTGGTGCTCCAAAGTATGCGCAGAGATTATTGGAAGAGTGTGACAAGTACATGGCCCAAGCGCTACATTAGAAGTTCACTACATTAGAGGAACATCACAGAGCTCCAAGATCTCATCCGCTGTTTCATGGACAGAAATTGGAGGAAAAATTCACCGTTATTTACCGGGTGGTCTCCTTGACAAATACAGAAATTACACGGACTTTAAAATTGTGCCCTTCGTGCTAAACTTTACAGAAGCCCTTCACAAAACGGAACAGCTTTTTGAATGAAGCCATCAAAGAGCAGATGCAATTTATTTAAAATATTCCTCGCCTCTGCGCAGAAACGAAGTGAAGCCCGACCGCCCGTGTCTCTGAGCACGAATGACGAATTCTCCACGCGCGGAACAAACGCACAGCCCGGTCGTTTCCTCACAAGAGCGCGCGTTTAACGGCTCTTTCGAACCCCCGCCCGTCAGTGTTCAAGTTAACGCGTTGCCTCTTTCAGCCCTCCGTTATTTATTTACTTGCAGTATAAACGCTGCTGGAGTTCGCACCCTTCGCCCAATGCACATCTGTTTGTGGCTGCTTCAGTCGTGAAAGTCTTTCTCTTTTATTGTACAGTGTGCTTTTTCTTTTCATTAAAATTCAGACGCTAGAATGCAGGCTAAGTGTACTTTTAAGGCATATGAAACTTTTCGTACATTCAGTGTAAGAAATATGCATTTGTAATATTAACCCGCGCTGTTTCATGCCTCTAAATTCTGCCCTTACATTTGGCCAGGAACTATCCAGACGTCAGTTGTTCATATTATTATGGTGTTTTATATTAGATTTTTCGGCGATAATGATATAAAATCATATCTAACTTTTGGAAGCGTAAGAGGTTTAATTTATTTAGCATAAAAACTATATAGTTTTACCTTTTCAATAATTGTAAGATAAATTATACAAGGTAGAACCTAATTGCAGTATTTAGTTATAATGACGCTAATAATAATAACAATAGTTTGACAGTATAATGCATATGATGATATACATTATATTAAAATACTTGTAATCGTAATATTATGTTATCATTATTATTATAGTTATTACCTTTACCACCACCCCAACCATCACTGTACCTTCGATGTGTAAATGTCGCGCTGCTATAATCTGCTCTCCGCTCGCTGCTGAGTCTGGTTAACTGGACTCTTGACCATTCTTACTTGTCCTTAAATGTGGCGACAAGTTTGTAATACTTTAACGTGAGGCGAATCGCCCGCATTTGCTCTGTGAATTTCAACAAGGTGCGACAGTCCAGAATGTCGCTTGTTTTCAGACTCACTCTCCGGTCTATTTTTATGTGCGGACGTGCGGTCTGTAAGGGAAAATCCTTCTGCTAATCGTGCAAAAATGGAAAAATGAAAGTATTTTTTTAAACTCGTGAGACATGTGGCAAATGTTCCGCTCCATGCCCCAAAAAGTTGTAAACTGCTTTGGCTAAGACAGTCCACTTATTAAATGTACAGAACAACTTGTAAGCGCCTGGAAAGTGAAATCAAGTGCAGAAATGCAGTTTTACACTTTTAAGCTGCAGCGGTGGGATGAGTGAGGCTTTACGCCGTGTGCGCTAAGAACGGAAGGACTCACTGCGTGAAGACCGCTGTGTGCTGTAGTGCCCGCCGCTCCTTCGCTCCCGCCGCTCTCCGCATCCGCTCCAGGAAAAGGTGTGAGGACCACGAGTGCCACGAACACAGTTCACATCACTCGCCTTTCTGCGGAGATCAACGGGGAACGATGGACAAGCGGACTGTGAGAGTCGCTTCACTTCGTGGGGCAGACGAACGCTCTCTCTCTCGTTCTCCCTCTTTCTGCCGCTCCGTTTCTCTCTCACCCTCTCTCGCTTTTCAGACGTCACGTTCAATCGTTGAGGTACAAAAACAAAACACGGTGACGGCGTGCTTGTGCGACAGATTCGTTTCCCGCACAGGAAAGCGGCCGTGGATGGGGCTGTAGGACGAGGACCCGGGCTCTTTTTCTACTGACCCACGCAGGGCAGGACCGACAGTTGGCTGAAGGCCCTCAGAAATGCTGCCAAATTGAACGAACAAGCAAAAGGAACTGAACTGCTCATTTCACTGCAGTATTTCGATTAAATGCATCTTACTGTATTGACCCCGGGAATTGTGTGAAATGTGCAGGTTTGCAGGGTGTAAAAATCATAATATAGCGCGAATAGAGTGTAACTGGCCGATATCACATAGATTTTTCTTTTTTTTTCTTTGATAATAATCGAAGTACTTGCTGTACGAGCAGTCTGCGTTTTTCCTTATCGTGGTCACTTGCACGAATGTTTTTTTAGTAATTCTATTAGGTGGTTTGCCTTTGAAGGGGGGCGTTTCTCAGTTCTGCATTTATTTACACGTTACAGTAGAAAGTGTGCATGGACTTGTCGGATGCTCAGTGCAACGGTGCGGTCCATCCCTTACACTCGATTTTCTTTGTGCAGTTGCGCCGCAAACGGTCCTGCACCTGCCCGACTGAAGCGGGTGAGCACGAGCCCCGGTCTCGTGCAGCGGATTTGCATGTTTTTAAGCGCGTGTGTGTACGCGCGCGAGACAGAACGTGATGGAGAGAAAGACGGATAGAATGGTCATAAACAAATAAAAGAGTTTAACAGAACAAAAACAGTAACTTCATGCAATCTCGTATTTTTCCTGTTAGAGATAAGAAAATTATAACCTGTTATTTTAAAAAACGCACTAAAACTTAAACAATTGAACACTTACATTTGAAAAAGATGAGCAGAATGCCTTATCGTGACCTTATGCATTATTATTATTATTATTATTATTATTATTATTATTATTATTATTAATAATAATAACAATAATAATAATGTATCAAATTGATAGTACAAGTATTGTGTGTTTTTTGCTGTTGAGTCTTACGTAGAAGCCACATTGATCTTTCATGACTCGATATTAATTTGCGTGTTTCGTTCTATTTCCCTTTACGTTTCAGACAAAACATTTTTTCAGGTGGGGTTTACCTGTTGTAGCGTAACCCCCCCCCCTAAAAAAAAAAGAAAAAAAAACACAAAACAATTACGCTAACAGTTGGTGGAGCTCATTAATGTTGACAGCTTCTTGTACTTCTTGCGCTTTTTCACATAAATAATGTAGCAAAATTCATATGAAAGTTAATATGAGGTAAATTATCTTGTTAAAGAGCTAAAACTCGATATTAGTACGAGTTTATTTTGGGAGCTCGTGCGACTGACGTCATTGACGTCGCCTTATCAGCACCGAGCCTCCAGTGTCGTCAGGGCTTCGTTAATAATCCTTTTTCAATTATTCCCCGTGGTGTACCTGCTTGAGACATCCCTTTATATCGCTAGTCTGTTTTTCTCTACAGTTTTCTATACCCAGGGCAATTTGTAAAACGTATTAATATGACATTGCTGCAGTTTCGTGAGCCGCGCGAACAGAATTGCCAAACAGCGCTACAGTCAAGTTAATCGGGTTCTTTTCAGTTGGAGATGCATGTAGGGATCAGCAATATAGAGTAAACATTCAGTTCTAACCAAAAAACACCAATAAAAAAAAACCACCCGCTTTCCCGCTGAACAACAAAAGTAATAGCAGAAGTAACAATGTAAAATGCATAATAACGGTGTATTTACATGGCCTTACTGCCTCTTTTACCCTCCAACTCAGTACTGAGCCGGTAATGATATTACTGGTGACTTTGTTACTGGTGTGAAAAATAAGTTCAATTTCAAGGCAAATTTTCATCGTGAAATCACACGCAGGAGAAGGTGGGGGCAGAAGCAAAAAACACGCCTCGGATTCCCGGGTTCTCCTTCTTTTGATTATTACCATCCCGGGGTAATTTTTCATGGGCACGGGCTAATCTCAGTTCTTTGTGAAGATAATGTATGGGAGCGGCTGGGGGTGTCGGCAGAAAGGCTCTCGTCGGGGCTGGAAATGGGCTCCAAAGTGCCGTCGAATAAATGGCCTTTCTTATCTTCCCCTCCCAGATTATCGGGGCCTTTTCAAAGCCGCACCGCCAACACATTTCAATGCATCTAATGCATCATTTACCAGAAGAGATGTGGCAGCAGATAGAGACGGACCGATAGGCCACGGGACAGATAAATATTGACACATTTAGCGCCCCAATATTCAGCGCCACTTTTCCCCCGCACATCTGAGCCCGCAGGTCGGCGATGGACACGTATCTCGTATGCAAATATTATCTTCTCTATTCATGCCGTTTTCGGGCATCACTGTACCTTTGGCAAAGCTCTTGTTTATGGCATCTATTTGCAGTGAGCACTAAGTGAATGAATCCGGTACCTGGCCAGCCGCATTTACCGCTGATGTGTGTGCAGAAGGGAAATATCTTCATCTGCTGAGTATTCAGCACCGACATTTTCACATCAAGCCCGAGAAATAAAAACGAACGATAAGAAATCATGAATTCTGAAAAATCGCAGTGAGGAGAATAATTTTAACTGAAATGTCTTCGTGAGCAGTACGGTGGAACAGTATCCATGCTGTTCAAGTGTAAATATTAAACTAATAATGTGTAGCACCACCCACCTGCGCTGGACTGGCAGTTTCTTAGCCCACAGATTGCTGGAGAGGCTCCGGACCGCCGCCACCCTCATCAGGGTCAGGCGGTTAAGGGTGAGGGATGGATGGATGGATGGATGGATGGATGGATATACTATGTGAACCGCTTCACTAGATTATTTAATTAGATAAAGTTAACTTCTAAAAAATGAAATAGTCTATTGCAATAATCTATTACTTCAAACTAAAGAAGAAAGTTTTTTTATTGCTAAATATAAACATATATCCTTTTCATTCGTTTCGTTACAAATAAAAGGGAAAAGCATGGAACTCTTCTGGACAGAGAAATGTAAGAAACAGCCGTGGCTTTACATTTCACTTAAAGGATTTTTCTTTAAGGAAAACCGTGACTTTTCTAGAAACTTTATGGGCTCTCCTTACATTAGTCGTCCTTTTCGGTTGAATGTGCATTCACTTTTTTTTTTTTTTTTGTTTTTGCTAACGTGCGCTTACAGGGACCGCAGTGTAGGAGACGCATTAACCACGCCGCCGCTAACTGGCCGCAAAGTGTTACTAAAATGACACTTCTGCGTATCGAAGGTGTTGGGCTTCGGGCAAGTCTGCGAGTCTGTAACTCCAGCTCTGCATCACCCTTTGCTGAGCGATAAAAATGAATATTCGTACAGTTTTATAGCGCTGAAAGATCGTGCATGCTTTCCCAGTTGGTGGCGTGGTAGCTAGCGATGGTGGTTCTCCCCACACCTCCCGCTGGGCCAAAGCAACTTACCTTCACAAGGCTTTAGTAAGAGCTGCCCAGCTGCAAACCGATTAAGTCTGTAAGTCGCTTCACAGGAAAGTGAGTGAACCACATGCCCATTAGATTGTTGTGCTCAGCTGACGTCTGTGAGAAAGCGTTTATGAGGAAAACTGCAGCTGAAACTGTCGGGGTCCGGGGTCACTTGACGAAAGCCCTTCAGCTGCCGAGGCCAAGATCCATCTTTTACTAAAAACAGACGGCATTCTGGAAATAATTAACGCTTCTACAATCGTATATTTCGTACATTTTCAGATGTGCCTGGACTTGTATGACAAATGTAATAGACTTAGATTCTGTCATGTGTACTACTACTACTACTACTACTACTACTACTACTACTACTACTACTAATAATAATAATAATAATAATAATTTCTTAGCTTTTTGTTCAAAGTAAGCTATTATCGTGTTTAAAGTTTGACAGAGATATGGAAAATCCAGCTGGAATATAAGGTTAAACATTGCACCTTGAGTATTAGTTCTCAGTGAAGTTACAGTGAAAAAGCTGAACACAGAAGCCAAATTTAAACGCAAAATACGTGGTCGGACATAAAGGCTTAGCTGCTTCGAAAGTAGTACGAGCAGAAAGTTGCACTAAGAAAAAAGCGGGGGATGTGAAGCTTTAATGGACTTTAGTGACCACTAATGTACTGCTTGTCTGAGCTCTGCTCTGGTGGCTCCTGGTGACTTCTGGCAGCTTCACGGACGTGGTAGGGGCCTTGCAAATGCGCAAGAAGTCATGGCGAGCTTTGATTTCTTTCCCAGCCTGTGAACATTCAAATTTCGTTTCGTTGAATCAACATATTTTTGATTCAACGAAACGAAATTTGAATGTTCACAGGCTGGGAAAGAAATCAAAGACACATTTAAGAGCTTTCGAAGCCCGTCACATTGTCCATATCATGTTTTATTTAAGAAAACACAGCTTGCATGCTATACATAGACATACGGGGGAATAAAGTCTCTGTAAGTGCTACAGACCTGTACTTATTACTGACCGGGGAACATTTGGGCTCTGCTATGCCACACTTTGTGTGACACACGCATCCAGACCTCTATTTTCACACGTATGCAAACTGGCTGTTTAATGACGAAGCGCTCCGATGGTCGCCATGGCTGCCAGATAAGCGCGCACGGGCTGTCCGTGCCTTTGCCCGTCCGTTAAATTGCGGGATGCGCCCTTCCCCGCAAAGGTCGAACGCAATGTCGTGAACCCCGCTGTGTTCACTGTATTTACTCACGCTACGTCCTATCCCTTTGTAAAGTGTACTTCTTGCAAAAAGTGCACGCGTTTACTCTCACTCGGTGCGAAAATGCACAGGTTGTTTTCGAAAAAATGTGGAGCCCTACATGTATACCATGCATTCAGCGTATTGAAAGTAGAGCAATTTTTACAGATGGGTTAGTTTATAGCAACTGAATAACCAGCTACTGTACTGAACGTGCGAGCAGACCAGTGAGGAAATGGCGACACCGCGCGGCAAAGTACCGCACAACACGACTTGGAACAGCTCAAGGTTATTTTTCGTGGCGGTCGCGGTGCATAGAATCGCCTGTTCCGACCTCTTTTATCTCTATTATTGTGAACTTTTCTTCGGATTTCCGGCTGACTTTCTCAGTATCTTCAATGGCCTTCTTAGAATTGGATGTCCTACATGACAGGGTTGTCTATGGGCCTCCTTTAAGTCTTTCCCCCCCCCCTTTGGACTTTTGCTGTTTTTATGTTCTTCTCTTTGATTTATTATCTTATTTTCCATCTCTGGCTGTGTCTGAATTCTTATTTTATATCTCTGTCAACTGGTTCTTTTTCTTTAAGAAGCAGTTCCTTAATGCTAACCCTTTACCATTATATATGGACTGCATATTGCTTCCATTGGGCTCCATATTAATATTGTTACTTCGCATTACCTTTATTTTCATTTTTTTGTCCCTTTTAATCCATCATAAAGCTCGCAAGAGTTGGGAGTTTCTGTCTTCGCAGTTGGAGTTATGTCAGTGTGTGAGAGTGTGGGAAATGGGCAGTGACTGTTGGCAGAGGTGTGCATTTGGAATGGCACAGGAAGCAGGTGTAAGAGAGGCAAGTTTCCTCCTTGTCTTGGAGTTCCTGGCTGCTTACGAGTGGCACTGTTTGTTTTCCTCATGTGCTATAAACACAGCTGGGACTCAGTTGCAGCTGTGGGGTGAGATGTGGGGCTCTGAGGAAACAGACACTCTCCACCAAGCAGAAACAATGGGGGATGGGGGGAAGGATAACATTTCAGGAAACAAGGAGCAAGCAGTGCAGACATGAAGATGAACGTGAGAAACGTTTCACTTGTCTTTCCTGCCAATTTATTTGTCTTTCTTTCTTTGTCTTGTCAATGACTAGGTGTTCAGTCTAAGGTACTTGGCTACCCTAATTGATGCAAGGCCTTTTTATGGACAAATGGGGTGTCTTATAAAAGGTGCTTGAACTTATAAAAGGAAAAATCTGTGTGTATGTATGTGCTTAAAAGCAGCAAGAATTTATTTAACAGACTAAGGGAAAACCAAATGGATTAAAGCACAACTATGGCAGCAATAAATTACTAATTTTTTAAAATATTAGCATAAGTAGGTTCTCAGCTGTGCCTTTCTGGGGGAAATGGGAGAGTATTTTTTAACTAGGAGATGTTATGTGTGTCTGAGGAGCTTGTAAAGTGACCAACAAGCCTATTTCTATGTGTTTATGTTGTATGGCTTAGATTAAGGGGGCAACACACACTTTGATCTGGAACTGTGGTGCATTTCCTCCAGAAGACAGGGCAGGAGGGGTGATGCTCCATCGAAAACTCCATCTGCACTTTGATGGGGGTGTCATGAAGTAGGGATCAGGGGGTTTAGTAGGACCTGCAGATGGTCATGTACAAGAGAACTGCAAAGGGGATTTATGTATCTGTAAAGAGGTGGACTTACAAGGGCATGAACATACGCATAGCGCCCAGACAATGACTATTAATCAGTTTTCAGTCATCCTCCCTTGACAGAGTGAGTCTGTCTCTCAGCACTGGAATCTTCTCTTCTGGTTAAAGTTGTGGAGGCAAAGCTAGATGGGCCTGTTCCGCTAAATGGTGTCCTACCTGTTTTGGTCCATCTGCCTCTTTTCTATCAAATTAGGAGCTGCAGGTGATACAGGATGAGCCTTTGTGTTCTCCAATATGTGACACAGCCCTCCATTGAATAGACACTGTGCAGGGCATGGGGACACCAGGAGTCATTCATATATAGAGCTCAGAAGGCTGTCATTCGCAGTCCAGTGACAGAGTGAGGAGTGCCCAGCGATGATGATCATTTCCATGTTCACTAAGGCTGCTCCTCTGTTGGATTTGTCAAATTCTCTGTGATTCATAACAAAATGCTAATAAAAGGTCTAGTGCTCCAAAGGGGATCCAACATCCTAACCTTTATCCCTAGCCTCTCAATATAAAAATTAACAGCTGTGTAACTGGGTAAATCAGTGTAAGTTACTTTGGAGAAAAGTGTTAGATAAATGTAATAAACTGTTTTTAGTGGTAGTGCTCTGTGTGTGGAGTGCTTTTAAAAAGTTAGTTTTCCTGGAAGACTTAATGAAGTGTAAAGCTGTTCCTGGCACTGTGATGCACCCATTTACAAGCTCATTGGAAGACAGTTTGCTTAACTGTTCAACACATAGTTAATGTAAAGTCTGATTAGCCTTCATCTGATTCCTGTTAAAACCACAACCCGTTAAATTTTTTTTTTATGTCACTGAATGTAGATTGTTTATGCTGACATATTTGATAAATTCCCAAATGCTTTTTGTCTACAACTGAAGTTCTGTCTGCAAATACATGGATTTTCAAGCTGTTAATCTCCTCCCACTTGAAAAATGAACATTGGATTCTACAGAATAATTAAAACTATTTTTGAATATATGTGGAACTTATTGGACATGATCATACCTGTGATGCAGTACATCCGTCTCGCGCTGACCTCCCTGCTGTGCGTAGAATTACAGTGCCTCCATGCATGTTGCTGAGGCCTACTGCTGCTCCTAACCCTAATTAACAAAAAAATACTTTTAACAATGGCTATGCATCTTTGTCCATAAAGTTAATAAACGCATTCTATGCCCATTTCGAGCCCGATTGCGCTACAGTCACCCGCGACAGCAGCAACAGCAGTGAGGGCCGCAACTGGTCGACGACATTTGGTGACGTCACCACCGTTACCGAGTCTGATGTGCAGGGGGAGCTGAAGCGCGTTAACATCAGAAAAGCACCAGGGCCGGACAACATCTCCGGGCGTCTGCTGCGCCGACCAGCTGGCCGGGGTTCTCACAACCATCTTTAATGAATCTCTGGCTCAGTCCACAGTCCCTAAGTGCTTTAAAGCTTCCACCATTGTCCCGGTCCCAAAGAACAACAAGCCCACATGCCCAAATGACTACCGGCCTGTTGCACTTACCTCGGTAGTCATGAAGGTCTTTGAGAGACTCATCAAGGCCATCGTCACCGCATCCATCTCCAGCTTTGTAGACCCACTTCAGTTCGCCTCCCGCCCCTACAGATCCACGGATGATGCCATATCCCTTGTCCTGCACACCACCCTCAGTCATGTTGACAGGAAACAGGGGAACTATGTGAGACTGCTGTTCAATGACTACAGTTCAGATTTCAACACCACTGTCCCCCATAGACCGTTCACTAAACTGAATGACTTGGGATTGAACCGCAACCTATGTGCCTGGTTTCTCAGTTTCTTCACAGGCAGATCACAGGTGGTGAGAATCGATAGTCGCACGTCCAGCATAATCACACTCAACACTAGAGCTCCACAAGGTTGTGTACTTAGCCCTCTGCTCTATGCCCTCTACACTCACGACTGTGTGGCCAAGCACGCTTCCAACTCCATCATCAAATTTGCTGACGACAGTGGCGCTGGGCCTCATCTCCAACAACGATGAGACAGCATACTTGGAGGAGGTGGAGAACTTGGCATCATGGTGCCAACATAATTGCCTCCACCTGAATGTAGGTAAAACTAAAGAGATGGTGGTGGACTTTGGTAGACGACAACAGCGGTCCTATACCCCCGTTAGACTCAATGGGACTGCAGTGGAGAGGGTGAGCAGCTTCAAATACCTGGGCGTTCATTTCACTGAGGACTTGACATGGACTGTACACATCCGAGCTCAGGCCAGTAGAGCAAAGCAGCGGCTCCACCACCTCAAGACAGCTGAAGAAGCTGCAGGTCTCTCCGTCGATCCTTAAAACGTTCTACTCTGGTGCTATACAATCTGTTTTGACTCAGAACATCATCTCCTGGTTTGGGAATAGCTGTGCTCGTGACATCAAGGCACTGCATAGAGTGATCTGGGCAGCGGAACGCTGCACCAGATCTGATGTGCCATCACTACAGGACATCTACACCAGTAGATGCAGGACCAGAGCGACTAGGATCATTGGTTACCTGTCTCACCCCAGCAATCATCTGTTCAACCTGCCGAAATCAGGCAAACGATTCAGGAGCATTATGGCAAAAATGGAGAGACTTAAGAGGAGCTTCTATCCACAGGCCATAAGGCTCTTGAACCTCCACTATCCTCAAAACCACGCACAGTGTCCTGTCGATTCAGTTTGCATTTCACTGTATGGCAGACCTGGTTGCCATGTATGTGACAAATAAATCTCTTTGAATCTTGAAAGCCTTTAGGAAGGTGGAAAGCAACGGTTAACTGTACATTTAATAATGACTACACTAACCAGTAAAAGACAAAAGGCAGATGTTAATTTTTTCCCCTTGCCCCTACTCAGCTGAGAGCTGGATAACTTTATAGCTTCTGTAGTAAATATAGTTCTTAGTCATTGCGTACCTGATTTTATCTGTAGGCCTATTTCATGGTCTATCTGCTTCTGCCATATCTCTGTTTTATTCAGTGCTCTGTGTCCATGTAAGGATGCGCTATAAAAAAGACTGAAGTTTAGGCAAAAGAAGTTATTCTACTACCCACAGTAATAAGATTGAGACCAACATATGACTTTTCTTATTGAGCAACAGAGCTGCCATGCCAACCCCTTTAACGCTGAAGTGTTTTTTCATTGCATGTACAGTATGATGGCAAAAATGTAGCTACTTACTATTTCAAAGCAAGACAGCAAGATATTTATTTACTTTATTTCAGATTTGGTCATTTTCCCCATGCCATTTGAAATTTTACAAAGCCCAAGTTCCCTTCAGGATGCACTACAATCACATGCATGTGTAACTCAAAGCAACCGTCATAAGACAAATTAGAAATGTACGAAGGCAATATTCCATTATTAAATGTAAAAAAAAAAAAAAAACAAAAAACAAAAAAAAAAACTGCAGTTATTTTAGAGGAAAAAGTGCCTGCAAGAATTTAACTGAATTTTGTGTTATGTTGGCCAGAAGTTGTCTGGGACATCAGAGATCAGTGTTTTTCTAACCCAATGTAAACCCTACACAGCTATTAGCACAACAGGAGCACAGAGGCACCAACTGTACACATTCCCCATTTACCAGCAGATACTGGGAAAAGTATAGCAAAGGCTGCCTTAAATTCATTTGAATTTATTTCCAAAACCTGTTAAAGGGGAAAAACTACTACCAACTAAACCCCTTAATGACAAAAATGCAAAAATACAAAATTGAATCCAAGAGGGGAAAAAAAAAGTTAACTTTCTCTGCATGCTGCCATGACCCAACACACCTCATACATCATATGTACACTGGTAGCAAACTGAAGGCTGGGTAGAGCCTGGTGTTCCTGGTGACATACCAAAGCAGACAGGCTATCTGTAATGCATGTAGACATTGGTATAAATTGCATCTTGTTTACCTATGTAAGAAATGAGTGTCAGATGAAGGTATGTGTGGTTCATCTTTGTTCCTGTGTGTAGCTACAACATGACAGGGTGTGTGGGTACTGGTCTGCCTGCTCACAGTGCATCCAGCAAGCTGTCAATGCGGTTGATCAACTCCTGCCTCTTGCTGGCCAGAGATTTTTCATTTTCAATGTAGGCCTCCTTCTTCACCTTGCCTGCCACCAGCCGCTCAGCCTCCTGACATGAACGGACAACCAGGTCTTTCACCTGGCTGTCCAGCTTCTGCACCTCCACCACCTGAGGAACAGTTCATATTCATCATAAAGGTTTAGATACTATTAATTTTTCCTCACACCTGACTTCAAAGCAGCTTAATCCTACTTATTTATCCAATTATACAGCTGAGTAATTTTTACTGTATCAATTCAGCACAAGTACCCTGACAATAGGTACTACAATAGAAGGTAGCACTTATACCTTCAGGTGTAAAGCAACAGCTTCAGCAACAATGATGCCTGCTACCCCATGTACATGTCTGTTTATATTTAGCTCTATTACACAGCTACCTTTATTTACACACACACACACACACACACACACACACACACACACACACACACACGCCAAATAATGAAAGTTATACATAATGGTTTATGAAAACAGCAAACTTTTGTAAAGGACCTTGTCCCCTTTTTTTTTTATAGACTGTGATCTTTGAGTTATGCAAGCCACTCTTTCAACTATACTGATGTGGTGGAAACATCAACTAGGAACCTGAACGTAACCTACTTAATGACCAGGACATAGACCTTTGTGTATTGTATTATAAGTTATCCAATTAAACTAGGTGGATACAGCACAGTTTCAAAAACAGAAAATGCTTGGGGCATAATAGAGAGGGACAGGAGTCAAGATGACGACTGTGCTCTGCCCGTGATCCCTCCCTCCGTCCACACATATAAATATATACATACACAACTTGTATATATAATGTGTTAGTGCAGACCTGTTTAAACATGACCATTTCAGCCACAACTTAGTTTCAATCATGGTAGGGTCAAATCCCTCAATTGTACTGTATAGCTTCAGTTTTACACAGTTTGAAGATGTGCACTGTAAACACAGTGAGCTTCAAATGTAATCCTCATTGCTAGTCTCCTGACAAATGTGTATGAAGTGGTCAACATTGCATCTGGATGCTGTATAAATATTACTGTCAGAAACAGTACTTTTTGCCCAATTTATAGATTGCATTGTCTGTTCTAGGGTTTCTTTTAATTTTTTTTATTCTTGGGTACAACTTTAGGAATCTGAATGCTCTCATGGTCCTTACCTAAAGGATTGACTTCACACAAAGAATTGGGGCCCATTAGTACAGAACAGAAATATAATTCACAATTGTCATAAACCCACAAAAAGCTAAATATGCAAATGTAAACCATGTAGTGGCCACACAACCAAGCTCAAACCCACCTTATCTGCCAGATCGGAACCCTCAACTTTGAGACGGGCCTGTAATGAGGAGATGTCGTTGGTGAGGGTGCGGTGCTCCGATTCCATGGTCTTGCGGCCACCATTCAGGGCACCAGTATCCCGCGACTGCTTGTAGCGGTTCACAACTTCATCCATGTGGCGATATAAACCTAGACGCTTGTTGACCAGTGTCAGTACTTGCTCGGTGATGGAGGCCACTTTCATTCGCACCTCAGCTGCAGGGTCCTGGGGAAAAGTACAAAAGTAGAGAACACACATTGTATTTGGATGGCACCTATCAACCTACCACCCACAGGGACTGAAGCAAAGGCAGTACTTTTGTGATGGAGAAGTCCAGGCGCACGTAGATGATGACTGTGAAGAACATGATATAGAAGGCTCCAACCACCAATAGTGGCTCCTGCAGCATCAGGACCTTGTTGAAGGTGTAGTGAACCTGAGAAAAGGAATGACAGTCTAGTAAGTGCCAGTTCCCTTAAATCTCTTTCTAAATTAAATGTGCAAAAGAAGGTTTATTTGGATCATTGTGCTAATGCGGTTTTATTATAATGCAATCATAGCACATCCATACGTGGACAATTTTAGTATATATATTAACTATGACATTGCCAAACATTTTCTCTCCCCTCTCACCACCACATCCTGGATATGCTGTTCAACCAAGTTGCTCTTTGTAGCCACGAGTACAGGGCGACCAAAGGTGTCAAGATAAGTGTAATGCAGCTGGTCAGGTGCTCGGTCAATCGGGTAGGGTGTGTCTAAGTGGACATTCCTAAGATGGGAATGGAAAGGACATGAAGAATGATCAATAAGGGGAGGGAGGGGCAGAAACAGTCCAAGCTAGGAAATATGCTTACCTCGCCCCTTCAGGAAGAATGATTTTGACAGTTAGGTGGTCAATCACTTGGTCATCATACACATGGTCCACTAGACGCATCTTCAGAGCATACTGATCACCTAGAATGGTAATTTGCAGAATGTAAGGAAGAGCACTGATTTAAGGTAAACTAATACAATCATAGCCTGAAATGCACCCATTCAGGTTGAAGTTGAGTACTGTTATTCAGCTAGCAAAGTCATCCCCCCACATTTACAAGAACCACATTTGGATTTCGCATGCTTTCTAACAGCTGAGCAGCATGACACCTGACCCACTGTCTGGTCATCTTTGCAGTTATAATTTGGATTGTGCCGCATTAAGTTCTCAGCCACCATCAACTTTTTTTCCTAGTTTCACAGGTTTTCAGTGACTTATTTTGTGTTTACAGCTGTTTTGTTTTTTTACAAGTTAAATTGATAAACATCAAGTATCATGTGTGCTTCTTTGAGTGTTCAAGGTACAATACATGGTTACAAAACAGAGTAATGAAAGTTAACAGTCTTGAATCAGTAAGACTGATATTAAATTTTTGAGCAATTGTGCCCATTTAAAAGGGATTTAGTGATAATTTAGGGATCCAAAATGCATCAAAATGTTCTACTTACAAGTAACGGTATTTACTGAGTTATAAGAATTCAGCTCAGAAAGGTTTTTTCAGGAACAAGTTACTTTCACCAACCGGGGAGGACTACAGAAACGGCATGGATGACATGAAGTTAGGAAACTCACCCAGAGTGTAGAGGTATTCATAGCTGGGTAAATTGTAGCCAATGATGTAATGGGTCTTCCAGCCACCAAAGAGGGGAAAGCGGGGCCGCACTTCAACTTCCACTGAATCTTCCAGAACCACCAGGTGTGAGGTAGAAATATTACCTATTTCATCCCGGTAGTAGACATCCTGCGCAGATGCTGGGAGGATGGTCTGAGAAAAGCAGGGCGGGGAGTGAGCCAAAAAAGCATTTAGAAATGTCTAATAAGCCGGCGCACAGAGCTGAACTGCTTTATACCAACGCACTTTAAACGATTTGACAGAGGAGATGCCGCTGTCAGATTGTCGCTGGTAGTCGTAGCGGGAGAAAGGACCCTTCAGAAAAGCTCCCGTATGTCGCAGGTCAATGGTCTCCTCTACAGCAATATTACCCCAGTGAGAAACTTCGATGGTGCGGGTAATAGTACTGATGGTAAGGAAGGGGGTGTTGTTCTCATAGTGAATTTTCATGGGGTCCTGAGCATTAAACAGAAATAGCAGAAAATCTGGTTTTGCTTTCATTTCTGAAACAAACACAGTATAGTAACAAAAATATTACATTTGTGCTACCTTAACGGATATTGCTTCAAAATCGGTAACATTTATTTCAAAATTACCAAATGTCTTTTAAGGAACGCTAAATATTCTCAGTACCTTAATTTGGTAGACACAGATTGCAACCATAGTTCTAACTGCTTTATTCGAACAGCTTGCACCTTTCAGCCTGTTCATCTATAATTAAATAAAATTGAGCACCATATTGACTTTTTAAAATTCTTTAAAACAATGCCCAAAACCATAGTGTTTGACCCTATAAGGACCAAAGAAAAAAAAAATTACCTGGCTGAAAGGAGGAATGTCATGAAAGGGGCCGTACTCGATTATCTCATCGCTTTTGGTGGGATTGCCCAGCTTGGTGTAGCTCTCCACATTTTTTGAGGCGAGCCGAACCCGTGTGGTCTGGCTAGTAGTATGGTAAGGCGAGTACAAGTAGTGGTTGCCTTGGAACACCACAAGCTGTCGCTCAGCCTGGGTGATGTGGGTGGGAAAGGGGCGTAGCACATGGCTCAGAACAGTTTCTATTTGCACACGCAGTTTATTGCCTCCTGCTAGTGGGGATGGCAGCTGAACCTCGAAAAACTTTCCACTGCAAGTAAATGAGACTTAAGTTAGAGTGCAATACACACAGACAGGATACAGCATTTCTTATATAGATTGGGGCCTGTTCATTTGGCTTACAGATGTTCTGCACAATCTTACACTAATACTTTTGAGCATATTACACAACCAAGTAATGATATGCAATCTATACCCAATGTCAGATCCATGCTATAGAGATGCATCTTGTTTCTTTCAGAACTATTTGAGGACATGCATCAATTAAAAACAGCTTCTTTTTCTTTCGGCTGCTCCCGTTAGGGGTCGCCACAGCGGATCAATTAGGATACTAAACATATGAGAGAAGACCGGTGGCCACAGAGAATTAGTTTGGCACTGAGGTGCACACAGGGCTGGGTGATTTGTTTGTGGATGTTCTGGATCCATCACAACAGGGACTGATACTAATGTGTCTACCAACAACACACTCAGCCCTGCATGCTGCTAAGAATAAAAATCCTAGGTTGTTATTTCATTCTGATGGCTTGCCCGATCTGTGATTTAGTCAGTTTCCATTTTTTGAACCGCTGCAAAAATATTCCAGGGAAAAAAGGGAAGCATTGTAAATACTAAAAAATCCTATTTTTGTGCACAACATAAAGGGAAAAAAATATTCAGCTATGTTTAGTGGGTTTTTGGGAGAAAATAACTTCACTAATGTTATAAACAATTTTAATTGTGTATCTTGTATTTAAAGGCATTCAACAGTCTCAATTGTTTTGCAAAGGAAGCACGGTGCCCCCCCCACCTCAGTTCCTCTGCACCAGTGTTTTGGTCTAATGGTACTGGCTTCTTAACTGCTTTCTGCATGTAATTCACTGTACATTCATTTACATACACAATTACAGTACTGAATTACATTTTATAAGACACATTACATTAGGCTGTAAAAGTCTTACAGTAGTTCACAGTGCAGTACTATGCAACATTATAGCAAAGAAATGCTGAAATTGCCATTTAAATTTTATATATATATATATATATATATATATATATATATATATATATATATATATATAAACAAAAATACTTTGGATAAATACTGCAGATAAGTAACAATATAAATAACAGATACAAATACTTAAGGCACACAACATTGCTCTCTCACCTTTGGCCTTTAAGGGTGGTTTCCTTCAGCTCCAAAGAACTGTCTTTTTCCTCTTGACCACTCACCTGACAAACATATGCATTCAGTGACCATTATCAATGTTATTTTGGATCCAGTTACCATCTTACTCGAACTAAATCAGATTTAAAGAGAAATGCACACAATTAAAGTAATCCAGAGGATAAGATTATGGACTTCCTCCAGTCCCTATTTCTGCTTCAATACAGTTGACCAACGTATTTAAGCTTTAAGAGAACATCAACTATACAAAATGATCAAATATATTTAGTAGTTTGGGATAAAAGTATCAATAAAGCACCGAAATAAGCACGAAGTTTAAACCTCAACACAGTTTAAATAAGCACAAGTGTGAAGAATACTAACCTAGTTGGATAACACCTGTTAATAAATCTATGTAACTGCCCTGTCTTTGCGGCAAGCCAAGAGGCGTATGGTGAAGCGACGGCGCGCGCAGGGCCAGATCGCGCGCTCGCACCACAAACGCTGACGTGTCGCACGGCCGTTCGCGCGCCCTAGTAGGCGCGCACTTCCGCAAGTGACTTTCGCTCGTAGTCAGGTTACTCTCTTTGCAAAAAGACTGTGTTGGTGACATTAAAAATGTGCATGCTTGTCACATTAGAGCATTGCTCATTTCTACCCAGAAATGACAGATGCCAATGAAGGCTGTTTTAAAAGGGAGGCGGCACGCGCCAGCCACAGAGCGGCGCGGGGGGGTCACGTTCAGGGAAATACTATGGAAACGTAGATTAACGTTTTTAAATCCCATTTTCCCTGAAAAAAGTTAAGCTGCAAGATGCAGGGCGGGCACTGTTTCCCAGCGGCTCGTTCCTTTTGACACTTACGTCCCCTGTATGTGCAAGCCGCTCACTAACACCCTAAAGGCCGGGAACGACGTCGATCGCCTTACTCACAGTGACTCCAATGAAGGCCAGGTGCTGCGCTAGCTCAGGTTCCAGCCCCACCACGAAGCTGTTGACAGCCGAACCCCCGGGGTTCGACAACAGCACCTCCGTGGTTATCTTGGCTAGATGCGTGCTCAGGTCCACCGTGCGCTTCACCTCCTCGTTCAAGAGCGAGCCCTCTGCCACTTGTGCGCTGAGGAGGCCAGCGGCGAACAGCAGCGCCCAAGATACAACCAAGCAGATAACGGTACGAACCATTGTCAGGTCAGGTATACTGTACAGTCCAGTTAGATATTTCAGTCAAGATTCCTGCGTCTCTTTTTGGAGAGGAGATGCAAGAAAGGTCTAATATCCCAGGCGCTGCCGGAGCGATGACGCTTCATTCATTCCTGCGTGCGCAGACGCAACATGGCGACGACTAAACGTAAAGTGGTCTTAAGTGTCGCAAATTCCAAGAAACAAAGCGCACGTCCCGTCCCTCCCCGCATTTCGTATGACAATATCTCCCCAGTTAACGATAAGAATGACTTTCTTATTGTAATTTTAACTTATGAACCATTCTTCACGAGTAGTGGCTGCAGTTTCCTTTATTATAAACCTTCGGCAACACTGGGATAAGACTTTCTATTTATTTCCTCTAGGTCTCCTGCTAGCTGAACACTTCTCCTCAGAATCTGCCCCAGCACTGATATACCTTAGAGTATGCCTGCAGACAAACCAAAATCGGGGCTGTTTTATCGCACTGAAGTACAAGTTATTTATTATAAAAACTCCAAATTCTGGGATACTCCGTGAAACCAGAAAAAAATGTTTCACTGGTGTTTCATCTGATGCTTTTTTAAGAGTAAAATTTATTCCTGTAGTTTATTTTTCAGTGTGTTTCTATAACTTCAGAGGGAAAACTTGCTGTTTGCACGACGACTTTTCTATTTAAATAGAAATTAAAATATATAATTGAAAGTGTAACTAGGGAACAAATAAACTGGTTAAAAACAAGGGACTACAAACTTAACTGCGGCGTAGCAGTGGGTGTGGCTTGAATAACGTCGAGGACGTGCGCCATGACGTCACTAACGTTGTTTTGGAGGAAGTGAGCGGACGGATAGAAAGAACGACTCTGGCTGTGATAGAAACGGGCGGCGAGCTGGAGCTGGAGCCGGAGTTTGAGCTGGAGCCCGTTGTTATTTATCACTGTTATTTTTTAACCGAGACGCGCCACGGCGCAAAATAACCTCCAGGCTGATGAAAGCAGGACCAACAGTGAATAGAAACGCATCTTCTGCGTCCGGTTACCAGTCCGCTGGAAATTAATAGACATTTCCTCGTTTTTCCTGACGTAAAACAGAGACGAACAGATTGTGGCACACGGGCGAAACGTTGACGTGAACCGTTGGCGAGAGACGGTGAGTGTGTGATGATTTTTGTTTAACGCTGCCGTTCGAAGGCGGCCTGTGTGGGTGGAGGAGAACGGATTGAACGGAGGGCCAGGCTCCCATTCCCGGGAGGAAGTGGAAGAAACGGTCTCGGGTGTGCTGGGAAATGGGCTTTAAATGGCCAAGCTGTGGTGCCCGTGGCTCTGTGCGCCGTGCAGGTGAAGCAGGCCGCTCCAGCCTGCGTTTTATTACAAAAAACACAAAAGGCTAAAAATGGATTATAGCTGTGTTAAACTGAGCACAGTAAGCGTGTTGTGTGCGTCGGGAAAATGATTGTGTGTTTTGACTGCACTGCCAGAGCAGCTTTTTACATATCTGCACGATTTCGTTCTGCCTCTGGGAACTATACTATACTATACTATACTATACTATACTATACTATACTATACTGTGTGACAGACCGTCAGAACAAGTCACATTCCTGTCACCTCCTCTTGCTGTAACTCGGTAATCATCTGACTGGTGAGCTGTTCCAGGAACTGTGACATGTTTGTCTTGAAGGGTTCATTAACACATTAAAATGTTTGATTTTTAGGCAACTTGAAGGCTTTCTTTTTCTCTTAAGTAACATTTTTTATTTCTGCATTAATCATAGATAAAAGGTCCTTCAATTATATGTCAGTGTAAGGAGAGTATTTTTGTGTCATTGGTAGTGTGCGGCTCATAGTATGTAAAGTGGTAAAGCTTAAGAAAATGTGAAGGAGACTGAAAGCAAGAGAAAGCATAGTTGGTCCATGTGATCTGACTTCCCTGGATGTCATGGGTTACAGATTAAACATGGAGACTGAAAGTAGAGTAAACTGCAGCATACTACGAGGGTGTGTGGTTTATGGGGGGTTGGGGACAGCTGTGTGTACACGCGTTTGGGACACTGCAAAGCAGGGTCAATTTGTATGAGCAACATGGGCTGCTGTCCAAGGGGTCTTCAGTACTTACAGCTTTGCAACATATGCCATTTTGTTCACATTACATTTTACCATATATGTAGTTTATTTTTAAGTTATCATAATTAAGGTGTATGTTTAGTTTCTGACTAATTTGCCACTGATATGTGGTCAGACATTAAAATCTCATTACTACAAATCGTCCAGAGCCGATGAAAGGATGTCGCAGAGTGCAGAAATGGTTCTTTTGGATGTCTACTAGACCAATGTGGAGCAGTGCCTTATGACACTGCCATCCAGTGGCTTTGTGAGGGGGCAGGTCAGTGCATTAAACATTTTGAAATAATATTGATAAACTACATTTTTGAGACAGGTACTGATGAAAATAAAAGTTCACTTATGCAGAAGGACCATCACGTCATGAATGGTAATGGTTTTATGTTGACTTCATCCAGTGTTAGCCTCTGTTCGATTGCCTTGGATATTTTAGCTAAAGTGGTAGAAACAGTTGGTAGAAACTGATCAGACACAAACTGTAAAGGAATCTGTGGTGGCTTGCTGGAGCAATGCAAGGCGACCCATTTTAGAAAGTGAAGCAAATAAACAACCATGTGTATGAAGATAGGGAGCATTTATAGAATGACTGAGGTGGCCATGGAATTTTCATTCTGAAGCAGCAATTTTCTGGAAACCCATGTTCTGCTTCATCTGGAAGATCAGGGAATCCTCAGATTTCATGCCATCAGTTTAGTGGTGTTGCGGTTTGTGCTTGGTGTGGATCTTACTGGTCATGAATGTGTACCTGTTGCCCTCTGAAACCATCAGCACCGTGCACAGCAGTGCTGTAGATACATTGCACACAGTGTACTTGTTTAAACTGGCAAAACAAGGCTGTTATTTTTATAACCCATAAATAAACACAGTGCAGTCATTGTTTGTGGAAGCTCTGACTTACAGCAGCCTACTGGCTTTGCTTTTAAGTGGGACATAGTTTGGGACATTTCTTCTGTGTAATGGGTCAGAAAACAGGGATTGGAATTTATCTGGACAGTAAGTGCTGTTCCCCCTGTGTTCCCCTCCCTCTCAATGTTGTTTATCAAGACTTTTTATGGATGTTGTTTCATGTAATTGTATGATAGTAGTCAGGTGGTTGGTAGAAGGAACAGTGTGGGTTTGCTTAGTGTGGAATTTTTTTTATTGTTTTGTTGAACATTATCCTGTAGTTTTCCCATATCCTGTATTTAATTTTCTGCAGCAATATTTTCGATACAATGGTAATCAAAGGGTTCAGAGAGTGATACAGGAGCAGAAACGTGGGAAATTAATTTTCTGTTTTCTGCTAATGCTGTGCTGTAAAGCAGAAAATATCTGGAGAGAAAATTTCACTTTACTCTGTCTAAAATACACATTTGTAAATCTCCGTAGCTCTGCTATACTTGTTAGCCAATAAAAAACAGATGTTCTTGTTTCTAATGGCTTCTGTAAATCCATCAAACACCAAGATTACAAGTAAATAATTGGAAAAGAGGACATATTACATGTGCAGTCATCTGGAGAAAAGAGTTTTCAAAACTGTCTCACATTTGGACAATATCCAATTCACGAAGAATCAGGAGAATCCAAAAAATCAGCTAATATTTTCTACATATACTACTGAACCCCACCAATGTAACACTAACTTGCAGCATTTTGTATAATTTAATTTTTAGTTTAATCTCAAACCATCACAAATTGTTGTGGGGAAAGGTGACATGATTATCTTTCTTTTAAAAGGGATTGTTTTTTTCTGTTAACTTTGTAGTGCAAAACCGAGGTTGTCCATTGGAGGGTGTTTTTCTGTGATGCTAATTGCCAAGGCAGATTCTACTGTTAGTGTAACTGACATCAAATTGGGCCAACAGACCTGTCTGTACATTGCTAAAATGTGAACATTTTTTCACACTTATTAATTCAACAACTCTGCAGTCTAGTGAAAATATTTCAGTACAATGTTCAGTATGTACCATCTAGTATTGTGACAGGTGGTGTCATGCTCCAGTAATTTTTTATACAGTGACTAAGTGTGATAAAGGTCAAGAAAATCAATTTGGTATTTTACATAAACTTGTGAATCTTCCGTTTTGATGGTATTTTTATTGTCATTTAATTTGAACATCTGTGTACACAACCAGATATAATAGAGTGATTTTAGGCAGAGTCTTTTAAACTAATGACACAATTGACATTTTAGCCATGTTGCTGGTGTAACTTATCAGTCTGAACAATTTTAGTGTTCAAATGCCTCGGAAAGGAAGCCTTAATCAATCAGATATGACAAGAATCAACAGTGGTGAAAGCAAAAATGAATGTTACTGAAACCTTCTATATAGTCACTCAAGGAGCTCATGGGTGGTTCATGCAGACTGACTGTAGTCATGTCTCTTAGATGTCTGTGCAGGCCACATTGTTCTAATGTTTTTCAAGAAAAATTGTGGCATCTCTCTTTGCTCCCCCTTAAGTAATCCTGTCTTTGAGTGAGTGTCTCTAGCTTCATCTGTGTGGATTTACTATATTCCACAGCTGTTTTTTTAATCCATTAATTCCAGCACTCCTTATTGTTTTGGTGTCCTGGAAAAACAAGCAAATATGTTTGTGTTCGGGGTGATGATTGTGAAACACTTGAAATTTGTTCTAGGTTGTTCTTATTCTGCTTATGGAATAGACATGAATTATAAATATTTTGACCAATTCTTCCTCCTTGTGGCCACTGGCCAACTGTGACTCAAGGCCACGGTGGACTAAACATGCCCCCACCCCTGCAGTAGGCTAAGTTACTGGTTGTTGACACACAAGTGAAAGTGAGACTGCTGGTATGTTACAAGAGTACATCTTCTGATTATAAATGTATGAATCATATTGTTGGCATGTTTGCTGCCATGTGATATGTTGTTTGTATGCCCTGCATTTGTCTCCATGTTAGTGAAACTTGGAAAGAAGCTAGTTTTTGTGATGGTGAGTGTGCCACATGTGTGAATGTATGCTGTATTCCTCGTGACCAAGGGCTAGCAGCTGATAACACGTGACTGGCGTAAGACTGAGCAACAGAAGGGAGAATTCACACTTGTTGCTGCATAGTCTGTGGCCTGCAGCAGTAACAGAAACTAAAATGCACTGACAGATATTCTGTATAGCTGGTAGTCCATGTCTAGATGCGGTCCAGTGTGCTTACACTGTCTCTGTGTTACATGTGACACACAAATGCATAATCCATACTCTGCTGTTAAAGGATTTTAACAATCGCTGGTGCAGAAGCATTTTAATGCTCAGATGATGCAAAGAAGCATCAAAATATTTATTTTTCTGTGGTAAGTAATGGGGAGTGTGAGGAATAGGCAACTAAAGTGATCTTTTGTTTTTGTTTTCTATAATATGAATTATGTAAATGAAGCAAAAATTCACACTAAGGAACTATAAAAAAAAAAAAAAAAAAACAAGTAATGATTTTGCTATATAAAACAAAATGTTAAAAATGATGAGGGAGACTAAGATTAAGGATAAACTGAAAAGTAAATGTGTGAAGTAAATGAAATGTGAAAAGGCACAATCCCATCTTTAACTGATTCACTTACAAATAATAAATGGAGAAAGATGCTTAAAAGCATTCAAACATGCCTCCACAATACATAAAAAGTGAGTAGTTAGATAGACCATCTGGACAGTGAATCAAAAAGTGGAAATGTGGTACTCTGAGGAGTAAGAATAGGATTATTTGAAAATAATTTTATACATTTAGAGTTAACCAATTTGTAAAGTAATTCTCTGTTTTCTCAATCTTGCACATTCTATTTATAACTTAAGTTTAAATTTTTTTGATCTTTGATGGATCATTGCAATATGACTAGTTAACAACCTTTCTTTCATTTTATCATTAAACTTTCAATTTAAGATCTGTTCTGAACCTGGCATAGATACTCATTATGAAGGTTGGTTTCACACATTATGTTGATATAACAAATTATTTTCACAAGCCTAAGTGCCTTTTTATTGTACTTGGAGAGCTTCCCTTAATCTAAAGATTTGAAACTGTTCAGTGAGTGAAATGTGTAATAATAGGGCAAATCAGGATGGGGCAAATACTTTTTCACAGCACTATGTGGTGCTGTAGATCTGGTGTGCAGTTATAAATTCTATTATTGTGGATATGTCATGTAAGTATTTTGTTGGGTCTACAGTCGCAAAGATTCAGTTGAGTATGAGTGCTTTATTTTGAAATTCATAGCCACAGTAAATTATATTTTTCCAGTTGATCCCCACTGAACTGTAAAGTTGTCTTTAGGGTTGATCTTGTGCTACTCAGTGAGCTTGATTGCATGTATTAACAAATCATGGCACACAGTACATTAAAGAAACACAGCCCAAACAAGGCACAGACAAATTGAGGTTGATAAATTAATAGGTAAGTAGATAGATACCTGGAAACAACAAACAGTGATAAACATTAGGTTTATCACTGTCTGTTGTTTAGGATTAGGATTTGTGTTTGCAAAAGAATCTGTTGTCAGCTCTTCATTTAATATTTATAGAAGGTGGTCAGAATGGCCTCCTTGATTAACATTCCTGAATTCTTAAAAAAATATCAAGGCATGCCGACAGGCATCAGGAGCATCACTAAGTGTCTCATGGAAAGAGTTTAAGTTCTCATTATTACTTGAGAGTCTGTGGTGCTTTCAGCATCCACAAGCATGAACTCTTTGTTTCGCTAGCTGATTCTGCCTCAGGTATACGACTGGAGTTTTTTTTTTTTTTTTTTTTTTCTTCCACCCATGAACTTTTCTATGTTGGTTAGAAGCAGTCAGCTATTGGTTTTTATGTGGTGAATACACAAATTTGAGTGAGTGACAGATTCCATCATTTTCTTTCTTGTATTTATTCATTTATTTTACAAATAGACTGTGCTTTCCAGCTCTCTATAGTGCAGGGTAAACCCCTGACTGGGATATCAAATGAATGTAGTTTGGTTTGGTGATTTGGTTAATGTGCCTTTTGATGCATAAGCTTCAGCCCGTAGTTTGGTTTGGTGATTTGGTTAATGTGCCTTTTGATGCATAAGCTTCAGCCCTGTGCAGAAGCAATGCTGGGCTGAGAATCCCTATTGACATGACAGATTTTGTGTTTCTGAAATAGAGGGACATGCATCAAAAGATTGAGGAACTTACATGTTCACATTTTCTTTTTTCTTGCAGCTGAGACATAATGACATCCAGAAAGAAAGTGTTACTCAAAGTCATCATTCTAGGCGATTCAGGGTGAGTACTGTTAAAGATATTGCTTACATAACACAAATTTACTTTGACACAATTAAACTATGATAATGAGTACTCGACTAACAGGTTCAGTTTCTTATTCAACATTATTGTGAATCATTGTCATAGTAGCTAAATAATGAAAAGTAAAACACTAAAATAGATGGTGTGACACAGGTGGGTATACACATAGATTTATCAAGGCCAAAGCTGAAATCAAAAATTCTTTATATAGTGCTTTCCTTGGAGATTATGCTAAGGATTCTCATCATTACCCACAAAGGGAGCATTAATTACAGTATGAGTGATCTGTGAGATTCAGCATTAAATCAACAAAATCATTTCATGGGTTGAGTCATATTTGTTCAGTTTGCATAAGGAGTTCAGAACTAATATCAGCAAACGTGCCTGTTTATCAAGCAAATTTGCCATATTTTGTTCTGTGTTGCTGTAGGGTACAGAAGTTACACAAGAGTTGGGGATGCACTGCAACAATCTTGAGTACAATGATTGTTTGCACTTCCTCTGGAAAAACTGTTATGAAATAAAAAGCAAATATTTGAATGCACATTTTGGATATTATCAGAAACTCAGATTTTTCAAGAAGACAAATATGCGTGTGCATATTGCTTCACAGATGGCACATATGAAAGACAACTTCAACAATAGTTTTCTATATATATAACTTCCTTTCATCCTTTTCTGTTTTATTGAATTGCAACATCCTTAATGATAGCAAAAATGATAATTTCCAGATGCTTTCAATAAGAAGCATGAATTATCATTTAGGGGTGGAGAGGAGTGAGAAGCTCCGTTTACATAGTCTAGACTTTATATTGTTGTATTTTCAGCAACCATATCCCTCAATAAACACTGGAAAAAACAAAAGAAAAGCTCTTAAAATACCAGTCGTGTTATCTGCTTTAGAACATTTTCATCAAGCCACACAATATTAAGCAGATTAGAGCACTTTCAGGAGAAATGTATTTAAAAATTGCATAGGTTTCGTGTTCTGGTGATGGAGACAGTTTGTATCAAAAAAAATTTTATTAGACTAAAGAACTTAAACACGCATACATATAGACACAGATTGGAAGGAAGACCCAGTAAAACTGTGCTGTAAACTGCATCACACTCCCCACAAAAATGCAACATCACAAACCAGGCCAATTGTATCATTGACTCATTCTTCTTTATCTTTCGGCTGCTCTTGTTAGGGGTCACCACAGCGGATCAACTATTTCCATTTCTTCCTGTCCTCTGCATCTTTCTCTGTCACACCAACCACCTGCATGTCTTCTTTCACCACATCCATAAATCTCCTTTTAGGCCTTCCTCTTTTCCTCTTGCCTGGCAGCTCCATCCCTAGCATCCTTCTCCCTGTCTTTTGGTCAGTGCTACCATCTCCAACCCATAAAGCATAGCTGGTCTCACTACCATCTTGTAGACCTTCCCTTTCACTCTTGCTGGTACCCTTCTGTCACAAATCACTCCCAACACTCTTCTCCACCCACTCCACCCTGCCTGCATTCTCTTCTTCACCTCTCTTCCACACTCCCCATTACTCTGAACTGTTGATCCCAAGTATTTAAATTCATCCACCTTGGCCAACTCTACTCCCTGCATCCTCACCATTTCTCTGTCCTCCCTCTCATTTATGCACATGTATTTTGTCTTAGTCCTACTGACCTTCATTCCTCTTCTCTCTAGAGCATATCTCCACCTCTCCAGGGTCTCCTCAACCTGCTCCCTATTCTCACTACAGATCACAATGTCATCCACAAACATCCTAGTCCACAGTGACTCCTGTCTGATCTCATCTGTCATCCTGTCCATTACCATTGCAAATAAGAAAGGACTCAAAGCTGATCCTTGACATAATCCTACCTTCACCTTGAAAGCATCCATCACTCCTACCACAGACCTCATCACTGTCACGCTGTCCTTGTACATAATCTGTACCACTCTTACATACTTCTCTGGTACACCCGACTTCCTCATACAATACCACAGCTCCTCTCTAGGTACCCTGTCATATGCTTTCTCCAAGTCCACGAAGACACAATGCAACTCCTTCTTACCTTCTCGATATGTATTATTGACTCATTTAAAAAAAAAGCAGTATGTTGTACATTATTGTAATGTGCATTATTGTTGCACATAGCGATCACTTTCAATATTAAAACAATCCCAACCCACCATAGTTTATAAAAACATTCACTTAACACTGCCTCTTTTTGTAATGAACAGTCTTAGCACAATATAATTTACTTATGAACAATTAACTGTCTGTCCATCGATCCCCGAAAGATCCCACTCTTACTCCTCTTTCCCATCACAGGTTCAGTAATGCGATTCTCTTTCTGCATCACTCTCCTCACCTAGTCAGAAACATTCCCTTGTCAGACTCTTTTGGGATGCATGGAATAGTATTTGGTGTAGGTGCGCTGTCTAGCAGTGAGCTATTAATTGTAGACTCAGTAGGAACAGGCAGGTTGATGGCAGGCTGAGGGGAAAGTCTGTTGCATCTGAGAAATACACCCATACAGCTAGGTAACTGTAGATTGTGCTCACAAATATCGCACCGCTCTCTCGTCCAAAGTTGGTTACAGAGTGTGGAAATTAAAAGCTTCTTCCTCTGCGATTGTCTTAGCCCCCATCATGCCAAGCGCTTGGTTTTAATTTCTGAAGAGATTCTCAGGTACCACACTGAAATCTTAGCTTTTCCCTATGCTGCATTAGATCTTCATATCCGTAATGTATCCTTTCCAGCATGGTAGACCTCAAAGATGGCACGATAACCATTTGGATTCCTCTAGCAACTATTCTTTGATTTTATGGTAGTTTTCCTTTGACAGGGAAAAATTTGTATTGAAAAGGACTGTAACTCACATTGTCCAACTAACCTAATTTGATGAACACAAGAACAGTCTGCAGCCAGTCACCCTCTTTTTTTTTTATCTATCTGCTGTGATGGTGTGGGCATGTTCCCCATGATAGCTGCAACATAGCACTCCATATCAGTGTGTATGTAAGTTTCATTCTGAGGACAAGCTTGGGGATCTCATGACAGTGTGTCTACCATAACAAGTGTTTCCCCCTGTGCATTCTTCAACATGGGCTTGAATCTCTAAAACCACATCAAAAATTTGGTACTGTAAATATGCACTTTTCAAGTCTTGAGTGGAACTTCTGGTCTTATAAGGCCTTATGGTCTGTCACCAGCTTAAAACCCACTAAGTCCATAGAGATATTTTTAATACTCTTAAGAAGCATAAATGCTCACAAGACAGTCCTTTTCAACTTGGATGTATAGGGTTTCCATCTCTTTGAACTATCTGAATCATTACAACACTGGTTCCATCTTCCTCTGATGGAGTTGTAGTAAGACACTGCCAATCCCATAGCTGTTAGTGCCAGCTTGTACTGTTGTTACTCGTTTACACTCATATAATGCAAATACAGGTACTGTCGCCAACAATTGTCAAGCATTCAAAGCCATACATGCTTACGCTTAAGCAAAAAGGCTGGACCAACAGGGAGAATTTCGAAATGTATTCCCCTGGTAATTGATAATGCCTAAAACTGTTTAGTTCCAAGAGGTCCAGTGGAAGGGATAGGTGCTAGGTGCTTGATCACTTCCATTTCATCTGGCTTACCACCTGATTTGTCATTATATGGCCTATGAAGCATATTATCTGTTTTGGACAGAGAATGTACTTCTCCTCACTCGATCTATATTTGTTTTTAAGATTGAACAAACTACAGAAGATCAAACATGGAGTCTTGTAACAACTTTCCATGCCCTTTCTTTCTCCATCCAGAGTTGGGAAGACTTCTCTGATGAATCAGTATGTCAATAAGAAGTTTAGCAACCAGTACAAAGCCACAATAGGCGCTGACTTTTTGACAAAAGAGGTGATGGTGGACGACAGACTTGTTACAATGCAGGTACAACAATGGGGTGATTTGCTGGGACAGCTGTCAGTGTGCTCAAGTCTACAGCCAGTGGATGGAAGCAGTTTGGGGGAAAATGTCAGAAATTGTTTGTTTTGCATTAAGAAATACTTATAGCCTTTATATTATAGGTCTGTGATCATGAATGTCTCTTTACCTCTCTCTCTTCTTTCTGATCTCAACCTTTTGTTCTCCTCATCTCATTTTTCAGTGCATTTCAGTCAGTTAGCTAAGCTTTGTTTTTTTATTTTAAATAACCCTGGACTTATGAATTCCAAAAGTAAAGCATGGTTGTGTGCCATCTTCCTTTGCCTACATGACTCAGATCTGGGACACAGCAGGGCAGGAACGCTTCCAGTCACTGGGAGTGGCTTTTTACCGTGGGGCAGACTGCTGTGTGTTAGTCTTCGACGTGACTGCACCTAACACCTTCAAGACCCTAGACAGCTGGAGGGACGAGTTTTTGATCCAGGCCAGCCCTCGTGACCCAGAGAACTTCCCATTTGTGGTACTGGGCAACAAGATTGACCTGGAGAACAGACAGGTGTGTAGCGATGTACAGGCCACCTACAAAGACACAGTGCTTAATACCCAACTGTTTGAAATGGGACAAACAGAATTCTGGTACCATTTGTGGAATTACTGCATCAGCACTTTTATAATAGATGTCATATAACAAATAAAATATGCATTTAAATTTTTATTACTTTGTTCCTATTGGCTTGATGTATTATCTCTGTATGATTAACAAAATTTAGTCTCTTTGCTTGTTCCTTGTTTTAATTTCAAAATGAACAGGACATGTTGAACAACACGTTAATGTAAAGAAGAATACCAGCAGTCACTTGAAAAAGCATGTATCCTCTACAGGTGACGACAAAACGAGCACAAGCCTGGTGTCAGAGTAAGAACAATATCCCCTATTTCGAAACCAGCGCCAAGGAAGCTATCAATGTAGAACAGGCATTCCAGACCATCGCGCGCAACGCACTGAAGCAGGTAATGGGTTTCATCTGTTGGTAACACAGGGCTCTGTCACTAACTGCAGCAAACACAGAAATGACAGCAAAACCTCTGCTACAGCGCATATATAAATTCTCGTAATAGAGGCTGTTAACAGTTAAGGTGGTGCAAGGGAGCAGTGAATTGTGGCTGCTCCCAAAGAGAAGGAAATCTGTGAGAAGCAAAATTGGCATAATTTGTTTAAAAAATTCCAGTATTTTTTCCTTTCCTTAATTTTGTCTATTTTTACACCCAACTCTTCTTCTTTTGTTAAATGCCTTCCGTCCTCCATCATGTTCACATATACATTTTGTAATCTTTTCCTGCTTCTTGCTTTTCTAAATTCAATTTATTAGGAGACAGAAGTTGAGTTGTACAATGAATTCCCAGAGCCCATCAAACTGGACAGGAATGAGCGAGCCAAGCCATCAGCAGAGACCTGCAGCTGCTGAAGACCCTAGAGCCTCTGGGTCCCCCTCGACTGTGCGTTCTGGTCTTCTGCAACTTCCCTACCTTTTTCCCCAACTCTGTGTCCATTTGCTCAAACACCGCTGGCCTACAAAAGTACCTAACTGCCATAGTAGATGAGTCCTCTCCCCTTTAAAATGTAACAGACTTCACACTCACATTCAAACAAGAGTACAAATGTGCACACACACACATGTAAACAAATGCCCACATTCAGTCTTTGATTAAAAAAGAATCCAACAAGCGGTACTAGAATCGCACCCCAATAATGCTCCGAAGAGTAGCCCATTCACACCCTTACAGGCACTTTCCACATAACACTTAGAGGCTGAGATTTGAAGAACATTAATTCTTAATGTTGACAGGTTGGTGATTGCTACAAAAGGGTGGCTGACATCAAGATCTTCCTAAGCTTCACATGGAGCCATACCAGCTCACAAATTCTCGCCATTTTTATTTTTCAGGAAAAAGGAGTAATGGTTTTTTTTTTTTTTGGCTTGGAGAACAAAATATTTATGCACTTATTTTTCTTAAAGTATTAAAAGACGGAAGCATGAAACGGCAATTCTGCACAACTCAAATGGTCAGATGCTCTCAGGCCCGCCCTCTGTTAGCGGTCATGGGGAAAAAGAAAACCTCCAACAACAAAACTGTTCCTGCGATCAATGCCCGTTCTCGTTCACACTGAGGATTCTCATGGTCCTCAAGGTACATACCAAGGTGTCTTCACTGCCTCCAGCTGCCATTGTGCAGGTAAACCTGAAATCACAGGGGAAACAATGAACATGGATCACAATAAGAAATGCAGTGTAACAAATGCAGTCAGAAAAAGGGTGTTCTGATTGTCTTTAGAATGTTAATACTACTTACTGCTAGTACTGCATTTACTAGTTCCATTATGCTGTAGGGCTGCTGTTTTTGCTGGCATCTGTCTTGTTGCAAGACTCAGTTCCATACCTACAAATCACAGCTGGTATGACTGCAGGTGTCAGCAGTATTTTTTTTTTTTTTTTAAAAGTCCCTTTCTGTGCCGGTAGCTCAGGTTGGCAAAGCTTTGTTAATATGTGCTTCGTATTACTTTGTAAACGATTATCTGATCGGTTAAATCTGTTCATGTGCTGTTCTTATGTTTAAAACTTAATTGCATTAAGGAAAAAGTACTTTACACTGAAAAGTTGAAGGAAGAGTACTGAAAACTCATTAGGATCCATCATGGTATTAAGAGCGCACAGCTGGTTACATTGTTTAAAAATGTGTATTTGGGTTTCAAAGTAATAATGGTAATAAAAGGATCTTGAATAAAAATGTCTTTGCATTTTTTTTCTCGTCCATCCTTCAACCTACTGCTTTTAATCCATCTTTCCTTCATAGGCTGACTGAAATACTACAGGTTAACTTGTTTCGGCTTCCAAAACCATAAGATACTCAGTGAATACGACAATGTGTTCCAGTGAAACCCAAAATCTGTGTAATGCGTGTCATAACTTCATTCTGTTAAATGATTGCTTATCTGTTCTAAAGGTAAAATATAGGTAAAAGCTGCAAAAGTGAGGAATGTGATGAAATGTTTGCAGGTCAAGTCACAAGAAGAGAGGTGTTTAAAGAGATCCAAGTTTAGAGATGAGTCCTCAAGAGGTGACAGAAGGTCATCCAGCATAAGCAAGGATGAGTGGAAGAATGAGAGCTTATGCTTTATGTCCTTGGAGAAAGTAGAGCGTAGGTCACCAAAAGGAGAAAAGAGACTGAAGGTGGCAAGGAGCCAAGCCATGCAGGGACCTAGGATGAGGGTCTTATGCTGGAACCTGGCTGTGTTTATGTTTACTTATTGAGGTGACACTTTTCTCAAAAGCAACATACAATGTTAAGCTATTTCTAATGAACTGCCAATATACAGTGCGGTCATTTTCATACACAAGGAGACGGGATTCAAATCTGGTCCATTGAGTGCAAGAAAGCAGTTCTATTCACTACTTCACCTTCTATCACTGATGTTGGGGAAACAGACTGGAGGATAGAAGAGGTGTGTGTGTAGAATGAGGAATATTGCACACTAAACAGTGGGATTCTCTCCAGTTAAAGATGGCAGGGAGCAGATGTAGGAAGAGCACTCAACAGTGAACTACAATAGCTAAGATTGCAGAGGACAAGGGCCTGGATAAGGATCTGAATAGAATGTTTTCTTGGATATTATTTTTGGAAATGTATTCATTGGGATAAATGAAATAATTTTTAAAACTGCTCCCAAGAAACAAAAGTTTAAACACGGGTGTCAAATTGTCAGTGCAAGTGGAATCCATATTGGGCCTTTTAAGCAGGGCTTCACCATAGTGATTTTAAAAGTAGCTGAAAAATGATAGACATTAATGAGCAGCTGGCAATGGCAAAAATATGAAAAGAGCAATGTAGAATCACATGCATTTGTCTTGACTGATAATGTTCATCTTGCTTTGAAAGAATGTTGTGAACTTTTTTAGATTGAAACAAAACCAGGTTTGTTGTATGGAAGGAAGTCAGTCAGACTGATCCTGGTAAGTAGGGGATTTAGAGGTTATTATGATTATTTATGATTCTAGAAAAAAATTATTCTGTTACTCCTCATCTGTGCATGACAGCTGTAGAAAGCAGGATGTGTATTCGAAATTTTATGATGTATATACAATTCTGCTTTTTCATCATACATGCCTTGCTTGATGGTTTTTTCCAAGCATATCTGCCCTTTTCTGTGAAAACTTTATTTTTTAAATCTGTTTTTCAGTTTGGCTAACACAGACACTTAATAGCTACTTTAAATCTACTATTTAAAGTACACAATTAAATATCACTAGCTGAGGTACATTGTACAGACTGGTCAGCAAGCAGAAATGTAAAGAGTAATAACCCATTATATGCTCTGCAAAAGTTTTTCAGACCCTTGACAAAATTTCACATTTTATAACAAAACGATGCCTAATTTTTCATGTGATATTTTAACCCAAAATAATATTCAAGATGAATTATACCAACCCGAGTTTTGCATCACAAAAAATTTTGCATCAGACAAAAAGAAATTGAGCTTTACAGACAGAGGTTACATTTGCATTTATGGAATTCAAAAACCTTTCTGCTGCTTACTACACCAGTCTGAGAGTTTTGTGGTGACTGAATTAGGGTTGTGCAAGAATGTCAAGATAATTATGTTCCAGATTCAAATACAAGAAAAACAGCAAATGTGTACTAGATTTTAACTTTGAAAGGTGATTGAAACTCATGTAAGAACTGGACTGAAGCCAGGAGGACTTAGTGAGGGAACCCTAAGGGGTGGCTGGGTCTTCAACTGGCTCACTGATGTTTTGTGCTGAGGTTGGAGATCCTGACTTTCAACTGCAGCACTAGGCAATAACACATCTTAGTACCCCAGTTGGTCTTAAATAATAATTTTAATATAGAATGCCATATGAATTGTTAAATTTCAGTGTGTTTAAACTAGCATGAAATTTCAATAGAGGGTACTTTATTTGCCTTTATCGAAAATGACGTGCAACGTTAACTCATCATATTTAGAACGTTTAACCCTATTATGCATTCTATACAGCACATAGGATATTTTACTGTATAAATGTAAGTACTATGAGATTACTGCAGCAGGATGCAGGATTTAAACTGGGAACATTTAGATTGCAGGACTACAGCGCTAATCCCCAGACTACCTGCTGGTTGAGATGAGCCCATTTCCATACATTACACTTCAGCTGAGAAGTCAGATAAAAACATTTGGTTGACATGTCAAAGGTTATGCTATAGGAAAGTGTGCAACAATGATACTGAGGTATTCTTACATTTAATGAAAACATCATGTCTTGCTGTATTACACATAGCCCTGTACTACAAATGATGTTATCATTTAACTGTATAATTAAATAATTTCATTTCCATATAGCAAAGGCACCACATAGTTTGCTGTGTGCCTCTAGCGACTGGGTGGCAGAGGGAGCAGGACATAGCCATAACACCCAGGCAAGCTGAAAACAAAAAACATCACACTTAGTTGGAATATTTAAGAACAATCGCAACTTTCTGAGAAAGTGACAAAACACTACAGCCAAACAAGTGAAATCTCCCTAGAAAAGAATAGGATCACAAGTGACATCACACAGCTCCTGTGGTGTCACTTGGTGAACAGCCTGCGATCTGACCTTGGTTCGGTAACTAGTCAAGAGTTCAAACCACAACCAATATTTTGCGCATGTAAAATATTAAAGTGTGCGTCTGAGATGCGACGACTTCGTAGCTCTGCTTTTTCCTCCTTGCGTTTTCTTTGGTTAGCCTCCATCGGGTGAGTAGTTTTGGCACATTATTGGTCGAAGCATCTCACAGCACCTGTGCTCCGACAGAACTACTGACACGGCAAGGCCGCTGGGCCAGTTGTTGCGCACTATTGCGCGCCACAGGCATCACGGCGCACAGAAAAGTCTGACGTCGCCGTGCCACGTGCTGCCGCGCGAGGGCGTCCGTTGTGCTACTTCATACAAATTAAACTTTAAAAATCTTCACACCCGGTTTCTCTAGGATGGCAAACCGGTACACGGAAGACGACCTGGACGCCCCTCTGTCAGTACACGTGGAGGGCGCAGGATGCTTCCGTGCATTTTCCAAAGCATGCGGCGTCAAAGTGGGCGCCCCCAGCCCGAGGAGCCTGGTGGCCTCCAGCTCTGCGCTCCGCTTGCCCTATTTTAGCAGGAGCGGCAACGCAAACCGAGCCTCTCCAAGCGGCTTCACGGACCGCAGCCCCGGGGCTTTGCCTCCGGCGCCTTGCTAGCCCCAGCGGCAGATGCGTGTTGGAAGAAACTGGTTCAAACAAAGCGCAGAAAGCACAACCCCGAGCACACGTCGGAGGTCCATGTTGTTGTTCCCAATCAGGTCCGCTTATCCGTTATATATCCTAGTGCCTGTAGCCCGTGGTCGCGTCTCCCCGGATCGCGACGAAGCGGATCGCAGCTGGCAACCCGAGGCTGACAGCGGTCACCAGTGGACTGCAAAGGGGAACTCCGCCCACCATGGCAGCCACCGCCCAAGAAGCCGCTCCAGTGTCCGGTCCGGAGGACAGCCGCGCTGCAGGCAGCAAGAAGAAAGCGGCCGCTGCCAAGAGGGCCAAGTCGGCTGGGGCCGAAACGGGCAGCTCCGCCAAGAAGAGGAAAAACAAGAAGAAGAAGAAGAACCAGCCCGGTAAATACAGCGTTCTTGTGATCGACATCATCCGCAAACTGGGCGAAAGGAACGGCTCTTCGCTGGCCAAGATTTACAGCGAGGCCAAGAAGGTGTCGTGGTTGGACCAGCAGAACGGGCGCACGTACCTGCGCTACTCGATCAAGGCGCTGCTGCAAAACGACTCGCTCGTTCAGGTGAAGGGCACGGGCGCCAACGGCTCCTTCAAGCTCAACAAGAAGAAGTTCGAGAAGGCTGCGGAGAAGAAGAGCCCCCCCGCCGAGAAAGCGAAGAAGCCCGCGGAGAAGAAAGTGAGGACAAAGGTAGAGATTTCCAAGAAGAGGACTGCGCCGAAGCCACCCGCCGCCAACCAGAAGAACAGCAAGCCTAAGACGGTGGCCAAGAAACCGAGCGCCAGTCCTTCGAGGAAAGTCAAGAAGGCGAAGAAGAGCAGCAAGAGCACCGTGCCCAATGTGCCGAAAAGAGCCCGAGCGGCGCGGGGGGCCAAATGAGACAGAGCGAATGTACGCGCTCCCGTCCCCGCAGCCGCCCACCTTTGTCACTGCCTGTTTTGTTTCATCGTCAGCTGCTTAGCGTTGCTCGATTTTACTGAGCTTTGCCGAGACTTGGCCTTGGTCTAACGAAGTCATCTTTACTTTAACATGAAGGCTGATTTAGCCGCACAACGAGGCAAGTGGCGTTATTCCGTTTGTGTCCAGGTGTCCGTTTTTAACGTGCCGTGTTTGCCAGCTGGGACGACTTGCTTTGATGTGACGTATTCGGTGCACGCCCCCACCCTCACGTGCGTCTCACTGTGAGTTTCTGTCTGTCAGAGGGACAAGAAGGACTAAGAAATTGTGTGTATATTGTACATAAATGTTTTATGGCGCTTTCCAGCAGTTTTACAGCTTGTTCCTTTGGAGAAACCAGAGATTTGCGTACCTTTCTTGTGACTACCGACAAACGTCAAATGTAAATGGCATAAGATAGCAAAGGAAATGCATGGTTTTAGCATCTCATTGACAACTTGTTAAAAATGACAGTTGAGATATTTGTTGAACATAATCTTGTTACTGTCTTGTACCGATCTATAAATAATAAAAGCAATTGCCGTGGTACCCATCCGAGTCCTCAGAAATGTCCTTTTTAAATTAGTTGATCTATTTGTCCCCTTGGAAGTCCTTGGAAGTGAAATATAAAGTATACCCTGGACAGAATGCCAGTTTGTCACATGTTGCAATGGATCACAGGAGGGGAAAATGGTATTCAAAATTAGAGCTGAATTCAAACCCGTAATCTTAGAGCTAGGAGGAACCAGGCCTATGCACCATAGCACCATACTGTATGTGGTTTCTTTCTTTTCCCCAAAGAGTAAAAAAATGTATCAATATGTAGAGCTCCTACATTCATTTTGCTGACACCTTTGTCCATGGAAAGATCCAGTATAAGGCAGATACATAGACTGCAAGGTTTGTTACATGTGTAAAGGCCATTGAATGACAGCTAAGGTTTAACAGTTCCTAAGTATCTTTAAGAAATCAGTTGTCAGAATGAGCTTGAAAAAACATAAGATGTTTGCATGTAAATTCAACAAATTGGACGGTAGAAAACAGAATGAAGTAACCTTTATGTTCTTTTAGGAGTGTTAAGACAGTAGGCAGCCAGCCAGAGCCAGAACAATTTTGTAGTAGATAATGTGAGACATTGGATATGGGACTCTATAATGTCAAAAAGGTTTAGCAATGAAAAGGTAAAATGTCACAACACATTATATAATTATCAAACTCTTTTACCATTAAAAGGGTTATACTTAGTGCCCAAATATTGCTAGTGGTGTTGGACAAGCAACCTCTATAGTGATGCAATGACTGTAGTCAAATGGAAAGGAAAAAACAAAATGTATATATAACCAAATTTTATCCCTTATATCACTAATGTGTGCAGTCTTCTGTGTATGTGTGCGTGTCTCATTTCTTATTAATTTAAAAATGTTCATTTGCATACATATAACTATCAGCAAACACAAATGATTGTGACAGCAAAGTCTGTGCTGGCTGTAGTGATGTGCACAGTAATAAGTTACACATCACCATAATGTATTACTTTTTAATTTGCTAATTTTAGTAAATGAGCGTGTGTTAAATCCTGAGTTAGACTTAGAAAGAGTGGAGCAGTCATGTATGGATCAGAATTTTAGGTCAGGTCTCATACTTTGTGTAGTGGTATCTGCTACATAGTTCAAGCTTACAGTAAGATCAAAATCCTGCTCTAAATATCAGGTTTTGACAAAAAAGGTCTACCTGTAAATAAAGGAAGTGTAAGGGTGTTAATACAATATTACCTTCCTCTGAATTAAATATGGTTACACATTTTGATGCCTTAAGATTATTTTCCATGTGACAAGCTTCCAAAACTGATGTATTACTAAACTTTTGCCAGCAATATGATTCTGCTTTTAGAAACAGCTTAAGTCAGATGTCTTTGTAGTAGGGCTGTACTAAGGTTAGACATACAGTAAGCATTAGAGCTCAGAAACTAAGCTGGAAACAAGATAAGCAATAATATCACAGATACATTTTGGCTTGGCCCTATTTTTCAAGCCAAGAGTTAGGGTTCATTTTTATGTCAGTTACTTCTTAACTTCTCAGACTGTGAAAAAATAAAAATAAATGCCCAAACAAATGTTGCACAAAACACCTTGAAATCTGATGGCAAAAAATTTTTTTATGCTTTGCATTAGTAGTATTTTTGTTAGCAGTAAATATATTTTCCTTGTGTCATAGTGTATAAAAAAATGTAAGACTTTGCTGTTATATCTCTTCTTATGGCTATGTAACTTTGCCTTCATGGGTTTAACTCTAGCTGACAGAAGTGTTTTAATTTGTCTCATCATAGCAGTTTATGAATTTTTAGAAATTAAGTAAATTCAAAATGAAAAAATTCATTTTGTGTCAAACATCCTTTCTGTGACAGGATGTGTGCTGTGATTTATTGTTCCACCTCAGGTCAACAATAGGACAACAGTCAATTAACAAAATCTTTTTCGTAGTGAGACTGCCAATTTAAAATGTCGTAAGATGTTAGTTTGAATTTGTGCAAAACACTCAGAAGGAACAGCCTGTAGAGTCCATCATAAACACAACCCCAACTTGAAAAAGGTTGGGAAGCTATGGAAAATGCAAATAAAAACAGAAAACGGTGACTTCAAAATTCATTTCAACTTGTAATCCATCACAAACAGTATAAAGATAAGATATTAAATGTTTAGTCTGGTTAACTTCCTTTTTGTGTAAATATTCATCAATTCTTGCCATTGAGGGCCTGCAACACCTTCCAAAAAAGCTGGGATGGGGCAATTTTGGGCCAATAATGAGTTAAGAAAGGAAATAATGATGTGAGTAAAAACTGATGATGATCAACAGGCGATTGCAGTCACGCTTGGGTATAAAAGGAGAGGCCTAGGCCTTTAGGAACAATTGCTTGGCCTTTTCGCTAAATAATGGGCGTCTCCAATGCTGGCGGAGGCACTCAACCCATTGACTGATCGCGCCTGAAATGGCCGCAGTTCCTTGCTAGCAGCACTCGTTTCAGTTCAAAGAGCACCAAATGCACCCGTGAGCTCCAGCTGTTCCGATTGCAAAGCATTAGAGCAGCAGTTTCACACGCCTTTTCAATCCGCCCTTTAAGCTCGTAAGCGCTAGCGCTAAGCTTACCCCGGAAGCTAAATAAGTGGCCGTGCGGTTTAGATTCTCTGCCTTAAAATGGCCACGATTTCTGTCCTTTGTAGCAGATTTAGCGGCGTCCGATTTTACCCCGTTAAAAAGCATTTTTAAACAGTTTCTTGAATTGAATTCCTATCATAGTGTATAAAAATGTTAATGGACCTTGTTGCTTACATTATTTATGTATCTTTAAACCGCTTAGAAAATATAGGTGCAGTGCCTTGGGAAAAAATAACTCCGCTACAATTCCACATTTTTGCTGAAGATCTCCGCCATTCCTTTTTGGTAGCGGCGCCCGTTTTCTTTTGCAAGTGAAAGTGCCTTGTAACGGTTTCTCTTCAAAATTCGCCGAACATACATGTTCCCCATACACCTGGGTCGCAGAGCATCTCATGTCCCAATCACCTTTCTTGCGGTGCGGTTTATCCACTCTGAGCGCCATTAATTCAAGCCTCTGCCATCGGAAACTAAGAATGCGCCAAGCCGGAGAGGCCGTGGAGCCACCACAGGATCCGGAATCCTTGTGTAAAACATCCGCCTTTCCTGTCCCTGCTAGCAGTGCCTGTTTCCCCTTTGTCACAAACACTTTAAAACCGCGTCTCCTCCAGTATCATCAAACGCACCTGATCCCCACACATTGTAGTTGCAGAGCAACAAAACACCATCTTGATACGAAGTTCCTCTCGTTGTTTAGTCACCTTTTAATGCCGTTAGCCCTACCGCTAAGCTAGCCCCATTAAAAGAAAAAAAAAACTACAGGTACGGTGCCCGCAAGGGACCTTAAACCGGTTCTCTGCTCAGCATGGTTTGTAGCTGGTGGACAATCCGAGTAACTGCGCCGCTTTTACACAAAGATGAAATAATTCTCAAATCTCCAACCAGAACGACTTTTGCTCAAACCAACGGCTTTGAAATTAGCCTCCACATCTCTGAGCGAAAAGGATGGGTCTTGCGTGGCCTTTCCTTGATTTCTGTCATTTCATTCATTTTTCAATCGAACAGGCGTGTCTAATGACCCCTGCTGGTCGTTTGCGGAAACTTTTTATGCGTTTCACGATGAAAAGTCCAACAGCAGCCACAAATTTCCACTTTTGTATTTTTGTATTTTCTTACATTCAGAGTTTTCCTGCAGTGCAGCGAAGCTGCAATATTATTATTTTTTTTTTGCTAGTGGGAATATTGAAATCCTGCCTGTCAGTTGTGGAGCTGCTAACCTTACTTATTACCCTGCTCCAAACCCAGGTCTTAATACCACCTTCTGCTCTAGTGTCCTTGAGGAAAGTATTTACCTTGAATTGTCCCCATAGAAGCTGAACAGCTACAAAAATCAGTATCACTGATATTATAATGTGCTCTGAAGAAGACTGTCAGAAAAGTAAACATTATAAAGAAGTGAAAGTAAGATTTGTAACAGGCATAAAATTAGCAAGTGTGCAAAAATACATCTTCATATTTTGCTTTTTGTACTGAAATATTTGAAAATTGTCATTTGAAGATGGATATATAAATTAAACAATGTATGGGAATATAATAAATTAAAGCGTAATGCCTCAGTAACACTTTCAGATTAAAATCATGGACCATTTATGTCCTTCAACATTGATTTAATTTCTGTACCTCAAAAGGACTTTGACTTTATGAATACAAACTTTTTATACAAATTACTAAACCGATGATATGTTCAGCTTCCTGCTCCAGTAAAACTGGACAAAACTGATGGACTAGTTCTACATTTGGGTTTTAATTTTGTCTTTCAAGACAGGAAATGGCACCTCGCCTTGTTTTGGGTCTCCTGCTGGTTAGGCACACCTGATCTCAAGTGCCTACTCTTCTTCGTTATGTAAAAAGCTTTCTCAGGTTTGCTACTGTTTTACTCAGCTTAGCTTCAAGTTTGTATCTACAACAGGTATGAAGAATCCCATGGGTTCTGTTCTATGTGGGTTGTGTTAAAAGTTTGCGCATGTTGTTTAAGCTTCCACCTACCTTCAGTCACTTTTTCTGCTTTTATGGAAAATTGTGATTATTTTTGTATTTAGCTTTTAATTTGTGTGGTGTTTTTAGTACAGAGTTTCCTTTCCCAACTCCTTCCCCATCTTCTATTTTAATTAATACTTATTTATCACATACCAAAGCTGAGTTGTTGTCACTTGCTTTTGTCTCCAGGTTTTAAGGTTTGTTAAGCTGTATGCTGATTCAAATTTTATGGCTTTCAAGGTAGTGTTTGTGGTGTCAAGTCAGTGTTCGTGTAGAAAGGAATTTGTGCCATGTAAGAACACAGCAGTGTTGTCTTGCTAATGGTTTTCTTAAAGGAAAATATTTGCATGCAATTCATTACATGGATAGAATGGAAGTTCTGTTAAAAAAATAGATGCTGGCACATGTGGTTCAGTTCTGCTGCTCTGCCAAATATATGATATTCTAAAGTAATGTGTTGCAAGAATGCCTGATTAACTAGTCTGCTGCCAGTCTCAAGTCAAAAAAATACATGCTGTGATTTGGAGAATAATGGTTTGGTGGTAACTTAGTCTTTGAACAGGTTTTGGTCTGGTAGATCTGTGACACTATCATGAGCAGATGGCCTATTGATCATACTTACAGTTTGAACTTCTGATTTGTTTTTACAGGTATGTGCATGTGTCACTGAAATGTAAACTGTAAGTTTCATGCACTCTATAGTTCTTCATAAACTGAAGATTGTTGCTTCTGCTGATGAGGTGTGTGTCATGTTCAGAGGTACAGTAGATTACCGTAAAATACTGGCAATGGTACTGTGATGGTTAAACTGATTTTTCTTTCCTGATCATTGTATTTGAAAACATAAATGATCATCTGTACTGATTGAATATGGTGTCACCTGCAGTAAAAGGGTAGATATTTGATTGACAACAGTACCCTTAAAGACTTTCCCAGTTTGCTGTCTCTTCCAGGTGCAGTGCTTTTGTGGAAGGAGCCACTTTCACAAGATCTGAAGCTGTGGTTTGCTGATTCAAGGTGCCATGTACAGTACATGATTTTTCTAACCAGGATGCTGACCTCTCCTGAGTCTACTGATGTGATATGGATGCAAAAGGTAACAGCTTTAGAATACCAGGGACTGTCTTGCTGATGTCTCCATGACAGTACTGGGTTGACATGCCAGATGAAATCTTTAGTTCCAGATATAGCACTTGGATGTTTTCTGAAACATGCTGCAATGTAATGTATTTGGCAGCAAAACAAGGCTTCAGTCTGCAGTTCCTTAAACTGGTTGTCCTAGGTAAGTTGAGTGCCCTGAAATGGCATACAGAGGATTTGGCCATGCTTTGTAGCCATTATACACCAGGTATTTCACTGCTTTCTGTTAAGTGGAGTATGTTTTGCTGTATAAAAATAAAAAATACTTTGCGCCTTCAAGAAAATGCTACTTTTCCTGATGTCCTACTGGACTAATTGAATCAAGTTCAAAATCGGAACCCATGTTGATAGGAACTACTTGCTTGAGGGTTATGGCATCAATCTTGTCTCAAGGGCTGTAGTTGATTTTCATCTCTCAACATAAAATTTGGGGTTATGCTGACATTAACTGCTTAAGTTTTTAGGGGAAGTGTACCTGAACACTTTATGGATGCCAAAATAAGCAAGGATATGTTAAACCATTCCAGTGTGCTGGTCTCATTTTATGAACAAATTGTACCTCATGCCAGTTAGACTTGCTGTGGAAACATTCTTGTCTGAAATGAACTGCATAAATGGGTTTAAGCAACTAACACTTTCATTGAACGTATGGTACCTGTGTCCTGGTCTCAATGTATAATTGGCTTTAATTTATAATTATTACGGTTGCTGTCTTTTGGGGCAGGGAACTGTGGTCTGCCTTTGTCTCTGCGCTTGCAGTCTCTCCCTATAGGTGAGAGGCCCACATTCAACAGGTTAGTCAGCGTTACGCGCGTCATGACATCGCCGGCAGATGGCGTCATTACTTCGAGTCCTTATCTGCATGGACTGACATGGAGAGTAGCAGCTTTTTCTGAGAACCGGGTGTTTGGGGTTGTGGTTCGTGTTAGATTGGATGAAGTGCGGATTTTGGGAGTCTTTCTTACTGCTTTTGTGTGGTACGGTTAGTGAAAGAGCTGTCTGCCCATGTTCGTGAAGTATTGGCACTGGCAAATGTGCCAGCACTCTGCAATCTCGTGTGTGTCTATCCAGTACATGGTACAAAGGAGAATATAAGAGCCTGGTAATACCATGGAAATGAACAGCTTCCTTTTGCAGTACAGTTTCAACTTACTGAGTAAATTTGTAAGAACATCTTTAAGAATGTAAGCAACGTTTAAAATGTACCATGACATTAGAGGAAAACTGTTCCTGTGGGGGTTGTTACCAGGTACGTATAAGGTAAAAGTTAATAAACCCTTTATAAGTGGGTGTAACCATGAACAATAAATGTGTACAAAAAAGTAATGGAAAATACTATAATTTCTAGGTGGTACACAATTAAACTTGGGCTGTTACCTACATGCTTAGGGGACTGTAAAAGGAAGGGTTATTAGTCTGGTCTGAAACTGAGGTGTTTAAGTTGTGCTGTTTTACTGAACTCAATTGGAGAAACGCAACTCACAGCACAGTGATATGAGAAAAATGGTGGTAACAGGTCAGTCTTTGTTTAAAATGAATAAATGTGTTTTTAAAAACATATTTTTACCCACTGATTAATACATATGATGTACTATGTATGTGTGTGTGTATATATATATATATATATATATATATATATATATATATATATATATATGTATGTGTGTGTGTGTGTGTGTGTATTTTTTTTTTTTCTTTCTTTCTCACAGACCCTTTTGTAGTAAATTACAACAGAGAAAAACATCAGTGGGGAGGAATTGACCAGGTTTTGATGCGAAGCCCACAGAGGATCTGAGTGTCATTTCTACAGCAACCAGCGTGAAAGTCCACTGAGGACAAAAGTGTTCCAGTCCAGAGCCTGTATGGTCTCTCTGACTGGGAAGGAGATCCTGGCAAAAACTGTCCATTACGATGCAGTAACAGAGGTTCAGCCGAGCTGTGATCAACTGAATAAGGACTGTAATGAAGTAATCACCTCCGTGTGCAGTAAAGGAGTCAGTTATCGTGTTTGGTAAGTAATGAAATGTAAGAATAGTGAGTTTGAGTCAGTCAGTGATTCCTTCCATCTGTCCACCATTCACCTGTCCAGCCATTACCATTAACAGCTTTGTGCTGGTCAGAGTTGCTAAGATCCACAGTCTATTTCTCAATTGCTGGGCTATGAAACTACACCATAGATGGGACATCAGTCAGCCACAGGGCAGCCGCAAGCATGCACCTGTTATAGGTACCTGGAGCTGCTGAATTAAATTGACACAGACATGGGGAGAACATGCAAACTCAACCAAGACTGAGCCCCCCCCCTCCTCATTTGCAGGTAGAAATACACAACCCCCCCCCCCTAAGTATGGTACAACATATTTGTTCCACTTTGCAAAAAAGCAGGAAAAATTAAGGTGTATGAAAGGTCATCGTCACATCCAAATTTAGTATGGTTTTATTACCTAACTCAAGAGTCATATTGTATTTTTAGATTAACATATTCTGAATAAAATTAAAATTTTGGTTATTGCTCTTCAGGTGTGGCACATTGTAATATGACAGTTAATATTTGGGGTTATTTCTTTTTGCGGATGTATATTTCTGTGTAGTTAAATGTTCAACGTAGAATGTAGCGTGTATGCGTAGTATGAAAAAGATTAAAAACGAATGCAGCCTAGAAGCTTGCGTCTGTGTTTAAATTTAGAGGATCGTGTAAAAACACACATACATGACAAAATAATTGGAAAGGAGCTAGAACCTGCATCTCCCGCGGATTCCCAGCTCTGAAGGACAGCAGAGTCAGGGAGGGAAGGAGAGAAAGAAGAGCGCGGCGATCCAGCGCCAAGCAGACGTGGACAAAATTGCCATCGCAGCCTGCAAAAGTGTGCGCGAGTACATTGGTGCGAAAATGGAAGAAAAATGCAGACGGAACTGTTGCTGCTTTTGACCGTAAAAGTGAGAAATGGGCGAGTTATGTCGAAAGAGTGGAAATTTCCTGCCAATAACGTCGCGGATGACAAAGTGGCCGTTTTGTTTAGTCTAATGGATGCAAAGACATACGGTTACTGCGTATCTGCCACCACAGATGAACCGGAAAGACAGAGATTAGCATGGGTCCCTGAACAAGTGTAACAGTAACAAGTCCAGCCAATGTAATAAAGTAAAGCACTATAACAGAGGTAGAGCAAAGGCCATATTAAAATAAAAATATGGATTTTTAACAGCTTCTAAAAGTGTGCCACCGTACTAGTCTGACGGATCTCAATGGGTAGACTGTTCCACAGCAAAAAGCTGCCTCCCCACTAATGTTGAGCCTAGCTTTTGGAATTTAAATTCCAAAAGCTAGTCCGCTATATATGATGGGGCGAGATTGTTTAAGGCCTTATAGAGGATAAGAAGCATTTTGAAATCAATTCTAAAGGGTACTAGTAGCCAGTGTAAAGATTCTATCACTGGTGAGATATGTTCTGTTTTTTGGGGGTCCTAGTTAGGATCCTAGCTGCAGCATTTTGTGCTAGTTGTAGACAATTTCTTTTTTGGGCAATCCAGTTAGGAGAGCATTACAGTAGTCAGACAAATTACAGTAGTCGATAGACAAAAATGGGCTCCATAAGTCCAAAGACAAAGTAGAGACTGTGTCTCAACTTCGTTCCTACCTTGGGTTGGTGAACTACAAGTTTTTACCAAACTTGCCTATTGTACTGCATCTTCTAAACTCATTGCAGTCGGGTTCGCACTGGAAGTGGTTGGACAGGTGTGAGCAAGCTTGCCAAGAGACAGGCTCATCACATCCGATAAGGTACTCGCACTTTTCAGTCCATCCTTACCAATCAGACTGGCTTTTGACGCATCACCATATGGAATAGGTGCTGTGTTGTCAGATATTTCCGGATGGCTCAGGAAGGCCCGTAGTTTTTGCTTCAAGGTCACTGACAGCCCCTGAGCGCAATTATGCTCAAATAGACCGAGAAGCCCTTAGTCTAGTTTGGGGTGTTAAGAAGTTTCATCAGTACCTATATGGAAAAAAGGTTCACCTTAATTTCAGACCATCAACCTCTGGTTTCAATATTTAATCCAAGAAAAGGAATTTTAGTGATGACAGCTGTACAGCTACAGCGGTGGTCTTTTTTAGGTGCCCACCAGTATAACATTAAATACAAAGGGAGCAAATGTCATGGCAATGCAGATGGTTTGTCACGCTTACCACTAGCAGCTACAGAAATGCCAAGTGTTGTTGATCCTGCAGACATTTTTCATGCAACCAGGCATTGCCTGTTACTAATGCACTCATCCAGAGGGAGACTTGCAATGATCTGGTGTTGTCCAAGGTATATGACATCCCTGTGAAAGGATGGCCAGTACATGGAGACTCTCCATTTCCAGAGTTTGCCACAAGGAAATACCAATTGTCTGTGTGTCAAGGAATGTTAATGTGTGGTTGTTCCTGCGACTCTGCATTGTAGAATGCTAAACACTGCGTGAAGGTCACTTAGGTATGGTAAAGATAAAAGGCCTTGTCCATAGTTATATGTGGTGGCCAGGGGTTGATCGACAGATTGAGGACCTCACAAAGGATTGTCCTGGGTGCCAGAAGGTACAGAATGCACCGCTTCCAGCTCCTTTTCACCATTGGGAATGGCCTCCTACACCATGGCAAAGAGGGCACATTGATTTTGCAGGACCATTTATCTATGTTCCTTGTTGCAGTTGATGCTCACTCTAAATGGTCTGAAGTTTTCCAAATGAAATGTGATACATGCAACTACCAACTACACTCCATCAACGATGTTCCTTGGACCGAACCTCAGGTCCCACATGGATCTCATTGAACCAGATGTCAGGAGACATGTCGAGAACAAGCAGTTCACACACATGAATGACTGACCTGTCAGGAGTTTTCAGGTGGGATAAGGAGTTCTTGCACGGGATTATCGGACTGACAAGTGGCAGTCAAGAATGATAGCCACCTGGACAGGATCATCGACGTATACAGTAAATGTTGGAGAAACAACCTGGAGATGCCATGCAGACCAGCTGTTGGACGCACAGGTGAAAACCACCTCAGCTCTCACAACTGCATCAAGCGACAAGGATGCTTCTGAGCTTAACACTTCAGCACCACTCAAAGCTGAAGGCTCAACTCCAACCAAGAGTGCTTCTGATGTTTCTACTGCTGACCGAATCCAGACCGAAGGTCCACCAACTGTTCAGAGATGCTATCCTGAAAGACAAAGAAAACCCCCCAGAGACTTCTTTGTTGAAGTTTGGGTTTGCAACAAAACAAAAACAAAACTTAATCCTTTACTGTTCAGTGCAGATTGCTGTTTCAACTTTTTTTTGTAGGATAAGACTAAGGGGGAGGAGATGTAATATATGAGAGTTAATATTTGGGATTATTTCTTTTTGCAGATGTATATTTCTGTGTGTAGTTAAATGTTCAACATAAATACATAGGAGGAACCAGGAACCAAATATACGGACAAATATATAGATCTGCTGTGGCAACCCCTGATGGGAGCAGCCGAAAGTCAGTTTTTTATCGCGTATGTGTAGTATGAAAAAGATTAAAAATGAATACAGCCTGCAAGTACGTGTCTCCGTGTTTTAATTTAGAAGTTTGTGTAAAACACACATACACAACACGCATCATACAATAGCAGGTGTAAATACTGATAATAAAGGAGACCCAGGTAAACATTTCTCTCTGTAATGGAGATCCCTTCATCGTTATGAATCATCCTTTTATTTATTTTTCATTTGGAAATGACTGCCTGATCATTACGATGCTCTAATAGTGGATTCTTATCACAGGTTTGATCATCTGGGTGCTGACTGGAGGGCTGTTGGTGTTGATATTGATCGAGGTCCTGGTCCTCCTCTGTCGGAAGCACAGTATGTGGGCAGCACATTGTGAAAACATAGCCAGCAAATTGATTTAATATCTATAAAATCTAATAACTCATTTTCAGTTGGTTAAATCAAACTGTTAAAATCCATTCATAAAACTGGATGGATGGTCTCATGAATCATCCTTGTTCATAGCATGAATCAAATTTGTTGAATTTATTAGTTATCATGTGTATATTTTCCTTCAGAAAGTAAAGATGTCAAACAATAACAGGTGAGATATTCTGGTTATTTTATTTAAGGAAACTGAAGTCTATTGTGGATTTTTATTTTATTTACACAATCTTACATTTTCATTATAATGTAGGACTTGAGTTACTAACACTACCCCAGTTTTAAGTCACTAAAATATTGTTTAATGTTTTGTTGATTAAAAAAAGTATTTTATAAAAGCATGTTATTTTTAGGTTATTTAAATTAAGCTTTTTTTTTTTAATAAGATTCCACTATCTGACTATCAGCCTCGGAATGAAATGGTATCAAACAATTACTATTCGAGCAATAATGTGTGTAAACTCTGTGCATCATACTGACATTCTTCTAAATGTTTAACTTGTGATTATTTTGTTTAAGATCCTGTGATCTCAGAAACTGCTTTTGTGCAGACTGCATAGTATATAGTAGAATATGTAGTAGACCCCTGTACTGGATAAATGGTTACTGACAATTCATGAATTTATTAGTTATCTTGCTGCCGAGACAAATATTAGCAGTATTCAACACAGACTGCTGTCTTTTTTAGATTAGACTTGGGGTCTTTCCTGCTGCTCTAACCCAGCCTATTTGAGATCAGTTAGCTGTTATTATATTGAAACAGAAGTTTTTGCTGAGGGTGGACCTTTGTTTGGCAGGACACAGAAACTTTGCAGTGCAAGATGCACAAACTCGATACCAGCGCAGACTACGCCACTATTGTTCGCTCCAAGTCAGGGAAACAGTCGATTAACCCTGAGGCCGATTATGCCATTGTGGTTCACACCAAACCAAGAACACAAATTGTTTCCCCCGAGGCCTACTATGCCTCTGTGGTTCTCTATAAGTAAAAAAAAAAAAAACCAAAGAATGTTCCAGAGACTGACTACGCGCTCATAGTGATGGAGGAAGAACATGAAAACCAAGAGGTACTGTGCCACTCTGAAGCTTCACATGTGTTCTCAGACCATTCTGCAACTGGTACAGACGTGGACAAATTTGTTGGTACCCTTTCACAAAAAAAAGAATCCACAAATGTATCTGAAATAACTTGAAATTGACAAAAGTAATTGGCATCCAACATTGTTTATTCCATACTTAAAAAAATCAGACTTTGCTTTTGATATTTGAGTCATCAGAATATTTTAAATAAAACAAATGAAAATGGCATGAACAAAAATGATGAGACCCTTAACCTAATATTTTGTTGCACAACCTTTAGAGGTAATCTGCAAAGAAGTGATTTCTGTAGCTCTCAGTGAGACTTCTGCATCTTTCAATCGACTCTTCCTGAGCAAAGGAAGTATTAGGTTTGAAGGGTATCTTTCCCAGATTGCATGTTTTCGTTCTTTCCATAGATGTTCAATGGGATTCAGATTAGGGCTCATAAAAGGCCATGTCATAATAGTCCAATGTTTTGTTCTTAGCCATTCTTGGGTGCTTTTAGCTGTGTGTTTTAGGTCATTATCATGTTGGATTACCCATGACCTGCAACAGGGACGGAGCTTTCTGGAACTGTGATGGAGAAAGAACAAGGAAACTAAGAGGGACTGTGCCACTCTGATGCTTCACGTGTTCTCAGACCATTCCGTAGCTGATATGTGCAGGACTTGAAACCATAAGCAAAACTGCAATCAATTTCACAACTGTTAATGCTTTTCACATTTCTCAGGAATGAGATAAAAGTCACAGGTGGTTGAGAGTACGCCTATACTGTAGTATCCAAGTGTAATTGATTCATAGAAATCACTCAAATAAGTGGAACTCAAATATTAGGAAGCTATTTTTTACGAAGAATATTATAATTAATTCCTATTTTTTAACATAATATATGGTTTGTCTCTTATGAGGTTCATATAACACACACAGTGCTAAATACCAGGAGCTTGATTTATAAAGGGGATCCTGACACCTATCTAACCCCCCCCCCCGCACGCTTACCAACCGCTACTCACCAGCTAACTAGCGTCCACCAACCATAGTGCCAACCATGGTGTGGCGCAGCAATGGCGCGTCATCTCATCGGGGTTATCAAGTGGGCACCTTCCTTCGTCGGCGTTTCGTCGAGTTAGGCCCACGACACCTCCAGAAGGCTCAACCGCGGCTCAGGCGTCCCGGAGCTGCTCCCCTCCATTACCGCACGCACCACTACGCCACCCCGCCGCTTCTCACATTACGGACTCTTTACCTCAGCGTCCTCACCCTCACCGCTCTTTCTACCCGCCGACTAAAAGGAAGAAGCCCCTCGCCACCTACTTTACTTCGACTACACCGCCTGCTAACAGCTAACCGCCATCACACCTATTCGCTAACAACTATACGCCAATACACTAGCCGCCATGACACCTACGCGCTAATGCTTCGCCGGCACCCACCTGCTCATCGCTTCGCCGCCCCGCTACCATCCGCACTGGTCCTCTTATTCCAGATCCAGAGACTTCCTTGCTCCGCAGCCTGTGACAATTCCTTCACCGCCCGTTGCAACTTCCGCCCCCGAATCCCGAGTTCGCGCAGCAAATCAAGAGTCGATCGGGCTATAAACCCACGGCAACCGACTTCAATTGGCCTCACCTTCGCGTTCCAGCCACGCCCCCCTACTTCCGCCGCTAACTCGCTATATCTAAGCTTCTTCCTCTCATGAGCGTCGTCCACCAATCCTTCCCACGGAACCGTGAGTTCTATGAAGTACACCACCCGTTGGCTTGCTGACCACAGCACCATGTCTGGTCTCAAGCTTGTATTGACTATTTCCTGGGGCACCACTAATCTTCCTCCCAGGTCCACCTGCATCTCCCAATCTCTAGCCCCCCCTACTACACCTAACTCCTTCCTACCTCTATATCTACTCCTACCCCCTTCTCTAACAAACTGTACCACTGTACCTTCAACCTCCTGCTCTAAGATACTTAGATACTTTTAAAATCTCTCATTTACAAGATTTAATAAGTATAAGGCTTTTTAACCCTATATTTAGTCTTTTTAAACTTTAAATTTTCTTATTGGCTGTTACAGATTGTATCAGTCCCACAACAACTGTGTCCTGTATAATCACATTGAAAGGTTTTACATTCTTTTTTTGGTAAAAAGAAATAGATATTGACATTAGAAGCAATTGTTAATATTAAAATGTAATTGTTCCATGACTAATTTCAAAGAAATTTAAAACCATAGATAAGTGACAGAATGTACAGTGCCTATAGAAAGTCATCATACCCTTTTCAAATGGTTACTTGATTTCAGGCTGTATGACAAATAAAAATTAAAAAAATTCTCAAACTTTTGTTAGCTTTATTTACAAATGTTGCCTTGCAACATCAAACTATTAAAAAGAAAGTGACCAGCTCAGAACATTTTTTTAAAAATGAAAAACAAGGACAGAGTTGGAAAAGTCATCAATCCCCTGATTTAATACTTAGTAGAGCCACCCTTTGCTGTAACTACATCCATCAGTCTTTTTGGACATGTCTTTACTAGCTTTGCATACCTAGATTGAGTAATGTTTGCTCATTCTTCCTTGTAGAATTGTTAGAGTTCAGTCACATTCCATGGTGATTAGAAATGAACTGCTCTCCAAGTCTATCCACAGATTTTCTATTGGATTTAAGTCAGGGCTCTGACTTGGTCACTCAAGGACATTCACCTTCCTATCCTTAAGCCACTGTGTTGTTCTTTTGGGAGTATGTTTAGGATTGTTGTCATGTGGGAAGGTGAATGACCTACCCATTTTCCTTTGTCTAGCAGAGAGATATAGGTTTTCCACAAGAATTTGGGTGCATTTGGCAGCATCCATTTTCCCTTCTAACCTGACCAATCACCCAGTCCCTTCTGACGAGAAACACCCTCACAACATAATGCTGCCACCACCATGCTACACAGTGGGTCTGGTGTGTTTTGGATGGTGTGCTGTATTTGCTTTTTGCCAAACATAGCACTTGGAGTTCAATCCAAAAAGGTAAATTTTTGTCTCCTCTGACCATAGCACCTTTTCCACGTGGCAGCAGAATCTCCCAGGTGTGTTTTTTTGCGTAGAGCAAATGAGACTGAATGTGGCACTTTAAGAAAAGGTTTATTTTTTGCCACCCTGCCATACAGGCCAGCTTTGTGTAAAGCTTGAGATTGTTGTCACATACACAGATTGACCAGTCCCAGCCATGAAACCTTTAAGTCCTTCAAAGTTGCATTTGGCTTCTTGGTAACCTCTCTCATCAATGCCCTTCTAGCTTGGTCATCCAGTTTGGAGGGACAGCCTGATCTAGGCAACGTGTTGGAGGTGCCATACACCTTCAACACATCATTAAGAAGTATCTTAATGATGCTCTGAACAGTACTCGGAGGCATAGCTAAAGCCTGTGAAATCTTTTTGTAGTGTTATCCTAACTTGTGCCTTTCTACAACTTTATCCCAGAGGCCAGGTGCATCTTTTGAAAGCACTTTCCAAACCATGTTGGTTTCTATTTCAAAACCTTGCACTACTAGTAGTGAAATCTTCAAGATGCACCTGGTTTTATAATACACAATAATACGGATTTGCTCCAAACAACCATGGCCAGAACCACAACATGTGCCAAGTGATATCTCAAGATATTTTGCTGTTTTATGCATAAATACCATTTAATATCTTACAGTTGGCCCTAATTTTAAAATGCAATGACTGACCCAAACAAAGTAGTCAAACTTCCTGAGCAGTGAGTTTTCCCCTTCTGACTACACATGTGCACTACAGAGTGGGCTGTATGTAAGACCACCGAAATCCTTGCTGGAGTCTCAACTGTTTGGAATGAATGTGTCTGGCAGGGCAGCTCTGGTTAGGAGACAGGCATGGGCTAAAGAGCTGGTTTGATCCCAGACTCATTACTGGCACATCCAAGCTTCCAACATGAAGGTTCTCCAGGAACTGACCACCACCTCTGGGTCTCCAGTTTGTACTTCAACTCAACTTACCTGTTTCAACCACTTCCTCAGTTAGGTACTGGGTCAGTCATACTGTCCACAGCCAATCCATTCCATATGGATTTGTTCCTCAAAGTAATACTGTAAAGTATCTGCTAAATCTAAAACTTACTGCTGTGCCATTTGGTTGACAATTCTTACCCTTGTGTTGTAGGTGATACATAATTTTTATGATTTATAGTTGAAGTTTATTACACACTAATACTCTAAGTTTCCCTAAAGTTGAATTTTTTGTTTAAAGAAGACTTTTCTGTGCTTTAATCCAGACTCTGCTCACACATCCTCATGTTAGCAGAGGTGGTTAGTGGACCTGGTATCTCTGGGACACACCACTAGCTATGCTCCTGTGTGCAAAAAAAAACACATTAAAATCCTTACCTCAACCTACTTGTATTTTTTCTGTCTTTATTGGACTGGAAAGTCCTATTGAGTCATTACTGGTCATCACTGAGATGGTTGTCAAAGCAAAAAGGAATGAAAGTGGTTCATTATTGCCTTCTTCCAGCCAGTTTTTTCCTTAGATGGGTGCAAATGTGATAGAGAACATATGCACTCCATACAGACCAGTAAGCTGGACTTGAACCCCACATCAGGCAAGCAGCCGAGGTTCCTGAGCATCTTTGCTTGTCGAGGAGTCACACAGACCATTGTTTCTCTGTATTGTACAGCACAACCCCACCCTTCCCTGTGTTACTGTAAATTACACTGTACATGAATATGCATTATATGAAAAAAGCAGTGGTTTCAGCCTTGCACACCTACAAGATCATTGGTGCAGGTCCTCTGAAGATAAAGTCAGCCCCTTGGCCTCATTGGCTGCGTTGGTTTCCTGCATATAAGAGACTAAAATCTCCATTGCCTGTATTCATTTTACCACAGTAAAACAGTGTGAGCATGATTCTCTACAGTCTACTTCTACAACTGGGTAAGTACTGCTGTGTTTTATTAAATGCTGGATCCTGGTTTACTAAATTAATCCATGATTTTAGTTACAAGCAGTTCGTAAATGCACATTTTCTGAACGAAAGCAACATTATTTGAGGTATGAAATGACAACTAATGACAGTAATACCTTCCTGTTTTTTACAGCCTTATTACATCTTAAAATTATGACAACAAATTCAGGTATATTGCACTTGATACATTGAAAAATACACCTGTGTGTCTGTATTTGATACTTTGATATGGATAGACAGCTCTGTATGACACAATGTGATTTCTCCTTAGATGGCAGCAGAGGAGCAATAATGACTCCAGTGATAGAAGTGCCAGTAAAAATAAACTTAATGGAAAAGGCAAAGATTCGCTGTGAAGCCCAGAATGGAGATTTCTGTTTCTTCTACAAATACCTCAGTAAAAATCTTTTCAGGACTGAAAAATATAACAGACAGTATAAAGTCTGTCTGCTGTTTATATCTGGTCAAGAACTCACGGGAGAAACATCATTCCGGTCTGAAATTGAAGTGTTTTTAAGCTGTGCTGTTTTGCTGAACTCAACTGGGGAAACACAACTCTCACAGCGCAGTGAAATGAAGAAGATGGTGGTTACAGGTTAGTCCTCCTACAAAGTATAATTTTACTTCTCTAATTCCTTAATAACTTAGCAAAACTCAACAAAGAATTTATTCACAGACCCTTTTGATGTAAGAATTACAACAGAGAAAAACAAGATCAATGTGGAGGAGTCAACAAGGATTCGATGTGAAGCCCAAAGAGGATCTGAGTGTCATTTCTACAGCAACCAGAGTGAAAGTCCGCTGAGGACAGAAGTGTTCCAGTCCAGAGCCTGTATGATCTCTCTGACTGGGAAGGAGATCCTAGCAAAAACTGTCCATCACGGTGGAGTAATAGAGGTTCAGCTGAGCTGTGATGTTCAGCTGAAAAAGGACCATAATGAAGCATTCATCTCAGAACGCAGTAAAGGAGTCACAGTTACCGTGTTTGGTAAGTTATTCAATATATTTATGGCAAATGCTTGGATAAATATTTAACATATTCTTAAATGTAAATAATGTGCTAAGAAAATAATCCATCATAGTAGCGTAACTACAAGTTATAAAGACAAATTATTATAAGCATAATTAATTTTTTTTGCTAAAAATTATTTGAAAATTATTTTAATACACTTTATATCTGTTGCATTCTACTATAATAGAACATCTGTTACAAAAACTGGTAATGGTTAAATTTTATTTTAGTTTTGACAGCATCTGTATGGTAATATTTTACTAGTTTTGCTTCTAACCTTAAATGTTTATTGAGTGATCTAAGTGGAAACACACATCTTGATATGCATACAAGGTGGATTTTAATATTTTCAGTTGATTTCAGCCATTAGACTAAACATAATTTTTATAACATTTTTATTGCAGGTTGGGAAAGTAAAAAAACCACCACAGGTAAATATATTTAAATTTTGTTTTCTGTAGCCTTTAAAAATAATATGATTTCTAACAAAAAACTTTTTATAGAAATGTTTATTGGTCAAGTGAATTTTTTTAACTGTTTGCACTTTGTTTTTTTAATAAATTACTTTTCTTTTTCAATTGTTAAATGTTTTCACCTCACTTCAGCATTTAAGACCAAGAGTTCTGATAAATTTCTAATCGCCTTACTGATCTTATTTCAGGTGTATTACATTATGCATCAACAGCTGATAATGATATCAGCAACAGTAATGCAGGTTTACATGAATTTTCCTTCCATTTTTGAGACTAACTTTGGTGTCATGATTTAATATATTCTGTGTGAATAACCAGATGTTTATTATAAGAATGTAAATTTGATGAAACTGTGATATGCTGATGGTGGCCTCTTCTTCATAGGTGTGCTCACCTGGTCAGTGCCTGGGGGGCTGGTGCTTTTGATGGTGACTGGAGTCCTGAGTATCGCTCTGCTGAAATGCAGTATGTTGTCAGTCACTACTGTCACTTGTAGTCTAGCAAAAACTGATGAGTAAATTGTTTTAACAGTTAAAATTTATTTTTGAAATAAATTTGAAATGCATAAAAATAAGAAGTAGAGGCTGAGGGTCTCCACTGTTCATCTAATAAAAATTGTAAAACTTTTCATGCATAAGAGGTGAAACTGTTCAGGGAATGAACCTGCCTGTTGAAAACAGTGGTGTAGCATATTGGCAGTAGAGGACACTTCCTTGTCATTTCCAGGATCTGAACAAAACTTTCTCATAAATCTGAAGCAGATATAATTTTTAAAAATTGCTTCACCCATTATGTGCTTATCTGCTTTCATAAAAGGAGCCTTGGACAGCACATATCATTGTGTTAGGATTAGGATTAGAGATATAGTTAGATGTCAGGGTTAGGATTAGTAAGGGATAAACCAACTCTGTAAACTAAATCAATGATTCACTTGACACTGTTGCCCTAAAGTTTTTAACAGTAACTTTACAAACGCGAATCATGAGGAGAAAAAGGCTAAATTAGTAATAATTTAATAATTTAATTAATAATTAAACAGTACTTTATTTTTTTGCAGTTTGCTGGGTTGGACAGAATTGATCTTCAGAAGTATTAAACTCTTTGTTTTTAAACAATATTTCAAACATAAATGCTACTGAAAAAAGGTTGCAACAATGCTCCACATCTTCTGAGCTCAGAAGACCAAGTTCAGCTGTATGTAAAGTTTGCTTGTTCTCTGTGTCAACAGATATGGTTTCTCCTCAGTCAGCTGTGCACCTCCAGGAATTTTTTTTTTCCTAAACTTCTGTTTTTGCTTTGTGTTTATTTTCCCAGGAAAGAGTAAACTACCCAGAGAAAGGTAAGAGATGACTGAACATTTTAAATTAAGTTAATGTTCAATAAGTTAATTACACCGCACACTTGAATTCTTCTTCTTCTGGCAGAAATGACCCCAATGACAGTGAAGCACCTGACACATTTTGTAAGTATTTTAACTCAATAGTCATGAAAGAGCTGAGCTTATAAACTTCTAAATGGCTCCATAGAAGGTCCCTCACTGGACGGAACCTGGAGTTCTTAAATTTTTACCCCTATTCCAACAGCTGGCTATTGTTTAAATCTCCTTTTGCAGTAGTACCCTGATCAAGGTACTTACCCAGAATTGATACAGTAAAAACTAACACTAAAATTAGTAAGTAGTTAACTTTGTATGTCTCCATGGAGTGATCACAAGCAGTCAGCCTAAAGGGTTGCATCCCAGAAATGAGCTCTGACTCCTGCTTTATTCACCCAATTAGATGCCAATGTCTCCTGGCATGAGCAGAGGTCTGAGACAGGAACCCAGCAGGTAAATGCTCAAAAGACTTATTAAAGGTACATCCTAAATGTAATAATGAATAAAATCTGTTTGCTTGTAATTTAAAATAAATATATATGTGAGAGCTTTAATTAATTTTCTTTTCGCTTTAATGTGAAATGTATGGAAAAGGAAGCCAAGGTATGTAAAATCAGCTGGGCTTACAGTAATAGATTCTCCACTTTGTGTTCAACTGACTGCGGCTGCCTAAGGAACTGACCGGGGAGGAGGCCATCGGGTATTCTGTCTCCAGTCCTCGAACCGGTGACCCAAGAGAGATGACTTTCAAGGAGACTTATGCCAGGGTCAGCAAGAAGAGAGTCTTAAAGCCCTCATGACAAGGACAGAGATGTACCCTGTCTGATGAGACGTGAGATGGTGAAATGTGACTTGGCTAAATGCTGAGTAGGATGAAATGAAGATGCTCACTGGTGCCACGGACAAGGGACAGACGTGTGGTGCCATGACTACTGCCAAGGTTTATGTCTCCCTCATTGTACATTCTGTTGTCTTATAAACAAAAATAAAAAGTACAGCATTCAGTTTGGACCGAGGTTGATTAAATATAGAATTTAAGGGAAAACATTTTAAATGACTGTCAAAAATTAGTGCCAAGTATTTGTTTCTGACCAACATGCATGTTTTCTTTCTTAGAGCATTAAAGAATTTTTTATTTTTGCTCTATGGTTTATGTCACAGAATGCAGAAACACCCCCATCAGTAATACATGCAACCATAAATAAAGTTCTAAATTTTTAAGGTGTTGCATGAGCTCACGAGGCAAATGAGAATAAAGTATAAACTCTGTTCAAACAACACACGCTACATACACATTACATACTGTGGTAAACACACACAAAATAATGTACATACATTCACACTTATGTTTTAGAAAGTGGATGAAACCGAATGCTTCTTATAGAGTTCAACAAGAACTTTTCAAGTTTGTTCCATCTTTCAACACCAGTAAGCTGTTTCTTTTAAAAGAATCATGTGTTTGAGCCTTTTCTTAAGGGCCACACCTGTGGCCACCTGACAAAGTGGGACTGTGGTTTCCCTGTAGCTGTGGCTATTTCAGTATCTACTGTCTTAAAGATAACATTGTGTTAACATGACAATACACTCTGCCTGAGCATCTCTGCTCCTGAGCTCAACTTGTGGTTTGTGCTTCATATATGTTTTAGTTGGGGATATTTTTACAACCACCATCCTTACTGTATAGCTCATGTCTTGATAAACAAGTAACAACTTTTTAATATTATGGTCTGGTTTTCACTAAGGGCCTCATGTATGTGAGTGTTTCCTCCTTGTTTGGCTTTAAAGCCCTTTGCTGAGTATATCTACATCCCAGAAGGTGACCTAGGGCAGGAAGCAGGGAGCAGTTTGCATCGGGTCCTTGTACAGAACAGAACTGTGAGCAGAAACCACAGAGTGAAGCAGCTGCTCTGAGGTCTCCTGATGTTTACTGCATGTGCAGAGGGGCAGAGATGGAGAGCAAAGGACAGTTAGCACAACAAGTGATATATTTTTGTAGGAGACTGTTGAAGCCTTCTTGCTCATGGTATCTTTTAAAAGCACAGACTGACTTCTGTCAAGTTCAAAATCTCTTTGCATAACAGTATAGCTGGCTTAAAAAACAATAAAATGTTCTCCAGTATAGAAGAAAATGAGTACCAAGAGGTTTCTGAGAAGCACCATGAATATCAAATATAACAAAGGAAAATAAAACACAAATCCCTAAACATATGGAATAATCAAATTCCAAAAATAGGAAATCTGGTCCTCAGCCAAAGTTTCAGATTTACTTTTTGATCTGTAAAATACAATAAACTGAAGCTTTTACCATGAATCTTCATACCTGTTCTCGCCTACAGTAACAGCATTTAAATAAGGATTCAAACAACAAGGTCAGTTAAGGTGCCAATTAAAGCGGTTTGGCCATAAAGTTAGGGACCCCCTGCGTGACTCATGAGGGAGGTTTATCAGCCATGGCCCTCTGTGAGGAGACAGCAAGACAGACCAATGATAGATTTTTTATCAGCAATCTGGCCTAGGAACACATGGAGCAGGAAAAGCTGAGCTAACAGAACCACAAAGACACAGCAGCTGGTACTTAAGGCGGTCTAGGGTGAGAACTTGGAGGAAAGCCTGAAGTGTCAAGCTGTCCTGGACATCAGTCTGTTACTGGAGTTGTGCACAAGTGTCTCGGAAATGAAATTAGTAGGTAGGTGGACATCATGTCTAAAGTCAGAATTCTGTGTGTTTTGAGTCCACGGGGAAGTCTGCAATCTTGTGCTAGAAACAACTGATTTACGAACTGAATTCAGCATTTTTTGGAAAACCGTTCAGAAATTCCCACTTCTATCCCATCCCACTGACACCAGTGTGACCCTTTCCTGTACCGCTACCACAGACTGAGTATGGAAGCACCAGTTTTTGGGCTTCATCTGGCCAACTATGCTTCTGTGGTTCCCTCTAAGTCAAGAAAATCAAAGAATGTTACAGATGCTGACTATGCCACTGTGCACTAATAGTGATGGAGGAAGAACAAGAAAACCAAGGGACTGTGCCACTCTGATGCTTCACATGTGTTCTCAGACCATTCTGTAGACTATCTGCTCTTGCTCTTTAGCCTGGGTTGTGGCTTTTGTTTTATTTGCAGTTATTTCAGCATCTGCTATCTTCACCACAAGCCTCACTTACGAGTTTACTGCTCAGCTCAGGTCTATTCATAGTGGAGGCAGAGAGCAGTTTGTATCGGGTCTCAGAACAGAGCAGAACTGTGAGTAGAAACCACAGAGTGAGGCGGCTGCACTGAGGGCCTCAGACCTCCTGATGCTCACATCATGTTTATTTGCAGACACTTTTCTCAAAAATGATCTACAGCTCAGAATAAAGAAGTAATATAAAATATAAACAGCTCAGTTTTTTGTCTGATACCACTGTGTTGTTGGGTCAGTCCCTCAGGCTGGTAGGTTAAAAGAAGACACTTTTTTAATAGCAAACAAATAAGTAATTAAAGCAAATGGTGCTGAACTCATGGATGTGGCTGTCTGGAGACTGAGTGCAGGGATTCTCAAAAAATGGCATTTGAAACCTTTATTAGATCAGCAGTTTTGAGGGACAACTTTTTATGTAGAACCACCAACAGATTTTTATTTATATTTTGTGTGTCTGTCTGGTTTATATGTAAATGATGTATGGATCACGAAAAATATTGTCTTTTAACTTAATCCACCAGCATGACATCCCTGGTTTAACAACTCTTCATCTGAGGTCCTCTAAAATTATTTTATTAGGCCATGTTGCACCTCAAAAGATCTTTCTGTGTGAGGAGCAGCTAAGCATCATCATGGGATTCTTTTATAAGGCAAGACAACTCAAACCCACACTTGAACATTTTCTCAGTTACTGGAGACTCTGACCCATTTACCCTCCTTCCAACATCATTCTTCTTAGTATTTCCATGAAACAGATAGAACTTTATCAGTTCCTTCTCTATTGACCAGAAGTCACAGTCTGTTTATATTGATGGAGAGAAGAATTAAACATAAAGAATGAAAACACATCACTGTGTTGTCATGACTGTGCTTTACACTCTGCCTGACCATCTCTGCTCTTAAGCTCAACATGTGGTTTGCGCTTCATCTGTGCTTCAGTCTGGGATATTTTTACATCTTTGCTGTATACCTTATACCTTGGTATAAATATTATGGTCTGCTTGTGCGTTGTCTTAGGGGTTTTACCAGCAGCAGCAAGCTGGAGAATTGTGGCTTTGCGGTCTGTGATGCACAGAACAGGACCGTGAGCAGAAACCACGGAGTGGGACAGCTACACTGAGGGGCTGAGACCTAATGATGTTCACTTAAAGTTCTCTTGCCAGGAAGAAAATCTATTCAATTGCTAAATTTATCCATCAGTTATTCATTCCACCCATCAGCTTGTTAATGTATTCCTTCCAGTTATGGCCCCTTATTACCAAACACACAGAACTGCTCTTTGTTACGGTTGTTTTTTCTGGTGGGGAATTGTCGTTCCTGTTCGCGCACTCTCTCCATAGGGGTTCAACTTTCAACAGGTTCAACAGAGCCAGGATTAGACCGGCCAAGCGGAGCTGAGGCAGAAGCGAAGCCGCAGAGCGCGAGGGAGGAAGATGGCAGGACCTGGAGAGAGGATGTGTTGCAAGAAATGGTGAGCGGAAGCTGCAGGACACTGTGGGCTGGGCAGGTTGAGACAGGTGGTCTCCCTGAACCCAGAAAGGCGGCGCAGGTGAGCAGTGAGTCGCCCGAAAACGCGACAGTCCAGGACGGTTCTGGTGTAGAGTGCACTCTTTCGGCGGTGGAACAAGGCTGCATGATGCTGCAAAGTGCGGGTGGAGCGGTAGGTATGACGCTCCCCAAAACCGCATGTGTGCCACGCCGTGACTGCGACTAAGAGCTGAAGAACGCCGCTGATGAGATGGGAGAATCCCCAGATGCCCAGTTTTCTGACCCACCGACAGAATATGATTGTGGCCCTGTGAAGCAGCGCAGCCCCAGTTACAGCCTCATACAAGCTGCCATGAGTGAAATGTTGGCGCAAAGAAGACAATGCGTTGTGGCCAGAAACGTGCAGTGCGGTGAGTGGCACCCAAGGTCTGCTCTCACCGAGGCCGCGTGAGGCAAGGACAGTGTGCAACGAAACGGCACGTACAGACCCATTATAGCGAGATGACTGAACGGCGGGAGGCAGCGCAAGACGCCTGGGCGCAGGAGAAAAAAGTTATTCGTGAGCGTCACTACAGATAGGTGAGCGAGTGCGCAGAATGTCAAGAGTGCGCTCCCCCTACACAGAATCATGTTTGTGCACAGTATGGCCAAGTTGGATGTGCGGGGATTGTCAGAAAAAAAGCACACGGTGAGAGATTTTACTGGGATCGAGGCCAACTGAAGCGGGAGAGACAACGGCTGCCTTGGCCTCCATGGCCACCACCATGGCTGCCAGCACCGACACCTCGCCCCATCAGAGGAGCATCTGAGGATTTGGGACTGTGGGGGATGGGTGGGCCATGAGGACGTGGCCATTTTCTTTAACGGGGGGCTATGTAGCGTCGGGCACTACAGCTAAGCACAATTATCTGTTCGTTGTATGTGCGTTACTGCAGAAGTGCACCCTGGGAAATGGGGTGGGGGGTGCGCCATGGTGGGAAACTGTGGAACGCGGGAATTGAGAGTTGGGGTGTGAGAGAGAAGGAGGCCGAGGTTGTTGGTCAGCTGCAGTGTGGGTGCAGAGGGACAGCCTTTCCTTCGTCTTGCCTGGTTGTTACCTTCCCTTGAGACGCCAGTGTTCAATAAAAGGTTGTGTGTTATGGACACCGCCGTGGTGTCCTCATTCCCTCCATCCGAGCCCAGACCGGCGCTCGTTACAGTATATATTCCATCACTCCCCACTGTAAATAAATCGCACTTTGTCACTGCTAAAATTGCATAACTGTGCCGTGTTTTGGGGTCTGTTGAAAAAGGGGCTCTCTCCTACCACCTACATTTTCTTTCTTTTCCCTTATGCTACGATCCTTACTGCTGGTCCCCTAGCCAACGAGCCAGGTCGTAACATCTTCCAACACTGCTGCTCATCTGCCAGGCAGCTCCTGAAGTCTCGTTCCTAAGCCTGAGAGAGAGAAAGACCACCATCCTGCTGGAAGTTCTGAAACTGCAACCAGATAGGAAAATAGTAGAGCTGAAGGGGTGTTCAGAAGAAAGAAGTTAGGAGTTTCTGACAGTGTTTGCATGGCATCTCTGAGCTCAGGTGGGTGAATGATGAATGATGGTCTGCCCAAGAACTGATGGTTAAGGGAAAGTTTAGTGATATTGCGTTTATGAATCTGCCGTAAGAGCTAAAGGAAAGAAAAAATCCACTTATGCCTTAGAAAGCAAACCAACAACATTTTGAAACACAATTCAACACTTTGCCCTGTGCTACCTGTCAGCTCCTGAGACATTGCCACAAGTACGAAATTCATCTTGGGAGAAACTTAGAAGCGAGTGGTGTGGTGTTATGTCTGCAGTTTGTGGGAGCTGACGTTCAAAGGGGAGAATTATCATAAAATTCATAAATAATACTAAGCAATAATCATAATTGTTATTGTTTCGGTTAAAGTGTAGAGGGAGCACACAATGCATGGTAACCATTGCTCCATACGCACGTACTCTTTGTATCGCTATAACAAAATCACTAAACAAGAAAAAACTAAGACAGCATAACAACAGAGCCAAAATGTTATGGGACTTCCATATCCACACAGATAAACAAGTAATTTCTGACCAACAGGGATTCCAAGCAACAGAACCATCAGTAAGATTGAATATGAGAAACTGGAGCAATACCAGCATTTGGAAGAAGAACTGGAAAGAATGTGGAGGCTGAAAACCAAGATAGTCCCAATGGTGACAGGAGAACTTGGGGCTGTGACCCTTAAACTGGAAGAGCAGCTCCAGAGAGAGTTACACTTTACTGATTGATCAAATACACACTAGTGCGGGAGAGCCCCTTTGAAAAGAGAGTCTCCCCAAACAAAGAATACAGGGGTTATTTATACAGCAGTTCACAAGGTATGCATGCTTCCTGGCAGTTTTTCACTTTAGTTTTTTATCCATTTTTTGTTACTTCTTTACATACCACCAAGGTCTGGCCTGGACCTAAACCGATCATTTCCTTGACCCTTTGGCTTCTCCTTATCAGTACTTTACATTTCCCTTCCCTAAGTACACTCTTTACTTTTCCAAGGTACACTCATAAATACCTAACATTGTAGCAGGGCACAGATTACAATGAAAGCAGTAAGCAAAATATGCTGGCTTATCCTTATTTATTTATTCTCATTATTTATATATTTATTTTCCCTTTTCTTATTCTTAATTTCACTATTTATTATTTAACTTTCTATACCTTATTTAAATATTTACATATTTATTATATATTTATATTACTGAGATGCCTGGACACAAAAACTTTTCATGGTGACAACACTGCTATGCTTTGTTGTTCACCCATTGAAAAATAAACCTTGAACCTTGAACATGGTCATAACAAAACATTCACTACACTATTGACTGATACCTTTAACGTAGTACAAACATACATTAAGAGCTTAACTTGAGAATTTTCTCTCTTTTCGATTTTATTGTATTTTAAAGGATTTTAATTCTGTTTTAACATTTTAACATTTATTTTTGATTTAATTCTGTTTTAACTGTGTTTTACCTCAGAGTCATTTGAAACCTATTTGTGTTGATTTGGAGCGATGTCTTGTTTTGTGTAAAATTTTATGTTTGTGTATTTGTGTTTATTCTAAATGGGTTTTTGATATGCCCAGATCTTTACTCTTGTGTTTTGGAGTACTTTGACATTTGGTAACCAGAGTTGTATCCTGACTGGATGACTTTACTGTGATGTGTCCTTATTGTTTGGATTGTGTTTTGTTTTGGTGTTAAGTTTGGTTACTTTGATGGTTTTGAATTTTATTGTAAATATTTATTGGATGTTAATAAAGTAGAAAAAAAATCCATTGCCCTGCCTGGCTCTTATGCTCTCCTGATGTCTTGTGTTCAATGAAAGGAGACCGGAGTAATGTCCTCGCTCCCTCCATCCGAGCCCAGACCGCCGCTTGCTATGGTAAGTATAAAACAATAATTTTGTATGAAGAATATAAGCATGAACAATAATGTGTATAAATTTTCTCGTACTTAGCTGTGTTTCCTTGTAATGTTGAATTTTGTGGAAGATTAAAAAAAATCTCAAACACAGAGGCTTTATGAACTCAAGAGTTTTCCTTTATTTCACACCAATCGATCAGCAGGAGCATGCGACACCTCAGTACAGTGGCTCCCCAAACACTTTTTTTACAGTCAGTTTTTATATACTCTTGAGGGAGTCCGCCCTTCACAATATTATAGCTTCAAATCGTATTCAAGCGCACTTCTAATTTTTGCATTACTTCTATTTTTTACTTATCTTGAGCTTGCACTTCATGAGTTCACACAAATCTATTGCGTTGACTACCTGTAGCTTTTTATAAATGTTTATATTATATAATATTTATATTATATCTTTACAGTTCCTTTTTTTAGCCTGGGACACAGAACATTCTGCGATAACTGCAGTTTCAGCTAAATCTATTTTTCTTTGCCATTTTGTATTCATTATAAATCTACAGAATGAAATGGTGAGAAATGTCTTGAAACTGTGAAATATCAAGACAACTATTCCGTTTTTCAAACGTTTGATCCGATTCAATAATGTGGCCCTTACACTCCACACACAGCAAATTCTGCTGAAATCAAAGCATTCTGTACTCTGCCAAAATGCAAGGGAACAATTTAATAAGCATCCTTGTGTTTGAATTGCAGATGAAAATGTCACTAACACAACTACAATATTACAATGCAAATGCATGTGACTTGTAATTTGCATGCCGTTGCCTAAACAATGACTGAAAAGTATAAACATTTTTCGACACGACAAGTAGAAATGTCCTGGTAATTTACCTGCCTCTTGAACTGCTAGTACAACACATTTATACTGGTAAATACTGCTCTGTCATTTTGGGGATCTAAAGACAGAGTTTCTTCTTAACTCCGGTGTAAATGTTGTGGTCAGGAAGCGTTTAATCACAATAACCTGGCTAGCAAATACCCATGCGGTAAGTTTAGGGTAAGGGTTAGGCTAAAGTGGTGAACTGTAGTTATATTGGCACCATTCTCAATATTTAAAGCAATATTTAAAGATACTCTGCCAAAATGCAAGGGAACTGGTGCGGTAACATTTTTAAAATATTGAAGGAGGACACAGTTTCATTGGTGCCTTTAGGGATTTGACTTAAGCTGTCTGTGTGCAGTTTGCCTGTTCTCTCTGCCCAAAAACCTGTTATTGTAGTCAGTGGGTGAACAGTGGGCCTCTGTGATTTTTTTTATTCTAAACTCTTGTTTTTCCTACAAAAACCCAACACTGGCCCTTGAAAACTCTGACTGATGTTATGATCCCATTTGTTAAGCTCAGTATTGTCTAGGGGCAAAGGGGCTGCACATAAGAGGGAATAGGGGAAAGGGGTTTAAAGAGTTTACCCACCAGGAACCAAACCAAGGGAAATTGGTGGAAGGGTTTTATTGTGACAAAGGTTAGTAATTTATCGTTAATATTTACAAAAAATAGCAATTAGCTCAAAGGTGTTAAAGTGAAAAGTAACTGTTGATGATGGAGAGGAACTGGAACCAATGCCAGAACATGGACATGCAACACCTGGTGTTGAACCCCTGATGCGATATTGGGTCCTGACGCTGCTCTTCCACCTTTCTAGATTGTCTTACAACTGTGTGCCTTTTCCACACCGATGGACTTGGTCACCACCTTGAACATTTAGTTGTGACCACAGTGGTAGCTGCCTCACTTAACACTGCTGTACACCTGATATTTATGTGTCATAATTATATTCATTTTTATAGATAAACGTAGTAATATTGCTATGGTTATATCTTCTAATGCAGTTCACTTGTGACTGCCACTATCCCAGAAGCCATTGCTCAGGGGGACCCTGCAGAACCCAGAACATTTTCCTCACCAAATGGACTGCAAATCTCAGTGTCCTTGTGGCACTTGACTTCTCATCTGGTGCACTTTGTATTTGTGAATAAACTTTGCTCTATACCGTGTACAGTCAAGATAATAAGGATTTTCTTATATAACAAAACACATGTTTATGAACACATTACACTGTTTAAGGTACAAATGTGTTAGGAAAAAAGATCCGCTTTCAAGCAGTTATATTCCTTTCTAACTGGTGCGGTAACATTTTTAAAATATTTTTCATGTTCTAATTATAGTTGTGGTTACCACTATAAATTCCAAGGGAATAGGAGGGTATATTGAAAAAGAAAAAAATTAAACACCTGTTTAAGCTAAATTTATACATGTAAATGCATTTAACAGTGCTGCCATCCTTGGAAGCAGATTACAGTGCAACACATCAGTGATCTTGTAGGAGGGGGGAAGTGCAGCGTTCCTGTAGTAACCACACTATAGCAATGACTCCAAGCATCTAGAAGAGGAAACACTTTGTCTGACTCAGTTATAACCTTGTTACCTCTTTTCTGTTCAGTCCAGGTGGTGGTTTTTGTTGTATTTTGACTATTTCAGCATCTGCTGCCTTCACCACAGGCCTCATGTACGAGTTTACTGCTCAACTCAGGTCTGTTCATGCTGGAGGAAGGTAGCAGTGTGCATCAAGTCTCAGAACAGAACTGTGAGCAGACACCACAGAGTGAGGAATCTGTACTGAGAGACTCGGACCTCCTGATGTTCACCTCATCTGCTGAGGAGCGGAGGTGCAGCCTTCATCTGTGAGAAGAAAGAAAGGTCTGGCTAAACTGATCATTCACAAGTTATCAACTGTTATCAGCTGAAAATACCAAACGTTAATTATATGCTATATTTTTATTGCCATCAAATACGAACCACTTTGTTTTCTAAAAATCAAGTCTTGGAAAGGAAACATGATTTTGCATTAGTAGTGATAAAATTTGTGTTGTCTAGGACGTGAAGTGAAGCTTTATTTTGAGCACAATTCTACCACACTGAAAATGTTGACACAAAAACACAAATTAACTTCCTATTTTAAAGACAAATGTTTGGTAAAATTTATCTGTGTATTTGGTGTAAAGACGCCCAAGGTCTACATTGTAAGTTCCTGCAAAAACTACGTGGAAACTGACTGCTTGGCTTTGCAGAATGGAAAGTGAAACTGTTCTATGTTTCACGTCACACTTAACCACATGCTTTAAATAAGGGAACTGAGCTGTTCAGAAGTGAGAGCTATTCTTTACTAAATTACTGCTAGATGTAATAAAGTGCGCACTTGGCCTGAAGTACATACTGTATACACTCAATGGCCGAAAGTATGTGGACACCTGAGCATCACATCCTTATGTGCTTGTTGAATCTTCCATTGAAAACACAGGGCCATTAATATAGAGTTGGCCCCACCTTTGGTGCTATAATGGCCTCCCCTCTTCTGAGAAGACTGTCCACCAGATTTTGAGAATTTATGCCCATTCGGCCACAACAGCATCAATGAAGTTGGGCACCGATGTCAGATGAGAAGGCTTGGCTCGCAGTTGGTGTTCCAGATCATCCCGTTCAGTGTGCAGGCCACTCAGGTTCTTCCACACCAACCTGGGCATTATGAACCTTGTTTTGTGCATGGGGGGGCACAGTCATGCTGGAGCAGGAAAAGGGCTTCTTCCCTAAACTGTGAGCACAAAGCTGGATGCACACAGTTGTCTAGAATGTGATTGTATGCTGTATGGGTGTGGCTGAAGAAGTTCAACTCAATCATTAGAAGGGGGATTCACATAGTTGTGACCATATAGTGCGTATTGGTAACTCAGTGTGAATAAGGTGCTTCTATTTTACATATTTAAAAAGTTATGTACTTCCTCTGAAAGGTCAGTTGTATAAACAACCAAATGCAACATTTTTAATGTTTTTAAACTATAGTGAAAGTGAATATAGCTGTAAAGAAGCTAATTGTGCAGTTTGTGATACATTTGTTAGTTTTATCATAATGAAAATTAAAATGTCATTTAAAAAGAGAGAAAAAATAAACTGTGAGATAACTATTGTACAGGACAGTGGTTACAAAAAAGAAAAAAAATGCTGAACAGTTTTAACTGCAGAAAGAAATGACCTAAGCAATAACATTTCTTTTGTACAGCTTTACTGCAGAATGAAGTGAGGACAGAAGATTAAGGTTTGTGGTTTTGTGTCCACGGACTTGAGCTATAGGGGACTGAGGTGCGCACAATATTTAAAACTGTGCAGAACACTGAAAATGAGTGTGTGCATGTGGTGTATTTCCCAAAATGTGTACTAGCCCCGAAAAAGCACATTATTGAGATTTGTTAACTTCACATAAGCCCAAAAAGTCAGTGCTTGATGCAATGAAAAGTTGGTGGTGGACATCCTCTACAACAAATGTCAGTCAGGAATCAAAACAGCTCAAAAAATGATTTGAAAAAAGTGAAATGACAACATTTCAACAGATATCTGTATTGTTAGACTCACAAACTGTGATATTTTGCTCTGTGTTACAGTATTATTGCAATCCAACTTAAGAACAGGTACGTTTTATGAAATACAATTTTTTATTAAGTTTTAGTTCATGTAAGATGTGCAATCAATCACTTGGTTCACTGACATAACCTGTTTGTGTAATTTCTCAATGCAGTTTCTCTTTAGATTACAGCAAAAATATAGCTGAGATGCTGACTCCTGTTATTGAAGTGCCTGAAATGTTCAACCTCATGGAACAACTTAAGATTCGCTGTGAAGCCCAGAATGAAGACTTCTGTCTATTCTACAAGGACCGCAGTGATGCTCCTCTCAGGACAGTGGAATATAAGAAGCAGTTTAAAGTCTGTCTGCTGTTTATATCTGATGAAGAACTTGTGGGAGAAACATCAGTCCAGTCTGAAACTGAGGTGTTTTACTGAACTCAACTGGAGAAACATGGCTCTCACAGCACAGTGAGATGAGAAAGATGGTGGTAATAGGTCAGTCTTCATAATGGTCTAAAAGTGAATCAATCTGAAAACCATCTTATACAGCAGTACCTTTTTTGATAAACCAGATAATCAATTATTTCTATTATTCATAGACCCATTTGTAGTAATTTTTACCATGGTGAAAAACATCAGCACAGAGGAGTCAACCATGGTCGATGCAATGAAAAGTCGGTGGTGGACATCCGCTACAAGAAACGTCAGTCCTTCAATCCTATTGGCTGTTCTAGTTTCCTGCGTATATGAGACAAAGAACCCCATTCTCTACTTTTACTCTAGCAGAGTGAAACAGAGTGCAACCATGATTCTCTACACACTGATTCTCATTCTGGGTAAGGAACATGATTTTTACATGAACGTTCAAATGGTTTAATTTCTCTGAAGGAATCATTGAGTCCAAGTGTATGAGTTTATATGAATATTAAACTTAAAATTAGTTTTAGTAAAACAAAGTACTTTTACAACTGCTGATAGATCATGAATGCTTTCTTTTTTTGCAGCTGTACAATTTGACATAACTACAGCTTCTTCAGGTATTTTGTGCTTTATATCTTTCAGAAAATTCATGTTTGTGTGTTCCCTTCCAGTTTATTATCTTTTGTAAATGTTTTATATCAAAGGACATCTCTGTTTAACGTTTTAGCCATACAATTTCTTGACAGATGGCAAAACATACACGGCAGTGGCTCCTAATATTAAAGTGCCTGAAAATATACAAATATCAGAAAAGATGAAGATTCGCTGTGAAGCCGAGAATGGAGATTTCTGTCTTTTCTACAAAGACTACAGTGATGTCCCTCTCAGGACTATGGAATATAAGAAGCAGTTTAAAGTCTGTCTGCTGTTTATATCTGGTGAAGAAATAGTGGGAGAAACATCAGTCCAGTCTGAAACAGAAGTGTTTTTAAGCTGTGCTGTTTTTCTGAACTCAAGTGGAGAAACATGGCTCACACAGCGCAGTGAGATGAAGAAGATGGTAGTAACAGGTCAGTTTTCATCATGGTTTAAATGAGTATCAACTGGAAAACTATCTTATACAGCAGTACCTTTTGTCACTTGTAAACCAGATAAACAATTCATATTTCTGTTATTTATAGACCCATTTGTAGTAACTATTACTGTGGTGAAAAACAACATCAGTGTGGAGGAGTCAACCAGGATTCGGTGTGAAGCCCAAAGAGGATCTGAGTGTCATTTCTACAGTGACCAGAGTGAAAGTCCACTGAGAACAGAAATGTTTCGCTCTAAAGTCTGTATGGTCTCTCTGACTGGGAAGGAGATCCTGGCAAAAATTGTTCATCACGGTGGAATAACAGAGGTTCAGCTGAGCTGTGATGTTCAGCTGAAAAGGGACCGTAATGAAGTGATCACCTCGGTACGCAGTAGACCAGTTGGAATTTTTGTGACTGGTAAGTAACTCATAAGTTTTGCTTCCTGAAAAAAAAATTGAGATTGTGATAGACAATGTGAACCTGAACTCAAAAATAATTTCAGATTTGCTGCATCAGATAGGAATTTGGAAAAACATTAAAATAAATGTACTGAATTTAATCGCATTAAAATTCAACTGAACTTAAAATGTTTCGCAGCTGATTTTCCAGCCTTGTACAAAGCTTCCGGAGCCTCTTGTGTCCGTGTCCAGCAATAGTTGGCCAGCATTGATGGATTCTAATTGCCCTGATACCCCTTTTCCATGGTCGCAATGTCCTGGTGAAAACCTTTCACACTGAATGCACCAAGATCAAGGAGATAATTTTTCAATGCCATGTTGCAGTTCATAGTTTTGTATGCTTTAAGCATGTTGTCAATCAGCATAGTGTAGTTTGATGATCTGTCTTTGATAACTTGTCCGATTTGTGGACCAACAAAAATGCCTTCCTTACTCTTGGCATCTGTTATTTTTGGAAACATCTGTCTCCAAAATAGCAAAATCTATCACCTTATTTGTTCACTGCTTTCACAAAATTTTTTGATTAATCCAAAGTTTAAATGAAGAGGAGGTATAAATATCTTGTTGTGTTCAGAAGTGGTATATGTGTCGCATTTTTCCACCCTGGCATGAAATGCTTATGAAGCGGGCAGTTCTTTTTAATATAAAATGACTTTAAAATAAAGTACAGCTATCCCATTCACAAAGGAAGCAACAGTACTTTGTTTTTCTGAGCTGCATTCCTAGTTGGAGTGCCACCACAGATGTTCCAGTCATAATTGTTGTACTGTACTCTGGCTCTCACTGTTGTACAAAAACAGTTTCAATAACAGTTCCATCTTAATTTGGTTTCTTTTATGTGTACTGCATAGCCAATGGCACTGAAGGATTGCCATTGTGTAACAGGACAGCTTTCAGGCTTAACTTTTACAAATCTATAAAAAATTTTGGAGGTCATGCATATAACCCAAAGCTTTGAACAATCCATGAATTTCAGTGCAGAAACAGATGTTGTCAACCTGTGTGAAGTTTGACAAATGTTTTTGATGGTTCTGAAAGATAGAAATTGTTGTACTTGATGACACAAACCCCATCATTTCAATCTTGAGCTAAGTACCTTTTTACAAATCTAAGTCCCTGACCAAGTAATTTAATTCTGGCAGTGTTGTCAGATGAGGATAACCAGGCATAAAGGGTTCAACATCTTGATTAGTGTTGTTTTCCACATCTGGTTTATGCGTTGTGGCATCTTCATCTGCCTCATCTAGGCTCCATGTCTCTGGTAACTTCAGTACTGGCAAACTGTCATCATATGGTACTGGTCTCATGGCTGAAGGCAGATTGGGGTATTCAGTAGAGTTCTTATTTTTCGTAGAGAAGCCAGATACATTGGTCAGACAGAAGTAAGAGTCCGTCATGTGATCCTTCTGCATTGTTAGGCCTGAAGTGTATGCGGATGACCCTTGACTTTAGTGCATCTTTAATTTTTCAACTTTACAATGGTGCAATAGCGATATGCATTCATACTTTGCATATTGAATTTTGATTTTTTTCCTGGGCAAAAAATATGCATTACAATACTTCCTTCTGATGCTGGGCAGCAGTAGCGAACTCTATCTCCCAGATTTCCATGCAGTCCAACGCTGATGCTCTACAGTATTCTGTGTTGCCATCAGTTTCTTGAATACCTCCCATATCTATGTTGTATTATGTGCATCCATCTGTGATAAATTCTTTATCATTTCAGGTGTGACACATCCAGCAATAACTGATGACAAAAACAATAATGGCAAAGAAGGCACAGGTACACACCCAGCTATGACCTCACAAAAACGTGTTAGTGAGGAGTTACACTGTATGGCCAAAAGTATGTGGACATCTAAGCATCACACCTGTATGTGTTTGCTTAACATAAAACCCATTTCATGCTTCCCCTGGGGGGGAGCAGAGTTATGCTGAAGCAGGAAAGGAGTTTCTTCCCTAAACTGTGGCCACAAAGCTGGAAGCAAACAGTTGTTCAGAATGTGTTTTTATGCTGTGTAGGTGTGGCTGAGGCAGCTCAGCTCAATCAGAAGAAGGGGGGGTCCAAATACTTTTGGCCATACAGTGCATTTTCTTGTGAGATATTCAGAGTAATCCTCACATTTGTTGCCAACACAGTAATTTGTAACCAAAATATTAAAACTAAAAATCTGTAAAATTATGTTCATAAAAATGTTCACTGTAGTCAGCCTCCTCAGAGGTTTTTTCAACAAGCAATGATGGACAACCCTTGAAATGCCCCATAGGTTTGGTCCTCCAGTCACTGACTGGGGGATTATTGGTGCTGATGGTGACTGGAGTCTTCCTCATCTTCTACCTAAAACACAGTACGTTGCCACAGGGTCTTGTATCTGCTGTGTGAGCTGGTCAGTAGAAACATATTTTAAATTCTGTATAAGATAACATCTTATTTCTCTTTTGTTTCTCAGGAAGAAATAATAAAACCAACAACAGGTAAGATTTCCTGTCATAAAGCATGGCTGAGCTACAATAATGTCATTATTATTATTATTATTATTATTATTATTATTATTATTATTATTATTATTATTATTATTATTATTTTGCTTTCCATCCTGTTCAGGGCTGAAGAACAAGAGACTGACACAATGCCAATCTGTAAGTCACACAGTCTATAATGAAGCTTTGTTGGTTAAAACTGTGTTGTAAGTTTTTTAAGCTCATGTTTGATTCATAATTTATTATTTTTCATCAGTTAAAGTTTAATATGCTTATTTTCAGATTACTTGATCTCAGAAAATCACCCTCAGAGTGAACAGGTAAGTTTAAAGCAAACATGAGGAAGTTTCTGAGATCAGGTGGTTCCTGCTCATTTCCCCAATAGACAGCAAACTTCTTCACAGTTCTAGAAAGAGAAAAGAGAACAGATCTATGGCCAAAGTCTCTGAGTTTAGTATGAGTGCTTGAGTTCACCTTAATAAATGTCATAGTGAAGTTCACAGGTTACCAGGTTGCAGCTCTGCTCTTCAGCCTGGATTGTGGTTTGTGTTTTACCTGCAGCTTTTTCAGTACCTGCTGTATTCAAGCCTTAGGTACTGTCTCTCACCTAGCTGAGGTCCTGTGTGTGCAAAGCCCCTGGCTGAGCGAGTCTCCATCACAGCAGGTGGCAGGGAATGGTTCGCATCTCTGTAAGCAGAAAATGAGGCAACTGTACTGAGGTGCTCAGACCTTACCTGTCTATAAAACTCAGTTTACTATCAGTATAGCAAAGCTTTCATGGATGATTGATTTATGAGTTACTTGAGCAAATTGTTTGGGAATTTGAACACAAGAATCAGCAGCCTTCCCCCAACAAGCATGGCCTCATGGCACTGTTTGTGGTCTCTGGTGGATTCAACTCCATTGCTGTCCCCAAGGAACACACTAGATGTTTTATTCACACTAGATTTTCGACTTAGCCTGTCACATAGAAAACCCTTATTGTATATAAACTAAAAATTAAATTCTCGTGTTGCATTTTTGTTGTTTTTATTTTCTACATACAGTATATGTATACAAACTTCATATAAGGGTGGGAATATGGCCCATGTATTTGTATGGAATACTTTACAAAGTGTATCAAGCTAGAAACATGAAAAATGAGAACTACAGAAATGAATGAAGTCACAGAAAAACTGCAGCATAATTAATATGTGAAAAAGTTTTCTCTATTTTTGACACAAGGTGTTAAAAGGAAATGTTCATATAATCTGAAGGTAATCCTTTTTTAGATTATCATCTGGCCACAGAGATATAAAACTCAGAAAATGTTACATGCTTGGTATGTGTACATATTTGTACATGAATTAGGAGGTAAAGTAAATAAACTGTGATTTTTTTTTCTTTTTTAAAGATTGAAACATTTTTTCCAGGAGTAAAATTCCATCCTTTTCCCCCTTTAGCTTTAACAAGTAATGGTCGAAGGACAATAAGTAAGTTGTGAGGTTCCACCTGATGCTTCCACCAGCCTTTGTGAGAGATCCTGAAAGAGGAGAGCATGCCTCCAAGTGTCTGTTGTGAGTGGAGCCACAGACCTTTTCCTTTTGATTCTGACAGCCAACTGGCCATAGAGCCATAGTGAATTCCTGCTGCATCTGTACATGAAGGACTATGAGAGTGAAACACAGAGGAGTGTCCTTCCTACACTGCTGCCCATCTTCCAGGCAGCTCCTCCAGTGTGGGGTCCTGACCTGACTGAGGTGAAGCATCCCCTCCTGCTGAAGGTGCTGAAGCTGCAGCCAAACAAGGGAGCTGTGGGGCTGCGCAGAGGAGCAGAGTTTGGAAGTCCTCAGTGCCCCTGTGTGACAAAGCCATATAACCACCGACAGTCAGTTACACACACACATATACAGCATCGACAGACACTCACATGAATACACACTCTTACGCAAACAGAAAAACAAACTTTTTTACTTTGAAAATTTTTTCTAGTTTATTAGTTGTTCTAACAATGTTGCCATCAGAAACTGTATGTTTTGCATCAGGAAATTAAAACCATATTTTGTTGTACAGTTTCAGATCCTCTGTTATACTGACAGCTTTTTGTGTTCCCATGTGAAAACCTCACGCTTGTATCTATGTTTTTCCAAAGTGTAGAATTTACTCTGCTGGTCTTGAAGAGAAAGTTTGAGTCAATAAAACTTGTATGAATCAAATTACTGCATCAGTCAGGGTAAAAACTACAGTACTGTACTGTGTTTTTTTCTAATATATTTCTGCATGGTTAATATTCTTATTTCATTTCAGTTTATATCACAAATTGTATTTTATTACTGCATTTTCTTGGTTGTGTGTTCCTGTGGCCTCAGGTCAGAGTCATCAGAATTTGAATTTAAAAATCAGTCAGAATGTCAATTTTGAATATTTATATAAAAATACTTGTCTGCATGACATTTCTGAGCTCAGGTGAGTGTGGAGGATCATCACACACTGCCTGACTCATATTTGTGTAGAAATATTTTTATCCCTGCATAGATTGGGTAAAAAATAATCTCTAATAAAGGAAGAATATTTTAATGACACAAATAAGCTCTTTGTCGTTTCTCAGCTTCCACTTCATTTTTTTATGATGTCAGTATATTTGATTCAGTTATTTGGTATCAAACCAAATGAATTCATAATTATTTGAATATTAATTAATCCAAAGAAGCTTAGTAAGCACAAAATTAGCAGCAGAACACCAGCATAACAAGTGCTGAACCACTGAGATTTCAGCTATGTTTTTCCCACTGGCACTTTTTTACTTTTAATGTTCATCTCAAAGGTTCTCAGGTCTGTGCTATTTCTTGTCTACTGTCCCAGAGAGTAAACCATAAACATGAGCAAATAAATGTTTTTATGACCAAATGAGAAAAATGCAGATAGGAGTTATAAGAAAAATGGAACCGGAAATGCTTTTGTTTCCAGCTGTTATTTAAAATAATTTGATAAATTTCTACAAACATTTCTTCTTATGCATGAAAATACAAAGGACATAAAGGTACAATTCTGATGAACAGAATGACTTGGTTGGATGCTTGATGCTGAAGTACAATGTAGTCTTTCTCTATTAATACAAATATTTTGCATCAGGTTTGTATTCTGATTTTGAAAATGTCTCTGTGTGACAAAACTGCAGCTGATGAACATAAGCTTAGCTCTTAGCTGCCAGTCCTGGCAGTTTCATGACCTCCTAGGAGTTGTTTCTAGAATTTGGCTCTGGATCGCTGGCTAAGGGTAAAACTGTGAAGAAAATTCAAATTAAACTTCTGTTCATTAAAATGCCAGCACCTCTTCTGTTAGAGCCTCTTAAGTAATGAACAATATGCTAGATATTAAAAATAAATTTAACTACAGATAACCCCTGGTGCTGTTGGGTTGATCAGTGATTTGCTTCCTTCCCTTCTCTGGCATAGAAGGTTCTGGAAAAGCTGCAGTGACAAAACATCCCATTTTAAGGTTTGCATATTCCATTTTACTCCAAACAGCTTGCTGGTTAAACAAACAGAAGTGACACCACCAAGTGCAGCGGAAATTGTGGTTCTTTCAGTTCAGCCTGCTTCCTCAAATTATGTGTCCACTCACAATCTATGAAGTTGCCCTCTCCCGTGTTAACAAAATGGAGAAATTTATCAGCTTATGTGTGAGGAAGCACCTCGAGTGAAAAGCTCTAGTAGGAGTTACACTGTCAGTCACAATAAGACACAGACTGTCATGCCTGAACCCCCCTATGACAGAGTAGAAGTTTATCTGAACTGGGAGGCTGAGCCCCTCTATCCTGCTTTTCGGGTTTACTTGGACTCCTCATTATTACTGTGTGAGCTGAGATAGGAACACACACACACACACAGGTGGATGTGGACGCAGGTGTGGGGTTTACTCACAAGTGTGTTTGTTGTATGAGTAGAAGTTTGATGCTGTGGTGACTTGAAGTGAAGATGTGAGGACACAGACTTGGAGACCAAGAAAAAGAACATTCTGGTGTGAGAGAAATTCTTGAAGTTAAGCTCTTAATGCATGTTTCTGTTATGTTAAAGGTATTAATCAATAGTGTAGTGAATGTTTTATGATCATGTTATTCAGTATATTGTGCTTACTGCTATAATGCATTGGGACTTCTGCCTTGCTAGAATGTTAGGTATTTAAGAAGGTTCCCTGGAAAAACAAAAGAGGGTACTTAAGGAAGGGAAACAAACTACAGATAAGGCAAAGGTAAAAGGGTCAAGGGAATGGTCAATTTAGACCCAGGCCAGACCCTGGTGGTATGTAAAGGAGTAATAAAACCAAAACTCCCTCAACTGAGGCACCTAAATCAGGAGTTACTCCACCACACTTAGGATGGGATAATGATTCCCTATAACAACAATGTTTAAAGTCACACTGACAAAGAGCAGAAGTGGAAAACAGTTGAGAGGGGTGTACACCTTGCGAGCTGTTGTATAAATGATCCCTGTATCCTTTGTTCGAGGAGACTCTCTTTCCGAAGGGGCTCTCCTGCACCGGTGTGTATTTCTATAGAAAATAAAGTGTAACTCTCTCTACACCCAAACTGTTACTTTATTTTTTCTTCCACACTGGAAACAGGGACTTGAGACAAAGGGCACTCACAATGTTCAAGTAGAGATTATTCCTTTGGGCAGTAACACAGTAGGAACTGCTTCAGAACCCACAACCTCTCATTTGTCCTTTGCTCCATCTAAAACATCAGTAATCATTAAGTTTAAATGTGCTTTTTCCAGAGGTGGTGCCCCCTCATGGTTCATGGAGGTTTTACTTCCATGGGTCATGACCCCACAAAATTTTTTTGTAAGATTTTTTAATTTATTTTTCTTCTGATCACTGCACCGCTGTATGCCACTCACAACTACAAAGACCTCAAGGTTTTGGAGCCCTGAGGATAACCAGCACTTTTGATTCCCTGAAAGCGTCATCATGCAAAGCCTCATTCAACACAACGTTCACTCACGATAAGTGGTGAAGGTACAGAGCTGCACAAAAGTCTGACATGTTTTTAAGAAAATATTAAAAAATTCTTGTAACATTTACTTTTTTCTAAAATAGATGTTTATAAATATAAAACAGTTATTCCAAATATAATGTCCATATACACTGCTCAAAAAAAATGAAAGGAACACTTTTTAATCCGAGTATAGCATCAAGTCAATGAAACTTCTGGGATGTTGATCTGGTCAGTTAAGTAGCAGAGGGGGTTGATAAACGGTTTCAGCTGCTTTGGTGTTCATGAAATGAACAACAGGTGCACTATAGGGGCAACAATGAGACGACCCCCAAAACAGGAATGGTTTAACAGGTGGAGGTCACTGACATTTTTCCCTCCTCATCTTTTCTGACTGTTTTTTTCACTAGTTTTGCAATTGGCTACAGTCAGTGTCACTACTGGTAGCATAAGGTGATACCTGGACCCTACAGAGGTTGCACAGGTAGTCCAACTTCTGCAGGATGGCACATCAATACAGGCATGGAGGAGATTCCAGGAGACAGGCACTTACTCTAGGAGAGCTGGACAGGGACGTAGAAGGTCCTTAACCCATCAGCAGGACCAGTATCTGCTCCTTTAGGCAAGGAGGAACAGGATGAGCCCTGCCAGAGCCCTACAAAATGACCTTCGGCAGGCCACTGGTGTGAATGTCTCTGACCAAACAATCAGAAACAGACTTCATGAGGGTGGCCTGAGGGCCCGACGTCCTCTAGTGGGCCCTGTGCTCACTGCCCAGCACCGTGGAGCTCGACTGACATTTGCCTTAGAATACCAGAATTGGCAGGTCCGCCACTGGTGCCCTGTGCTTTTCACAGATGAGAGCAAGTTCACCCTGAGCACATGTGACAGACGTGAAAGGGTCTGGAGAAGCCGTGGAGAACGTTATGCTGCCTGTAACGTTCAGCATGACTGGTTTGGTGGTGGGTTAGTGATGGTCTGGGAAGGCAAATCCATAGAGGGACACACAGACCTCTACAGGCTAGACAACGGCACTTTGACTGCCATTAGGTATCGGGATGAAATCCTTGTAACCATTTTCAGACCCTACACTGGTGCAGTGGGTCCTGGGTTCCTCCTGGTGCACAACAATGCCCGGCCTCATGTGGTGAGAGTATGCAGGCAGTTCCTGGAGGATGAAGGAATTGATACCATTGACTGCCCCCATGCTCGCCTGACCTAAATCCAATAGAACACCTCTGGGACGTTATGTTTCGACACCTCAGACTGTCTAGGAGCTCAGTGATGCCCTGGTCCAGATCTGAGAGGAGATCCCCCAGGACACCATCCATCCTCTTATTAGGAGCATGCCCCGATGTTGTTAGGCATGTATACAAGCACGTGGGGGCCATACAAACTACTGAGTACGATTTTGAGTTACTACAATGAAATTTTGGCAAAATGGACTAGCCTGCTGCATCATTTTTTCACTTTGATTTTCGGGGTGTCTTTGAATTCAGCCCTCTGTAAGTTGATAATTTTCATTTCCATCAAACAATGTGGCATCCTTTTGTTCCTAACACATTACCCAGTCCATATCAGTATAGATATCCAGCATGATTTTTTTTTCAAATTGAGATCTGATGTGTAATTTGAAAATATTTCCAAACTGAACTTCAAAATAAGAAGGCAACAAACAACCTTGACAGTTTTTTTTCCAGCTTATCAGAACAATATATTGTATGATGATGATAATAATCCCTATAGCCAAACAAGTATGCCAGAGCTTCTTAAAAATTGCATATGAATAACTCTACTCCCTGATCTCCCATCTTCTGTTGCTTGTACTTCTACAGCATTTCCTCTGGTGAAATGACTCTCCTGCACAGATTCACCTCCACCTTCATTAAGCTCCTCTTTAGACATTTTTGTGCACAAAACTTGAGTCACAGACCATGCAAGGGGGTGGGCAGACAAATATGAATACTGACTGCCTCACACATACATAATACAGATTCAAACAGCCAAATATACAAATATATAAATATATACTGTTTGTATTGTATTTTATATACAGTATTTGATTTGTATTGTAGTTTTAATGAATTCCAGAGGAACTGATCACAATGAGGAGGGTCGAACGGAAAAGAGCCAAGAATACAAGAACCTGGGAAGCTTAATATTGTAACCCCAAAGCTGTCCAGGGGATATTGGAATGTTAAATGCTACCAAGTTATTTGTGGGTGAATTGAGAGAACAAGTAGTTTGTAACAAAACAAGTGCTTGTATAACTATTTTGCTTTACACTGGGTCGCCACAGCGGATCAATTGTTTCCACTTCTTCCTGTCCTCTGCATCTTTCTCTGTCACACCCACCACCTGCATGTCCTCCTTCACTACATCTATAAATCTCCTCTTAGGCCTTCCTCTCTTCCTCTTGCCTGGCAGCTCCATCCCTAGCATCCTTCTCCCGATATATCCAGAATCTCTCCTCTGCACATGTCCAAACCAACGCAATCTCACTTCTCTGACTTTGTCTCCAAACCATCTAACCTGGGCTGATCCTCTAATATACTCATTCCTAATCCTGTCCATCCTTGTCACACCCAGTGTAAATCTTAACATTTTTAACTCTGCCACCTCCATCTCTGTCTCCTGTCTTTTGGTTAGTGCCACCGTCTCCAACCCATAAAGCATAGCTGGTCTCACTACCATCTTGTAGACCTCCCCTTTCACTTTTGCTGGTACCCTTCTGTCACAAATCAGTCTTAACACTCTTCTTCACCTACTCCACCCTGCCTGCACTCTCTTCTTCACCTCTCTTCCATGCTCCCCGTTACTCTGAACTGTTGATCCCAAGTATTTGAATTCATTCACCTTCGCCAACTCTACTCCCTGCATCCTCACTATTCCTGTCCTCCCTCTCATTTATGCACATGTATTCTGTCTTAGTCCTACTGACCTTCCTTCCTCTTCTCTCTAGAGCATATCTCCACCTCACCAGGGTCTCCTCAACCTGCTCCCTACTCTCACTACAGATCACAATGTCATCCGCAAACACCATAGTCCACGGTGACTCCTTTCTGATCTCATCTGTCAACCTGTCTATTACCTTTGCAAATAAGAAAGGACTCAAAGCTGATCCTTGATGTAATCCTACCCCCACCTTGAACGCATCCGTCACTTCTACCGCAGACCTCACCACTGTCACACTGTCTTTGTACATATCCTGTACCACTCTTACATACTTCTTTGGCACACCCAACTTCCTCATACAATAGCACAACTCCTCCGTAGGTACCCTGTCGTATGCTTTCTCTAAGTCCACGAAGACACAATGCAACTCCTTCTTACCTTCTCGGTACTTTTCCATCAGCACCCTCAGAGCAAACATCGCATCTGTAGTACTCCTTCTCGACATGAAGCCATACTGCTGCTCACTAATCATCACCTCCCTTCTTAACCTAGCTTCCACTACTCTTTCCCAAAACTTCATGCTGTGGCTGATCATTTTTATCCCTCTGTAGTTACCACAGCTCTGTATATCACCCTTATTCTTAAAAATTGGTACCAGTACACTTCTTCTCCACTCCTCAGGCATCGTCTCACTTTCTAAGATTACATTGAACAATCTGGTTAAAAACTCCACTGCTATCTCTCCTAAACACTTCCATGCTTCCACAGGTATGTCATCTGGGCCAACAGCCTTTCCATTCTTCATCCTCTTCATAGCTGTCCTAACTTCCTCCTTGCTAATCCATTGCACTCCCCTATTCATAATCTCTACATCATCCAACCTGCTCTCTCTCTCATTCTCTTCATTCATCAGCCCCTCAAAGTACTCTTTCCATCTGCTCAACACACTCTCCTCACTTGTGAGTACGTTTCCATCGCTATCCTTTATCACCTTGCACATCTTTCCCAGCTCGGTCCCTCTGCTTAGCCAATTGGTACAGGTCATTTTCTCCCTCCTTAGTGTCCAACCTCTCATACAATTCACCATACGCCTTTTCTTTAGCCTTTGCCACCTCTTTCTTTGCCCTACGCCTTTGGTTTGACAAATTTTTATGCCAGATGCCCTTCCTGACGCAACCCTCTCCATTTATCCGGGCTTGGAACCGGCACGAAGAAATACACTAGTTTGTGCATTCCCTTGTGGCTGGATTTTGCTTTACACTAAGTACAAAACAAAAAACAGTTCACACATGATTACAAAAAGGAGCAAAATTGTAAGGCAAAAAAAATGTACCTATATACTCTAGGAGAATCCTTCAGCTTAGTGTTCAAGACCATCATTCCCCACCAGATAGTCAGTAAACTTTCCGCACTAGGTCGAAACACTCCCCTGTGCAACTGGACCTGGGGTGACCTAGCCAAAAGGCAACAGGTTGTGAGGATTTCCCTCCTCACCCATGACTGTCACACCAAATACAGCAGCAACCACATCATCAAGTAACCTGACAACAATGCTGTTCTGGGCCTCACCAACAATCATGAGTCAGCCTACAGATGGAAGGAGGAGCATCTTGTAATCTGGTGAAGGACAACAATCTGTCTCTCAAAATCACCAAGGCCAAGGAGATGATTGTTTATTTCAGGACTTAAACCATCCACACAGCTTTGCACCTCAATGCATCAGCAGTGGACCTTCCAGTTTCATCACCTTCATATCAGATTTCTTTTGGATCTACATTATTATGCCCTGGAATAAAGAACATCACTGTCTCCACATCTTGGAGAGCAGAAAAAGAGTTGGTCTTCAACCACTCCATCCTCACCGGTTCAAGCAGGTGAACCCTGGACAGCCTGTGGACAACCTGCATTACTATCAGGAACAAGAAAGGCTTTGGCCTCTACTATGGAGCACTGCAGCATCTGGTGAAGACGAAATTTTAGCACCAACTACTAAATGACAGCCTTGCGTTAGTGTTCACCCCCCCCTTTTTCTCTTTTGTTCTGAATGTTATCCTATTTGTCAAGAGTTTTGATGCATGTGACTGAGCAGAAACGGCATTTTTTTTTCATCTTCTACATTTGCGGAAGTGCAAAATTTAATAATAAAGTAAACCTTGACACTTCCAGTGGTGTAACTACAGGGGGGCATAGCTGTTGCTAAGAACACAGTTGTTTAAGGTGATGTGGGTTGATCGGGTGACACTAAGGGACGTGCCGTGGTCGTCCACTACAGCTCCTTCAACCTTCTCATGGATTCACTGGAAATGTCCGAGCTGAACTCTGCATCAACAGAACAAATGTGTATTTTGAACAACACATAGATGTCAGGAGAAGCGTCGTCCCAACGCATGATGATGCGGTGACGACCCCACGCGACGCGACGGTTCCGAATGTTGGTGACGCAACCGTTCCATGCGTTGCGGTGACGACACCAAGCGACGCAACTGTTCCGAATGTTGGCGACGTGACTGTTCCAGATGTTCGACACGACGCGGCTATAAGAGAGGCTGCACCGACTGGCACCAGCGCGGGACCTGACTGATATCGTTCGAGTTGTTAAACTGCCTGTGTGTTCCAAGGCTGATAGAATAAACGACGGAGTGTTGACAATCCCGTGTCCTGTCTGCATTTGGGCCCTACGCCTTACAGCCAATCGGGAACGTGACAATAGAATAATGCATTTAAAAATATGTATTTGTTACGAAATTATTTTCGGAATAAAAAATGGTGAAAAGTTTCCATCTTGTTTGTTGGAAAATTTTCAGCCCATGAGTCTTATCAGCTTCTCTGGTTTTCTGTGTAGTATAAAAGACAGATCTGCATTCTCCGCATTCACCGAAGCCGAGTTAAACGGCGCATAACCATGTTCCTCCTCACCCTGCCTTTCATACTGGGTAAGTAATTCTGCTTTTAAAAAAAATGTCTCTCGAAAAATGCATTTCAGATTATTTGGTTTCTGTAAATTGCCTGTAGGGTGCAAAATGAATGCGAACACCCTGGCATGAACTGGTCTAGGGTGTAGTCTCCAAGCCTTGCCTCCAGACCACTGCAACTCTGATGATGGCAAGCAGTTAAGGAAAATTAAAGCACTTATTACATACAAAGGCAAAATATTGTTTATTATAGCAATCAAAACAGCTCAAAAAATCATTTGAAAAAAGAGAAGTGATGACATTTCAACAGATATCTGTATTGTTAAACTCACAATCACATTTTGCTCTGTGTTACAGCATTATTGCAATCCGACTTTATATTTCATAAAATGTACCTGCAAGAACAGGCACGTTTTATAAAATATAATTTTTTATTGTTTTAGTTCATGTAAGATGTGCAATCAATCACTTGGTTCACTGACATAACCTGTTTGTGTAATTTCTCAATGCAGTTTCTCTTTAGATTTCAGCAAAAATATAGCTGAGATGCTGACTCCTGTTATTGAAGTGCCTGAAATGTTCAACCTCATGGAACAACTTAAGATTCGCTGTGAAGCCCAGAATGAAGACTTCTGTCTGTCCTACAAGGACCGCAGTGATGTTCCTCTCAGGACAGTGGAATATAAGAAGCAGTTTAAAGTCTGTCTGCTGTTTATATCTGGTGAAGAACTTGTGAGAGAAACATCAGTCCAGTCTGAAACTGAGGTGTTTTACTGAACTCAACTGGAGAAACATGGCTCTCACAGCACAGTGAGATAAGAAAGATGGTGGTAACAGGTCTTCATCATTGTTTAAAATTGAATAAGTATATTTTTTAAAACAACATGATACTTTTACCCACTGATTTATATATATGATAATATGCTACTATATATTCACAGACCCTTTTGTAGTAAGAATTGCAACAGAAAAAAACATCAGTGTGGGGGAGACGACCAAGATTCGATGTGAACCCCAGAGAGGATCTGAGTGTTATTTCTACAGGGACCAGAGTGAAAGAAGTGTTCCAGTCCAAAGCCTGTATGGTCTCGCTGACTGGAAAGGAGATCCTGGCAAAAACTGTCTATTACGGTGGAATAACAGAGGTTCAGCTGAGCTGTGATGTTCAACTGAAAAAGGATCATAAGGAAGCCATCAGAAAAGACGAAGATTCGCTGTGAAGCCGAGAATGGAGATTTCTGTCTTTTCTACAAAGACTCAGTACGCAGTAAAGAAGTCACAGTTACTGTGTTTGGTAAGGAAATACTTTATGAAGTACCATTTGGAAGGTAAAATAGTGTTTCTAGTTAACAGTTCATGGTCTTTCTGAGCAAATTCCTCAATTTGAATGACTTTTTATGAGGTTATATTCATATATACGTGTATGTTTGAAATGTTTTTCCTCAGGTCTCCTGAGATTTTTAAAATAATATTCATTGTGCAACCTTATTATATGCTGCAACAAATAAATTACGCTTATGTTCAAGAAGCTACTAAAACAGAAATGTTTGCAACTGATGTAAACAGAATTTGATCTAGTCATTGATATGGAGTTGAGCAATTTTAGATATTAATTTTGAATAAATTTTTTTTGTTACAGATTTCATCCATAATTCAACAGCACTGACCACCATATGGTATAACATTACTGAAGAGAAAGGTTTTATTTTCTATTTTTCTTCTTTGTAAAGACATAGAATATAAATATCATTTGGTGCCAACTCTGTTTGGTCCAGTCACAGTTAACAAACGTAATAAATAAAAATACTGGCATCAAAATGAGGAAAATGTAGAAAAGCAAACCATTTTTACATGAAAATACACATTCGGGTAGAGTAAAAAGTTTGATACTCTTGATAAAAGTTTTTCCTCATCAAATTACTGACATGTGTTCATGATTTTGAGGTTGATGCACTTTTGAGTGACATATTGCTCCTTATTCCCAGGTGAGATGCAACATACAGCAGCAGATGGCAACAATAATGAAGACGGTCACTTCTTCAGAAATTCACTGGTATCCAGAAAATTTATTCAAATCCTACCAAAATGACTTAATGGTTCTTTCATGCATGTTGTAGATGTAAATAATGTAGACAAGGTTTGCACATTATTATGGAACTGTAACTCCAGTGCTCAAAGCAATAAAATGTGCAAAATGTGCACATGTGAAGGACTTTGTATCTTCTCTGCTAAATGACAGATTTTCCAAAACCCTCACAGGTGGGCTGATGTGGTCGGTGGTCGGAGGGATATTGATACTGATGCCAACTGGAGTCCTCATTCTCCTTCATCAAAAATGTGTCACCAGTATGTTAGAATTTCAATGTGCAGTAACACACAGTAATAGAGGAAAATGTCATTTATCTATGGAGAAGAGGTTCTACTTTGGGTGTAAAGTATCATGCAAAGTATGCTATAAACCAAGGTATACATGTATTCTTCAAGCAGCTATGGTGTTGAGATGTTCCTGTCATGAATGCCCTCCATTAAAATGTGGAGCTTCACCAGGAAATAGTTTGTTGTCCCTGTTAAGGTTCTGCTTGTGTGCATTAATATTGTACATTTTTCCTTTTTTTTAGAAAGAAATGATGAAAATAATGAAAGGTGAGATTTTCTGACAAATACATTTATCGAAAATTATTTTTGATTCGTTTGTGGAATCTCAAAATGTGCTTTTGTGTGTCGTTCAGGACTCAAGAATCACCTGCTAACACAAGGTACACTGGTAAGTCACAAAGATATTTTTTTCAATTTAAAAACATTTCAATATCTTTCATAACAATTTAAAATATACCCCTGTACGTGGATTTTTAGGATCAACTGTGACATCTTTTCAATCTCAGGATAACATGGTAAGTAAATAAAAAGTGTAAAAATGTTTCATTGTCTTTCTATCAGAAGACCAAAATAATCTTTCACAAGAATGTTTATATATTGTTTACATGCAGATAATATAAAGTATTTTTTAACTGCAAATGCAGTAATATTTTAGGTATCAGTTCAGCATTAAAAATGAGTACAGGCATGTTGCTGCATTCAATATGTAAGACAATTTAGTTAAATATGAGTTTATGAGATGAGTATCACGGACTAAGCATGAATATTGCGCATCAGAGGTTTTGTCCATAGCTGGAGCCGGACACAGAGACGGAGGTGTGGTACACATTCACGGTGCCCTGTAGACCACAGGTGCAGCAGATCAGTTCTGAGGTCCACTTCACTGCAGTGGGGAGCTCCATGTCAGTGGACCTAGACACAAGCTCTGCTGTTCTCTGTGCTACTATGGTTCAGTCCTAGTGATGGACTAAGCCCACTATGATGGTGTAAGATAGTTCTCATGCTCTCTGTTAACTTACATGGCTTCCATGGCACTTTCATCTAAAAACTGTTGTTTCTGCTCTGGCCAAAAGTCATTAAAAGTCACATTAGTTCCTGTGATTCTTCATATTGTTTTATTGCTGTCTGTCCAAACACGAGTCAGTGATACCAGTGGAGCTACTGAGTTTCTTGATGCTGAATTTGAAAATGGAGCTGCTCCTCTTCAGATGTCCATAAACAAACTCAGATCTGTGTGCACCTTACAAAATTAACCGGTTGAACTACGAAGCTTTATTCTTATCCATTGTATAAGGATTTAACACTGAAGAATGGAAAGAAAATTCTTTTGACACAGTGATTCACTGAGTGTTTCTGCTCTTCATCGTCCGTTGTGGTTTGTGTTTCATCTGCAGCTATTTGAGTACCTGCTTTCATCATACCAAGGCTCACAGTTGAATGTTTCTCACCCTGCTAAGGTCTATTTGTGGAAACCCCATGCTGAGTTTCTCTGCATCACAGTAGGTTACATAGGGGAGGAAGCGGTGTGCAGTTGGTGATGCACAAAACACAACCATGTGTAGAAACCACAGAGTGAGGCAGGTGCATTGAGAGGCTGAGGTCTCCTGATGTTCACTTTACATGCTGAGAATCACATGCAGTTTGAGGCCAGGAGCACTGTGAGAGTCATGTTTTTTGACTTCTCCAGTGCCTTCAATACAATCCAGCCCTCAGTGCTGAGGGGGAAGCTGGAGGGAGCGGGAGTGGACCATCAGCTGTCCGCGTGGATTATTGACTACCTCACCAGTAGACCCCAGTATGTGAGGCTCCGGGACTGTGTGTCTGAGGTGGTAGTCTGTAGCACGGAGGCCCCACAAGGAACAGTACTTGCCCCTTTCCTCTTCACCCTATACACTGCGGACGTCAGTTATAACACGGACACTTGCCATCTCCAGAAGTTCTCGGAGGACACTGCCATTGTTGGTCAGGTGTCAGAGGGGAACGAACTGGAATACAGGAATACGAACTGGAATCTTCGCATCAATACCAGCAAGACGAAGGAGCTGGTGATTGACTTCAGCAAGAAGTCACCCCCTATTACGGCAGTGACCATCCAGGGTTTGTTCATTGAAACGGTGGAGAAGTACAAATACCTGGGTGTTCACCTCAACAATAAACTGGACTGGTTCACAAACACGGATGCACTTTACAAAAAGGGTCTAAGTCGCCTTCACCTGTTAAGGCGACTGAGGTCCTTTGGGGTTAACAGGACTCTTTTAAGGACCTTCTATGACACTGTGGTAGCATCTGCTATCCTTTATGATGTGGTCTGCTGGTGTGGTAGAATTGCAGAGAGGGACAGGGGGAAACTCAACAGACTGGTCAAGAGGGCCAGCTTTGTCCTGGGCTGTTTGCTGAAGTCCATCAAGCAGGCTGGGGAGGAGAGGATGTTGTTCAAGCTGACATCAATCATGGACAACACCTCCCACCCCCTACATGAGACTGTACGAGCACTGAGTAGCTCGTTCAGCAGCAGACTCTTACATCCACAGTGTAGGAAGGAGTGCTACCACAGGTCATTCTTACCAGCAGCTGTCAGACTGCACAATGCAGTCTAACTTGGCTAATTTATTTATAACTTATTTATGTATATAGGGTTATTTTGTGTATATAGATTACTAACTTATTTGTCCTTGTCCTTCTTACTAACTTACTTGTTCTTTTCCTATATTCCCTTTGTCATAAGAGCTCTGTAACACCTAAATTTCTCATTCGTGGGATAATAAAGGTTTATTCTATTCTATTCTATTCTATTCTATTCTATTCTAAGATAGGGCCCCTTACTTAGCCTCCCTGCCACTCAAGCAGCTTCAAAGATCTCTGAGGAGGATGTGTGCCAACTCTTCCAGAAACAAAAGATCAGGAAAGCACCAGGAAATCACCAGGCCCAGACAGTATCTCACCTTCCTATCTGAAAACCTGTGCTACTCCAATGGCTCCTGTCTTCTCACGAATCTTCAAAAGATCACTGGAACTCTGCAGTGTTCCCTCCTGCTTCAAACCCTCCCCAGTCATACCAGTCCCCGAAAAACAATCCATTACAAGGCCAAACGACTACAGGACTGTTGCTTTAACATCTGTGGTCATGAAGACCTTTGAAAGACTGGTCCTGGTCCATTTAAAGGACTACATAAGTCCCCTAATGGATCCCCTTCAATTCATCTATGAAGCAAGCATGTCAGTGAATGGCACAGTCACCATGGGTATCCACTACGTCCTGCAGCACCTGGATAATCCAGAAATCACACAAGGACCCTGTTTGTAGATTTCAGCTTGGCATTGAACACCATTATCCCAGGCCTCCTCCATAATAAACTTGCCCAACTCACTGAGCCTGCCTCCACCTGTCAGAGGACCGCCAACTTCCTGACAAATAGGAGGCAGCAGATGAGATTGCTGAGATTCCAACTACTGCACAATCAGCACTGGTGCTCCCCAGAGATGGGTGCTCTCCCCACTGTTCTTCTCCTTCTACACCACGACTGCACTTCAAGGGACCCCACTGTCAAGCTCCTTAAATATGCAGATGACACAACTCAGAAATGGTGAGGAGTCTGCATATAGACAGGAGGTGGAACAGCTGCCCTCTGGTGCAGGCAGAACAATCTGGAGCTAAATACACTGATAACATGGGAGATTACAGTGAGAAGGAACCCCCCCCAATACTGCCCCCCTCTTCATTGTCAGCAGCACTGCATCTGTTGTGGGCACTTTTAAGTTTCTGAAATCTACAATTTCTCAGGATCTGAAGTGGAAAACTAACATGATGTTAATCATAAAAAAGGCCCAGCAGAGGATGTATTTACTGTCACAGCTGAAGAAGTTCAATCTCCCACAGGAGCTGCTGATTCAGTTCTACACAGCACTCACTAAGTCTGTACTCAGCTCCTCCGGTCTGGCGGATGCCTGGGAGCCTCATCTTGCTGGGGTACCAGGCGTCCCGGGTGCGAGCGGCCGGGGCTGAAAAGTGCCCGGGCCTGTGCGCTGCGGTGTTCCCGTGCTTAAGTCTGGCCAGGGGGTTGGATAGCGTAGACTGGCCGGTATGGCGGACGCCTGGGAGCCTCATCTCACTGGGGAACCAGGCGTCCCAGGTGCGAGCAGCCGGGGCTGAAAAGTGCCCGGGCGCTGCGCTGTTCCCGGGCTTAAGTCTGGCCAGGGGGTTGGATAGCGTAGGCCGACCGGTATGGTGGACGCCCGGGAGCCTCATCTCACTGGGGTACCAGGCGTCCCAGGTGCGAGCGGCCGGGGCTGAAAAGTGCCTGGGACTGGGCGCTGCGGTGTGCTTATCCCAAGTAATAAGCAGAAATACAGTAGAATGAAAAACTGAATGTGCAAAACTGTGTTGCAACACTGATTAGCACTGTTTCCTACAACAGCCATGTGTATGGTTAAAACACCCTGGAAATGCCTGCTCTTGGAAGCTAAACAGGGTTGGGCCTCGTTAGAACTTGGATGGAAGACCACCAAGGAATAACAACAGGTGCTGTAAGCCTAAATCCAGCTAAAAGGAAGTACACAGACTAGTGTGTTTCTCTGAGCTGGTCCTAAGCAGAAACATGCTAGAACGAAAAACTAAATGTGCAAAACTGTGTTGCAACACCTTTTAGCACTGTTTCCTACAACAACCATGTGTATGGCTAAACCACCCTAGAAATGCCTGATCTTGTCTGATCTTGGAAGCTAAGCAGGGCAGCCCTTAAAAGCTCATCTCGCTGGGATACCAGGTGTCCCGGGTGCGAGCCACCGGGGCTGAAATGTACCCGGGCCCGTGCAATGCGGTGTTCCCAGGCTTAAGTCTGGCCAGGGGGTTGGATAGCGTAGGCCGGCCCTTCATCCATCCGCTTTGTGGGCTTGCTGGTTCACCTTTCATCCACATCTTCTGCAAGAAAAGTCTGTCTTTGAGCACCACGTAGAGAGGGGCACCATTCCGGGAAGCACTGCCGTACCGGGCCGATGCGTGGAGCGGCAGGAGCGAGCCCCTCGTCCGACCCCCTATGGCAAAAATCCGTTTAATACGCGGTCCCCCGATGGGGGACGTATCAGATAAGAACTGATAAGAACAGATTTTTTCCCCCCACTTTGTTAAACATTGTAATCTAACCTACTACAGGCAACGCGGCTGTTGCGCCAGGTGATGTCCGGAGCACTGGTGTTGCATGTTCTAAAACAGTCATTTAGGTAGAAACTGTGCATGAACTGTTTGAAATATTTAATACTAGCATCGCCCTTGCCCTCTAGATGAATGTTGAAGTCACCTCCCACTATGAGATGTCTATTAGTGATACAGGACGGGACCAACTCCTCTAACAGAGCGATGCGGGACTTGACCTCCACTGAAGCGTAGACACACAGAGCTCGTATGTGCATACCTCTCCAAGTGGCATCCACCCCCAACACCCGACCAGGAACGATGGTAAATGGCCTTACCTTCTTGTAGGCGTGGTCCCCAAAAAGAATCCCCACGCCTGCAGAGTGGACGCCACCTACGCTCCAGTAGGACTCACCCTTCCTCCAATCTCGAGAGAAGAGAGTCACGTCCCGCTGGTCCCGAAGGGGAACTTCCTGCAAAAAACACAGGTTAAAAGGCAAGGATGACAATTGGTTAAAAATCGCAGTTCTTTTGAGACCGTTTTCCCCCCCCACTTTATTAAACATCCATCATTAATACAATAAAAATCCAAAACCACCGAAGTAAACAAATTTAACCCACAACACAACCACAAGTCAGCCAATAAAGACACTTCACAACAAAGTCACCAATTAGGGAATCCTAAGGTTACTCTATGCAAATTCAAAACACAAAACCAAAGACGGTATCCTATGCATCGTCAATGTTTCAGAGGAAATACATTCAACACACAGACAAAGGACATAAAATACTCACAAACCATTGCTCTAAAAATAAGCACATGACTTCATTGTAAAACACAAATACACACAATGGATGTTAAAAATCAAAAACAATTAAAATCCATTAAAATCACTACAAAATTATACCCATGAAGGAGAGGAAAACAAAAAACTCACGTGTTAAATTAAAGGAAAATTAAAATCAGTGTTACTTGCCTACAGTGTTGCCGCTATGCTGTGGAAAATGTGTCCGTCTTCAGAGCGTTTTTCGCGGTCACGGTCGTGGAATGGCGTCCGGCTTCTCTTAGGGTGAGTCAAGGCCATTACGAAAAATCCTCCATTTCTCTACATCCCGAGTGTGTCCTCCTTACTGTAAGAAGTGTCCACAATTCCTCCAGGCGACATTCGGAGTGAATGACGAACTGTCCAAAAAACAAAATGTCCGAACCACTCGAGACGACTCTGTTCGCGCTTCAACGGCATCTTGCCCTTTGCTCACCTATTGGTCACCGTCACCGCAAGTAAAATGACTCATTGCACTACTGTTCCCAGTTGGCCAGTGCATGTACATCACCTCTGTTAAATAAATGTCACGAAGGATCCCATTGTTTCTCCTCCACCACAAATTCTGAGGGACAAAAGCTAAGAGAGTAACGGGCCAAAAGCAGAAATCGCTCTTAACACTAACACATTCTATAAAGCAATTAAATGTGTATATTAACTTGTGTCCCATTGTCACCAACACACTGTATTGTGTTTACTTCCACTAAGTATTTGCTCATCGTTCCACCGTCAGAAAATTATTTCGAATTAACATACCGATACGCAACTTTCTGCACTGCAGTAAAACCGGGGTACTCATGATTGAATTCCTTTTAAATAACTTTACAAAATAAGACGAAAGATTTCAAAGTAAGGTTTCAGCTGTTAGAAAATAAGGTTGATAAATTCCACAGCGGAGCTGCCTTTAAGCGAAAGATGTTCGCGTCTTTTGCTTTATGTATTATTTTATCTGTTAGCCTAAAATATGAGTTATTTGAACTTATAAACGGAAACGCCTCAAAACTGCAGTCATGTACAATAAAACCCCTTCCATAAAACCATAAAAATGATAAAAACCATCAATATAACTAGATCACAGACACATTAAAACAATAAGATATACCCCAAAGCTCCATTAAAGGATAAAGTAAAGGGGAAAAAAAAAAAACTTACCCGTCAATTTGGAAGAGTCAAATGGGTGGTAAACGGACACTTTCCGGTTTAAATCTAACTGGAAGTAAAGGCAAAACAGCACAAAGCATGAGTATAGACCACCGTATTGTGATGAGAAGCGCGACTGTTGATAGAAGTGTGATGAAAAGTTAACACTACAAACCACGCCGTTTACCGCGCATTTGAATGTCAAGCTGCGCGTCCATGTGAACATGAAAATGCTTTGTAAATGAGAACCGATGTACAAAATGCGCGGGAAAAAGCAGGGCAACGTTGATGTTTACTACACTTCACCCTTCGCAATCCCTAAATGGCCGTCGATAACAAGCTAATATGTTAAAACACCCCACGTCCCTCCATAACACGTTAAAGGTATTTTTGCCTATTGTTAGTATCACACTTACAAATATCATAAACCTATAAACAAGTAGCGCTAAGTTGTCGTAACCCACGCAAAAAGGCTGCTCTTTGTAATCTTTGGGATGTGCTGAAATGTGGAAGAAAAAATAAAGTAACACTTTGGGTGTAGCGAGAGTTACACTTTATTTCTCTATAGAAATACATGCCGGTCCGGGAGAGCCTCTTTGAAAAGAGAGTGTCCCCGAACAAAGGATACAGGGGTTATTTATACAGCAGTTCGCAAGGTATTCACGCCTCTTCAGCATTTTTACACTGCATCTGTTCGTGAGTGCGACCTTGGATGTTGTGATGAGGTACTGCCTTCCTAGATACGGTGGAGTAACTTCTGTTTTAGGGAGTCTCAGTTGAGCGAGTCCAACGTTGATAAAGAAAGGGACAGGATTCAGCCGACCTTGCAGCTGGGCAGTGTTTACATCCTAAAACAATTTCCCATCTGTACCTCGTTCAGCTCACAGGTTACAGGATACAAGAGTTGCAGCATAATATTTTAAACAACATAGTCATAATAAAATATTCATTCCACTATTGATTAATGCCTCTAAAAACATGCAGTAAATGTTTAACTTTAAAAGCATAACTTTTATAAATTTCTCTCACAGAAAACAATGAACACGAAAAAGACAGTGAGGTCCTCAGCAGACCCTTATGCTGCTATTCTCCAGCATCAACATCATTCGCCCTATTTTCCCATATTAACATTTATCTTAACTGTAAGCCCCTAAAATCTGTTGAACTGTAATTATCCTCGAATTTTTGCGTGACATTTATTCTGCTGAAATGTATTTTTGCTCTTTGCATTGTTTCTTTCTTTCCAGTTTGAAATGTTAAGAAATATTTAAAACGTAACTACAAATGGCATGTTTTCCATCCTGCACCATAAAGTATGGAAGATATAAATTAGTTTTCTAAGTTGCTTTGGAGAAAGCAGTTAGCTGAATGAATGAACTGAGAGGTAAAGGACTGAGTGGTACATCCAGTCACGCATCAACCGAGGGAAAGTCGCGGGCAACAAAAAGGGTTGAATGTATTCCAACGCCGTCCACATTCGCGTGCGCACGCCGTTTCTGTACAACTGCAATCCAATAATATCTTGTCTTTTTTACAGCAGAAAACAAACATAAAAACATGTAGCTCATAAAATTCAACATGCAAAAGTAAATTCGTTTTAATCACAGCGCATGGCAATAATCGGTGTGTACTGTGTGGAGCGGGACAGAGTAAACTCACGTGGTCTCACGAGGCGGAGAGCCGAATTACAGCGGGAAGCAAGGCACAGCAAACGGGATTAACGCGGTAAGCATTTTAAGTGCGAGTCAGCTCGTCAGATAAAGCACTTACAGCACTGCTCTCATTTTTTTACCATGCTTTCATGGACGTGTGTGTGTTGTAGCCGTTCGTACCAACGGGAAAGTTTCGCGTAAACCTGAATGAAAAAGTGGTTTTGTGGTGAATGCGTTTAAGTTTGACGCGCTGTGTTGTGAGCGGCTCACGAGACCCGAATGGAAAGCACGAAGCACAAAGCGATGGAGCGCAGCAACGCTAAACAGCCGTGTGAACAGCGGGCAAAGAGGTGACCTTGGGACCTTTACCTTGTGACCCCTCTTGACCACAGGTCACTTGGTCTCTCAGCAGTTTGAACGCGCAGGTCAGGGGCCCTGACCACCCCCATGGCGCGCAGTTTGCGGCGGTTGCTGTTTTGTGAGTATGCTTTCCAGCTAAGGGTAGATGCGTGACCACCACTAATGGAAGGAACTCTTCTCAGCATAAAAGCAAAGGCTGCAGGTCAGCGTCCACTTACAGGATGTACAGCTCTGTACTGCCGCGCTTTTACGCATGAAAAACGCACCAGGAGTTCATAATTAGTGCTGGCACTCACAAAAAGGCATGGCTCTCCAGAGAGCAGCATGTGGAAGTTCTGCTACCATACCGCTGAGTACCAATCCTCTTAAGGCAGTGGGTGCAGTACTGTACGTGTTTTGGCCCGTAGTGAGAAAATGTGTGGTGTTGCCCACTGCTGTTGCTGCAGGGGATTTACTGTGGTGATTTATAAAAACCTTAAAATCTGAATTTGCTGCTGTTGTTGTTGTCCAACCTTATATACTGCTTATTTCTGGTCTCATATACAGCAGTCATTAGAACAAGATTTCTTTCATGTAAGCTTTGATTTGTTCATTTTTTCCTGCTGGGCAGATTTACTTGGAGGCATAACCAGGTGCTAAAATGCCTGGCGGCAACCATTGAAGATTGGAGGAGGCAGGTATGCTTAGAGCAGGAGGTTGAAGGTACAGTGGTACAGTTTGTTAGGGAAGGGGGTAGGAGTAGATATAGAGGTAGGAAGGAGTTAGGTGTAGTAAGGGGGGCTAGAGACTGGGAGATGCAGGTGGACCTGGGAGGAAGATTAGTGGTGCCCCAGGAAATAGTCAATACAAGCTTGAGACCAGACATGGTGCTGTGGTCAGCAAGCCAACGGGTGGTGTACTTCATAGAACTCACGGTTCCGTGGGAAGGATCGGTGGACGACGCTCATGAAAGGAAGAAGCTTAGATATAGCGAACTAGCGGCGGAAGTAGGGGGGCGTGGCTGGAACGCGAAGGTGAGGCCAATTGAAGTCGGTTGCCGTGGGTTTATAGCCCGATCGACTCTTGATTTGCTGCGCGAACTCGGGATTCGGGGGCGGAAGCTGCAACGGGCGGTGAAGGAATTGTCACAGGCTGCGGAGCAAGGAAGTCTCTGGATTTGGAATAAGAGGACCAGCGCGGATGGTAGCGGGGCGGCGAAGCGATGAGCAGGTGGGTGCCGGCGAAGCATTAGCGCGTAGGTGTCATGGCGGCTAGTGTATTGGCGTATAGTTGTTAGCGAATAGGTGTGATGGCGGTTAGCTGTTAGCAGGCGATGTAGTCGAAGTAAAGTAGGTGGCAAGGGGCTTCTTCCTTTGAGTCGGCGGGTAGAAAGAGCGGTGAGGGTGAGGACGCTGAGGTAAAGAGTCGGTAATGTGAGAAGCGGCGGGGTGGCGTAGTGGTGCGTGCGGTAATGGAGGGGAGCAGCTCCGGGACGCCTGAGCCGCGGTTGAGCCTTCTGGAGGTGTCGTGGGCATAATTCGACGAAACGCCGACGAAAGAAGGTGCCCACTTGATAACCCCGATGAGATGACGCGCCATTGCTGCGCCACACCATGGTTGGCATTATGGTTGGTGGACTCTAGTTAGCTGGTGAGTAGCGGTTGGTAAGCGTGCGGGGGGGGGGGGGGTTAGGATGGGTTAGATAGGTGTCAGGATCCCCTTTATAAATCAAGCTCCTGGTATTTAGCACTGTGTGTGTTATATGAACCTGGGTGGTTGTAGCAAAAACTTTTTATATCTTGCACTATCTTGGTTAAGTAAGAAGAAATATAAAACCTATCTAGTATTTTTTTTGCCTCAGGGTTTCATTCTTCACCATAATGTTAGAGCTATAAAATTTTAAGCCTGTTTTAGTGGAGTCAAGAAAAGGTGAACGTTGAGATTGTTTAAACACAATGTTAGTAAACCCTGCAGCATTTCACTGGTCAAAGGACAGGTAAAGAAGGTTGTTTTTTTTTTTGGTGGTGGTGGATGGGGAGGAGATCCCATCAGTTTCAGAAAAGCCAGTAAAGAGTTTAGGGAGGTGGTATACGAGGGAGTTATCTGATGGGGAGCAGGGGCAGGAACTTAGTATAGTGGATGGGTTAGGAAGAATAGAAAAATTAGGACTGCGGGGAAAACTGAAGCTGTGGTGCTTACAGTTTGGCCTGTTCCCAAGGGTGATGTGGCCACTTACAATGTATGGGTCATCAGTCACGAAGGTGGAGAAAATGGAGAGGCTAATTAGCTCTTATATTAGAAAGTGGCTGGGGGGTTCCTCGTTGTTTGAGCAGGGTGGCTCTGTATGGGAAGGGAATTCTGCAGTTGCCGCTGTCAAGCTTGATGGAGGAATTTAAGTGCCCAAAGGTGCGGTTAGAGTTTACAGCTGACAGGGAGTAGGGATGAGGTGGTAAGGGGGTTGGGACCCAAAATAGTGACAGGTAGAAAGTGGGATGTGAGGCAGGCAGTACAGGAGGTGAAGGCAGACTTGACACAGGTAGAGGTGGTTAGGAGGGTCCAGCAGGGGAGAGGAGGGCCAGAATTGCGGCTAGGAGACCCCATGTGGAGTAAGGCAGGCCCTGTAGAGAGAAGGATGTTGGTGGTAGAGCAGGTGTGTTGGCGTGAAGAGGAGGAGAGGTGTGTTAGGCTAGTGTCGCAGAGCAAGCAGGGGCAGTGGGTGAATTAGGAAGGAGTGGAGAAGAGGAGGCTGAGCTGGAGGGAGCTGTGGAGTATGGAGGCGGGTCAGTTAAGGTTCCTGCTGGGAGCAGTGTACGATGTGCTGCCATCACCACAGAATCTAAAGCAGTGGGTGGGTGAGGACCCAGCCTGTCTGCTATGCCTGGAGGTAGGGACGGTTAAACATATACTAGTAGGTTGTAAGGTTAGCTTGGCGTTGGTTAGGTACAAGTGGAGGCATGATCAGGTGTTGAGATGTCTGGCAGCGGTGATTGAGAGGTGGGGGGGGGTAGTTCAGGGGTTCAGTTTGTTGGGGGGTGGGGGCTAGGGAATGGGTAGGCAGAAAGGAGCAAGGTCTATTAGGGGAGATTAGAGATTGGGAGATGCAGGTTGACCTGAGAGGAAAGCTAGTTGTGCCCCAGGAGATAGTTAGCACAAGCTTGACACCAGATATGGTGCTGTGGTCAGCAAGTCGGAGAGTAGCGTACATCATAGATCTTACGGTTCCGTGAGAGGGGCTAGTGGATGATGCGTACAAGAGGAAGAAGCTCAGGTATAGCGAGCTGGCGGCGGAAATGGAGGGGCGGGGCTGGAGCGCGAGAGTGAGGCCGGTGGAGGTGGGTTGCTGTCGCTTTATAGCCCAGTCTGTTTCACGAATTTGGAATCTATGGGCAAAGTTTACGGCAGGTGGTGAAGGAGCTTTCGCAGGCTGCTGAGCAGGGAAGTCTTTGGATTTGGAGGAAAAAGAACAGTGTGGATGAAGGGCGGGTGGCGGAGCTTTGAGCAGGTAGGTAAAGCAGAGCAGTTGTGGGCAGCGGTGTGGGTGGCAGCGTGTGTGTGAGTGACGTAAGATGTGGTTTAGGCAGCGGTGAAGGAGTTTCTTCCTCGTGGATAACAAGTGGCAAAATGGCTGGTGAGCGTGTTCTTAGAGGGGGCACTAAGGTGGATAGGTGGTGCGTTGTGTTGCTGGGTAGCGCGGTGGTGCGCACGTTGGTGAAGGGAAGCAGTTCTGGGACGCCTGAGCTGCGGTTGAGCCTTCTGGAGGTGTCGTGGGCCTAACTTGACAAAACGCTGACGAAGGAAGGTGCCCACTTGATAACCCCGGTGAGATGCTGTAGCATCACTTCACTATACCATGCACGGTTTTGTAGGTTGCTAGCATTGGTGTTGGAGAGGTAAAACTGTTGCATAGTAGTTAGATAGGCTTGTGGAGGGCTGACTGTGGGGTTGCCGTGGTGGTGGAGGGTTAGGGAAAGGAAAAGCGGGGCTGTAGGTGACGGTGAGGTAGGAAGGGGGATCCCCTTTTTAGTGCGAGTTCCTTTTATTAGCACTACGTATTTTTTTTTATAAATCTGTATGTATAGTACAAAAAACTGGGTGCCAGGAGTTTGATCTCTGAATGCATGAGCAGTTATAGTACAGGGACAGAATGTGAAATGCAATTAAAAACAGAAAGAAGTGGTTTGTAAAAGTTCTCTTACCTGTATTTAATTGAAAACAGTACAAAGACAGGATATTTAATGTTTTACCTTATAAACTTAAATTTTGAAATTTAAGTTTATTTAAGTTTATTTAATTTAAGTTTATTTAAGTTTATTAAGTTTATTAAGCGGTTTTGATGCCTGCAACACGTTCCACAAAAATTGGGGCAGGAGCCTGTTTACCCGTGAAATGTGTTAGACTGTGCAGCATAATTCAAAGTAATCAAATTATGACGGTATATAAAATAGTTTTCAATTTGTTTACCGAATTAAAACTAAGTTATGTATTCTGCCTCTTCAAATGCAACAGTTTTCTATTGAGAAATGAACCGACCTCTGGGCCCTTAAAATTTCTCATTGTGCTGCACTGTCCTGACCCCTTCTCTTTTTAATCCCTCTATTCAGGGATAGTGGATGACCTGAGTGTCCGAGTATACGCTGTTTCAGACCCATGGCGCTTGCAGCCCAGCTGGAGACCAACAAGAGTTTTTTAAGGACCTTCATCGGTTGTCACAGCATCCCCAAAGCTCGCTGGAGTTTTTTCATGGACCCATAGGAGGCCTGCTGTTTCATCCAAAGGTTAGTTGGCACCTTGGAAGTGGAAATTAGGATGGAATGGCATGATAGCATTCTTGCAAGATAGGGTTGCACCCTCATTTTACATTTGTATTTGTGTATTTGGCTAATGTATTTTCCCACAGCAACATGCATCTCAGAGTAACAGAAGTATATTTCAGTGTACTGTATGTCAGGCAGAGGGCTTGGCAAGATAAGACACATCAGTGAAATTAAGTGTTGCTTCAATACTACTGATTGCTGGTAGCGAATATCATTGCTGCCCACATGTAGCATTAAAGTATTTAAACTCTTATCGGGCAGACGATTGACCCGTGCCCTGATATGAGAGACACAGGCTTGTGGGAGACAATTAACTTTGACTTTTACGTTGTGCTTAATATGTGCTCTAAGAAACACATTTCTAATTGCCGTGTCGCTTAAAACAAGTACTTCAATATTATTTTTATTAGCCGTTTTACTTTTTTTGCTAATTTTATTTTGCATTCGACTCGCAGCGACCCCCTTGGTCTTTGAGGAAGCCGTGGTTCCACTCGCCGCAATCCGCACCTGTGTCTGCACCTCTTCTCCTTTCAGCTGCAGCTTCTGATGGCCGTCCAGGAGCAACCCCCCCCCCACCTGACAGAGCATAGGCGTAGGAGAGCCGATATTGCGGGCAGAGCCGAGCCAGGTGATCTTCGCTGCTGCAGATTCTGCGCGGGCCCTTACAGTCTCTGGTGTAATGTCCAACCTCGAGACAATTCCTGCAGGTCATCCCCCTGCAAGCGGCATCTGCGTGCCCCCTACCCATGCAGATCCGGCAGAAGGGAGGCTGCTGTGAGTACAGAAGGTACCCCTTCTCATTCCCAATAGTAAAATACATCAAGGGATGGTAAAGTCCATCAGGGGCCGTGGGATCAGGCCGCAGGCGAACCCGATATTGCCTGCGGCCATCCCAGATTCCGAATTCGTCCCTCATCTCCCTATGACCCGGCAGGAGGTTGACGTGCTTCCAGAGGAAAGCTTCAACGGCTTCTGTAGGGACAAAAGGGTTAAAAACACGGACAGTCACAGTCTTCCTGTCTATTCACCACAAATGCTCGACATGATAGCGTCTCAAACCCTTTTCTTTTTCTCTGCTGCAAGTCTCCACCAGCTGTTTATAAGTCTCCTCACTCAGCACAGTCACATCGACGTATTGCTAAGGATGATTGGCTGCAACACAAACAACTTGCCCTACGGCCAGGCCCAGCACCTTAAAAACAATCTCCTGAATGAAGGAAGCCCGGTTGGAGATATCCTCTGTCGCCTCACCACGCCTCCACCAAAACCCAGTGGTGTTCCTTATTTTAATCAAGGACGAGGGCACCCTTTCTTCTGGTGTGGCCGGCAGTGCTTCCCTCTTCGGGCCTGGCCGCTGCAGACGGGACCGCTACTTCCGCTGTCGTTTTTGCAGTTAGTACTGTTCTCACCCCCGCCGGTCCTCCTCCAGCCGGCATCAGAGAGGCAGTCACGGCAGCGGGCAGTTCCCCGGTCCCCTGAGTTCAACAGATTTGTAACTGCATAATTAAATAGAGATTAATTCATACAATTTTATTGCCCATTTCATGACACAGGCTTTATCTGCTGGTGTGTGTGTGTGTGTGTGTGTGTGTCCGTGTCCATCCGTCCGTCTCTCCATCGATCATCGAAGACAGCTGTACATCCTGTAAGTGGACGATGACCTGCAGCCTTTGCTTTTATCCTGGGAAGATTTCCCTCCATTAGTGGCGAAAACAAGTGGTCTAGCAGCTGGGAAAGGTGTGATTGTGTCTGCAACCAAAGATGAGGCCTGCCAGGCTGTTGGTGAAATCATGAAGGTCTGCAGATCCTCAGCATCTCATCCCTCACCTTCACATTGAATTTGATTTGTTTTACATTACATGATGAGTTTTAGTCTGGAATCTCCTACTTTGATGAATGTGTGGCAGAGTAACCTCATTGTGTCTCTAAGTCAGGGGTGTCCAAATTTTTTGCAAAGAGGGCCAGATTTGATGAGGTGAAAATGTGTGGGGGCCGACCATTCAGCCTGAAATTCTTTGAACCATTAACATTAAATGCAAATTAACTATTTTATTAAATTTTTATTGCAAATGGCATACTTTTCATTTCTTCACACAACACAAATAAATCTACACAACTTTTTACCAAAATCACTCTGCCTTTCATATTTGAAGACCACATAAAAGGAAGAAAAAGTCTGTCTAGGGAAAAAAAAACTTTCGGGAACATTAAACATATCTAGGTTCATTTTAAATATTACATATTATTCACTATCAAATGCTCACTGTAAACTTCTAAATTTAAAACGTAACAGGAAAATAACTAACAGTTCTTATTCAGAAGTACAAAACATTGAGGGACATATGAATCCGTGTATCAATCGTTCTTTCGTTTTTCAATTGACCATCAAAAAACAAAAATTATTTGATTTTGAATCGGATATCAAAAATGAAAAAGGCTGTGTTTTTCATTATTTCAATTTTAGACTCGGATCAAAAATACGAAACGGAAAAATGGGCTGCCGGACCGAATTTGATTTTAATATTTAATTTGTCGGGTTTACGAGACCCGGTTTGATTGTCAATTGAAAAACAAAACAAATGATAGACGGATTGAAAAGACTCAGTGCATATTGAAAATTGTTGTTTTGATCATCACAAAAAGATGAATTCACTGAGATTTTAGAATTTAAAGCCAGGTCTGGTTAAAAAACAGTGGTTTTTGATGCGCAAGATGTCACGCAGGTGAGAGTCAGTCTCGTCCTCACGTGGTTCTTGTTAATGTTCATAACCGAGAATGTCTTCTCGCACAAGTATGTTGAGCCAAACAAGCTCAGCATTTTCTTAGCAAATGTTCGAATCTCTTGGAATCTGCCTTTATCCAGCTGGCGGTAAAAGTTGACAAGAGGGAACCGTTGGTGCCGACTGCAACACTCGGCGTCACACTGCAGCTCAATGAGCTCCAGCGGCGAGAGTGTGGCCACAGGTTTACTGCCATCTTCTGGTGAAGTATAAAATAGCTTTCTTTGTACGCATGTATTTTATACTGTGGTCAACTGTGCTGGCGGGCCGCATATTATTGATTTTATCACAGAGGCTGCGGGCCGGTGGAAATTTGAACACGAGCTGCAATTGGCCCCCGGGCCGGACTTTGGACATGCCTGCTCTAAGTCAAAAGTATGTGACTGTTATTTCATATGTTTTGCAGGACAAGGCATTTGGCTCAGTTGGAGCTTTTGTTTTTGTTTTTTTTTTTTTTTTTTTTTTTTTAAATTTCAATTTTAATTTACATTGCTTAGTTAATTCATTAATCATTGCAGCTTGTTACTACTATCATGCTAATAAAACTATTTGATCCAGAAGACGGCACCGGAGACGGTTAGGGAGCGGGGCCAAACCTACAGTAATGCTGATTTGTTGGTGGCACGACCGCTGCAGATTAGTGGGGGAGGCTCTGGCATGACCACCGTTCCCAGCAGGGCGAAGCTGGCTTTTTTGATTCTTAGTGTTTTTTTGTAGTTATTCTAATTTTGAGTGTTGTTTTTTTTTTTTAGTGTTTTTATCCAGGTCGCTTGGGTCGTCGGATCCCTGACCTGTGGAGGACATCGGCTGCTTACCTGAGGGATTTCTTGCTGCAACTGGGACGAAGGCCGCCGGGATGCAGAACCTCAAGAACACCATTCGCTTCCGCTGGAAGGACCGGGACAACATCGAGGCTTTTCTGGAGCGAGTTTCCTTTCTTGGGGGGGGTCGTCTTTGGGGTCCTGGGCCTTTCGGCGGAAGACCTAGTCTGCGTCCAACGGAACGGCTCTTCGTGCTTCTTCGACATCACTTTGGTGACCGACGAGAGGTACCGAGGGGTGTTGGAAGCGTGTAGGGTGAGTGCTGATGACACCGAGCTTCTCTCCTACTCCACAGAGTTTCTGTGGAGGACCGAGAGGCGTGTGTTGACGGTCCACGTTTTTGAGCCCTTCGTGTACGTGGTCGTGGTGAGGGCTTTCTTGGAGAGGTATGCCGATGTTCTTCCGGGTCAGGAGGAAGAGCGCGACGAGCTGGGCGTCTGGACCGGACGCAGGCGTTTCACAGTTCACCTGCATCCGGACCTTGCGGGATTCGTGGGGTTTTGCCACCCCCCTGCACATTTTTATCTCGGTAAGGCGAAGGGCTACCTTTTCTATTCAGGACAGCCTCTCTCGTGTTCTTTGTGTTTTGGCCAGGGACATACCGGCCGGAAGTGGTGGAAGATGAAGCGCCAGCGGTGCCTGGAGAAGGGCCACATGGCCAAGAAGTGCACCGCACCTCGTCGCTGCACAAGATGCGGGAGGGAAGGTCACCTCGCCCGGGGCTGCCTTCTCCTCAAGAGGTTTGACTGGATCTGGAATACAGGGGGGTCATCAATGACTTTGTCAGCTGGTGCGAACAGAACCATCTTCGCATCAATGCCAGCAAGACGAAGGAGCTGGTGATTGACTTCAGCAAGAAGTCACCCCCTATTACGGCAGTGACCATCCAGGGCTTGTTCAATGAGATGGTGGAGGAGTACAAGTACCTGGGTGTTCACCTCAACAATAAACTGGACTGGTCCACAAACACAGAGGCACTTTATAAAAATCCTCTAAGTCGCCTTGACCTGCTAAGGCGACTGAGGCCCTTTGGGGTCAACAGGACTCTCTTAAGGACATTCTATGACACTGTGGTAGCGTCTGCTATCCTTTATGCTGTGGTCTGCTGGTGTGGCGGAATTGCGGAGAAGGACAGGGGGAAACTCAACAGACTGGTCAAGAGGGCCAGTTCTGTCCTGGGCTGCTCCCTGAAGTCCATCGAGCAGGCTGGGGAGGAGAGGATGTTGTCCAAGCTGACATCAATCATGGACAACACCTACCACCCCCTACATGAGTCTGTACGAGCACTAAGTAGCTTGTTCAGCAGCAGACTCTTACATCCACAGTGCAGGAAGGAGCGCTACCGCAGGTCATTCCTACCAGCAGCTGTCAGACTGCACAGCGCAATCTAAATTGGTTAATTTATTTATAAATTATTTATGTATATAGGGTTATTTTATTTTATTTGTGTACATAGATTACTAACTAATTGTTCTTGTCCTTCTTACTTGTTCTCTCCTATATTCCCTTTGTAAAAGAGCTCTGTAACACCTAAATTTCTCATTCGTGGGATAATAAAGGTTTATTCTATTCTATTCTATTCTATTGTCCGGAGCGGCCCGGACCAAGGCTGCGACGGAGACGGAGATCGAGAGCCAAAGGGTGGCGTCTTGAGTGGCAGCCGGGTGCAGCGGCAGGCGGTGGAGGTACTAAACAGTATCCGGATGTGGCCAAGACCGAGGAGGCACCGCTGGTGGTTTCTTCGGCCGGGTCCCTGGTCCCGGAAGAGCCTGCCCCTCCTGGCCCCACCCTGGACAGTGAACATGGGTTTGTGCTGGTGACCAGGAGGAAGAAGAGGAGACAGAGAGAGGCTGTCTTTTCCGGCGCTGCCTTGAGGGAAGCAGAGGATCCTGTACCCTCTAAGACTGGCCGCGAAGCGGGCTCCTTCTCCCCTGTGAGTTTCATGGTTGACTCTGTTTTGTTGGGCTCGCTGGGGGTGTCCTTCAGACACTTTGACTGTTGTTGGGGAGCCCCACC